>JAFREQ010000043.1:0-1336250 GCA_025331565.1 Holacanthus passer
CAGCCCTCTAAATATCATTACCAAGTTATAACAACAGTTTAATACAGATAGAATGAAACCAATTCATTAAAGATCTTGTCATCTGAGATGATTTAAGCTGGGTAAACAGTCATTCAAAGTTCAAAGTCACCTTTATTGTCAATCCTGCCACTTGTACAGGACATAGAGAGGATTGAGGTTCAGACCTCAGTGTTCGTATACATGCATGCACTGAAACAAAGCAAGGGTTTAAAGGATTAAAACAAAATATTTCAAGTACTAAAATAGTACTAAAAAATAGTATTAAAATAGTACTAAGGTATTTACAAGTAAAGCTGGGGTTCGGGGGGGACAATAACAAGGCGCTGATCAAGAACAAAAACTGTGATGATGTGTAACTTTATAAAGTACAGAGCAAATAGACCAAATATAGTGCAAAAGAGATTTGCAAGTAATACACCTTCCACATGACGAGTAATTAGCAGCAGCTTTTTTTAGTGTTCGACACATGGCTGGTGCTGAGTGTCACTGTGCGTTTGCATATATGCATAAAAACACTCTTATGGCTGGTGGGGTTGGACATGTAAGTGATAAGATGGATAAGTTCAGACTTAATGGAAGCAGAGAGGAGAGAGTTCAGCATCCTGAGAGCCTGATGCATAAAGCTGTTCCAGTCAGGTGGAGCAGGCTTGGGCGCTCCGGGATCTTCTCCCAAATGGCAGGAAGCTGAAGAGGCTGTGTGAAGGATGGGTGGGGTCACTTGCAATGCTGGTGACTTGTAGGCTTTGTTATACTTTCAATATTTCAGAGAAAGGTAGTACAGCTTTGTAAACTTGTTAACACCTGCCAGCACAATGGGACCGATTTAAAACTTTTCTCTGTAAACAAAAAAAAAAGCACATTACAGCAGAGCAGGTAATGACAGAAGCAGGACACACAGTGAAGAGTCTGCAACAAGAAAACAGATTTTTAAAAAGACACTTAAAAAATATGGCCTGAAGATTCAGCATGAGACTTTACAATGGGAACGGACTCAGCCTGAGGACAGCTTCTATGTTCCAAATGTTTTACTGGATAAACCTGGAGTCTGTGTGAAACAGCAAATCCCTGAAAGTCAATTATCTACTTCATTTTTATTCAAGCTCAGAAAAACTGTAGCAGCAAATGTGGTCCATATGCAGAAACAAAAGAAATAAAACTTGTGTTCAGCTCAGTGGCAGGATCCATTCTGCCTACTCAACATAACATACTTCATAAATAGTTAAAACGAAGTAATCAACAAAATTGCTCTTGGTAGCATCAGAATCTAAAGTATGGGGATATTACAATATCTTGAGAAAATATATCTTCTATATTTATCTCATATGTAAGTACATTGAAAACTGAAACACAAATAAACAAATGTCCTTATTACATATTGACCAGTACAACAAAATAATTTGTTCTCATTTGGTTCCTGTAACTTACATTTTCCCGAGTTCAACACTTTCACCACATTGTACACAAACAATAATGTGAGTATTTTTAAATTTCCTACTCCTTTGTCGCACATTGTCACATTTACTTCTCCTCTAAAGTTAATAGCAAACACACAACAAAACAAACCCCTTTTGTATGTCATATTCACATTTCTGTTTTATTGTGTATGTTACGACGATGTTATGACGGTGTATAACTTTCTATTCCAAACCTCAGACTCAGTCCTGAAGGAGTTAAAGGGTGCAGGCATGCCCCCACTGGGTCTAGACCAGGCTTCAAGTGAATTAGATTTTTCAGTCACACGTCCTCCACTGCCATGGCAACTGTTGAAAAGCTGTGTGTCGTCCAGCCGAGGAGGAGTTTGTTGTAAGTTTTTTAGGAGTTATTCACAGCAGAACCAGACAGCACCGGAATGAAGTTTCTGTGAGGCGTCTCTAAGCTGATCACAGAGGAGAGAGGAAGGCAGCAGAACGAGTTATTTGCCCTGGTAGGTGAAAGTTAATCCTGGGCTGTAAAAATAATTTGAATTTTTCTGTTCTGATTTGTATTTTTTTGTCAACAAATAGACGTCAGAGATGTTGCCTGCAATGAACATGTTGTTTGTACTGTTTTATTTAGTTTATGACTAATATGCTACCACTGTTTAAAGGCTCAATTTACTTTCATTTAGGACCAGAATGTTCATACTAAGAAGCTTATTTAGTCAATGTGTTTTGGGGACTTTAAGAAAGGATTTTTGTCATATACCTGTTATTCTGTGATTTGATCAGGATGTTCCTGGATCAGATCAACTGTACTTTGGTACTGTGGTGTAATTGCTGTTACTAAAAATGACTCCATAACATATAGGTATACAGGTAGGATCATGAATTTTAATATTTTCATGCTGAAACTGGTGGACATTAATGTCTAGATCTGCCTAGACAGCCCAAACACTATACCAGCTATACCAGCTGATCAGTGTGGGGTTTTTTTCATCAACCTTTTAGTGTCATAGAATCGGACAAGTCACACAAGTTGACACTGACAGTGAAAGCCAACCTCATCTTTATTCATCACATCAGTTTTAAGCCCAATAATTTTACAATTATTTTCACAGCCATTCTTGTAGGACCCAGAGGTCGACATGTTTTCCCTGTCCGAGCTGGCGCCTCTGAACCAGCATCAGAGCAGGTCTAAACTGTTAAAGCCCTGGTGGGAGGTCTTCATGGACTACCTGGTGGTCCTGATGCTGATGGCATCAGTCCTGGCTTGTACTGAGCAGCTGTCCAGGGACCGAGTGGTGTGCATTCCTTTGGATCCACTTGTCACTGCAAATACTAGTGAACAGAGTCCATCAGCTGGCAGGGATGCGGTGACTACACCTTCAAAGCCCCCAACCTATGTTCCACACAACACCAGCCCCAATCTTCATTCTGCTGTAGCCCGGGGTCGACGTACACATATGGTCTACCAGCAGTACATTTACATTAGCCAGGTACTGTAATATGAGTCTGAGTTGCCTTTGCTGTTGAAAACAATGCAAAAAACAAGTGACACCAATTAAAATATTGACTTTTATTGACTACTTTTACACAAAATGTAAAAACCACTGTATTGGTACAGGCCAGCCCTGTACCAACCAGCAGACAGATAAAGTTAGCAGCTAGGCTAGTGAAGCATTTAGCAGCTAAAGAGCCAGCCTTTTCTTTTAGGAGACCAAAAACAGAGCTAAAAGGAGAGTGAATATTGGACTTAAATTCATCAGATGGCCAGAAACATGAATCCAAATCAATTCTAAAGTTGTTCTGTATCTGCTGTTTGAGTAAATAAGCAACATTTGCTTTAAGGGTGATAATATGTCAATGTTGTGTTCACAGCTTGTTTCCACTGGTTCCAAGCAGCCAAACAATGAATTATCGCCGTTTTAAGTGTCTCTCTGTCCATCTGTTTGTCTACTCTAGGTGTGCTACCATGAGGCTTTGCCTTTGTGCTCCCGCTTCTTCCCCTACATGGCCTTGTTACAGACTCTAGTGCTGGTAGCCAGTGGCTCATTCTGGCTCCACTTCCCCCACACCTCTGCCCGCATAGAGCACTTCCTGGCCATCTTGGCAAAATGCTGTGAGTCACCCTGGACATCTCAGGCCCTGTCCCATGCCGCCCGGCAGGAGAACATCCAGGAGACGGACGTGGTGGAGGAGAGACGACCACCCCGACCCCCTCCCTCTTCAGGTTCATCTTCACCCCCGGTGACCCGCACAAGACAATCAAGTATAGACTCTGGCGCAGACAGCCCACTTCTAAAGAGGTCGGATAGTGCATCCTCTGCCGCCCCTCCCTCCCCGTGCCCTTCCACACTCTCCTGTAACTCCACCATGTCATCTATATCCCTCGAATCCCATGTCCACTTTCCTTTATCCAAGCCCTCACTCATGATTGACAGTCCCAGGCAGATAATCAGTCTGGATAAAAGTGATGGGGAACAGGCCAGGGCGCTCTTCGAAAGGGTCAGGAAATTCCGGTCCCACTGTGAAAGCTCAGATGTCATATATAAGGTGAGAGATCCTCTAATGTAGAAGATATACTGTGTGTTTAATGTCATATATTGTCTGTTACTTGTTGTAAATATGTTATGAACAGATAGGATAGGACTACCTGCCATACAGGAATCAAGCACAGTCAGGTACAAGGATGTGGTTTAATGTCAACAACAAAAGTTAGTGTACGAACAAGCTTGATCAAACAATGTCATCTTATTCATTATAACCGTTTTCCATCCATTCAGGTCTACTTGGCTCAGACGATATTCAAACTGCTGATGGTAACGCTGATCGTGAGTTACACCATCCCTCTTCTCAGCTCATTCACCTTCAACCACACCTGTCACCCTGAGGAGCAGGCCTTGGTGGGCTACACTACCTTTGAATGTATCCATGTGCTCTCCTCTCTTATACGCAAACTACTGGTGGCTTACCTAACCCTACTGGGGCTGTACGGCCTGCTAAACTTTTACACCCTCAGTTGGATTTTACACAGGTCAGTGCACTTGTATACAAGGATAGAGTGCATGTGTTGATTGTGTAACAATGCTAAAAGCTGAAGCTGTTGATTTTTAAAAAATTCCTGATCCAGTAGATATGCCGTAGACAAACTTCTTTGCTTCACCACAGTCCTGCTTATAATGGACTCTGTTACATAGGTTCAAATCGACTTATGAATATATAATTTGTCACATTGTTTGAACAAGATAAACATGTAAAATGGTTGATTAATAATTTATTGATACTATAACTAGATACACAGGCTGTGATTTTTCAAAGGACCTTTAAACAGAAAAATGCACATGAGGTTGAACATACCTGAGGCCTTATAATGGGATTAGAGTGCAAGGCTATGTTTTGGGCTACAGTATGTTCTGTGTAATATATTCATCATTCTTTTTTTTTGGTTTGTGCCCTACTTAGCTCTCTACGGCAATATTCCTTCAACTCACTGAAGGAGTTGTGCTCCCTGAGAGATGTTCCTGACCTGAGAAATGACCTGGCCTTTCTTCTACACATGTTAGACCAGTATGACCCTTTGCTGGTCCAGCGTCTGTCCGTTTTTTTGTCCCCTGTCAGCGAGAGCAGGCTGCTAGAGGAAAACCTAGAGAGACGCTGGGGGGAGGAGAAGCTGCGTGCAATAACTAGTGTGGATGCAGAAGGCTGCTCCAAACTTCAGCTGGTGGCCCTACCACACCTCCCTCCAGCCCTCTTCACCCTCAGCCAGCTTCAGGTCCTCAAACTGGAACTCATCACAGATGCCAGGTTTACTGCGCAGGTGGCAAACATGACCTCACTCAGGTGAGTTTTGTGTTGTGACACCTAGATAGTTTACTGTTGAAAATAAGGTATATGGTTTACTCTGAAAGTTGTGATGTACATACACTTATAATTAAATCTTTTATTGTGAATTCCTACAATAGGGAGCTCCACCTTTATCACTGCACAGCAGCTGTGGATCCCAGTGCACTTGGAGTCCTCCAGGAACGACTGGAGGTCCTCCACCTCACCTTTACTCAGGCGTCCGAGATCCCCACCTGGGTCCTCTCCCTTCGCAGCCTGCATGAGCTCCACCTCTCTGGCCGCCTGAGTAGTGATGGTGGGGTGGGCCGCAACTGGGCATTGGGGAGTCTCCGCCAATTACGTCACCTCCGTGTGCTAGTGATACGAGGCATGTTACAGCGAATCCCTGGGGAGCTGTGTGAGGTGGCATCCAGCCTGGTGAGGCTAGAGATCTACAACGAGGGAACCAGACTGCTTGTGCTGACAGGCTTGAAGCGGATGGTCGACCTGACGGAGCTGCTGCTGCAGGACTGCCAGCTAGAGCGTTTGCCCTCTGGCCTGCTGGCTCTCACCAACCTGCGGACACTTGACCTGCAGCATAACAACTTGAGAACTCTGGAGGAACTGCTTGGCCTGGCTCATCTGCGACGTCTTTCTTGCCTCAGACTTGCCTTTAACCGTGTTCTGGCTCTGCCGGCCAGTGTTGGTGTCCTGCGAGGCCTAGAGTTCCTAGATCTGTCCAACAACCAGCTCCAGAGCCTTCCCCCAGCACTTTTCACTCTTCGCCGCCTTCGTAGGCTCCTGCTGGCTGGTAACCTGCTGGAGGAGCTGCCTGCAGAGGTGAAGTCACTGCAGCAGCTTACAGAGCTCGACCTCAGTGGGAACAGGGTAGAGAGCCTTCCCCCTGGGCTATTCAGTAGCTGTTTGGAGCTGCGCATCCTTAATGTGGCTCACAACACTCTTAGTTCATTGCCCAGGGGAATTGGAGCTTTAAGTCAGTTGTGCAGGTTGGACTTGCGCAGTAACAGTTTGGAGGAACTGCCCGCTGAATTGGGCTCCTGCTCAGGGCTGCATGGAGGTGGTCTCCTAGTAGAAGACTGGCTATTTCTTTCTTTGCCTCCCCATGTCAGGGACTTCCTGAGCCGTTCTGGCCCTCCCTCCGGTACATACTCAGAGGGTCATTCCCGGCCCGAGTCTGACAGTTTCCCATACTTTTCTCCTACACAGTGGAGCTTCTCTTCTGCTCTGGAATCACAGATATAAGACTAATTGCTGTCTTACTGCTAACAGTATCCTAACAATGATAGCATTCTGCCGTAGGTGCAATTGGAACTCCACAGATAAATTTGTTCATTGTGTGACTTGAACTTAACTTTAACTGAAACATAAATAAATTGCACTTCTCCTTCAAACCTATAATCTGATATTCCCAGATTATGCCCTCAACCTGGCCAACAAAACCCCAGTTTCCTTCTTACCTTGGAGGGCTCTCTGACCTCTGTGCTGTCTGCTTGGAGCAGACATACCAAACTCCTTTGGCCTAAGATTCCTGGTTAGCTAAGTACACAACACTAACCAAAGTTCAAGCAAGTTTAGCGCCAGCAGCTATGACACAAAGTCTGCCAGCTAATTTTACAAGCAGCAGGAGCAACAAAGTAAGTTAGCACCAAGCTGCTACCTCTGTGAGGTGAACAAAGGTGTAATCAGTTTCCTCTGACCTGCACCATCGTTACACTGCAAAAACAATCATTTGACATCGAAACCACAACTCCGCCCAGCCTGGCTCATCCACAACCGACAGAATTACCAGCTAACAAAGCAGCACACCAAACAGCCCTTCTCCCATCATGGACTGGTATCATTAAATGGGCACAACGGTATACAGCTAAGCAAAGGTCTGTGTACATGTAATGATTTAGTTTAATGTTATTCACTGAGCTTTATTGTTGTAATGATTTTTTACTGGATAGCCACACCTCTCAGCTGAAATTAGTTATGCTCACACAGACGCAACAATCTCAGATGAACCTGGACATCTGGTCACCATGCTTTTGTTCATTACTTAAGTACCTTTAGTTAGGTTACATATTTTGTGTTTTATTCTTATTATCATTTCAATAAAGCTTTTGAATGTACATATTTTGTTATTCCTTAAATGCAGAGTAGGAGAGATGAAGAGACTGTCCACATGTGTTGTATGGCTGAATAATGGTTTGGGGGAAATAACTCTTTTAACTGGAAGTGGAAAAAACATTGTCAAATATAGTATTTCTTGTTTCTGTTTCTGAATATATGATGCAGAGCAAATGTTCATGTTGTTTGATAACACAGCATAGATTTAATACAGAAACTCTTAAGATTAGTATTAACATGAGTCCTCCAAAATTAAAATGGCTCTTTATTGCCAAATATTATCAATATTGGTGTTTCTGCTGCTGTTTGCAAGGGTCAGTTTAATTTTGTCTTGCAGTTCCCCACTGTGACCACCGGAGAGCAGTGACGACCCGTTAATTGCAATTAATTTCACGATGCACAAAACCAGCACAATGACCTCTGTTAAGGTCTTTAAAAATAAAAATTTAAGATATGTGTTCGCTCATCTAAGAAAAAACAGGAGCAGGGGTAAACTCAGCCTGCCCCAGAAGAGAATTGTATCTGTGTCATGTGGAGACAGAGACAAATAAAGTCATGATAATGGGGGGAAAAATACATAAAGAAATCCATAAATGCAAATTAATTTGGTTGAATATATATATATACAGAAATAAATATTTCATTTGCACATTTTTCAGTAACATTTTTATTGAACTTTTTGACATAACAGAGGTAGGGAAGAAATAAATTCAAAAGAAGAAACATTTATTTATTACACATACATATGTATAAAACAAAAACAACTTTAACATTAAAATTAATGCAAGGGAATCGGGTTCTTCTCACCTGTACAATGAATAACAGTCAAACTTACTTAAAAGTTACATATAAATGTGTGCCAGTATCATACAGCCTAAAAGATGGTTTCTACAGATCGAAGTCTTCTCGGCCTGATCCCTCGTTCTGGAAATCAGTCTTTATCCATGTATGGATCCTGATTTTATAAAATAAGAAAAGCTCACCCTTCAGAGCTGAAGAAAAACTTCTAAAATACTAACATTTACAAATACCTAAACAGGAAGCTGCTGTAATCCAGAGACTTAATTTACGTATTCAGGCACAATGCATTAGAATATACATATTTTATTTATACTTAACTGTTTTTAATTGTTCATGAATTTCTTTGGCATGATAAAAATTAATTTATTTCACTGTGCAGATGTATTTAGTCACTGTTTAGCTTTGGGCTTCCATACATTGAGGCCGACACTGCTGCATCCCGCTTCTTTTAACTGCGGTGAACTGCGGCACATTTTCTGTCCAATCGCTGGCTGCCTCTACCGGTGATTGTCCAAATCGACCAATGACATCGACGCGCTTCAGCGGAGGCGGAACTTCCGGTTCCTCGTATAAACCAACTGAGGCCTCCCCATGCGGTTTTGATTGGACGTGTAGCTAACAACGAAAAGGTAAGACTGGAATATCGTCTTCATTGTAGAAACTAGAGGGTTTTCTAAACTTCTTTCGGTCGTCTAAGAAGTCGCAAATGAGATTTAGTTTGCTTAATTCGCAAATTAACGTAGCTACGCTGGAAAGAAATAGCTTCCTTTATTGTTTGCCTCAGGCTTCTACCGAGCTAGCTAGCGTGTTGTAGTCTACCATTAGCTAGATAGCTTAGCCGACACACGAATCTTCCTCGTACTTGTAAGTATTCATTGAAACTTAAACTTTCTATACTTCAAGTAACGCACTACTTATGTATATATGGTGTCTGGTTATGTTTTTTGTTTATCTGGTCAAATAGTACAATAGTCGTTGCCGTTTAGCAAGTTAGCTTGCCACGTTAGCAATGGTTATGCAACACAATAGCTTTCCAGTGTTTAAAACGGCTCCGAGGAAAACCGGTTTGGTTAATCCGGCACCGTCGACCAAGCATAGAGGCTACATTTAATCAAATTTGTTTGTGATGTTGGGTGTATTTAGTCAATGTGTTTCACATATAGCGCTCTAATTATTATGAACGTTAGACCTGTTCTTCTGTGTGCGCACTTCGGGTTGCTGCTAAGTTAGCTAGCATGTCTCACCCACCGGCCTCTCATTTTTGAATGGGGTTGCCGTGTTCACACAGCAATGCTAATGTTCACTGCCGGATTTTCATCAGTACTGGTAGCATCGTTTGTGCAAAACCAAACCCATCCTGTAATGATAAGGAGGCTTGTATACATTTTCACCCGTGAACAAATGTTACTTAAATGTACTTTTACTCAACACGTGTGGCCAAACCTGGCACAAAGAAAGGCAACAACAGGTGGGCTTGGTTAACACCCCCCATGTAGACCCAGCGAGGGGATGAGCTCAGACATGGCCGATGACCGTCTGACAAAGGAACTCAAACCCAAACATTGTGTTTTCCCTTCTTCAGACAGACACAATGGCCGAGAATGACGTTGAAAACGAGCTGCTCGATTATGAAGAGGATGAAGAGCCTCAAGGAGCCCCTGAGAGCGCAGCCCCTGCAGGCAAGAAGGAGGTGAAGGGTTCCTACGTTTCCATCCACAGCTCTGGCTTCAGAGATTTCCTGCTCAAGCCAGAGCTGCTCCGTGCCATCATCGACTGTGGTTTTGAGCATCCGTCTGAAGGTGAGGAGCATTTGGTTATCTTCCCTTGTTGAGCTGTTTTCTAATTGTTGCATCAGTGTCTTGTTTGCAGAATAAGTTTCAGGTGTGTAGAGAAACAAAGATCGAGCTTTTGTGTAAATTTTTGTGCAAGTCCACATCTCATCTCCTCTAGAGACCTGTCAAGTTGCTCTAAGTATAACCATTGTTGCCACCTTTTATTAAGTGTTGCTAGCAGGACTGTCACATGCCCAAGTGCTTTGTATAAAAGTTTAAAAATAATGCACTGGCCTAAACCTTTTTGTGTGTGTTATATGCAGTCCAGCATGAATGCATCCCTCAGGCTATCCTGGGCATGGACATCCTGTGTCAAGCCAAGTCTGGTATGGGCAAGACGGCCGTGTTTGTGCTGGCCACGCTGCAGCAGATTGAACCAGTTGATGGGCAGGTGAGTACGCATGTTCAGCACTGAATGTCTAATTAGTAAATCACATAAAGGGAGCATGGTTATGGTTGTTTCCAAGAAACATGTAGTGGTCTTGTGGCTTACAATCAGAAACAAGCATTTGTTTACATCCTTTAAATCTAGACCCTGTGATATTTGATCCAATACACACAAGGTACATTTAGTACAAGGTACAACTCAGCTGGACATGAGTAATGGATACCGTTGACCAAAAGTTAAATTGGGCATATGGCAGGTACTTAACCACATTTAACTGCTGGGCTCTAATAGTGTTGAAGTAGCACCATCAAGTCTGCACGTGTATATAGTATATTGACACTTTGATTCCAGTAATTTTCCTCCATGTCCAGATGTTTATATTTCAGTTTACATACTCCACATTCAAAGTACAAACTTGAAACTTGCATTAAGTAGAGCCCACCTGTCTCTTTTGGGAAAGGGGTTGGTTCAAGAGGTGTTATTCTGTCTGCTTAAAAATTGTATTTGGACCCATTAAATAGTGATGATGCAAATCTGAGTCTCTGTATGTCTGTTCCTCAGGTGTCTGTATTAGTCATGTGCCACACGCGAGAGCTGGCCTTCCAGATCAGTAAGGAGTATGAGCGTTTCTCCAAGTACATGCCCACTGTGAAGGCAGCAGTATTCTTTGGTGGCCTGGCCATCAAGAAGGATGAGGAGGTCTTGAAAAAGAACTGCCCTCACATTGTTGTCGGAACACCGGGCCGTATCCTCGCTCTGACCCGGAACAAGACCCTCAGTCTGAAGAACGTCAAGCATTTTGTCCTGGACGAGTGTGACAAAATGTTGGAGCAGCTAGGTATGTTCTTTTGTGAAAATATTGGCTGGTATTTCTTCAGTGCTCCTTGATTTCATATTAATGCATCTGGTGACAGTGCCCACCCTCTGAACACATATTTAGTCAGAATCATAGCCATTATTCATTTATATACCTTTTTGTGTTACAGACATGAGGCGTGACGTACAGGAAATCTTCAGGATCACGCCCCATGAGAAACAGGTCATGATGTTCAGCGCAACACTGAGCAAGGATGTCCGACCAGTCTGCCGCAAATTCATGCAAGATGTAAGTAATGAGGGGTTAGAATTTTACACAACAGTGTTATCATTACATCATAGCTGTTGCACATTTGCACATTCCTACTGTAACTCGAAGCTCACCAAATTTACTCAACTGACCCTCTGTCATCTTCTGTGCAGCCCATGGAAGTCTTTGTGGATGACGAGACCAAACTTACACTCCATGGCCTCCAACAGTACTACTCCAAGCTGAAGGACAGCGAGAAGAACCGCAAGCTCTTTGACCTGCTTGATGTGTTGGAGTTTAACCAGGTACATTCATAGAATGATTGCATGGTGTATTACTGTCCTAGTAGCTTTTGGCATGTTACAGTTAAGTTTCTGCTAGTTTTAAGAATTGTCAAACATGAAAGCAGTATTCTTAAAGATCTGTAATTTTATTACCGTAAAATCTATCGCCAGGGTTTCCACAGTTGTGGAAAGTCCTCTACATAGGATTACAGGGAGCTTGTCTCTGGGCAAGGGTGACAAAATCTTCACATCAGCACCTGTAAAGCTCACTGATTAACATTTTATGTATTGTTTGATCCTGAAGACAAGAGTAAAAATGCCACCTAGTTTTACTGTGTTTATGTGCCAGGCACTTTCTGTTGTCAGACATCAAATGGAGATGCCAGAAAGTTGCTGGTTCCTACTAAGAAACAGTCTGACACCTACACTCCCATAAAACGCAGAAACCCAGATATAGCATGTTAATGAGTGAGCTTTGTGATGTCTGCTTGGTGGATTTCCCCTGTTCCCAGTCTTGTCTGTCCACCTGGCTGCTGCCTGTAGCCTTACATTGAACATGCGGCTATAAAAGTGGTGTCTTTATATCTAATTCCTTGCAAGGGCATTACTTGTATTTCCCCAAAATGTTGAACTATTCCTTTAAAGCTGCTCAGTCACTGATTTAAATTCCACTGTAATTTTAAAATCTGATTGTCTGAAGTCCAACTAGTGCTTTAGATGGCTGGCCAGGGCAGCCTCAGCAGTTGTTTTTCAATGCCTTTTCATTGCCTCTAGGTGGTGATCTTTGTCAAGTCAATCCAGCGCTGCATTGCTCTGTCCCAGCTTCTGGTGGAACAGAATTTCCCTGCCATTTCCATCCACAGGGGAATGGCTCAGGAGGAGAGGTGAGACACACACATACGGATACAAACAAATCCTCCTCTTACATACCCACTCTCATAAACATATGTTCTACTGAACTCTGAATGCTAAGTATGTTCTTGGAGCATGAGATCACATCAATTACCTCAACACATCATTGCCTTCAAACGGGGATACAGTCCAGTAATGCCTACAGCAGCTGTGTTGATAATTCTCTCCTGGGCTCTGCCCTCCCTCCTGCTCCTTCTTGCTCCACAGGCTGTCTCGCTATCAGCAATTCAAGGACTTCCAAAGGCGGATTCTGGTGGCCACTAATCTCTTTGGCAGAGGGATGGACATCGAGCGGGTCAATATCGTCTTCAACTATGACATGCCAGAGGATTCTGACACCTATTTACACAGGGTGAGAACTGCAGAGGGGAGATAACTGCATGTTTTTTCCTTGAGGTTTCTTTCCTTGTTCTTTGTACTGTCTTTGCAACATTTTGAGAATACCGACGTGGCGTGCTATGACCTGTGCATGATTCTGTTAGTTGCTCATTGTAAAGCATTACATTTTTGGTATACGTGTTTGGGATTTAACTCACTCCGGCCTTGCTGCAGGTTGCCCGTGCTGGCAGGTTTGGGACCAAAGGCCTGGCTATAACCTTTGTGTCTGACGAGACCGATGCCAAGACCCTGAACGATGTGCAGGACCGCTTTGAGGTCAACGTGGCCGAGCTGCCAGATGAGATTGACATCTCCTCTTACAGTAAGTTTTTCCATTTCCGAATGCCGGCTGAAATGCAGTGATGCTTGATCCCCCTGATAGCCTGACCTGTTTGAATGATTGTAATTTGTAGTTTAATGGGTTCAAAACACTCGCACCATCACTGCTAATTGATGTTCTGTGATTTACTGGGTTGTTTTAATCCAGTGACATTTTTCCAGCAGAAGTTTGCCCCACAGATAATCAGCTGGTGTTATACACCTTTTAGAGACATCTTGGCAACTACAGACAGCAGTAGGTGCTGCCATGTAACTTTGGGTCACTCATCAAATGGAAACTGTCCTTACATGTTTAACCTGTTGGTGAAAAGTTGGTATGCTCAGCTGTTGCTCATTGCACTGATCTTTCACATGCTCAACTCATATCTCTCCTCCTCTGTCCCTCTCTAGTCGAGCAGTCCAGATGAGTCCTCCAGCCGAGCAGAAGTCTCCTCTCCATGGATCTTGTGTCTTGTATTTGGAAGTAGACGTACTTCACTGTTGATTTAAAAGCTCTGCTCTGTTCCCTATGTTCACCAAACATTTATTTTTATTGTCAGTTTTTGGGGATGGGGGTATGGTTGATTTTAATTTGTCTTTTACTGTTCTTTTTTTTTGTTTAATGGAATTAAAACTTTTTATAAAATGCCATTTTTACTATTGTGGTCTCTTGTGAGGCTAATCTTGTCTCCACCCCATTTTCATTGATTTCGATCACAAGCAGAGCTTCAGGGAAACGTATAGAAAAGTAGTTCTGAGGAACATGTAAAAGTGATTTTTAGACCCTTTTAAGTGTTCGAACTAGTTTGTGTAGAAAGTTTTGTGTTTTTGTTTTTCCCCAACTGCAAGAGTTGATACAAAGAAATCAAGTAGTCATGTAGTGACCATTAAGTAAAACAATTTTGGCTTATATGGCAGCTCTTTCTTTGAATTTCCAATTGAATGCCTCCAATAAATGAAGTCACCGAGTGGAGTCCTGGTGGTGAATTTGACAATTTTGATTTTAAGTTTTATTAGCCCACTGTCTTATGAAGTAAGTACTAAATGTGTATTTTCTTGTTTTGAAGGTTTTAAAAAAAGTCACACAAAACTATGATCAAATGTCAGTTTATTGTTAAACTAGCAAAAATTCATTGAATATCCTACTATAAGCAATAATGGATTATTAGCCACACCAGCAGCATGGCTCTGGATGACTGTCCACCACTTTGACTGAACTGAAATTGTTAAATGAATTGCATGAATTTTTTTACAGACATTCATGGTCCCCAGAGGATGAATCCTGGCTACTTTGGTGATGTCTTTTCCTCTAGTGTGACCATTAAGCCAAATTTTATTTATGACCAAAAACATGCATAACATTCCATCACAGCATCACAGACTTGGTGTTGGCTGTAGACTCAGCCTTACAGCCAAGTTTCAGAGAATTACTTGAAACTCAAAATTAGACAACTTTATCAACACGAAAGGAAAAATATGATTTTGTTCAACACCAAGTGTAGGAGTGAAAATTTCTTTATTGGAAAATGCGAAATGATGAACTCATTCCAAATCAAACATGTTTTCGGCTCATGGAAAATTGAAAATTTTAACCTCTTTGTGAACAAGTTTTTTTAATATGTAATCTCAAAAAACATGACTTTATCATCACAGATGGTATCAATGTACACTAGTAAACATAATCATCATGCTTCCAAATTGGCACTAAATGCTTGTAAAGGATCTGAACCCTGCCTCGTTCAGTGCTAAACTATACATGGACTACTTCAGTATAACTTGGTAAAAGTATGGGCCCTTATACAGCAGATAGAACTACAAAGAAGGTTAACGATGCATCTGTACATAGCTGCTCTATAGTGTCCTTTAACACAACTAGATATACAGTACCAAAACCACAGCATCTACATAGGCAAATAGCAATGGCAACATGGTATACCAAACACATTTAATCACCAGTTTGAAACCTCCTAGGCTTAGAGGCAGTTCACTAAGAAAGCCAACTGTAGCCAAGAGATGGTAGAAAATGAAAATATTTTCCAGTTTCACAGAAAACTGAAAACGTGTCTACGCCACTATCTTATGGCACAAGAGAAAACAAATCTTTGAAATAATAAAATGGTGCTTCAAATAATTTAGAATCACCTATTTTAAACATGTATTCAGTAAAGATTAAAAAAAAAATCAGTTTGACCTCTTAATCTCTCTGTGTTGCCTTTGCATGAGATAAAAGGTCATGAATCAAGGCTGTCATAAGGTGCGTGAACTTCAACCCAGGTCAAGTAAGATGCTTGGGTTCTTCAGTTGTAGTAAAGGATTTTGGCCACAAAAATGATAGAATAATACATAATTCCTCTCCTTCGAAATGTCCTTCAAAATAGGTTCTTATTGACCTCTAGCAGCACATCCTCTGCAGGGCCATAAAGCTCTACTCTTCCCCTGACAGTGATGTCGACTGACAGCACAGCCTCCAACAGCATTTCTCAGGAACAGACACCACTTAAACATGAAGAAGTGTGAGTTATTGTTTCGTTTCAGTGAGCTGGCTGCTGCTGCTCAATTACAGGCCAGATTGGGCACCAGAGCGGTTCCGCCCGCTGGTCACTAATTGCATGTTTACCTCACTACCCGCAGTTTTTCAAATTTTATTTTTATAGCAAACAAGAGAGTGGCTGATTTTCTCTCACTGCCAGGATTGTAATTTGCACAGAATTAGGTGGTCGACTTCTTGGCGCCAGAATCCCAGGCTTGTTCTTCTGCTACTTGCTAAATGTCTCAGTTTCTTGTGGAGGCAAGGCAGGGGATGAGCCCAGCTGTGTAAACAACCTTTGACATATTCCCCACTAATGTGTACAAAGCCTCAACCCATCAGGTTCAACTCTGTCTTTTTGTAGTACATAACTCCTCTTCTCCTGCAGCCTTCATCATCCATCATTAGATATGGCTTTCTGACTGCTGTGACCTCTGATGTGACCACGGGGTCAAGCCCCGGATCTATAGGAGTCCTCTCTCCCTCTCATGGCTGACAGCTCTCAGCTGTTTTGTCCCTCTCAGATCCCCGTTCAGCCACGCCGATGCTCCAAACATAGCAGCACCGCCTTCCCTGGTGGCAGGCCACTGTGTCATCATGTCTGTCCCAACAATAAATACCAGTGAATAAATACCATAAAAAGACACAAGCCTGATCCTGTAAGAACATCTGAGATGCTCCTCCATCTTCTGCCATCATGATCCCAGTCTTTGCTGTCAAGTCTTCTCCATGAGTCTTCATTTGGTTTATCGATACTAAGTTGAAGTGTACAGACATATGGTTCCAGCTGGTTTCATATTTGGCTCCAAAGCAACATCAGACCAACTTTCTACTGGTTGGTCAGACCTGTTGCTCAGTAACTGTGATGTGAAACCACACCATGAACAAAAAAAACCACCAACAGTTATGCATGTGTTTGTCAGCTCTTGCTCCAGCGTCCCCAACTAAAGTCTCAGAGTTCAGGGGACATTTGGTGCACGGCAGCAACATGGTGGCTGGTTACATCCATGTTTTCCATAAAGATTATGTCACAGTCTGGAGAAGTCTGGCCAGGCCAGAAACAACTTTTTATCTACACTAAAGCAGGGGCCGGTCACTTTGCTCTTTCCAAATTGGAGATGCGCCCATCTGATTCACTCTTCTTTTCCCCATTCCTCCCCAAATAATCTTCCAGAAAAGATGTTTTGACGTGTGCACCACGCTTGCGTCTACTCATAGATACACTAAGGACAGCTATTCTATAATGGGGATCACTATGGGGGAGTTAATGTCTTGTTTTTGTTGAGGGAATGTAGGTGGGGGGGGGGTGATACCACTAGTCCATGAACTTGTGCGTGTCTCCGTAGAGCCATCGCTGTGGAGGCATGGCCGCCTCGTTGAGATGGTTGCACTCGTCGCTGCACTTGCAGGACTGGATGAACATCACGGACCTGTTGAAGCGTTCGCCGTCGGGGCAGGCGAAGGTCACGCTGGCCGTACGTGTGCGACGGGGTGAGCAGCAACGGCCATCCCTGCATACGCCGCAGTAGTTGGGCCTGTAGAGGCGCGTGCTCCTGCAGCCGGCGTAGGACAGGCGGTGTGGCTCAGGGGCCTTATGGGTACGAGAGCACTTCCTTCCTTTCTGTGGATGGAGAAAGAAGAGAGAAAGAGTGAGCTTGTACTTAAGCACAGTGATTCTTTAAGATTCATGATAATGTTAGCATGCTAGCATGATCACCATAATAATGCTAATATTGATGTTTAACAGGTATAATGTGACCATGGTAACATGCTAACATTTGATAATTAGCACTAAACACAAAATACAACTGGAGCTGACGGGAAAGACATTAGTTTCGCAGGAATTTGGTCATAAACCAAAGTATTGGAAATTAATATTTTGACCTGATGATGGCAGCTACTACAGTTCATCCTGAGGGGAACATGAAGGTCTGTACCAAATTTCATGGTAATCCATCCAATGGTTGTCATGACCTTTCATTCAAAACAACAGATTTAAAGTGGCACTAGAGGAAAAGTCATCAGTAGGATTCATCCTCTGGAGAACATGAATGTATGTACAAAATTTCAAGGCAGCCCGTAGTTCCAGAGATATTTCAGTCTAAACCAAAGTGATGGATCAACTGAGTAACTAACACTGCGGTCCCCAGATCCTCGCCTCGAGCATGGCCAAAAATCTTCCCTTTGCTTCAGCTGCGATGCAACGCACTACAGAAATGCAGAGCAGGCCGAACACTGCTTTCCAGTGACAGCTTTATTGGATTACATTGCCATTTGCTTGGAATCAGAACTGCAATACCGCATAGCAAAATGAAATAATTCATTACTCAAGCTCAGAGACACAAATAACAAAGCTAATCCAGTTAAGCACAGAGACAGGGAAAAACAAAATAAAGGTCAGAACAGCAGGTGAGTGCCGGGGAGAGGAGCATGCCAACAATAGTTAAGGATTGACACTGATACACATTAACACCCACAGCAGCTCTACAAACACCGGGAGAGCAGAGAGAAACAGGTGCATAACAACCCATCAGCCTCATGAGTGGCTCGTGGCGAGAGGCAGAATGTTTCTGAGGGTGTTGTGTATGAAACACGAGAGAGCAACGGAGTGGGCGGATCGAGCGCTCTTTAATTCACATAGCAGAGAGCCGCTGAGTGCAGGCTGACAGCCACAGTGTCGCAGGTTCAGTGTGGGAGAGCTGCAAACACAGCACCCACAGACAAACAAGGGGAGAGTTTTTCCTTTGTCACGTCTCTGAAAAGTTCTGTGTCTAACTTGTTTTTGCTGTGTATTTATCAAGCTCCAGTGATTTTCAGCTACTTGAAAACTTGGGAATAAGCTGACAATAAAGTAACATATAATCTTTTTGTTGCTTTGACAAACATATTGACTTTGGTGACATAATGTTCTTTTTACACTTGAGACGTGCTGGTATGCAGATTTTGTCACCTTGGGACAGAGCCAGGCAAGTTGTTTCCCCCTGTTTCCTCTTTTTGTGCTAAACTCACTGGCTGCTGGCCATAGTTTCATATTTACTGTACAGACATGAGAGTGGTATCAATCCTCGCATTTAATTCTCAGCCAACAAGCAAATAAGAGTAAATAATAGTTTAAGTTTTAAATTACTTTCATTCACAGCGGGATAACCATGAGTATGAAGATGCACAGAGGCAATGTGGTCTCATCAACTCTGTCGTCATCCTGTGGGGGATGTTTCCCACACGGCAACAGAACTGTGAATAGACAGAATGGACCAGAAAGGGACTCCAGCAACAGAGGGATTCAGGGGCGGGGGCTGTATACATGCCATGATATTAATACCAATCTGACCCCTTGAAAGCAATCCTTTCCTGAATCTATTTAGCACGGTGGCTGGACTGCATGGTTGTGAGCCATTAGAGGAAGGACCGTAATCTATCCCTTTATGAGAATCTTAAAAGCACCAAACGCATTCCTCACCTTGACAGGGATAGACATGGAGCTGCAGGGCCGAATGTTGCACAGGCGCGTCTCCTTGATCAGCTTACACCGGGCATTGTCATTGGTAACACGAGAGGAGACGCCCATCCCACAGCTCCGAGAACACTGGGACCAGGAAGTAGTCTGAACCACGCACTGATCTCCCACCTGCCTCCAGGCTAGGAGAGATGAAAGAGAGGACATGTGAGGGCCAATGGATGATGCAAAATGTGGAGGGTCAGGGGAAGAGAAGCAAGATCAGCAAAAGTAAAGCTAGGGGGGGGGAGAAAGGGCCAGTAGGAGAGAGAGGGGGAAGGAAAGGTCCAGAGATGCAAAGCACACTAGCCTCATTCACTGAACAGGCAACACTGACGCATAGAGAGGGTGATTACAGAGAGGGGAAAGCTGGGTGACAGAGGTATGTGCTGTGTGAGAGCAGTACGTGTGTGTGTGAGAGAGAGAGAGAGAGAGCACTTCTGGTGTGCAAGGAGCCAGTGGAAAACAAGCCTCACATAAATGCTGACACACACGCACGCAGACGCAGAGGGAAAGGCTCACAGTGAGGCCGTTTGTGCGTCAGGAGGCCGAAATGGCTAAAACATAAACATGATGCATTTACTGCACGTGGAGGAAACAGACGGCACTCTGAGGCGACACGGTGGCACCCTCTCTTACCCGCCAGGTGCTTGTTTCCACGTGGCTTGTCCCACTTGCGCCCCACCTCCACCAGCTCGTTGCCCATGGTGTCCTTCTCCTTTTTGGGTTTGTAGGGGTACAGCTTCCGGTAAGGTTTGGGATAAGGCTTTGGGTAAGGGTAGGCCGGGTAGGGAATGAAGGGGTAAGGCGGGTAAGCTGGAGGTTGGGGCCTGCGGTGCACCGGGGGCACGACGGTGGTTCCCTTGTGGCAGTCGATGCTGAGGCAGCACTGGCTGGGCACCTTGACCAGCTGCGGAGCTGGACAGGAAGGGGACGCCAGGGGCAGGTGGCTGGGGCAAAGGGGCACGCAGCCGACCGCTCCATCGATGCAGGTGCATTGGTGCTTGCAACCGGCGCGGAAATTCTCGCCATTTTGATAAATCCGCCCGTTGTATTCGCACGAGCGGCCCTCTGCCTTCGCTGAGGGAAAGGAAGTGGACAGACAGGTTGGTCAAAAATACTTTAAAGAACCAAAAGATTCAGGTATCAAATATTATTCTCCAAATAAAGTAACAGAAATAAAACAACAAACAGGAAGAGGCTCATTTGTAAATACATATTTAATATGCATGGAAGTTAGATAAGAAGAGAGAGGGAGAGACACACTATCTCCAGATTTATGAAGCAAGCTCTATTCTTAGACCAGAGAGGAATTTTGACTTGTTTACAATGTCCTTCCCCTTTGCTCCCTCAGAGGGACTCCCCACACAACACCCCAGATACCCCCCTTTATATAGAAACACCCCCAAATAAACACACATATAAAAATACCACTGTGCGTCTGTGTGTGTTTGTGTGTTTCACGGGGCTGTTTGTGTACACACTGAACTACTTATATAAATCCCGGAGTTGGCCAGGTTTCAGTCGCAGCTCATGAAGGTGCTCTGTTTTTGAAACGTGGCACAGGCTTCAAACTTGAAGCCCCTATCAAAGAGAAACTCCAGCCGCTTGGCTCGGAAGCCAGATTCCCCACCCTGAAGTTACACATTCCCTCACTCAACCCCGAGCTAAACCCCAAACTCTGCCCAGTCTAAACCCAAAAAACTCCTCCTGCATCTGACCCTCCAAGCCCCCGCCCTCCCCTCACTCTTTCAGCCCTCCCACCAGCTCTGGGCTACGTACCCCTGCAGATGCCATGGGTACGGCCCACATCATTGCCGTAGTTGCACTCCAGGCCTTTATGGTGGTCACAGGGCCGTCCTTCGTGGCAATCCTGGTTGAGCTGAGCGGCACACACCTTGCAGCAGCCGCAGCCGTCCGGGACTGAGCTGACCCCTGGGGGACAGGATGGGGGCCCTGAGGGACATTCACACACCACCGGGCAGCCAGCAGTCACCTACAGGAAGGGACATAAGTGCACTTTAGTTAACCTGAATATTGGCAACTTCGTACAGTACAATTTCCATGTAAGGAGGAGCCACACTGGAAGCAAGCAGGACAATAGTTTGACTCATGTTACACAGATCACAGAAATTCCTCAAAGTGTGTGAGGCTTAAACATTTGCTGAATACCCAGCACTGTCCCAAGCCCCACAGGGATATCTGTAACCCTCTGTCGCCTTCCGCTTGGCATTCGCCAGGCGAGCGGGGATGAAAGGTACGTTCTCTGACCCAGAATCCCCCCACCTTCCTGCTCCTACAACTTTTGTTTCTCACCCCCCCCCACACACACACACACACACACACACACACACACACACACACACACACACACACATACCAGACCCAATCCAACAACTCCCAGCAGGTATTGAGATCACAGAGAGCTGCCAGTGTGACTGTCCACAGTCAGATCATCTTAGGGATCCCTTCCCGATTCTGCAACTGTCTAAACTCAGGCCAGGTCACTGATGCAGTGACAACAGCTTTCCATTTTTAGCATTAACATTGGGTTCAGCCTGGGGCTTGAAACATCCCCTAACCAAAAGTCCTATAATATTCATGTGGATATTTATAGTGTGCAGTGAGTTCATATCGACCTTAAGTGTATTTTTGTCTCCATGTGTATAACTGTTGGATAATATTACTGTTGGGTAATTTTGGACCTACAGAAAAGTAGAAGCTTATGTACATATACATTGTAAAAGGATGAAGTGTTTTTCAGGTTAAGAAACCCCTGACATACACAGTACTGTACTTGAGTATTTCCATTTCATTATACATGTATATTTTACTCTCTTTACTTTCCATATTATGATTTCACCTACAAAATGTATTATGATCTTAAAACTCATGATGTATTACTAAAGATTAAACTACCCAGCTGTATATAAAATAGTTACAATTTGCTCCACTTTGACCAGCAACAACTGTCAAATCTACTTACACATTAATGCATCAGTGATCCAATGATATAATATACAATAGTATAACACATACATTTGTAGTACTTTTACTTTACTTGGAATACAGTGGAAAAAGTGAAAGTTTTGTGCACTGTTATTTTTAACTATCCTGATACTAATTTTGCTTAGGACCCCCTGAAGCATCCCTGAAGGACCACTGATGGTCCCCAAACCAGCAAATACTACCACAGATTCTCCAAAACATCCAAATCAAACACTTTCACCTGTGTGGAGCTGAACAATGGGGTAGGATTTCTTTGGACAATTGTTTTGACATGCAATACAGCAGGGAGATGGAGGGAAGATTAGGCTGCATGGCAAAGTGACCAAATCCTGCTGTTACAGTCGAGTACAAGCACGTGAGTCTTTATTCCTCAGTGTTTACATGAAGCAGAGACAGAGAATAAACCTCATGCACTCACCAGGCCGACTGTCACCACCTGCAACACAGCAAATAATAGCAGTATCCCCATGCTGTCAGCTGTTTCACATAGAAGAAGAGAAAAAGTTTTTTGTTTGTTTTTTTAAAAACAGCAACTTATATCATAGGAAAATAAATCCTCCACGGTTTCAGAAACAATAGCTTTTGTCCACAAAGGTTAAATCCGACATGCGTGATGCTCCTCAAATGTCCTCCATCACTTGTAAATTTTCATCGATCAAAGTTCGAGGCTTGCTTTTATATCAGCCCCGTGCTTTTTATGGCAGCCGCGCCCACCCCGGATCTCTTTTAACCAATTAGGAGGCAGGCGCGCGGCCAAGGTAGCCCAACAGGGAGGGGAGGGGGCGGGGCTTAGAGCTCCAGCGCCTGAGAGCTGAGGTTTGGGGCAGGAGGGGGGCGTGGCCGAGCATGAATGCAGTCATTCATAAAAATTCAGAATTACTACATTCCAAAGAGGACCTGGCTTCTGGCTGCTTATTTATTTATGTTTGAGCGAAAATAATATTTTTGATGCTTTAAAGTTCTTTTCACACGCATACCTCTGTCCGGCTGCTGCTTTGTGAAAAGTAAAATAAATATACTCAGCTGCTAGTCTGTGCTACATTAATACTGGGGGCAGCCATGGAAAACAGCTAGGAATTTCCTTCCCCCACTTTATAAAAATACTTTTAGACAAGAGCGGGACAGATAAAGTGCATGTACAAGGAGAGCAGAATGTTCCTTGGAGCCCGGGTACAACTACATGATTGAGTGATAGTGATGTTGAAAATGATTATGATAATCTCCCGTGCAATCCATCACTCTCTTTTCCTCCCTCCATATCCTGTCTTTAGCCCCCACATCCCTTTTACCTACTCAGGGGTTCCCAGGCCACCTCTCCCTGCACACACACACACACACACACACACACACACGCACAAACAGGTACCCATGTAAACAGACTACAATTTAGTTCATTCGGTTTAAAGATTACATCGAAGAGCGCAGAGCTGATTGGGAGGATAATCTTCCTATCATCCCTACAGACACGCACACAGGAAGCCATCTACAGCACCTGAGCTGATGGCTGACTTATAAACTCTCTGTGAGAGAGGGTTAAAAGCACATTCCACATTTGTGCAGTCTCAAACATTGTATTAAACTGTTCAGTGACACAGGCACACGCACAGGGCTGCTTGTTGAAATTCAGCGAGAGGGATTGTGGGTGGCTAAATTGTTGTTTTCCCTTGCAGTTTCCCTAAAATGTATCATTAAGTGGAGAGATGCCTGTAGCCGTTTGTGTCAACAGGGTATATCACTCCCCCCTCGTCCTCTATAAACCACCCCCTGCATTTAACCAAATGGTCACATATAGAGTGGTGCATACTCACATTTGCATAACACCAGCTCGCTTAAGCACTTAACACAGGCGTGCGAAAGTGCATACACACCCAGCTCCATGTTGTGGCTGTCACGTCTTTCCATTACATTCAAGTCACAGATCTAAGCATCTAATTTTCTGAAAAAGAAACACCCAGAAAGTCACTTAAAAACTCTTACCATGTTCTGAAAGCATTTGTAGAATCCTCAAGGACTCTTCTAACCATCTGGATGATGATGAATATTCTGTCTGTTGCACAATGAAAAAGATTTTTAACTTGTACTGAATTATGCCTTTAAACAAAATAACACGTTAATACTTGTTGAACAACAGGACTTCTACACAAAGTGATTAAATCCACTGAATGATTGTTGAGATATTTAATCCAAAATCCACTGCTGGTGCCAGAGGTAAAGTCAGGGGATCACCAAAGTCAATAGCATATATCCTCTGGGAACCATGTATGTCTGTACCAAATGTCCTTGCAATCCATCCAATAGTTGTTGAGATATTTCAGTCTGGAACCAAAGTGGTGGACCGACCGACAGACTGACATTGTGACAATAGAGCTGAGATATGTAATTTTGTCTACTTAGATAGAAAGTGCAGTCACAACTCAAGAAGCAAATGATCTATCTTATTGTGCAACAGACAAAACCTTTTTCATCCAGATGGTTAGAAGAGTCTGGAAATACCTTCAGAAAAGCTGTAAGTGCTGTCATCCGTCCTTTTGGTTTTTGAAAAATCGCTGGGAATGTATTTTTCATGAAAACAGATGCTGTGACTCGAATGTAATGGAAATACTTGAAGCACAACCTGTGGCCGGTACACACCATCATACATACAGTTTAATGTATACAGAGTGTGCTCGCACACACACAGAGGCCTACAGAGAGAGCAAAATTATGTATTCACCAAACTTCCATCCTCTTCCCACACAATCCGTCTCTCTCTGTCAGTGCGCGGAGGTGATGTAACAGGGCCGAGTAAACAAACCCAACACGAAGAGAGAAAATGAAGAAAAACCACTGGATTCTCTAAAGCTTGAGTGTGTGTGTGTGTGTGTGTGTGTGTGTGCACCCACCCTCACAACACACACTCATACTGAGAGAGAAATAAGTTTTTGTTATATTCATATTTAAGTTCCATTGACTCATCAAAGAATGTGTCCTTTCCACTTTGGTCTCGGTGGCTTCCATCCTAGACATAATAAACAAACATGCAGAGTTTCCAACACACCAAAGTAGAGGCATTCATTAGCTCTTGGGGATACTAGACACTGCTACTGGGAAGTTGCCCTGCGCTGTGACCTTTACATTCTGAGCTGACAGCGAACGTCAACTCGTAATGGTTAAAGTGACACAAGTCTGCTTTAAGAGTTCACTGGAAAACCTCCCTGTCACTACTATTAAAAAGTCAAAGGAATGGTCGGAGGGGCAGGAGGAGGGAGAGGGTAATGGGGGGAAAAAAGCGAGCAGCAGCAGGTGAGAAACAGATCAAACCTTCAAAAACAAGTTGGTGGAAATAAATGCAAGAAAGAGAAAGAGGCGTGAGGTACGTGCACAGAGCCACGGAAATATTAGAAAGCAGATAGAACAGGATAGTAGAGTGAGGTCAGTGGAACAAAAGCGGCTCTGATTCTTCGACGTGAGTCAGGCAGAAAAGTGGCGGTTTTGACATGAGGAAAGCTTTGTATGTCTGTGAGAAAGAGTGTGTTTGTACATGAGGGGAATGGAAGCGGAGAGGAAGACAGGTGCGGAGTGTTTGTTTAGGAGAGCTCCTGCCACACCTGCTGCGACACTCCTCTAAACTCTTTATGCCGTACAGCCTGCAAACACACACATTAATATGAATACGTGCACAGGTACACGCACATTTGTAAGCACTTTTAATTTTCTTGGGCCGATCCAGGATTTATGATCTCGATCATGAAAATCAGTTTGCGTCATTGCAGGAAATTAAAGCTGCATATGGAATTCCGACAAATTGTTTTTGTAAAAAACTGCAAAGCTTTATTATGTCAACAGCCCGAAGCTCCCTCCCTGAAAACATCAGTCTGGACTTCTTGGATGCAAGGGACGGGTGCCTTTATTACATAAGCACTTTGTAAGGGACTATATGAAAGTTATTAGGGGAGAGTGGGGCACAAAAGATATTACAATTGTTCTTCATCAGACTTTTTGGAGCCTTTTATTTTTCTCATCCTAAATTGAAATTGTTTCCTGTCTCTATTTTCACTGACAAGTCAAGCAAAGACAAAAATGTCAAAAAAGGCAGCTTTAACTTGCTGCATGATTCGTAAAGGTACATTGTGGAAAAAGCAGAGGACAAAAGTTCTGTCTTGGTATCAAGGTTTTATGAACATGTCCATAGTCCATAGCATTAGAAGCTCCATTAAGAAGGTTCAAATTGGGGTACACAGTTATGTAAGTTGTACCAATTTAACACTTATTACTACACACACTTACTATTTTGACATATTGTGGGGAGTGTAGTTTTTTTATGTCAAGAAGATGGTTCAAGGAAAACAGTCATGACCCTGGAGGGAGCCCCCTCCACCACCTAATTTTTATACAGTTCCTAAAAGAGTACAAAGAGTCCTCAAATAATATCCTGCCGATCTGAGAACCTGAATGGACAGATGTAACATGTAATACCCATTTGAAATGATTACAGTACACACGTATAAGCAGACCGTGTATTACTCTCAGCCATGTTGCATTATTTTAATCCTAACATAACAGACACATGCATTATATATAAATTGCACAGTCAATGCACATGGGAGTGTCAAGAGATTATTTGCTCTAGGAAGAAGTTTGTTGATATGATTAGTCAAATTACAGGTTAAAAGGTTCTTCTTAACCCCAAACTTAGCAAATGTTTGCATACTTAGATGCTAAACTAAGATGGTGAGCATTGTCTGTGCATTACATCAGCCTGTTAGCATTGTCACTGCGAGCATGTTGGCGTGCTGACTTCAGGCACAGTGGTGCTTTGAGCTAAATGTGAAGTACAGCCTTACAGCCTTTCTGTATTTTTTAGTCCCAAATTTGTCTGCTATATTCAATGTCCTTTTACCACTGTTGTTGTTATCATCATCATTCTATATTTCTTTATATATCTTATGGTTGTCTGTGGTTGTGTCTCGTGTCTGAAAATGGCAATAAAATATGTTTAAAATAAAAAGATCACCACTTTGGCAAAGTGAGGTGAATTTGTCATGTTGTCATCCCTATCATAGTACATATATTATTACTGCCATATGTTTTTCTCTATTTTCTGAGTGTGTGCTTTGTGTGTGTGTGTGTGTGTGTGTGTGTGTGTGTGTGTGCGTGGACAGATATAAGTTGACTGAAAGAAAAAGAAAGACGCAGAGGGCACAGTATGTTCCAAAACAGAAGAAGCAAGAAAAAAACGAGGGAAAGGGGAAAGAAAAACAAGCAAAGGGAGAGGTTAGGAGAGTGCCAGTAAGAAAGGATGAAGAGAGAGGGGGGGGCAAGGAATTTAAGTCCCAAAGTTATTTTTAAACCAAGAACAGGAACTCTACTGTTGACTTCCCAAACACTGAAACATAGATCGGTATAAGAGTCGAGCTGGGAAAAGGAGACAGGGAGGGCACACGCACACAAACACTCATACAGCTGTCAGGTGTGTCGTCTCATACATCCAAACACATTCCTGTCATCATTTGCTATATTACAGGCTCACGGATTCACACTCTCATCAGGACGTGTATCTGCATACTCATTGTGATGTAATGTAAATGCAGTATATAACTCTGTGTTTTAAGATATTCGTGCCCTCAAACCTTCAAAGAAAGATGAGAATGGCATTCTTTGAACTTGTATTTGTGCCTTTCCTCTTTTCCCATATATATGTATATATATATGCATTGCATTTGACCTAATTGACTATAATCAAGACATGATGTATATAAGGAAAAGACAGTCAGACTATACCAATTACAGGCCAGGGTTAAGTGTAGAGAGAGAGTCACAAAATTTAAAAAAAGATGACTAGTGAGCAGACTAAAAAATCACTGTGGATACAGTTTCACACTAATTGCAATAAATACAAGGTTATCAACTGTAATCATCATCTGCTCAGCAACAGGCTTTACACTGTGTGCTTTTCCACCGGGTATGTCACCAGGCTGTTATTATCAAATAAAGACATCTGGATTTATGGGGAATGAGCTGGGACAAAATTCACAGGGCACACACACACCCTGCCATTCATGCATGCTTTGTCAGGGGCTGTTATGAAACCTCATCATCAGTGACTTGGGTATTCTCAACTTGTGCAGGAGTCAGAATAAACAGCTTCAAGAGAACGGTCAGGTGCAGCAGTTACAACAATCCCGAGAAGTCGTTATCTGTCAGGAGACACGCAGTACAGTTTGCTCTGCGTCACAGAGTATCATTTCCTCTTGACCTTTAGGCCAGGTCATCGCCTCCTGTGAGGAGGGAGGTCAGCCTTAGCACGCACTCCAGGCCCTGGCACTCCCGATGGGGTCAAAGGAAACTGGGTCACCTGTACCTGTTCGTCATTGGATATGCATCTTACCAATGCCGCCCACCCCACCAACCGCCCAAGGCAAGGTCACGCCCTCCCCTCTGGACACCCCCACCACCCATCACCCCCCCCTTCTGCGTCTTCGCCCTCCCCTCACCTCCGAGGTGTCACAGAGAGCACCCTTGTTCTAGCCCTCGCCTCCTTTCCACCGGGACCCCTCAAAAATCCCAGATATCCCTGCAATTTCCGGTGCAATGTTTATTTGGCGGAAAGAGGGCTGGGAGGCGAGCTGCCTTGAAAAAAGAGCCTCACTCACAAACAGTTTGGGCTGCGTTCGAGGGTAAACATGTGCAGCAGGGGTATGTGAGGCGAGTGGTGAGAAGGACTGAGGCTCGTGTGTTCTGGTCCTGACACACAGATCCCACCTCAGCAGGGACACAGAGCACCACTCTGTTCAGGCCCCAACCGCCACAGTCTAATAAACATCCCCCCCATCCACCTCCTGTCTGTTCCACGGACAGCCCCCTCTGCTGGAGAACTGAGGGTATGACACAGAAAAACAGAACAAACACACCAAGAGCCTGAAACAAACATCAGCACTGTAAGAACTCAACAATTGAGATTTGCTAACTACTTTCATGCACTATAGGCAATACAGGCGATGGATGCAATACCATGAACATTTCTAGAAAAGCAG
The DNA here is from genome assembly GCA_025331565.1 of Holacanthus passer. Classification (NCBI taxonomy): domain Eukaryota; kingdom Metazoa; phylum Chordata; class Actinopteri; family Pomacanthidae; genus Holacanthus; species Holacanthus passer. The sequence goes on from JAFREQ010000043.1 coordinate 29,419, forward strand.
TCCGTAACCTTTTTTTGTCTAATGTACCCTACAGTACCTTTTATCAACACCACCCATCATGTTCTGAATTTGTATTGATTTTTAAACTGGGTGAACTAATAATTATATAAAGGTGGATCTGAAACGAAATGTTTCACACAAATTAACTGTTTGTTCAAGTTTGCATTTGAACTATTACCACTTTGAGTGGCACAAACTTCTTCAACTGCTTATTGATTGCTTTCAGCTATTTCAATCATTTATCCATATCTTTTAGCCTTTTCACAATTTATCCACTACTTTGGAGCTGGTTAACTATTTCAACAGTCATTACTTTTAGCTAACTATTCATCTGTTTATATTTAAACTGTTAAAACCATTATTTTTACTTATTTTAAGTATTTATTCATAACTTTTAGCTATGTAATGAATATATTTATCTATTATTTTAGTCTTTCCAAAAACTATTTTCTTTTATCCATTGTTTTTACTTAGCTATTTGATGTAATTAGTTATTACTTAAAGCTATTGATTTGAACCATACATTACTGTTAGCCAATTGTTTATACTGCTCTGCTCACTTGCTAACTAGTTTTCATGCGTCTCTACTGCAGCCAGTGGTGTTTAGGTGTTACAGCAGACTAAATATTTCTATATATAATTTAATATAATCTTATGACAATTCTATTATTTGAAATTTGCTGAGCTACTGCACAATCTTTCCACACCCCCTCTAACCCTTGGCCCCCCTGGCTGGGAATCACTGCTCTAGAACATAATGCAACGTGTTTGTTTGTCCCCCTGTATGGAGTATGGTAGGAGTAAAATACATGGCATTATAATGCAAACAGATACAACAGCTCCACCAACTACTCAACAAAATCTTAACATCATCACAGAGGTTTGTTTGTTGCAGAGATGTTTTTTTTTCAGATTGCATTGCACTGTACCAGTGTTTGTATTATTGTGTCCACCTTTTGACTGATCTACTTAAAAAACAGATTATGTAAAATGGAACAATCAGGATTGCGTGGAATTAAGGTTCAGAATAACATACACAGATCTTTTAGTTTATCCACAATGTGTTTATTATGTTCAAAGAGATCATTCAAGAACCAGTGAGAACATTACAAGACATGAATCTGAAAGGCAGGTCTGTGCACAAACAGAGCCTGTTGACCTGAGGAAGTCAGTGGTCTCCCTTCTTTGGCTGGCCGACAGAATCTCACTTCTTCCTCGATGAGAGCGGCTGCAGCAGCGGCACAGGTAGTGAATGGATGGGGGCATCTGGACAGGAGCAGGGTGAGGGCGGGGGGGAGTTTTCAGGCAGCAGGAGGGGCACATGAAGGAGCGAGCTTGACTGGCAGATGGGAGGTAGGAAATGGGGGCGTCTGTCTCTCCTGTGGCTTGCTGTTGTGTCTTGATCCTGGTGGCCCATCGACCCTCTGCATCTGGATACGAACAGCCTCTGCTGGTTGTTGGAGTCCTTCTTACGGCTATCTGCAATACCCAGACTTTGTAGCCACTCACAGAGCCTGGCTTCTTCCTCTTTCTCAGTGAGTGATGGCACTACATATTTCTGCTTCCCTCCACAGTCCACCTTATAGCTCCTCTTTCTCCTGTTTTGCTGCTTTTCTTTGATGGCTGGATCCTCTGATGTCTGCAGTGGCGTCACCAATCTGCCCCGTCTGCCTCTGCTCCTGCCACTGGGTCGTGCAGATGAACAGAGGTGAGAAAACAGCTGTAGGTCCTGCTGCCCACATTGTGCCTGACAGCTTGCTGGCACTATAGACTGTGTGTCTGCAAAAAGCCCTGACCTAAACACAGCTCTCCTGTGTAGACCCACTTCAGGCTGAAGTGCATTCAACACTGTGCCGGACTGAACATCCTCTGAGAGGACATCATTGCGCTCCAGCGGATACAAAATGGTACGAGCATGGTTGCTTGTCTGTATGTCCGTGAAGATGTGCGTATCTGAAGCTTCAATAGGGTGTGTGTTTGCGGGCAGCACGGCTCTGGACCTGCAGAATATAGAGCGCAGTCGTCGGTGTGGGGGCAGGTTGGCAGAGAACCCAGGTGGTCCGATGCTGCGAAACAGCAGAGGAGGTCGAAGACTGGAAGAGGGTCTCGAAAATCCATCTTTGTCGTCAATGTTTTTATGCATCCTGTTCAAAAAGTGTTCAGATACTTGATGTGCAACATCCACAACAGTCCAAAGTGAAGGTGATCAAAAAGACCTTGCACTGAATTTATAAAAGCAACCTTCACTTCTCAAGAAAATGAGAAAAAAACATAAAAGTGTCCAAATTGAGGTAGTTTGGTTTTTGCAGTAACAAATTGCAGCACAAAGAAAACCAGCTGTGCTAATGGAGGTAGAAGGAAGTAAGCAGAGTAAAACATGTATGTATCAGCCATACAACAGGGAGGGAGTCTGACTCTGTCCACACAAAGAGGATGCTTTTGTAGAAATGCAGAGTAGAAATGACCCCAAAAATCAAAGCTTTTCCTTCCTCCTGGACATAGTTTTCCACAATGACTTCAGGCTTTAGTGAACAAATCCTCTCTCTTGGAATATTATCTGACCGCTCATCTGTGGTCCTCTCTGTCCAGTGTGTTGTTCGGTCTTTTTGAGTCTGACTTTTTTTCACAGAGCCTTGGATGACGCCTATCTCTATTCCAAACAACCCACCCACCTTCTCTCTCTTTCATCCTGTTGCCCTCTTGGACATGAAAGGCACAGTCCATCAGCCATTCCATCTCAATAAATTATGAATTAATCGTGAGCAGAGAGCAGGAGATGTTATTCATTTACAGAAAAGAAATTAATCCACACATAACTTATTACTTGTTTATTTCATATATTCATAATAACACAAACGAAAATATTTAATCCAAGTGTTTCTTCAGGTCATGTCATTACTCTTTACCGACTTACAGTCTTATAACAACACAGTCTGATGTCTAACATGATATTGTCACATATTGCAAGGTACTTCCTGATTTAAATAAATAGTTTGACATTTAGGGAAATACTCTTATTTGCTTCCTTACAAAGAGTCAGATGAGAAGATTAGCCTCTCTCATGCCTGTGCACTATGGATGGAGCCAGAGCCAGGAGGTAATTAGCTTAGCTGAACATAAAGCCTTCATCAAAAGGCACAGCTTTATGTTTTCACATTTCTGTTTGTGCCCACCACACACCAAGATATAACATGCCAGAACACTCTTTAGAGTTGAGAGTAGTATTTAGTATAGTGTATAGTATGTAATATAGTAGTAGTTGAGGGGATTACATAATTGAAATATAACATGTTTTATAATGTTTGTAGGAGGACTTTGTCTACTTTATATACATTTAGATGTTTCAGTGGTGTAGTTTCCAACCAACCAGAGGGTCAGGCCCCTCTGCACAGAATACATCTGGAGAACACAAATCTATTTCCTGTGTGTTTTATCTCTGTAGCTCTTTTTGTTAAATGAAATCATGTGAGAAGTTAAAAGGTGAAATGTCTCTTTGGTGAAACTGTCAACAACTCAAAGACATCTGAAATGTGACAAGGGGCCCCAACAAGGGGCCCAAAGGGTCACAAGTGAAAAGGGGTTGGGAATAACTTGTAACAATGTGTTGTATTTTATAAGCTCAAATTATTAAACTGTAAAGTGACTAGTAGCTCAGTTTGTCAAATAAATGTAGTGGCGCACAATATTTCACTTTGAATTATAGTGGAGTAGAAGTAATAAGTATCTCAACACTGCACTTATATAGTACATGAATAAATGTAGCCTACCACTAACAACAGGTATTACAGAAATAATACATGAATTTCCACCTTTTGCATGGCTTTAAGTAAACGGACCGCCCTGTGCTTCCAGACCTGGCCAGACGATGGCGGTAGTCACAGTACAGCGACCATGAGAAGTCATTAAAATCTCGTCGGTCCGTTTTTTCACTGCAGCGCCAAAGCGGAAGTAGTTCATTGGTCCTCGAGGCCAAGATCAACGCCAGCTAAACGGCAAGGTAAACACAGAAAATGTTCGGTATTGTTTATATTCTTCTGTGTTGTGTGTGACATTTGGTGAAGTGGCGGGAAACTGTCCGGTTAAAGTGTTTGTGTGTGTTTGACTGCGAGAGGAGGCTGAAGTTTGGAGGAGGAGGAGGACGAAGAGGGCAAAGTCATACGTAACGTAGCTTAATGGAGGCAACGAGCCGCCGGTGGGTACGCAGCTAACATGAGAAGCTGTGGAGACACCTCCTACCTAGGTGGTGGGAATGGATTAGTTATTTTTAAGGACGTAGCCACACAGACTGGTTTGACATATTTTAGGCTCGGTTGTTTCTTCATCTTTGTGTCAGTGTGTTATAACCGCAGAGCAACATGGCTGTGATCAAGAAAATCTGCTAATGATGTTGACCTCAATTAACTTCTAAAGACTTACAGTAATTAGCCACAGAAATGTCAACAATAATCAACAAAGCTAAACTAATGCTTCAGAGTGAAAGTCAACTATTTAAGTGATGAATGTAGCTCATGTAACCGATGCTAGTGCATGTAGATAATAAAAGGCCAAATGTTTATGGTCATTATTTTATGATGTCTTCTGTCAGCCAGCTCCTAGGAGTTAAGCTACTGATCCAATTTAATGATCTCCAGGGCTGCAAAATGATTTTAATTGCCAAGCTGTAACAGCATGTCAGTGAGGACTGCAACTAAAAGTAGTTTTCTTTGTATTTGAAACAAGTATCCCAGGTTGACTCACGTAAATGTCTTATATCATCACATCTGACAAGCTGGAACCAGTGGATTTGTGGCATTTTTGCTTAAAGAGTAACTTAAATAATTATTCTGTTCAACTTGAAACTCTGCATGGTAGACATCCAGTTCATTCAAGTTTTTCTTTTAAATCAGATGAGACCTGTTGCAGTTTTTCACAGATGTGTTCGTGCATTCTGAGTTTACCTAATGCTGGCTACCGTTACATTATGTTCATGGGAGAATCTAATTAAACCTTGTTGTGCTTCAAATAAACACCAATAACTCAAGGAAACACACCCACCCACGGTATGCCCTGCATGTAGAGAATGGCTGCTAACATGCTTCCCTTACATAAGTGTCCTCTCTTGTAATACACTACAATCATTGTGCAATCCCTCTGCTTTTGCCTGAAACTGTTTCAAACTAGCCTGAAATCACAATGAGCTCTATTAATCAACATTCTCCCTCTGTGCTTTTATCTTATGTCTTCGACGCAGATGGCTCACAGGCTGCTTGTACGTAGAATTTGGACGCTCTCCGCGAAAGATATCCGCTGCCTCCCAGCATCCACTGCCGCCACAGCCTCCTCTTCTTTTTCCACCTCCCTGCAGTCCACCTCAACCCGGCTCTCCTTCCTCTCTCCCTCGCGCACTCTGCCTCGCTCCCTTCCTCACACCTCCTGCCGGGAAGTCTCCTTCAACGTTCAGGACCACGAGGACTTCACAGAGAGGGTCATCAACAGCCAGCTGCCCGTGCTAATTGACTTCCATGCGCAGTGAGTACCTCTGGGCGAGATGGTTGTTGATGACTAATCTGGCCCCTAACAGACCAACTATATGAGGGTATAGACTAATTAACGTGATCAAATGTAATGTGGGATTAGATCATTTTTGCGTTCCTAAAATGTATCTAAAAATTATGAAGAAATGAAAAGCTGTGCAAGCTGTGCTTTGCTTTTGAGGACAAAGAACAACACAATATTTTGCATTTTATTTGAAAATACTAAAGGAATTAATCACAAATAATCCGAATCTACAACTTTCCTGTCAATTGAATAACTGGTGGCAGCACTACAGTGCTGTACAATGCTGTAAAAGTAGGTGAGATCAAGACAACTAATGAAGATTGTACTAATAACAACATAAAAAGCCATGTAGAGACAGTCTTGAGATTTGATTTCTATGATGACACAGATTTTGCATCAAAATGCTAATAAATGCAGAAATAGTCCTTTCAGCTAGTTAATTTGTCATCCAATGTGGTTCTTTTCTGGTCACAGAAAAGTTCTCACGCTGGTCATCTATCCAGCCTGAGTTTTTGCATCACGTTAATGTGCTGTAATTAACTACCTGATGTGCTAGAAAATCGGCAGTCCTCTGATAATTGGTGACCAGGGTTGAAGCCTGCTGTGTTGGAGCAAATAAATGATCATCAAACAAAATCTTTACTAACCTTGTACTGACCTTGGAAAAGACCTTTCTTATTTTCCAGCTGCCCTGTCTCTTAAAGCCTTACATGTGTGTGTCTTGCTGTTAAAAATAAATTCACATGTACACAACTGTGGGGATTCTGCTCTCAAGTCAAAGGTTGCACAACAGCTCCTGAGAGACAGCCACTACACATACTGTGTCCTATTGAGGGTCTACATCTACCAAGATTAGATTATAGAATAGATTATTTGACACACATTGAGATTCATTCAAATGTAAAGAATTTCCTTCAGGATTAATGAAGTTCTATCTTATCTTATTTTGTTGTGAGTGTGTGTAAACTACAATATAGCTCATCTGCACATTGTTGGGATGCTTGCTACATTTGTTTCATTGTAGACTGTTTTCATAAAAAGCTACAACCCTGATTCCAGAACAGTTGGGATGCTATGTGAGACATAAATAAAACACAATGTGATCATTTGCTAATCCTTTTTGACATCTACTCAATTGAAAACAGTACAACAATATATGTAATGTTTGACCAGGTTCATTGGTTACAGGTGACAGTATCATGATTGGGTATGAAAGGACCATTCTGGAAAGGCTCGGTCTTAACAAGCAGGGATGGGGCGAGGTTCAACACTTTGTCAAACATGTGATTCTATAAAGTTAAAAATTACTACATGGACTCAGGAACACTTCGTAAAACTGTTGTTGTCAAACACAATTTGTTTGCAAATGATTGCATTCAGTTTTTATTTTTGTTTTACACAGCGTCCCAACTTTTTTGGAATCAGGGTTGTATAACAAGTGAAAATGTCTGCAGTTTAAAAGGTGTTTTGCTTAATTGTTTACTTCTTTTAACCTGTCAGTATTCCTTTTTCTTTTTACTTTATGTGCTTAGCCCTTTGTAAACCTCTGTTTAAACAGTCCTATTTAAATGCATAAATAATAATAATAATCATAATTACTCATCTCTCATTGATGAATATTATTCTTTATTAAAGCTTGAAGATTAATTGAATTGTGATGTGCATTTGAACTGATTTGCTCTGTGTTTTAAATTCTTCAGAAGCTTGTAGTCATACACTCCTCATACTGGTCGTGCTTGATATTCCTGTCTTTTGAAGAATGAACAGTTTGACCTTGGTTCTGTTGTGTGCTTTTAGGTGGTGTGGTCCCTGTAAGATCCTTGGGCCAAGGTTGGAGAAGGCTGTGGCAAAACAGAAAGGCCGTGTTGCCATGGCAAAAGTTGACATAGACGATCACACAGACCTGGCTATCGAATACGGGGTGAGACACGCTGCATTTGTTTAATTTGCCATCAATACTTTGAGTTCTGTACAATGTATCGAATATTTTGATAAAACTTTGCTGAAGGAACATAATTTGCAGCCACATAACTCGATGTATTGCATGTTGTTAAGTCATGATATTATCAGTCTTGTCTTCTAACCCGTAACTCGGTTTGTCTCCAGGTGTCTGCCGTTCCAACAGTAATCGCCATGCGGGGAGGTGACGTCGTCGACCATTTTGTGGGGATCAAAGATGATGATGAGCTGGACTCATTTGTCAGCAAGATCATTGGACAATAAGCCAGCTGTCCCCACCCTGCTGTTCGCCACCGTCATGGTGCTGTTTTGTATGATTCTCACACAGTCGGCAGCCCTTAGTCCGCCACTGTGAGCCTGTTTAGCAACAGCCAACAAATAAACAAAACCATGCCACAATCTCAGCTGGCAAACTGTCAAATGCTCACACCCATCCCAAGACACACTGCTTCAGCTTCACTGTTGCATCTGTCTTTCTGGCTCCTACTGTTTCCTTTGTCTAGTGATGGGTGTGTGCCTCCAGCAACCTTTTAGTTCATGCAGAACTCCATTTTACAGAAGTTCAATTTCTCTTTACAATAACGGCTCCATGGCTCTATTCTTACTGCGAGAGCAGCTGAGCCAGTGTTTAACAGTTTGCTGTAAATGTCTGTAGAATGGAAATAAAGACCGCTGTACTGCACTTATACTTTATAACATGAGGGATGAACATGTCTAGTTTTAGTGGGGGAGAGGATTTAACTTAAAACCTGACAATACTGAATGAGGTTTGTGACAGTGTTACCTGTAGTTCCTGCTTTTGTCCACATGGTGGTGGCATTTCTGTAACTGCGCAAAGCCCCACATGGTCATTTTACACCATTATGCCTAATAATGTGAGAGAGGAAGATGTGTGTTTGTGTGCGTGTGTTTCTGTGTGTGTGTGTCTCTGGGTCCTGACTGTGAAACTCAAGTCAAGCGGGAATTGCAAATCTGAGTTTGATTTAGTTTATTACTGAAATGAACTCTATGTACCGGAAACATGACCAAGTGAAGTAATAAAGGAGTCAAAGTATGTTCTGGATTTGAATTGTGTTTTTGTCTGTGGTTGAGAAAAAGACAACGGTCCTAGTCTTATTGCTCCTAATGACACTGTTGCAATATTTAAGTTATGTACTTTCCCTGTGTTGGTTTTGACAGCACTGGAAGGATGCAGAAATGGCCTGTTGGTGTAGTGTTAGTAAGGCTGTGGGAGTTTAAGCAGAGGAGAAGGGAGTTTCTAATTCTACTAAGTGAAGTTTTTCTCACCAGGGAAATGGATGGGATGTTTTCACAGACTTTAAGACAGAGTTACATTACTGAACTTGAAGTCCCTCTCAATTCTTCCTTTCTATGTTCCCTATCTCTCTACCTTCTGTCTCAACATGTAGGTGTTGCTGTCACAACCCTCTCATCAGTGTAGCTGAAACGCCTACAAACCACCCTCCACTTACTGCTGCCCTTTAAATTACCTCCCTTCTGCCATCCCCCCACAAATTAACAGTATCTGCCTTCTTTCTCTCTAATCACGACTTCATAATGTCTTGCCTATAATGTCTCGCACCTGACCGAAAATCCTCCACCAAAGCCACCTGTCTCTCCTCTATCAAAGGCGTTGTCAAAATACGTACAGTCAGATGGACTCTGACCCTCCAGCAGGCGGTTTAACGCCTCATTTACTATCTCAATTTCAGTTTCACCTGCCTGACTCACACCAGTCAAAATGCCTCTGATTCCTGTTTTTTAACAGTGTAAATATCACACCAGCGGTGTGGGGCCTCAGACCCTTTCTCACTTTTGGGACTGTCTGCTTGGAGGTTGCCATTGTTCCTAATTGTCAAAGCAAACGTAATAAATTGGTGTGTTATCACTGGACATGTTAAATAATTAGGATTTGAATAGTAGGTCAAGGCATGACTATTTGATTAGCAGTGATCAACACAATAACAAATCACAAAGCAACACATACAAGCACAGTTCTGAAAACTGCCAGATCCATTTATATTACAAACATGGGTATGACAAAAGCTACGACTTCAAAATTACAGAAACCTTATATGTATTTATTCCATCAGCGATTCTAAAAAGACAGTGATACATCAGCGAGCCCTGCAATTGCAAGAAACCTGATTAATGACAAAACTAAACACATAATATTGAAATTTGGTGTTGGATTGTGATTTATTACAGGAGACAGAATACATTACTTTTATGTGTGATACTTGAATAAACACATTTATGCAGAAGTTCCTCCTCAGTTTACATGAATTTAATTTATCCGCACTTTGCTTAAGAACTTATGTAATAAAATTAGATGGAACATTTACATTTAATACTTAAGTCAATGTTTTGAGCATAATTATTTTTGAGTGTATTAGGCTTAGTGCGCGTAGACTGTAGGATTAAAGCTTTTCTATGTCATCACCAGCTCGAAACGTTCACCTAAATTAGGTCAAATGGGGATGGAGACAGTAGAGCACCTGTAGTCAGAGGGTGCCTCCAGTCACGATTTCATCATCCCTCTCCCAACTCGCTAACTGAAAAACATTCCCACCCCAGCCTGCCTTCCCATCCTGGCATGTCATTACAGAGCCCACAGCTGACAGAATCGTGGCCAGGGCGTCCAGACTGCTTATTAAGCGTGCATCATTTGACATGTTCCATCTGCACTTTTAGTGGTCCGGGCTTGGATTAGATCATCTCACATGAAGCCCAGCAGGGACGTATTCATGCAGAGTTGCCCGGTAGCAACCAGTGGTTTACAAAGAGGGGGAATTCCACTGGCATTACATAAGCAGGTGTGATTGAAGTGAGTGATCCAGATGTACAATTGCTGCGTGCTGGATGACAAACATTCTTGATGTCCAGGAATGCATGACAGCACCTTTTGTTAATGATCTGCCATTTTAACTGCTTTCTGCCTCTACTGTCTGTCTCTCTGCTTCTTCATAATCAGTGACCAGTCTCTAGGCCTCAGGATTCACACTCCTGAACTTAGCTGCCCCCACCCTCCACTTCACACACTCTCACACACCTCCCCGTGGTGTCTGCTCATCCTCTTTGTCTGCCTTCAGACAGACGAAAGAGGTGATCGAATGGATGACGACAAGCTCCAAAGGTTCAAGAGCAGCACGTAACCCTACACCTCTTCCGCCAAAAACAATAGACCACACCTCCATCCTCTCTCCCCGCTGTCTCTCTCTCTCTTACTCAACCATTCTTGTGACCATATAAGGCAAAAAAAGACAGGGGAAGCCAGCGGCTGCTGCTGCTGCTGCTGAACAAACGGGCTGAGAGGCAGAGAGAGTTGCAGATTTCTTCTGATGATCCGTCCCAAATTTGCCGGCCTTTCTCAGAGTCTCAAACTGTTAATGTTTCCTGGGTGTTTGTTTGAATTTAGATTGCCTGTCACCGGTCCAAATTCCTTTGCCATGTGTGTTGAAATTTGTGTGTGTGGGAGAGCGAGCAAACTCTGTAACAACACCCAGATCTGGCAAGGCCTGAGAGCTTTCTGTGTTTGTAGTAAATACATAGCTGTATTTGTATTTGAAACACATGCTGCCCTCCACCTTGTTAGGTCTCCATTCTGTTCCAGACAAATACCAACCCAAGACAGACAAAGCAACCACAGTTGCTGTTTATATCACTCCATCTTTTTCCACATGCAACATACACATAGTCTACAGTGTCATAATGAATTAACTTGCATTAATGATGTTGTTGAATCACTACAGATGATAAAGGAGCAAAGAGGCATCTTGGCTCTTTACTCCACATTCTTGAGTTTTGTGAGTCAACATGTGTCTTATCACTCCTTCCTGTGTACTAATTACTAAGGAAAAGGAGGAGGAAACCGGGCCAGCTAAAGGACAGAAGAGAGAATAAATAACCAGTTACTTTGCCATAATCTCATTATTGCATTATCTTAAAAGCTGAAGGTGCTCTTAATTATTCTTTGTGGTTCTGGCACAGAAACAAACACATCGCTTCATAATGTCAAGAGGCTGTGTGAACTGAAGCAAGTCGGGTAAATATTTTCGCTTTGTACATGAGTTGGGAATGAAGTTGAACGAAACACACGACAATGTGTTAACACTGGGCTCACACTCCAGCCTATGCGGTGACTTTTCTCTCGGTGTATGTCAGGTAAGAGGATCTGGGTCAGACAGGAGCAATAAACAACCTGTTTACTCTCAAATTTGACACAGATCCGAGCTACTGGATATATAGTATATTTATATGTCTCATGCATGAGGCCACAGACGTACACGTTCTCACCAAGACGCTCAAGCGTGAATGCCCACACACATGAATTCACACAAGTAATAACACAGCAAGAGTGGTCAGTGAGTTAACATGCCACCCTTTTAACATGCTGTCAGTGAATGGGTCCCTTTCTTTCTGACTGGATGATATAATGGCTTTACACACCCTGAATTACAGACACACCCTGCTGCTATTACAACCAACTGAAGGAAAAAGAGAGAGAGACTAGGTCACAGTGAAAAGGAGAGCGGGAGGCAGCAAGAGGGAGGGAGATAGTGAGGTCAGAAGTGTCCATATTTGGTAATTCATGCCTGCGTTTTAATCCCACATTTCTGTCTGTGCCCACATCTGTTTGTTTTGTGCCTTATGCCATTGTTGTGTAAATCGTGTATGTTTTCAGCATAAGGTTTTTATTATATATGAACTTTTTGTTATGTTCAAATTTGCTTTGAATTAATATGTTTTTTTTTAAATCTTTTTATGTAAGGAGCCCATCTCTCTTTTACTCCCCCTCATTCCCTTCCTCTAGGCCTCTCACCTCAATCGGCATCTGGTCCTGCTCAAGTAACGGGTGACAGGATGACCTTTGACCCCCTCAGTTGAAACTTCGGATATTTCCCATCCATCCCAGAGAGGGAGAGAGTGTGAGATTTATTGAATTTTCCAGGCAGGCACGTTGAACGTTCAATGTTTTGCTCTACATGTGATGCTCAGCTGCTAAATGTATAGGAAAACACACAGACACATTCCAGTCATAATGACACATGGCGGACATAAATCACACGTTGAACAAAAAAAAATGGGATTTTCCTGTTTGTCAGCGGATGCCAGCCATACCCGAGGCCCTGTTGTGGTGTGACTTCTTGGGGTAAATCGGCATAAGATTTGCCTCTGTGTGGCGTGCTGAATCTGTCGTCATGTAATTTGATTGCACTGCGTGTTGATGTCACCTATCAAGGCAATATTTCCCTGGACCTCAGAACAGCAACATCTGTTTGGTATTCCTGCATCGTCCTATAGTTGTAGAGCGGAAGACAAATTAAAGGGGTCAAACCAAGTACCTGTTCATCGTCACCCGTCATGATCCAAATGTGCTCATTTTAATGGACTTCACACTGAACGTTAACACTATCAACTATATAAAGGTGGCTATTGTATTTTTTTTTCATAAAGCGAATTGTCAATGTTTTAGTTGGCTACCAATGGCAAAAGCTAGACGCAGTTTGTCCAACCATCCAATTATTTCAACTTTAACCTAGCTATTTTAACCATTTATCCATTATTTCAGGCAACTATTTAAACTATTCATCAGCTATTTATTCATTACTTTTAGGTTGTTGCAATCATTTATCCATTAGTTTTAGCCAACTGTCAAGACATCTCTCATTCCATCTCTCATTTCCATACAGTGTGCAAGTGTTCACAGCTGACTCAAAAGTTTATTTTTTAATCAAATCATAATTTAAATTCTTAAATTTGTTGAGCTATGTTATCCTTGCACCCCCTGTCAACTGCGTTTCGTACCCCCAGGGGGGAATCACTAAATTCTATTTTCATCTCAGTTTGTGCTATAGATCAAAGCTGCTGATGTTCAATCCACTGAGAAAGTGAAAAATACTTATTTTCCATTGCTAATGTCTCCCTGCTGGTTGTGGCATGTGCATTGGCTCTGTGCCTTCATTTCCACTCTGCAAACCGGGCTCAGATCGCCCAATCTGAATCCCAGGAGGGTATTTGAAGTAAACAGGTTCACATTGTACTGTTCCGTTCTTCTGTGTAGACTTTGGCAGTGGCACTGCAGAACTTTCATCCCAACATCCATCATTTCACTCAGCCATTTTTTCCTCAGTTTTCTTGCACTGTCTTTTTTTTCTTTTCTTTTTTTACCAGTGATACACTCCTCTCTTTTATTCCTCATTCTCTTTATCTAATTAAACAACTATTTTCCAGAAATCTGTTGCTTTGCATTTGATTTCACTTCCAGTACATTAATGTGTTCCCTCTATATAACTCTCTGTCATCTTCATTGCTTACACTACACAAGAACAAGTCAGGCCTTTTCTGAAGAGCCAAGGAAAACACATGTCAAGAATGATTTGAAGGCTGAACAAGTGTTTCCCTCCCTCACATTAATTAGATCATCACCTGCAGCGGTTCCCATGTAGTATTAACGTGCCTGGTCACGAACCTTGGCTTACCTGTTTGAGTGATGGGAACCTGTGAGAGTAAATCACACCTGTGCTTTGTTTCTTGTTGAGTCTCTTGATCTTATCATTTATGTGAAAGATGAACAGGTGCATTTAAATTCTTTTAAATGCAAAATAATGCAAAATTCAAGTATGCAAGCATTGACCGAACATGCTAAAAAGAGTTTTAAAAGTGAAATTGCGCAACTTAAGTGCTCAATTTTAGTAGATTAGTGCAGAAACATCTGTCGCAATCAAACTAGCATATTCACATGAAATGCTGAATTAGGGTTACAATCTAATTTAAGAGTGTGTCAAACTCATCCATCCTTAAATTTATATGTGAGAGAGATTCTGTTTGCTAACATTCCACATTGTTTAGATAAAGTAATTTATGTGAAATATTTTAATTCCCTTGGTGGAAACAGGGGCCAGTAGGTTGAAATGATTTATTTTTTAGAGTGACATGATCGCTGAGTGCTTTAAATTGTTCAAAAGTGGGAGGTTCAAGGTCAATATCCACCCTGCCAAAGTGTCCTTATCTGCTCCATCGGCCCTGTTCTGCTGCTGACCTCTGACCTCCTTCTGGAAGAAAACCACTGACACAGATAAATAAAGTACAGTATCATGAATATCATAGGTCTGAATAAATAATCTTCAGATAATCTTCCATAATCAGAGGCAGAGTTTCAAGATACTTGCCATAGTTTTTGTTACAGTTTTTGTGTGTGGATTGAAAGTATCTGATGTAACACATTAGGGATATGAGCAGCAGTATAGAACCAGACCAGATATGTTTGTGTAAGATTTGTCTGATATTTTATCAACCTTACAGCAGAAATAGTGTGGAGGAGTTGGAGCATCACTCCTACTTGTTTGTAAAGCAGACAGTGATCAGACACAGGAGGGCAACCCTGGATGATGCAGTCCATCCTGAGAGTGACTGGTACTTATATGGTCATAAAAATCCTTAGTATGCACATACCTTTGTCATTAAACACAGCTTTATCTGCACGCCCCCCCTCCTCTCAACTCTTTCAAGTTCAGTTTTTTTCTGCGCTCTTAGCCCTGCCCCCTGGCTCTCAACCCTCCAGTTATGCGCGCCTTTAGGAGAATACGATTGGCCCAAAGCGTGCGGATCATCAAAACGCGGTGGCCATTGGCCGGAGGGGCGGTGCGCACGGCGGCGCCCGCCCCATCCTGGACCGCACCCCAGCTCCGGCTGGCGACGCTCTGAGTGAAATTACGCGAACCAGTGAGCAGCCAGTGGAGGAGGGAGGGCAGAAGGAAGAGAGAGAGAAAAAAAAAAAGACAGAAAGAGTGAGTGAAGTAGAGAAAGAGAGGGAGGAAGCGAGCACTGTAGTTTAGCCTGAAGTCTCCGCGAAGCTGCTGTCGACAGGAGAAGTTTGACTCAAGGCGACGCTGACTGAGCCACCCGCTTGTTGTTAGCCACCCTCCGAAAGGCGTCCTGCACCCCCCCAAAAAAGCAGGTAATATATCCAACTTTTTGTCCGCCATGCTGTCTCCTCGTACTCTTTTCATAACTCATTCAATCTGCCCGTCACTCCAGCAAGTGCAGCGAACCAGGAAGCGCCGGCTGCTAACTGTTGGTTCGCTCCTGCAACTTGAGCAGCCGCGCGGGGCGGAGTGAGCAGATTTAACCCCACTTTTATTTAACCTTGCAACGCACGAGTTCACAGTTTTTTTTGTTTCTGTATTGTTCTCAAACTTGAATAAACGTCCGTGTGCGCGCTGCGTGAGCAGGCGGGCGTCAAATCCAGCATCAGCATTGTGGCAGCTCGCGAGACGGCGGAGGCAGGAAGTGATTCGCTTGAATGAGTTGCAGAAAAGGGCCGGTGGAGAGTTTGAGCTCGAGAGGGATGGAGATGAAAGAAAAGTGAATTCAGACTAAGGGCCTGTGTGCTGTATGATTGATTGGTGGTTGGGTTGAACTTTTCAGGCTTGTAGCGGTCAGAAACAGACGCCGTGTGTGGCCAGCAACATGTACGGCTGGCGGTATGACGTCACTGGTTCGCCGGTGGACTGAAAAAAAAAAAACGGCGCTGTGCTTTTCCGCCGCCAAGCAGCTCAACCTCACTGAACCATGTTGTCTGTACAGCCTCTGCCTTTCACTCTTTATGCTCCTCCTGATAGCAGGCCGGGGCCCTTGAGGGGCTTTGAAGGGGCCTCCGGCAAACTAAAGCATACATTTGACTGTGATTTAGTTCGCTGGAGGACATACAGCCCGGATTAGCTTCATTATAGTTTCCCCTCGACCTTCTGTAGATGGGAGAAAATTAATGGATGGGACAAAATTATAAGTTGGATTGCTATGGATATTTTGAAAGTTCAGTATATCAATATTTATCTGTAATTGTAATATAGGACTTTTAAAAACATGATGCATTATTTATTTATTTAGATAACTGATAAAAGGTCAGAGAGTCACATAAAAATTCACAAATTTGCAAAAAACATTCATATACGACAATGTTTCTTGAGAGAAAAGACTTTCGGTTTGCATTCTTCATAAAACATGTTAAGTATTTTACATTTGACTGCCTCATATGAAGATGGTGTTTCAAAATGAAGATTGGCTTTGAATGTACTCCAGGGTGCACAAAAATGCAGTTTTGACAAGCTCAGAACAGGAGAAAGCATTTTAGAGGTAAATGGGCAGTGTTAGTTGTATCAATTGATTTTTTAGCAAGAATGATTCCTGAAAGATGCAAGCATGCCAGCGGAAAATGACCAGGTTTGTCTTCTAATTACAGTGCGGCGCGCTGTGATGAACATCAGCTAGGCTACATGAGAGTTTTCCATGGCATTTTATGAGATCTATCAATATAAAGACAGTTTAAGAACTTTTTTTCATGTAGCCCAAAGTCACAAATCAAAAAATTTGCCTCAGAGGACTTCACAAACTATAAAACATAGAACACCCTTGAATCATAGGCTCGTGATTCAGTTGAAGAAAAAATCCACAAGAAACCTTCAACTGTGTAACAAGGAGAAACCTCAGGAAGAGCAACAGAGGAAGGATCCCTCTGCCAGGATGGCCAGACATAAATTAATGCTGTATATACAGAGTAGACCAATGTGGCAATTGTAAAATTACTATATGGAGAAACTGAATGGTAATATTATTTAAATAAAGTACAAAGATAATGTTGAGGGAATCTTGTGTTTAATGAGTTAAAAGTTTCAGACAACGTGTAAAAGTATTTGAAGTGAAAAATGTGAATGAGAAAAGACTTGAAGCAACTTCCAGGTAGAAGAACACCTTCTAATTTGTGTAGATTGCCTTGCCCGTATAAAACATTTTTTCAGTTTGCAGTCAGTACATGAATGCTCACAGGAAACTTTCTTTCATGTAGTCTAATACAAATCCACATGTTTTAGCAACACATTTGATATTTTCACTCTCATCGATCTCAGACAGAAGTTTTTACAATTGCAGTCTTTCTTCAAATCTATCAAGTGTCACATTCTCATCAGGCTTATCTGTGCCCTGTCATTGTGCAGCCACATAAGTGTTGTGCTCTGTCAGTACAATTTGTGTTTGCTCTGTTATATGGCACATCATTGTGTTTGCACTCTGGGAAGCAAACAGACTCTGGTATGCTTGTACGCCCTGCTGATCTTGAGTATTGCAAGTTGCGTGGCTTAGTATTTGCATGTAAATTATGCATGAACTCAACCTCAAGTCAGACTGGGCATCAAAGCCTTCCCAACTCTGGCATTCCTTCACCCAAACTGTCTTCTTATTGTACAAAGTGTTAGTGATCTCAGGGAGAGAGAGCAGCACCTCTTTGCTCTCATTTGTAGTAATCAGAACCATACACTTCTATTCAGTGGATGTTTTCTGCCAAGAGGCCATTAAACCACAGTATGAGTTTGCCACATTAATAGCGTTTTGTTAGTCAAGCATAGAAATGATTGTGCAAATGATGTTTCATGTTCAAATAGTAATTACAGTAGTTGACATGTACAAACAAGTGTGCATGTGTAGCCATATGTAACTTGTTTTTTTTTTTTTAAGTCATCTCTCATGGTGATGATCCTGTGGATGGTGATGAGCCTACTCTCTTTCGTAGAGCAGTCCTAGTCATTTCGGTAAATACCTAGCCTTAAAGGGGACACATTTGGTGACATGTGGTATGTCATATCCTCTCATTGCTTTTGAGTCATGATTTAACTCTGGCGATGCATTGTGCAACAGCTTCTCTGGAAGCCAAGTTCTTCCCGCTTATTGCCAGCTTCACTGTTGTTATGGAGCCCCCTGCAGAGATCGTTACATTCCATCATTCGTGTGTCAGCAATGTCCATACTCGTGGCCCCCCGGGAGAGTTTTGTACTGTAGGCTAGACAAAATTGCACACAGACATCTTAAAATGTGAACAGGGGACTGCTGTGCGTGGCTGTTCAATCTGCTCAAAATGATACAGTCTGAGTGAACATGCCTGTGGATGTTTGGATTTCATTGAAGAACAGTCATCCTTGCTGAGACAGATTACTTGCAGGCCCCTTGCCTTTGTACCAAATGAGAGTGCAGCGTGGGGAGGGCAGCGTGACACAGTTTGGCACACTGCAACCCACAGCTGTCTAACAGTTCTTTTAACAAATGTGAGGTATTTGTAATCTTTCATCTGTCTGTGTGACCTTCTGACTGCATTCATAGGCACGATTATCCCTTAAACTCAGACTGTCAGACGAAGAGAAGAGAAACGCTTTATAACACAGGCTGGAAAAGTTCCAAAAAAACTGCTGTATTTGAGCTAGAGTTGAAATGATTAGTCAATCTAAAGAAAATTTATTGGCAAGTATTTTGATAATCAATTAATTGTTGGACGTTTAGTTGAAAAGAGCTAAAAATCTGGTTGCCTTGGTCAATGAATGATTGTTAATGGAAAATCTTTGGTTTGATCAATAAAATATTTAGAAGACTAATTAAAAATGAAAATTATCATTATTTGCAACCCTAGTCTGAGCTAAATCCAATAACATACAATATGTTTACATACACAACCTAAAGAGTTAACAAGGAGGCCGTCAGCTGGACTGTGCCAGTTTTCCTTCTGAGTATGTTGCGTGTGCATTTTCTAGAAATACTCAACTCTAGTAATAGATGTTGTTGATGATTGGTAGGGCACTAAAGTGTCATGCATATCCTAGTTTTCTACACAGTCAGCTGATATTCATTCATGCTGGCAAAACATTCCAGTCAGAGTGGAGTCTGTTAAGATTCTCCATTAACCATGGCAGAGCTGATCATGCCATTTCTCAGGATGTAGTTACACTGTTGCTCATAGTCGGCACTGGATGAAATTCATTTGTGTACCCGATTTTTTTTATTTCAGACAGACTATCAGCTTGCACACAAACTTTATGTGCTGTCTGTACATTGTGCCATATATCACTAATGGTGGCCTTTAATTCGGTTCTTTCAAACTGATTTTTTTTTCTTGACTGTCTCGTCTATTTTTGTTCTGCCCAAGCGTATTTATTCTGGTTGACATGAACGGCATAATTAAGTTGCCTCAGTCAGAATGGTTGAACCAACTGAGCTCAAGGATATATCTGCACTAGTGTCTGCTGTGGGTTTACTATTTCCTGTCACTGCTTTTCATTTTTCTGCATTTCCTCATTCCTTGTCTCCTCATCAGACCCTTTTCAGTCATCTCTATTCTCTTTTCTCCTTCATTTCCTCCCCCTGCTGCCTCTTTTCCTCTGCTTGTGTTTTTTGTCAACACCCCATCCTTTCCTCCATCCTCCTCTCACAGCGCACACCTGTAAGGTTTGAATAGAACTGAACAATACCAGGAAATGGTTGTGCTGTGACTTGGGCTATACAGAGAGGGCTTGTTGCAATGTCATGACTCTTGTGACTTACTTGTGGCTCAGTGGATAGTCTTGCTTTCTGGTTTGGGGCATAAATGATGAGGTAATGCTCAATCAGAGATTACTGACCTATATTCTATCCCTCTCTGGAGTGCCAGTTTAATGATTAGGTGATACTCAGCACCAGGCTCATGTCCATTTCCCTCTGCAACTTCCTTGTATAAAAGGGTTTTTATAAGGTTATTTTAGTTGGCAGTTTTTTTAGTGATGCTGTCAACACTCTCCAATGCATTTGACTCATTAGTGTAAATGCAGGTTTTGTCAATGGGAAGTAAAGCCATGCACTTATTCAGAAGCCGAGAGACATCACATAATGACCCTAGAACAGAAGAGAGAACTATTCTGTGCTGACTGTGGTAAAGCACAGTTGTATTGCTCTACATGTAAGAAAATAGACTTTGTCCATGACTGGGTGTGTGTGACCTGCACACCTGGTGTGTGACTCTATAGAGAAGTGGTTAGTGCTTTGAAGATTGCACAACATATTCACCACAGACACAGCGCTTTCACACTGTGAACTTTGAAACATGCTGGGTAATGGGTCTACCTTCTGTCTCCCATTGGACATTGGATTTTATTCCCAAGTCAGTCCATATTGCATTGCACACCGGATGTCCAGGTCGTCAAACTAGCATGTGGCTGTCCGAGGTCTGTGAATGCATTGTTTGACGAGATGATTGTCTAAATGAGATAGCTTTGTATCGTCTGTGAGTGACTTAAAGGGAGTGCCCTGGGCAGAGATAACAAATGATACAGCAAAAATGAACCATGCGATAATCCAAAAGGGTGACAGGGAGGGCTGTTTGGTGATAGAATGAACATTATTAGAACATAGAACGAAAATTATGATAGCATAGGAGCAGAAGTAAAGTAGTAATAGCAGATTTTCTTCACAGGGTTTGTCTGAAATAAAAGACTTAGCTGTGCCAGTGCAGCATTCCACAGAAAAAAGTATCGCTGACAAACTGAAATGTGTATCTTAACTCCCCTCTGCATTCTTTCACCGGCTGTTAAAAGGCTTACGTAAGCATCTATCTATTTAACTAATGGTCAATACTACTGAGGTTTTTAGTAAAAAGGCAAACTGGTGGCAGTATCTGCTCTGTTATGTCAGATAACCAGTCAATTGTGCATTCAATGGCGTAATCAGATCGCTGTTTGAATGATAGATGTGGAATTTGTTCTCTGACCCTGAAAATGATGTTTGTCAGACCAACGCCCCATTTCCAATTATTTGTCCTCCCTGTCTTTTAAATTCATTATTCAGTGGGTCTAACTTCTGACTCCCATTATAAGAAACAGCTATAATAAAACAGACATTACACAGAATGTTTAAACATGGCAGAAAACACTTGACTTGACAATTTGCACCTGCTTGTTCTACAATCAGTGAAAACAGTTGTGTAGGTCAGTGATTCCCAGTCAGGGATATTTTGCTGCAGTGGGTGTGTGGATAGGACTGTGATATAGCTCAGCCAGTTTGCTAAAATAGAAGTTATAGTTCTAAAATATGTCCACGTTGAATGAGCTGTAACACCTGGAATGATTAAACTATATATGCCATACCTACATCTTGTTGTCATCATTTTAGTGAGCTGCATCTCCCCATGCTCGCAGTTGATTGGTTTGTCGATGGCCATGCATCTGACCTTAATGTGTGGTCAATTCAGCATGTAGGGCATTGCTACCAACAGCAACAACTTCAAGTGGATTACTCAAGACTAGTTATAAATCTGTTCTCATTTTTGTTTTGTTGCGTTGTTTTTCCTTTTTCTTGTTCTCTGCAATGGCGAAAACTTTCTATAATTTGTTCGAAAGTTGGAACCACCCAAAAATGTTTACACTAGAAATAAATTAACAAATTGAGGCATGGTTCAATTTGTTGCCTGCCAAGATCTCTTCATCAGACCAAGGTTTGACTGTTTGGTCCGGACCACTTGTAAATTTGGTTCTGATCAAACTGCAAACTGGATGGTCCGATAGTCCAGACCAAACAAGGTAGGTGTGAAAGAGTCCATTGACAGTTCAACTGTATATGATTATTGTAACATGTCCTATTATATCCACTTTTATATCAGTAATACTTTAAAAATATCCTGTTTAAAACCAGGTCAAGTGAACATTAGTTACTTGATTGGTGGTCTTGATGAAGGTGTACTTTAATTCATCTGATATGGCTGTGGGAGCACATCAGACAAAAATGGTTGGAAACTAGTGGTGTAGGTGATGTGCTGAAGACTTTGGTAATTCCAAGTAAGGGCCTCTAGTGTAAATGGTAGATGGCATTGCCAGCTTACAGTTGAAAGTGAAATTGGATCCTGTGGCAGGAATGTGAAAAGTAATGTGGAAAGTGATGTAGATCTGTCATGCAGCGCGGTTATTTTCCAGCAAGGGCTTAATTTACTTCTCGGTCCACAGAGCCGCTCAGCATGTGCTCAAGAGAACGCCACCTTCCCTCCTCCTTGAAAGACTCACACACAACAAGTTCCACAAATGGCAAAATAGTTTTCTCAGTTTGTCATTTCCTCTTTCCTCCCCTCTCTTCTCCTTGCCCCACCCTTCCCACCCTTTAGAAAAGGAGGGCGAAGGGGGGAGAGAGAGCCGACGTGTGAGCCCATAAGGAATTTTAACTGACTTGGTACCTTTCTAGTCCCTGTCTGGAACCCACCCTCGCCCTCATGAGTGAATGACCTCTCAGACTGTAGATCATTAGACTGCAAGGGGGATGAAAGTGGTAAAGCCAAGACCTAGGAGTGACTGACACTAGAAATAGAGATTGGGGTATTTGTTGGAAAGGGTAATATAAACAGCTGAAGCCAAACAGACAAGAGTGACAACAGTGCAAAATAATATCCACAATATGAGCCGGACAGCCGAGGACGAGGAAATTTGGTTTGGCTTAAGCTGGCTGGGATGTTGTGATGGGATACAGTTTGTGGGAGTACAGGGTTATTGACTTTGCTGTCGTTCTATTAATATTCCTGTCAATGGGGCCGTCAACTCAGCACAGCTGGTTTATAGGTTCCCTTTAGCTGGAGCAGGAGGGTTTGACTGTACATGGTTATGCTGTGGTAGAGGTTGTCACGACTCCTGGTTTTTACAGTCACTCCGGGAGAGTCAGTGAGGTGGAAAGGAATGAGAGGGAGTCTGACTGATGGATGGATGGCCTCAGTTTTATAAAGACCAAGGTTGACCTGCTTTCTAAGCAGGACAAGCAGGACTGAAAAGGACGCTCTCTAGCTCTTCCCTTTTCCTCTCCTTGTTCCTCCTCCACCTCTTTCTCAAAGTCCCGGCTCCTGCGTTACTTCCTCTTTGTAACCACATTCTGGTCTCTGTGATGAGGTTTCTAAAACCAGCCTCCATTTGCTTCCTTGTGTTATTTATTTTATGGTTCGTCTTCCTCTTTCAAGTAGGCTCCTGCTTTGACAGGACACTGCCAACTGTTTTCATTCGGGCATTTTTAGAATATAATCCTTTAATGGTATCTCAGTCAGGATTCATAAAGTTCAAAGTTTGTTGCCAAGGTTTGGTTTCGAAGTGACTGTCTGTTCCACCTACTGCCATAGATGATTCAATTAATGAGTAATCTTTGTTATGAATATCTAGACCAGCTAATCTCATTGTAAATGGGTCTCGACAGAATACATAGTGAAGGCTTTCACAGCCAAGCGATGTTGCAATGTTGCAACGAGGAACCAGGGATGCCTTGATTCTTACAGGATTATGGAGGACTTGGCAGGGCGGTATCAGGAACCTGAGCCAAGTTGGGGGTTGTGATGAGTGTTCATGCACACTGTTTTATCTCAAAGTCAAGTCAACATCCATGTCTTACTATAACTGTCAGCCTCCACAAGGGAAGGCCTAGCTCTAAAATTGTCTGATGGGAGTACTTTCTCCCTCCTCTTCTTTCTACTTTCGATATAGAACAGTGCTTGTCAAACTAGAATTGCTGTAGGAGTAATTTTAGCCCTCATGCCATTCTCTGGAGAGGCAGTTTGAAGTGTGTCACTGAGAGTTATCTGTGGCAGGCATCAACAGACTTGACTATAAATAATGTCCAAATTAGAGCTTAGTGGATTGTCAGAAAATTAATGGGCAACTATTTTGACAAGTCATTTTTCAAGCAAAAATGTCAAACACTCCCCAGTTTCAGCTTCTAAAACTTTGCTGCTGATTTTCTTTGTTTTATGAGATCGTAAACTGAATATCTGGGTTTTGGCTGATATTTTATTATTTATTAAATGATCTGCAGGTTCATAGTCGAAAGTAATTGTTTGCAGCCCTGGTTCAAATGTGTCAGCAGCTATTATGGTACCGGTGCTTGGAGCGACCAAAAAGGATGAAAGACTCAGTTATTTGACACAGAGTGAAGCTGTATATATTGGTTAGTCATTTATTTTCCACCACTGTCATTTTTGTTTTGTCGTTACTGATATTAATGAGTCAATTTTTAAGCAATACATGCTTAAGCCATTTGATTACAGCAACAAATTGTGTCTGTACTTGTTAGAAGTGTTTCAGATGCTGTTTTCATGGTGGCCAGGCCAACATGTCTCCTTGCACCTTGTGTAAAATCATAAAACATAGCAAGCTAAAGCAACACCAGAGCTTTGGGTGTGTTCAGCCTGTTCTGTTTCACTTCTTGTTTTTGCCAAACAACAAAGCTAGAGGGATTATAATCAGTCATGGCTCATATTCAACCCTGTGTGGGGCCAACTGATCCGAGTGTACTGAAGTGAGTAATGGTCAAGTGAATTTTAAAGGAACATGGGAACATACTCGGACCCATACACAAGGGGACTGAGGGTGCTCAGGTCTATGTCAGTCTATGCAGCTATGGGTGTGCTGCCAGTGTGAGGTGATGCTGATGTCCCGTGAGTGATGAAATCCCCGAAGGCACACATGACCTGCCAATGTGATGGGAATAAGGGGAGGGCAAAAACAAGGAAGGAAAGCCAAGAGAATAGGTCCGAGAGAGATGTAAGGGGGGCATAGAGGACAGAAATTTGTGGAATGCCTTTGCTCACTGTCTCTCCCTGATAAAGGGTGAGTATGGGAGGAATGTGACCCTGAAAAGACTGGATAAACAGAAGGGGGGGTGGGGGGCTGGTTAGGATTCTGGAGAGGGAGAGGAGGGTGTCTGAAGGCAGAGGAGGGAGTGTGGAGCCAGCTGAGAGGTGTAGCAGGACTAATTTGCCCCACGTTCTGTTACGTGATGGGGTGGGCAACTGCGTCGATGGAGGATGGAAGGAGGCAGGGGTCATGAGAAGAATGGCTCTCCCTCTGTTTTCTTTCACACAGATTAGGGTTAATGTGCTGGAACAGACAGCACCGACATAACCCCGTTGAACTTTGCTCTCATTTTAAAGATTCTCAAGGGTCTGTCACCTGTTTCATTACAGTTAAGGAATGCTGAGTAGTTCGTTTGCATTTTGTCAAGAGCATATTTGACGGAATTTGGCAAAGATTTATTTGAACAGTTATCAGACGTAGAGCTAGGTCAGGCCTGTGCTAGCCAATATTAATGAATACACTAGATATTGCTGTATATTGTGGCTGATGGCTTCAAATTGCAATCCAGAAATACCTAACTGATTTTGAAGTAATTTAGAAAAAGTGTTATAAATGCATTGTTTGTCCACCGGAGAGCACCGATAAGTTTGATTTTTCATCTGTAAAATCGCATGCTCAATTTACATCTTGGCTAAAGTTCCAAGGCAAAAATCTAAAGGATCCATATTAAGATTGCTCTTTATGTTATGTGTTTATGTCAAAAAGAATTTACTATTGTCCGATATATCATTATCAGATTTTTCAGTCTCACAAATATCGGTATCTGCCTCAAAAATCCAGTATCAGTGAAGCTATAGCCTCAAGTACATGTTAGTACAAATAGTAACTTTAAAAATACAAATTCCTCCAAAATAAATTTGTTTGAGTTATGAAGTCACATCAAAGTTGATCTACTGTGATAAGCTGGGGGAATGTAAAGTTAGGTTAAAATGAAAGTCTGTCATTAAGATGGGGAAATGCAAGGCTTATGAAAACATTGTTTTCCCCCAGTTGTCCCATTTAAAAACCATCACTCTTGCACTGAATACAAGTATTTTCTGCACTGCTGTGTACAAGCAATGTTTTAAAAATGTTGAGCATGAGAACTTGGCACCAGAACCTCATCCCACTGGACAACATTGCAATGTGAAAATACTCTCCTGGCCATAAGAAACAATTCCAGCTAATATATTATTTCAGACACGATGATGAATATCACACTGGGCTGAACCAGACCTCTGCTGTGATTTTACTAGTGTTTGCATATAAGCAACACAGCATATGCAAACAAGGCTTTGTAGGGCAGCTCTCAGTTTTCATTTGGAGGTGAGGGAACGTTGAGTTAATTGCCCACGGTCTCTCTGCATTCGCTTTTGTTGGGCGTGTTGACTCAAGCTCATTGCCATGTTTTTCCTACGCACTGGTAATACTCGTCCGGTCACTTTCTATATGGGTTAAACTGCAGCACTCCTTGTCAACAAGATGTTATTTGTGAGCTTTCAGAGGCGTATTAAAGCACTGATAGCTTGTGCAGAGCTTGGCGTCTACATGTGTCTGCAAGATATTGTTTACAATTGGCAGCGTAGTCATTTGATATGAATCAGTTTGATATGAATCGTCTGCACACAGCATTAAATGTCAACCATTAAATTTGTTTTGGTTCACTGCAAATTTTACGGGAAGCTGACAATTATCCTCCCACCTCAATGTGCTCATCGCTGTTTGCAGCACAACATTGAGAAACAAATAGCTTGAAGACAGTCCTCTAAGTGCATAATCACTGCAGTTGTTACATAAATTGTTTATTTCAAGGGCACAGCGCATATTGACCTTCTTAACGGTTGTAGAAACTTGTTTTGAAGTTTGTTGATCAGCATGTTCCTTTTTTAAAACACACACGCAGTTGCCAGATACTTCACCAGTGGCCCATATCCACTGCAAACCTTTTAGGAAATGGAGATCTTTACCTGCACTGTGACCACAACAACCTAGCTTCAGTTTTTGTTCCCGGCACAGTAGTTTCTGACAACCCAGGATTGAATGTCGCTGACTGGTCAAACACTGCCACTCATTGATTGTTGCAAGTATCAATATTAGGACTGAGGACAGGAATTCATTCCTGTGTTATTGGCATTAAAACAAACGTATACACCTGATATCAAAGTCTTTAAAAAAGAAACATAAGAAGAGACAAAACTTGAACCTAATTTACTAATTGTTTAAAAAAAGAAACACTCACTACTTTTACAATGCTACAAAACAAAGTTCTAAAACGATTCTTGTGTTTTACTCCATGTTCGTGTTTTTGTTCCACCTCAGAGGAACCGTAAAATGTACAAAAGAGACTTTTGTTTCCTGGTTTAATTTCTGGGTTTGTTCCCTGGAACTATTCGTTTGATAAGAACCATAATTCATGCAGAGATTTACGCTATCTCTCCCAAGATCACCCGCAGTCTAGTCCCCTCCTCCCTCTTCTGAACACATACACTCACCAACCAGTATGACAGCAAAAACATGCTCTTTCACAGGCTTCCCACCTGCAAACAGACTCTGTGATTTTGGGCAAATGTTTCTGCTTTGTCATCCACATGGGCCAGCAGCTGGAAATTTGATTAAGTATTCACAGCAGTTAGCCAAGAAGTAACATGGAGCCTTGTTTGACATGGTTGTTTTATGTCGACCCGACCCAAGTGAAGCAGACTCTTCCTGTTGTACATCCCGTCAGTGGTGACCTTTGAATTCCTCACTGATTTTTCTTCTCCTCACAGAGGGTTGCAATGGTCAGGCCCTATAAACAAAACCTTTTTACGCAACTATGCTGCCTTTTTTTTCTGCCAGATATTACTTAAGACGTGTAGTCATTCTGTGTGATGATGGATAACATTGATGTGAGTTTCTGACCCATATCAATGACTTTCTAAAATCCCCAGTACTAACCCAAAAACGCTCTTTCTCTCTCTCTGAAACAGCTACCATGTCCGCCGCAGACAAGTTCCTGTACGTGGACCGCAATCTGGTCAACAACCCACTAGCACAGGCTGACTGGGCCACCAAGAAGCTGGTATGGGTGCCCTCAGAGCGCCTGGGCTTCGAGGCCGGCTCCGTGAAGGAAGAGCGAGGCGACGAGTGCGTGGTCGAGCTGGCAGACTCCGGGAAGAAGATCAAGGTGAACAAGGATGACATCCAGAAGATGAACCCGCCCAAGTTCAGTAAGGTTGAGGACATGGCCGAGCTCACCTGCCTGAACGAAGCCTCTGTGCTGCACAACCTGAAGGAGAGATACTACTCTGGTCTCATATATGTGAGTATGATGCTGTCATGGATGCAAAATACCTTAAACGAAGCACTGATTCACACATTGTACCTCAATTTGCTGAAATCTAATGGGCCAATTATGGTTCCAGTGGGAGTATTTTTCCCAAGACTTTTTTTTTGGCGTGTTTAAAGTATTATGCCTATGTTGCGTTTTCAAGAATAAAATACAGCTGTGTGTCACATTTTTCTCCATTGTTAACATTGCTATTTTCTTGATGTGCTTGCCCACCAAACAATTATCAGGGTAACTTGGTCCCATTTGAGTGGATTAAAGCATTTTCCTTTTTAATTGTTATGAAATCCCCACTGGCTTATAGAAAACAATCCACCATGGCCAGTCTCTAAACCAATTTATCTCCCTGTCCAGCGTCCTAATTATCTCAGTAAGTCCCACTGTTTAAGTCAACCCACTGTGTGCAAATTGTGACTGCAAAGAAAATGTGCAGTCTGAACATAATCCCATACTTGTCCTCATGGTATGCAAGCTATCTTTTCCTGCACTCTCTTCCCCTCTGTCTCTCGAGTCTTGTTTGCTCTCTCTTTTCTCTCTGTGTTTGGAGTTGTCTTGTAAACAGGAAGCTGCAGGGAACAATGCAGTCCAGAGTATGAGAGATGTGAAGAAAGACTTAGGGAAGGGAGGGAGGAGCCTCCAGAATCCAGCTTTTGCAGAGATGGACATGGAATGTAAATTGTGTTGTAACTGCTATTAGTGCTGCCATAATTAATGTTATTTATCCCCATGTGCTGGGCTGGGAGTGATTTGGTCTCTTTGACTCTGTGGTGTAACCCGGTCACATCAACACAGTCAAACCCCTCCCTTGCTTCCCTCCGGAGATCCAGGCTACGGTTGGTTAGAGCGCCTCCAGGCTCTCTAGTTGTTAGGTTGACCGTCTCTCAAGGGAGTGCTGGTGTACAATAGATGTGGATATGCCCAGTACAAAGATGTTGGGAGGGCAGCACACAGTAAAATTAGAAGTAGGAGGAGGAATGATTCCAGATACACAAAACAGTGATTTAGTGGCGATTATAAAGGAATGGAGGGTTTTAATGCTGGCGTCACAGCTGAAAAGATATTTCTACTATGTAGATCTGAGATATGACTCAGCTAAACTGTCAAGTAGCTGTAGTTTTACACGACCAAGGTCAATCATCAGTTTAAACTTTCAGCAGGGTGGGGTTGAGATTACATAATATAGGAGGGTTAGAAATCGGTGTTCATGAGAAACTTTCAGCTTAGTGTTGATGGAGGATGGGAAGGCCTCAGTCAGTACAGAGTACAAGTTGTACTACAAATTTTAGGGGACGCACTTGGACTTTGCATATTAGCATATGAAATGACCAGTATCCTGACCACGATCTCCCTCATGGTATTTTCACATGCCCAGTCTTTAAGGCATGGCCTAAAATCACTTAATCTATCCCATTTAACACCAAAACCCTCCTCTTCCACTGGTACCTTCACTTCTTCTCATTTCATGCTCAATTGCAGATTATTTTAAAATGCCACCTCTATCTATCCTGCAGACATACTCTGGTCTCTTCTGTGTCGTCATAAACCCCTACAAGAACCTGCCCATCTACTCAGAGGAGATTGTTGAAATGTACAAGGGCAAGAAGAGGCATGAAATGCCACCTCACATCTACGCCATTACTGACACATCTTACAGGAGTATGATGCAGGGTAAGTCACTGCCTACGTTTTATACTGTTGTGAGTATTAAATGAGAACATTGGAAGGGAATAATGAAGTAAAATTTATAGTTTGCTGGCCTACATGAACTCTTTATTTTCTTTGCTTTGATTCAAACTTTTGCCAGAGTTATTTTAGCATCCCCAAGCTTATAATATGGGTCCCTTTAAGATTTCATTGTCAATGACGCTACTGTGCTCGAGTGGTACCACACAGAGCTTTAAACTGCAAGACTGCTAAAGGAGCGCACAGACTGGATGCAATGACGTCTGTCAGTCAATGGATTCTATTCATTTCCTATGGAGGGCAGGAGATCCGGCCGCACAGTGCAGGGGGATATTCTGTGGCAAGTCTCTGTATCTGTATTTACAAAAACACAACTCAACCTCAATTTTATGCAAATGAGTCTGTCCAAGGCAACACACCAGACTTGCAAAACTAGGATAAAATTGTCAAAACTAGGCAGTGCTGATCAAGTATGAATCAAGATTCTTTTACTGTCTATTACCCATTACTCACCTCCAATGTACTACTGGCTGTTTATTTGTATCAGTATGCTCTCTAAATATTTTAATGAGGTGCTTGAGAGTAGCTTATAAATGGAGTTGGACCTTCAAGTGGAAAACAGTGGGGACCAATACAGAATATTGGATTTGATGCCAGCAGAGTATTTCATATGATTTACTTTCCCCACTGGCCTCAAAAAATGCCAGACGCTCTTATTTCTTGCTAGGAAAGGTTATATTTTAAAAAAACAAACCTTATGTCTCATTTGTCACATTCTTTGGAAGGATATACAGGGGATGTTTAAATCAATCTACAATGGATACAATTATGTTAAGCTCATATTTCTCTGACTTTTTTTTTTTTTAAGTGATCATGTTAGAAACATGCTCATACAAAGTTTCTGTTTTTGGCATATGTCATCTTGCTTTTTTGAGGCTTTTACCCTTGCCACATTACATAATATGCAGTGCTTTGTGAGCATTACGAGCACCTAATTGGTATTTCCTGCAAGGCTATTGTATTGAAATGTGTTTTTTTTTCTTCATCCACCTCCTGTATGCACTCTCTCCTACATTTTTAGGCCAGATTTCCTGATGTGCAGAGCTGTGTTGTCTGTAGTGCACACTCTTCTCCATGTTTGGCTCGAGCAAAGTGTTCAGACCGCATTATGGGAGGCGGCGGGTAATTAGCCAGTTAGTCAGCAACCCAGCAGCACCCCTTTCCAGTCACAGGAAGCCGGATATTGATTTCCTGTCTGTAGCCAATGTACTTCCTGTATGCACTGTGGTGATAACATATGCTCACTTAGAATATGCAGCACTGTTGTTCTGCAGAGGTTCCATATTCAACATTTATATATCTTTTCTGCAGATCGTGAAGACCAGTCCATTCTTTGCACGTGAGTTACAAATCCAAGCATAGACATCACATAACACATTAGAGTAGCAATTAATAGCATTTTGATTTATTTTTATTGTCTATTGTCTCACTCTGTATTTTTCTCTGTTTGCGTCATAGAGGAGAGTCTGGTGCTGGTAAGACAGAAAACACCAAGAAAGTGATCCAGTATCTGGCTCATGTGGCCTCGTCTCACAAGACCAAGAAAGATCAGGTCAGTCCTATCTCTCAACAACAGAGTTCGTCCTTCAAATCTTCCTCCCATTACTCTTTTACATCCTCCACTAGTGCCTTTTATCTTTCAACTTCCTTCCTTCATCTCTCAATTTTCAAGTAAAACATAATCCCTATTTCCTATAGTGCTTTTATCTTACAGGAGCGACATTTCCCTATACCTCTTTGCTCACTCAAGCCACCACTTTTCATTGTGACTGCAATGTGTATCAGTGTGAATGTGTGTATGTGTACTTGATAGTGTT
Organism: Holacanthus passer; assembly: GCA_025331565.1. Lineage (NCBI taxonomy): Eukaryota > Metazoa > Chordata > Actinopteri > Pomacanthidae > Holacanthus > Holacanthus passer. Next base: position 61,227 of record JAFREQ010000043.1, read on the forward strand.
CATGATTGTTAATCCATCAGCACATTGTTGTATTCAAACAGCTTATTTTCTACAGTAGACAAGTTGTACAAGTGGTACAGCTGCCACAGAAAAGAACTGCCATCAAAGGAAAGGGGGTGGCAGTCAAGATAATAGCCCTGCAGGCGCAGAAAAACAGTAGTGCAGATTTATAAGCTACTGGCACTCTGACATTTTATATAGACCAGAGGCCTTACTTCATCTGTGATGTATTCGGTTTTGCTGATTTTACTGCAACTTCTCAGAAGAAAAAAACTCACTAAAGTCGACCATCTAACAGTCAAGCATTATGCAGACTGGAAGACCTGCACTACTGTTATCTGGCCTGCTAGCTTCATGATAGATGTGACACAGTGGGGGTTGATGAAAACCACATCTATCATCCCTTTTGAGGTTGTTGTATTTCTCTCTTCCCATCAACAGAACAGCTCGATCCTGTCACATGTGAGTTAACTCTCTCCCTCCATTCACTCTTCCTCCCCCACCTGCTTCTTTAAACACCTTCCTCCACCCCCTCCCTCATCCTCCCTCCCTTTCCCCTCGCTGGAGCGCACTGTTGGAGTCACTTTGTATTAAGGGCAGAGGTGGCATGTCTTGCCAGCCAATAGGAAGCATTGAGGAAGTTGGTTTGCAGATCAGTGGCAGCCGTATGTGTTCCTGTGAAAAATTCAGCCAGACAATAGTAGGATAAGAGGGGAAGGGTCTTTGCTGGAAAAAACACAGCAATGTTTGCTCTAATACATATATTAATATATTTGTCTGGTTGAATTTTTCATAATTTGTATTGCTACTATGTGTGTCCACCTGAGTCTAAAGGTTGACTGTGCTTTTCTTTTTTGCATTAAAAAGTTGCTTGGCCAGTGAGTGTGTTTTATACTGTACAATTACCAACATTATATTCAGTTCACTCCAGGCAGACACACTGAGATCTGATGTAAGGTAAATGTCATGTGATGGCCTCAAGAGGTTCAGTCAAAAGAGTAAAACGTAGTCCGCTCCTCTAATCTAATCTAATCTAATATAAAATGTGTTTTACCTAGGACTCACAGCAGTTTTAGCTTTTGGATTTTTGCTGATGACCCTCAATGTTTTTGCCTTTATGGATATGAGGTGTAAAATGGGTAAAAGAATCGCCCTTAATTCAGCAATTCATCCGCTGTGTACTGTGTAAGTGAAGAAATTTCATTGAAAGCCAGTATTGGTTGAAGGAAGAAGTTTAAAATATATAGAAATATTTAAGCTGAAAGGACTGTTTTGTCTTTGGGTTTCCCTGGATTATTCTAACAGGTAACAGGTGATGGGTTACTTATGAGGGTCACAGGGTCTCTGGGTGTTGGCACTAACATGACGTTATGTCTGGGGAAAATGCTTGGGTGTGACTTGTGTGTATTGCTGATTCGTGTATGTGGTGTCTGTCCTTTTATTCATCGCTATTTGTTTAAATGTTTTGTACACTCTGTGTTCTCCCTTCTTCTCAGACGTAAGTACATCATGGATAAATTAACACATCAGACCATGTCAGCATATTTATTTCAAAAGACACAAAGTAATCACTTTCTTACAATCAAGTAAATGAAGAGCAGATCATAAGATGAGGTTCTCACAGTCCATTGCATTGAATTACTCATTTTAATGAGGTGAGTAAGGCCTCTAGATCTGAAACCACGGCTGAGGCCTGTCCTGATTTAACAGTGGGAAAGTGGAAAGTGTACTTTATATTTTGTATTGTGGTTCTCTTCATGTCCACCAGGGGGAGCTGGAGAAGCAGCTGCTGCAGGCTAACCCCATCCTTGAAGCCTTTGGAAATGCCAAGACAGTCAAAAATGACAACTCTTCCCGATTCGTAAGACTTGTGCTACATCGTGTGATTCAGACTTCTTATTAACTGCCTGTTTTCCAAATGCACTGTCACACATATCTTTCTTAAATGTTTTTTTTCCTCCTCTAGGGAAAATTCATCAGGATCAACTTCGATGTCAATGGTTACATCGTTGGTGCCAATATTGAAACTTGTATCCTTGGAACTGTCTTTGTTTGTTTTTCTTTTTTCTCGTGTTTAGTGCCTTTTTTTGGGGGGGGGCGATCACTGCAGGGTTTTGTCAGTGTTTCTCTTAAATACACAAACAGATGTATGTAGTCAACATGGTATCGGAAAACTTCTCCTTGACAGATTGACCACTAGACCTGTTGGAGAAATCCCGTGCCATTCGCCAGGCCAAAGATGAGAGGACCTTTCATATCTTCTACTACTTGCTCACAGGGGCAGGGGATAAGCTGCGCAGTAAGCAACATATTACATGACTCTCCCTTTAAAGACAATGAGGATTTCTCAAGCATAGTTGTAAACATCAACTATTTTATTCTGAAGACTTAGAGATCCTTACAGTAAAGATTTTTAGGTTCATATTTGCCATTTATCTCACTTGGACCATCCTTTCCTCTCAGATGACCTCCTCCTTGAAAATTACAATGACTACCGCTTCCTTTCCAACGGGAATGTTACCATTCCTGGGCAGCAGGACAAGGACCTGTTTACAGAGACCTTGGAGGCCATGAAGATCATGAGTATTCCAGAGGACGAGCAGATTGGTACGGCAGACAGCAGAATTACTTTAAAACAACTTTTCTGTCTTTTATTCTTCGAGTGGAACTTTGCCTGTGTTTACCTACTTGTGCCAGTGCAACACAAAAACATATTTAAGCTCTGTTTCTTCTCGTCATGCAGGCATGTTGAAGGTTGTGGCCTCCGTGCTGCAGCTCGGAAACATGAACTTCAAGAAGGAGCGCCACACAGACCAGGCCTCCATGCCTGATAACACCGGTAAGTCAGACATTGACCTGAAATAGTTGGCCATGTCCTGCTGCAAAACTACCATCTTGTAGTTCCTTCACAAGTAGTTGATGATCTTCTCTCTTTCCCCGTCAACTCCACCCTTCCTGTCCTGTTCACTTTCTTCCTCCCCTCTCCTGTGCAAAAGCTGCCCAGAAGGTGAGCCACCTTATGGGCATGAATGTCACAGACTTCACGAGGGCCATCCTGTCGCCCAGGATCAAGGTGGGCAGAGACTACGTCCAGAAGGCCCAGACCCAGGAGCAGGCAGAGTTTGCTGTGGAGGCCCTGGCCAAGGCCACATATGAGAGAATGTTCCGCTGGCTTGTCATGAGGATCAACAAAGCTCTGGACAAGACCAAGAGACAGGGAGCCTCTTTCATCGGCATCCTAGATATTGCTGGCTTTGAGATCTTTGAGGTAAATATGTGAGGCAAACTGTATGTGACTTGAAAGTGTAGTATATAGCGTGATTCATCTGCAAATGCATATTAAAAATTATACCAAATCTCATCTATGTTTTTATTTGTGCTGTTGATCAGCTGTTTTCTTAAACATTTGTCTTCTGCTTCCTTTCAGTTGAACTCATTTGAACAGCTGTGTATCAACTACACCAATGAGAAACTGCAGCAGCTCTTCAACCACACCATGTTCATCCTGGAGCAGGAGGAGTACCAGAGGGAGGGTATCGAGTGGAGCTTCATCGACTTTGGCCTGGACCTGCAGCCCTGCATTGACCTCATTGAGAAACCAGTGAGTTTGAAAATCGTCCTCACCTGTCAAGCTTTCATTTCTTTGTATGAGCAAGCATTCAGTCCTGTTTTTGCACTTGAACATCTCTCATTATGTTTAGCACTTCAGGGCCTTTCTATTTCATGCAGTAAGACCTGTACTCTTCCCTTTGTGTGCAGGCCAGTCCCCCTGGTATCCTGGCTCTGTTGGATGAGGAGTGTTGGTTCCCTAAAGCCACAGACAAGAGCTTTGTGGAGAAGGTGCTTCAGGAGCAGGGCACTCACCCTAAGTTCTTCAAGCCCAAGAAACTGAAAGATGAAGCAGACTTCTGTATCATCCATTATGCTGGCAAGGTAAACATGAGTTTCATTATGGTGCATTCTTGTTAATACATTCCTGAGGCCTAAATTTGTCATACATTTTCACCTACTGTACTTTTGAACGTGCCTTTTCTGGACTGCATTTGTTGCCCTTCAGGTGGACTACAAGGCAGACGAGTGGCTGATGAAGAACATGGACCCCTTGAACGACAACGTGGCTACACTGCTCAACCAGTCCACTGACAAGTTTGTCTCTGAGCTCTGGAGGGATGGTGAGTTGTGGCAGATAAATCACTGCTTCTCTGGTGGCAGTACTTCATGTGGGAATATACATTCATGTTGGCTTTCCTGTTTTTGCATTTCATAGTGCTTTCTTTCTCTTTTACTGTCTGGTGTGTGGCCCTTTGTTTTTACCTTCTCAAATTCCACTTGTTGTTTCCAACCATTTCTTCCTCTGTATGGCCCCATTTTGTCTGTCCTTTTTTTTACTGGGTCTCAGAGGTACAGAATTGTCAGAGAGCCTATTTTTATCAGCGTTTTCCTATTCTCCACTCAGACTCAGGTGACAAGGTTTATTTTTCATTTATTTAGTCTTTCCCTCGTACTCCTGCTGTCTGTTTAAACGTGCTTATTTCCACCATGAATCCTCTTTGCCATCCATCCATTTCTCCCAAATTTTCAAACTTGTGTTTTGGGTTGAAACTTTGCAAAGATTAAGATTTTTTTGTAGTTGTTTGTGTCCTTAATCAGCTGTGTGTTCAGTAACAAAGTCTTCTGGTCGTCTTATGACTTGATTCTCTTGTCATTGAACTCTTCCTTTTCTCCCTCTTGTGTAATAGTGTTGTTTGGGGACTCCTGGTGTTGGTCATGGGTACTGCAGCGATGGGTATATACTGCATGGGTTTGGTTTGGTTTCTTTATCACCACAAAAAAAAATTACATGCCCACTGCAACCGTTTGTCACCTTCCTGACACACATACATATTTAACTGAACCATCACACATAGTTTCCACTCAGAAAACTCCAAACTGGCAGTGTAAACAGTTGACCAGCCATCTCCACTCACTGCATTGATTTTATTTTTCGTTATGGTGTGTTATTTCTCCACGCTTCACTGGCTTTTTGTGACTCCACTCTGTCATCCTCCTCCCAATTCCTCTTTCCCTCTGCCTCCACTTGGTGTTTGTGTGGTGTTTCACTGGTCCTGGTATTATGAACTGCCTCTACTCTCTCCTGGTGTGTGTTTACCAAGAGGAAGTGAAGAGACAATGGCCATATTCATTCTTCCTTGTGACATGCATTTGGTTTGAGTTTGCCTTGTTTAGTATTCAAATTATGAACTTAAAAACCCACTGGCTTCTTACATAATGTCTCTCTTCTCTCTGTTTCTCTATTTTTCTCTCCGTCGTTTCCTCTTTCAGTGGACCGGATTGTGGGTCTGGATAAGGTGTCTGGCATGTCCGAGATGCCCGGTGCCTTCAAGACCCGCAAGGGCATGTTCCGCACCGTGGGTCAGCTGTACAAGGAGCAGCTGTCCAAGCTCATGGCCACTTTGAGGAACACAAACCCCAACTTTGTTCGCTGCATCATCCCCAACCACGAGAAAAAGGTATCAGAAAAATACTGGCATTTTTTTAGAGCGTTTCCACCACAGGAACTTTCTCAGGCGGCCATGAACCTTTTGAGGAACCAAACCTGCATTTCGATTGCAGGAGCAAGGGTTTAAATTTTGTTCCTGTATTATAGTTCCTGGTGGGTTTTTTTTGTTTTGTTTTTTTTCTTTTTCTTTTTCTTTTTCTTTTTCCAAGAAACGTCAGCACACTGCTGCAGGGATTGAACTGCGTTTCTCCTTTTCATGCATTAGAATCACTCATGTACTTGCATTGTTCCTGGGACTTTTTGGTGAAAAAGTGCTCTAAGCCACTGCACAGAATAAAACTGTTGCACTGTTTTGCCACCCTGCTGATCAGCAAATGTTTCCCTTTCTCAGGCGGGTAAACTGGACCCCCACCTGGTTCTGGACCAGCTGAGGTGTAATGGTGTGCTGGAGGGGATCCGTATTTGCAGACAGGGCTTCCCCAACCGCATCGTCTTCCAAGAGTTCAGACAGAGGTAAGAGAATAATAACACTGTTCTCAGGATATCTTGTATATCTTATATATCTTATATATATATATATATAATCCTATTTGCTTCTCTCAAAGGTATGAAATCCTCACTCCCAATGCCATTCCCAAGGGCTTCATGGATGGAAAGCAGGCCTGTGTGCTCATGGTAAGGGGTTTACTAAATTCTAGCTAACCGCCACAATAACTAGTCCCTCTGCAGTGTGATTGATCTTTGCATTTCCAATCCTGTCAGATCAAAAGCCTGGAGCTGGATCCCAACCTGTACCGGATCGGTCAGAGTAAAGTGTTCTTCAGAGCAGGAGTTCTTGCTCACCTGGAGGAAGAGAGGGACATGAAGATCACTGACATCATCATCAGTTTCCAGGCCTGGTGCAGAGGCTACGTGGCCCGCAAGTAAGAAGAGACAATCACCACCTTCTATGACTTTATTGTTATAAGGATCCTGTTTACTAGCTGCTGAAAAAATGTATTGAAGCATAATTTGAGCTCACACTTACTCAAACGTGAACATCTGCATCTCAGCCTTCAATTTACCCAGTGTTATAAGAAATTGATGACAGTGATGAAATGATACATAAGGGTATTTCTTGATTTACTTATGATTGTTGAAATTGAACTGCATGATATGTTAAAGTGCAACTTTCTGACTCTTTGTTTAATTATTATCATAGGGCTTTTGCCAAGAGACAGCAGCAGCTGACTGCAATGAAGGTGATCCAGAGGAACTGTGCCGCTTATCTTAAACTCAGGAACTGGCAATGGTGGAGGCTCTTCACCAAGGTGAACCTCAGTCTCCTCCAACATTGTGGCCAATATTTTGGCTACTGTACTGTTCAAAGCCATGCACATGCTTCCCTTTTTGTCTTTTCTAATTCTCCTCATTTCCACCATTTTGTCCTCAGGTGAAGCCTCTGCTGCAAGTCAGCAGGCAGGAGGAGGAGATGCTGGCCAAGGATGAAGAGCTGACGAAGGTGAAGGAGAAGCATCTGTATGCTGAGCAGCAGCTCCGGGATATGGAGGAAAAACAGCAGCAGGTACATTTTAAGAAACCAGTCTGTTAAATGTCTCCTCTGATCCACGTCAGGAAATTGGCATGTAAATTTCCCCACTGTGGGACGAGTAAAGGTTTATCTTATCTTATCCTGGCTTTCTGTATTACATTCCTTGATTGATGACAAAGGAGGATGCTTTGTTTGAATGCCATATAATTGCTCTTGATCCTTGATTTAAGTTACTTGTGCAAGAAATTAAACTCATCTCTTGTGCTGTGCTTGTAGCTGAGTGCTGAGAAGATGGCGCTGCAGGAGCAACTCCAGGCAGAAACTGAACTTTGTGCCGAGGCAGAGGAGATGAGAGCCCGTCTGGCTGCCAGGAAGCAGGAGCTGGAGGAGATCCTCCATGACCTGGAGGCTCGCGTGGAGGAGGAGGAAGAGCGCGCCTCTCACCTCTTGACAGAGAAAAAGAAGATGCAGCAAAATATTGGAGTAAGTAGGAAAGGTTCACTCACTCTGTACACCCACTGATTTAAATGTTGTCTACACTGTAGATTTGTTGTAGAATGCACACAGTTTGATTAACCTTGTTAACCATGCTGTCACTTATCTCCACACAGGACTTGGAGCAGCAGCTGGATGAGGAGGAGGCAGCCAGGCAGAAGCTCCAGCTGGAGAAGGTCACCTTGGAGTCCAAGATGAAGAAGATAGAAGAGGATGTTATGGTTCTAGATGACCAGAACAACAAACTAAACAAGGTTAGGATGAATAAAACTTTAACCATTAGGATGGACGATTGGTCAGTTGGTGATTGGTGGTTCCTCTATTTTTTCATATAAGCACCCTGACTAAACTAGAATGGAGCTAGTGACTACTGCTGTGCTCAACTTATGTTTCTGCTCATTTACCCTGTTTGTGAATACAGGAGAAGAAGTTGCTGGAGGAGCGGATCTCTGAGTTCACCACCAACCTGGCAGAGGAGGAGGAAAAATCCAAGAGCCTGCAGAAACTCAAGACCAAACACGAGGCCATGATCACAGACCTGGAGGGTAGGAAGAGAACACAATGGGGACAAATACTGACTTACATGAAGGTGTTATCACCGATTCCAACCTTCAGCATCTTTTGTTTTCCCTCCCCATAATCTCGTATTTGTTCTTTTTTTCCCTGTCAGACCGCCTGCGCAGGGAGGAGAAGCAGCGCCAGGAGCTGGAAAAGAACCGCCGTAAGCTGGAGGGCGACTTCACCGAGATCCATGACCAGATTGCCGAGCTGCAGGCCCAGATCGCTGAGCTCCGTGCCCAACTAGCTAAGAAGGAGGAAGAGCTCCAGGCAGCTCTGGCCAGGTTTGTAGGAGTAATTGTTTGACTTTGTTACTCTACATTCAGTCTGTCAGTTGGAGGAGTGTAGGTTATTTGAATGAAGTGGATGATGGAAGGATGAGATTGAGGTTTGAGATTAGAATAGATTTTCCCCACCCCCTGCTCCATTTACTCATTTTTGCTGACCTACTCCTCCGTTAAGGATCGAGGAGGAGGCAGCACAGAAGAACCTGGCCCAGAAAAAGATCCGTGAGATGGAGGCTCAGCTCTCTGAACTGCAGGAGGATTTGGAATTGGAGAGACAGGCCCGCACCAAGGCAGAGAAACACCGCAGAGACCTGGGAGAAGAGTTGGAGGCCCTCAAGACCGAGCTCGAGGACACTCTGGACTCCACTGCCGCTCAACAAGAACTAAGGTAAATATATTGGTCTGGGAATAGCTACAGCCTTTACGTTACATGGCTTTACTTTTAGTCTTGACACCAGCAGATTAACCTGTGCTCTCCCTGCTCAGGACCAAGCGTGAGACAGAGGTGGCACATCTTAAAAAGACTCTGGATGAAGAGGCCAAAATACATGAACAGCAGCTGGGTGAGATGAGACAGAAACATGGCCAGGCCTTTGACGAGCTCAATGAGCAGCTGGAGCAGGCTAAGAGGGTAAGTCTAAATCTTATCCAGTGCCTTTTGATTTCTCCTTTATGCACATTACATGTTTTTTTTTTTGACTGCAGAAACCATTAATACTTGTCCTTCCCTGCAGAACAAAGTGTCCATGGAGAAGGCCAAGCAGGCTCTGGAGTCAGAGAGGAACGAGCTGGCCATTGAGGTGCAGACACTGATGCAGGGTAAGGGAGACTCTGAGCATCGCAGGAAGAAGGCGGAAGCCCAGGTCCAGGAGCTGCAGCTCAAGTTCTCAGAGAGTGAGCGACAGAGGACGGAGCAGGCTGAGAAACTGTCCAAAGTGCAGGTACAATTCCTCAAAACACTCCGAGGGTTTTCTTGTTCTTTTCTGAGTCTTTATTAACTGGACATGAAGTAGATCATCTGATGTCTTGTTGTCCACAGGCTGAACTGGATAATGTCAACACCCTGCTGACTGATGTGGAGGGCAAGTCCATCAAGGCAGCAAAAGACTACACTGCTGTGGAGTCCCAGCTGCAGGATGTTCAGGTATGCAGACAATACATGCTGTTTATACCTTCCTCTATGTGCAGAGATAAAACTACTATGGTCTAAAACTAATTAAAATTGCATCTACTCCTTCTCTCTCATTGAAAAATGTAAAATCTTTTGTTCAGATATTTTTTTATTCAAACTGTTTAACTGCTGGACATAAGATGTCTCCGACATCACTGTTCATTCATGGTCCAGTATGAAACCTGTGAACGTGACTTCACAAAATCCTGCTTACATGTAAACGTATTAAACTAATAGTTCAGCTGAGAACAGAGACATTTCCACCTTCAGCAGAATAATGTCACAATCTCAATAAATAACCCTTAATTAAAACAATTATTTTTTAAAAAATGTCCAATGATTAAGAAAATAGCTTATATTTTTAGATGTTAAAATATTTGACAATATAAAATGATCAATTGGTCTGCAACATATAATTCATCTTTACATGTCCATGTTAACAACAGGAGCTGCTCCAGGAAGAGACTCGCCAGAAGCTGTCCCAAGGCACACGTCTGCGCCAGCTGGAGGATGAACAGAACAACCTGAGAGAACAGCTGGAGGAAGAAGAAGAAGGGAAGAGAAATGTAGAGAAACAGCTTCAAATGGTGCAGGCTCAGGTAAGAACAAACACACGAACATGTCCCTCAGTCATTTCAACTACTGCTACCTCATCTGGGATATTTTAGAAAGCACACGTCTGTCTCACAGCATTGAATATTTGACTGACACCACCTCTTTCCTTATAGCTTGCCGAAATTAAAAAGAAGGGTGAGCAGGATGCATCTTGTCTGGAGACCGCTGAGGAGGGAAAGAAGAGGCTTCAAAGGGACCTGGAGGGAACAAACCAGCGCCTGGAGGAGAAATGTGCCGCCTTTGAGAAGCTGGACAAAACCAAGACTCGTCTCCAGCAGGAGTTGGAGGACATGGTGATAGACCAGGAACACCTCCGACAGATCGTCTCCAACCTGGAGAAGAAGCAGAAGAAGTTTGACCAGGTATGATAGTGTTTATAATGTGAAATGAATATAGTTCAAAGATGGAGGCGATTAACACGTCTTTAAATATATAGGTGTGAAATCCTAGGATTAAGCTTTGTTATCCTGACTTTCTGTAGATGCTAGCAGAGGAGAAGAACATATCTGCCCGCTATGCAGAGGAGCGAGACAGAGCTGAAGCTGAGGCCCGAGAGAAGGAGACCAGGGCGCTGGCTTTAACCCGGGAGCTGGACACTCTGATGGACATCAAGGAGGAACTGGACCGCAACAACAAACTGCTGCGGGCTGAAATGGAGGACCTGGTATCATCCAAGGATGATGTTGGCAAGAATGTAAGTGTGTTTTTGGAGATTTGTGTGTGTTTTTGTGCTTGCACAGTCCTGTTTGTATCGTCGGCCTCACCACAAATTCTCCCTGTTCCCACAGGTCCACGAGCTGGAGAAGGCTAAGCGTGCGATGGAGCAGCAGCTGGAGGAGATGAAGACTCAGCTGGAGGAGCTGGAGGACGAACTGCAGGCCACAGAGGACGCCAAGCTGCGTCTGGAGGTCAACATGCAAGCCATGAAGGCCCAGTATGAGAGAGACCTGGCAGGACGTGATGAGATGGGCGAGGAGAAGAAGAGAGCACTGGTCAAACAGGTATGAATAAGATACAGACCGAAACAAATCTTATACATATGTCAACTGGTTTCTGCTGGGAAACTGGTTCCAGACTCCTAGATTAGACCTTAGAACAGTTTTGGTTACCATCAGTTTACAATCCTGGATCAGTATTCTTGTTTTTGGTCCTTATTATCTAAATGTCCTTTCACAAAATTGCTCTTTGGAGACACAAGGCACTGCCTGTTGTCCACCTTAATAATCATAAAAATTAATAAATTAAGAAATGTCTTACACTGTGCTTTGTAAAGAGCTGAACACAATGATGGCCCAATCAGACCGCATTTTATTGAAATTATTTTTATGTAAAAATTTCAAGGGTCATGGACAATAACACTGCTGAAGCACGCAGGGGTTGTTTCTGGGTAAGGGGACGTGGCTGAACTCAAATGTGCATCCTTCAGGTGCGTGAGATGGAGCTGGAGCTGGAGGATGAGAGGAAGCAGCGTTCTGCAGCTGTGGCCTCACGCAAGAAGCTGGAGTTGGACCTGAAGGAGCTGGAGGCAGGCATTGACATGGCCAACAAGAACCGTGACGAGGCCCTGAAACAGCTGAAGAAACTCCAGGTGAGTCAGCTCTTGAATATCTTAAATACAACAAAAATGCAGCGTGTACATCAACTAAGTCGGGTGTTTGAATACTAACCATGCTGTTTGCTCCCGCAGGCCCAGATGAAGGAGCTTATCCGGGAGCTGGAGGATACTCGCATGTCCAGAGAGGAGATCCTCGCTCAGAGCAAGGAGACGGAGAAGAAGCTGAAGAGCATGGAGGCCGACATGCTCCAGATGCAGGAGGTCGGCACGCTTACCTCCTCAACTCTCTATTCTAGCCCCCCGCCTTTGTTTCACACTTTAACTTATTGCTCTTTTCTCATTCATCCCTGTGCAGGAGTTGGCAGCTGCAGAGCGAGTAAAGAGACAGGCCCAGCAGGAGAGAGACGAACTGCAGGATGAGATTAACAACCAGGCCACCAAGAAGTAAGTCCATCTATCAGAGTGCAGCAAAATTTCAATACTGTCAGCTGTGTGCATCACCTGTTACTGACCACTTTTGTTTTCTGTCATCTCTTGTCTCCTTCCCTCCTTTCTCCATCTCTCAGCGCTCAGGCTGTAGAGGAGAGGAGACGGCTGGAGGCTCGTATTGCTCAGCTGGAAGAGGAGCTGGAGGAGGAGCAGTGCAACACTGAGCTGATTAATGACAGGCTGAAGAAAGCAATGCTGCAGGTCTGTGGAGACAAGTCCAGAGCAGCTGGTTATAGTGTTAGGTTAATCAGTACAGGTTTTGATGTGAAATTCACCTGATAAGTTAATTCCAGAAGAAACATTGATGCCTTACCATTTGTGGTATGAAAGTGGTTGGTTATTAAATGTTCAAACCACAGTGGTAGTGAAGTGTCCCTCTCCAACATATATGTTTTTTTAGACTGACCAGATGAACGTGGAGCTGACAGCAGAGCGCAGCGCCTCTCAGCGTGTGGAGGGGGCTCGTGCACAGCTGGAGCGTCAGAACAAGGAGCTGAAACTGAAGCTCCAGGAGCTGGAGGGAACAGTCAAGTCCAAGTACAAGGCCAACATGGCCGCCCTGGAGGCAAAGATCGCTCAGCTGGAGGAACAGTTGGACATGGAGACCAGGTGAAAGCCTACTTCACTAAGATTTTCCATGCAAAACAATATGAGCCATATATGATGCACTGTAATATATGAATAGATTAAATCATCTACAACAGTAAATTACTACTCCCTTGTTCATGCATCAGTAATGTGTGTACCAGGGTCCAAGCGGGGAAGTTATGTACAATAGTATGACACTTACAGAGGCCATATTCTGCATTATGAGTGCTTTTACTCTTGATACTTTAAGTACATTTTGATAATACTTTTATACTTAAGGTCACACTAGCTAACAGTATGTGACATGTGTTTCTAGTGTGACCAATGTTGTTTTCATGACTCAGGGAGAGGCAGGGTGCCACCAAGCTTGTGAGACGCACAGAGAAGAAACTGAAGGAAGTCATCCTGCAGGTGGATGACGAGAGACGCAACACAGAGCAGCACAAGGACCAGGTCAGAGGTTTTCCTTCACCATTGTCAAACTAATAATTGTCACAGGAGCCTTACTTTAAACTATTTCTGGGTGTTATCAATGTAATATTTATTGCCTACATCTGGGAGAATAGATATCAGTACTTTTTTTTGCACCTGACATCTGTGTCCAATTATAGGTCGACAAGTTGAACTCTCGCATGAAGCAGCTCAAGCGTCAGCTGGAGGAGGCTGAGGAAGAGGCTCAGAGAGCTAATGCCAACCGAAGGAAACTGCAGAGGGAGCTGGAGGACGCCACTGAGTCGGCAGATGCCATGAACCGTGAAGTCACCACCCTCAAGAACAAGCTCAGGTGGGAAAAGGGGACTGTAGAGAACCAGTAGCTTTCATTTTTTTAATGCAGTTTTCTCCTCACACTCCTCACGTGTATAAATGTTGTTTATTACTTATTTTCTGTTTTAGGCGTGGCGATCTCCCATTTGTTGTGCGCCGCACTGTTCCCCGCGCTGGCATCGATAGCGACGAAGAGAGCGAGCCCAAGAGTGAGACCTCTGAGCCCAAGCCTGAATGAACAGCCACAGTGCCACTTGACTCCTTTTTAGAACTGCATCATAAATAGACCGACCCAAATTCACATACGAGCACACATTACTGTACCTACTGAACGGAGAGGAACACAAACATGAGAATGATGTTGAAACTAGAGACAGGGATTCAGCTGATTCCTCCCAAGTCTGATCTCTTCAACACTGACAATCTATGCATTCTTAACACACTTTCACACATACAGAAGCCAGTAAACTGGGACAATCACCATGCTGACAAATACACACGTTATTTTTGGGCCAAATTATTGTTTTGCTTCATTTTTCATTCTCTGGGAAAAAAAAAAGATATTTTTATAAGGAAACATTCCAATTATAATAGTCCTGATTGAGGATCTATTTTTCTAATTGAAGAAAGAGAAAACAAAGAAGTATACATAAATGAAGATGGATTACTGGAAGGGGACCAAAGTAATATCTCAATCTATAGAATTGTATTTTATGCAGAAGTTTTTATAATGGTTAAGAATGGAAGTGCTTCATGTTTATTATGCTCACGCTCTCGCCTCAGTTTATAATGAAGGTTTATATGCTGAAATGTATTCTATCAGTTTAGCTGCAGTTAGTATTCATGACTACGCTTTGAGCTTAATAATTTGATATACACACATTTCATGTGGAAACATAAAATTTGGAGGCAGATTTCAAGTCACAAAATTCGAAACTCATTGATGCATATTGAAGGCATTCGATTGTGACTGTGCGGAAATTTCTTAATTTTGCACTGAGATGACAAAAAGAAAACACTCAAGTCATTATAAACCACTGCATTGGTGTGTTTGATTGAACCATTGACGGAGAAGCTTTGACGTTTTGGAAAAACCGTGCACAGACTGCCAACACACACTAAAGCCTTAAATACAGCTGCATTCTATTGGGCAGGGTGGTTGGCTTTTTTTCTGGACATGCATTGATTTTTTTTTTTACATTTATCACTATCAGTGTTTTTGTTAATGTTCAAGGTAAAGTTTAAATGGGGTGGTGGGGTAGCTTAGTACTCACAGCACACACTGTATTCTCAGAGCACAGCTTGTTGAGGGAGGGGTAGCTGAGGTTGTTGCGAACCAAAGGCGGATTCAGGAGGAAGGGACCTACTTCATCACTGTAACCTATGTACACTATACTCTGGCTGATCGTTTCATATAAACATGGATAGTTAATATGTGCTCAGGTATTGAGTAGATGTATCAGATGAGATGGACGCTCTTTTTGTCAGGAGGACGTAAACCCCTCGCAGGCTGTGCTCAGAGGCGGCTCTTTGCTCACACTGCTGGGAAGTGAGAGGAATGTGTTGTTACTTAAGAATAACAGCTCACAACGCACTTAAAAAAACAAAGGAAATCCAAAAAGAGAGAACTGCATCTCCAACAATTCCTCTGTAATGTTTGTCTGTCTGCACCTCTGGAATGGAAATCATGTTGTGAAATGTTGGTATTATTGCAATTAAAGAGGCTTTCTAAACTGCTACATGTTGACCACTTGTGTTTTTTTTTTTTAATTCACACTGATGTTTGTTTTCAGGTGTTTTTGAGAACAGGGTTAAGGGTGAAGTGAGGTCTGGTCCAGAGCTTCACTCCTCAGGCGCTCAGGTTGTTGTTTATGAAATGATGCACTATCACCAGCAGGGGGCAGTCAGGCTTTTCTTTAAAGGACAAACGGCACAAGCAAGTCAGAACCGGTTTGACCAGAGTCAAATATTTCTGTCAAGACAGCAATTAGTTTATTTAGTACGAACACTTTAATTCCTGACAGTATAATAATACAGCGTTTTAATTTTTAATGTAGCATTTCTGTCATCAGAGCTACATTTGCGGTTTCACATATGGATAGAAATACACCGTGTATTTTTTTAAATGTATAAAGTCAGTGGAGGTAAGTACATTTTTGAGGTATTTTTATGTTTATACTTCTAATTCAAGAAAGAAAATCGTGCTTTTTACTCCATTATTTGACACCTAGTTGTTGGTTATTTATCAATAATAAAAATAATGCATACAAAAAATATACATATTAAAGAATCAATAATAGTAAAGGAGTAATTTTGCATTACGAGTACTTTTATTTTAAGTACATTTTCTGATAACACTTCCGTACTTTTGCTTTGTAAGTAAAATGTGCATAAGTGCATAAAGTCGCTACCAAGCAGCCGTCTAAGATAGATGGATATTTATTTTTATTTATTGTTGGTTTGTTTTTAGAAGAAAAACTTTTTTAAATCCCTCCATCACACTGGGTGTATCTTCACTTTGTCTGTATTACAATTGTATTACAATAAACATTTATAGTGCTTAAATTGAGTTTTTGATAAGATTAAGAAAAGTTTTTGAATCAATTTGTTTAGTTCACTCAAGTCCTCAATTAATTGGTTAACAATCTCGCCGCGGTCAGCTGCTTAGCCAATCAGAGGCCAGCAGTGCCTACATGGGCTGGGCTTCCTTGCAGTTACGACACGCAGCGTCGTCAAACAGGAAGCAGCCGGTTCTCTGCAGCCATTTACGTCTGTGCCGGTTAACTTATCACTTATCACATAGTTTATGTCGCAGACACGGAGCCCTTCAGGTGTTTCCCGGCTCTAGTTATTACAGGCGGTCAGAAGGATTTACGCTGACATTCAACTTTGGTTGGCGTTATTTTCGAGGTAAAACTTGACTGCGACAAAACAGCAAAGTGCGGAAGAAGAAGGGCAGATTTTAATGACACAGGAGGACGATCAGACAAGCCCTCTGTATTTTATTATCTTAAAACAAATGCAAGGATGCTAGTAGCTAACTAAACCCTTGTGATATCAGTCTGTGCAGCAGAGTCCTCATACTGCAGAACATCTGAGCTGTGGAGGGTAAGAAACACATCAAGTGTTTGTATAATGTGAATTGATATTTCTGGCACCACATGTATCACACAGTGTAATATGTCAGTAGCCCCATGGAAAACTTAGTAATCACACAGTGACAAGTGAGAAAATATAGTCCACCTGATCTAGTTTCTAGTTTTGATCTGTATCTTTTTGATTGTTGAGCTGCATACTCTCCAAATGATATTGGTGTTAAGTTGTTAGGTAATGGACAATGTTATATGAATTATAACCAGAACTTTAAATCCACAAACATCAATTTGGAGACAACAAATGGAGACATTGCATAGAAGAAAACACATGTTACCAGACCTTTTAGACCCACTATGCTGAATCCCTTACCCACATAACTCCAGTGCATCAAGCTTTCTACACACTCACACATTGCGCAAGTTCACTGCTCACATGAGAAACATGCAGCAGAGTGACATGCACCAGATCCATCCTAATATGCAGCGCAATGATCTTTGTTTAGTTAATGAACAGCTGTATGTTCTGTGTTGGGTGGTCGCTAAATAGGAAACGTAGTGTCGGTCAGGTGATCTGTATATTGAATCTGATGTGTGTTTAATCATCTGCAGTCTGATATAGACAGCAGGACTGTGCACATGCAGCTCCATCATCATCTGTAAGAGATGCTCCTCAGGCAAAGACTATGTTGTTTAAACGATTCACCACATTACTGAAAGGCCACTCATCATTTCTCCTCTTGTTTAGGTTTGTAAACGTTTCAGAGTGAAAAATCGATAAGAGGACAAACAGAAGAGTCATCCTCCTGCAAAACTATGGAACTATCACTGGTGAGTTTTCCAGCCAGAGCAATTATGTACTCATTTGTTTGCCTAATATTAGTGAAAAGTGATGAGGTTTTCTTTTTATCCTTTGTCTTTGACTACAAGGATAATCATTGTCGCTGCGCTTAGTAAGTAACTTGAGGTCAGGGCATCCTGTCTGACAGATAACGACAGTCATATTTTACCCTCCTGTTTCTGAAAGGACACGCAGGGAGTCCGTAGGTGGGTGGAAAACTGCAGATAAAGTAAATGAGGGCAGGTGAAAGGCTGCTGATTATTAAGTTTTGGCAGGCAAAACTGTGTCGTTACATAACAGCTGAATAATACAACAAGGATGTATGTGGCAGAGTTCATTATTCAGTGCACAGTGTGTACACACTGTGAAAATAATAAGAAAGTCAAATCAAAAATGTTAGTTCAACATGTGCAGAAAATAATTTCCTGATTGTAAAAATATGCTTGCATCAAAGCTGTATGGGTCGGTTTTGGCCTGACGTAATTAATAAAAACAAAAAGACAGATATCATTGATAAAACAATGAGTCAACACCTTCAAAGAACCACTAACTGAGGAATTCATGTCATTTTGGAACATTTGGACACATTATTTCTTTTGTGACTTTGTATTCAGCTTTCAAATTATGGTCCATTATTTTGAGAAATTCTTACACTGTGTCAAAAAGTCATTGGATGTGGCACAGATGAGAGAAATTTAAAAGACAGAGATTATTGATCCAAAACTTCCTATTATTCATTATTATTATTATTACTGTTTTGTATTTTTCTCTGTATTTCTCCACTTATTTGTTTATTGCTATGCATCAAAACACCAAGTTAAAATCCTTGTCTGTGAAAATCTACAATGATGCTGATTCTGAATATTTGGAAAGCTATAACAATAAAATAATTACTTAGGTCATTAATGGTATCACAACTGAAGCATCTAACTGTACTATGACTAATGTTACTTACATAACAACTGTAAATCATAAAGTGCTGAATGTCTTGTGGCTTATCAATACCTTTGGAGCCCAGGTCGTCAAGAAAAAAATAACTACTTTAACAATATATTATATAAACAATTGAATTATAAAGCTAAGTAGTTTGGTTTGAAAATAATTTTGAGGCTCAACACAGATGCATCAGTGAGTGCACAAATCCATTAACAATGCTAATGCAGTAAATCAATTGATCATTAACTGCCTCCTGTCTATCTTTCAGCAAATCCACCATCTCATTCTCTTCTCCCACATCTTTAACTCCATACCTCCTCTCTCCTTGTGTCCCCCCCGTCCCCTTAGGCTCATCCAGCTATCAAAGCCTTCATGTGTGGCTCTTTCAGTGGGACCTGCTCCACGCTGCTTTTCCAACCTCTTGACCTGGTCAAGACCCGTCTGCAGACTTTGCAGATCAGTATGCAGCCAGGGTGAGTCTGTGTACACACACACACACATACACACACAGACAGACATAGTTATCAGTATCACTAGCTTGCATGACATGTAGAAATCATCATGTTTTCTTGGCTTGTGACCTCCAAAAACTGCTGTATTGACTGGATGAACACAATAGGAAGTTTTACCTCAGCTAAACCTTGGATCACACATGCAGCACATGGGCCTCGCATGAAAGCAGTAGTCATTATTTAGCATTGATCACCTTTCTGTCAGCTCCTCTGAATGTTCTTCTCTCAGTTCGGGCAGAGTGGGAATGGTGACTGTGCTCCTCAGCGTGGTGCGGACTGAGAGACTGCTGGGACTGTGGAAAGGAATTTCACCGGTTAGAACATCTTTGTCTTTTCTCCATCCCCCTGTCTCATTGAAACTCTTCTGTGTGTTTGAGGAAATGTTCACCAG
This sequence comes from Holacanthus passer, assembly GCA_025331565.1. Taxonomy (NCBI): domain Eukaryota; kingdom Metazoa; phylum Chordata; class Actinopteri; family Pomacanthidae; genus Holacanthus; species Holacanthus passer. The sequence continues at coordinate 80,553 of JAFREQ010000043.1, forward strand.
CTAAAGATTTTCCCTTTTCTGACTCTGCTCTCTCATCTGTCTGCTCCTCTAGTCCTTTGCTCGGACCATCCCAGGAGTTGGGATCTACTTCAGCACGTACTACTCTCTAAAACAACACTTCTTCCAGGACAGAACCCCAAGAGCCCTGGAGGCCGTGCTGCTGGGAGGTGGGGCCCGGACGGTGGCAGGTGTCTTCATGCTGCCGGTCACTGTCATCAAGACACGCTTTGAAGTAAGTGCAAGCAGACGTGTGTGTGTGTGTGTGTGTGTGTGTGTGTGTGTGTGTGTGTGTGCAATAATAGATCATTTTGGGGAAATGACTTCAAGCAGTGGTTCCCAACCTTTTTTGTGTGATATACTTCACTGTCCTGCCAGATGAAGTACCCCTTTATCAACAACAGTCATGTTCTAAATATGTGTATTTGAATTGATTATTTAAAAAAAAACTCAAAATGTTCTTAAACACTTAAACACAATCTTTTTTCAGACAATTGAATTTTCAAAGTTTAGGTTTGTTTGGTGAAGTTTTCATTTGTACTAGGTAACACTCAATAGTCACAATTTCCACAAAATAAATCAGTATAAAGAGTATTTACAAGACCAAAATGAAAATGCACAATGTGTTTTTAGTTCAGTTGGTCTATAGTTAGACAGGTGTGTTATTGAACAACTGCATTATTGTTATTATATTATTATTAACCTAAACAAAATGTCTGTCTTTCAGAGTGGCAGGTACAGTTATGGGAGTGTGGCTGGTGCTCTGCGCAGTGTGTGTCGGACTGAAGGTCCTGCAGCTCTGTTCTCTGGCCTGATGGCCACTCTCCTCAGAGATGTTCCTTTCTCCGGTATCTACGTCATGTTTTACAGCCAGACCAAGGCCTCATTGCCTAAAGGTAAGTGTCCACCCCGAGGTCATTCACTAATAACTCAGCAGTATCTGCTTATTTAAACAAACAGTAACAGTAACTGTTGGTCTTGTTTAGGCTCTAGTTTGTCCGTTTTTTTTCTTTACATTTAAACTTGTAAAACTAAACAGGTTGTTTTGAATGTCCATTTGAATTAAATACCTACTCTCTGACTTTCTTGAAGAAATCAGCACATCTGCTTCCGCCCCCCTGGCTAACTTCAGCTGTGGGGTCCTGGCGGGTATATTGGCATCCCTGATCACCCAGCCTGCCGATGTGGTTAAAACACATGTCCAAGTGAATCCACAGCTGAGGACAGCAGAGGCCATCAGATACATCTATATGGTAACTATCTCACTCTTCTTTTACTTAACATTTTTTCTGCTTTGTCATATTGCCATTGCACAGATTACGTTTTGACTGTACAGCCATGGCTGCATGATACTATTAATGATTATATCTGACACCTTTCTTCCATCTTGCCCTCTGTCTCTTAGGAACATGGACTCCAGGGGTTCTTGAGAGGGGCAGTTCCACGCGCATTGAGGAGGACCATGATGGCCGCCATGGCATGGTCAGTGTATGAGCAGATGATGGCTCGGGTCGGACTGAAGTCCTGAAGGGGAGAGTTGATGAGAAGCTTGTGAAAGAAAGAAGATATTAAAGTCGAGTCACAGAGTGAAGACAGTAATGAATGAACAGGAAGGATTTGCTAAAGTACAGATGAGCCTGATGATATTTTAGTCATAAGAGTGTCAAACACTTTCAATGACTTTCAAATTTCACTGCAATAAGAGATGCAGACTGGTGAGCAAAGATAGCATACACTTGTTGCCTAAATGACTAACACGCACATTACTAGGAAGATGTGGAGGATTTGCTCCTTGAAATGTGCTTTGCTGGGTTATGGCTGAGTTTCAGGGACCACATTTTTTTGGCCTGTGCTTTGTAATTCTGGAGAAAGTATTTGCAAATAATATAGGTATGCTATAATGTTCTGTATTGCACTACAAGTTGTAAAAAAAAAAAAATCCTGACCCTTAATGAGCCTTTGGACCGACATTTTCCAGGTTTGAGAAAGGCCTCAGTGGGAATTCCTGAGTGTCTGGTTTTTCACAGTTGTGGAATGTGTGCATGTGATCTCAAAAAGACTAAAGTGATGCAAACATCATTACTCAAGACAGCATCCCAGATGCAGCTCAGACTTCTATAATGCACTTTAACCCCCATCAGTTCTGTTGTGGCACAGTTTCAACCTGGAGACAGTCTTAAACGCCTTTTCAATAACACTGTATATTTATATTCTAATATTGTTTGTAAGACAAAATAACACGCGCTTGTAGTTTATTCGTCTGCCTTAAAATGCAATGATTTTTATTTTGATATGTGTTGTAAGTTTATTTTCATGCAAAGATGTTGATAATTGTTTTAAGTGTTCGACCTTTTTAAGGATGTTAAAGAAAATAAAACACTGTACATTATATCTATGTGGCACCCATTTTTTTTCCAATGTGAATGATCCAACAGAAAGTGACAGTCTCACATGAACGCCTGAGGCCTGGCTGACCTCTGATATGCTGTAGTGCAGATACAGCAGCTGTGTCTCATGACACACTGAATTCCTGGCCCAGGCTGGACAGGGGTTACTCTGACATAACAAACCTGATATTAAGCTTATTTTAACCCAGAATCTCATCTGTGTCATACTTGTGTGCAGAACCAGAAACCAGAAAAAGCAGCTGTGCATACACTATCTAGATACTTTTGGTTATCTTTATTTATTGGTCAGATAGCAGTGGTGGGAACTGAATTAAATAATTTCTTAAATAGATAACAGATAACCACTTCTCTTAAATATAAAAATGATCTCCTAACTCAAGTTCAAGTAACTGAAGGGCATGATCTGTACTTTGTCACTGTTCTCTCATTAAACGGACAGGAGATAAAACAATGGCACAAACCTTACTGATTCAACTGTGGTGTAAAACTATCACAGGCACTTTTACGAGATTACAGAGACGTATTGCTCAGCATTGCAGCAGACTACCAGAGCATGAAAGCCAAAGACTTGTGAAAGCGCTGTTAGAGATAAGCAGCAGAGGGGGAGTGGTGACAGGACATCGAATGGGAAATAAGGACAAGGAGTGTAGGATTGTCAGGTTAAAGTAAGACATTAAGCTATCCAGGCTGAGTTAAAATGATTCATTACAGATCAGCTACTTGGAGAAAATATATCTACCAAACATTGGAAAGACTCATTCCTCTTAATTGTTTTCATTTTTTCTCAGAATATTGTGTTTGTATTTCATCAGATACATACATACTCTCTATTATGTGTAATGGATCAATAATCTTCGTCTTTCAAGCTTCTCTCATCTGTGTCACATCCAATGACTTTTCCACTGTTGACTGGTAAATCAACCATATAATATAGGATCTGACCATAATTTGAAAGGCTGAATACAAAATTACAGCCTGGCAACGTCTTTGCTTTGAGTGTGCATGATAAATCAGTAATAGGATACTCTATAATTTTATAACCAAAATCGTTATGTAAGTGTTGACAACCTGGATTTCTTTTTCCAGAAAACAACTCAAAAACATGTTTTTCCACCCTGTAAAAACATCCCCCCATTCCTCCTTGGCCTTATTTGTATCACCCATCTGCTCGAAGATCCTTGACTTTCATCCAAACCTAAGTTTGGAAATCAACACCATTACCAACGAACCTAGTGATCTGCCTATGGATCTGTTCAGTCTCCCGTCACGTCTGCCTCTGTGGTTATTATGTGACAGTATGATTTCAGGATTACAGTAAAATGAACAACTTTCTGCACATAAGACACGTTTCATTGAAAATTATGTCTCAACTGCTGTATCATTGTGTACACATTTGTCTCCTTTTCCTAGAACTCTTTATCTCGAGCAAATACAGTTGCAACACGGGTCAGTTTTTCACCGAGAACTCAGCGTCTCAGCATTGTCTTAATATGGTCTTTCCATCTCCATTGTCTTAATATGGGAGACTCATCCGTGCTGTGACCCGACCTCTGCTCAGCTCCGCTCCACTCAGTGCAGCACATGGCGTGAGGCACCACCTACTGGCGAGCTGGCAGAACTACAGCCGTCCGCTTCTCAATAACTAACCAATCACACGCTTGGAAATTTTCTATTTATACTACGTCATTTCCTCCCAGCGTCCTCTTTTTCACCGTGTGGTCAGACTTCCATACGGCGTTGTTTCGTGGTGAGTTTTTAACGGTCATATTTTGCTAATAAACGTTTATAAGACGCCAAGTAAACAAAGTAATGATAGGCTGGTTATAAAGCACGCGACAGGGCGACACAAAACGTGTCTGTCGCGTCTTTATCGTCCAAAATTATCCCGAAGTAGATCATGCTAATGTCATAGCTAACATGCTAGCCATTGACACGCGCTCATCTCGCAGTCTTCCGCCTGATGCTAGATGGCGGTCAGACTTAAAAGTGCCTGATGAAAACCAATTTAAATCTGCCATTAGAGCTGTAAGAATAATATAGATTGGGCTCACACTTGGTTTGTAGCGTCATTACTTTCTTAAAGGCCATCTGTACCCCGGATGTCTTTATTTAGTGCTTCTTAGCCTGTTGATGTGCCCTGTAAGCAAGAAGTTGAAGCAGCACCACCTTCACATTTTGTAGCCAAAAAATGCATCCTGACTTACCTGAACATGAAATCAATTGAGTAAATTATTGTGATATTTGTGAGACCATATAATTGTTTATTAAAAAAAGTTTTACTCCAAACTGTTTGCACATAATGTCATTGACATAAACTTGCCATGACCAGTGACTTTCTTTCTTTTCCAGCTCTCCCAACTCACTCGTAACGCAGGGAAAGTGGTCACGATGTCCGGAGGTCTGGATGTCCTTCAAATGAAGGAGGAGGATGTGCTGAAGTTCCTGGCTGCAGGAACCCACCTGGGAGGCACCAACTTGGACTTCCAGATGGATCAGTATGTCTACAAGAGAAAAAGCGACGGTGAGTAATGGAGGATGGCACTGCAATTATTTATTGTGCCCTGTGACTTCAAAATAAACATGTAAAGTACCATGGTGATTCTTACTGGTTATAAATGACTATGAAGAGAGATTTTCTCTTAATGCTCTGGGATTCTTCCTCAATCACCAGGTGTGTACATCATTAACCTGAAGAAGACCTGGGAAAAGCTGCTGCTGGCAGCCAGGGCCATTGTTGCAATTGAAAACCCAGCCGATGTGTGCGTCATCTCCTCCAGGAACACTGGACAGGTATAGTAAAACTGATGTGACGTTTAAATTATTGTCCTGTTTACAAAGTGGGGCATTACTACATCAACAGTTATGCACACTGTTAAAGCCGGGCACTGATGTCGGTGTTCAGGTGTCGGAAGTGTGCGAGAGTAAGCAGGCCGGGTTTTCGCTAACACTATGAGGACTGCCGTCCTATGACTAGGGTTTGATAGTGACCTGAGCCACAGTTGAAATTGTTAAATGAAAAAAAATCATCAAAATTTAATAGATCTTGAGTATAACTTGTTCTTTCTGGCCACTTTAGAGAGCAGTCCTGAAGTTTGCCTCTGCCACTGGTGCCACCACCTTCCACGGTCGGTTCACCCCTGGTACATTCACCAATCAGATCCAGGCAGCTTTCAGGGAGCCCCGCCTCCTGATTGTGACCGACCCTCGTGCTGACCATCAGCCACTGACTGAGGCTTCCTACGTCAACATCCCCACCATTGCCCTGTGCAACACTGACTCCCCACTGAGATACGTGGACATTGCCATCCCCTGTAACAACAAGGTGAGACCACCAAAACACAACAGTCATGAGTGATTCTGACATGTTTCTGTGTATATCATAAAATCCTTGCACACCGTTAGAGCCCGGCACTGTCCTGTCTATGAGGTGCGGGGTGTAGGATGTGTGCTAAATAAAAATGCTTGGCCTCTAGCCTCCCCCTCTGATTCACACAGGGGGTGGATGTAGAAGTCTTGCCACAAGAAGGCAAATTGTTTTGTAAATCTAAATGCTTTTTGTAGATATTATGAAACATGAGATAAAATCATAGCATTTTACTTAGTGGTTATCCATGGCTAATCTGTGACTGTGCTGCAGGGTCACCACTCTGTGGGTCTTATGTGGTGGATGCTGGCCAGAGAGGTTCTCAGGATGAGGGGAACAATCTCCAGGGAGCACCCATGGGAGGTCATGCCTGATCTGTACTTCTACAGGGACCCTGAAGAGGTAAGATACATGCAGTACACCCTGATAAATGTACACTGGCTTGAAGTTGCTGTATATGACTACATGAGTTGATTTGCATGCTCTAACATACATATTTTCACTGTAGATTGAGAAGGAGGAGCAGGCTGCTGCTGAGAAGGCCGTTGGAAAGGAGGAGTTCCAGGGTGAATGGAGTGCCCCTGCAGCTGAGTTCACCCAGCCTGAGGTGGCTGACTGGTCTGAGGGTGTTGCTGTGCCATCTGTGCCCATCCAGCAGTTCCCTGCAGGTTTGTGTTCTTTTGATTCACTAAACTTCTTAACTTAAACTTATTCAAGCCTGACGAAACTACATATTTGATGTTTGTACCTTATTTGTGAATTAACTGTTTGTTTGCTTTGTTTCAGCTGCTCCAGCTGTAAAGACAGGTAAAGTATATTCTGGTGAATTTATATGAAATTTCAAATCTTAATGAGAAGTATTGATTTTTATACTGATTTTTTTTTTTTTGTTTGTTTTTCCCCCCTGCAGAAGACTGGAGCACTCAGCCTGCCACAGAGGACTGGTCAACTGCCCCCACTGCCCAGGCATCTGACTGGGGTGGTGCTGCTTCTGATTGGTCTTAAATCATTGGCTATGGCAACAATAAAAACAGTGTTTTTTACACTCTGACTTTGTTCTTCTGTTGAATCATTTAGTATCTACTGTAGGTCACGGTTAGCCAGAATGTTCTCAATATCAAATACAGTTGTAGACTGTAGGTTAAAGGCAGTAGAACTTGTGACACTTGAAATATTGAATACTGGTACTGTGAATACACTGTTTGCTGCATTCAGCATAGTACAAAGCCAAATCCCTCAATACCACCAACAGTGATGAGGGGAATTTAGCATGACATCAATGTACTTGAAGTGTAATGAAATGACCACCTGTAAACTGGATGACATTAGCAGAGTTTAAAAATATTTACAGACTGGGTCTCTAAGACTGGCTGCCCTGTCAGCCCCATACAGGCAAAAGTAAGAATGCTGATATTACTGGACTTCTAAGCGTTCCATATTGGGTACTTCTATAGTTGACATGGTAACTGACATATTTTACTTAAAATATTAAACCCCAAATGTTATCTAGATCTTTAAAATGCAAGGCTTTGAATTTAATGGACAAGCTCCTTGCACACTGGAGAATAAAAGATCACTCAATGAGCTGTTGACGCATACTGTATATGAATAAAGATAAAAGAATAATGGAGCAGTATGTACAGTCCCTATGTACAAAAGTATCTACATAGCACATTGAGACATAGTGTATGTGAATATGACTGCAGTAATAATTTGATGTGATGGAAATGTGGATATGTGTGCAAGAATTATTTATTGGTGAATATTTAGAAGCTGTAACCAAAACTCTCATCAATTAAGTTTTACTGATTGACCAAGGATTTCAGTAGAAAATAACTCTGGGAGCCAAATTCATTGGGCTTATCATAGCTGCACAAGAGTCAAGGTAGTTTTGACCTGCAACTTGAAAGAATAATGCTATGCTTGGTGCATCAATTTTTTTTCCAGTTTTCTTACTGTGTTTTTAAGAAAATGTTAAACAAAATGCATTTGATGAAGACTGAAGATGATTTGGACTATATCAAAAAGAAGAATGTGGCCAAGGCCAACAGAAGTGATCAGATGGTGCCATTACTCAAAAGATTTACAATGATTTTACAAACTACAAATCACACTACTCAACTCACTTCTGCAATTCTGTCTTTGCATTAACAGACACACACCTCACACTAAAAGTGCTATTACAAACTAGATTGTTATATTTAGGACATTTATCATAGCATTTTTGGCAAAGTGTTACTTCTTCAATCTCCTAAAAAATAATAATTAATCTAATATATATATATATATATATTTTAACTTTTCACTGAACTGTGTGTTATTAAAACACTGCATTTACATACAACATAAAATAGTGTTCTGTATTGTCAGTACAGTAGTTTGTAGTTTTTCCTCTTTACTGAAACCACATATTTAAAAGACACCACAGCAGAATGGCAGTGACCATCCAGTAACATACAAATAAACCAACACAAATAACAACCAAACAACCAAACCAGGGCTTAAATTAGGTCATATTGTGATTACATTGATTAATTTATGGCTTTTACCACTCACACATCAGAGATTTTTGGAGAGTATGCATTTCATTTTTGTGCGCTATTTTCATTTATGACTTAAAAAATAACTGAAAAAAATAATTAAACTGCATGAGAAATGCAAAAAGAGTAACAGCATTAAAAGTATGAAAAACTTGATCTGCAGTTTTTGCATCTGTATTGCAAAATTGACATGACACCATCAAATTATCTTTGTGAATTCCTTAGAGGGTTGAATTTCACTCATAAAATTGAAATGCACCTCTTTAGCTTTAGGAAGGAGGGGGGGGGGTGAAATGTTACTTTGACAGGATTTCAGGAGCAGCCGGGTCAGACAACCCATCCAACATCTAATTTCTCCTCGTAGTAAAAGTCTATTTATACTGTCGGTGGTAAACAGCAGGGATGCGTTCAGGGTCCGAACATCCCGCCTGTTCGGAACAATCATCTCCTGCACATTCGCGCTCGTCAGTCAGGTGGGCGTGTTTCAGCGCTCCCATTGGTCGAACGCTGTTCCCTTTCCTCCCCGGCTTCCGCTTTCTTTTCATACGCACGCCCAGCCACTGAATAATGATAATAATGATCAAGATGGCTACTACAGAATCCTCCTTGCGGTAGCTAACCACCAATTTCATGGAAGCACTCAAAACTGCGATTTCGCGCTCTTTAAGTCCCTCGTAGCTGACGGGGTCTGTGCCGGGGACACTACTATATGGATTAATACGGGCTGAGAGGAAATAAAAGTGTTTGTGTTGCCTGCAGCACTCATTCTGAGGAAGCTAGCTAGCAGAGCAACTAGCTAGCTGTACTTGTCGACCATCTCCAGGTTTAGCTCTCCAGCCAGCGGCGGCTCACAGGAGCGCGGCGCTCCCCGTTTCGCGTGCCCGCTCGTCGGACGGAGAGCGTCAAATGGCCGAGCCGAGGAAAGTGCCGTTCGTCACCATCTCGTCCTTCAACACGTCGCCGCCGACCCCGGAGTCCAGCAAGAAGCGCCGCCGCGAAGATGAGGCCGTCGACATCACTTTTGGGAAAGATGGAGGTGGAAGTGCGCTCGGGTCAGGAGGTGGCGGAGGAGGTCTGTTCGGTAACGTCAAAGGAGGCGACGGCGAGACCGAGGAGGCGAAGCCCACCGTCCGCCTCAACCTGCCGCTGACCGAGCCCAACGAGCGGGCGTCAGCCGAGTTCAACTACGGCGAGCTGGTCCACTCAACTCTTACTCAGGTTAGGACAGTGGAGGCACCGTGGTGTGATCAGGAGGGGCCTAACCTGGCATCACCTCAGGACTGCTGCACTGTTTGCATTGTGCTGAGGTGTCACACTCACACATGTTGTTAGTCACTTCAAAGTGTGCACATGTGGTGTTATTATATGCACCCAGCAGCCACTATTGTTATGATCTATGTTTATTTTTTATGATCCTGGGACAAAGTAGATAATTTAAGACCGGAAGTTAATCAGTGTTTAAGGTGGAAAGTTGCATGCTAAAGGGGTCATCTGGTGATTTTTGGTATTGCATTTCCATAAGAATAAACACTAAATTGATATGGCAGTTGAGATACAGTGGGGTCTAAAAGTCTAAGACCACTAGTCAAGATATTTCAAATTTGTTTCAAATGTAATGCTGATTTTTGAATATTAGTTTAACAATTTGAGTGAATAATTGAATCTTTTATTTATTTGGTGTATCTCCCTTTTGCTTTGATGACAACCTGCACTCGAGCTGGCATGGACTCCACAAGTTTGTGCAAAACCTGAGGACTTATGTTATCCCAGCATGATTTGACAATGTTCCAAAGAGCTTCTTGTGATGTCCCAGACTTGGCTTGGCTTTCTCAGTCTTCAAGTGCTCCTACAAATGTTCAGTGGGGTTGAGGTCAGGTGACTGTGGAGGAAAGTCAGTGACAGTCAGGACTCCATGGACTTCTGTCGTCTTCAGGTGGTTCTTGCACAGCTTTGAGGTCATTATCCTGCAGCAGTATGACTCCTTCTTCACAAAGAGGGCACAGCATGTCTCTGAGGAATTGGGTGATACTTCTCCTTGGTCAGGTTGTAGGCAATTCGATGCAGGTGTTGACAAAACACCCCCAGACTTGAATATTCCCACCATCACGTTTTACTGTCTGATACATTACAGAATCATTTTCTCTCTTGTTTGTCTCCTTACACCCACCCATCTGTTACTGCCAAAAATATCAAACTTGGATTCATCAGCCGCAAGTGTTTCACCTTATTTCCCCTCCTCTAAGACTCCTGTTGATAGCGCTTTTAGTGATTGGAGTCCAGTGTTCATTATTTAACAAATTCTATATCTGTGATGAAGCTGCTTTTCTATCTCTCAGGAAACTAAGCTTGATGCATTGATCTTCTCATGGTGTGGTCACTTTTGCTGTGCCTGATCGTGCTTTGGATACAACTGATCCAGTTTCTGCAAAGAGTTTTAGTTGTCCACGCATTGCCCCCTTAGAAACCATTGGTCATGATTTGATGCTGAGAAAGCCCCTCTGCTTAAAATCACAATTAGTGTTCTGACACTTTGACTTAGTTCTGATGCCACGTTTTCCACTATCACAATACTACTTAGTAAATCTGCTGGAAACTTGAGGCACAGATACATTTCTAACAGGTGAACACAGGCTGCAGGTTGAGTTACTAGAACAAACCTCTGATGAGTAGATCAGCGTGTCATGTGAACGCATTCAATGGAAGGAATACAAATCAAGGATGTTTAACATTTTGTAAAAAGAAGTTGGTCAATTTTACATATTTGTTTAAATTTGATTGCTGACCTAAAAATAGAGTAGAATCTTAAATATTTCATCTTCATTTTACGTGTCCTAACTTTTTGTGTTTTTAAATGTTTCTGGATCCTCAAATTTTCTGATTCTTTCCAGGTTTCTGTCAAAAAATATTAGAGTTTTTCAATGTGGTTGCAGATTTTTAGACGCCCACTGTAGATAGATAGACCCTTGCTGTGTGGTTAATACAGCTTTCATGTCATATGAGATGGATGGTAAAGCTAGGAAAACATTCCGACGTGTACATCTTGAGTTCTCCAGTTGTAATGACTTTTTCGATGTTGATGTTAACATTGTTTACATGTCGGAATATTGTAATTACACCCCAAACCTATCCACCTGTAGTACTCTACATCTTCATGTTTAAAATTGATGGTGGTGATGGTGACCCTTACTGATGAGGGTCATATCCATTTATGAGAATGGGCACTCTATGAAGAAAAATATCAAAAAACCCTCACTCTTTTTTCATTCCTATGCCAATTTTCTTGTTTTCCTCAGGTAAAGCTTGCAGGTTCAACAGTCCCTAAAGGACTCACTCCTCCCCTGGACCCCAACGACCCCTTTGCTGATGATGACCGGGAGAGACGGGAGGTTGAAGAGCTGGCCAGGAAATTTGAGAACAAATATGTGAGTGTTATAGTCTCTAGATATATGTGTATATTATTACAGCTGTAACTGTGTGGTGTGTGCAGAAGGATGTCTAGTGCTTATGTTTTAAATGTTTGTGGTCCCTGTGTTTTCTCTCTGTTTGAAGGGTGGTGGCCCAAAGAAGAAGAAAAAGGACAGGATGCAGGATCTAATCGACATCGGTTATGGCTACGACGAGACCGACCCTTTCATCGACAATTCAGAGGCTGTGAGTTGCCTTTTTACCAAAGCATCATTTTTTGCATTACTCATGCTGTCACTTATATTTCTTAATAGTGAAAATGAAAAAACTATTTTCCAAATTGTGTGGCCCTCCAGCCCTTTATTAATTTCTAAAATCTGTGATGTTCTGAAGTTTTCTGTTTTGGGCTAAAACTGTTGTCAGCTGTGTTTAAGACATGGATTCCTCTTTGACACAAAGCCACTTGCTGCGTCCCACTTCCAGTTACTACATACTGTTTATTAGTGGATTTTGAGTATGTCACATGATCACACTGGAACAGTAACGGAACATTGACGGTTTTGCGTGATATATTCTAGTTAGATAGAGATAACTACTGCTGGGAAAAAATAAAATGAATCTGCTTTCTTGAAAGCTCTTACAAAATAAAGACTGAAGTTTTAAACCTTAGAGAAAGCATTTGTTGCTTTTAAGTTAATTTGTAGCATTGGTCTTGTCAAGATGCAGTTTGGCGTCTTCTATCTATATTTCTGTTAGTTCAAATCCTTAAGTGCATTACTTTCTTGTAAACCGCAAAGATTAGTTGAAAGTGCATACAGTTAAGTATGATGTGGAATAAATTTGGGACAACAACAGTGTAATTTTTGTTGTTTTTCTAAGTACTGGTTAAAGGCTGGCGCAGCACGCAGTAGTAGAAGCAAACTAACAGTAATTATACTTCTCTCCTGACCTCAGTATGACGAGCTCGTACCGGCCTCTCTCACCACAAAACATGGAGGCTTCTACATCAACACAGGCACTCTGCAGTTCAGAGCAGCGTCTGACTCTGAGGGAGAAAATGCAGGCACAGAGGATAATCACTTCAAGGTAGGTTTTTGTGCGAGCGCACAGTTAAGTCTGCATACAGACAGATTGTATACATTAAATAGTCAAATATGTCAGTGTTGTTGCACCACATCAATAAACCAAATGTTGTGCACCTGTGTGTAGAAGGTGAAAGATGGTGAGGAGCGGGTGATTAAAAAACGTCGGAAAAAGCAAGAAGGTGGAATTCTGGAGGAAAAGAAACCCAGGAAGAATAAAGTACCAAAGCCCGGGTGAGTGTTTGATCTCAGGCTTGGTGTTTCTCCAGCATTTTCCATGCATACACAAGTCTGTGTGGTCACGCCGTGAAATGTGCAGATTCATTTGGAAGTATTATGAAGATTGACAGACTGAATCCATAAGTTTCTTTATAGGAAGTTAAGTCAGTAAGCTAGTCAGTTGAATGTCTTTCTTGTTGTGTCTCCTGTTCTGGCAGAGTTTCAGCCCTGAATGTTCATCGGCCAGAAAAGAAGAAGAGGAAGAAGCTGATGAAGGATTCGATCCACCTGGCCAACATGCTGCGCCGCTTCACCAGGGAGAAGGAAGAGATGCGCAAGAAGAACCTGGCCACAGCTGGTCTGCCACGACCCAACACCAAAGTGCCCAACGCCAACAGTGCACTCCTCAACACCCACCCCAAGGCTGCTGGCAGCAACGACTGCAACATGGCCGACCTGTCCGCCGACCCGGCCGTCATGTCGCTGCTGGGCTCGGCCAATAACGACGTGCTGCAGGACATGATGGGTGACCTGGACTTTGGGATGCTTGACTCCCCTCAGCCTTCCAGTCCAGTGCAGGGAGAGAACGGTTCGTTTGGGATGGGACACAAGGCAGGTGGTAGCAGAGCGTCACAGGGTAATATGATGACCCCTCCTCCTCTGCCCGGTGGACTCCCAGGCCCACTCACAAAGCGCATTGAAGACCTGAGAGCGGTATGAACTTCAATATTCCACTGGAGCGCATGTTTCAGATCAGGGCTGCAACTATAATTATTTTTTATATTGATTAATCTGCAGATTATGTTTTTGATTGGTCGAATGTCACAAAAAATACGTTTTCCCAGAGCCCAAAACAATGCATCCAGATTACTTGTTCAATCTGACCAAGAACCCAGAACACAAAGATATTCAATTTATTATTTATAAACCTACATTATTTATAAACCTGACCAGCAGAAAAAAACCCACATTTGGGAAGCTAGAACCAGAGCACGTTGGTCATTTTTGCTAGAAAAATGACTAAAACAAATCATTGGTTATCAAAATAGTGGCAGATGAATTTTCTTTTGACTGGTTGATTAATTCATTGACGAGTGGTTGAAGCTCTTGTGTAAATTGAATCTGATTTGGAATATGCAGGATACAAATCATGTTTTTTTCTGATGTGACTGCTGCAGAAAGACAGTATTTGGCACAAAGAGAGTAAACATTTCAGCCCTTTTGCTGTTTGTCACGTTTGTGATACTTTGTTTCAGAAATGTCTCTCTAACGCTTGTCTCTTGGCGCAGGCGTCTCGTCTGTTTGATGAAGAGGGCAGGAAGAAATTCTTCACATTGGACATGAACAACATCCTGCTGGAGTGAGTTTAGATTCACATTTTGGCAGACTGGTATTAAAACAAATTATGTAAATATCTGACATCTGTCTCTGTGTGCGGCAGTATCGAGTTGCAGGTTCAGGAGCAGCCTGCAGAGGTGCGTTCAGCCGTCTACTCTCACCTGGAGGCCTTTGTGCCCTGCAATAAAGAAGCTCTGCTCAAACGCCTTAAGAAGCTCAGCCTCAACATTCAGGTGTGTGGGAGTGATATTCTTAGACACAAGGACAAAAAAATGATGCCACACCACAGTGCAGTGCAGGAGGACTGCAGTCTGCTCGTTAGATAGCAGTTCTGGAAGAATATGTGATGTGTTTAAAAAAAAAAAACAGTGCTCTGCAGAATTGAAAGGATGTCATGTAACAGGAGATTCATAACAGGGACCCATGAACTATTCAACTAAAAAGTCATTTTCCATTTTCATTGATTCATTAAATTGAGCAAATGAGCCAGCATTTCACAGGACATAAGCAGTCGTGAGAGCCTGTGAGCTGGCAGGTGCATCTGAATGTAACTGTGTGATAGCTAAGTCATTGTGTTTGTTACTGCTGTGTTTGCTGGCCGCCTGCCCATTATCCCAGTCTATATTTAGCAAGTGAGTGTGCCATCCAGCATATGCGTGTGTGATTTCTGACTGTGCTCATCCCCGTTACCCAGGATGACCGCCTTCGAACACCCCTGCTGAAGCTGAAACTGGCAGTGTGCAGCGTGATGCCAGAGCAGATTGCGCGATACAACATGGACTGCATCGCTAAAGTGGCAAAGTAAGGCCACTTGAGACAGCCGTGGCTCTTATTTTGAATCAGAGATTATCACACTCAATATCTATATGTATATATCTATATGATGTTTATTTCTCTGTTCGCAGGCAGCAGTCTGAGGAGGGAGAGAAGAACGGGTCAGAGGATGATGATGAGGAGAAACCAGGGAAGAGGGTGATGGGCCCTCGAAAGAAGTTTCTCTGGGACGACAAACTCAGGTCAGTTTCACTGAGGAAGGGAGGATTATTTCTCAGGAAGTGGCCATAAATAATGTGTAGTGATGAAGTACAACCCTGATTCCAAAAAGTTGGGATGCTGTGTGAAACATAAATAAAATGTGATAAATTGCTAATCCTTTTTGACATGTACTCATTTGAAAACAATACAGACACAATATATTTAATGTTTGACCTCATCAACTTCATTGATTTTTGTAAATATCTGCTTTTTCTGAAATTGATGTCAGCAACATGTAGTTATGCTGAGTGTACATGCTTTCCAGGTCGTTGTTGTGTAACCTGGTGCGGGTGAAGCTGGGCTGCTATGAGCTGGAGGGCAAGAACTCGCTGTCTCTAGAGGACTACCTCAAAGCCTTCATGGAGACTGAAGTGAAACCTCTCTGGCCTAAAGGCTGGATGCAAGCCAGGTTTGTGTCTATTTACAACAACTACCTGCTGTATTGTATGTCTTCAACAATAGCTTTAACTAGCAACACTGCAGCCCAGCTGGTGTTTACTTGCTTGCCCAACAGTCATTTCCCTCATGAATATCTCTTGTATTGATATTCCCGACATTTTTCAATGGTTATTTGTGTTGACAGGATGCTGTTCAAAGAGAGCATCATGGCTCACGGTCACCTCACAGGCTACACGTGAGTGGTGTGACTTATTACTGACTGATTTCTTCATATCTAAGTGACCTGTCTAGCTTGTTCTGACTTACTTGTGTTGTTTTTGTTGCTCCAGAGCAAAGAAAAAGATGGTCCCTACTCCCAAGGCCAAGCCAAAGGTTAGACTTGACTTCAACCTTAAGGGGTTTATTTTTTGATAAAGATAAAGCAACTACAAAGTCTTTAAATGTACATATGGGCATGTGAGTATTATAAAAGTGTTATTAGATGGACTGGAAACAATGACCCCAGCCTTTAATATGACTAGGAAATGTGCAATGAAGTAGTGTTAACATTCTTTTTGTGTTCTTCCAGGAGGCTGTGTGGGTTCAGAGATCCACACCCTCAGTGGGTGCCGTTCCCTCCACTGCAGCCCAGGTGGCCAAGCGACTGCCTCAGTCGCCGTCTGAGCCCATATGTCTCGATTCCCTCGACGAGGACCTGACGGCTCCCTCCCTGGACTCCATCTCCCAGGCCCTGGCCATCCTCGGCAACGCGGCCAAGGGCCTGGCCCACGGGGACAGCCCCCCGTCCCCGGATGGACCCAAGGCCGCCGCCAACCCCTCTTCTCTCCATGTCTCGCCAATCATCCAGCAGCAGAAAAAGAACTCTGTCAGCGCTCCCAGTTCCAGTGCACCTCACTACATCTCTACCTCTTCGTCTTCCTCCACCTCTCTGTCTCGGCCTCCCACCATCGCGTCCTCCCCTCTGCCCACAGTGAGGGTGGACGGGATGGGGGTGATCAAGGGCACGGTGCAGGCGCATAGACACTCGGTGTTGAACACTCAGAGAACTTTGGGTGTGGCTGTGGCTAAATCCAACATGCCTGCCTCAGCGTCGCCCCCTAAACCACGTCCACCACCCACCGCATCCCCACTCGTGCCCCCCGGATCAAAGATGGGGGTCTCCACTCCCCCTTCTGGCCTCCTCAAAGGCAGCAATAATAATAAAGCCAACAGTGGTGACACTCTCATCATCACATCACCTCAGTCTCGGCCACACCCCCTTCCATCCCCCTCACACATGACCCCCAAAACCTTCCAGACGCCTCGCCTTCCCCAGACCTCACAGAGCAAACCCTCCACCTCCCTCTCTCAGACGCTCCCTGGAGTTCAGCCCCAGCCCCGGCCTCAGTCTAACTTCATCACCCCTATGCACGCTACTCTCACCAAGTCCGCCCACAGCAGCATCCCGCCGATCGTCAAACTCACTCCCCGCACCCCCAACCCGGTTGTGACCACCACCACCTCAGTCTCACCCTCCATCTCTCAAAGCCCCAGGTCTCAGGCAACCCCCTCCATACACCAGTACCCTCCCAAAAGCCCAGCAGGGTTCCGCCCGACGTTCTCAGGTGCCCAGGGAGGAGCCACCAAGCCAGGGCAAGGCAGCTACACTCCTCCAGGCAGCCAGAAGTCCCCCAACAACAACAGCACCACCAACACCAGCCTTATTAACACCATATCCATAAGCAAGCATTCAGGATCCAGTGCCTCCCCCACAACGGTCTCCGCCAACCCAGGCCAGCGTCAGAGGCCCGGGGGTGGGACGCCTCAGGGGGCCAAGCCAGTCGCATCTGTCCCATCGTCATCTGTCTCTTCTCAGTTGCCACAGGTTTGTACTGCCAGCACGTCCAGATTAGCAGTAGCAGTCAATAGTAGTAAACAGTAAATAAAAATGAATGAATGCATCTGAGTACACCCATGCTGAGTAGAACAATATTTTATTGTGCTTTGGGTGAACTGTAAATCACATATGGGAAAGAGTTGAGAGGAAGGAAGCTGGGTTATCACTAAGTCCACTTGACTTTGCATATAAACATAGTTACTGTGTTTCCTGACACATCTCCAATTAGCTAGTTTGTATTAAACTAGTCAGATTATTAACACCCTGTTTCTGCTCAGGTCTCCACGGCAAGCAGTGGCGGCCTGCTCGGCTCAGCCTCGTCTCTTCCCCTGGGGTTCGGGATGCTGGGGGGCCTGGTGCCCGTGTCCCTGCCCTTCCAGTTCCCCCCGCTGCTAAACCTGCCTCCACTGGGCGCAGCAGGCTCGGGTGCAGCGGCCAGTGGTTCTGCAGCCAGTAGCAATGCATCGTTTTCTACTCTGACCCAGAGTGAGTGATGCACCCAGGACACAAACATGATCAGTCTGCACTGATGACATTTAAATTCTGCACCACACATATATCTAAAAGCGGGGGCGGGTGCTAAATGTAGGAAGAAGGAACAAGGAAAAATCTGGTCATTTTCATTAATTGAAATATTTGTACACATTAGTGAGGTGGTGTGTGTAGGTTTCTCTGCTGTTGTGTGTTTGGATGTTCCTGTATAGACTTTGTTTTGTGTTGTATGTTAGAGTATCATTTGTTTTTTCACCATATTGTGCGTCAGATTGTGATTTTTTTCTCCTGTTTGACATTATTCCATTTTGTTTGCTTCATTTCCCCAAAATTCTCCTTTTCTTTTTTTCTGCACTCCAACCAAAATTATGCCAATCATGCTTTGGTAACTTCCCCCCACCTGTCTCATACTTCTTCTGTCTTTACCCCATCCTGTTTGGCTGTCATTACCTCTACGCCATCTTGCTCCTTCTCCACTTCCCCCCCTCCTTTCCTCCCCATTTTGTTGGCATCTGTCCCTCCCTCATCCCCTCTCCCTTTCCCTTCTTGTTCCCCTGTCCTGTCTCCTCAGATCTGTATAAGAGTCTCCAGTCAGGGTCTCAGGTTGCTCTGCCTCCTCACTTGCAGCTCGCTTTCTCAGGTAAAATCTGACCCTTCCCTCCACCCTTGAAGCCTGCTCCATTTACTCCCTCCCCTGCCTTCCTTTTCTCTTTTCAAGTGTCTGGTGTTCTTTGTCTCGGGTTGTCCTTTTCTGTCTGGTCCTGTTCCGTTCTCTGCTTGTCTGTTGGTGACCGCATGCCTTTTTAGTATGTAGTCATTTATAACTGTTGTCTGATCTCTGTAATATGTTTCTTTTATGTGCCTTTCAATGCTTTTTCTGACATTTCAAGAATTGTATTATTCCTGTCCAGATGTCAGTCAAAGCCAGGGAGGAGATGCTAAGAGGAAGACTCTATGATACAGCTGGATTTCAACACCCAGCGGATGAAGTGTTGGGACAAATCAGGATGGAGCGTGACAGATGGACTTGTAATAGGGGTCTGAGGCGAAGACGTGGTTACTTCACATAATTGTTCTGATCAGCTCAACTTTTCACAAATACCACAGTTAAATATAACTTTTTAAGATGATTTGATAACTTTTAAATACTATTCTTCATAGAATTGTTAAATAAAATGACAAAATACAGTTTGTCAATGTTTACAAAATAGACCTATATCACTGTGGACAGGGAGAAGGAATGAATGGGATTTTCAGGTGAGAGTGTGCGTGTGTAAGGAATGGAAGTTTGAATGAATTTGGCTGGTGGGACTGAAAGTGTGCCTTTGTATGTCTCCCTCTCTGATGCATGGTCAGTGTGTCTATTTGGTGCTGTTTTTATCATAATGTAATTATCACTGATACCTGTAAGAAATGTAAACTGCAAATTGAATTTGAGCTTTTTTTTTTTCAATGAGAGCTGTACACTTTCTTTGTACTTGAATGAATTTGTTTCTGTATAGAACTCGAACCTACTTTTAATTAAAATCTTTCCCTTCAGGATGGAGTCATTTGATGTAAGGTTAAAATACTTAAAACCATGTTTCCTCTGGACTCCCTACAACCTACAACTTAAAGTTAACAAAACGTAGGCACAACACCACACATTAATGGGCAGTGTAGATTTATTTGACACCTTGATTTGGCTATTAAATCAAAATCAAATATTAATGAACCCTAACTTAAACCAAACATGACAAATGTGGAAATATTTAACAATAATGAATGTCTGAAACATTTAAGACACCAGATCAAATTACCAGAGTCCAACAAATAACAAGCAAGACAAAAACAATACAAAAAGGGGAAAAGGGTCTGCCAATCTAAGCAGTTTGTCAAAGACTGTATCTGAAGGGTAACTCGAACTGGCAGTATGAGAAGGTCAGGATTGGCCGGCCCTCCCGGAGCTTCTCCCAGATGGTTTTTTTCCCCCCTCAAAACATTGTCGTTCCATGTTCACCTTTCGGAACCTACTTGACCAGAGGCCTGGTCTTATCGTCGTCACCACACTGGTGGGCTTTGTACTTTTTGACCTCAGCCATGTACTTTGACCAAGCATCGCTCTTGCCTGGCTCGGCCTGCAGGAGAAAGAGACACAAAGAGATGAATGGTGGAAGTGCACAATTCAAATGTACACCCCCGCAACCAAACCCCCACTTACCTCTGTGTCATGTTTCTGCTTCTTTGCAACCATGCCGGTCTTTAGGAACACACCGCCTCTGCGCTTCCCCACCTGGGTTAGGGGATAGAAGACTGAAACCGTTATAGGAGCCCTTGCAGATGGACTGCCAATGAAGGAGACTACACCAGAGCAGAAGGTCTACATTTAGGTTCTTGCAGCACCACCAGCGAAACCATCATCAGTGAGGAGCATCCCTGATCTTGACTGCTCTACAGATATTACATACTGCCACAGTGTGTTCATCAAACAATGCAAGTATAACCAAAAAAAGCACTGGCAATCACTACTGAAATGTTGGCCATTATTTCAGGATGTAATAACTCAAGTGCCAGTTAGAGTAAGATTGTCAATCAGTGCATGGTGCATCAATTTGGATGATCAACTACAGCTATCTCATCTTACAACTGCCAAACCCCTTACAAAGCTCGTCACGGGAGGGGGCTTCTTTTCCACTGGGGTCTGTCCCTGCTCGGTGGCTCTCGCCTCTCCACCTGTTTGCTGCGTCTCCTTTTTCCTCTTCTCCTCCTCCATCTTTTTCTTGAACATCTCCATGAAGCTGCCGTCGTTAGCGAACACGTTTCCTCCGGGCGCCGGGGCTTTGCTCGCCGTCGGCGCGGGGCTGCCGGAGGGGGACGCGGGGCTGCCGCAGCTCGAGTCGCCGCTGCTGCTGCCGCCGCCGCCGCCGCCGCTTGTTTGAGGTTTACCTTGTGCCCGCTTTGGATCCATGTTTCCTGGGCTTAATGTTCATAAACGGGCAGCTCAAAGCGAGTATGTGTCCGTTTAGAGAAAAGTATGGCTTTGCTGGGAAGTTGGCCTTTAATGAATAAGACTGCCAACACGTTGAAAGACGAGCTGGACCGCAAAACAATAATATATATAAAAAATGTGGGCTCTAACTAAAGGGATCCACAGTCCAGCCCTTTTTACAGAACAAAGCGAAATAAAAAAGACTTAAAACTGCTTCACGATGTCAGCCCTCTGTGCCCCCCGACAAAAACAAAAGCAACGCTGGTTCGGCTGCTAGCGCGGCTAACACTGCGGGCTAATGCCCGGTTTACTGAGGCATTTACGGACAAACAAATGCCACTTACGCCTCCAATTCATGTGTGGGATGAATCCAGGTGTAATAATACAGTTAAAGTTCACAACAAAGTCCGAAAACCTGCAGCAAAACACAAGGAAGTTTGCAGATTTTACCGACGCTTCTCGCTAAGTTTCACCATCCATCAGTTGCTGTCCGCCATGTTTAATTTCCATTGGTGACGTCACGGCGCGGCTTTGGCGCCCCCTACTGTGCCGTAAGTGAAACTGATGTTTTTGCTGTACTGCTCCAAACATGTTGCACCTCCCCAATATAACATAAACCACGTGTCTTTATGTATAGGTATAGGTATATACTTAACCTTTGTGAATCAGTATTAATCTATAGCTCTTATCTACCCTATTTGACCTGTTCCCTTAAGAATCAATATAATCAATAATAATTATCAATAATCATTATTTTTTCACAGTGGATTTCAGGTAATAGTATAATTATGATACATCTCATTAGCAAAGTTTAGACTAAAGAACTGTTCTGCAATTTGTGAAGTCATGCTAAACAATTTGCAGTTGAGCACTGTTTGTCTCCAGCGTGCCATTTTGAAGGTACACGCTGTTTTTACGTGATTTTGTTTCGTGATTAATTGTTGGCTAGTTAGATTTAGCCATTTATCAAGTCGTGGTGTGAGAGATAAACAATGCTTTCACCGTTTCACACAACTGCTCAGGCCGTCACACAAAGGATGTGAGAAGCGTGAGTAATCAGTTTGGCCTTTAGATCATGGCAGAATTTAAGTGTATCCACAAGAAGGACCAAGGTGATAAAATCTGGGTCAGGCTTCTATCTCAGATCCTTCTGCATGACTTTTTATACATAGTTTAGTCAGTACGGGCTGTTAGGTGGTTCTTCAGTTCACTTTGAATGCATCAGAACAGAGAACACCAGACCACCATCTCTTATCTTAAGATCCCATTTATTTGTAGTGCAAAAGTAGAATAGACAGGACTACAAATCTTTAACTTGCCTCAGATCCCTGTGTGAAGTACACTATGCTATAATCTACTAGACCAGTGATATAATACAAACAAACTGACAACCTAAAAGTTAACCCCTTCAAGCCATGCAAATGTGTAGCAAAGTTACTGACTTAACACCATAAATATCAACTCAAATAATGAAACATCAGTAGAAAAATGTGTGCACACAACAGCAGGATTCTGGTCTGCGTAGACCATAGCACAAACATTCACAGGGACAAAGTACAAGTCACAAAACAGCAGCTCTGATATGGGACACACTCAAATGATTACATCTGCTGAGAAGGAAAATTAACCAGTAGTGAATAAAGTCGGACGTAGTGTTGATAAATGTGTGGTCTATTACAGGCTCAACCTTTGTGCCCGCCTCTGACTTCCTGTCAACAGGCAGAATTCCAGCGTATTGATGAATACACGTCCTTCCAGTTAAGTTAAATGGTAATTGAGGTCTAGCAGCGGTAAACAGCCATTAGCTGAGTCATTATTCTTAGCTTTTTCATCATTATAGACTCAATCACATTGTGTATTGGTTTTCCAGTGTTTATAATAAAAAAAAGGAAGCCTTCAGTTGCCTATATTCAGTTTAGAGTCTAAAGTGGTGAGTGCAATTAGTTCCTACCCACAACCAACACCCTGTATCAATCTTTGGGAAGAAGAAGAAAAAAAAAATCTTGAAGTAATAATCAAGTTCATAAGCCACAAATGAGGGCATTGCTAAGAAAAATCATGTGCAGAAGTCACATTATCATGAGCCATATGAAAACGAGCCTGTGTTACATATTCTTTAAGTAAATTCTATTTGTGTCGAGTGAAAGCAGAGTAAAGGGTTTGACACTGCGAATATCTCAGACTTCAGTCTCATTCACAGAGGGAGTATTTATAGTCTTCTGCCAGGCAACCCACAGTTCCAGGAAAGTGCTTTGGTGTATCTTGTGAAATTAAGTCTTATTAAGAAAATCAAGTTTAGACAAAATGATTCAAGTGAATACGAAGGGGGAAAAAAAGACTAAAGCTCATGGTTTTTACATCTTTTCGAGGTACTTCAAATGAAAACAAAAACTCAAACTCACCTCAAATCACACGTTCAAGAAGACAAAAATAAAAGCTATGAGAAAATTCGAAGCAAATGAACAAAACCAAGGAGCTGTGCTAACGGTTGAATGTGATAATCTGTTTTCAGTCTATAGCCTGTGCAGTTACACGGCTTCTTTAGCACTTCTAATAGTAATACTATAATAAATTGTAATACCCCTAATAACATCTCTAACTGTGACCTTGACGAAGTTTCACATTTCATCCTATTGTATAACATAAAAAGATTTAAAAAAAAAAGATTTAAAACAGACCTTAAACAAACAGGACAGAGGTCAAGAGGCTACAGAGAAAATAAAAGTCACCTTAAAAGGTGAGACAGCCTCTTTTAAGGCCTTCCAACTCCTTCTACTTCAATCATTTCTGTTTCTATGAGTTAACTCTGAATCAACAGCAGAGTAAAACACAGTATCTCTCTCCGCTGGGACTCCGCTGAGAAAAGAAACATTCTCGTACCATTAAGAGCCAGCAGGGGGCAGTAGCAGCATGAGGAATACTCTCCGAGGTGCAGCGATCCAGTGAAGGCATAAAGGCAAAAAAGGTACAGGGAGTTCAGATGAAGTCTACTGGAGTTCACCTCATCTGCTCTATGGGTCGTGTTATGTTTGTTCTCCTGCCTGGATGTTTTTATCTGGGATGGTGTCGTGTCAGGCCTCTCTTGGCGTTGGTGGACTGCCTCTGCTGGGCGAGGAAGGACATGGCCTGGTTGGAGGGACCCAGGCGCTCGCCAGAAACCCTCTGATGCAACGCCATCCCCTGAGAGAGACAGACGGACAAAGGAGGAGAGAAGAATCAGGTGTGGGTGTGAAGAAAAATGAATATGTAGTGTAAGACTTGTGTCTCGTACAAATAGTCCCAGTCCAGTAAAAATCCTTGTTTGGCCTCAAAATGCCTTGTTCTTTTCAACTGTGGAGGATCATGCAGTTAACTTCGATGAAGCTAAGTTAATTGCCATAAGGTGCCTTCTACACATTTTGATGCATTTCTACACTCACTTACCATGTTGTACCATGCAGTGATGACGAGTTTCTCCTCCTGGTCATGTCTGGCTCTGCTCTTCTCATAGTCATGCTGCACAACAGGAACAGATCATCATGCATTAGTGAGATTTAAAGAGCTGCGGTGACCTAATTTGTCTCATTATGTCAAAAGGTCCATACCTCCAGGTGCTGGATTTTTCTCTCCTTCTCCGTCAGCTGATTCTTCAGTGCCTGAATGTCAGGAGTCGCAGTCACCGGCTGCTTGGGATCCAGGGTTTTGATCACCTGTGCGCATAAGGGACATCGATTACTCCACTGATTTATTGTTGCACTCCTGTAACACAGTCAGACTCATCATGGACAGTTAAAAGAAAGATTAAGAACCGATGCAGCAGAACCAGGGATATTGTCTTTTTTATTGCTCACATTCTTCTTCCCTGTCAAAACCTGGCACATACATTACCCACTTGAGTGATGTAACTCAAATGATGTTACTTGAGTCAGCATTTGCTCAGGCTTCACACAAGCTCCCTCTGGAGCTACAAAAGGCTTTATACAACCCAAGAAGAAGATTCCAAAAAATTTGGGACGCTTTGTAAAAATGTAAATAAAAGTAGAATGAAATCATTTGCGAACAGACTGTTTACCGACAACAGTTTTACGAAGTGTTCCTGAGCCCATGTAGTAATCTCCTTTCTACAGTCATGTGTTTGACAAAGTGTTGAACCTCTCTCCATCCTCGCTTGTGAACGACTGAGTCTTTCCAGGATGAACCTTTCATACCCAATCATGATACTATCACCTGTTACCAATGAGCCTGTTTACCTGTGGAATGATCCAAACAGGTGTTTTTGGATCAGTCCACAACTTTCACAGTCTTTTGTTGCTCCTGTCCCAACTTGTTTGAAACGTGTTGCTGCCATCAAATTCCCAATAAGAAAATATTTACAGAAAAAAAATCATTGTTGTTGAGGTAAAAAAAGAAATATATTGTCTTTGAACCATTTTCAATTTAGAATATGTCAAAAAGGATGAGCAAATGATCACACTGTTTTATGTATCAACTTTTTTGGAATCAGGGTTGTACAACTTTTTTCACATATGCAGTAGTCCTCCCCAACTCCTGTAAACAGTCTTTGATGTGCAAAATTGCTATAGTTGCCCTTTAACCAGTGAAAAAAATATCCCTCACACTTTTTATTTTAGAGCCATATGCTGAGGACAACATGTTCTGTTTAGGTGGACTGACCGTTCTCGCCTTCTCCACGTAGCGTTTGTATCGCTCCTCCATCTGCTTCATGTCCTCATCCTTCTTCCGCAGGATCTCTTGGAGTTCATCTATCTTCTTCGCCACTGAGAGGGAGAAAAATAAACCAAAGTGTGAAGAAGAGAATAAAAGAGTGGACACTGGCAGGTGCTCAAAGAGGCGGCAAGAAATGACTTACTATTGCTGTCCACTTTGGGCTCTAAATCATCAATGACCTCCCTTTTCTTTTGGAGATCTGAGTGGGCTTCATGGAGCTTCTCCCTGTAATGACCACACATCAAGAGTGTGTGAATTCACTTTTGCTTTGAATGCACATGGATAAATAATCTGAAAGAATCAGCAGAACACTTACAAATGCTCTTCAAGCTTTTTCTTCAGTAAGGAGGACTTTAAAGAAGAAGAAGAAAAAACATTACAATCAAAAATAACACATGAGGTTTTCTAGATGGCACACACAAACACACACATGTAAGCTGTGAAAGTCAAGCTGTCAAAGAGTTCAATCATGGGCCAGTTGGACAGAGGGTGGGCCGTACTTACGATGGCCTGATTTTGGCAGAGTTGATCGATGGGGGCAGGCAGAGAGAGACAGACAGAGAAGGGGCAGGCGTTAACAGTGAGTCACCACAGCAAACATGGGTTAAATTCCCACACGACATGTATCAAAGTAGGACAACAAACAGTACAGTCCTCCACAGCCAAATGTTTTCAATGTACTCAGTGTGCCATGCAAACAGTTTGTTTTTAGATGTGGGGAGTGCTACCTGATCCATTATTGATTCAATTATAAAACACTTATTTTGACTTCATCACTTCTAGGAAATTCATATCTTTGTGATTCCAGTTGAACACTATGGAAGATCTACATCAGTTCTCTGTTTCATATTTCACAGAAAACTAACTTAACTAATGAATAATAATTTTCCATCTCATCTCTTCTCATCTAATTAGAACAAAGGTTTTCATACAATATTCTCTCAACTTGAATGTACAAAACGTGTTTGTGATGAAGGGAGTTGAAATAAAAGAGGGGCAGAGGAGAAGGAAAAAAAGGTCTCTCCACTCACATCCTCAGTCTTGCTGTCCTGCTCCTGGAGCGCTTTCTGGAGCTCCTCTACCTGAGAGCGCAGTTCCGAGATCTGCTGCTGGTTCAGTCTTGAAAACAGAGAAGGACAGGAAAGAGACGAGAGGAAAGATTAGATACAGAAGAGAAAAAAAAGATACAACAAACAGAGAGAAAAAGGAACATTGTGGGAGAGAGTAACAAAGAAAAGGGAGGCAGATGGTAAAGATGAAACACAAGGTTATTTAGTTGATACTGTGGGTGGAAGATGTTTGCAAAGTATCATGTGGATCTCTGTACATCTGCTGCAGGGAGTGTTCATCCATTCCACCAAGTGTACTGCCTGGCCATTCACAGCTTCGCTCTACTGAGCATGCTCACTCCACTCCTCTCCTCCTGCTACTGTTGCTGAGGATGCTTCCCACACCCTGGGCCTGGTGTTGCATGAACACACACACAAACACTCACACACACTCACACACACACACAGTCCACCCACATGTCCACATGCCCACAGGCATGTAAACACACACATACACACACACACAGTCAAGGGACAATCTGGCTTTCTGCTGTCTGTCCTCCAGGCCAGCCCACACAGCTCAGTTGAGCACACAGTCCAGAGGGTGAGTTGACATTTAGGCAGATATCACTCCTACCATCAGCCAAACAACCAGCTTAATGTCCAGGAACACACAATATGGTGGCATAGAAGAGGAATGATAACTTGAAACATGCAGTCCAAGTTCTTGTTCAGTAGTGTTAAGTACACACGCAGTGCCCTACCTATTCTGAGTTTCTAGGGCGTTCTTGCTGCGCTGAGCGTCCTCCAGCTCAGCCTGCACCTCCACGAGTTTCTGCCTGTAGGTCTCCTCCTGGACGCACAGCATCTTGTTTTCACTCTGTAGACGCACCACTGTCTCCCTGTCGAAGGAAACCATCGATGAGAAGAGAGTGGGGAGGAAAGAAGTAGAGGTCAGATGACAGATGAAAAATGTCCGGAGAGCGATGGAGTCATAAAAGGTCTCCCGAGTTGGCTGAGCCACCCATGTGACAACGCCCTGGACAAATGTGCAGCGCTGACATTTGTTGCTATTTTGGGAACCAATTGGGCCTCATACTATAGATGATGAATTTAGGGCACAAGTAGGCTACTGATAGTGACACCAATGCATGTCTGCTAGAGGTTTTAGAAGGAAAATCTCATCTGTTACGCTTATATTTGGGAGCTACGTATACATTAACCCCCACACAGCAGCTTATACACAAAGATACAACATAATAGACATACTTGAGCTCCGTAGGCATGATCTCTGCAGCGAGGTTTCCTACTGTGACACCATTGTCACACAAGCCTCCTGCAGAGAGAGAGAGAGAGAGAGAGAGAGAGAGATTAAGTGTCAGCTGGTAACTTTACAGATTTTATTAAATAGCCCGATTTGCATATTTTTCTTTTAATCTGGGAAAAAAAATATTTCACATTCACAGAACATCTTTACAAGTATATATCTATCTGTGTGAGGTTAATTAATGATCAGCCACCAACACATACTGTTCCAAAATTGTGAATGTATTCTACCACGAGCTGAACCATTTGCGTATTTTACTATCTCGCAGTTTAATTATTTGTTTCTAAATTGAGTGCAAATACAACTCACCAGCTCCACTGAGACACCTCTGCTGGACTTGCGCACACCTGAGCTCGTCGTTTGTCTCCCGAAGCGTGTCTCTTTCTGAGATCAGGCGCTACAGAGCAAAATACAACACAACAGGGGCTTCAGCTTCTAGTCAGACAGATTCAGTTTTTGTATTAAGGGAATTATGAGGCTAACAATGGCATCTATAATTTCAATCCAGTATGAACCTGCCAAGTGTGGAAAAAGAAAATTTTAAATGGAACAAAGGAACCTCAGCACCCTGATGGACTAATGGTTAAGGTGCATACAATGCTACCTCTCTCTCCCCCTCATTTCCTATGTCTATCTTCACTGGCTGTCAAATAAAGGCTAAAATGCTGAAAGATTATTTTAAAAAATTAAAGCTCCATTAGGTTTTGTTAGAGCAGTTTTCATATGCATATGGAAATGGACTTGACCCTAAAACCCCATGAAGCAACAAATTCTCTATATTTAGACTCACACACTACTGAGAAGTAGTACAAAGTAAATGTACACTTCATGTCAGTACAGTATGTATTTCTTAATCACCCCCACAAGTGACTGAGGACATTAATCACTCCTGTCAGATTGCAGAAGGTGCTAGAATTGACACAGGATGTGGGAGTCCACTGAAGAATAGTACGATATTTGCCTGGCAACAATTTCTCCTGCAGGGAGGTAATAATCACAACAAACGTTGAACCACACAGGACTGCCATCACTGAAATAAAAACTATTTAACTGCATCTTGTCTAGTAATAATATGGGGCTTTAGTGTGTGACAATAAGATGAGACAGAGCCACTACCAACAGATGCTCGACACTGATAAAACAGCACAGTAAAAGTACTTGTGCTCATTCTTTCCCCACCACAACTGAACTTTTATTTCCTGACAATGTTCACCGACTCACTTCTTTCTCCTTCAGCAGTGCGTCATACTTGTCGTGAAGGTTCTTGTACTCAAACTGCCATTTCTCAGCTTTCATGGCCTCTGCCGAGTGCTTGGTGTGAAGCTCATGAGCCTGTAAATCGGAGAGCAGAGTGACAGAGCTCTCTATGAAAAGTGCGAGGCTTTCCAAACACGTGCGCAAGCCAGACTGTGTTTAACATCACTTGGACATCAAAACAGGAACAAGTATCTCTCACTCCCCCCTTTCAACCCACAGCTTGCCTGTCTCTTGTAGGTGTCCAGCTGAGTGCGGACAGCGTTGGCCCTGCGGAGCTCCTCCTCCAGCTCGCAGGTGCGCTGCATGTACACGGTGTTGCGCTCCTCCAGGAGGCGCACCTGTCTGCGCAGGTCTCCCAGATCCTCCAGCTTCCTCTTGTACGTCTCCACCAGTGCTTCAAGCTGGTTCACCCGGTCAGACGAGTGCCTGAGGGGGCGGAAAGGACAGTGTGGGAGGCATCGAGCACCAGCGCAGGAATATGACTTTTACACAATACATCCGTGTGGACATACTTAACTACTGAAAACCAACAACTCTGACGCAAACCAGTGTCAATGCATGAAATTCATATTATCAACACAGATGTCAGAGAGAGGAGCTGAATGGACGTCTGTGTGTGGGCAGTGTGGGAGTTGTTTCTGTGAGTGTCAATTGATAATAGATGAACTACTGCTTAAAAGAAAAAAACGCTGTTGATATTTTAGATTTTTTGAGGCTGTCAATAAATCTCTTGAAATGATAAAAATCAGCAATGCATTTGTTTGTCCCTATACTTTTCAGCTTCCCTGTTTCAGCTCCAACACCATTCGTTTCTACTGTCGATAATTAAAAATGGGTTCAGTGATATTCAGTGACTGGTTCTGTAGCTTTTCTGAAATGTAACTTAAATGGGAGCAAATTGTGCATTTATTTGGGAAAATTTACACCCGCAAAAATATGTACAATTGAGGATTTATGACACCAAAACAATATATGTGTGACTGACTCAAAACTCAAAACAGTGAGGCTGTATTTTTAATGTTTTGGGACAATAATCGCGCTCTATGGCACAGAAGAATAAGCTATGTTAGGCTGTGGCTACAGGAAATACAGAGAAATCAAATCATTGTTGGTTTTGGTCTTTTCATGGGATTTGCTGATAGTAACAAAAATGTTGAATATCACCAGACTTTTCCATTTAAGACACAAGGCATATATTTTCAGTCAAAATACTGCTTTACTGGCCCGTCTCAGTAAAGGACTGGTTGATTTAAGTTATATAAAAATAGACATTTAATTGACTTTTATTCACAACGATTCCAGAAGTTGACCAACTATTAGCTCAACAATAATTGTCAGCCAATATATACAATATTTTTCACATAGGGAAAATCTTTGTGTTAAAAAAAAAGCTCTGTTGGAAAGTTATGAAAGCAGAGAACACAAACTCCTCAGTGTCCATGTGAGTACAAACTTTGGTTAGCTTGTGAGCAGGCCTGCACTGTTTTGGCTTTCCGCAATAAATTCAATGCTAGTGCTGGTCTCACCTGAGAATGTCCATCTCATCTTTGAGGGCCTGGGCCTCCTGCGCCAGGCTGGTCAGCTCTTCGTTACGTTGCTGCAGCTCTGTCACCTCACGCTCTAATATCTCTCCCCGCACGCGCATGTCATCTCTGCTGTTCTCCAGTCTGAGATACATATGACATGAGAGCAGTAGTTTGTCTAACTGAGTCAACTAAATGAACTCATTATACACTTAAACAATAGCATCTGATTTGCATGTGTGCATGTTATCACATGATGAGTACATGACCAATGAATGGTGAATTTTTCAAAAATCTCCAGTGGCATTCTTTAAAAGTTGAGCATATTATGTAAATGTCAAAATGTCTATTATGTAAAGGGCTGACTGTTTTCCTCAGTGTGTACAGCTTGTACCTGTAGTTCTCCTCCTGAAGCTGCTCCATCTGACTCTGCAGTAGCAGCAGCTTCTTGCCAGTGATGGCAGTGGTGGAGGCGTCCAGAGAGTCACAGCGACTCAACTTCTCCTTCAGGGAGCGAGTCTCGGCCTGTAGGGACGACTTCTCCTCCAGAGCCAAAGACAACTGTGGGGTAAGAGAGAGAAACAGAGGACAAACATTGTAAAAAGAGGTGCAAAGACTGGGAGATGAAGCAGTGGGCTGCTGAGAGAGAAGTGGTGAAGATGCATAAAATGGCAAATTTACAGCTGTACAAGGGCAGGGAAACAGAAGGTGCAGCAGAATAGTCCTAAACGCTGACTTAAAGAATAACAGATCAAGAACGCTAACATTAATAACTGACATCAGGAAGTCACAGTATCGGTACACAACAGATTGAAAGAAGTAAAACACAGACACACAGGGACAAACTCACCACTTTTCATGCTTACAGGACCTCGAACACATGCTTTGCTCTCATTTCACATGCTCAGTAATCAAAAGCTAGTTAGTCAGCTGATGTGCAATGGTCTCAGGCAGATGGAACTTTCTCAATAGCAAAGTTGTGAGCATTACCCTCGAGGTCAAAACCAATTTTTCCGTTATATAAATAGATGAATATGTACAGCTCATTGAGGACCATTAATACTATTCATTCAGTCATAACACGGGGGAGACATATTGTAACTTTAGGGCAATGAAGTTTGTGTCTGAGTAAAGTTAGACAAGCTGGCATTCCAATATTAAAAAAAAGGGGAGTGTATACTTACCTGCTGGACATCTTTCCAGTTTGAATACAGCAAAACCCTACACTGAACTTTAAGGACAGATTGCATGCTTTAGCACAAGACCAGGAACAGTAAATAGCTTTCAAAACAACACAAATGACTAATCCCTAACGCGTGGGCTAAGTAAGTAAACAAACAGGTGGGCTGAGAGCAGTACAAATTATTGTTGGCTACTGCTCCATCCCAAGGCAATGTGTCAGTTTTATCTTGATGTTATGCAACTATTGACTAAAATGTATCTTTAAAAAATACTAAATTAGTCCCCTCTCAGTCAGTGGTGCAAAAACAAGCCATGAGAACACAAACAGAGTCTCAGGCGGGCTAATCAATAAGGGCCAGAGCACGAAAGCAGCAGGCACACACATTCAGCAACATGCTGCAACCACAGAACAGCAAAACTGGGCCTCAAAGTATCAAAGCCAGGTACATAAAAGGAGTAATGGTTTTATGTTACTCCCAAACCACAAAACAGTTTGCCTTTTGAGACTATTCCAACAGCTGTTCGACAAATGTAAGATAAAACAAACCTAAGCTCCTGAATGTTATCTTAGAGTTACAATCCTTAAGATTTTCATGGAATCAGACCCTATTTTTGATACCATTTATGGTCAGCAGTTTTCCTGCACTGGATTGAAATTACCTATCTACACTCGAGGGGTTCACAGGAAACCATGCAGCATCTAATCAAGCATCACATTTTTTAAACTTTATATCACTGTTATCAGCCTCACTCTACTAACACAGTATCAGACCTGTATTTAATTACTCCTAATGCCAACCCTACATTTCTAATTGCAGCTCAAAATATGAGCCCAATTATTGACTGACTTCTTTGTTAAACCAATTACAGTTTGTTTGGCTGCACTGTAATCAGATACACCAGTTGCTCGCTATTGTATTTCTGTGAAAGGAGTGTTTGATGCCACTAGAAATCTGGGTCTTGTAGTTTTAAAATGCACTTGATCTTACCACCAGTAACAATGGTGGTCACCAAATCAACCAGGGCTAAAATCTTAAGGACTCTAACCTTAAGGTCTCAGGAAGTGTTTAGACGTAGACCCCATTTGGTGCACTAACCTGATGTTCCAGGTCTCGACAGCGCTGGCTCAGGTCCGCCTTCTCATCTGCCTCCTCACTTAGAAAATAATACTTCCTGGACTGCAAACACAGTGGAGACAGAGGAGATGTGAAACTAGTCACAGTAGGAGGAAGTAAACATTAATGAAAGAGTGAGTAAAAACACAAAAGGAGGATGTACCAGATCTGCTGAGTGAAGAACAAAAACAAAATGGAGAATGAAAGTATTATGGGTTTCACCTGGTAGTCAAAGTCCCCGTAGGTCTCTGGGCTTCCCGGTTCAGATGAAGGCTCCTTTGATAAGAGCTAAAACAACACAGTCACAAGAAAGTTAAATCAAAGCTTAAGGTTTCTGAATAAGTCTGTTTGGTAACCCCCCCCATGTTCAATGTTTTTTTTTTCAGTCCAGTGGGTGCCAATGAAATACTAAACATATTCTTGAAATATCTCAGAGTCGTGCTTCTGGGACTCTGTTCAGTCTTATGCTTATCCGGATTACTTTGATTGTGAATTAACCGTGACTAAGAGCTGGGATTAATGCAAAGTAGAGAGAACCAGGAGGATAAGCGAGTGGCTCACTCACCTCCTGAATGGCTGTCATCACAACATGCTGGACAGATTCCTCAAGAGTCATTATCTGCTGGATTTGCTCTGTGTTTAGGAGAAGACAACATAGAGCAGTGAAGGTGCAGCCAAATACAGATTAACACAAATACCTCAAACCAACGCTGCATCTATCAGTATTTTCAGAGACCCTGTGCTCATCAAGCTCAGGTTTAAATAAGAAATAATTGATCGTTTTTTTTCACCTGCAGTTGTTTTTCTTCTAAATTGTAATTCGTAAAATGGTCTTTAGTGTAGGGGGAGGAAAAGCATGTGGTCAGTTTATCAACTTGTGATGATCAGGCCCTGACTGACAAAAAGCAAGAAGCATGTGATTTGACTTTGAGTTAATCCTTTGTTATTTTCACAGATGGCTGCATCTTCTTGGTTTGATTCTTTTTTTTAAATCTTACAGCATGCAGTTTACCTTGTTTCTTCTCACAACTGACAGCACAGCCCAATACGAGCTGTACCAGCTTCCCCAGTTCAGTGACATCTCCCATCTCTCCTATGAGGTTCACATCTGGCAAGTGCTCATCTGACACCTGGTGCCCGAGCACCTGTTCATAGACAGTGAACAGGTGAGACATTTGGTTTGAGCATAATCAAAAGTATTCAGGAAGTGGCAATGTTAGTAAAAAATAATAAAATCTTCTTACATCATGATAATATTCCAGCATGCTCTTTAGAATCTTTTTCAAGTTGCTGACCTGAAAGAACAAATCAAATCAGAGAGAGAAGACATCTTGGTCATTCTGGGTTACCGTAGGGTATTCTGTCATATCCTGCTGTTTCACAAATTACCTTGAGGCGCCAGTTGGCCCCGCTCTCTTCCTTTATCCTGCCTAGCCATGTCTCATTAAACCAAGAGGGGTCTCTGTTAATGAGAGCACAAGAGAACTCTAGTGACGACGAGGACGACACATCTCCGAACATCAAGATTCACAGGAGGCCACAGGGCAATGAGGCCCCGTGCTTCTGTTCTGCTAAGCACAATGACATTTGAGTGCAACAGTTGATTAAAGTCACATGTCATACATGGGAATAATGCTTTTGTTGTAAAATAACTCAGGAAGCAGTTGAGAATTGGGATTATTCTTAAAGTGATGTTAAAATAAACTTACTTTGATTCAAAAATAGTTTTGTTGTCTATTTATCTGTAGATTGTTTAAACAATGTCCCACAAAAACCACATCCACATCCCACAAAAACTGGCCTCACAAATCCAGACTACACTTTAAAACTCTGTGGTTTAAATTTTGCATAGATATCAACCTTGCACAATTCAAAGTGCAATTTAGTGCAAATCACAAAGATAAGCAAATCATACCAAGTAGATTCTTAATGAATTTCTACTTTTCTTTTTCATCTTTGTTCATGTTGTGCATCTACATAATCAGAACAACACAATAACCATAAATAGTCATGCGTCCTTACATTCTGTGCAGCACATGTGCAATGGCCAGTCCACTTGTTAGATCGTGCTTGCTGTTGCATGATGGCACCTGAAATGTCTGTAACTGAGAACGAAGACATTAAGAATTGGTCATTAAAGAAGAAACTTTTAATACACAGATGCACTTCATTAAACTTTTAAACAAAACGGAACCAGACTGATATAAGTTGATGAATGTGTTACTCATGGGTGTTTAATCTGTTAATGTGTGTAAAAGCCCTTCTTAAGCATAAATAATTATATGTGCATATATAGCAAAGAAACAGCTTTAATGTTACTAAAAAGTGATTTGCTACTTGTAGTAAAACACATTATAGTGGCCTGAAAATTACAAAATTACTGCAAAGAACAGCTTTGTCTAAATTTGTCTAAATAAAAACTCAGCCTCAGTAAACACCACTTAAATGTCAGACACTAAGCAGTTCAGAGGGATTACAGCCCTACTTAGCAGGCTATTAATATTAGTTGGTTTCTTGGTTTAGTCCCACACTTGCAAAGTGTGGTGAAGTGCCAAACAGGTGGATTTTCCCTGAGCTTGAGAAGTTACTATGTTGGATAACCTCACATTACTGCTCAAGCTTAGCCTAAGCTATTTGGGTTTGTTTTTCTGTTAGTCAACTTTTGCTGACACCGCAGTGAGATAACAATCTAAAACAGACCACCAGAAGCAAACTTCCAGTGTGTTTACCTAGCTAGTTAGCTTAGCTAGCTAGCGAAAGTTAGCTTCCAAACACACAACTTTCACACCTGCAAATTGCTTAACAATACACGTTAGCATACTTATTCAACAAACTAGCTCTTTGTCGATTATGGGAGGCCTTCACTTCCAAAAGTAGCCTTATTTTTTTCTCTAACTTCGCCAGCACCTGCAGTCACCTGTTAGCCGGCGGTTAGCCGTGCTAGTGAAGCTCGCTAACACCAAACTTACCCAGGTTAACAGAGAATCGCACAGCTCTGCTTTGTCCAGACTCATGGTGCCGTGCCCAGTGAAACCACAGCAGCTTACAGGGAGGCGATGGATTTGGCTCTTGGGACTTTTCCCCCTGAAGTTTCTTACTGACTCCTGACACTTTCCACGTCAGTCATTGTCCAGCCATGGCCTCCTGCTGCTCCTGCTGCTCCTGCCCACTTTGCGTTTCAGCTCCTGTTATCCAAGCGAGCTTCCGTATTAAGAGCGTTCCCATGACAACGGATTATGTTGCGGGTCAGCTTGTCTGGTCGTGGTGAATAATAATCATCGTCATAATAATAATGATGGAAATAATAATAGCCTTCTGTCTGTTTTAAGCTCTCATAATCACGTTGGCTTAAAAAGAATTCCATACATTTAATTTAATTCATTTATCCGCTATCTAAACCAGGAAAACCTTATTTAGTGGACAAATCTTTGGCGAAGACAGGCAGCAATGACAATGAATGACAAACATGAACTAGATTAACACAAAAAAATCCCTCAAAATCTGAATTAACAAGACCATAAAATCTGAATTTCTAATACAACAAGGTACAATATTTCATCCTATATCCACCTAAATGGCACCTTAAAACAAACCAAGAGCTATACAAAACCATAACAACAATAAAGACCAATTCAAAACAAGATTTTCTATTGAGACTAATACATAAAAAATAACCTCAAAACATTGACAGCCAGCAGAGAGAGCATCCAGTTTCTACTTAAGACTAAGTGAAAATATATCAAAACTAGTTGGAAACACTGAGAAAGCCTGTCTCTGTTGAAGGTTGTTTTTGCTGTATTCAAAGTTCCTTAAAGCACCACTGGATGGCTCTAGTTAACAAACAGCAAACAGCTTGATGCACAACTGGCTGCTCCAGTAGAGGCTCCCCTGCCCATGACAGGTGTTTTGTAAGAACTTTCTAATAAGACATGTTTTCTGAGAAGCCAAAATATTAGTCTTAGAAAGTGTAATATAAATCACGGTTTGCAGTTTGACACCTGTGATATAATGCTCCACAGTTTTTTCTTGCAATAAGGACTATCTTGAGCTCTATCAAAAGCCTCCAGTGTGGGAACACACTGAACAATTCACACTGGTTTGTGGTTTACAGGTTAAAAAAAAACTTTAGCAGGTTTCTGTCAGAAGTCTCCCTCTCATATCACTGACATGCTGTCACACACGTACTCCCTTTCCTCAGTAATCTGCATATCTCCCCAACTCCTTCCTGCGTTCTTTGTCGCTGTCACAAATCAAACTGCAGGGACCAATCACAAAACACTACCCACTGCTTCCTGTTTGCTTTGGCAAACCCTACCGGTGACTGCGTACCACAGTCCACCGGGCTCGCTGAACACCTGCATCACATGAAATATCTGCTAATTCTTTCAGTCCTTCCCATTCAAAACCAGTTTGGTCACAACAACGCCTTACATCTGGCTTTACCATATTTGTCAGGTCCGAGTTCCTGTTTTTCTAGATGGTTTTCTAGCCAGAGGAATGCACATGTTTACCCATTCCCTTCCACTGGCTGCTATTATAACTCAAACCTCAATCACAGTGACTCCTGTTATCTCTCTGTTGATTATAGTTGAACTTTGATTATTTATTTTTATCATTCCATTAAGTTTTTATCTGTTTGTACGTGGCTATCTTATTCTGCTGAGGCACAGAGCATGCCAGTGGAAAGTTAACATATATCCAGTCCTATAAGGGCAGTTGTGTATATGTTTGCTTTTGGAGAGAAAACTGGGGGTCTCAAGCTGAGTAACCCAGGTCTGGATAAAGACACCTGGGAGGAAGTGAGGTTCATGATTTGGGAGGGGAGGGGGCTCAGCACAGAAGTTAGTCACCCACTGAGGGATAGGTCAGGGCTGACTAATGCTTGAGTGGAAGGAGGTGTGGTAGGGGCTCTGGCGAGGCAAGGCTCGAGCGGAGGCTGACTATTTTTGGCCAGCTCCTCTTCCTCCACGCTAATTCCTCTTTTCACCCGTTCTCTCTTTCCTTATTCCCCAGATGTGTTTCCTTCCTGAAAGTCAAAAGGCTTTACTTCTCCTCTTTTCCAACCCCACACTGACGCACTTGCATCCCTCTGGGGGGAACTAGAAGGGTGGAGGTGGGAGGGCCAGCAGCTAAGATTGAGTAATTATTCCTTTTTTTGAAGCTTGTGGTTTTCTTGTTTGGAAAAAAACGGGGATAGTTCCGTTTTTTTTTGTCTTTTTTAAATTCTTTAAGTGCAAAGAGCAAACGATGTACTGCATTCTACACTCTACAAGGACACATTGTCTTGTGAAATTCTAGAGAACTACCTGTTCCATATTTTTGCTTTTATTTATCCAAGTCCCAAGAAGACTGTTCTCACATTCATTTGCTGGAGGGGAAAATTTTCTCTCCGCTCACCTTAAACCTCCGTTTAATATGTGCATGTGTCAGCATGATTTTGTGACATCAGAACTAATTTGGAAGCCAATCATAGTCCAATATGCAACTTGATCAAGGTTGATGTTGAAACTCAGAGCCTCTATTGCACATATGCTCAGAATGGCCTTTCCAGTGGAGTAGGAGACATCTTGTGTCCAATTGTTAAACTTTTGAAATCAAAGATACCTTGATATTCATATAGCCGGATGTATATATACATTTATATAATTTTATGTCATCTTGAAGGCCCTAAAAATGTGGCTTTAAATCTCAGTATTTCTCCACAACATTGAATCTTCATGACTAAATAAGCAACAACAAAATTATTTATTAAGAAATTAATACTAAAGATCTAGGTTCATCTGCTTTATTAGGGCCGTGTGGATGTGGTTAGATCAGATTTGATCGACAACTAATTCAAATGTTGTGATGAACTGCCATGACGGCTTTTTAGGCTGTGACAAAAGGAAGGAAATGCACATGATTGTAGTGGGGAGAACCAACAATCATGTTTATTTACAGACAGGGCAACAGAATCCACTAAGTAATTGTATGACATGGTTAGTCAGTACATCAGTAATGTTAGTGAGTGGATGCATGAAAGTGTAGTGTTGTATGGTGTAAAATAAAGATGAGCTACCACAAACAAAAGAAAACATGTGTTGCAAGTTTGAGAGCCAGAGATGGAGTAAAAGAGACAAGATATGGGGCAGCTGATCCTGAATGCACTCTGGATGGACTGGCCAGGTGCAACCAGTTGCACTAATACAAACTACCAGGACCTGAAGGGAGACACAAGCAGCAGCTCTGGGAAAGACACAAAGCTGCTAGAGGACGGCCACAGAATCCTGACTGGAGCACAAGATTGCATGACATCACCTTTTCCAACGGTGGGAAGAGGACTGAGAAACACAGAAAATCTCTGATGTGAAACAACTATCCTAACTTTGGCAGAAAATAGTGTGTTCATGTAGAATCCCAACACTTATAATAAGAGACTGATTGAAAAAACAAGTTTTAATGTCTCATGAATTTTAAATAATTGGAAAACCATATCAGACACAAATTATTATACCAAGCAGAGCATTTATACATCTTAAAACATGCCTGGAAGGGGAAGTACGTTTGTCCCCTACATCCTCATTTTCAGGTCATAGTTCAGCCCTGAACGTCACCAACAAACTGTGAAAACCTAAAAGCCTAAAAATGTTCCCACATGCCGGCATGCGAACCAGCGATGTGGTGCTGAGAGACAAAGAACTGCTGCACCTTTAAATGAAAGAATGCCAACAATGTGCGGCTGTGCCCAGGCATTTGGAGCTGGAATGTGTTGGAAAGCTGGCAGCGGGATTTTTTTTTTCCCCTACAGCTTTCCCAGGTGTTACAGGGAAAGGAAAACAAGAAAACCATGAACAGAGATGGAAAGGCCAGGAATAAAAAAAAAAGAGGGCGTGGGGCTGGAGGTGACAAACACCCAGGAGTCTGATCAGAAAGCCCCTTTCTAGACATGAGGTCACCTATATACTAGCTACGTGCTGTCAAGACATGTAAAACAGAGGAGAGGGAAAAAAAGTGAGATTTATGACCCTGTCTCCTCCCTCGCTCTCGAGCCATGGATTTATGTCTTTTGTAAGGGCGAGTAGTCGATAATAACCTCACCTCTGGAACCTGGCAGGGAGTGTCCATTTAGAAATACATGGAGGTAAATACAGACTGGTTGTTGACCCAAACGAAGGGTGTCTGCCTCTGAAAACCAGTTCTGAAATCCCAGTGGAATTATAGCACGTGTTGAACACATTTCTCCAGCAGCATATACAGCCACTTAGTTCAGCTCTCCTCTGGTGACTCACTGATTGTTGTGTCTGCGACACTTAAGAACAGCAAAGTTTTACTCATGTTATGTAACAGGCACTAAATGACCCTCATACTTATTGATCTAAATGTTAACATGAGTCATGGCGGCAGCAGCAGAAAACAGTCAAACCCCACTCTGTTCTTTTCAGGCTCGACCCACTGTAACATCAAACCAGAAGCCCAGCAGGAGGAGGAGGAGGAGGAGGGATCAGCAGTGATATGGGAGCAGGCAGCACCAACACAATCCATCATTGTTATGGTATCTGCGAACCAGGTGTGCTCTGCTTGCTTTTACTCTCGCTGCACAATCAAGTTTGGATTTACTTCTTGTTTGTGTTTTCGATAGGCCCCCATCTCAGTCTCGGCCTCTCTCTCTCTCTCTTTGTGTCTCGCTTTCTGTTTCCATGCCTCACTCTCTCTCTCTCTCTCTCTCTCTCTCTCTCTCTCTCGCACACACACACACACAAACAGGCAGCACATGGCCAGCGCAAGTGAGTCACAGTGGTCTGGTAACAAGTGCCTCTTCTCAGGGAGAGTCCCTCAAGTGTCCTTGTGATTACGGCCAATCCCCTTGAGCGTATCAGGTGCACTGCTCCTCTGGGCAACGTGAGACTCGTCGCTACCATTGTCTCCAGGTTCGCAGCAAATATTAGCACATGCCAGATGTTTTCAACGTTTTCAACTTTATGAAAACCAACCAGGCAGCAGTTGTAGTTTCATTTCTTTTTTTATTGTTTTGACACAGTTTTGACTTGAGCATCCAAAAATAGAAATATTGAAGTGTATTCTGTGAGACGCTGGGACTCTGGAGGATGCAATTACTTGGATATCTCGCTGACATGGGCTCACAGACTGTATGTAGAGAAGGTCGACCTGCCCAGCAGCAACAAGTGCTGTGCCTGCTCCACACCATATGATTACAATATAATGAGATAGGTTTTAATAGTTTGTACCGTACTTTTTCAAAACTAAAAAGTTAAGGTAGATTCTGACACAGAGTACTAATAATTTTATGAAATTTAAAGCACACATCACAGTAGTTTTGGTTAGAGCTATTTTACAGCTGGGCTTTGAACTAAATGCTAAAATTAGCATACTGACATGCTCACAATGACAATGCTAACATGATAATGTTAAACAGGTATGATGTTTACTTGTTAACCATCTTACATTTGCTACACACATAGTAATGCTGAGGTTGATGTCATTTCTGTTGCAGGTATTTGGACATAAACCAAAGTACTGGACAAGTTCATATTTTGATGAATGATTACAGGTTATCCTGTGGGGGACATGAATATCTGTATCAAATTGTACGCTAATCCTTCCAATAACTGTTGAGACATGTCACTAAAAGCCACAACTGTGAACCTCATGGTGATGT
This sequence comes from Holacanthus passer, assembly GCA_025331565.1. Classification (NCBI taxonomy): domain Eukaryota; kingdom Metazoa; phylum Chordata; class Actinopteri; family Pomacanthidae; genus Holacanthus; species Holacanthus passer. The sequence goes on from JAFREQ010000043.1 coordinate 122,492, forward strand.
TTGATGAGGATCATCAAAGTCATTAGACTTCATCCTCTTGGAACCAGGAATGTAAATCTATATAATAGGTTGATATAATATAATAAAACGAAATATATTAGTTATAGTCAAGATATTTCACTAAAAGCCAAAAATGTCACCTGGCAATTGAAGTAAGGTCAAGGGGTCACAAATCAAAGAGATTCATCCTCTGTGGACCATGAATGTCTGCACAAAATGACAATCCATCTATTCGACATTGCTATCCACAGAGCTAGCATGGCTATAAATAAACGATAAGACAATGTCATTTACTGTGACACACACTATAATAAAAACATAAATCATTTGAACACAGGAGGGTTATTGAGAAGCGAGGCTATTCACTCACTTTTAAACACCAGTTGTTTATATTGTACAAGCACTTTGAGGCCGGCTAATACGTGTTTGTTTATTTTATTGCCATATAACAGGAGCAGCTCATATCGCTGTCATCAGTGGCAAGTACTGTATAATATCTGCAAATATCACCTCTTGAAGTGTGGCTTAAAGGTGTTTGAATATGGTATTATCCAGTGGTCATGAATGCAATAATTACCGTGCAGAACTAATAACAGGTTATGGACACGGTACTTAAGCCTGCTCCTCCCAGCACATGTTCACAAACAGCAAACACACCTCATACACCTACGATCAACTGTAACAATAGCGGAGCACGCAGTACACTCCACCTCGTGGACACAAGCCAGGTGTATCTTTCCTCCACCCTGTTTGCCTTTTCAGACACACGGCACTTAAGCTTTACCAGAATACGGTGTCCTGCAGGAGTGCTGCAAGTGGAACAGGACGTGGTGGCGTGGTCATGGCTGGATTGACACGATTGGCAGGGGCGTGCGGTTAACAAGACTGGACCAGCCATGGACCAGCCATCAATGCCAATACTGCAGAGAATGAGTGAAGTTTTTGCTAATGTAGTGGTGACTGTCAAGTTTCTCTGCCTTTGTGTCTGTGTGCTGGTCTGTGGATGTGAGTACTGTATAAGGTCAGAGGAAATAAAGGTTCACATTTTCAAGTCCCTTCTTAAAACAAAGCAAACATTCCCACATGTACATTGAAAGATTTATTGGCGGAATTATTCCCAATACTGGCTTTGAAAAACCAGTTTAAGTGATGAGAGTCAAAATCCACAGTCTTCATTCTGAGCAGTCTGACTTCAACAAATCTAGTCCAGATCTTCTAAAGTTGATTCTTTTTTGTTTTGGAATCATGTTATGCAAAGATTTCTTTCACAGCCAGTGCAGGCATTAAAAATAATTAAACTCACCAATAACTCTTTCAACGTACATGTGTACATGTGAGTATTGAAATAAAGTGAACCTATTCTTTAATAGCCACCAACGGCAGTGATCTCTCACGCCACCGTTCTTGACCGTTTGCTGGGTGTGAGACCAGATTCTAATGAGTTGTCAGCACATGCCAAAAAAGTCAACCACACCTTCGCCCTTGCACAACTTCCCTATTCTCTTGGTCCGCACACTCTCAAACACGCAAACACACCCAAACAATCTTCACCCTCCTGTCCCTCGCTCAGTCTCCTGCAGCCCGCCTAGCTTAATTGATGCCCTTCCCTAACAGCCTAAATTGCACAGCCGGGCTTTGAGGGCAGCGAGTGGGTTGTCAACAAGTGTGGCCTGAGTGAAGCCGCGGCCCTTCACCCAGAGTGACACTCCACCTGACTCAGCAGCACACAGGCACTGTTTACTGGACCTGTCCACCGCAATCAACATGCCTGCATTTGGCCTGACTGTAATTCCACCGTTAACCTCATCACTGCCAGGAGAGGGGAGATCGGGGGGAGGGGGACGCTCATCTGCCTTCCTCTTTTGTCCTTCCTCTTCTACATCAGAGTGCATCCAGTCGGGCGCACAGGGCAACAAATGGCTCACAAGCACTGTGCAAACACTTAATCATGCAAACACACAGGCACACACAGAGGAAGGATCTGCATAAATTATCCTCAGGAGAATGTTAAATTGAATTGCATTTCATTTCACTGGCTGCACGTAATGCACAGTAAATCAAATTAAAATGTAATATTCCAATTACAGACAAAGTTAAAATGAAAATGAAAGACGTATTTAGGCCTGCATAGATTTTACTCTATTACAAAACGTAAACCCTGCAGAAAAATATAACTCACATTTGCATTTATATTTTCTTACTGCGATAACATGATTTAAGACAAAAATATAAATCACATATTCATGCATGATGTGTCATATATGCTGGATTTTTTAAATTTAGAAAAACTGCTTTCTTGCTGATTTGATTTTGTACTGTCTATATATTTAGATATATCTGTGCACTTGCACTGTGATGGTTGCCCACTTGTTGCTCACCCATCTGTCTTTAGCACTGTCAGCACAAAGCTAGTGTGGACTGTCCAACTGACACTGATCCATTCAGACAATCACCTATAATGGCTGATCTGGACAGAGGTGGACTTAATGTACCCTCAGCTCAAACACAAGAGTGATGGAAAGGAAGCTCCTCTGACTGACACGCCATGAGACACAGCCGGTTAGGACCTGAAAGAGTGAAAGCTGCTGACCCCACATGTTGTCTCATTTCTTAAGAATCCATCAGTTGGCGTTAACACGCGTTGGGCTTGTCATGCCTCTGATCTCCGTTTAGTAAAAACCCAGTTGCTGATTGAGAAGCTCTGAACACAAAATTCAAAGCCTCTTTGAAGTGCTGATGGTTATCACAAGGTCAACACACATTAAATGGTATGTAGCTGTCACACGTTGCTGCTACAAAGAGATACATACACAAAGAAGAAGTGATAGCACCTGCGGTTTGGAGACATAATTACAGGAGAGCGAATAAAGGTTCAGTTTGAATGGTGTTTGAAAAGGGAGTTGTCATGTAGGATTAGAGCCCTGTTGAAGCAATACCTCCCACGACCTTTCAACCCGTGCTGCAGGGTCAGCCTGAATTCCTCCCAGCGCCCAGCGCCTGCGGCCCTGCTCTCCTTAAACACAGAGCGCTCACTCCCACTCCCACTCCCAGTCACACCACTGTAACTGTCATCTGTGGGACAACATGCCTGTAATCATCTTGGATTTTACTGTATTAACTGAAATTTGCTTCAAACGTGCGAAATTTGGTTCAAGTTCAAAAGTTGAAAAAGGAGGTCAAAGACTTATTTCTGATTGTAATACAGTTAACTTTAGAGACAATATTCTGATGCAGATGTGAGTGAGACTGAGAGTTGTAGCAATATATTAATATGTATCATGGGGTTCTGGTTATAAATTTGTTTGTCCAATGTTAACATAATCAATTCAATTTAATCGATTCAAGACATTATTAAAACTCAATTATCAATAAATGCTATTTCTTCATTCACCATCATAATAGACTTTAAGACTTTAAGATAAAATGCCCTTTTAAAAACTCGATTTTCATTTAAAAATTGCATTATTATGATCACTTTAATCTAATAATGTAAACAAAGGTTACACATTCTAATTACTTAGGGAGCTAACTAGCGAGACCAGGTTAGACATTATTATTCAGCATCAAAGTAAAGAGTCGCTGTTAGTGTTAGCAACCCGTTAGCTAGCGCGACCACAGATAAAGTCTTTTAGTTTTTGAGAGTTGTTTGTCTTTCTTTGAGGAACATCTTTAGATTCAAAACACTGGTGAGGAAATTAACCTGCTAATGTTTGCTGCTACCATTAATGCTGTCTCTTGACTTTGAAACTCATTAATACTTTAAGCTCACAACCCCGCCTAGCTAGTTGGCCAGCTAGGTAGGTAACATGTGCAGCCTTGTTAAGCCTTAAGTCTTTTTAATTCGTTGCAATGTTTATTTACATCAGCAGCTAGTTAGTTGATCCAGAATTATTTCGACATCCTTGTCGTTGTTGCTCTAGCTAACGCGAGCTAACCGGCCAAACTGGGCCAACCGGTGAGCTTGCTAGCTTAAGAGGCAGGGGACGCTGTTCGTCCAATCATAGTGAGCAATTTTCTTGACTTCAAACCCTTTTAACGACTTTCCTCGTGTCTTCATCAAAGGAAACAATGCGAATTTACTTTGCCATGCCAGGAAAAATAAATAAATTGTGCGGCGGGACACGTGATTGGCTGAAAGGTGACAGTGACAGTGACATTACAAAATATAAAGTAAAATAAGGTAAAAGTGTCATAATAAAGAATGTTATTATGAAATAAAAACAGATTTACCACAAACAATTGGACATCTTAAGATCTGCTGGCTCACCCTAAAGACGACCCACCCTGCGAGGTAGACTGGATGAGCTGAGGTGTATGACATTGCCGTTATGACGTCACATGAAACAGCTGCTGGAAAAACAAAACATCAGTGAAACAGCAAAAACCTTGAACAAAAGACTGAATGCAAATGCAGTGAATACTGGACCAGATCCGTTGGGAGCTGTGAAGGAGCCAAAGGTCATCAGGAGTCAGTGGATGGCCAGAGAAAGAAAATTTGTTATCATGTGACCTACATTCCACACACTAAATGAGATTTGGGCCGGTTTTATTTGCTGATGAAGACCATGACTTGCAGTTCAAAGTTCTGAAATTACAAGAAAGTGGGACCTTGAGCTGAAATCATTTTATCACACACTGTATGAACGTTACAAGTTACCCATGAGTCTATTATTGTTTTGGATTATGTCACATTGCTGAGGTGTTACTTTTACCGTGTCCCAGTCTTGCATGCAACATACACACTGGCTCCATGTAGGTTAAATGCCATAAAATCGCCGTTTAACGACTTTTTAAGTGGCTTGTTTGTGCCCGTAGGCTCCAGGAATGTCTTTGAAAAGCACACAAGCCCCAAAAAACAAAATATCTTATGAAATTCTTCAAGTGGCTTAAAACAGTGTGGTCTATTAAAATCTCTTAAGGAAACATAAAACTAAGCAGCTCATTTGATTTGATCCTGTAATCCTTTTTAGATTAACAGTGAATTAATTTGGCAGTTGGTAAATCCCTACCTCACCAGTGTAAATCACTGGTATAAAAGGTCTGGTTATAATGCAGAACAAAGGCTTATCTGTTTCACAAGTGAGCACTCCATCTATTCATGCCCTCCCTTGCACTGCTAACAAACTTTCAAATGTCCGCCTCACATAATTAAACCCGTTCGCCGGATTTGCCCCCACAGAGAGGGATGAAACAATCCCACAGACAAACATTAACCCAGGGCCTGACCCTGCAGCTTGTCAAGAAGATGAACGTCTGAGACTGGAGGGAAAAAAAAAAAACAGCATTCCACTTCCCGTAAACCAGTAAGGGGGAGGGAGGGGGATTTTGGGAAGTTTGGTGAGTCATCACTTTTTCTTTTCTACCGGCGCTCCCCCCCTTTGGCATCACAACGTGGAGCTTGAATACCTCCACGGCAGATTGCCCCGTCACGCTTTGAATAGGCCCTCTTGAGTTCTGACAAGTGTCTCACATTGGAACGTTGCTGCCAGAGTCGCAGCTGTCTGCGCGGCTGTCACCGTCATGAGCTCCCTTTGTTGGCGCACACTTTGAAACCTGAGGAGATAACAAGTTAAGACTTCGAGCATGAATAAAAAATAAGCATGCAATGACTTGAAGCGCTGCTGGCTCGAACCCCCGGCTTGTCACTCAGGTTTGTTCTTGTCAGTGTGCATGTGTTAAACAGTTTCTGTGATCAGGTCAAATACAGTGGATGGGATGAGTCAGTGGATATCTGCTACCACACTGAGAATTTATTACTCGCTAACTTCATCTTGTGTGACAATAACATGCTGACGAATGCCTGTAAAATGATGACAGGGCTCAAATATAGGAGCTTTTACAGCAGTTTTAGGAGCACCTCATAATGGAAAGTGCTTCAGTTCTCATCGAGAAAAACCACAGATTTTATTGCTGTACTTTCTTCTCCTATTTTTATGTCAGCTCTTTTGTGTGACCACTCATTCGCCCTTAAAGCGTTCTGTTCCACTAACTGATCATCGACATCATTTCGTGGTTGGGGACTCTCCCCAGAGGGCCCCCTGCGTGCTGCACAAAAACACCCTCAAACCTTCTATTAGGGGCCGGTTAGCTCCAGGGGCCGAGCCTCTCTCTCTCTCTCTCTCTCTCTCTGCCGTTCATGCACACACAGGATATTTATCACTCTTTAATGACAGGCTCTACAAAGGGTGATGTCACCGGCCGCAACACAACAACGTACAACAAAAGGCCGGCCGGCCCACTCTCGTCTCAGTCCGACCGCGGTGACCTCACTTGATTGATAGGTCTCAGTCTCACTGGGCTCTTTGTGCCAGCGCGGCCGTCGTGGTATGTGGCACATGAGGCCTGGATGCTGCCGCTGCTGCTGCTGCTGTTGCTGATGACTAAGAGTGAGTAATCAAAACAGTCGCAGAAACCGGCCTGCTTCACAAAGATGGTTGTTACCATTAAAATGTCATCGAGGACTTGATATAAGGCAGTGTTTGCTCTTGTGGACAAGCATATCTCGCCTTTGTCAGCTGCGGGAGACGGTCAGCCTGTTCGTGTTGTGTCTGCGCACAGTTAAAAGCAGTAAATACTTGGCTTGAAATGTGCATATGTGTGTATGTGTGTGTGTGTGTGTGTGCTCCATGTTGGTTGTTTCAGATGTCACATATAGACCTTATTGGCTTTGCGTCACCTGTCGGGCTCCATTTGTAGATGTGCCAGTTGTTGTCGGGAGGCGTTTGTCCATCATCAGTCATAAATGCACATTGTATTCATAACAACAGCTTGCGTGGTGCCCCTGCTTCACCTCTCCACTCTAATTCCAGTGTATGTTGTTTCATTGATTTTACTATAAACAGACCTAAAAATCCCCTTTTGAGCACATAGCCGGTTTAAAAAAACATCACTTTTCTCATCATTGAAAGTGAAAAAAATTAGATTTATTTCGGTGGAAAATTCTTAAAATAACTTTCTTTCGCTCTCTATGCCAAAGCTAGTTCTCAGGCCTGTTCTCTCTCTCTCTCTCTCTCTCACACACACACACACTCACTTTTATGCACACATTAATAAGCCTGTATTAAGTTAAAAGCACGGATCCCGTCCCACAGCTATTACACACAAGCTTCTTTCAGTTTCCAGTAAAGGTAAATAACTTCAACAGCATTTCTCTGAATGTGCTCCCTTGTGCATAAACACACATATTTAACTAATACACTCATCAAAGACCTTCCGCTTGAAATATAAAAAAACCCCAACAACCTCTACTGTGATTTATGAAAAACAAAATCCATTACTGCTCCAAACCCCTGCTTGCGGTTTTCCTTCAAACCGGTGCTTTGCTAGCTGACTCACTGGCTGAAGTACAGCGGATTTCCACTTCCACTTTGGCCCGTTCATCTGAAATGCTGGAGAAAAACAGCGAGACGGGGAAGGGGAACGGAGGGAGGAAGAGATGGAGATCTGGAAGCCATTAGAAGCTGGCAGCTGTGACCTGGAGTGGCTGATTCAGAGAAGGAGAGAGAGAGGAAGAAAGAGGGAGGGAGGATACGGCACATGATTGCCATAATGAATTTAATATCTGTGCATGTGCAGGTCATTAATGCAGAGCCTTGTGATTTAGCAGCAGGGAAGATGGAGACTGTAAAAAGCCATTTTCTAAAAGCAGTCGATCCTCTTGACAACTCCTACTGCTCTGCCCGCATTTCCCATAGAGACTAATAAAGTCTTATCTGGCTGTTTATCCATCCTTTGTAATCTGTTATCAGTTTTTTTCATACTTCCTTCCTCTCCTGGTAAGTGTGTACATACCTCTCTCTCTCTCTCCCTCTGTCTCTGTCAACCACCCACGCCTGTGCTGTGAATCTACTTATAGAATAACCCTGTCCTAAACCGAGAAATCGAGAAATTCAACCGTAACCAGGCACGGCAGGTCTGTCAACTTTGGATTTCTCCTCATGACGAAGTGGTGTTCACTGGACTTCTAGCACAAGTGTTATCCCATATATAGATGATCCCGAGAAAATATGTAAGGAATGGATTGCAAATGTTAACTGACTTAGTATCTACAGTACTGGGGCAAGGGACATCCCATTCGCTACCTGTTCAGGACTGGAACGTCACCTGTCTGGGACCTGTCTGGGACCTAAGAGTAACGACAGCAGCTCTGTCCTGCTGTAGCAACTCCAGCCAAACTCCAGCCAAACTTCGATAGTGTTACCTTTGCCAAACTCATCGGTTATTCCTCATCCTCACATCCTTTTCTCCAGTCAAAGTGAAGTCTGAAGATATGAGCATTAAAGCCCAAAGCTACCCACCATGTCCTGTCCAAGTATGCATTGGGATTTATAGCAACATTTCAAACCATCCAAAGATTATAGCAAATAACAGTTTAATAACTTTTAATTTTTTAAAACTGTACCAATACTACGCTTTTATTTCCATGTCTTCTAAATGGATCCTGGGATGTGTAGTTTTAGCCTCACTCTTTTAGCACAATATTAATAAGCATGATCAAGTGAATATTCATATTTTACATAAACTCTTTTACAGATTTTTCATTTAAATGCGAAACAGATGGACACATTAAAAAGTCAGTTAAAAAGTTTTTAACCAACCCCTTTAGATTTGCATATGCAAGTTAACTACTGCTGATAAAATCTACCAGAAACAGTTGTCAGTTCAACCAACAAACAACCACAGTGACATCTTCTGATTTTTATCACCTCCATTCTACACAGTGATTGGCCTATAGGTACAATAACGACTCTATCTTCCGGTGCGTCCATGTGAGTCAGGTTTCGGGTTGGGGTAAGGCCGGAAGAAGTGAGACAGGATTGCCATAAACAGAAAGCAGTCAGATGCCACAGAAGTGATTCCAACTCTCCCATATCCTGTTCAGAAAGTCCATGGAGAGGCCACTCGTATGAGACGAGAACTACACTGGGTCTCTGGGTTTTCACCTGTGACTCATCCACGCGAATCACAAGGATTCACATCGCGCGACTCATCTGAGGCTCAAACACACACTGTTCAAATAATGTGTGGCCTACTGCTGCTCGTCACAAACAGGTACACAAACACACACAAAATGTGGATGTAAGTAGTGTTGGTTTTGCTTTGAGTTATGGCGGCATTTGGAATCGAGGGCAGTGACGCTCAGTGACTGACAACCATGTGAGGGAGAAAATATTAACTTCCCCTGCCGCTCCATGGGGGATTTCTCCCTCTGTCATAGGCCTGCCCTTGTAAATCCACAACATCATAAACACACACAAACACACACACACACAGCCAGATACATAAACCACATTCACACACGGGGCAAGTTTATTTGAAAATGCTACTGTGTTACACCAGCTTGGTTAATGACTGAGCTGTATGGTGAACCATGAGCAGTGCACGCCCAGTAAATATTAATACTTAACATTATATAAGTCATTATCTACCTACTGTCAGAGCAAGATAAGGACCCTAAACATAATCCTCTCTGCTTTGTGGTTAAGGGGGCTAGTGAGCAGCACTGCAGTGATGTACAATTGGGTCTGTCCCTCTGCCTCTATCTAGATTTCATATGCTCACTCCAAAATGAAACTTTCTGCTCGGCCGATTTTCAGTTACACTCATCAATCGCAGCAAGAGCTTCTCCCTCCCCACCTCTTTTTTCGTTGTTCTCCTCCTCCCCCTCTGACGTCTCTGGTGGTCTGACACCCGTGTGGTCCTCTGGGGTCAACAAGGGGGAACGCACACACACACAAAGAAAGAGAAAGAGAAAGGGGTTTTCACCTGGTGTGAGTAACTTTGATGGTTGAGAAGAATAATCCTGCTTGTGAGACCCCTCACAGATTGAAAGTGGTGATAATTTAAAGAGTCATAGTGGTTGTGATAGTATAAAAAATATGTATAATACTGAGCATTACTGCTAACAAAGCATGCCACAAGTTTCGCAGATTATCAAGGTCCTTTAGGCTGTTGATTTCAGCTCGTGCCAGTACAGTGTAAAAATACTTTTCCAGCAGACAATTGAAACTTGCTTAAGATATTTTTTGCTGAAACTGAAGTGAAAACAAGCTCTCTGGAAAGCAGGAAATCAATGTTTTAATGCATTGGGTCAGAACATGATAAATCATTTCAAAAGTTTGAGTTGTGAATCAACCAGTCAGTCATTTTATTTGTCCCCAAAAACAAATTGCACAACAGTTTCTCCAAAACCCGAAGCAAGTCAAAATCAGACAAAGATAAAGAACTGATGAAGAACCAAAACCAAGAAAACAATAACAACGCAAACAGAAACCACAACGCTACTGCTGCCGGTGGCTGCGTGGGCATGCATTCATCAGACTGTGTATGGTTTTACTGTATATGGTTTGATGGTTGGAGATTCACTCATTGCAGCTTCTTAGTGAAGAAGAAGAAGAAGAAGAAGAAGTAGAAACTCAGGAATTGGCTGTGAAATGGAAACACCCAGTCAATTAAAGTCCTGTCTGTAAATGTACGGCAGGTATGAGAGAGATCGAAGGAGTATGGGTGCAATGCAAAACTATAATCTGTTTATGTGACAAAAATATCTGTATTCAGATTTATACCTATTTGTAACAGCAGAAGTTGTTGATTGCTTAATTTTCTCTGTTATGTTGTTTATTGCTCTATTTCCATTTGTGCCCATATGTACTTGTATAAGTTTAGCTGGCCACAATATATATACCACAACAGATTTTAACAATGGAAAAATACGAGTGAGAATAGTATAATTTTCTTTAAAAGTTGTGTATGCAATGTGAGGAAAATAAAGTTGGTCTGATTTGTCTATGATGAAATAATGTATGTGTTATTTGCATAAATAAAATCTATGCAACATCAGTCACTCTTTACCCTGCATCAAACAACAAATCTGGTGAAAATTTATTGAGCATAAACCTCAAGTCTGAAAAGCTTTTAAGAGCCCATTATCTGTTCATGTCTGAATAATGTTTGTTTACATCCCTACAAAAGAGATTTATTTAAGCTTATAGTTCAGTGACATGTTGGTATGGCTCAGAACTGACAGCCAGAGGAATCATTTCAAAAGTTCCACTTCTGTCAACTGGGTACAAGTTCACCAGCTCATCATTTCTTTACTTCAGGAGGATCCAGGCTGAAAAGCTGAAAGGTCACTTGTGATGTGATTTTCAAGAAGAGGGGAGGACGAGCAGTACGTGACATCAACCTCCTGTCACAGCTTGGCGTTTGAGCTTAAAACAGAAAAATATCACTTCCTTTGGGCATTATTTTTAGACTCGGTCATGTAGTTTAGCCAAGAATATCTTTGTCATGGTCAGATCCACCCATGATCTTTGCGCGTGGAAGACGTGTGAGATGCAGCGTGTGTCAAAGAGAGGTGGTGCACTACGATAGAGAGGTTTATCATCGTTTTATGTCATCGCTGTGTGTGTTTTTCTAAAAAAAATCAAGATTGTTTTGAGATAAGTCAAAAGGAATGACGACACAGGATATGTATGCGTGAACACATGCACATACTGTACCAGGGAGTAAACAAACTGAAGTCATTTCTGCATTAAAATACCATGAATGGAAAAGCTGCATGTGCAGGTTTTGAGCTCAGTCAACACATTTTGTAAATGTCGGATCAAGAAATAGGGCAAGAAAACTACATGTTCAACATGACCTTCTTCCAATGGAAAAAAAAAAAAACACACACGTGACTCATGACTCACATTCCAAGGCTATTCTTATTCTTCTATTTCTTTATGGAAAATGTTCTGTTCTTCTATACTTTGCCTCTTACAGCTCTCCTCCTCGTTCTAATTTACACAAACTTCAGTGCTGGTGAGGTCACAGCTTCCTCGATTTGTGGTTTGTTAGATGATTGAGCAACATCGTTCATTGACGCACAAAACTTCAACTTGATGACTCGACTTCTGAAAACTCTTGTGTGTGTCATGTGTCCGCCAGTGTCTTGTAAAGGAAAGCTGTAGGCTCTGTTGCATCAGATGAACGCCACAAACGGGTAAATAAACAGAATGCAAAATGAAGAGGGGGTGGACAAAATAATTTGTTCCCCTTCACAGTATAATGATCTGCAAGAACTACTGCCTCTGTCAAACTTGTAAGCTCTGTGTTGAGAGAGATCTTGGTAATTTTTTTGCCGTCTTAGCTGCATGACTGTAGCAATGGTAATGACCAAAATATGCCAAAGACTACTGGATGGATTGGTTTGTCCAGACATTCACGGTCCCCAGAGGATGAATCCACCTGACACAAGGTTGACATTTGTGATTTTGAGTGAAATGTCTCAACAACTATTGGAGCGATTGCCGTGAGATGTTGTACAAACATTCACGTCCCCCTCAGGCTGAATTCTGATTCTGACGCAATATTATTTTAATATGATGGTGCACATTTCCAGACAGTCTTTCCTGGAAGGCATTCTTAGTATTGCAGGCGGTTGTTCACATGAAAAGTGAAGAAATAGTTGTGTCACAAGAGAAAAAAAAAACAGAGAGAGGAGCCTAGCTTACCTTCTCACCTTTGCACACCTGGTCAGTCATGTCGCAAAGTGGGTGTGGATGTCAGATCGTCGGTTTCGGAAAGTTACGGAAATGGCCAGAAACATCCTCCTCAGTCTAACATTGGAAAAGGAGTGGGATGAGGGGGTTTCTGAAGCTGAGCAGCACTAGTATATAATATACTGGTGCCTATAGTCTTGCCATAGTTTGTGCTGGTGTTGCATTATTTTTTCCAGGTGTTTCATTTATTTTGTCCAACCTCTGCACATCCCTTAAATCTGCTCACACAGAAATGCTTGTACCTTGAAGCGCACTGCAACTACCTCCGCTGAAGGCACGGAGAGAGTGTATTGGACTCGGCATGCTGCCACGAGAGCTTTCAGGGACTTTCTCATAAATCCATTGTGAAAGCTTTGGGGTGCTGACCAGGACGAGCAGAGCAAAAGTGAGAGTATGGACGGCTGCAGTTTGAGGGAAAGATGGAAAAATACAGAGGCAGGAAAAGGCTATTTGCCAAAACAAGGGGAAAATCCAGAAGCTGTGTCCCCGTTTGGTGGGAAACACTGCATTGTATTCACCTCCCGAGGGCAAGAGAACAAACGCACCCGACTGAAGTATAACTGTTAGTCTTTTCTGAAACGATATTTTATACAGTTAGATGACTGAAATGAATACATGACACAGTGATACGAAGATCAGATGAAAACGTGTGCATTGTGTTTGGCATTCCACTCTGTGCTATCTGATTCCACACGGCTATTGTTTGCTCTCCTCGAGTGTGTGTGTGCGCACATGTGCGTGTACACTCAGCCCAGAAAAGCTTTAAAGTGGGTAGCTCTTGATAGATTCCTGTTTGTTTTCTCGGCACAAGATCAAAGTCAGGTGGCCTTAAAATTGACTCGTAGGGGTTTGCATTGTATGTCACCGCTGAGTAAAGACCTGGAGGAGCGAGCGCGCTCTTTAATGTTGATCCAAAAACCAGACTATCCACTTGGTAACACCATTTCACAGGTGAGAGCCGTGTCAGCCTCCGTGAAACTAATTCCCACGGTGAGCCTTTGCGGGTACAGCACGGAGAATACTGAGGTAACGATTCTGAGTCCAACCTGTTAATTTATAAGCGATCCAAAGAGGCAGAGCTATTCTCAGTGACAGAATCGGATTATGTGACGATCCATATGCAATCGCTTCATGCCAAGGGAGAAGACAGACGTGGAGGAGAGATGGCAGAGAGGAGACAGAGGGATTAGAGATGAGAAGGAGGTGTGGGGGTGTGCGAGGAAGGAGGAGGAGGAAGATGGAGAGGGAGAGGGGGGCGATGGGAGAGAGAAATAGCAGGGTTGCCAGGACTCCAAAGCTTGTCTGTCATTCCGTGCGTCAGTCAGCCTATTCCCAGGCTCCGACGCAGGTACAGAATTTGCGCAAATGAGAGTATATACTATACACATGCGCGCACGCTCAAAAACACACATTTTGTCACTCCGTCAACGCAAGCTGGATGCTGGAAATATCCCTATTTATCCCTTGTCACAGTCTAATTAGATTCCACCACCACAGCAATGCTTTTCCCTTCACACACACATTTTCTTACTCTCTCTCTCACACACACACACACACACACACAGCCACACTCACAGCCACACTGAAGCACCGCAGACCTTCTGGCTGTTTCCCTGGCAACAGCTGCTTCCTGTTTGTCTGCCGTAGAGGAAGGGGTAGGGGTGACGGCGGTGGCGGCAGCAGCGGCGCAGTAATGAGAATAAAGTGACCCTGAAGTGGGCATCAAGTGTGTGTGTGTGTGTGTGTGTGTGTGTGTGTCGCTCATAGGCTTGATCAGCCGTAGCTGTTCATGATAATGGTAAAACTCCGTGAGTCGGTTGAAAACCATGTGCCAAGATGAACGTTTTCAGCCCATTGGTTTTAAAAGGTGAACCTTTTAAAGATGCTCTTGATGGCTACATACATGATATAATGACTACAGACTAAAGCTAGGCCTACATGTCCCAGCATCCTCACTAGCTGATCATCCATGTAGAAGACATGGAAATAAAGACATACAGTATTAAAAATAAAAATATTATTAAACTGTATTAATATATATAGTAAGACCGGAAAAATGGTGGTTAGCTTCATGCTTTAATATTTTTAGACTTCATACAGCATTATAGATATATCCCCTAGTGTTACTAATACTTCAAATAAAATATGTAAGTAAAATATTCTAATATATTCTAACATAGTCCTTGGATGGGCTGAAAGCATACTATAGGAAAACATACTGTGTGCACTTTGACAAGCAGTGGTTAGATTTATGATTTCATTCAAACAGTATGCTTGAATGAGAAAAGGATTTGAGGATGAGGAAACGTTCAAAAGATGATTGACAAATGTAACATTAATGCAAGTTTGGCTGGACTTAGTGGAGTATAAATGTTCCCAAAACCAAATACAGAGCAGGTATCGCTACTCTAAATCTGATATAAAAGCACCACAGCTTTCACACAGTGGATGTCCTATCCTTCAACAGGTACACAACACAACATAATGTCACGCCCCTTGCCTTCACTACTGGAGGTGGTCATGCTGACTTTTGCGAGCTGACAAAGCCACTGCTTATACTGCAGCTCTTTTTGGTTTTGGAAAGGTGATATAAAAAAAGACCAAACTCTTTAAATGACATGTAACTCTCTTACTACAGCCCCATACACACCTCCACCATGTGGAGACATCCAAAGCTTGACAGGCCTGCTGTGCCTCATTGTGGTTGCTAAGCTATGAGGGCTCTAATGAGCGGTCAATTGTCCCATGAATTTGAATGCAACATACTTTCATATTCTGTTTCCACGAACCTGAAATCTGCTCCTACAGTCTGGTAAAAGGATGCTGTTTTTATCCCTCGTTATGTTTTTTTTAATGATATATATATATGCACCAGATTAGAAATCACAGGGCCCCCGTCTGACCCCGTGGTTGTAAAACGTTGTTCTGTAACTGATGACTAATTACAGGATGGTGGTTTTGAGATTTCTCCTTTCATTAACAAAAACAGAATCTCTGCAGTCTAGTTTTGATAAAGCAGCCTGTTTTCCAGTCTGCCACACGTGCTGTAAATAATAATCCACCGGTAATGAGCTGTACAAACATTGTACTGTTACATGTAGCCTACACAGATCACAAACATAATTAATCATCTGCGGCGTCCGTGCTCTGTAAACATTGATGTGGGCACCGCTGAACTCTGGGATGAACCAGCTCATCGTGGTGAGGAAGGTCAGTGCAAGTCAGCCGGAGCAAATTGGACCCCAGAGTCCCTGTAAATGCGCAGGCATTTTCTGTAATGACTATGTTGACTACAGTGCTCCAGACCAGAATACAGGATCAAATGATACAGGCTTGCATAATGAAGCATGATATATGAAAACTGCAGGTTGCTCAATTCCCACTGTGAGAATTTGTTTTTATTAAAACTTTACGCTTCGATGAGAAGGAACAAATCAACGCAGGTTTCTCAACCTGAAGTTGGCCTGAGAGATGAATAGTTTTATTGCAGCTGTGTTGTTTTTAGCCAGCTGGGATTTTTCACACCCTAATTCAATGGACACAGTCATCATAGTGTTGCAACATCTGCATCACATGATGCATTTAATTTCTCATGAACCTATTCAAAGCAAAGCATGTGTTGTAATTTTCATCCTTGAAAAATTGCCTGTCAGCATCAGTAGATCGTTTGTTCTTGCACGTTTTCCTTCTCTGTGTCGTCTTCCCCCCCTCGTGAATGGCTTTAATACATGTGAGCGAGTGGAGCTGAGAGTCTTTAGCCACAGATGAATGCTTTGAAGTAATTGTGTCTTTGTAGAGCAAGAAGCCATAATGACACCCGGCATACTTGTTGAAGCATACCAGACGTAGCTGAGTGCCGCTTCCCTCACAAATGGGGTCTGATAAATGCCTGGAATGACATCAAAACTTTGCTCCCGAGGCGTTTGTTTAAAGAGGAGCTCTCCGACGAAAGCGACCACAGTGTTTTGGCAGGAGGTGGAAGGGGTGGTATACCCATATCTCACAGGAAACAATAGCTTCTACTTGAGAATCTTCTCAAGTTCACAGGTACAACACATGGTAGGCAGCGTATGTGGGGCAAGTATCTTGTTCCACACCGGCCTGTTTCCCTCCCAACTCGCAAACTGTCGGAAGATAAAAGAGGAAAACATAGCAGAAAGAGAGTGGGAAACACAGAGCAACTTCAAAGCTGCAGAAGAATTTCTTTAAACATGGTTCTCCGAAGACCACATCAAACACGAGGGGAGGCGAATGGGGGAGGGAGGGAGCTGGGCTGGGCGAGCGTGCGCGCGCGTGTGTACATGGGTGTGCGTGCATCATAACATGGCACAAAGTTGCGAGAGATGCATCTAGGCTATGCCGCCTCAACCCAAGTGTGGAGAAGCGAAAGAGGCTGTCAGCTTTGCTAAAGAGTTTGGAGTGTGTGTGTGTGTATGTGTGTGTGTTTCTTCTCGTTCTGGGAGGCCTCTTCAGCACCCAGAGAGCACTTCAGCACAGCAGCTGCCAAGGAGACGATCAGAGGGTGGCCCCGCAGCCCACACACACGCTCACGCATACTCACCCTGCCGCATCAGGGCTCCCATCATCTAAGTGCACAGCCGCACACACACGCACACACATCAAACCACACACTTCATACTCTTTTATAGTGTATAAACCAGAGTGGATATTGATTGTTTTAAACAGAGCATTTACGACGCAAATGCTATTCCTAGGGCTTGGAGTACACCCACACACGTTTTCCCCCATGACACACACAAGCAAGGCGAACACACGCACACACACACAGAAATGGACAAACAAACAGCGATACATTAAAACAGACATTCTTGGCGTTCCTGTAAAAGCCTCTGGTATCATCTGCAGGCAACACCACATAATCACCTCTGGCTCAATGGCTCCCTTTGTCAGAAAAAAACCTGACCTTTGTCCTGTTTTATCCTGGCTGTCTGTGGACTTTCAGACCTGGCGTTTCAGGCCTAAATCTGTGACAATGGCACTGGTGGAAAAAGAAAGGCTGCTTTAATGGAAACTGTGTAAAGTATTCCAGTCGGAGGTTTGTGTACCGTCTGACCCTGTGGCTCCTGTTCTTCCTTTCTTTTCATGAAGTTCTTCCTCCCTCTCTTATTCTGGCAGACGAGCCATTGTGGGCCTGCATCCTTCCTGTCGGCCTCCTCTCATTGGATATCTGCCTGCCTGTCCTTGCCTGTCTGCCCGTCTGCCCGTCTGTCTGCATTTCTGCCAGTCTGTCTGTCTCGCTTTGTGTTTGTTTCTTCCTGCTCTTGGTCAACAATTATGGCGGTGTCTCTCTACCTATTTTATCCTGCTTCCTTGACTGGACAACTGTGGGCATATTTGGTGTGTCTAAATGAGCTGAAAAATGTATTTAGATTCTTAACAAGACTGAGAGACATCATAGCCTATGGCGATTACCTATGCTCACAGGCTTATCATTGATTGATTGACATGCATACAGACAAATCAGTGTTGGATTCACATGTGTGGTGCATTGCTTATGTTTTTACATTTGATATTTTAGTGTTTCACAAATATTTGTCAGAAAAACTGGGACAACCCTGGACATATCGGGATGTCTGGTCACCATAAGGCTAGTGGCTCTGTGAGGCTGTACTTGGGAACAATGGTGGTTTGAGCTAAATGCCAACAACAGCATGCTAACAATGAGCATGGTGATGTTATTTTGTTAACCATGTCCACCATCTTAATCTCGCGTGTTTGCATATTAACCTTTGACCATCTTTGGTCATAAACCAAAATGTTGAACAAATTGAAAATTTAACCCGATGATGGTGTCAGATAAAAAGTCAGGTGATGGGGACATGAATATCTCTAACAAATTTCATGGTAATCCATCCAATAATCATTGAGACATGTCACTAAAAATCAAAAACGTCAACCTCGTGGTTGCACCAAAGATAAGGTCAGGAGGTGGTGGACTGACCGACCAACATTTCCATACCTGGAACCACCAAAAAAATCATTATGTTTTCTAAGTAATGGAACTTTCTTAAACTATATTTAGAAACTCAAACATATCAGAATTGTCAGGCTGGTAACACAGGTTTATGTGAGTAACAAAGGCCAGCGTTTGAACACTCAAAGATACAGACAGTAAATGATCACAGAAAAAAAAAATATTTATGGATTTCACTTAAAGTGAGTCAGAAAACAACATTTTAATTTGAATGGGTGGGGGCTTTAGGAAAATGTGTTTTACACCATCCTCTGCAGGAAGCACTGAGTTGTCTTCAAGCAGTGGCCTTGACACAGATATGATGTAGTAACAGCAACAACAACTTATTCAGCATGCTTGAGTAATTCCAGCCAAAGTGATGGCTGCTACGTTTGAGTGACAGTATTCTTCTATCAGCACAAAGCATTGCAATGTGGATGAAAGCTCCTTTACTCCAGGGTAAGTTCGGGGTGTGTGTCGTGTGTTCGTCTCTTTTTCTGTCTAATCACTGTGTACTTACAGGGTGTGCTCATTCTGGTATATTTAAACAGTCTATTACCACAATAAACACTAATAAACAGAAACCAAAATATGTCCATCACAATGTTAAAACAGCTGTCGGAGTGTAAACAGTAAGTAGTCTGCTAATACTTACTAATGCTTGAGATTGAGTGCTGTTGAATGACACCTAATCCTATATGATACTCTTGTTCTGTGGTAAGAGCAGGTGAGCCCTTTTTGTTTTGCCCATGCAATTTAAGGCGGGGGACATAAATTGGGATTGTTGAGGCAATTATGAAAATGAACTGGGTGTGACGACCTGATGGGACCGTGTTGGACTGGGTCTGTTCCAGTCCTGCTCAGCTGGTGTTGACAGCTGGCGGATAAAATCATATAGTGTGCGATATGTGAAAATTATATTCTGAAGAAGGATCCAGTTGCTGCCAGTGGTTCTAATAAAGATTTTTATTTTTGACTGATGACATCATCCTTGTGTCGCCCGAGGACGGCATACTGAGCAATAAAGAGCTTTACCTGAAGGAAGCTTTGTTTAGATCACTCTCCTCCTCCTCCCTAGGCTACAAAGTCCACGTTGCCCATGGCTCTCCATCCAGGATCTCAGCCAAACTCTGCTCTTTTTTTTTTGGCCTTTTCAGCACAAATGTCACTGCATATAAACAGCACAAGCTGCTGATTGCCGACCATGTTTGTTTTGGCACAAGAACACTCGACTCAACATATGATTTGTGGGGTCGTCTTCCACCCAGGCTCCAGTGGTCACTGACCAGTCGCTCACTGTGTTCTCCAGTGTATTTACTTCCTGACTGTAAAAGACTAAGACATCTGTAGGTTGGTGGAAACATCTTTTTGTGTGGTTTGTCCAGTTGGGTTCAGCTGGTCTTGAAGTTTGTGCCCAACCGTGTACATATCTGCGTACACCACTGAAGACTGTAGCTGAAAAAGTTGGCTGTAAAACAAGGCTTCTGAAGCTATTTTGCTTATCCCTGTATCAGATAATGTTAAAAAAAGCCCCCATCAAAATCATAGCAGCAGAAACATGTCAGATATAAAATACGCCCACAAAAATCCAACACCTCAGTTGTGATAAACTGGTAGGAGTTGGAAAGGCTGACCCGTGGAAAATGAGACGTTAATAACCGGTACAGCTGTATGTCCTTTGATGGCAGCGGTGAACACTGGAAACCTATCACAGGCACAATCAGTTCACACGTTAAGACTTCACGTTTGTCATTTATCGCTCTGCGTCTTCCACTGAAGTCGACTACAAACACGGACAGGCACGAACACATACACGCACACACGACCACAGGATGCGATCAGAATTTCGAACATCCTCTCTGCCCCCTCAACATCCTGTGTGAAAACCCTACTACCACAGCGGCACAGGAAGTCGTGTCTGTGAGGAAGGACACAGGGGTTAGCTGGGACACGAGTGCACCACAGCAAGCCGAGCTGAATGAGAATATGACGCAAATATTGCGATCAATACTCGCAGAGTTTGGGTTCAATGCAACTTCCTCCTCGCTGCAGTATGCATGCTGGGAGTTGAAAAGTGTCTGACGGGGCGTTAGATAATATCCATTCATTACCACATGAGACACACATCCAGCTGATCGAGTGCACCAACCTGTGTGAAAGAGTCGGTGCTAATGTGATTAGGTTTGATGCTGCAGATGATTTGCCTCAGGACATTGTTCTGCTCTCTGATCCTTCTTAATTGATACGCGGATGTGGGTGGATGGCTAAGGCTGGCAAGCGAGGGGAGAAAGGAAGGGGAGGAGGATGGAGAAGGGGAGTGCAGAGAGGGGGGCTTGTGTATGCAGAAAATAGGGTAGAAGAGGCACCTGCTGGGTCCACATGGCTTTGAATGGCCCAGTTTAAGTGGCTGCACTCACGCATGCATCAGTCTGTAGCGCTGCCCCTGCTGTGAGCAAATGTGGTTGCGAGCACATGGTGCCTCTGATCAAGGCTATTGGCAAGGTGGTTTGTGTTATCCGGGGGGCGGGCGAGAGATGGTGGGCTAGGTTTTTTTTACTTTGAGGGAGCTGAAGCGCAGGTGCATGTTGTAAAGAAGGATAGTTAAAGGTGAAATGGGGATAGGAAGAGAGAAAGAAGTGGATGCACAGAGAAGATGGGGAAGGGGAAAAACAAGTAGAGCAAACAACAGAAAGGGGTGAAAGGTTACAACATTTTTTATCAAAGATCTGCACATGACAACAACTGTATGGTATAGTGATAAGTCACAGCACATACATTATGCTTAATGTATGTTTAAGGTTAGGACACTGGCATATTTAGGCTGATATGGTGAACAGCAGTGAGTCGGTGCCGGGCATTTTGAGGAGGAAGAAGAGGAAGATGAAAAAAGAAACAGGAGGAAGACAAATGAGAAATACATGAGGACCCATCAGCAGGACCAAAATTATCATTACATTTTGAAGTCCTGTGTCTCGAATTCACACAGCACAAAGCCTGAGTAAGATATTCATGCCCCATCACCTGGGTCTTGAACTCACAACCTTTGCCACCAATGGCGCTCAACAGCGGTTGGAGGGAGGGGCTCAGAGAGTTTTAAGCTCCCCCTGAAAAAGGCCCCCCTAAGCACCCCCCCATATAAATGGAATACTATATATTTGCAATTATCGCTGGTCATTTTAAAATCTAAATTCATGTAGCCTATTATCCCGGAATCATTGAATCTCGTTTTCCTGCAGCAGCATTATTTGCTATTAATTGTTGCGTTAAAATTCATTAGCACCTCCAATAAACAATCCCCATATCTCACCCCTGTCACCTCAGGTGCTGCCGCTGATGGCACATCGTGATCAGGTTGAACTACCTGGAGAAATGGAAAAATCAGAGGTGGCTTCACACTAAGACTTATGCAACCACCAGAGTGATTGTGATAACAGCTGCTAATGCACATAAAAGCAAACAAAAACACTCCACTAATGTTATATGTTGCACATACTGAACTCCCATGTACTGCACAGTAAGTTGTGTGATACAGAAACGGAAGAGGAGGAGACAAGTGACAAATACATGAGAGTCTGTCAGCAGAACTGCCCCGGCATTAGCTGGAATTCACAAGTCGTGATCTTGTTAAGTTACCTGCCAAGTGAGAAAGTATGGCTTCACACTATGGTTTAGGCGAGTTTGCATGCAAAGGCAGATTACTGCTATTATCAAGAGAAAATTCTGAGAATTTGAGTTCTTCACATAGTAATTATTGTCATTTATTTTTAGAAGTATTAATTGCTCCACGAGCGACAATGTAAACTGATGTTTAAAGATTTCCATTGAATGCAATAGTTTACATAAGGATAGAATTTAAATCCTGTCAAAAAAATTTTTTTTTTTTGAGATTCAAATCTCAAATTTACCACTCTACATTTACCACATCAAAATTTTGTTATTCATTTTGATGAACTGCAATAGCTGTTTAAAGTAAAACACTTTGATGCTCTGTGGACTCAAAAATCTGTCTGGATTGTTTGTGAGAGAGAGTCTGAAGATGTAGTGTAGCAGGATTGGTGTCAATTAAGAAAAAATGTGGGAGGAGATGGGTTTAATAACAAAGGGATGGACTTCATAATTCCTGCCAGCTCAAAGCATCCGAACATTTCAGCTCATTGGCCTACTTTTTGGTGAAACTTAGCAAAGGGGTAGTATGTGTGACTGATTTGTTAGGCATCTTCAAAGTTTTAAACTCAAGACTATTAGCCCACAATGTCAGCTGGAAAAGTTTGAGACTGGACCTATGTGCAAAATTTTGTGTATTTTCATGCATTTGAAGGAAGATTTTGTAGGAATAATAATAATAATAGTAACATTGGCAAATACGAGAGGGCAGAGCATCGTCATCAACACGCCACATGCTCGCTGTGAATTCTCCAGACGGTGACCTGCTCTATTCACACATGTGCACAATTGGACATTACATGGACTTTCATTGGGGAGTTGGCAAGGCATAGTCCATTTAATGTCAGATCCAACTGATTCAGACATTTGCAAAAAGTCAGGGAAGCAGTGCATGTGTTAAAGGGACTTAACCAAAACCAAAACAAAGAGCTAAAAGACGGCGAGTCTCTGTAGAGCTGAGGGGAATTACAGAGTGGGGTGATAATTCTCTGTGGGTTCGTCACTACAAACAATCCCTTTCATCTACGAGTAGTCATGTAATCCATTGTCAATCCAGAAATATAATATTCCCAGTGTTTCTAGTCTTTAGGCTAAGCTAACCACTATAGCTATATTACCAAGATTGCTACATTTCATGTACAGACATGCGAGCGGTGGCGAGCTTTTCATCTCACTCTCGGAAAGAAAGCAAATAAGCATATTTCCCACAATGTAAAATTGCACTGCTTTAAGGTGGTCTGTAAGGCAAATATGAGCCACTTTCTAAACAGTAACCTTGAACACACCTGTGGTGCCGCTTTTGCATTTTGAGCCCTGACCCATAAAGAGTCTGTGTACGCCACTGGTAAAATCTTCAGCGTCACTACCATCCTGTTTCTGTGCCGCACTTGTCATACTGTGACGTCTTACTCCTTAGATACATGGTGGAAATTCAACAACATACTGTCAGATTAGAGCAGTGTATGCAGGCCTATAATGTGAACTAATTGTCAAGTCAAGATTACTCAATATTAGTTAGTAATATAGAAAATCAGTTCATCATCTGAACTGAGATGTCTTTTGTTGTGTGAGCATTTTTACAAAAACAACTCTCAACTCTTATAACTCAATGTATTTCTTTACAGAATAGTGTACATACGTGTGCATGTGATGGGGAGAGGAGCAGATGGGGCAAATCACTGTGTGCGCGTGTGTGTGCGTGTGTGTTTTCGACCCATTCAGCAGTGAGAAACATCTGTGTGTGCATCCACCTGCATGCAATCATCCGCACATAACATCTGCGCTTATCTGTCAGTAAGCACAAAGAAACCAATCTACTTATCCAATACCACACTCAGATGCCAAAATTACTTTTCCATTTCAGTTCTGAACCGCCGAACACATGCCCATATATTCAGGATCAGATGTCAAGAGTGTTTGTGAGTCACGGATTTTGAATGCTCACGGTCTTGGCAGAGGTTACAGCCAGATAACATCAAATGAAAGACACACATATGCACAGTTGGAGCAGTCCTCTATGTGAGTAACTACAAAGGCTGAGCTGAGAAGTCAGTTATCAAGTGCCTTGTGGCGGGTTAAAGACGAAGCCAACTGATGCCGGCCAAGTCTGCACTTAAAGTTTCTTCTGCGCTGACACCGAAACTTGTTCTCCTCCTCCAGTGTTGCGGGGCGTTGCAGCGTTTCAAATAGATGAACGGAGATGCTCTCTAACAGTCACTTCCACCGCATTGTCGTCTCAGAATGTCAATGGGATGAGAGTACAACTCTCGCTATTACTCACAACAGAAGAGAAAGTTGATGGCTCCCTACAGCTGCTCTGGTTTACGGGGGAATCTTCAGACTGAGATGCGAGAACAGTGCTTCCTTGTAAAACGTCAAAATGAGAGTGACTTGGACACAAGCATTAGCACCAAACTCTCAAGAAGGGACCCAGAAATAAAATAAAGACCCCCCCCTCCTTGTGAAATAGTAATTTTAGCCACTTGGTAACTGATTAAATGAACCAGTAAAATGTGTATTTGTGAGAGTGAGGGATTGAAGTGAAAATCTACAGTAGCTCATACACCAACAGTGTGCCTGCATGTGTGTGTGTGTGTGTTGTGCAGGTTGCGGGGCAGCTATGTGTGCATATGCAGTGTGAGGAGAGCGCTGGGGGGAGACCACCTACACTTCCACCTGCTCTGCCTTTTAGAGGGGCCTCTTCAATCACAAGGCTGGGGTCATTATGGATGCGAGCCCGTAGCCGCCAGGCATTGTTTAGCTATTTCTGTCCTCGCACTTTGCAGCGAAACGCCGAGCAAGAGCCCCATTAAAACCTGCGCTTCAAAAACACGAGCAGCCACGACAGGAAACATCAGGTCGCGCACACCAGGCTCTCCTGCTTCTCGCGCGGAAGATAAAATCCTGAAAGGTGCGAGGCAACATCTGCACTATACACTTTCTTAAGATTGTTCCACCGACAAATGTCTCTAATTGTTTAATGTCAAGAAGAGAGGATAAAACGCGTGAAGCTTGTGCAGCAAAACAAACTTCTCTTTAATATGGAGGTAGACGTGATAATAAACGAGGACACCTCTGACTTTGCCCAGACTGACACGGTGATGAGTAATGACAAAGCAGTGAACTGTTTGACAGGCACTGTGAAGATGACTAAGTCCAAACTTTCAGAGTGAGATATGAAGGGGGAAGATGTTGTTTGTTCTTGACTTCAGGGAAAACTATTTGAAGGCTTCTGGAACTACATAAGCTTTTTCCTGTTTTGGTAGCTCTGTGAAGCCGGTTCACTTAAAATCAACCACATTATATTACTTGAGAGGGTTTGGTTTGGGCAAGATGAAAGGTAAGGCAAATGTATTACACATAAGTTCACAATTAAAGGAATAGCATGATGTTTGTGAAGTTGAAGAGCTGAGAGTTAAATGAGAAGATTGATATCAGTCGCATGTGTGGACAGTAAATAAGAAGCTCCAGCAGCAGCATGAAGACTGGAAACAGGGGGATGTGGCTCAACTTATATCTTGTTTGTTTAATCAATATAAATGTACAGATGACATGTGTTGATTTTATGGAGGATTATATTTCAGGTTAGCTGTTTCCCTATTTCCAGCTATACTAAGCACATGGATTCATATTTACCATACAGACAGAAGCGGGGCATTAAATGTTCTCATCTAACCCTCAGCAAAAAGGCAAATAAGTTTATTTTCCAAAAACTATTTCTTCAATTCATGCAAATTTTCCGTGCTTTCTTAAAGTCGTGACAGCCTCAAAACTTCTCAAATTCAGCCAGATACTTTCTCTGTTTGAAACACTAGTAAACAACTCCGCCATGCAGACAATTAAACAGTGATTTGTGACCAAACGAGACTCTTAAATTGCCCATAGAGAGTCTATATTTGGAGCAGAGCTTCCTAAATGTGCTACTTAAGGTAAACTACATTAAATGTGAGGTAATTAGTGTGCCACACAACAGACCACAAACTGCTAATTGTGCTGCCTGTGGTTGTCTCTGCTTGCCTCCACCCAGCGCAACCTGCAGACTGCTCCTAATAGCAACCTCGGCATCCATCCTGCACGAGATCACCGTCCGAGCGCACAACACGCAAACAGTAATTGTCAGCTGAGGTGTGATACAAAAACATGTCTGATAGCAGGCTGAGCAGAGGCACGGGGGCCCGCTCCGTAGGGTGTGTGTGTGTGTGTGTTTGTCTGTTCGGTTCAAGCTGCGCACAAGGTGGTGCACCAGCAAAAGTGCATTTACATATGTGAGTAAGAGTGTGACTGTGAGCGAGAGTGGAGTGTCTGTGTTTGTGTGAGCGGATGAAATATGTGGGTGTTTGTGGGGGAGTTGGATGATTTTTACAGGCACTGATTCACTCGAGGGCGTCCGTGTCCAGGCTTGTTTAAGACGTGCCGGGTCCCGGGCGTCGGGAATGGTGCTCAGTTACAGGATCACGCAAAGGCTGCCTCGGGCTTAACAGGAGTTGCCGACGCAGACAAAGTCAGAAAATCTGTGGTCTTTTATGTTGACAGAAAAACTTGCATGTGAGTGTTTGCCCCCAGAAACTGCTGGCGCTGCACCTTTTCCTCTCAACTATATCCCTAACCTGAGTAAACCCAGTGGATTTCTATCACACTGGCACAAGTAAAAGCACATGTGTGTTATATGACTGGTCATGTTGCTGTTTGTTTATATTACTTAATGAGGTTTGAGGCGTGTGTGTGTGTGAGTTTATTCTTACTCACTCCACCGTCATCGACTCAAACTCCTCACCTCTTCGTCTTGGTCCACCAGTGATGTCATTCTCATTAAGGTCATGACCTCTCCATCAATCATATCCCCTCTAAAGGGATTCCCTAGTCTGACCTCTCTGGTGTTTATTACTGAAAAGTTTCCGCTGTATTTATTTGGATTCTGACTCCGAGGGAAACCAGGAAGTGGACCAGACACTGAGGATGGGACTCATCAAATACAAGAAACAACTGCTGACAGGCAAAGAGGAAAGGGGAGTTTTGCAGAGCATATGTGATTGTTCACACACACACACACACACACACACAGATTTCTGATAAAGATCCTATTAGTTATCAAAAAAATGTGGGCTGAAATGATGGAGCAGCTGATTTCAAATCAGCCAAAACTGCTCGGGTTAATGATTTACATGATTCTAAAAACCATGAGCTCATGAGCTCCACGGAGGCTGACATGGCAATACCCTGGAGGCATTTCGTTTTAATAAAAGCCAAAGCCATGTTTTGACCATGTGGCAGATAAAGAACGAAGAGGAAACACACACACACACACACAGCGGAGCGGAGCGGCTGTGGCTGTGTGCCTGAGCCAAACCATAACTGAGAAGACCCACTCAAAGGAAATCTGAAAGTAGCTTGGCAGACAGCAAACGCACTGGGGATCAAATGTGTGTAGACTTTGGTGGAGAAAGAGGAGTTCATGCAGTTTTTTTTCTTTTGCATTTGCCACTTCAAGACTGTGGGGATAAAACGTCAGCTATCTCAAATCCCTGCCTCTCTTTGCCCTCCTCCCGTGAGACACACACACACTCACACACACACAGAGGAAAGATCTGGAGCCAATTGTTCTCTCATGCCACAACACCGTCACCCCCACCCTCCCCTCTGTTCAGCTAAATGTCCTCTTGTGCTACAGGCTCCCTGACTTTTAACTTATAACCCCGAATTGGGCGAGATCATTAAAAGCACAGTCTGCATTCATTACCATGATTGCATGTTCCTTCACTACAGACAAATAAACAGAAAGAGAGGGAAGGCAGGAGGGGGACGGGACAGACGACAGAGCACAGTGGGGTTGAACGGAGCTGTGGGATGCAGCCAAACACGTTGACCTCTGGCGCTAACATCAGTGACCAACACTTTTGACTGACTAACAGTTTTTCTATCTCTTCTTGCCTCTCGCTCGCTGCAGAGCATGACCCACTGCCTGCGAGCGAGGCTGGCCCCCCGAAGCTCAGGCCAGCCACCTGACTCACAGCTCCCGAAGGGCAGCTTCAGGTTCACTGAGCAGGACGGACACGGGACTTTGCAAAGGAGACCTCAGAGTCTCTTCAGTTAGCGCGGCCATGGATGGCACTGTGCGTGAGACCGTGTGGCTTTGTACTGCCCCCCCCAACCCTGCCTCCTTTTATCATACAGAAATGAGCAAGAGGTTGTGACAAGCCTGATGCTCACAGGGGTCAAGTCTTCCAGGGACGCAAGAGACAAGTTGTCCTTTTTTTTCCCACTCCACACACAAAATGATCAAAGGATTTGACTGAGAAGTAGTTTGGTGTCAGCGTGGATTTCATGGCAGTTGAGAGCAAAGATGAATTAATTAAATAATTCAAAAAAATGTCACTGACATATAATGTAAAACGTGTCTACAAATGGAAGATGTACAGATTTTCCACTACAGCTCATTTGGATCTTGCTGTGTTGTGCGTGTCCTCTGTACACTGCCATGGGCATGGGCGTAGGCGCAGTCTCTTTCCCTCCAACTATCTCCTTCCGTAAGAACAGCAAGAGCTTTTTTTAATTTGCTTTGGCAGCGTTTTGACTCTTGCATGTGTCCATCAATGTCTGATATACTGTATGTGTCCATCACTGTGTCTCATATACTGTCTGCTGTTAAGTCCAGATTTCAGTCCAACGATTTGTAAAATGCATGTTAGAAATTGTGTTCAATTCTTATTTAAAGAGTAAAAAAAAACTAACTTGTTGATAGTTACCACCTTAGTTTATCACATTAGCATGTTAACATTTGCTAATTAGCACGAAACATCAAGTACTTTCCAGCTGATGCTGATGGGATCATCATTCATTTTGCATTTGCTCATAAACCAAAGTATTTGGCAAATAGACATTTTGACCTGATGATGGAGCTAGATGAAACGTTAAGGGATCATCAAGAGGGGGATGAAAACACACCGAATTTCATGTCAATCCATCCAGTAGTTGTTCGACATTCCACTAAAAAACACAAATGTGAAATTCGTGTTGGCACTAGAGGAAAAGTCAGGGGATCACCAAAGTGAATATACCTTCATGGCATTCCAATATCTGTTTAGATATTTTATACTGGAACAAACCAGTGGACCAAATGATCAACAGACCAACCGACAGCCTGTCATCCTGAGAGCCATGCTGCTAGTGTAGCTAAAAATAAATCCTATTAGACACATTTATTATCAAAGAAATAATCTAATCCAATCAAACTTGCTATAATTATTCCATTAGTTCTTTGAAAAAAAAGTCCAGTCCCAGCCCAGTTAGGGCATCAGTCGTTCATGGGTATAGTTCCTATCTAATATTAAGGCAGATTACAAGACCTCAAAGACGCTCTTTTATTGATGTTGTCATGCAACATTAGATGCACTGATGCATGTCAAGGCTTGGACTCAATCAGGCATCTACAATTAGAAAACTCATGAACTTTAGCCTTCAAATTAGTGGCACACAAAGGTTAAATGAGATCTAAGCTGTCAGTAACATCAGCAGGCTGAGTGTTAATAGATCGACATCGTCCGTTCGGGTATAATAGAGCAGAGAGGAGGAAAACACCACCAGGCCATCATGTGATGTTGACGAGGATGATGATGATGATGTACACGATGATGGATCCCTCTATTAATAGACCTGGCAATAAAGTGACCACAGTCACAAAGGAGAACAGCAACACTATGGATGAGAGGCCCCATTATGTCCAAATGAAAGAGTCAGCCTCTCTGTCAAGAGGGCGCTTTACAAATAAACCTCATTTGACTGAGCATGTCTTTCTCTTTCCCCTTGCCCACCCGCTCTCCCTGCGCTAACCCCCCGACTCCTTTCTGCTGAGTGGGTGTTTGGAGGAGTTGTGAAGGTCAGGGCAAAGACTCCGAAGTGAGGAGCGAGCTTGGGGCTTTGACCTCTGATTGGCCCGTGGCCGCCCGAGCCGCTGTGAGTCACAGAGACGGAGCCGCCGCGCCAACCAAAAAAGGGGGGGCCCGGCATTGCGGAGAAGCAGACGACGAGTAGGCTGCTGCCCGGCACTGACAAAAGGAGAGTTGTGCAGAGGTGGCGAGGCACAATGGGACGGTTTGAGAGGAGGAGGTGAGGAGAGCTCAATCTCCACCATAAGCATCTTATTGTGAAAGCCTGCTTTGTTAAGAGACAGAATCTATAGGGTGAAGAAATTAAGGGGATTTCCCAGTGTGTAGGAATTGGTGATATTGTGCAAGTGAGGAAGAAAAAGATGTGCTATATTAAAAAAATATACTAAAATATCTTTCACTCACATCATTTACTGTTACCTCCTCATTCTGGGAATAAAGCCACAAAATGGTTAAAGTTCATTCTACATGATTTATTATAGGGGTAAGAAAACGTCTCCGTAATGACAACATAATACATTTTTCAGCAGTGGAGGTGTGGGAGACTTAAAAATATTTTTCTTATCTCCTCCCTTCATGCAGATGTTCACATTGTGGTCAGAAGAAAATTCTACACTCACGAATACTCCGCCCTGAGTGATATACGTGCTTGTTCACACACACACACACACACACACACACACACACACACTTTGCTTAATCTTACGGTAAACAGCTTCCTTCCACCCTCAGGCCTTGCCTTTCCCAAACTCACCCAGGAACAAGAGCAGGTAACACTCGGTTGGTTTTGGCGCTCATCCATGTGATCCCGACTGTTAAAACCGAGTCTGTTGCCAAGCAGCTCGTCCTGCCCTGGAACTCTTTGAAAGTTTGCCCAAAAAAATATGCATAAAAAAAACATCAACACAAAATCCTACGTAGGACTAGAAAAAAAAAAGCAGAACTCAGAGGAAGGAATTTCTGTACTTGAGAGCACAGAACAACTCTAAATCTAAACAGACTAAACAGAGATGTGACTAATCAAGATGTGACTAAGATGTCGGCCACATTTTTTTTTTGTTTTCTCGCAAAAGCTCAGACCTGATAGCTGAAGTGTTCGACTAATCACCACATGTCATTGTTTAGAGCCGAATCCACCCAAAAAATCACAGCGCTACTGTTAATAATTGATGGGCTGATTAATAGCGATTGTTGAGGACAAAAACAATATCGCATATTAATCTATAACACATCGTACATCTGTCTCAGCGTTCACACATTTCTCTCTCCCACTGGTTGGGTAACATGAGTGTTTTTGACTAACATTTGGCAGGATGGCACCGTGCCACCTCACGAGTGTTCCCGTAAACACTCACCACTCTGGACCCTATACTGTTGCGCTTTGCCAAAATGTCACTGGGACTGTGGTCAACCTCTACCGCAACGCTGAATAAAACTTAAACCCCGAGCAGAGCAGAGCAGCAGCAGGGCAACAGCAGAGACAGGCAGCTGCACAGAGAATAGAATTTATAAGGGAGGTGGCAAAGTGGAAGCATAACACTGCCAGGAACTGTTGTTTTCCTCTGTTTATTCATATTCCCATGGATACTGACAAAAAGGCATAGAATTAAAATAGTCGCTGCGAATACCAGAGAATTACCTGAGATGAGGCCATTATGATCAGGCATGGAGACCCTTAAAAGTGGTGATTTCACATTTTCCAAGTCACGTCAAGAAGGCGGTAAACAGTTGTGTTCTCATTTCTGTGACATTTCTAAAAGATGTTGAGTAACTTCTGTCCTAACAGGAGCACTCCCTTTAGGCCTAAACATGATAACAGGGTCTGTCGGAGCAAATATCTTTGTATGTGCTTTTTCCAACAAGTACATGTTGTTACAGGGTAGTTGTGACTGTTCACTGCCAAAAGGGAAAACCTGTCGAAAGCTCGATCCAGCCCTTTTCTCCAGCGCAGGTCTGATACGCACTGACTGATATTCTGCTGATGAGAATGGTGAATGTTAAATAATCAAAGGTGTTTTGAAATATTCAAAGATGATCATATGCTTGTGTAATTTGGCAGTTTGCCCGATTTCATTTTGTTATCTAGATCCGTGATTCCCATCCAGGGGTAAACTTGTGCCCCATGGGATATATGTGGAAAGCTAACTCTATATTTTAGCTAAAAAATTGAAAAAACATATTTGTATCAAGCAGGAAAATAAAAATCCCAATAGAATGAAATAGTTTCCTGAAAATAATGGATAAATGGTTGAAACATCCAACAATTCACTGACAATTCTGTAGTATGAAAATATAATCGAAGCAATATCCAGTTTTGTATTATTATTAACTAGCATCCAGTTTATAATCCA
Source organism: Holacanthus passer (assembly GCA_025331565.1). Classification (NCBI taxonomy): domain Eukaryota; kingdom Metazoa; phylum Chordata; class Actinopteri; family Pomacanthidae; genus Holacanthus; species Holacanthus passer. The sequence goes on from JAFREQ010000043.1 coordinate 154,908, forward strand.
TTGACAAGAACGATGGTGTTGATGAAGCGGTCCTTGAACTCATCTGACAGAGCTGTGGGGGAGGTTGGGAACCACTGATCCTGACTGATCCTCTGCCTGTATCTCTATTCCATTATTCAGTTGTATGATATGTACGCTGGCCTTGTCTCCATCTGTAAACAAAACAGTTGTTATTGATGTGTTTCCTGGTATAAACGGCTGTTGAACATGATCAGAGATTCATCCCTCGGGTGCAGCCGGAGGATTTGGCGCCTGCCGAGGCAAAGCATCCCACCTGACTTGTTCTGTCTGTGCAGGGATACGGGATCCAGTGGCGGAGGCATTTGTGTTTGTGTGGGCGTTAGAAGACTTACAAACAGGAGACAAAGGTTCCCTTCTCTGCAGCTGGTGCGCACTGTGCTCTTAGAGAGCGAACCACAGTTCTTCTACCTGTGGAGCAAAACCAAATGAAAGGCAAGGCATTATAGATCAAAAGGCTAAATTACTGGTGAATCTCGCTGCTTGAGATAATTGACTGGGTTTGGCTTGTGTTGGACAAAGTTTCCCACTCATGATCAAAGCAGGGTTACTGCAGGCATCATGCTCAACATCAGCAGTACCTCACAAACCTGTCAGGATACTCTTACTGGTCAGTGGTGTGTGTCTCTGAAGTGTGTTTTGAGTCGTCAGATGCAATCAGATTTTGATGCAAATATCAATAAGGTGTTTGATATTTTCCAAATTCTCTGTCCTGCTCAGCAGAGACAGATGGATGCTCACTTGTCCTCCCTGCTCAGACAGAAAGTCCCTAACTTACAGGCTCATGGTTGGGATTTATAACAGGAGCAGGACTGCTGCTGGAATGAGGCCCGGGTGGGAGTGGCTTCCCGGTTCTCCCAGAGAGGAACTGGGACGTCATGATGCCCATATAAGGCCTCAGGACTTCCTCCACAGGATGGATCATAATAAACAGCCTAGTGATCCTGCGTTTTATATACAGACTATAATTAATTTCAAATGGATCCAGCATCAGGTTGAAGATGATCTGATCCGTATTTGACTAACACTTGATCTATTAAATCCACTTAAACAAATAATGGCGCATTTTTTTTTAACAATCTAACAACAGGGATGAATGAATTAAAAGCACTTATTTGCTCCATCAGCGTAATCTCACCTCTTCGCTTAAACAACAACCATTCATTCCGCCTGTAAACGCGTACAAAGCTGTATAAATAAAACGGGCTCTCGTGTTGCTGACACCGGTCTCCTCCTCGCTGCTCTCTTGCCTACAGGCTTGTTTACAGTCGCCTCTTCCCGGCATTAGCGTCACACGACGTCGCGCTCTGTGGGCGGGGACACCGGGCCGCCCGACCAATCACCGCGCTGCATCGCCTGTAGCTCGCAACACGTAACGCCCGTGTGCCGCGCCGTTATAAAAAGGCTCGTTTTCGAAGCAGCTCAACACACCTCAACAAGCACCAAGAGCAACATACTAACTCATAGGAACTGAGAACTTTTCCTTCACAGGACAGCAATCAGGACACTGGAAAAAAGAGTTTATTTTACCTGCTGACACTGACACAGACAGTTTTTGTTGGACCTTGGACTTTCACTCTTTCTCTTATTGGAGTGATTTTCATTCCATTTTGATTTTTTTGGGACACTGTTGAGAGAGACAGAGAGAAGACGAGTGCATGCTCTCTGCTGACATTGACATTTGTTGATTACCCAGAGACTGTGTTTCTATAAGCAGCTGGTAAGCTTCACTTTTTTCCTACGACTTTATGTCTACAAAGATGGAACAGCCTTTTTATCATGACGACTCTTTTCTGTCGGCTTACGGCCACTCAGATGCAGCCATGCACGACTACAAACTGCTAAAGCAGAATATGAATTTGAACTTGACAGAGCCCTATCGCAACCTGAAATCCCAGCTGAGAGCCGAGGCTGACCTCTACCAGGGGGGGCAGCAGGACGTGGGGTCCCTGAAGCTCGCGTCCCCGGAGCTCGAGAGGCTCATCATCCAAAACAGTAACGGGGTGATCACCACTCCCACCCCGGGTCAGTACTTCTACAACCGGGGCATCACCGATGAGCAGGAGGGCTTCGCAGAGGGCTTCGTGAAAGCCCTGGACGAGTTGCACAAGATGAACCAGATGCCCCCTCCAAACGTGTCCATCGGAGCCGGTGGTGGAGTTACGACGTGCTCGCCGGCGGCCTCTAGCGTCTTCGGCTCCGCCCTGCAGCCCGAGCCTCCCATCTACACCACGCTGAACGCCTACTGCCCCAACACGAACCTGTCCTCCGCATCCAGCTACCCCACGGCCACCATCAGCTACCTGCCGCCGCACCAGCAGAGCCACCCGCAGACGTCCACGCACGGCGCGCACGCCTTCCAGCACACGCTGCCCGGCTCCGGCCTCCACCCTCAGCGGCTCGTCGCCCTGAAGGAGGAACCCCAGACCGTGCCAGACCTCCTCAGCAGCGACGGCTCGCCTCCCATGTCCCCGATCGACCTGGAGACCCAGGAGAGGATCAAGGCGGAGCGCAAGAGGCTGAGGAACAGGCTGGCGGCCACCAAGTGCCGGCGGCGCAAGCTGGAGCGCATCGCCCGGCTGGAGGAGAAGGTGAAGTGTCTGAAGAGCGACAACCAGGGGCTGTCCAACACGGCGTCGGTGCTCCGGGACCAGGTGGCCCAGCTCAAACAGAAGGTCCTGACACACGTGAGCAGCGGCTGCCAGCTGATGCTCACGAGCAAGATGGAGGCGTTTTAAACAGCAGAGACTACTAACAGACTGAAAAAGTAATAACACTGGAGTCATGATGTGCATGCAAGCACTGGGACGCCGGCTCATGTGTTGTCAACACTGACAACAACAACACAGGGCCGAGGGCTATGTGTAGACAACTCTTAAAGGCTATAGAGGGTGAAGAGACTGATTGAAATGGTACTTCCGGATGCTGGACATCGCTCAAAAGACCATTCAAGCCTTGACACCAGGGCAGCATCCAGACACTGAGCAGCAGAGCGGGCACAGGCCCACAAGTCTGGTTTACTAATGGTAGAAAATGGGAATGATTATTGTATACTTTGTACTTATTTTGTCATGCAATGCTGCATTTATTCATTGTGTAAATTATTTTTTTTTGTTTGTCCGGTTGATCCAGACAAACTAATGATGTCCAATGTTTACACTGTCTTTTTTATTTGTGATGTGTATTTAAGTAAAGTGTCTTAAAATGAATGAAGTGGTGCGTTTGAGTGTTTGTTTTCGATTTATAAATATATCACACATTAAAAAACACACACACATAAATAGCAGGAAAGAGTGGGCAGGATAATAGTTTCCAGATATATTGTAAGCATTAGATATACTGAGGCTCTCAGTGAGGAGCCCTGACACAAGCACATTCTGGTTTCAGTGTTTTTACGCACGGAGCGTAACTCGCGTACGCAGGCCTTTCCTCATTACGCACGGGCTTGTCCATATAAGGGCATGTTGGTGAATACTTCGTCACATGGGAGGATTTCTGGGAACCCCCGCCCAGTTAACGCAAACCGGTTTCATCTCAGTGCCTCCTCGTTTTGTATCGATGAAGCCTGCGAGCTTCACAAGGGTGGCGGAATTTCCTTTTCTGATTGTGCAACTTCACATGAACCTGACTGAGCAAAGTTCACCCTTGTTATCAGGCAGATAGTTAAAAAGTTGGTCTAACTTGCTTAAAGGCAAACAGGAAGCAGATTTTAAAAAATTTATAACATAAAGCCACGATCACGTTCTTAAATCCACTTGGGTGCCACTCACACGTAAAAGTCGTGGAGGCATATTTGAGGTACCAGTATGATTGAAAGATTGCACGCGCACACACACACACACACACACACACATACAAGAGGGGAAGTGACAGTGGCTCCAGGAATGGCGGGGGCGTCTCGAGATGCCACGCCGCTTGGCACGGCACTGGGGTGGGAGTGGGCGTCCGGAGCGCGCGGGAGCATCTGTGTGGATGGATGCATGGATGGAGAAGTGCGCCTTGCCAAGGACGCATCAGAGGCCAAATATGTGCGGCAGCAGGGCCTCAAAAGGATGGGTATAAGAGGGGGGAAAGTCCCGCTTTAAGAAGACGTGAGTCAGTCATTAGGCTATTATCCGGGGGTCAGTGAACGTTTCATGGGCCCCAGATGCACCAAAGAATGATGATAATGATAATAAGAGCAGGGGGGAGGTGATGGAAGGGGGGTTAAACTAGAAAATCAGTGGAGGCAAATAAAAAAGTTTGTTAAACAATCTAAATGCCTTTTAAGAGAGGTTGTGTACAAGCTGGTCTCTAGAAAACAGGAGGGGGATTTCTGTCCGTCTAAAAGCAGACTGTGACGTACAAGTAAACAAGACAGCGGGCCTGGACCGAGAAAAAAAACTGTCTCTCTCAGTACTCACGAAACCACTTCAAAGCAGACCAGGAGCGCAGGCTGCGGTTTTCGAGCGCACTCTCACCTCAAGCTGTTTTGGAGAGGAAAGGTTTTGCCCTCTTTTTTTCATCTGACACGTATTTAAAATAGCCCCATTTCCATCAATAACAACTCCCCTATAGTTATTTTTGTGCCATGGACGTGGAAACAGAAGAAACAGGCACGCCCACGCAAGTTCTCCTTTCCTGTGACTTTTGATCAAGAAACCTATATTTCAGGGGATGTACGTTTTGTTTTTTTTAGCTCAGTTTTTTTTGCCTCCAGTGACGGTTTCATTTATTCATGATAAGAATCAATAACAGCATCAGCTTGGATGTGAAGAAGCAGCAGGAGCGGTTTATTTCCCATCAAACGCTCATGAATATGCACGAAGTGTCATCGCATTAAAAAACATCTCTCTTGCGCTCGCGAGCTTCACCTACTCAGAGGAATACTTTTGAAATATCACCGCGTTGATCGAGGCTCCATTTACGCACGCGGCAGGCCTACATGTTATTATAATGCGCGCGCACGCGGTCCAAAAAACAAGCCAAGTGAAGCCGTGCTGGCTCTCCACACGCCTCGGCCCACAACCCACACCGAGTGTCTGTGGGAACATCTGTGATGCGAACGGTGACGTCTGAAGAGCTCTGGGTGGGTTTGATTTTTTTCCTCTCTCCACGAGCCCCCTTCCCCTCCCACGGGCCTGGCTCTCGCACTCTTCTGTTATCTGCTCCACGAGCATGAATATTCCTCCCACCTTGTAGCGGCCATCTGAGGTTCTTACAGAAGTTGGATCACAAGTTGCATCACTAGTTTTTTTAGAAGGCGAACAGAGAGAGATGATTTGGGAAGGGGGTGTTTTTGTTCATGAGACCTAGTTTGAGGAAAGTTTGCCGCAGTCGTAAAAAACATTTGAACCATTTGAATTTTCTACATTCTGTTGTGAGTATTTAGGCTTATTATTATTATTATCATCACAAGTTTGCAAATCCTATAGTGAGGAGGATAGTTCTATTTTAAAGGTGTCTTATATTGTTATTATTGTTGTTGTTGTTGTTAAACTTGACTTCATTAATAATCTGCCCTATGAATTCAACCCAGTGTCATAGTCATACAACAACTGTTCCCATCAGTAACAGTGATGTATCATGTGTTTGGCTCTGACATCCTCATCATTGTGGCTGAATCTACAGCAAACAGAGAGCTGGCGTATACACAGTGTTTATTAGAATATGGTCACATTGTAGTATATGTTGGTGTATTAACACCCCAGCAGAGCAGTGGCCCTGAAAGCAGGTCCAGATTCACACATACTCTTCAGCACAGACCAGTCACTGAATCATAGCGTGGTTTGGAGGGTTTTGATAGGTGCACACCGCCATCTAGTGGCGTAATGCCGGAACAGCAGCTGAAATCATGAACAGCAAACAAGTGATTTAGCACCAATAATAGCTGTCCTACTTTCAAAGACTCCCTTTGCTGTGATGATGATCACACACTAACAAACCATTTATCAGCTAGACAAGTTTAAATTTGGTTATTAAATGAAGATGTATGTGAACAGGGCATATGTTGAGCCCAGATAAAATTCTATTTTATATAATGAATTCCTTAATTCATTCTCACATGAGGGTACCAGGACCTTGATATTGGCCTGCAGGGCAATTGTTAGGCATTCATTTCAATGTAATCTGGTTTTTGAAATTAATCAAGAATAACTGTGTCACTGTGGTTAGATGAGTTAATTGAAGTAAAAAGTATTTATTCTGTTGCTTGAGTATTAAACGTTCACATTGGACATTGTGCAGTCTTTATATAAGTGTGAGTATACTCTGCAGAGATGGGATAATGTATTTAACCCGCTGACTATTGTCACGCCTAATACAGGGAAGGTGCTTTCACTATTCATTTTTATCACTGCAAACCTGCCTGTCTGCACAGCTTCTAGGATTACAATACAGTATGTATATAATTTCAGTAAGGGACTGTGTGAAAGTTAATAGGAAAAGGGGTGTCAGAAAGGGGGAGAGGGTTACGAAGGAAATGAAGGAATGGTAATCAGATTTTTGGGGGTGAGCAGGGCTGTGTCTTTTTTTTTCCACCCCAGATTTATGTATTTCTTTATTTTATTTTTTCAAATGTAACAAATAAAGAAGAAAAAAGGAATTAATACAAAAAGAATGATTTATTATTATAACCATCTTTAAGTCTTTATACTGTCGCTCTTAGTTATTATTCGAGTTTAGATAGTTTAGATGATGGACGGAGAGTATTGCAGATTCTTTCCAAGTCAAGGGATGGTTCCAGATACTTATAATGCTGTGCAGTTTGGATTTTTCAAAAAGTAAAACATAAGGTCCAAACCCCCCATCCTCACCCCAATAACTTTGATACAGTCTCTAAAGTGCTGTGTTGTATTTTCCATATTGTATATTTAGGTTTGTATCAACTCTATTGCTGCATTGGTCGTCCATAACAATGTTTCCTCTTTGACGTGAGAATAATCCACAGATTGAGGATGTGAACGAAAGCCGACATAGACTCACTGAGAAAGCATTAGTCACCTCTCACATCTACTATGTGTGTGCATGTAAGAATGAGCGCTTGAGAGGGAGAGAAAGAGAAACACAAAGACTGAAAGTCTTGTGGACTTTGAAGGTCAGATTGAGGCCTTGCAGGAACAAATGGAAAAGATAACCTCATCTCATCTGTGTAACAGTTTTGGTCGGATGTTGACCTCGTGAAAAGTCTGGAATGATGCTGAAACAAAAAGATAATCTCAACTAATTTATGTCACATACAGTGCCCTATCACTGAAGCACTGGCTTACTCACTGTCATCAATTTAAATGTGTGTGTGTGTGTGTGTGTGCACTTGTGCATGTGCAGAACGACACTCATTGGTGACCCTCTCTGTCCAGCTCTGTCATTTGCTGCGATGATGACTTTCACAAAGGACACATTATTAGCTAACATCATCAAGTAGCACCAGTTCACTACAGAAATAGCAGCAGTGGATTCAAACAAGCACACACACGCGCACACACACACACACTGTGCCTCATTATCTGTCCTTTCAGCAGAAAAATGTCAAGTGGTGTGTGGCATTATCAAGATGACGCACAGCTTGTGTTCATTTTCACCTGCAGAGGGCACACGCTGTTCCACTGAGAAACATCACCATGATTTATGTGTAAAAGCTACATATGAGTCACAATGAGATCAAAAAGTGCCACATTGTGATGATGACCTGGGTATTGTTGGTTGATCTAAACAATATTCACAGGACCTGATTCATAGTTAGGGCCTGTTTGCTGGATTCAGACGATGCAGTCGTGCTGTCAGTTCAGTTGTAGCTGAATCTCTTGGAAGGACTTAAATCCTCCCAAGCCCAAAAGGCATTTGTTTTAAATGCAGCAAGGATAATAAAATCAGACTTTGACAGTGTTAAAATAAATTGTCCTGATACTTATTTAAATTTAAGACTATTTGAATTTCTCCCTTAAAGCGATAGTTGGGAAAGGGCGAGACTGAGTGACAGCTGTCGGGATGGGAGGGCACACACACTTGTCACGCCGGATCAGTAAATTGGGGGATGACAGTGGTGAGAAGACATTGCATAAACACTCTCTGCTCCCATAATCAGAGGTGGAGGCCGCGTTTGGAGGCGCCAACGCTGCAGTCAAATGTTTCCCAGCATGCCAACACGCAGCGCTCAGCCTGAGGTTATGCATAAGCTTGCTGGGTTTGATTCAATTAGTTTTTGAACAAGAAGAATGTGAAATTGCATTGTTATCGGGCTAAAGCAATGATGAGTTCATTAGGACTGCACATTTGGAAATATAACTGGCAACATACAAGAGAGTGAAATTTCAGTCATCAGTGGTGGAGCGAGTGGAGAGAACCCAGAGGAAGCAAGTTATCTGCAGTGTGTTGTTTCTATTTCCAGAGCGTTGAGGTTTCTGATGCATGGAGTAGAGAAGCTCTGAATGTAGCTGTGCGCAGTGGGGGTTTGGGTATTTGAAGAAAGGATTACAGTACAAGGCTACTCCTTCTCACAATCCACCTTTTCCGATAAAGGGGGAAAAAATGTAGAAATTTTCTCTGTGTTACAAAAGTTTGCTTGAATTCCCAAACTTTCAGAATGAAACCCTAAAATGTTTCCACACACACAACACCAGTGATTCCCCCAGATGTACTCCTGCTGTTTCCACATACTTTAAAGCTCCATTAATTAACTCAAGTAAGCTCAACTAGTAAGTAGAAATATGATTGGATTAAAATATATCCACATATTTGCATTAAGGAGGAATATAAACTGCCAGATAAGATTCAAATTGCTGTGATGTCGATCCTTAGAAAATATTTGCAATTGTGCCAGTTGCCACCACATGTTCTTTATATACAGCCTGTGGTTGAAATGGAGAGTGTTTGCAAGTGAGCAGAGAATTTGAAATAGTTAAAAAGGAAGAATAACACTGACAATTAAATTCAATGGAGAAACATTTTGTAACCATGTCCAGTTTTATAATTGATGGTTAAATAACAGCCAATTTTTAATCCATTTAAATGAACATCATGTTGACTTGAATACGTCTGATTGGGCTGTGCTGTAGGGTACATCAGATATAAAAGGTTATAAGACGCTGTATTACAATGTTCTCCTCCTTGCTCAGATACACAAATAGAAACATCAGGATGAATCTAGTATAATCCATCATTGTTTTGGGGACTTGCAGATGAAAAAAAGTACAAAGTGCAGCCAGAAGAACTATGACTCAGGCTCGGGATGGCATTTAGAAATGTTTCTTTATTGAGAATGTAAAGCACAGAAACACCCATTTCAGCAAGCTTACCACAAACCTGACAAATCAGTTTTCCCTTTATTACAAAACATTTACATCTAACAGCGTGTCTCACTCTAGAAATACCTGACATCATTATAAAAGAAACATCCACAGTACATTGATGATATACGTGATTAAACTACCAGAACAACCATAGCTGGTACGAAAAGCTGCCTCTGCAGATTTGCTCTGATAGGCAGATGTTTGTTTCTGAATTTCAAACCATCCCTCGGGTATGAAGCATACCTCTCCACGGTCATTATCATACCAGATCCCTTACTGTATGTTCAGGCCAGTAGTCTCTGTTAGAAAGCCTAAGTTACATTCATTATTATCATTACTCTGCGTGACCCTCTCCACTATCATATTACCTCATGACGTGTAGACTGCACGATACAGCATCACAACAGCAAGATCTGTATTTAACAATTGACTAACGCACAGTTTAAAGTCACCTAGATGATTGAGAAGAGTAGCAGGATAGTACAGGTACATCATGTTTTGCAATACTGTCACGAAAAGTCCTCTGATTAACGATGACAAGTTTGATTCATGTACAAGTGCTAATGCTGTAAGACTTTACATTTCCCATGTGCAAGACTCAGATGATGTCAGTGATTTGTTTTACTGAGCCGTAAAAAGCGAATAAAAGCCTGACTTTAATAAAGACCTTGTTAAAAAATCACCTTGTTAGCTGAAAAGATTTTTTCAGCCATTATTAATACATTTATTATTGAAGTCAGAGCCCTTGCAGAATTCAAATACTTGACTGTTTTAATCAGGCCTCTTTAATAGTAATTGTTTTTTAAAAGCCTGGCTGTTTAGTTTGTTCAAATAACTGAATGTGTATTGGAGGTGTAACAAGTTTATTTTATACCAATATAGTATTATTCAAATCATAGGTGGAGAATGTGGTGGTAATGATAATGAGAGCTTAGGTTTGTGTGGTAAGGTTAGTTACAAGAGCGAGGTTACGACTCCGTTTCAAGAGATAGATTTTGTATATTAGGATCTAGACAGTTACTAACTATGTTGCCCTCTATTGCCCCTCTCTACAAGCCGCTCCCACTCCCCTCAACGTCGTCCACGATGACTGAGCGTTTACGCAGCACAGAGTTGCCCTTCCTGCCGCTCCTGGCCTGCAGGGGCAGCTTGGCCTGGCAGGGGGCCCGGTACTGAGGCAGGCCGGACTTGGTGGTGTCCAGCTCCTCTGGGTCGTCCTGCTGGGCCCTGAGGGCGGCGATCACGTCCTTGTCCGAGGGACTGAGGGTCAGGCAGCCGCAGGGGCGACCGCCATCGCCCTCCGCTCCGACCTCTCCGGCCTCTCCCGCCTCCTCCGGCTCATCCTCCACCGTCATGAAGGCGTCCCCCCACAGGCTCTCGCAGAGATCCCTGCCGTGCTGATACATCTACACATAGCACACACACACACACACAAAATATTTATAGAAAGTGCAAACATATCTACCCCCTGTGGCAAAATGATGGCTGTCCACTAACAGTGCTGACAGAAAACCACAGTGTAAACACACAGTGTAAACAGTAAAAACCATGCATTCAAAATTTTGACTTGAGTCAAAGTGCAATGTACTTAAAGTATCAAAAGTATTCATTATGCAGAACAATCCCTTTCAGAGTGTTAACTAATGGAGATCCAGATAAGACATTTTTTACAGCTTTGCATAACTCTAACCTGAGCAGGTCTTTTCCATGACACAATCAAAAACATCTGAGTGGGTGTGCAAAACTTTTCATCTGCAGTATTGTATCATATTTTTATGAGTTGATAATATGTTTTATAATATATTATAATAATAAGTAACTGGAAGCTATAGCATGGCTGTTACATGTATTGGACTAAAAAGTACAATATTGCCACAGAAGTAGCACAAATTGGAAATACTCTTTGCACTTTAGTATAGTTATTGAGTAAATGTACTGCGTTGTCCACATTTTCTACTTTCCACGGCTGACAACTATTTGAGCTAGGAGAGCTCTGGAGCAACAGCTACTGAATGTCAAATTTGGTATTATTCTTCCAAGTAAGTAAGTGCACGCTATTTGCAAAGCTTTTCTTGCAACATTCATCAAGTATAGCCTTTCTTTGCTTGTAAACATCCATTGGAATAATTGATTCAGGCCTTTCGGGGCAGCGCCGGCCTTGAAAACAAACACACCATGCCAGGTGTTTAGAGGGGGGGCTGCAGGCACCTGGCAGCAGCACTCGCGAGCGGCTTTTGTCTACCTCTCTCGCTCGCCTCACCTCGTCTCCTGCAGCCTTGACAGCAAAATTATTAAAAGACCAGATGACCTTGAAAAGCTGAAAGACTCCATCTCCTCACGGTAGGATGACGATTCTGTCAAGCCTCGCGGAGTCGACGGACAGATCCGAACTAATCGGAAAGGTCGCTTCCAGCACCTTTTGCGACAGGAAATTCATTACAGCGCTCAGTCTTTCTGAAGTTACACTTTGAGGAGAAACTCCAATTACTGCTGACATTAGCTTTATGTTTTCTGGAGCATGAAAAATCATATTCCCCTCTAATAAGACACGTATAGGGATTAAAAGGGATGTTGCACAACGCTGCAAAAAAAACAAATCGCAATTCAACGTTTAAGCTGTTTAACTGTAAATGGTGTACGCCTACACGCTTGGGAATAGTTGGGAAAGCTAATTAGTAAAGTTTCAGTGACACACAGGCTATGCTTTTCTGTGTTTAAGCTCCCATTCTCTCTCATAACCAGGCATTAAGAAGTGCTGCCAAGTCTCCGTCTCTCTCTCCTACTATAGCTCATTTTGTCCCTTTGATAACTTCCACTATATCTCCTCGCTGCATTTGTTTCTTCCCTTCCTTTGCTGTTTGTATATCTCCCTTATTCTTCCTGTTTCTCTGTAGCACCCCCCCCCCCCCCCCACCCCAACGTCTGCTTTCTTTCATCCTCCTGTCTGTTGGGGGATTAAGACTGAGTCACACAGGGCGCTCAGAGAAGAAAAAGCTGTAATATATTTACCGTGTTCGAAGGACAAAGAGGATGACAGCTATTTCTCTCCACTACATATACTCTCTGCCTGACACTTAGGTCTTATCGCAGCGACCCCATAATACACACAGGGGTGCACACACACACACATGCACGCACACACATATTTCTGTCCTTCCTCAGGCAGACATGGTTTGCTGCCAAAGTTAATTCAGTACAAGCACAAGTGGCTGTAGACGACATGGTGTGATTGAATAAGTGAGATACTGAAATTTCCTAGGGCTCTATCCTGTCCTCCCCATCCTTATCTTATTCAATTCTGCCCTTCTCTGTCCGAAAAGCCATGACGTTACACGGTGTGAAAAGGAAACAGAAAGGAGAAAGGGCTTAAATCCTTAAACTGGTTGGCAGTGACAAAAGGTAATTTTTCTCTTGTAGCAGCCGTCTATTGCAGTGATTCTCTTGGCCGGGGGTCAAGATCAGAATTAGATGGAGGTACTTTTCATTTTTTTATGCAGCTGAATAGAAACGACTTTTGTAATGATATATTGAAGAGATAGAAAATTCTAAATCTACTCCGCTAATCTTATCTGGGGAGGTCTGGAGAATATTATATTACAATATTCTTAAACAAAATGCAATTGGTAGAGTTGATTATTTCAGAGAGATAATGACCCGCAAATTACATTATAATTATCTAGTATATGTATTCAGAGTATCAGTGAAATACTAGGTGGCTAGTATTGCTAGTAGTAGACAAACATGGGGGATAACTTTGTGTTGTAATATGATGTTTTTCATTTTTGTTGCTGGAGAAAAACACTGGGCTAAGCTTGGGAATATAGGGGCCACCTCTATAGCTGTAGTTATACTAAAAAAGTTATGTGTGCAATTTTAAAATGATGATGAAATACTGGAGAACAGTCATGCAATTTTATAATACTTAGAGTGTATTTATAGGGTATTTGGGCTGTAAAATAAAATGTCTCCTTTTTCAAAGTAATCACAACTTAAGTATCGCGTATGTTGGTCATAATATGAAAAACATAGAAAAGTGAAAAACAGCTACTGTTGGTCCCTGTACATAGCTTGTAATTATTCATTATATATTTAGTCATTTAAAAATACTTATTTCATGTATTTTATGTCAAGGTCCCCACTAAACCAAAATTTGTGACCCTCTTATTCTCTGTAATTCTCCCCTTGTAACTTCATATAAGTAGCTAGTAAGTATTTCATTTGTATCCTGTAAGTACAAGATATGTCACACTGTAAATTGCAGGCTGTAATGTAAAGCGTTACCAGTAGATGTAAAACATTGTTCAGTAACCTCAAGTGGTCATTTCCCTCTTCCTCAGACCATCGCTCTCGACGTGTTTCGTGCCACTCTTTGCAGATTTAACCTTATTCCCGCAAAATCCGAAGCAGAAAGAGTGTCTTTCGCTGAGATAAATCAGACCTTGGCTGGCAAATAATGTTACCAATGAGCACAAAGAGAGAGCGAGACACTGGGTGCCAGAGGGATTTTTTGCATGCAGTGGATGTGTGCGCGTCCTGCCTATGTGTGCCTTTAAATGTATTAGCTCGTTTCTATGCAAATTGACATCTACCGCAGTAAGCATTTACAAATCCCGACTGTATCTGTGTATATTTATTCTATACGCGCAGACACACACACACACACACCTACAATGCCTTGTCTATTGGGTGAACTTTTCAGGAGCTGGCAGAAACACCGTGGAGGATTTTTGAAAAGGTTTCATGAGGATTTAATTTCAATCCATAGAGAATCATCATTTGAATTTGAAGCTTAAAAAACCCCTAACTTCAGAGATTTTTTTTTTTAATGGCAGACATAGTTCTGTCTGTGCATGTTTTGCTGTCCTGTGCAGAACGTCTCAGCCCTGAGGTGGACTAAAAGCGCTGTGAGCTCAGACCATGATTTGGCCCCACTGTGAAATGTCCCATCTCTGCCGGCTGAAGAGAAAACAAAATGAAGCTTTACTGCTGTGACCTCCAAAAATGTTGCGAGGGGCCGGCACTTGTTTGCAGTCTATCTAAGAAGGGGAGATTTGTTGAATGTGCTGAATGCGGTGACTCATTTTCTTTATATTCAGGAGCTGTTTAAAACACTCTGTTTTGAGAGCTACTTAAATTTATTGGAGCCTATTTTGTGCCATTAGCGTCGCCCTACATGAAAATGGGCCAATACAAGCACGCAAAGCACGAAAATACACAGGCCCAGAGGCAAACAAACACACACACACACACACACTCAAATATTCTCTTTGCATTTTCTCTCTTATTACAAATCAGTCATTTCCAGCAATCAAATGATATCCACCAGAGAGTCCTAATAGGTCTGGTGTCTGGGGGGGTGTGTTCATTTGTTGATGTGTCTCTCTTTCCCTCTGTGTATGTGTGTGTGTGAATGTGAGAGAGACAAAAGGGAGAGAGAGAGATAAAGGGGAAGAGAAAGAGGGAAAACGGGGAGAAAGACAGGGAGAGGGACAGACGGATGGATGGATGGATGGATGGATGGATGGATAGATAGATAGATAGATAGATAGATAGATAGATAGAGAGTGTCATGGCATGTGGTGGGCGACAGTGAGCTGTCAGCCACAGCTGCACACCAGCCCCTCAGTGACTCTGCCTCTTCTTAAATCACCCAGCTGGCCTCTGCCCACTGAAGCAGGACCGAACCTTTTCATGCTTCAGCCCACAGCGCCACCCTGAGCTGTTAACCCTTCGCTCGCCGCACACACTCTCTTGACCACCAAACCCCCCCGAGTCTACTGTGACACGGTACGTGACCCTCTCCCCGCAGCACATGGCTCCAATGACAAGCTCTGGGGTCTGTCAATGGGATTCAAACCTCTCTCACCTCCTCTGCTGGCTGGAAAATCTAAGCTAAGGTGTGACTCTACCCTGCTCACATAATGCATCAAAACAGCTGAAAGCCTAAACAAGCAGTATTGATGCCTAAACCTAATCAAACTGCGACCGTTTCAGTAGCAGTTACTGGATGTGACTCCACTTCTCCGAGTACATGCACCTGTAGCTTGTACTCTCTGAAGGTCATATGTCATTTTGGGAGTCACTGGCAAGCAACCTACTCTGTTGTATAGGTACAAAGATGTGTTGTGTATTACACATCCTTGGTCAAATAATTGCATACACTCTTTTCTTTTTTTGTTTTCTTTTTTGGTTCAGCTGAATACAACAAAGGGGCTCCTCTTCTTGCTGTTTGGAGGATACCATTGTGTTTTAATTATCATCCACAATCCACAATCAGACAAAAAGACAAAACAAAAGAAAGTACAAAAAACAAAAAAGTAACACGTATGAAAGTAACCAATCACAGAACGACAGGTCTAAACCTACCTGCTGATACTGAACACAGGTTCCGGTGCAGTTCTGGCCCCTGGGGTCTCTGGCCCAGTTACGAGCACATGTCATGTCCATCCTGCAGGCGTCAAACCTGAAGAAAGGTATTTAGATTCTTAAAATAAAATGTTGCAAAGCAGAGAAATGAGATGCCAGTTTTTCATTTGAGGTGCACTGTGTCTTTAAAGGAGTAGTGTAGCACTTTGGGAAATACGCTTATTTACTTTAATTCTGGGAGTTAGTTGAGAATAACTCTTATGTCCGAGTCTAACAAAATCTGTCTACCACCAACTCTGAAGCTCATTAATGAACATCTCTTTAATCATTACAAAAACCAAAAGTTTAAAAATAATAATTTGTGGTTTTACAGTGGTATATGTGACAGAATATTTCTTAGAAGGACACAGTAACTTCCTGGAGTTTTGTCATCAACGTAATTTACCGTCAAACCATAATGTATTTTTACACTTCAGATTTTGTATGTATCTAAGAAATAATTTATGTGTTACTTAGTTTCAGTTTGTAGTGGTATAATCATCTAATCAATCTCTTGGCAAGAAAATGAATTTCCCCAATGTCAAACTATTCCTTTAAATATGCACATTGCAAATATAAATACGTGCAACTGACATTTAATTAAAAGTATATTTCTCACTGCTTGTACTAACGTTTTTTTTCTCAGAAACTGTGAAGATCCCTATTTATGTCTAGGAGCAAAGCAACCGCGACACAAAGCTGTTTCTCATTTTGCTGGGACTCTCCTGGGTGTCTATAAACCTAAGCTTGGGAGCCAATGTTACAAGGTTTTGTCCTCTACTTTATAAGAAAAGACTGATATATGTAACCTTGGTCTTTCCTGTGTCACATGCTGTTTATTAGAGACTCTTTGTCTCTGTTGTTAGACCGGCTGGTGTTCTCTCTCTGTTTTGTCATCCTTACATACAGATACTGATTTTGATTCAGGTGTATTTGGGAATGTGCTTGGCAGCCTCACCAATCACGGCAGAAGCTGTGGCAGAGCGGCACAGCCTGGATGTATGAGCGGCGGTGGGGGTGAGGCCAGCGGGCGGCGTCGGGGGAGCAGCGGTAAAAACACGACACGCGCTTCAGAAAGCCTTCACACCTGAGGAGAGGGAGGGGAGCAGTTAGTACTAACATGACGAATGGTGACATCTGTATTTGACCCTTTATGGATGCTGGGAAGGCCGACTCAGAATAGCTGCTCAGGCAAAGACAACATAACCTATAGCTTTTTTTCTTGTGCTAATTTACTGTCCAGTCTCCTTCAATCAGCCTTGCATGGTTGAATAAAGAAACCATGGACTCACTGATACATTGAATAGCATTCATTAAACAGACCTATGTAAAATCTCAAAGTTATTTTCTATTGTGGGTTTCAATATTTCACTGAATACAGCTTCAACGAAGCCTTGGAATAAGCAC
Source organism: Holacanthus passer (assembly GCA_025331565.1). NCBI lineage: Eukaryota > Metazoa > Chordata > Actinopteri > Pomacanthidae > Holacanthus > Holacanthus passer. The sequence continues at coordinate 172,004 of JAFREQ010000043.1, forward strand.
ATAAATAATGACCTGTGAAACAGTATCACACAATGGGGAAAAAAACCTTACAGACACTCAAGCCTGCAATAACTACGATTTTTTTTGGCCTCTTGGGGGCAATAGAAGCACACTGCAAACACAACACTGACATCATTGCCTATTTACAAATCTAGCAGAACAACGTTGGCATTAACTTGGCACTTTTTTCTGGTAGCCTAATAAATGTAAGTCCAATATTCACTCTTGTATCTCTGTTTTTGGCCTCCACCAACTCCTGATTTCTGGCTCTTTAACAGAACACTTGATGAGACTGGAAAGAGTCAACCAAAACAATAATGTTGCTGGCCATAAAACAAAAACAACGAGCTAAAAGACGCTATAATGCTCCATAGAGCAGTGATCTCTGGGGTTCGTCACCATTACAAACAAGTGGTCATATGATCCATTGCTAATGTAAAAATATTACACGCTTTAAGGTGAAATTCAAAGAGTCTGGATGAGAAGTATATCTGCTGGTTGAAACTTACTCAGAGCTCAGAGGTCCACACTTGTCCCACGGTTCATTCTTATTGACGGCAGAGGGAACATGGGAGATATCCTGGATGTCTTCTTCCGTGCAGCAGCTATCTGTCATTGGCAAGGACGGGAAGACATTTCAGCCAGCTGTCAGTCAGGAGATTCAGTTTGATCGTGTCATCACAGGTTGTCATTACGCCATTAAACACAGGGCCACTCACTGTCAGCATACATCGCACACTCCCTCAGGTGTGGCTCCGGCCCGGGCGTGGCCTTGTGCTGGCCGTCTTGAAGACACACCCCCTCCGAGCGGGCGCCACCAATCAGCACTGTCGCCAAATACGCGCAAACCAATAGCAGAGAGCGAGAGGTGGCCATCTCTGCAGCCAGGAACAGGTCTGAGAGGAGATCAGCACATTGGACAGAGGCAGAGGAAGTAACACACAGTCTCACCTGAATCACCAGCAAAACACAGTCTAACGCAATATAATTCTGACTGAACTTCACTTTAAAATCAGACACATTGGGGGAAAAGATGAGTTAATATTCTTTGTATTTTATTGTATTGTATTTTATCCTATATTCTATAGATTGCTCTTCTTCTCCTGTCTCATGTGATATTTCTTGTGTCCACTTCATACTGTAGCTGCTGTAACACAATAATCTATCTATCATCCTGCCACATATTGAGTCATAGAGAGGGAGTGAGACATGCAGCTCAGGCTCTTCAGCTCGCTGTGACCCAGCAGACAGGGTGAAGTCTAATTAGGGGGGGACCGTGCTGAGCTGGATCACAGGCGTGGCTCTTTAATCTGACAGGCTCCTGGCCGGTGTGTAGCCTACATAACACGAGTCGAACAAATCTGCTGGACGCGTCTGCGTGGCCCCGGACAGCTCCTGTGTGGCCCTCATCTTACACAACACACATATATAGATGGTAAACACAAACAGATCTGGCACGTCAGGTGACTTTACTTCTAGTTTAACTTACAATTTGTGAAAATAAATATAGTTGCAGGCCAGAGAATTTATCCATTTTCTCAACAATACCAATGAAATTTAAGCATTAAAAATGATGCATTCAATGTGAATCAGTTGCTCCAACCTTGAAAAAAGAATTTAAAAAATCTCCATAACTTAAAGCTGCAACTTAAACAGTAAAAAAAAAAAAAAAATCACAGAAACAGTGAAGCTGCTCAAACCTGCAATAACTGATGTTTTGGCCTCTTGGGGGCAATGGAAACAAGCTGTGAACAAAACAGTTGCCTACACATATTTTACTATGACTTATAATTTGTAAAACAATTAAAAATAGATTTTTTGCAGTTTGGCAACAATACAATTAAGCATTAAATTTTTGCATTAAAAATGATGCGTTCAAGAAAAATCTGTTGCTCCAACCTTGAAAAGAGAAATAAATCTAATTCCATAACTTAAAGCTGCAACTTAAATAGCAAAAAAATCTTGCAGTTGCTTGAACAAATGTTGAAAAAAAAAAAGATGTCCAAAAAATGTCCAGTTTTTCCTCCGGAGTCTGTTGCTGCTCATTAGTGAGTTTCCACTGTCCTCAAGGCACTTTATGGTATTTTTACGTTTCATCTGCCGGAGCAGCTGTCGCGTTGTGTTTTCAGTGTAATATCCTCACACGAACCTGTAGTTTTGGCCGTGATCTAATGATCGGCTGTGTGTTTCTTGTTACCTGTCGGTGAGGTGAAGGATGCTCCGGTCGGATTAGTTTCCTCTGCTCTCCTGGAGGTGAGTGTTTTCTCCTCCGGTGTGTTGCTGTGGATCCGGCGCCTGTTGTCGGTGCTTCGGTCTCTCTCTCTCTCTCTCTCTCTCTCTCTCTCTGTCTCTCTCTCTGTCTCTCCCTGTGATCTCTGCTGCCCGGGGGCCGCTGCTCGCCACTTTGTCACCGGTTTATATGAAGGACATTTCAGTCCCTTCCACCAGGCGACTCACCCCCTCCCTCTCTGCCCTATGCTGGGAAGTCCTCTCTCTCTCTCTCTCTCTCTCTCTCCCTCTCTCTCTCCCCCTCCCTCCCTCACTCACTCACTCACACACACACACACACACACACACACACACTGAAAAGACTCCCTCCTTGTTAATCTCCCACTGAGATGTTTACCAAATCCTCCTTGTTGACAGCCTTCCATCCGAGTTTGTCCAAGCAGTGCTGAGGATGGAAACACTGACAAAAATTGATTTCTCAAATTGATTTAAAGGCATTACAAAAAAAAAACAGCCCCCCACCGGCCATGTGTTGCCCTTGATTTTGAGAGGATCATTCACAGGTGGTGCTGAGTCACACCTCCTCTCTCTCTCTCTCTCTCTCTCTCTCTCTCTCTCTCTCTCTCTGGAGGTCTTTTTCCAGATGACAGGGTTAGAGGAGGGTATAGCTGAGATTTAATACTGCATGATATGCTGAGGACGGGGGAAACACAAATCTCTGCGGAACAAAACACTGCGGGGAAGCTGCTGTGTGTTGCAAAACCCGTCCTGTTATTATAAAGACAGAGTTCACCCCAGCCTAGTTTTTTCTTATTGCCACCTGTGTCAATGGATGGGGGTCATCAGACTAGGAGGCGAGTGACCTTGCCAGCAAATGCTACCAAACTGTGTAATCCCTAAAAGCGTGTTATTCATTCTTTCCATTTGGTGGCATTTTAAACACTCACATTTGTTCGGTGACAGCTCTAAAGTACACGTTCTCAATGTGTTTATGTGAACGCATGAATGTGGGCAGCCGGTGTGTTTTTCCACCGTGTGTATTATTGCTCCTGGCTTTTAATCTCACCTCCCCTTGGACCTGGTGTAGCCTAATCCCTGGCTGGGTGCATCTCTCTCTCTCTCTCTCTCTCTCTCTCCCTCCCCGAGTGACCTCCCAAGGCTTTTGGCCACAGAAGAGCAGATGGAGAGTGTCTTGTGGCCTAGATACGTCTGCCTAAAACCAAGACTGTGAAATTGGTGACATGCCTTCGACATGATTGGTTTTGGCAACGAAACCATGCAGGGACAGGACGGGCGAGACAGATCGGCCGTCACGTAAACACGCAGATTGAGCACATGCAGATGAGAGATGAGATGAGGTTCCCACTGTACGAGCTGCAGGGGGACATGGGGGCTCGCTCGGGCCCTGTTGTCCACCAGACTGTTTCATAACTGCCGAGGGTCGTCACCACAGAGCACTTTATTTCTGGGGGTGAGAGCAGAGGAGCGAGAGGCAGACAAACAGCTCTCCATCTGGTAATTAGAGGAGGAATAACGATATCCTTTGTGCGAGGGCTATTCAGGGAACAGAGAGAGAGGGAGGACAAAGCAGGCCATGGCCGCTCTCTGTGTACCCTTGTTGTCGTTCTCATTTAACAGGGTTGGGTCATTGCCTGCGCTTGAGCCTCAGGCTGGCCCTCAGCTGGCAAAGACTGTCACCCATCCTTGTTGACTCACCAACTGACAGACATTCATTTAGAGTTTCTTTGATTTGTTGTCCCACTGACCTATTTCTCCAGGAGGGCAGACACTTTAACCGTCCACATGAAGTTCGGAAAGAAGAGGTGAGAAGCGGAGAACCTGTCTGAAACTCTTAATGGGAGCAGGAATGCAAGATACTGCAGTGATTCCCAACCAGCAGTACTTGTACTAGTAGGATACATGGATAGTTCAACTTGTTAACTAAAGTTTTAATCAAATCACAGCTGCTGTAAAGTGCCTAGAAACTAATTAGCAAGTTCGCAGAGAAGTTGAAACTAAAAGTAAAGGATAAACAGTTGAAATAGTTAACAAAAAGGTGATGGATAAATGTTTGAAATATTTAGCTAAAAGTAATCAATGAGGTATTTAAATATGTAGCTAATAGTAATGGATAAACTGTTGAAATCGTACGTGATAAGTGGTTGAAATGTGCAGCCTTTGTCACTCCAAGTAGTATGGATGCAATCTTGACAATATCTGCACCTGCAACAATATTGACTGTCCAATATTGAACATCCAGTTTATACTGTATTCTATATTTGAACGCATCCGATCGAGCTGTTGGGCTACATCAGACAAAAAGGTTGAGAACAACTACTGAGAGATGTCAGGATCCTCTTCTATTTCCTCAACATGAGGAAATCCACTGCAGACCATATCTAACATTATGCTATACGTAGAAACGTGGGAACCCCCTTGAACTCATTTAATGCTTTCTGATCATTTGGAAAAATGAGCCAGCTGTAGTTTTTATTACTTTGTAACATTTAATGGTAAAAGGAACCAGTGCTGCGAGTGCAGAAGCTACACTCAAAGAAAGGTCAAAGTCAGTGACCTTTCAGTTGACAGAAATGTCACTGGTCAAATACCAAATTGTTGGTGTTGCTAATTAAGGTTTTTGCGAAGAAGAAATGTTTCAAATGTCACCAGATATCTGAGGTTTGCAGTCAGAAAAATGGAGGCAATGACTCAGATTTATGTTTTCTATTTAAAAACCCTCTATTACATGAGTTAAAGCCAAAGTTAGTTGATTGCACAGTATGTCTACCTGGACTGTCTTATTTGTATATGCTTTATATTAAATCTTTTTTTAAACATCTTTTTAAACCTACTATCTGTGACCGTTTTGCCCAAATGCTTGTGCATGTCATGCAACATGATATGACAACAAATAAGAAGAGAAATATGAGCACTAGAATATATTTCACCATTTATTCAAAGACAGTATTCGATCCAACATGGATTTTTTTCAATCATTTTCTGTACAATCAGCAGACAGACATTTGATCAGTATGACATCATATTCAAAAAGAGACATCTTCAGTACAGTGTCACACACAACACAGGCATTTTTAAAAATTCAAATACAAGTTTAAGACAAAGATACAAAAAACCCATCAAAGTAAGACACATTCAAAGACACATCAAAATTCTAGTTGTTAGTCATAGAGCATCTGAATATCTTTCATTTCCATTCGGCCTAATGCATTGAAAGAGTTTAATAATGTCCTGTCTTGTTGAGGTCATCCACACACATCCAGCCTCCAGTGATCCTGTGGTTGGTTCTTGTTGGAAAAAGTAGTGGAGAAGTCCCAGTTCTCCACCCTGTGGTCACATGTCAGCACTGCAGACAGAGAATCTCTGCCCATTCATTATTATTCATCTATGGCCACAACCCCCATTCCATGTAAACCACTTACTTTGAGGCCAGATTCTAATGTCTTTGTCTCTACAGGAGTTAGATCTTGTTTTCACATCCTTGCAGGAATGAGTTGAAGTGACCCATTTGAGTCGAGGCAAAAAAAACCATTCAGTTCATTTCAGCTCTTTCTTCCTGAGGCCATTGTTGCTAGTTGCCGTTTGGTCTTAACCTTCGTTCCTGGATGTTCTTCCCGAAGTTCATCGTCAGGGTGGCAACAGCATAAGTGGACAACACCATGATGGTGCTCCCCACAAACTGCGACGAGGCTCCCCGCCTCGCCACAAACCTCAAGCCTCGCCTCTGCAAATGAGCATCTGTCGCCTCCACTGTCTGAGTGATGGACTCCATACCTGCGGCCCGGACGGACAGCTCCTCTAACTCCTGCAGTAGTTGATGAATTCGACTGTCAGTGCTCCTGTCTGTCAGTCAGGATGGATGGTGTCTCTCTTTGCTGAGGCTCAGAACACCTGGTTACCTCCTCCACACATGCTTCTTTATCTACTCAGCCTTGTTTGCACACGTCAAATCCCCAGACTCAGCTGGGTGCCAGAGTACGTCAACAACCTGTTGGGAGACTGACAGAACGAACAAGGTCTCAAACTGTACAGACGGTGCTCAATAATAGAAGTCAGTCAGTCCTTGTATTTCAGGAACAAGGTCAGCACCAAGCAGAGAATAAAATCCTGATTACATCTGTCTGGTATTAAAGCTACAAAATGTTCCCTATTACACTTTAACCCTGTAGATCACAGTGAAGCTGTGTTATCTTGTTAAAAAATTTGTTGACTCTACCTGAAAGAGCCATCTCCAGAACTCTGTTGAAGTATCCCACAAAATTTTTAAAACCACTTTTCACATTGGAGTTTTTTCAATGTCAATCATGTGAATATTTTTTTTTTCCTAAACTTGCTCTACCAATCAGTTGAGATGTTCATTAATGGTTGTATTTATGCTCCCCAAGGGCTCAAAACACTTTTGGCTCCAAACATTGTACCTTTTCTAAATGTAATGAAGGACAGCTATGTGAGTCCTTGGAAAGCAAGAAAGATGTGAGTATGATTTATAAACCATCAGTTTGATGAAGCAAATTTTGTTCCATTGCTTATTTGTTTAAATTATTATATCAGTTTTTGGACATTTTAGATGTTTGCGATGAAAAAAACAGTCACTTCTCAGGTAAATCCGAGCTGATGCTGCTAATAGTAATTTAAGTTTAGGCACAATAATAGTTCGCTTGTGCAACTTCTTACCAAAAATTGTGTCCAGATTGAATAATTGGAATACAAATCAGCAATGTTTGCGTATTAGCACAAGGAAAGATCATTCATTTTATATGACATTTAGTTAATTTTTATTTCATTTATAAATCTTATTATATTTAGATGTTTATGGTACATGTACAATGTTTTACCTATTGGGTTTTAGACTGTGCCCTTGTCCATGAAAAGACACCAGTGATTAAAGAAATGCCTGTTGCTTATTTTAATGAAGATAAAACTGTACAATTTTAGAGTAAATCTCAATTATTGCAAGAGAGAAGCAAATTCTCTTTAAATGAACACATCAACCATTTGTAGAAGCTCACAATTTACAAACCATGGTGTCAGATGATGATTTGCTGATAGTGCCCAAAGAAAAAAATAATAACAATAAAATCTTTTTCACTGGTTTTACTGGATGAGATGATTACTATTAACTGGTGTTATCTCATCAGTATCTATGTATGTGAACAATATGTGGGTGAAAGTCGGTTTCTGGGAGAGAAGCGACTTCACATCAGCTGCGTCTGTGCATTGTTGTCTTCCTCATCATCTCTCTCATATCCAGATTATTGCTTTCTGGGAAGGAGCCTGTTGTTTATCGTATCTCATTTCCTCTGCAAGGAGGAGGAAATCACTGGCTAGGAAAATGAAACACTACATACAGAGGAAGACTCTCTGAGTCATGACCAGACTGAAGTTTGTCCGTAAGGACAGGGATAAAGAGACACAGACAAGAGACAAATCTTAATGTTTGAGCTGTGTGGGCGGACCTTTGTGAAGATATATCACATGACAGACTCCAGACAGATTCATGTTTGTATTACAAGCACAAGCTCTGCGGCCTTAGATGGATGGCAGAAGAAAAGTCCTGGCAAACAGCTGTGCTCGTCCCATAACTCTACTTCTGAAATGGCACCTTAGCGGGAGCAGATCAATAGACAAACCTTGCTTTCACTCTCTCTGCACCGCCCTTGTTCTCAGATCTGTCTGCAGCATCTTATTGCTCCGCACCGTGTTCCTGAATTAATGATGAATGTGAGATTTAAATCTTTAAAAACGAGCAAACAAACCTTGACGCAGTTCTACAAATCAAAAACAAATCTGGTAGTGTTATTTTGGTTGGTTGGTTTTAAAGATTGAATTGTGCATGGGAATTTTTTTGCCCACAGGTCAGTGAAGGTTGCATCGGCCTGAGCACAAAGCCGCAGCTGTGTGCTACTTTTTTGCATGTTGTGTACTCTTGCAGGACTCTTTGCGTCATCGTAATAGGCTTAGCTGTGTGTGTGTGTGTGTGTGTGTGTGTGTGTCTGTGTAGGTAGGTCTTTGCATCAACTGTCTGAGGGACTTAAAAACACTGGTTTGATTCTTGCCAAGGCGACTTTGAAGCTGCCACCAATTACCATTCATTCAATCACTAAAACACACACACACACAAAAACGCTTTGACTGTAATCAATTCATCAACTCGCTCTCTAAAAGTACTTTGCTCTGATAACATCTGCCTTTGTTCTTCTCTCTGCCTCTGTGTCGACTGTTTGCTCTCCCTGTTGCTTTAGCTTAATAAATATGAATAATACAACAAAGTTCCTGTCATTTCTTCTGCCTCCTTTCTTCCCTCCCCCGTTTATCTTTCTGTTCCTCTGCAGATCGACTGATACTGTACAAAGCAAAGAGTTTGAGCTCTCCAAGCGTCAATGTTGTTTACATTGGCATAAACCAAGAAGACCCACTTTGAAAACCCTTCAGACTGCAAAGGGAGGCTGTGCAGCCTATACGTATGAAATGAACCTGGAAAAAAATAGTTTTCTATCAACCTATCTAGTTGCCAATGACCTTTATGACCTCTATCAGTTTGCTGTATATTAGAGTTACAGTACTTACAAAATGTACTGTATCTTCTTTTTTTCTTCTTTTTAAATGATCTTTGCATGAGCTTAAATGCAGACAAGACTCCTGTCTTTGTTTTTCTGGACTTGCAGTGCAGCAGTGGATGACAAAATTTGACAAAATATTCATGGATTAATTAGAATTAGACTAATCATATTTACAGAATAGGAACTCTTTTGTCTTTATTGGAGGTTTAATCAGTTCAAGACTTGAGGGGTTCCACAAGGTTTAATTCTTCATCCGGTTTTATTTCATCTTTACATATGTTGACCAGGACGTATTATTCACAATAACAATATGTTCTATCACAATTATGCAGATGTTACTCAACTTTATGTGTCCCTTTCTCCTGACAACTTCTATCCAGTTAAGAAATTGATTCCGTTGACCAGATTAATGACTGGATGTATAAGATTTTCTCCAACTCATTATGGACAAAATAGAATTGACTGTTTTGATACTCAACAGCATACGTAGACAATTAGTGCTTTGACTGTCAATTAAAAGCGTAAATCAAGTCAGGAATCTTGGCATAGACATAGACTCTGATCTAAGCTTTTAGTAACCACATTAACACTGTTAACTATAAAACAGTTAACAGTCATCTTAAGAATATAACAAGAATAAGAGATCTTGATAAAGACAAAGAGAGCAGCATTGCTTGTATATAAATCACTAAATGGCTTTACCCCAAAATAATTCACTTCTCTACTACCTTGTGTTTATTGCTTTTATTTTGTTTTTATGTCTGTATATTCATTGTGTATTCATTGCATACTAGCAGCATGGCTCTGAGGATGGAAATGTCAGTCCACCGCTTTAGTCCACAACTTTGTACAGTCATCCATGATCCCCAGAGGATGAAACATACTGACTTTAGTGATCCACTGACTTTTCCTGTAGCACCAGTCTTGTTTGTATCAGTATTACCTCCATATTTGCATATATGTTCACAATTTCTTTTTTTAAGTTTGTTGAAAGTTTGAGTCTGAAAAGCATTTTTTAAATGTTCCTGTGTATGAATCTAGCATATAAATACATTTGCATTGCCTTGCCATTTATGCCAGGGTCTATTCTTATTGCTGACCTTGTGTGCATTGACTTGTGACATGTGTGTGTCTGTCTGATCTGCGTTAGATCATGTGTGTGTTTTGGCCAGAGTGAATGAAGCAATCCTCTTATGGAGGACCAGCAGTGTGTGATGCAGTCCTGAGGAGGGTTTAGGGAAGTCCTGCTGGGCCGGGCCTTTAGGCTGCCAGCAGGAGAGGCACCTCTTGATTCAGAATGAGATGTGGTGGCCAGCGGGATTACCCACAATGCCTGCTGCCTACTGTCTAGCCTTGTAATTGGCGACGTCAGTCCGCGGGGGTGTGTAATTAAAAATTGGGGCACAAAGACAGGAAGGAGGGATGGAGTGATGCAGGGAAATAAAGAATGTGACGGGAACATTTTGATCCACTTCTGTTCTACCTATAAACTGAGTTAGAGAAAAAAAAGCAGACAATAGACAAGAGTACTGAAAATCCATCCTTTCTTCCTTCATTTCTCTTCTCTTCTCCTTTTTCCTCTAGACCAGAATAACAAGACAAACACTAAGCACCCTTGACTTAAGACTATCTGTCACAACATCTGACACCTTGACTATAATGAGGTACTAGTAGTGCGTGTGTGTGTTTAATTCTGGCCTCATCATGACCCTGTGATCGTCTTACAGATTAAGTGGCGCTTCCAGTGATCACTCTAATTTATCTGATGCAGGGAGTGACGTGTACTTGTGAATGAGTGTGAAAATAGACATCGCTCCAGCATCCTCTTGGCATCAAAACTTAGATGAGCATATTTTCCCAAGGAATCGAGCACAAATGAAATCAAACTGAAAAATATCCCTAAATAAATTTGCAATTCTTTGTGCAATTCGACAGAAAAGATAGGTCACTGACTTTTTTATACTAGGTGGATGATTAGTTGTTGTATTTGAGGATAAAATAAATCATCATCAATATTTTAATTCATCTTTCCCTCGCATACACACAAAGCAAATTACAATACCGTGCAGCAATGATTTCAATGTCTTTGTTGCACTGCCGTCTCCCACCACAAGGAGTCATAGTGGTGATTTATTGGAGGTGAAAGGAGACATTACCTTCAGGAAATCATAGAGCTTCACATCCATGTGTATTAATGTTGTAAGACAACTGGAAACCAAACAACAAACAACAGCAGCCAAATACAGACTGTGCATATCATACAAAAAGCCAAAAGAAGCCTATAATAATTTCACCTAGTTCACCATAATGGCCATGATGGTGACACACACACATACACACACACACCCACTTCATATAAGTGGTAACAATCCCGATTCCCTGTCAAACAGAAGGCATCGTGTTTACTCCTGTGAGCTCTGTTTCCTTGTAATGGTGATGACCCAGAAGCATTGTGTGTGTGTGTGTGTGTGTGTGTGTGTGTTTACATCTGCACCCAGTCCACACAAACCCACGACACACACAGAGCGTTTAGGAAAAGAGGTTTGTTTGTGCTGTGTGTTTGGTGTGTGGGCCCGATGACTCAGTTGTTGTTGTTGACGCTGTAGAATAATAGAAACAGAAGCTTTAATGAGCCTTTGGATATTTTCTCTTTCACACTCCCTTTAAAGATTGTCTGTGACCATTGAAGCCAAATGAAGTGACAGAGGATTAAAAGGCCAATTCAATTGAACTTGCTTCACAACTCATAGTGTTTGAGGATCAATGCTGGTTTTGATATTGTGGTGCTGCAATTCAGAATATGCAACACACATAATTCACACTTGTGTAAGTTGCATACTGGACCACATTGGTTTCTATAGATGTCATGTTACAAAATCCTGCTGGTACCTACATATCTTAACTTAGATTTATGATAATCACAGTAGATGGATGTGAAAACAGCTTTCTAGCGTCATTTAGTGACATTTTAATATAGAAATTTTACATATTATACCTAAGGGTTATAATGTTTATGAGACACAAATATATTTTTTTACTACCACACTGCAAATTAGGGCCACAAAAATGTGCAGCTGATTATGGAAAATCTAATCTTCTGACAGTCTCTGTAAAAGGCAAGAGCCATTATGAGCTTTGAAAAAAGTTGTATATTTATTGTGACATGTTTGTGGTTTGAGATTATAGTTAAACAGCGACGAATGAATGTGACTCATCCTTTTTCTTTTGCATCCTGCTCCAGCAATGAGCCTGTTTCATGTATACATAATGACACCGTATGTGCTCGTAACACATCTAACACACATTGTAGTTAGCTTCTTGTTTTGTGCTCGTTGCACTGAGGGTCGGCAGCTGTACAGCTGTGTTGTTACAGTTGATGCCGTGGCTTGATGAGAGAGGAGGCCGTGACCCGGAAAGCATCACAGTGCCCATCTGCTCACATTCTCTCTCTCTGTGTGTGTGTTTGTGTGTGTTTATATGTGTGTGGTGGAACATACTGTATACTAACACCATGTGTGTTATTTCCTCCTCAGGGTCATAGGATTAGAAAATGATCATAATCCACAAAATAAAATAAGAAAAACAAACAGTCATCATTTCAAGTGAAATATCTCCACATGTCAACTTTATCAGAATCAAGCGCAGTCTTGGTTTTTTGTTCATCTGATGGACTTTAAAGAGGTTTCATCACCCTAAGAGCCATATAATCCTTCAAATAACACTGGAACAGTTCAGGTTTTCAGATAACAGCAGGGGTGTGTTTGTTTCTGTCTTCAAACAAGTCGGACAGTATGAGTGTGTGGGTGTTTCATTTGTGTTATAGGGTGTGAATGGGAAATGGATGTTGATGTGTGTCTCAGCACTAATCCTTACATTTAGGAGGCATGTTGCTGTTGACAGTGAGCAGGAAAAAGTGTAATATTTCAGAAGTACGGTGGACATCTCACACTCCATAACTTCATAATGCTTAAAACTAACAAAAACGTTTTACTACCTGGAGCTGCAGGAACAAGCTGTACACACAACACTGGCATTTTAACACCTTTTGAGAATAACTTAACATGTTGTTTTTGTTGACCTTGCTTCAGGGATGTAACATTACCATTGGGTGTGGTTTCAGATGCAATGAGTACAGTTCTGAACACACCCAGAAGTTAAATACACTTTAAACTGTGAAACCAGAGGGGGCAGAAATTTTCAGCCAGTTACTCCAGCCAGTTAAGTTGATGTGGTGAACTCCGATATTCACTTTTATTTAGCTCTGCTTTTGGTCTCCTTCAACTTATGACAACATATTTTGCTCTAAAGCTGCTCAGTGCTCCACTATGTTCATCATCAAGTATATATACAACAAGTTTAAATGCTATTGAGAGCTGTGAGGCTAAAACAAAATAGTAAAGTTGTGGACCAAAACAATTAGCTAAAAGAGCTATAATGCCCTGTAGAGCTTAATTCTCTGTGGGTTTGTCACAAAGAGCGACCCCTTTCACATACAAGTAGTCATGTGATTTAATGTTAAAGGTGGGGTGAGTCATTCCTGATAACGACATCTCTCCTTCTTCACAATGTGATGCCATATTTACCATCTCTCTTGCTCCACCTCACCTTCCCCTTGTCCTATGACAAGCATGAGCGCCACCTGGTGTTAAATAGCTGGGCTAGTGTTGTGCAGATCAGTTCAAGCCACTTTGTTTTCCATTTCCAGAGCCAGGGTTGTGTACAAACACCAGATTTTTTTTCAGCACACACACACGCCAACGGCCCGTGAGGAGATCTTCGCTGCAATCTGGCCGGCTAATGTGTAATCGCATTATAAAGTAGGAGAGCTGTCACCCCACCTGTAATATAAAACTATTAGTTATAGCTGCTTTTAAATATAGATGTGAGCATTTCTTTGTATGTGCTGAAGTAATTAGGATGGTTTGTCCTTGAGTTTTGCAGAGACAAACAGAGTGGCATCAACTCTTTGGTCAAACAAAACTGAGCAGCTGTTAGTCTCCAAACTCAAAGGGATTACAAAATGATTATGTAAGAGGATATGAAAGTAGCATCACTTCTGTGTTCAGCAAACCGCTGAGCACCAGCAGTTACAGCTACAGCGACCATAATGACGACATTATAAAACTCAGTGAAGTGCGTCTCCCCGGCCAGACTTCCACCTGTGCTTGGCTTCTTACAGTAAGCTCAGTTCAGCCGGTGCTGGAGCAGAAATCAATAACCTCTCCACTGCTCCACTGCGGCACTGGCAACACTCAGGACTTTGACAGAGCCGAGCGGAGAGGCAACGAGGTTTTGTTGTGCATGAAAGGGAGATGACAGTGCTGCGAGAGTTTTGTCTGTCTGTCAGGGTTTGCGCGGCAGACAGACGCACAGAACAAAGCAAAGCCATGAGCACTTAGACGATCTGGCTCTCTGACTGGCAGCCAGACGGCCCTGACAGCTCCATTTAATCTAACAAATAACAGCCTGCTTACTGAGGCTTTTTTCTGACTAGGTTTGTGCCTCTCTTAACACATTCTGTCACAGTGGGGGACAGGTTTCCTGATTTCACTGTTTAGACATTTGTGATACATACTCTTGTTTTCTATCTATCTATCTATCTATCTTGGATTGTACTTTCAATCCTTTATCCACAAAGATAATAAATATAAGAATGGCAAATGTGTTTCTTCATGATGTGTGTCTGCTTATCCTTTGATTCTGCTACTCTGCTGCTTTTTCCATTTGCTTATTCCATATGTTTATTTTTATGGGATTTCATCCATACTAACTGTTTGAGGTCTGTTTGCAAACCTTTTGTTTATCTTTGCTTGTTTCTTGGCTTTGTATCTCTTCAAGATAAAGAGCCATGCTAGCAGCTCTGTGAGGCTGTACTTGTGCTGATGTCAGCATGCTAACGTGCTCACAATGACAATGCTAACATGCTAATTTAGTTTATCATGTTCACCGTCTTAGTTTGCTAAACATCTAACAAGCTCTAAAGGCAAAGCACAGCTGAGGCTGAAGGGAATGTCATTAGTTTGGCAGGTATTTGACATAAACCAAAGTATTGGACAAATTAAAATGTTGGCCTGATGATGGCGCTAGAGGAAAAAGTACCAAATTGGAGATATTTTAAAGAATAAGTGACACCTTTGACCTGCTGGTGGCACTAGCGGAAAAGTCAGGATCATCAAAGTCACTAGGCTTCATCCTCTGGGGACCACGAATGTCTGTACAAAATTTCATGGCCACCAATCCAATCCATTGTTGAGATATTTGAACCAAAGTGACAGAGTGACAGACCTACATTGCCATCCGTAGCGCTATGCCGCTAGCATGGCTAATAAGACATTTGCAGTTGTTTTACCTGTTGAGGTGGGTTAGACGAAAATATAGACAAAATGCCACTTTCCCTGTCAGTCAGGCTATGAATTCTTTGTGGAGAACCCTTTCTTTACAAAATATAAAAGCAAATGTTAGCCAGCCATTTGAACACAGCGTCCCTGCAGCCTTCCTGCCCATTTCCTTTCGCATGGGTCAGCGTGGGCCGAGTTTGGACGCTCTGTTGCAGATCTCTTGCGGCGTCTGGCACTGATGAGGTCATGGCTGTGTGGGCAGCTCGGACCATATGTTACATAAAAACTGTGTGAAAGTCCTAATCCCCAGCAAGGCATTATGCAATGACTTTGCCAAAGGGCCACCCGCCTGTCAATCACGGAAGTAATGTCATGGGTGGAAACATCGTGTTGCCCAGTGTGACCCAGAAAAGGCCCAAGCTGAGTGTTTTTTCTTTGTTTTTTCTGGCCTCAGGTTTTGTTTGTGCTGGAGAAGCTTGTCTGTTTTTTTTGTTATTTGCACATTTGGGAGTTGGGCCACTTTTTGTTTATTTGAGTTAACAAAACTTGATTACGCAGATGCGGCGTGTGAACACAAGAGAAACTAAAACAATAGTCTTAAAAAATAGATTTTAACAAGGGTCAAGACAGGGTCACATGACAAGCTGTATATTTAGGATGGGTCTTAAGGCAACAGTGTGTCATTTTGGAAAATACACATATTAGCTTTCTTGCTCTTTCTGAGAAGATCAACACCACTCTGTAAGCCAAAAAAGTAAGTACAGCCTGAGCTTAGCTTAGCTTATAGCATAAAGACTGGAGACAGGGAAACAGCTAGCCTGGCTCTGTCCTAAGGTAAGAAAAATACTAAACTAATTAACCAAGTTTTATCTCCATACAAAAACTGAAGTGTAAAAACATTAAGTGGTTGTATTACAAGGGGTTATGTGCCTTTGTTTAGCAGCGTTGTTGTGCCTAAACTTATCCTAACCTCAACCACAGAGGGGTGCGCTACTGGTTGCTACATGATGCTAACAGGAGGGAAAACAAACTTTGAAGGGGGGGCTGACTTTTGACACTGGCCAGTTTCACACTTACACATCTTGTACAGGTTAAACAAAAATATAATGTGTTTATTAATTAGCTTTTGCTACCATTGGACAGAACCAAGTTTCCAAGTTTCCAATCTTTACGCTAATCTAAGCTAACCACCTGCTGGCTGTAGCATCATTGGCCTATTTATGTAGTCTGTGTGTGTATCAGTCATTAATTATTCAAGTCGATCTGTAATAAATAAAACTTTCCAACTACTGTAACTCCCTCCACAGTATGAAGCCAGATGGATGATCCTCTGCAATTTAGACTTACAAAACATTTCAAGGAAAAGGTTGAGAATTATCTTTTGAATTAACTTATACAATCTGGACTATACACCCTTTATTTGTTGTCATGTGTGCAAACATTCAAAAATGCATCTGCCTTGCATTGCAGTGCAAATCACAGTCTTCTGGAGGTTTGTAAATTCAGAAGTGTAACCCTGAACAAGACCCAGTTATCTTTACTCTAAGGTGAGTAAATGCACGCAAATGATCACATCTGACTGATCTGATCTGTACATAGAGTTGAATGTGAATCTTGTGTCTCTGTCTGTGGTGCTGATTGTGCCTCCACACATCCAGGCATGAATGTATCATGTGAGCTTCAACTATCCACCATCCAATGATCTCTACGGTAGTGTGAATGTGTGTTGTATCTCCTGATGCTCCTCCATTCATCTGAGGAGAGTCTCTGCTGGAGGAGGAGGAGGGGCGACAGGGAATCCCAGCTCACAAATATCGCGTTGCTGCTGCGGTCACCGCTTTCATAGGAAGTGAAGGTTGAGGAGCAAAGAACGGATGAATGAGACGGATCGGGAGTTTGGGCTGGACGGTGTGTTTGTGCAGACACGGAGGGAGGCGGTGATGTTCAGGGGACCGGACAGGCAGCTCGGCGGAGACTCAGCGGCGATGTCAGTCCGACCAAGGAGCTCGGGGTCGAGGCTCGTCTCGGAGCTGAGCTGCTCGGCTGCGGTGCAGTAGCGTGTGAAATCCTCCCGAGCTTTGAACGCGGTGTCCTTTCCGGAGCGAAGTTGGAAGGAGCTCAGGTTTTCTTCTGGAGACTGTTGGGACACAAGAGGAGAACTTGGGTCCAGCTGATTCTGCATGGACGTTGTGTTTTCCAGGCCCGGAGCCAACAAGCCTCTGGCAGCATGTCAAGGATGCTCCGGCAGACCGCAGCATGACTGGCCGCTCTGAGGCGCAGGAGCCGGGTCACCAGAGGGGCTGACAGGAGCCCGATCGATGCTTTTCTAGACACATTTGAACAAGACACAATGGGACTGTTTGACATCTGTGTGTTCTGCTGGACTCCCTCGACCTGACACCGGACTGACTCCCTGTCTGCGGGTGTGTGGAGGCTGCAGCCCCGGCCGGGTCCAAACACAGATCAGAGAGGGGTCCACAGATTGTTTCAGTGAGGGGAACCCCCCCCCACACACACGCACACACACACACACACACACACACACACACACACACACACACCAGGAGCACCCACAGCTCATCATTAGACCATGGATGACTCCGGGATCATCCGGCGCAGGAGGCTGCAGGTGAGCTGGACATCATCATCATCATCATCATCATCCTGATCCTGTCATCTCTGTGTCTCTTCCTCTACTTAAGAAATCTTTCCCATTGTTTCCAGCTCTGGTTCACACAGTCTCATCTCAAGGCTTATTTATGCATTCCTGATGACAAGTTACTGTCATTTTCAGTTTCAATTTTAGAGCTTTAGCATTGCAATATTCCTTATGGTATCACAGGCCTCAGTATAGATCATGACAATATTTCCATAGTGAGTTGATTTTATCTTATAGTATGGATTGCATCATGGTATTTATTAGCTCATGTGCTGTCACTTAAAATGAATGGAACCAGCTGATTATAAAGGATAGTGCAGTATTACTTTTTGTCTGGTACAATATACCATCCATTATTTTCTCTAATATTTGATCAATTCTTTGGTCTGTAAAACATCAGAAAATGCTGAAAAAGTGATCAAGGTGATGGCATCAAATATCTTTTTCTTTGTTTGACCAACAGTCCAAATCTAAAGATATTCAGTGTACTATAATGTGAGATTGGGGAAAGTGGAAAAACCTCACATCAGAGAAGCTGGAACCATTAAATGTTTGTTTTTTTTGCTTAAAATTTGACTTAATGGTTAATCAAGTAATAAAGTAGTTGCCTATTAATTTTCTGTCGATTGACTAATCGGTTAATTAAACCATTTGTTTCAGCTCTAATTTCAGTATTATGTCAGACAATCAGTCTGTATCATGATGCTTATAAAAAACAAAACAAAAAATCATGCATTCTTACTGTATGTTTGCTGTGAGTGTATTGCAACAAAATGACCCCATATTTTTTTTTTTAAATAAAAACACGTCACACATGATATTTCGACCTGCAGTCGTGATGTTCACTATTAATCACCAAAAAGCTCATTTTAGGATCATTTTTATTTAGGGTAGCTTATGTAGGCTGCACAGTGTCTTTGACAAAATGTTGGTAATGAATCGTCACTCATGCATACTGATATGACGTGTTCAAATGACTGTGTTCATCCATTATGAAGCAGCCTGCTTAACCACGGGTCACACACACCCCCCACCCCCACCCCCACCCCCATCTTGGTGTGATTCAGTCAAGTGAACTGAGCAGAGATGAGCAGCCTGCAGGACGGCGGAGAGCAGCCTCCTGTGGGCATGTGTGCAGTGTGTGTGTGTGTGTGTGTGTGTGTGTGTGTGTATGTGCATTTATATTAATTCAGTTGGTCTTTAATATGGTGGTTATATTGCCAAAAAAGAGGAATTGTCAGCGAGCACTCTGAATTGCACCTCTGAGCTGCAAATTGACCCCTATTACTGTGAAAAGAGAGAGAGGGGGGGAGAGGGAAGAGGGTATAAAGGAATCAGGGGAGGATTAGTAGAGAGGTGTGCTGATGGTTTCATGTCTCATCATCCCCACCGCTCAGCTCACCACTATGCTGCTGTGATGTATGACAGGAGCTGCAAGGGAATTAATCATCATAGACTCAGACTCACTGGCATTTTATAGATATAGACAGGCCGGCTGAATTATTTGGTGTCTGTCTGTGTGTGTGTACAGACTTATAGTTTAAGGGATGTGTGCTTTTAGCATACCTGCATGGACTTTAATGCCCATGAGTTTGCTGTGTGTGTGTCTGTCTTTAAAATAGTGTGTTGACGTGTGATTGGCTCTGCGTGTCCTATTCAACTGCCTTGTCACTCCCCTGGGTCTCATCATCCCAACCGTCACTCTCTCTCTCTGACACACACGCACACATACACACAATCATTCTCTCAGCACCATATGGTGACACACCCCGCTCCCCTGCAGTCGGGGTCAAGGGTCGCACCCATGATGCATTGCTTCAACATGATTAACATGAATTGAACATCTCTGTGCCTCTTTGGAGCCTGCTGCACTCTGTGACTCTGCATTTGGCTTTCTGGCACACACAGTGTTTAGATACCATGCCAAGCAAATCTCTAGAAAAATAACCCACAAAACAATATGTCATCTTTTTGAAATGTTGAAATGACATTTCAATTCTTTTTGTGTAAGGAAACATACCCTATTGTGATAATACAGCTATTTTGCATTTTTTTCCTTTTTTAAAAAGAGCATTAAACAGGATTTGGGCATATTTGTGGAAATGGTGTCTGGATGTGTTTCCCTTGAGTTGCTGTCAGCTTGTGGGTTGGGCTATTGACTGGAGCATGTCATAGCCCTGTACAGCCCATGAATGTTAATAGAAGTTATAACCCACCCAGTGTTACTGTCACATTATTTTTTTGTAAGTACAGTTTTGACCAAATGCAATAAGTACACAAGCCAAAACAAACAAAAATACAGATTTTTAGCTAAAGCACATTTTAGCTTTGAAGTGTAGCATTCACAAGTTTTCTTTATTTTTTTAAATAAATGAAATAAATGGCTACACAAAAATAGAGAGCACCCCACCATCTAGTATACATGACAGTCAAGCATCATCCCCACCCATCTGCCCCTCTGCCTCTGTCTTTTCCATCTGTCAAGCCCAGATCAGTTAGTTAGTCAGTCACTGCTGTAGATGATGACCGGCCTCGGTCCCCGTCTCTTGGCAGGAGGACACTCCTTGATTGATCCCTGTTGTCTGTCTCTGGGCCCACTCCCCACCATTTTTCTTTTGCCGTGTGTCCACAAAATGATTGGACTGGCTGGCTCGTCCTGACAGAGCAGCAGTGTGCTTTACAGGCATGCAGCTCTGCTAATGTCGTTTCATTATTGCAGGGGCTTTTTTTATTCCTCTAGTGCAGGTACGATGACTTGAAGGACAAAACAGCAAAGGGCCTTTTATAGGTTTATGTGTAGCAGGAGACAGAATTCACTGGGCCTTGAAGTCTCGGTTATGGTTTACTGCCTGCATCGAAATGTTTACCCTCTGGCTCTCTGAATGGCTGACTGAATGGATGGATGGATGGATGGATGGACTGACTCACTGGTTAGCAAACTGGCTGACGAATGCTGGAGAACAGCCAGACAAGTTATTTTTAATTGTTAAACTAACATCTGTTCACATTTTTGCATAAAAATTATGTAGATGAGGTTTATATGAAAATCACTTGAATTTCACCATCCTATTCATCTGTGGACATTCATGCCTCAGGTTGAGTCGATTTAAAAATGATTCATCAAGAATTGCAGTGACTCAAAAACATGAGGCAACTATAAAAACAGGGCCCCTGGAGTGTGCACACAGACACACACATGCATTGTATGACTTGAACCATAAACAAGGTTATTTGTTACTTGATACTAAAAAGCTCAACATTAATCTGTATCTATGAGCACTTGAAGTAATCTCAGGGTAAACTGCACATACATAAAGCATCGACATTACAAGACAGTGGCACAATCAGCCTCCAGTGAGAGCTATTGAATGCTCACTTTACACAAACACATAAACGCATCCTCCTGTACACCCCTGTCAGCGTGATAGCCCGGGACTAAAGGGGATCAGACAATCGTTTATAAGCTCAAACCTCAGCTCGCTCCCCCCAGAGGATGAAGCTAAACCTGGATAAAAAGAGCAGCCGCTTCCTGTCGGGGAAGGGAGCGAATATAGTGTGGAATAATGTGTTGCTTTCTAATCTGTGATCGGTGGGCATGTCATGTTTGTGACGGAGCCTCCCATCTGTTGTCAGTCACCCTTCACCACCGCCAGACTTCATTAGCAGGACTCAGAGAGCATTTAGCTCTGAAACCGGCTACACATCGGCCTTGGATGATGCCTTTTTTTAAAAACAGCCTTTGTACATGCTGTAAAGTGGCACATGCAGCCACGCAATGAGCAGCAAGCGTGGCGTTCTAATTATACCACAGGAGAATTAAGTCACAGAGATTTCAGGCTTCAGTGTATGTCGTAGGAGCTGGAGCCAGTTTCCTTAATGATATATTGTCTGCTTATTCTTTAACTTTGTGGAAAATGCTGAGACGGTGAGTCACATATTTCGAAGCGGACCGGTGAGCTGCTCTCCTGGCACAATGACCACTGACAGAGTCTAGACTGGGAACTGGGAAACAAGTTGTCTCTTTTTGACCTTTTTACAAATTAAAGTGGAACTGAGGATTATAAGTGGGGGGGGTATTCACGCAGATAGTATGTGACGCTGATTCCTGAGAATTATAATATGTATGTGAGGGTGACAGAGGACTGCTTTAATGGAGTTTTTACTGGGTTAATAAAGGCCATGTCACTTGAGGATTTAATAATTGAGCTACCGAGGCACAGGGATGTAATCTACAGTACCTCGAGATTCACTACACAGTATTTTTAAATTTAACTTTTAAAGCCAAGGATTAATTCTTTATTTGAATAGTATTTCAAAGCATAAAATATGAAAGATCCACTTAATAATAATAAAAATAAGAGACTTTCTTTTTGTTGTCTGGTCACAGTTTTCTGCAGGGAGACGGTGATGCATTCGGGGACTTCGGACTGATGGAAATGTGCACATGAAAACAAACACGATGAGGTTTCATGTGGTCACGCTTACACACTCTGTAATAGCACTGACTGTCAGGTCTCGTCAGGCATCATTTGTATCGTTAACCCTCCTCGTCGTTGCTATGCTTTTCTCGATGCCTCTTGCTCTTGTAAGCCATCGTCTCCTTGGCTCTGACAGCTCGGGGTCAATTAGCCTGATCAATGAAGGACAAAGTGAAGAGGGATCAATGGGTTGAATATTTAGTTGTCCTTGTAAGGAGGGATTTGTCTCTGTTAACACATAAACCCTCAGGACATGCAGTCAAATAGCCATGTAACCTGTGAGTGGCTTATGATCCTTAGAGATGAGGAGAAGGGCAGATTATCATTTTCTATTCTTCCTATCGGATGAGTGTTTTCCACTCTGTTCGGTATATTGTGGTGCCTCACTACACCGCTTTCTCCTCTGGAGCTAATTGTTATCCTTGACATAGACTTAGCCTTATGGATGGTGACTGACAGCATAAAAACACTCTGCTTTGTTGGAGGTTCGTCCTTGTAATACAGAGCTTTCCGGCAGCTGCGGTATCAAATGCTTTTTTGTGCTTCGCAGGAGATCAGTAGCAGCAGGTCCACACACACACACATGCTCATACACGCACAATCTTTATCTGAAGGTTAACCTAATAATTGCATTGACTGTGGTTAGAAGGCAGTCGATGCGATGCTAACGGCACCTTAACGACATTACCCTGCGTGTGACAGGAGAAGGTGCGAAGCGGCTAATGCACTAATTGCATCTGCTATGCACTGTAATGGCTCACACCTGAGCTACTCATTTACACGCACACACACGTGGAGCTGAAGGCCGGAACGCTCAGACTCAAGGATCAGGCTGTGGGCATGAAAGCATGATCTCCCACTCCGCCCCCCCTTCCATCTCCCCCTTGTTTACACCCTCTACCCCTCCCTTTCTCTCTATCTCAGTGTGGAGGGCTTGTAAAGAGCCAGGCTGTGCTGGCATGAGATCTGGCTCTGCTCACACTGTTTTCATTCGCTGCAGTGAGTGTCTGCTGCCTCAGCCCGATGTACTCGGTCCATCTGGACTCAGGAGATGGGAGGATAGAATGAGAGAGAGGGGGGGGAGGAAGAGAGCGGGGGAGGGACCTTGGCTTAAATCACTGGCAGATATGAACAGTCTGACTGGTTTGAAAACAAACATAGATACTAGTTTGTTAAAATGGTTAGTTATAATGCAAAGTAAATATGGATACGTTCAAGTTCCCCACCCGCTTAGTTGCCTGTCAATCTTTTGATTTTATTGGCAGCAGCTAGTTATCCTCAGTAATCAAGCCAAAGTTATGTCCACAAGTTAGTTGAAAATGTTATCTCTGGCTGACATTTTAATGTTTGCAGCTGGTTAGGTTGCAAACAAGAACCTCATAAAAGGGGTCTTAAATATGCAACTTGCTGGCTACATACATGAATTCATGCAAAAGGACTGAGGCTAAAGCTACATGTCCCAGGCACAAAGTCCTCACCAGCTGATGATCCATGTAACACATGGAAATAAAGACACAGAGTTGTTTTTCTAGCGTGGAACTAGTAGGCGGGAGTATTATAAATATGACATTGAATGACATAAGGTCAGTTCAATCTAACATAATCCTGTTAAGCTGCTTAGCTTGACAGGCGAATAGAGGTTGTATGCAGTATATGCTTTATTGTTCATATTTTTAAACAGTATATTTTCACTTTTAACATTCCAAGAGAACAGGCTTTAAGCATGAGGACGAACTGATGTGTTTTGAGAACATAACGGTATCCTGGGTAAGCAGTTTAGTTGAGATCACTGGATCTGCTGATGTTAACATAAACAATGATTGCATGTTACAGTTGCTAAGCTATTGGTTGAACAGTTCCTGTTTGGGCTCAGGGTTTTGCAGTCAGTTGGTTTGTGGCGTCTCAATTATAGCTTTGTCTGGGAATATGGAAATGAGCTTAACTAAAGCACAACCACGAGGCACAACATGATAAGGGCCTAAAGGTGGATCTCATAACTTAATTTGTGTTAAATCAAATTAGCACACAGCAAACCTGGGGCCATGTAATATTTTAGCATAGGAATACATACTGTACAAAGGGTCTGGGTTAATCTGGGCCCAGCATAATCCATACGTGAATCTTTCATGCCGTATAATATTTAACGATAAATCCCAAATAAAATACCGAATTTTTACTTCTTGGAAACTTAACTGTTGCGTAATTTAACAGTTGTCATTAAAAGCCATTAAAAGCCCGCCCCTTCACTAAGCTTATGTTTTTCTGTCCACCTGAAATAGCACAGGACTCTTTTTGTCCAGCTTTGTCAAGTCTGTAAATGTTTTTCTCTTTATTGCTCATGTGAAAGTGTACATTTGAATTTTTCTGTACCTGATCTCTCTTTTTTTTTCTCTGTCTTTGTCTTTCTTCCAGAAGGATTTGCCACTGCCTCGCAAGAACAGCAGGTGAGTGTTGTCTTCGTTCATCCCTCACTCCCTCCCTCCTTCTCTCTCCCTCCCTCTCTCTTTTCCTTCCTCTCTGGGGTGATACCGGGTCCCTTCATGAAGAAAAACAATCGCACTGAGAGGAGCTGCAGAGCGTGATTTGCACGTTATGTTTTGAATGCTTCGAGTGCCGTGGCGTGGAGTGTGCCATCTTTGTGTGAATGAGGAGGAGGTCGGCTGGAGGGATGCTGCGAGTCTGTCGGAGTCTGATTAAGGCCAGCCGGGAGCTCTGGATGCTGTCCATGGTGCTGAAAGCCATTCTGCCTTCTGCAGTCGCTCAGTTACCGGCGCCTTATCTCTCCTCCTCTCTTCTATTGCTTGGTTATTAATCTGTTTCTATTCCGCTCTCATTTCCACGCCTCAACTTTTCAACTCTGCTTTACCTTTAAGTCTTTTCTAAATCCGTAATCTTGCTCTTCTCTCTATCTCCCTTTTACACACTTTGTCTAGTTGTTCGCTTATCAGCATGTGAGCAATCGGCTTTAGGCAGCACACAGGCAACAGAAGAATAGAAAATAAACTACAAAACCAGACACAGTGATTGAAATACAGTACAAGAATACACACACAATACAGGAAGACAGTAAATCACACAGCACAGTTAAATTACCCACAGCAAAATGAAATAAGCATTAAGGCAGGAAAGAACATAATGTTGGTTTTTGTGGATGCATTTAAAAAAACAATGAACACAATAATACTAAACACAATTCAGACAGAAATATTACACTTGTTTTACTACATTTATTTGGCAGCTGTAGATTTTAGTCACTTGATTGAGATTTTAAATAAAATCATAGTTTTAGTTACCAGGATATGATCCATTTTTCTAGATTAAGCTATTCATCGGCATAAATAGTTAATAGTAGCTTCACTTCCATTTGCTACATTGTAAAATGCTGTTTACAAAGCACAGAGTAATCAGTAACAATAATCCGATAATCCAGGATTTAATAAAACAACGCTGAGGCGATTCTGCTGCATAATGTGTATTTTTACTTGTGGTACTCTGAGTACATTTTATATTAACAATAGATGAAATGACCATGTGAAAAGGGTCACTTGTAGTGAGAGACTTGCAGAGAATTATCACCTGACTCTGCACTTCCTATCAGCATTTTAGCATCTTTCAGCTCAAGGTTTTGCTTTTTCAGTGCCAGGGTAATTGTTTGGCTTGAGTCTCACAGCTCCTGTCACAGTGGTTTCCAGTCACAGCAACTACAGACAAAGTTAGCTACTAACTGGTGAACATAGTGGAGCATTTAGCAGCTAAAGAGCCTCTCCAATCAACGTCCTCAGGATAGCAGCCAGAAAGTGAGATAAGCAGCATCTTGGCATCAGGACCAGTGTCATGCAGAGGACCACACATACTAGTTTACGCACATGGAAAGCACTGGAAAGGGTCAGTCACATGGGGTGGGAGCTGTCCAAGTTTGTAACACATGTTGAATTATTCCTTGAAGTAAAACATCTGAATACTTCCTCCATCACTGCATGATGATTATTATCAAGAGAGTATTTAATACGACCAGTAGCATCTTAATAGGCTCTTCAGGTGTTTTATTATAATGTCTTTGCTCCACTGAGTAAAGTTAATTCTGTGTGTGTCTGTGTGTGTGTCTGGGTTTATGTTTGTGTGTGGTCACAGTCCACTACCGCTGTCCCCACCCTCCTCTCTTGTCCCCATTCCCATTTCCCGGCCCTATCCATCTTCTCCACGCTGCCCCCTCGTCCCGAGTCATCACGGGTAATCAAACATGAAATGAAGCCGCAGACCGACTCTTGTTTGTGCAGGGGCTGTGTTCCCCTATCCGTCTCACTGTTGTCCTTCGCTCTCCTCCAATACATCCCATTTTTACCACCATGCCCCTCTCTCTTGAGACGGCTTCCATTTGGATTCAGTCCGTCTCCTTCTCATCGAATCCCGTCTCCCTCTGTAGGACACTATCAGCACCGCCATCCATTATAGATGAGCTCGGTGGAGTTGGCTTCACATTCAATCTGCCTGCTGCATCCATTCATGGGTAAACACAGCCGTTCATAGTGTGTTTGTGTGTGTGTGTGTGTGTGTGTGTGTGTGTGTGTGTGTGTGTGTGTGTGTGTGTGTGAGTGTGTGTGTGTGCGTGTGTGGCATATACATCGTCATCAGTTATGTTTTTTTTTTTTTATGTGTGATTCCATTCAACATCTGTTTCTCAGTTATATAAGAGTCCACATGACCTTGTGCCTTTGCCATTTCTTCATTCATTGCTCAGATAAACTAACCTCCCTTTACTCCCCGCTTCATCCATTCATTCATGGTGTCCATAGCCTGCAGTAAAAGCTTTTAACTCCACATCAGGTTCTTTCAGTGCGCAGACGACACTGAAAAAAAACCACAATCACAAATAAGTCACAAAACTACACTCTGCAGCACGGCACCTTAGCCTTGAGAAACTGACCCACAATCCCCTGCTGCCTTTTGTTGCCTAGCCTCTCTCCCTCCCTCTCCTCTCTCTCTCTCTCTCTCTCTCTCTCTCTCTCTCTCTCTCTCCTTTGGGTCTTGGCCACACTTGCCCAGACACCAGTGCACATCTAAAGCTTGCGGGAGCGACGGTATGCGTTGCATTGCGATGACATTATCCCAGAGACCTGCTGCTTTCTGACTGCTCTCGCTCACCGCTCAGCTGTTGCTGCCGCTCCTGTTGCTCAGAGCTACGCCTCGATACCCGCCCAGCGAGGCAACATGTTCCGACGCACTAAAAGGTACAAGGAGAGATGCAGACGGAGGAGCGGTGATGATTTGGTTTGTTTGATGTGAGGTGTGGTAGAGCTGGCTTTCCTCTCTCTCTCTGCATCTAACTCTTTCCATTCGTTTAGTCTCTTTGAAGCTCTGTCCTTTCTCTGTGTGAGTCTGCAGCGTCTGCAGTATACATTACAAAGAGGCTCGTATTGACAGTGTGACGAGTGTGTAAGGTCACTGTTTGCGTGTGTGCCGGTGTGTTTAACTTGGTTTTAGATGTCTGCTCTGCTCTGTTCTGTTGAGCATGTGTGTAGTACTGTTATTGTAACACTAAAAGTCTGGCAGCTTGTATGTACGTTTAAAAAGTTTCTGAAAAGGATGCAATGTGAAAACTTGCCAAACTGTTTTAAAATTGTACGATATGCAATTGTAGATGCTATTTATATATAATATAAGTAATATAGATATGGTCTGTTTCAAGAGAGTCCACAAAAGTCATACAGTTATTATTATAGTGATCACTTTTTAGCAGCGTGACTCTTTTGACATCAATGTCAGTCGGACTGTTTTGTACGAGTATGCATGAGGATGATTCCATCTGACATTGGTGATCCCCGGATTTTTCCTCTAGTGACACCATGAAGTTGACATTTATTATTTTGAGTGAAGTGTCTTGGATGGATTACCATGAAATTTAGTTCAGACATTCCTGTTGCCAATGATGAATTCTTTGATGTTCCTCTGATTTTTCATCTAGTGCCATGACATTAGCATCAGCCTTAGCTGCACTTATGTTTTATACTAATTAGCAAACGTTAGCGTATGCTTTGTATGACAGTTCAAATTTTGGAATTTGGAAAGATTCCATTCTCATTCACACACTGTGGATGATTAACAGTAATAAATTAAATTTTATCACCAAAATGATGAAAAATGCTTTGTAAATATGTCAGAGAAATAAACTGAGCAACATGTAGATCTTTGTAAATGAAGAACCTTGAGGTTGAGATCTAGAGTTTATTTACCACGACGTCTTTGGCCCTGGTTCTGGTTTTGTTGACCCAGACGTGAATGTAACAGGTTATTGAAAATCAGTGACTCAGCATAGTGACATTTCCCGCAGACCTGCAGGTTGTCTGATTCACTGAAATGATCAATCAGCGATTACATGAGCCAAAGATGAGTCAGACAGAAAGACACGTTTTGGATGGATTTTTCTGGAGTCTGATTCACTGGCTGTGAGAGATGTTTTTCTGTAGTTGCATGATCGGGGGAATGTTTCTACCCTTGTGCAAGACTTTTTTAAATAGTATTTATAACTGCATTATCACATTTCTTCAATACCTAAGTAATATGAGCAATACTTTTGTTTATGCTTATAATTGATACTTTTAATCACTCTGATGTCAATAGCCTGAAAATTTGAGCTGACATTCAAACACCGGGGGTTTCCTCTTTGGCGGCGGCAGTAGTGGATGTCATGCTGAGTCTCTCAGAGTGACTTCATTCTCCCCTGCTGATCGGGGATTAAACCGGCTTCTATTACAGCAGAGACTCTCGCTCTGGCACACCTGAGCCCAGACACACAGGCGGACAGATGGAAATAATGCAAAAGTCTCTGCTGCACTCCTACAGCGGCGCTCAAACCCAAGAGGAGTCGTTTTTGAAAATCCTGTAATGTGTATCAAGTGCAGGATGGGTTCAGTATGTGGAGCGTGAGCTAAATGCCTAGGGGCCTATATGTAAAGTTTAAGATTGTTTCAGACATTTACTCAGATTCAGACTCCAGTTGCTCTTCCAGTTAAAAGCCAGAGTCACATTTAGGAAATAGAGAAGAACGAAGGGAATGAGTGATTAAGATAATGAAAGCGAAGGAGGTGAAAAAAGAGAAAGGTTGTGCAAGAGGTGAAAGGAGGAGAGGCTGAGATGGAGTGCAGGGCCCTGGGGTGATATCTGTGTCTGCTCTTCCATTAGGGACCAGCTCACTAAGGTTACGTGAGCATGCATGGCACGCATACTTGCTTTGACTGCCTCTGTCTCTGACTTTCTTTTTCTGGTCTCTCTCTTCCACTTTCTTTCTTCGTTTTTCTTTTTTTCCTTCTCCTTTCTTTCTTTCCTTCATTCAGTCTTCCTGTGTTTTTCTATATCTGCAGTGAGGAAGGATCTGGGCACGACTGTCCATTTATCCACGAGGTTGTGTTCATATCCATGTGACTTTGTTCACTAAGTGACCATTAGCTAAACCCTTTCCCTTGTCCAATCATAGCCCTGCATATATAACAGGGCAAGGCTAGGGTGACCATATTTTTAGAACCCCAAAACCAGGTAAGTGATTGATATACATACAAACAAATCAGTGTTGGATACAGATTATTTATATGTTTATATATTAAGCACTTTTAATACACTTTTTAATTGTGGTGAAAACTGGGACAATTGGGTAGTGAATGTTGAAAACCAGGACATTTTAGTGTTTTATAGATATTTGTTGGGACACTCAGCTTGAAACTGGCACAATGCCAGACAGTTTGGGACGTTTGGTCACTGTAGGCAAGTTTTCCTACGGTTTTTAATTTTCATTGTAAGGCTGCGTTATCTGAGAATGAAAAGCTTGACACTGAGGAGAGTGGGGGTGAGCAAACCTATCAATTGGTTGGATGATGACGTGAAGTGGGGAGTGACTGTAGGTGCAATAATTGGATAGAAGAAATATTTGGTGTGTGTGTTTCCCTCAGGTGCTTTGGCTCAGGTGCACTGTGCTGTGGGGCATACAAAGACATAATCACATCCACTTTGATAACACACAGTACAACACACCAACATGCACGCAGCCATCTCCGTGTCCTCTGCTCATAAACACTCCTCCTCTACTAAATTAGCCATTACACTTCACTTAACCAATTATGTGCAAACCCGAAGGAGGTCAGCGGGAGGCCAAGACACCTGAGTGTCTCTTTCTATCTGCTGCAGCTTTCCCTAAGAGGCGCGCAGGGTTCAATACACACAAGGTTATACAGTAGGTGCTACATCTCCCATTAGCTTGTGATTTCAGTAAAGGGTCTTTCCCCCCTCCTCTTAGAGTAATGGGACTCTTATTCTCTTTGATCCTCCTTCTCCTCCGCTGCCTCCCTCTCAGGGCTCCTCTTGCAGGAAAACACTTTTGAGGCCACAGGCTTCTCGACGGCACTAAATTTACCCGGGCTTGATAGATATTGCTACTGTCAGCCGCTGTGTAATTTCCCAGACTGAGACAGAAGATTTGAGCCTATTACAGAAGAAAACACAAGAAAATAGCGCGTTTGATCCCGGCTGAGTGGCTTTGAAGTGCTGTCGGGGAGGTTTGGGACCCTGGGAAGGAAATAGGTGAAAGAAAGGGTTATTGTGTCTGTTTGATTTTTTTTCTCCTGGCTGTTGTATATTAGGTCAGGCAATGATTTTGACATATAACACAATGCTCGGTGCGCTCGAGTGCAGATCTGATGGAGCTGAGCGAGGACAGCGTTGCGCCTCGGGCCCTCAACATGGCCATTTTAGCTTCGGCCCTTGTCTTTTATTGCTGCTCACGTGACCCGCTGGACAATATTGTTAGATTTAGTTACTTAAAGAGACTTGGACAGGCCAATAGGAATCAATACATACTGTCTGTATCCTGTAGATGTACTGTATTCAATGTAGCCTGATATCATACCCAGCTGAAACCATTATTTCACTCATTGCTTAATCAATGAACACGGAATAAATCATCAACTGTTTAAATAATCAATTCATTGTTTAATTCATTTTTAAGCAAAGATTCAATTATTCATTCACTATCTACAATATTTTGCGGGGTCATAGGTTACATCCACTGCATCCACTGTGTAGTATTTCCTCACTTCCTAGATGTTATCAGAGTTTAGCGTAACATTAGAAGCTCTGTCCTGCTCTTTATTGGATTCGGTGAAGGTTACACTCCGGCAACCACAGCCAAAGTTGCATCAGACAAACACATCCTAAAAGCCTGTTCTCCTGATCATCAGCTGGTGAGGATGCTGACTTCTTGCCAGGCCATGCTGCTTTATCCTTAGTCTTTTAGCATGAGATCATGCAAGTAGGAACAAAGTGCATATTTAAAACCTTTTTAAAAGATTCTGCTTTTAAAACAAGTCAACTGGAGAACTGTATTGAATTATATTTTTCCCACATGTACATCTGGTCTGTATGTGTATACAATAGACATTTAATAACTTCCTACAGCACAGCTGCAAGCACATATGTATGTTAGTGGCATTTTATGTACACTGTGTTCCTTCGTCATTTAGTCCTGTTGTTTGTTTGAATGCCAGGTTGTTTTTCCTATTTTTCACTTGAGGGTTATTGTTTTTGTGGTGAGTTCATGGTTCACTTCTTCCTCTCTTGTGCTGCTCATTAAAAAACACCTATTGATCTCTTTTCTTAATTATCTCAAACTGTAGTTGTTCATATTTTGCATAATTCATTTGAGTCATTTCAGAGAAGGATGCCACTGATTATTGTTGCAGGGATGAAACCTGTGACATTTTTGTTATTGAACGTCTCTCTGTGGCCTAATGACTCCTTTTACTCCACCGCGAGTTACCTTCACCTGATGCCAGGAGATTTGTTTGGCATTTCACATTGTGTCGGCATTACAAAATCCTTTCCGGCCTCCCTCTCTCTCTCCCCCTCCACCCTCGACCGGTGACCTTGAGTGACATCTATACTGAGCAGTATTTCTCCTTGGCTGTGGTCCCCGGCCGGCGTTATCAGAAGCCTCCTCGCCGCATGCTGCATAGCAACAAGCTGTCATGTGACCGTGGCTCCCTCCTCTCCCATCCCCTCCAGGGTTGTAGACGCCAAATAAATTTCCTCTGGTGTTTGTTCCCGGAATGAAGTGCTTTTTTCATGCTGTTCTAAAACTTGACTGCAGACATGTGAAGAAAAAAGAGTGTAGATATTTAACAGGAAAATAAAATGACAAAATATTTGATAGTTTTTGTGTTTGCATCCCTTTCTCCTCCTTCACCCCTTCCCTGAACTGTCCCTTTTCATCATCAGTGATTTATTCACCGCTATTATCTCTGTCTCTGGCCACATTCACACACTCCTCTCCTCACGCTGAGGAGGTAAACACTCCAGTCTTCTCGACTCCTCATCAGCGGTTCTTTCCTCCCTCACTGCCTCCGCCTCTCTTTCTCCTCTTTGAAGTGCTCTCGCTTTTAGTCTTACTTTCTCTTTCTTATCTGCCTCTGTGTTTTCTCCGATCCGTCCTCCTTAAGATCTTCTTCTGTTTGACTTTGAGTATTTGGTTTAGTTTGATCAATATTAATGGTCCCCCCCCCCCCCGCTGTTAAGTGGAGGGAGGAGTAGGAACATGCAGAAGATGAAGGCTCCTGTTTGTCTGCCTTTGTTAAGAGTCGTGCTTTTCCCCCTCTGTGTCATCTGCTCGAGCTTACAGTGAACAATATTCCCCCGTGCGCTCTGTTTATGCATTCTGTCGTGTTTGTGCAGTGTGGATATGCTTGTGTGTGTGTGTGATGGTGAAAAAACTGGGTCATGTTTACCTTCGCCTGTATGGGTGTTGAGCACTGAGAGCTTTCAACCTGCATCTCTAATTCTTGTTTTTCCCTTTTTTTTTTCCTCTTTTAATTTTCAAGTTTCATCCCACTGAATTTGCACTCGCCCCGTTTCCTTTAACATTTGCTCTGCCTCATCTTGCTTTCATGTCATGATTGTACCGGCCCATCTCTCTGCACATCTCCTTCCTCATCCTCCACACCTCCATCCCTCTCTACAGCCCTCAGCAACAGCCACTAGAATCCAGATTTACTGAGTGCAGTGAAGTGCATCCCCCCCACCCCTCTCACCCCTCTCTTGATCTTGAATGACCATCGAGCAAGAAACAGGCCGCGGGCATCCGTCTGAGATTTGAACTTTTCCATCAGCAGCTGCACACTTGCTTGATGTTTAAATGTAAATACACAGTTAGCGTCTACATCTTATACACATAGCACCTAATACTGACAGTGTTTTATTCCCCAGCTGTAAAGGGGAAAGTCATATGTGATCAATAGCCATAAAGCTCATTATGGATGTGATCGATCAGGGCATCCTGTGTGTAGTTAAAGTAATGAAAACAGATGAGATAAAATGGCTGTTTTGTGACCTTATTGTAATAGGTGGCAATATGATATTAAACTCCTTTATTGGATTGCACAGTCACAAGCTCAGTCAGTGGTGCAGACCTGAAAAATCCAGGCGTGATTGGTTGCTAGTTTTACTCCGAAAGCCATCACGTATCAAATGTCTCTTGTCAGAATAAACAGTAATCCAGGTGTTGTTGTCTATATAGTGCCAAGAGGAACTGATAGCAGAGAAAGCAGCATGACTTTTCATGATGCAGATTTGGTAAAGTGTAGACAAATAGGTTAGAAGCTAAAACCCGCTGTGTAGCAGACCATATCACGTTCACTTCAGCGAGGCTCAACCTCAGTAATTTTTATCAGTTTTCACCAGATGCGTTTGCTCAGTGCAGGATAAAGCTCGACTGATGTAGAGCGGGTGTTATTTTTCCGGGGTTATTCAGGATCTGATTTTAATTCATGGGCTGGTATCTTACGCCACTTGACAGCAGAGGGGGAACTGATAAGCTGAAGTTAGAGCTTTTCAGATTTTTGAAAAGCTTTTTAATTTTTATTTGCAGACTCTTGAGACAAACTTTATTTCATGTGGACTTAGTTCCACCGTACCCACAACCTCATTTTTTAAAACTGAAATATGACTCAATTTAAATAGACCTTATTTTATAATATTATCATTTCAACTTTACATTCATCTGGACCTCCTCCCATTTTATTCAAAACATCCAGTTTTTAAAGCAAATGTATTTTCTCCCTGTTAACCCTCCATTATTCAACATCACCTGCACCAATAACAGTTATACAGCTTTTATTTAGACTCCATTTAGACTTTGTTGGCAGCTGTACATACAGTGTGTACATAACTCCATATGAATGAGGATCATAAATCAGTATGAATAGCATAAGTGGAGTAAGTGTTGAATGGCAGAAGTGTAAGACATTGGAAAGACATTTGTGACAGACACACAACAGAATCAAATAGTTGCTTTGTGTCACACCTGTTGCAGTGGTGCAAGCGAGGTAGCAGTAATATAAGGGCTTGAACCCAACATGCAGACTGAGGCAGATCTGGTGCAGTTCAATGATATTTATTAACAAACTCAAAAGACTTAGGCTCAAAAACAGATAAGACAGTGCAAACAGGCAAAAAATCCAAATAGGAGCGGGCAAGAATCAAAAGTCGGATAAACCAGGAAAACTAAGCAAAATCATTCGAAGCACAGGGAATAAACACTCTGTAGGACTGGAACACTAGACACTAGGTGCAAGGACGGACTGGTGCTATCCAGCAAGTAAATAATGTGAAACAAATATATTTGCCCATCGACATCCATGGGAACACTGTGAGATTACAGACGAGAGATTTGTACAAGTGAAGCTGCACTTGCTCTGTTTGTATTGATTTTAAGTTGAAATTCTCTCTAACTAGCATGGCCTTGATTTACTTCTAAACAGGTTTATTGTGCAATATTAGTAATTTAGTTTGTTTGCTGTGTCCTTGTAAGTACAGTCATGAATTCAGTCATAAATTATTCACATCCGCATGTGAAGAACACACTGTGGTGTTAGAGGTATTTCTATATAACAGTCGGCGTCTCCATCCTGCTTCTGTGCATCTTCAGCTCACCGTGCTGATCCCATCTCAGTCAGCTCACGTCTTTACACTGCAAGTGTCAATGAAAATGTATGTGTGTGTGTATGTATGTGTGTGTGTGTGTAGAGGCGGTGCATCCCGCTCACATGTGAACCCATGTGACTGTGGGCTGAAAGCGGAGAGCGGGGAAACCAACCATTCTCTCCATCTGACAGCTAAGATGAGATGCTGTTTGCATTTTGTTTGTTCTCTCCTCTTTTGTTCCAAGTTGTTTTTATTTGCATTTATTTACGCCCCTGACTACCTCGGAAACCAAAGCACATTGTGCCGCGCATGTTTTACAAAGGCTTCGCGTTAAATTGCCACCGTTGCAGTGTGAGTATTCAAACACAATAAAGGGGCTTGAATACAAGAAGCTTGCTCAATTCACTGCTGGTGTGTGAGCTGGATACAATAATATTACATGCAATATGAATGTGAGTCCACAGGCAGATTTGAGGTGACTCATAGTGGTAATGACTGCTATTAAACATGCAATGCAACATAATGAACCGAGGTCAAAAAATGAAAAGTGGATTTCCATTTTTACCATCTCCATCCTTTCTTTTCTCTCTTTCTTCTTGCCACTATTTCTAACTTTGCAGCTCTTGTTCCACGCTCTCTCTCCCCATCTCTTATCTTGGCTGAGAGGAGGCAGACAGGGATGGATGACTAAGGAAATTGAATTCTCCTTATCGTTGTTGTGCTCCTGCAGCGATCCATGTGTTTGTATTCGTCTGCTTCTTCTGCACCTATGCACGCAGCCACAGTGTGGGCATGTATAGCAGCAAACGCAACTCGGCTGTGGAAACTTCGACACAGTATTTGCAATAATAAGTAATCCCCTCATGTGTATCTCTCTCTTTTTCTTCATAGTTGTCGTACAAGCAACAGGAAAAGCCTGATCCTCACCACCACGTCTCCCACGCTGCCTCGCCCACACTCTCCTCTCCCCCTTCCTGGACACCTCGGTACATACAGTAAAACATCACACCTCAACCTTTAGCTTGTCTTGTTCATTTGATGTTTTCAGACATGTTTTTTTTTTTTAATTAATCACATAGATTCTAAAAGAGTTAGAAGAAAGGTTTAATTTCCCTCCAGAATTAACAACTAGTTTTAGAGTGACCTCTTTATCAGAGTGTTTTAACTGGAATCAACAAAATAATCATAATCTCATTAGTTCGACATATTGGGAAATTAGCTGATTCACATGACACTGATATCAATCTTTTCATCTAACTCTCAGCAAGAGAGTGAATAAGCTTATTTCCCAAAATGTCAAACTATCCTCTTAGTTACATGAATACTGTTGCATATAAAATATAAATTTCTTCAGTGTTTTGATATAAAGTATTCAATTGACTCAATTTGAAACTGGTTTTGCAAATGACCAGAACTTGACTAAGGTGCTTGATGATTGTACACGTCTTGGCTTGGACTGCTCCCTTAAATTAGGCGGCTTGATTCATTCATCCATTAAACAGCCCCCAATGAAATATCACAATCCATTAATCAAAACACAGACATTGCTGCCCACAGGACAAGGCCGGATAAATATAAAGCTTAAGGAGCACCTTGGTAGCTGAATCATTACTCCCCCTATTTCCTGCTTCACTCTCAATCTGTCCAACAAAGCTGAAAATGCCAAAGAAATAATCTTAAAAAAAAAAAGCTCAGGCTACAAAGCATTTATCAGTCTAAAAATCAATGACGGGCCTTTATAATTTGGAAAAAAATCTAAATCAATTTCAAACCATTTTATTCCCCCAAACCCTACACAGTGATTATGAATAGTCACATTGTTGTGTTGAACCACACAATCAGACTCTGAGTCATCTTTAGCTGCTACACTTCACAGGGACAAAGAGAAACCATTGTTAAAAAAAAGTGTGCGTCTTTTTCCTGTGGTTATTTGGTCACACAATAATTCTTTGTTCCCACATTTGTGTCTCCTTCTCCTGTGTCTCGTCCTCTGTGCTCGTCTTGTCGTCCCAGCAGGAAGCAGCCCTCTGGACAGCCCGCGAAACTTCTCTCCCAGCAACCCGGCACACTTCTCGTTCACCTCCTCCAGAAGGTCACTGCCTCATATCACTGCATATGCTGAGTGCGATTACACATGTTTGCTCACACTTGCACACACACTTTGCTCTCACTTGTTTTGTGCTGGAGATGCGAGAGGGGCAGAAGGTGAGACAGACGAGGGGAGACAGACAGACAGACAGAAGTCAAGTCAGCGTGAGACAAAGGGAAGGAGAGAGAAGAAGTGAGCATCAGAGCCAGGACGAGGTGTGGATCCGTTGTTGTGTGAGGTCTCGCAGGTCCCGGGGAGCGGGGAGCCTCCCGCTGCACTCGCAGGTCCCGCGGTGTAACAGGCTGACTCATGTATGACGAGGCCAAGCCATTACATTCACAGCGCCTCTGTGTTTATTCACGCCGCTCTAATGACACTGTGTGTGTGTGTGTGTGGACGGGTGGCCATGAATGTGTGCATCTGTTCACATAAATGTGTTTTTCATCTGAGTTTATAGTAGAAGGTTTTTAGGTTTCTGAATAGAAATATGCCTTGGCCACATACCGTTGTTTACGTGGAGTCTTGGACCCTTTTAATTTCAGTTAAGCAAAATCTTAATGCTAGAGCATACAATGATATTTCAGGCAATAGTGTTCTTTCGACTTTGTGGCAAGACAAGACACTCTCCTGATTCAACATGACAGTCCCCTTGCACAAAGCGAGGTCCATAGAGAAATGGTTTTGTTTGGTGTACAAGGACTTGACTAGTACACAGAGCCCTGACTTCAACCCCAACACCTTTTGGAGGAACATCAAGTGTGAGCCAGGCATTAACACCCAACAACTGCGGCCGAATTCACTGATGCTCTTATAGCTTTTCTGAATCCCTTCTACCATATTTTAGTCAGACATAGTTGGGTGGGGGTCTCAAATAAAGGCCTGGCTGTAGAATGGATGCAGTAACAAGGGCAAGACCTCACTCTCATGTGTTCTATAGGAAGGGGTGTATTTGAAAAAGGCCAATTAGACCGTTATTTACCTCTGTCTCTCCTCAGCCAGACATAGCGCTTGGAGTGGAGGCTGTGGGAGCCCGGTGCTCCTGTAAATCCTCCATCCTCATTTATCAAATCCGTCTGGCTGCCTGTCACTGTGCGATGGAGGCACACAGGAGGCACGATGATTGAGTCTTCTGCGCTATCCTCTCTTAGGAAGGCCCCTGGGACAAACTAGATGCGTAATAAGTCATTGGTGTGCTGAATGACATTTTTTAGTGCGGCTGAAATTGAGATGTCTCCGTGTATTATGTGAAGAAGAGTTTTGTCTTGTAGTCAAATTTATTATTTCACAGGTAATAAAAATACCCATAGGCATTTTAATTTAAAGGGAAATGTTGCCAGGTTTTATGTAGCTGTCCAATCAGTGTGGATGGTAAGTATGGTCTATTGAAGCAATAAATTCCTCAGTCTGTGTGATATTGACCAAGAAAGCTGGGTCCACCTGTTTGTGTATCTGTGCCCGCTGTGACTACATGTACCAGGATGCATTGCGTTCGGCATCCAACCAACTCATCTCGATATTGATATTGATTTGTTGGCTTGAAATGAGTCTTAACATTGACATAGTGTCTCTGAACTGTCCCTTAACATTATAATATAAGTCATCCCACCAGCCTATAGGAGAACCACCCAGCCTGTAGCTATTACTTTGTTGGTCAAAACATAGCGTTTGGCGACAAAAGAACTCATCATGGTCATCTGCCCTGTTGCTCCTGCTGGTCTATCTTGGGGATCCTGAAGAATGTCTCCAGCACACATTTGTCCAAATGAGGAGTAAAACTTTCATGCATAGTAACACACACACTCTCTGGGGGTTGGTGTCAGCAACAGCATCCAACAGCAATTCAGTTTTGTGTTGCCATAAGAAGGCAGTTTGATCAAATGTGCCACCAGCTGCTGTTGTAGCTCGGGTTCTGGATGTTCCCCACAGGCCATATCCTCTCGCAGCCTCTGCATTTAACATATTTTGTTTCTGCTGTTTTTGTTGTTGGAAACATAACTAGTTTGCAATACAAGCAAAGAAAAGAAGAGAGTTTTGAGTGGCAGCACTCCCCCTGGCTTCCCAGAGGCAGAAACTAGAAATCCAAGCTGAAATTGCCTGTAGTTCTTCCTTGACCCCAACTACGTCACTGTACATATGAAATGAGAGTGCTGGTGCTGGAAGAACATCAGCTTCTGCAGCAGGAGCACTCAGCTTTCACGTTCGATACAAGGTTCACTAAGGAATCTATTGATTCACTTGACTATGTTTACCATCAACACTGATTAGACATTCACATTAAAAAAATGATTCCATTCCAGTGATAATGACACTGGAATATTAATGACACTTAACACAATACAGACGAGCTTAAATGATCATCTGGATTTAATGACAAAATGTATGCATCAATTTGTGCTTTTAAGTGACAGTTGATTTCTCTGCAGAGCGGACGGACGACGATGGTCTTTAGCATCTTTGCCCTCATCTGGATATGGCACTAACACTCCCAGCTCAACGGTAAGATATAATAATAACTCTCTTCCTAACACATAAATTAGTGATTCCCAACCAGGGATACTTGTCAACAATATCCACTTTCCTATAATCCATAATGTTAAATATGATCCAGTTAACAATCAATGGATGAGAACATATTTGGAACATGACTGGTGGTGTTGATGAAGGGGAACTTGAGCTCATCTGATGGGGGGGGTACATCAGACGGAAAAGGTTGGGAACCACTAACATAAATGACTGTAATTGGCACATATGCAGTGATCTAGAGTCTGTTTTTGTATCTTCTGATAGTTGCCAACACTTCCTTTTACTCCACTATCATTATAGCTTTGTTGGCTTAAGTATAAAGCAAGCTTCATCATCTGTCTTCAATCTCTGGTGTCTCTTACCTGGTGTTCGGTGTGTGCGTTGTTGCGTAAGAGCAACGTCAGAGGCCTGGTTCCTGCTCTCCATCTGGCTGTGGATGGAGGGTTAGATGATGGAAAGAGGAAGGTGAAGTAATGAGTGCCAGGCTGGTGGGATGAGAGGGACATGAGAAATGTGGCGCGGGGAAGAGAAGCTGGCATGAGATGGAGCACATTCTGTCCCACAGTAATTTTATCTCGGGCTAAATTTAGTTATAGGCTATCATTAGAAACAAAAAGATATTTCATTGAAATCAATGCTGTGACTTTTATGAATGAGACTGAGCTGTGGTGGCCAATACTTCCTTCAGCTCCCCTCTGAACAGAAAACTGTCTGATCTTCAGTTGCCTTCATTTAACCAAAAATTCTTTCACTGAATTATATTGTGTGTTTCATGAATGGTGAGGGTATCCAAAGTTTGCAGGGGTGGTGAACATTTTTCCTATCAAGGGCCATGTCAATTTTGGACATACTAAATTATTGAAGGTATCTGATGTCAGATGGTAGTGATGATAATAATACTACTGGTTTTCCAGGTTTGGGTCAGTCAGTCTTGAGTCTCTTGCAAGAGTCAGTTTTGAGTTTATAGAACAGTGGGAGGTTGTACTTTATTCAAGCACATCTGTCCTTGCCACTCATCCAGATTAGCATGTTTCAAGCTGTAATGACTGTCAAGATTGTCCTTTTCATCACTGCGAACACGTCCCCGCAAAATAGACACACTGGTTTGCCTTTTACTTCAACAAAAAAAAAAAATCGTTTTCCCATTTCTCTTCTTCTGTTTCATGTTGTTTTCTTTTATCACAGAAAAAAAAATTGCCGTCTAGAGAATTCTTTTTTGTTTCTGAGTTGCTTTTTTGTATTTATGAATTGCCTCGTGATCCAGTTCAAACTGTCTTACAAGTAGTGTACAACCCTGAGGCCGGGCGTTCCCCACCCCTGCCTTGAAGGAATAGATTGACATTTGGGGAAGTACCCTTATTCTTGACGAGAATTACATGAGAAGATTGATAACACGCTCATGTTTGTACGGAAAATAGGAAGCTCCTGCCAGCAGCCAGTTAAATTAGCACAAAGACTGGAAAGAGTCGGAGACAACCAGCCTGGAACATAACTCCCATAAAACCACATCTTGTTTTTTCACTGGATGGTAAATACTGCTTTATTTATGACTTAGTAATAATTTATTAATATGGAATTTGCAACATTTCTCTGTGTGATAATCGTCAAATTTATGATATCAAACACAAACATAACCATTTCTGCCTACAAGTCAGACATTATTGAAATTATTAACATAAAGAGTAAAATTACCACAGGACCCAACAGATGTCA
Source organism: Holacanthus passer (assembly GCA_025331565.1). Classification (NCBI taxonomy): domain Eukaryota; kingdom Metazoa; phylum Chordata; class Actinopteri; family Pomacanthidae; genus Holacanthus; species Holacanthus passer. The sequence continues at coordinate 213,571 of JAFREQ010000043.1, forward strand.
CAGTTTATAGCACAGTGATAGCTTGAATGCTTGACTGCGAAATGACATTCTTGTGAACCTCTATATGTGCTGGTCGTGATAGCTCCTGTGGTTGAATGGACAAGAATACAGATGGAAAACTTCAACCTGAGCAGAAAATCCAAGTAAAAAGATGTCGCAGTAAAAACACTACAGCAATGAGAAACGTACCAAGAGAGAGGGCAATGTCAATACAACCAGTAGAAAAACCTTTACCTATACACAACAGAAAGAGAAATGGAGTTCAAAGCTTGTTCCATCCACCCCGACTGTTTTCAATTAGTCTGTCACCAGCGACCGATCGGTGATCAATCTCTCAGTTAGCAAAGTAAGTGGAGGAGTCTCATTGCTTTGATGAAGGCAAATGAGGAGGTGAGGCGAGGTTTGCCTGCGAGACAGATTCATCTGTCTGACCTCAGGCTCACTGGACAACTTCATTAACATTTCAGTTCTAGGTTTGTCATTGGTGGAGGAATGACTACTTTAGTCTGCCGACTGTAATGATTGATCTTTTAGTTGAGTCACTCAATATCCCACAGTTGTAAATAAGGGTCACATTGCTGTTGCTGGACATCATATGATTTGTTGTCGCTAAATTTCTGTCACTTTTTCTTTTTGATCTGTCCAACTCCACCCGCTCTAAAATTCCTGTTTCCATTCCTCATCTGCCAACGTCTCTCTCTCTCTCTCTCTGCCTCCCCTCCTCTCCCCTGTCCTCCCAAATCCTCTCCCCACCCTCGTCTGCTTCCTCTTCCTCCTCCGCCCTTTGCTCTTGCCTCCCCTCCTCTTCCTCTTCTCTCGCTCCAGTCCTCCAGCTCCTCTCAGGAGCGACTGCACCAGCTGCCCTTCCAGCCCACCATGGACGAGCTCCACTTCTTATCCAAGCACTTTGGCAGTACTGAGAGCATCACAGACGATGACGGGGGCCGCTGCTCTCCCCACATGCGCCCACGCTCCCGCAGTCTCAGGTCAGCAGCGGCGGCACCCGTGAGATTAAACGGCGGCTTCGGCTGCCCAAAAGCACTATCCTCTTTTTTAAAAGGAAGCTTTCAAAGCAGATTTGCAGGGGTTACCCCTGGTTGATCCTGTTATTGCTTTTATATAACCTCTTGAATTTTTCTGTTTTAAAGCAGACGTGTCTGAACTATGCTTAAGTTTTGATTATGACCTAAAATAAACCAATAGATAGAGAAAGTTAGGGCTGTATGTATGTCAAGACATGGTCATCATCAAAGTGAGCCTATGTAACTTTTTAAAGAAGAATTAGCACATTCTTCTTACATATAAAAAGTTGAGTTTATCACTAAAACCAGTAGCTTTTGTTGGCTTATGTCAGAAAATTTTTCTTCCTTAATAACTGTTTCTGGACTTGTGCTAGTGTTACACTATGTATTATTACTATAAACATTATCTAACCTATAACTGTTGCTTCACTTAAAGTGAGCTTATGTGACAATTACTTTAAAATTTGGGAAAAACTCACTTAGTAATGTCCGTTAAGTTTCACTGTTACTACTGACCCAAGAAGACTGTAGCAGAAAAACCACTGAATGTGCTGAACTGAGCAAAAGAACTTCTTATTTATAAGTTACTTAGTCTTACTTTAATGATGATATACATAAAGTACTATCTTTCTGTTTTCATTGGATTGTTTTAAGTGCTAATCAGACCTTAAGCATAGTTCAGACATGTTTTTTTATTAGACTTCATTACAATATAGGCTTTATTAGACTGAACACAGTATATAACTGAATTCATTTTGGATGGGAAAGCCAAACTTTTGACTGCTCTTCTCTTTTACCCTCCAGCCCAGGACGCTCCTCCTCCTGCTATGATAATGAGATAGTGATGATGAACCATGTGTACAAAGAACGTTTTCCAAAGGTGAGGCATGCACATACAAAGCTTCTTCATGATAAACATCATATTCCATAAAAATACAGTGAGCAAATCCTTAAGCCTCCAGAGCATTCAACCAATCTTTCAAGCCACAATAACTATTTAATCCTATCAAGTCAGAACTCAAATATCAGAGAAATGAAAGGGATGTAATTTATGATTGAACATGTTCAGAGATGTGTGTATACGAATGTTTGATATCATACATCCAAACACAGTGGAAAAAGGAGCTGTGGAGCTGCTAAACCATAGCAAACAAGATTATGTGACACTGCCAAGTTGCGATAAGTTCACTCTGCCTGAGAGAATATTAAGTTTATTCACTACTCTTCTAAATGCTGCCACCACTATGAATAGTTAAATAAAAGACATTTCCTAGTTTGCCTTTTTACTCCCTTTCCCTCTCTTGGCGGGTTGGTATCAAAAGGAAGTGGGCTGAAAGCTTCCACAGTGATAAAAATCGTGCCTTAGGAAATTAGGCATTATAGTCTGGAGTTCATCTGAGGTGAAAGCTCTTTGGGCTTGTTCTCACACGAGTCAAACGGGAAAATGACATTGTATTGAAGTCAGTGTGGCAGCAGAGCCACGCTCTCAGAGCAGCAAATGAAATTGCTTTCTGAACTTTCAGTCACACACCTCTGGGTCTTCTAAAGGAATTCAATCTTTTTCTAAACTTAATCTCTGTTGCCTCCCCTTCCGCTTTCCATTCTCACTCTGTCGTCGCTCCTGTTCTCCCGTGCCCCCCGCCGTTCGTTCTCCGCCAGGCCACGGCGCAGATGGAGGGGAGGCTGGCCGAGTTCATCCAGGCTTTCTCTCCTGAAAATGTCCTTCCCCTGGCCGACGGAGTCCTCAGCTTCATTCACCACCAGATAGCTGAGCTGTCCAGGGACTGCCTGGCCAAAGCCCGCGAGGGCCTCATCACTTCTGTCTACTTCTTTGAGCTTCAGGAGAACCTGGAGAAGCTTCTCAACGATGTGAGTTATAAAAGATGTAATGCCCACAAAACTCATGTAAGAGCAATGAAGACCTCTGACTGCCCCTGGTAACCAAATAAAGAAAAGTGTCAAGTATCAAAACTGGCATTAGACTGAATGTCTGGCCTCCTTGTTGACTAATGTTTGATCAAATTGGTCCTGACTTTAAAACTTTTGCTATAAAGAGTTTTGAAGAAAAATTGTTATATTTCTCAAAGTATTATAACAAAATATATATATAGAATTTAGCAGCACTAATATTTTTTTTACTACATTACTATGTGTAATGTAAAAGTAGTTGGTTGCATTGATGAACCCACTGAGAACTAATACCCAACTCCCACTATACATTACTGCACAGCATCAAACAGCAGACATATAAAGTTAGCACCCAACTAAAGAACATAGTGTATCATGTAGCAGCTCCCTCAGGAGTTGGTGGAGGCCATAAACAGAGCTAAAAATTAGAGTGAATATAATATTTGTCAGGTGGCCAGAAAAAAATTCCAAATGAATCTAATGTTGCTCTGTTTCTGCCAGATGTGTAAATAGGCAACTGCTTGGTAACAACTTTAGTTATAATTTATTTGTAGTGTTTGTGTAAGGTAACATCTACAGAGACAAATACATCTGTCCTCTCAGTTACTGAGATGATGACATGTTGTGGAAGGTTGCTGACGGATCGATTCAGCTCAGGTTTTCTAATCACATTCAAAGTCTGGATGCCTTTGGTGAGAGACAAAATTGAAATGGCTCCGGTAATAGAGGCTAATTGTGCATGAGACTCGTCAGAGCAGATAACAGGTATCAGGGAATTTCATCGCCGACCTCATTTTGGCAGCTTGATTAGATCGCTGTGATCACTTTGGGTTGCCAGGTTTTTGGTTTGATTGTATCTGCTTTCTTTTTCATGATCAGATATTCTCATATCTCGCAGCTTTTTGAACGCTTGTTCTGCCTTTGTCACTCTGTCAGTCTTTTTGTCTCTCTTTTAACTGACTGCAGTGCTGTATCTTTATATTAGTGTTTTACAGTGGCGGAATGTAATTAAGTACATTTGTTCAAGCACTATACTTAATTACAAATTCAAGGTACTTGTACTTTAATTGAGTATTTCCATTTTATGCAACTTTATACTTCTACTCCATTACATCTCAGAGATGAATATTGTACTTTTTACTCCACTACATTTGTCCTGCAACTTTAATTACTTGTTACTTTTAGATTACATTTTTTTCATACCCTTCCAGTGAAAACCACGTATCGTGCAAAGTTGACTTTTTAGAGATGTGTGGTTCTCACAGGAGAGTGATGCAACGAACACATAATGATCTTATAGAACATGATGCATTGCTGTAGATTAAACTACCCAACAGTATATAAAGTTGTTAAAGTTAAACATCTACAACAGTAAAATGCAACATTAATGCAGCAGTAATATTAATCCAGAAACATCAGATATAATAGTAAAACACAGACAGGGAACATTTTACTGCACATTGAGTACTTTTACTTTTGATACTTTAAGTTAATTCTCCTGATAATACTCACATACTTTTACTTATGACAAGTTTTGAATTTAGGATTTGACCTGTAATGGAATATTTTCACAGTGTGGTATTAATGTGGTATTAGTGGCTTTTATAAATGCAGTAAACATTAATTTTCTCTTTCTACCTCTCTGTCTGTCTGTATGTCTCTCTCTGTCAGGCCTTTGAGCGCTCAGAGAGCTCCGAAGTAGCCTTCGTCACAGAGTTGGCGAAGAAGCTTCTCATCATCATCTCCCGACCTGCCAGACTTCTGGAGTGTCTGGTAAGAAAATGCACACACACACTTTTCAGTATTTAACCATCATTGTCAAAATCCTTCAACATCCTCATCCAGCCCCGCCCTTCATTGCCGAACGTGTCACAGTTCACGTCCCTCCTCGTGACTTAAGACAAATTGATTTTCTTTAAATAAACATGAGCACAGATACTCATTTGTTAGTCTATTATAAGCATTTAAGCGCTTTGATGTATTACACAGCGGGGGTAGAAAATCAAAACAAGCAAACTGAAGTAAAGGTCCAGTCTGTCTGGATGGCGACGGCATTTGCATTTAGATTAAATTTGCCCTGCCACAGTACGACTAATACCAGGCAGCGGCCCCCTGCTGCTGGGCCGCCTTCCAGTCTGACTCAGACAGACCGTGACCGCGATGTCATTTAAACTTGGAGGTGTGTGTGTATTTGTGTGTGTGCATGTGTTTGTGTCGTCTAGCTGGCTGTTTTTCTGGGCGACCATGTGTTCCATAAGTCTTGCGTCCCTCTCGATGAGTCATGCCACACAGACGTGGTTCTTGATCATGAGCGACAGCTGAAACAGTGACATGGAGAATTGATTCATCGATGTAATTCCACCCTCATTCTCTGCATATCGCTGCGTTTCGATGTGTGATCCATTACACGTTTTTGGCATCTTTAGAAACCAGGTTTGGATCAGCAACCAGGATTTGCAGCAGTGGTGCAATGGAAGAAGCTGTCCTCTGCAATACAACATGTCAAGTTCAGTTTTTGGTGGAGGATGGGTGCTTAGGGATTGATTTTTGAGCTTCAGGCTCACCCTGTTGCAATATATTTCTCTGTTGCCTCATTTAGGACCAAAAAATTGGACCTTTTGAGCACAGCAAGATTTTTTGAAAGCACAGTTATCACACAAAATAATACCTTTTGTTTTATGAGTAGCCAAGGGACTGGAGACAACAAGACGAACAAAAAGACAATATGAACAATCAGATATTTTCTGCTCCAATTTTCTAGTTGGCTGAAATCGTGGCACAATGTCAGGTTGAGCAGGTGTTGCAATTGCTGCTTTTCTTTCCCTGACGTTGTGCTCTGACTCAATCACTTGGGCTGATTTGAATAAATGGTTGTGGTGTTTTTGAACAAACATTGAACATTAACCTTGTAAAGGGCAGCTTTCAATGGGTCATCAGTCCTAAAACAGGTTTGTGAATTTACCCAAGTCTCTGTTCAGGCTGAACACCACAGACTGCAGTGATTGCAGTGTCTTCCAGAAACAAAATCTTGGAGCTGCTCCAGAGGCAGTGAATCATGAAACTAATGCTAAAAGCAACCATGGTGGCTTTGCATTAATATGGAAACATTTTCTCATACCTGTTCAAATCAACTTATCTGGATGCAGTTTCTCAAACCAAGATTCAATCATCCTGCAGAGTCTTATTTAATATCATTAAATCTCTATTAATAATCTTTCCACCATGATGAAATCATGTTCAACTCTCAATGCTCTGGTTTCCAGGAGTTTAATCCTGAGGAGTTCTACCATCTGCTGGAGGCAGCGGAGGACCACGCCAAGGAGGGTCACCTGATGAAAACCGACATTCCTCGTTACATCATCAGCCAGCTGGGACTGACCAGAGACCCTATTGAAGGTGAGGGAGACAGAAACTTTGCACAACATACAGATAATCAGAAAACAGATGAACTGACAGCTAATTTAAACTGACATATTTTTGTCAACAGAGATGGTAAACCTCGATAGTTACGACAGCGAGGGGCCGCTCACACCTGAAACAGACGACTCGGCGGAGGTGAGATCCCAGATAATCCTCAATCTGCCCGTTTCTCCAATGCTCGGTCTACACGTTCATCCACCCTTTTCTTTACTTTTGCTTATTTTGAAGGTCTCTCCCGCCAAGGTCCTTGCTGCTCTCACTGAAAATATCTGCTTCATCTGCTAATGACTTGGCATGGCACACATGCTTTTATCCATCTAATTGAGCTAGTTAATGCTGAAGTCCAAAAGACAGGATACCCTGCTCCTTGAATCTCTTGGCCATTCCTCTAGCATTAGGCACGACGCCAACTGCCAAAATTAAGCTACGTAGACAAAAGGAATTAGATGAGAACAAGGAAGGCCTGGTCCTGAAGGCCTTACAGTTATCTGTACAGATATGTGCATCACCAAAGTTGGCAAAAGAAGTGATTTTCTTGATACTTGTTATGAGACAATTTCAATGATTTATTAATATGTAGAACCAGTTATTTCAAGCAGTCATGTTGGCTCACACTTTGGCAATCTTTGATCCACAGGGTAAGATTAGAGCAATGAAACCACCAGGAGAAGCAGACTTCCAGACCATCAAGCTGATCAGTAATGGAGCGTACGGGTGAGTAGAGCATCAGGACGTCCTGTTTGCTCAACTGATGAGAATGTGTTGACATGGAAGTCATTCATTTTTACATCTGTAAGTCAGGCATGGGCACAGATGGTTTACAAACAGCACAGAGGCCGTGAAGTAAAAAAAATAACGTGTGCCTCTGTGTGTGTTGTACCAGCGCTGTGTACCTGGTGCGTCACCTGGAGACACGCCAGCGATTTGCCATGAAGAAGATTAATAAGCAAAACCTGATCCTGAGGAACCAAATCCAGCAGGCCTTTGTGGAAAGAGACATCCTCACCTTTGCGGAGAATCCCTTTGTGGTTTCCATGTTCTGTTCCTTTGAAACCCGGCGACACCTCTGCATGGTCATGGAGTACGTTGAAGGTAAGAATATCTATGTGTGTGTATAGGTGCATGCAGTTTGCACCAGAAGGGGACATGAATGTCTGCTGCAGCTCACGGCCCTGAATGGTGGCGTTAAAGGAAAAGTCAGAGAATCACACAAGTAAAGTGTGTTTCATACCTTTGGCACTGTGGATATTAATACCAACTTTCATCGCAATACATCCAATAATTGTTGAGATATAATATTTCAGTCAGGACTGGTGGAGTCACAGATCAACAGTGCCATTCCTAGAGCCACAATGCAAGCGTGGCTAAAAATGTATTTTTCTTGTTATAGGCCTACCCTATAGGTAACAGCATGGTCTAACTCTTTCCATGGGCTGTTCATATGTTAGTTGGTGAGATACATGAATATATTCCAGATGCCCAGTGATAGAGAATGTCCTTGAATATACTATGAAAAATGACTCAAAGCACATTCATCATAGCCTTTGTGATTGTATGATTGTGTTGTGTTTTTGCGTGTTGCTCGTCAGCCTAAGTGGAAACTGAAATGTCCTCGGACAAGAGGTACCAGGAGACATTTGTGGTAATTGCTAATGTCAGCAGCAGGACTAATCAAATCATGAACCTTTCTGTCAGGTGGAGACTGTGCCACTCTGCTGAAGAACATCGGGGCTCTGCCTGTGGAAATGGCACGCATGTACTTTGCAGAGACCGTGCTAGCGCTAGAGTACTTGCACAACTATGGCATTGTACATCGTGACCTCAAGCCTGACAAGTAAGGCAGATTAGTTTTCATTAATTTAGCTGTTGCATTGCTGTTTCAAAAGAATATAAATAAAGCTTCTGTAGCTTAAACTTGACCTCACTGTTTCTATTCTCAGCCTCCTGATTACCTCGATGGGCCACATCAAGCTCACAGACTTCGGCCTTTCAAAGATGGGTCTGATGAGTCTGACGACCAACTTGTATGAAGGACACATAGAGAAGGATACGCGGGAGTTCTTGGATAAACAGGTATGACAAAGACAACATAGCAGAGCTGTAGACTCCAATCCAAATCCATTAGAAATAACAAGGAGTCAGAAACAAATTTTATGTAGATAATTCGATCATTTTACTTTACACACACTTTTAATTTAATGTCAGACAAGTGGTGAGTAAATTTGAATTATTTCCAATTTTTAAAATAATCAGATATGTAATGTACCTGTAAATGGTGTCTTTTTGGCTGTATTGCTGTGCAGACCTGCATGTTTCAAGTAAAGTTGGAATATCAAATGTCCTTTGATGTCTTCATTTCTATGCAAAGATATTCCATGCCATTGTCTGCCAGGCATATCTGAAGCATGAAAAAAAATGAGACCGTTAACAGTTGGCACAACAACAGGCCAGTATTTCCTCAGTTATTATAATCATTTCTCTTTTAGGTAAGGTTTATTTTCTCAAGCCTTTCATGCAGCACTCGTGCTTTGAATCTAAGCCTCATTATTTCTCGTGTGTGCATTTTGACGGCCAGGAATCTGTTAGCATTCAGTGCATACCCATCTGCACATGAAAACCCTCACCGGGCTTTCATCTTGTCTTGGCATCTCTGAAGTGATCTACTTAACAAGGCGGAAATACGCATGCGCCATACACGTGTCTCCTACTCAGGGTCAACCGTCTCCCACTTTGCAGCAGTGTTTTATATATGTATTTTTAAAACAGGTATAAAATAAACTGGGTTTTCAAATGTAGAATAATCTGATCTCTACCTGCCTCTATTCCAGAAGCAACAACGATCAAAGTTACATGAAGTTAAATTAGAGCGATAAAAATAAAAAACAGCTGAATCGAGTGTTGCTGTTTTTTCTTTAGGTGTGTGGAACTCCAGAATACATTGCCCCGGAGGTTATTCTTCGTCAAGGTTATGGGAAGCCGGTGGACTGGTGGGCCATGGGCATCATCCTGTATGAGTTCCTGGTGGGCTGTGTGCCTTTCTTTGGTGACACTCCCGAGGAGCTGTTCGGACAGGTCATTACAGGTGAGCGATCAAAGGTCTCAGTCGGACGAATATTTTCAGAGGGATCATTCATGCACACAAATAGCTAAACCAAATTGTAAGGTCTTGTCTTCCTTCCTCTTCCTCATGTTCTCCCTCTCTCTCTGATGCACCTGGTAGATGACATAGTGTGGCCAGAAGGGGATGAGGCTCTCCCCGTCGATGCCCAGCACCTGATCTCCTCTCTCCTGCAGACAAATCCACTGGTTCGACTGGGCACAGGTCAGTCAGCCTCCATCAGTGTCCCAATCTTATGTCCCAGTCATTCTTCACTTTCATTCTTGGTCTCTCTTGTATTTCTTGTGGCTTAGATCAGTGGTTCCCTTTTTTTTTTTGATGTACCCCCACAGTCTAATCTAATGAACTCATCAACACCACCAGTCATGTTCCAAATGTTTGTGATTTAACACTACAGATGGCCTATTAACTTGTATTATTGTTACAGTATTCTTTTCATATTATTCTTTGCATTTGTATTACTATCACTTTGAGGGGAAGAAGCTGGGTGTTTCAATCATTTATCCCTTAGGCTACTTTTAGCAAATGTGTAAACCATTCATCCATTATTTTTAGCTAACTAAATATTAATCCGTTGCTTTTAGATGTTTCAACTATAATCCATTTAGATAACTAGTACAACTGTTTAATTTGGCTGTCTATTTCGACAATTTATCCATTGATTGATTGACACGCATACAAACATATCAGTGCTGAACTCAGATGTGTGGTGCATTGTTTATATTTTTATAATTTGTTAGGTAATAATGAGTAAAATATGTAAAATGATAAATTTCTATGTAAACGTGGAAAACCACTGGGGCATTTTAGTGTTTTGCAGAAATTTGTCAGGAATCAGGACACCCAGCTTGAAACCGGAACAATCCTGGACAGTCCAGGACTTTTCGATAACTATTTCAACCGTCTATTTTTAACTTAACTGTTTAGGCTTCTCTTGCTGATTTGTTTTCATGGGCTCCCAATCTCAAAATTGCAGTGTTCGGGTGTTGCAGCTGGCTGTGGATATACTCTTTTTTCAATTCTATTCAAATTTTTATTTTTCAAGTTAGCTGAGCTGCTCCACGTACCCCCAGGCAACTGCAGAAGTACCCCCTGGGGTACATTCACCCCTGATTGTGAATCACTGACCTAGAAACAAACTGTCGTCTTGTCTGTAAGCCCACAGGTTCAGTTTACCCAAATAAGTCAACTTGTGTTTGGCTCAAAGTGCCTCTACCTGCTTTAGGGTTGCAGTTATTACCTGTCTGTCTTTGTCTCCCCCTCTTACGCTCTCCCCATCCCTTTCCTCTGCCCTCTAGGTGGAGCTTTTGAAGTGAAGCAGCATTCGTTCTTCACAGAGGTGAACTGGAACAGCCTGCTGAGACAAAAGGCAGAGTTCATTCCTCATCTGGAGTCTGAGGAAGACACCAGTTACTTTGACAGTGAGTCTGCTGTTGGGGATTCCAGTAACAGACCGCAGATCCCTTTGAGCTTCGGAAAATCTTATTCATCAAAACAGCTCAGGGTCTTCTGAATCATCACCGTCTTTTCCACAACACCCTCATTAAGTCTCCTATGTTTCCATGATAACTACTGGAAATGCAGGAAGGCAGTTATTAGTGTAATGTGCATTTTTAGGCTTGAATGTGTCAATTAAGCATGAGCAATAGTTTGCTGGTTTTCATGTAGGTCAACCTCTCAGTACACAGTGACACACAGTGTTTCATTATGCACAATGTCAGTAAATGACTGACGTCAGTAAAAAGGAGTACAGAGAGGAATCCTTGATATCTTGTTACCTTTCTTCACCAGCCCGATCTGAGCGCTACCATCACGTGCAGTCATACGATGAGGACGATACCAACGACGATGAGCCTGTGGAGATACATCGCTTCTCATCCTGCTCCCCTCGCTTCAGCAAGGTCACATTAAAACCTGCGTCCTACTCCTCTTTTTATTTGAATAGAGAATGTTTGAAGCACTAAAATGGCCTTCAGTCCACAAAGCAGTGTGTTGACTGTCTTGTTGTGTGGACCTGCAGGTGTACAGCAGTATGGAGCACCTGTCCCAGCTGGAGCATAAACACCCTGGTGTGACCCTACGGGAGCACAAGGTACCAAGGGAGGATCGAGTGGCCAAGAGAGAAAGCCTAGGTAGCCTCACCCTCAGGGATAAGAGCTGGAGGACAGGATCGCCTGAGATGTGAGTGAGGTTTCTTGTCTATCTAGACACATAATTTATATGTGTTTAATGCTTGTGAACACATTCATTGGGAATACCTTCTTATTTTACCACTACTTTCCTTTTTCAGGAAGCGCTTGTCCTGCTCTGAGTCCTCCTTCACTGAAAGCGACTCCAGCCCACCGTCCGGAGCACGAAGACGCTTCTCCGCCCTCATGGATACACACCGCTTGGCCTCCCCTCTGGAGGTCGACTCTGAGCTGCCTGTCCCTACCAGGCAGCCTCCAGTGAAGTCCAGGGGTTCTTCCCTGGAAGGAGCTATGAGTGCCATCACCTCTCAAGGCGACCTGAGACCATTCCTTAAAGATAGCAACGGGTTCATGGCTGGAGGTAAGAAGGGATGAGGCAGCATGACATCACTTGTAAACCTATGTTTGATCACAATTTAAGACAAAAGCCTTTATTTACTGTCGGGTTTCATGTCACAGACAAGCATTTGAGACCTGCTGATGCATCGTTGCCTCTACCAGGCAGTGCTACCGTACTGGGGCTTCCGGACCCACAGGGGCCCCGTGGGGCCACCACTGACCTGGTGCTGCGGAGGGTTCGCCACCAGCAGCTCTCAGCTGAAGGAGAGAAACGTAACTCAAGACCAGGAACCAAAGTTATCAAATCTGCTTCTGCTACTGCTTTGTCTGTCATCATTCCTGCAGGTAACTGGTTATGTGACATCAGCTAATGAACTGTAAAAACATACTTAGATATATATCCTGTAACCTTGACTCCATCCTTCTCTCCTCAGTGGAGCAGCATGGCGCCTCCCCTCTGGCGAGCCCCATGTCTCCTCGCTCCCTCTCATCCAACCCCTCCTCCCGTGACTCTTCTCCGAGCAGAGACTACTCTCCCATGGTCAACATCCCGCATTCTCCAATCACCATCCATCGCTCCGGGAAGAAGTATGGCTTCACTCTCCGAGCCATCAGGGTCTACATGGGAGACAGTGATGTCTACAGCGTGCATCACATGGTCTGGGTAAGAAAGCAAAGGAAATAGTATGCAGAGTCATTGATGGTGCTATTTAGCAAGCCAAGGTGTTAAAGAACATACTACTGGTAGTGCCACTAATGATAATAACAATAATATATGAAATATTCAAGAAGAGAGAAAAACAGAATTGATAAATTTCATATTTATCATACTATCATATTTATAATACTAAATTTTAAATCATTGCCTGTGATGATACCTGAAATTTCCTCAGATTCATTTTCGTCTCTTTTATAATCAACACTGGTTCTGTCCTCATTAATTTCAAATAGTTGGTTCACATCCAAACCGTAATAACTTTAAGTCTGTTAAACAGTTTAAATTATTGAGGTCATCAGGCACTAATGATATGTATAGTTTGGTTTCATCTGCATGGTTATGAAAATTTAAACCATATGAAATACAGTGGGTATCTGAAACGTGCTCACTGGCTTTTTCAGAATATGTTTCAACCTGTCATCAGTTTCTGCCAGAGTTATCATGCTTTGCTTTTTGTCCTATCAGCCTCATGCCTAAATCTGTCCCCGTTCCTTTTTCTAATCACAGCATGTGGAGGATGGCGGTCCCGCCCAGGACGCTGGACTTAGTGCGGGCGACCTTATCACTCATGTAAACGGGGAGTCAGTCCATGGTCTGGTCCATACAGAGGTGGTGGAGCTGATCCTGAAGGTGAAGACTACCTGCCGTCCTAATTAAAATACACATTTTAAGGTTTTTTTTTTAAGATGGTTCAGTTAAAAATCTTATACAATGTGTGATTCATATAAAAATATGTATATAATTTACAGAGTGGAAACAAAGTGACGGTTACAACTACTCCATTTGAGAACACCTCCATAAAAGTGGGCCCCGCCCGCAAGTCCAGCTATAAATCCAAGATGGCACGGCGCAGCAAGAGGACGGGAGCCAAGGAGGGACAAGAGTGCGTTACTGCAAACTAGATACATTGCATCACAAGAATACATCTTTAATGTTTTGCCTGCTTTATCCTCACCATATATTGTTTTGTCTTTTCAGTAAGAAGCGCAACTCCCTGTTCAGGAAAATCACCAAGCAGTCCAACCTGCTCCACACCAGCCGGAGCCTCTCTTCTTTGAATCGCTCTCTTTCATCTGGAGACAGTCTCCCAGGCTCCCCCACTCACAGCCTCTCTGCCCGATCACCCACCCAGAGTTACCGCTCCACTCTGGAATCCCCTTACCTGGGTTAGTATGGAAGGTCGAGAACACATTTGTTTGTTCGTACCTTTTTTACCTTTTTCTGCTGGGAATGAAAATAATGACTTACTGAGGATAATACATTTATTAGATTAAACAAATATATTAAAAACAAGAAGCGGGGAGCACACCCTGAAGTACACTGTTAATTAACTGCAAAAAGGTGAGAGGTTAAACTGCCAGAGGAAAGCAAAACATTTTTTCAGGAGATGTTAAGTTACTCTTTAATTGTGCTCAAGTCCTTTATCTCATGTTATTTTATCTTGTCTGTCCTGATTCATTACATTGTTATAAATGTAATTAAATATAAGAAACAAAAGAGCAAAAAAGCAAATTTTACAGTGAGACTTTCAATTCCTTACAGAACAGAAATACAATGCTGACATATTATTCCTCCTCACTCCTCAGGCACGTCCTCCCAGAGCAGCTCCCCAGCATCCAGCACCCCAAACTCCCCAGCAGCCTCTCACCACATGAGGCCCAGCTCCCTGCACGGCCTGTCTCCCAAACTTCACCGCCAGTACCGTTCAGCGCGCTGCAAATCCGCTGGCAACATCCCCTTGTCCCCCCTGGCTCACACCCCCTCCCCGACCACCTCCTCTCCTCCACCTCTCACCGGCCACATCGTGGGGAGCTCCAACACCACACAGATGTTTCCTGCCAAGCTGCATTCCTCGCCTCCCGTCGCCCGCCCCCGTCCCAAAAGCGCAGAGCCACCCAGGTCCCCTCTGCTGCAGCGGGTGCAGTCAGCGGAAAAGCTAGGAGCGCCAATGCTGCCTTCTTCCTCTTCATCATCGTCGTCACCATCTCCCCTGACAGGTGGGGTGTCATTACGTAAGCATAGCCTGGAGGTGTCGCATGGGGACTACAGGAGAGAGTCCTTCCACTGTGAACACAGCCTACAAAGTCTGCTAGAGATGGAAGGAGAGAACGGACCTGCTCCCCCGTCTCCTTCGTCATCTTCCTCCCCCTCTCCTCCCATGGGAGGGGAGATTGGAGGTGTGAAGCCTGTTAGGAGGCTGGGAAGGCAGGAGTCACCCCTCAGCCGTGACACACTGGTCACAGCAAGAGAGAAGGATACCCAAACCACAGCATCTGAGCTCACTGGGTTGCAACGTGAGAGCATAGCTACTAAAGCTGAGACCAAGGCCACTGTTGTTGACACAAGTAAAACATTATCCAGTGCTGAGGTCCTAAAGAAGAGCATAACTGTAGCTGGAATGGAGACCAAGTCTAGTCCAGCGCAGGTTTCATCCACTACAGAGGCCAAACCTGGCCCAGGAGACAAACCTCAAAGTGCAAGCAGTTCTGAGGCAGCAGTCTCCAAGAGTAAACTCAGTGAGAAAATCTCAACACCCGGCACATCAAAGGGCCTCCAACAAGATAGCAAGCAGCAGAGTGCACAGACAGACAGTGGACCTGCAACTAAAGCTCAGGAGAAGACTGAGGAGAAAGTCAAAGTCACTGCAGGTACAGACAAAGGTAACATGCAGAAAGGATCATCTGCAGAGCAGTCCAAGCCACGTAAAGGCACGGAGACGGGAGAGAAAGGAGGCATCGGTGGCAGTGATAAAGCAACTGAGACCACCAAAGTCAAAGGACCTGCACCCCCAGTTCCCACCCAGGTTCAAAGCCATGCTGCAGCTCATGTGCCAGCTGCCACCAGATCCAGAGTGGAGAAGGTATCAAACAGTTACCGCGGGGCCAAGGAGGAGAGGACCCACCTGGAGGTCCTAGAAGAGAATCCAATGTCGCCCTCCTCCAATGCAGCTTCACCCTGCTCAAGCAAGTCTCGCCCTATGTCCCCGGGAGACAAAGCCAGTTTTGTCACCCAGCTCACAAGTGTGGCCAAAACGGTGCTCGGGCCTATGAAAGGGGGATTGCAAGAGGGAGCCAAGGTAAAAGACACATCCAAGTCAAGTGAGGAGAAGCGAGCAAACACAACAGGAAAACCAGAGGCCTCGTCTGGGGCCGGCCGCCGGGGGGCGCAGACGGCGACCTCTGCGAGCGCCAGCACAGTCCAGTCTGATAAAGGGAACAGTCGGAGCTCCAAGCATCATTCGTGATAAGAGGACTTGAGAAAGACTCAGACTCTCCCATGTAATGCCTTTTACTGTAGCATCACACTGACATATCATGAATTAACATGACTTTGAATGGAGACAGAGACGTGAATGCCTGAAGAAATAACACCAAATAGATGACATGTGACATGTAGACACATAAGATGTGAACAAAGATGCATCAGCCATGCTGGAAAATGTGCGCTCATGATATCATAATGTAGGCCTGTGTATGTTCTGTGTGTCCATCACAATGTGTTGTATATAGAAAAAAAATGCACATGTCTTAATGCATGTCTGAAACTGTACATGGCAAATGAAGGAATATTTAAAAAAAGAAGATGAAAAATATTAAGCAGACCTTTAGGTGGTGAACACTGTGAACAACTTTTCAACCGACCACAACAGGTAAATTGTTAACTTTGTGTAAACAAGCAGGATTCTGTTATAAATGGGCATTACTCACATTTCAGATCAGCTCCAGTGCCATCATTTAGTTTGGTTGAAACTGTTAAAGAGCAACACAAACTGCATTCCCTTAAAGTCGGGTTACTGAATGAGTTCAGGCTTGTATCATGCAGTGAGGAATATAACAAACGATCAAGATACCAAAATGCTTGCGATGATGGACTTAGAGCGTGACTTAGCTGTTTGGCTTCAGATCTGTTTAAGGGCTGAATTTCAGTGAAATTGAAAGAGGTAGATTAGATGAACTTGCACAGGGACACTATGCAATGTGCTAATGATGCCACTTTTTATTTGGTGTCCCCAATAACTAAGTTTACATTGTGCTCCAGACGGGAAGAGAAGACAGAGGAAAGGGTTGCAATAAGCCGAGCAAACACATTTTGTTTTAAACGTCGTCTCCACTGATCGTAGTAAAATGTGCAATGATATATTTTAGGCTGTTGAGTGATTATGCTTGTGTGTTTCAGAGTGTGGTGAAGATTCAAAGTGCATAAAGAACCATAATGAAAGTAGCACTTATAGGAGAGTAGGCTAGAAATGCTATTTCACTCATTATTTTCTATTTATGCAGATGTATTGTGTAATGTTACGTGTGAAGGAAAATGGAAAAAGTCTTTTTATTTCGAGATAATGTGATTTTCTTTCGTTTACACTTAAATGTATAATAATATGCAATCCAACAGTGCCCAGTTTCATAAAACTGAGCATCCTTGTCAGTGATACAGTAGTAGACTATACACAAAGCCAGGAGATATGTTGAGAGCATCTTAGTGTGTGGTCTTGTTTGTTCTTGTGTATTACAGAAAAATGATCTTGATAGTTTTGGGACACCAGGCTCAGACCTGTCTTAGACTGCCACCTTGTGGACGACATCCCATGACACCAAAAGTCCTGAGGTACAAGGAAAGATAGATTTTGCCTGGGGATCTTTTCATTTCACACATATTTAGTCCAATGCATCATTCTTTTGTCGATGAACACATTTAGATCAATTTCAGACGAGTTTTGCAGTGTGATCACAAAAAGTCTTTATCCATTAGGATGTAGTGATCATCAGACATTAACCCAAAATGTTACATTAAACAGCTGTTTTTGTGTGATGTGAGAAAATTGCACTTTATTTTGTGTCAAATACTTTAATTTACTTGTCTTATATATTTATTTTATTATTTTTCTATATGTTCTATTTATTAAACTTTTTTTATTCAAACATTTTTACAAATCAGTTAGTGATTTTTTTTTTTTTTTTTGCTTTATGACTGAAATGAGTTATTTATAAATTTTACATTTAGATTGAGAAATCTACCAAATCTGTGTGGCTAATCCCATTGTGTGCAGTTTTGATGCTGTCATCCCATAAGTCTGAAGTTGTGATATTGCTGTCATGTCCATCTTTGTCCAAGTGTTTGACTTTTCTACAGCAACAACTATCTCTCGACTGTTGTTGTCCATTACATTGCTACATATTTACTAGCCACCGTTGTGAAAAACCAATGCAAAAAAGCCTATAGTGCAGAAATGTAATAAAATGCTGAGAAACTCTCTGTTTTTTGTCTTTTTTTGGAGATAATTTCATATAAAATGATCTTCCAGAGGGAACAATCGAGGACGCGCTCTCATTGGTCCACAGTTGACCAATCACAGCAGCGCCAACATGTAACCAGTATAAACAGGAAGTGCGTGCGAGTTTATTAAGCTGCTCCTTTTCGAAGCTCCAGATTTGGTCCTTTAATACCAACGAAACGAAAACTTCCTTCCGTGAAATTCATTCAATGGTTTGCTCTAATTAAAGGAGACACAATGACGATGCCTGAATGAAGGTAAAACATGAATGTCCTGCATTGATCGTTTCATAAATCCTCTGAGTTTGGCTGCGAGTGGACTGGCTCTGAATTTGGATGCACTAAGTTAGTGACTGAAAATGAGAAATTGAGAATTGGCACGAAACATTTGTAAGTCTTGTGTTATATTTACAATGTCTCATATTTGTGGCCAGTTTCTATATTTGTACGACGTCACGTAATTGCTGTGTATTAAGTTTCTGTATTAGTGTTTGTGACATACAGGAGGCTACATATCATATAGATCACATATTGTCTACATGTAATATGTGCTTTTAAATGTTATTTATTATAATCAGTTAATCAATCTTGTAGGCTTTTGAAAGGACAAATGGCCACCGTTTTTCTTATGAGTTCTAACCAACAGTTAATACTGTTCTTAAAAAGTTGTATTTCATCATTATAAGTTGAAAACGATGAACTGATTACTAACAGAGTTGTCACTGATTTCTCTTCTGTCTGCACTACAAAGCATGTAGTATACTGTATACACAGTGTAGTATGATTTATACACAATGTAGTATACTATATACACGGTGTAGTATACTGTATGAAAGTAACAGGAATAAGGATTTTATAGTGTGAGATGAAATGTAGAAGTATGTTCAATTACATAAGAGCTATATAAGTTGAATAAGTTACAAATATTTGACTGAGTGATTATATGATTTGAGTTATGGGTTAGTTATGACATGAAAAAAAGTATTACACTCAGGTGGTGAAGGTAACTATGTTCCTTTTCTCAAGTACTGAACTTCAGCACTATTTTGAGGTACTTTTAGTTTACTACAGTATTTCCATTTCACAGTACTTTATACCTCTTCTACACTACATTTTAAAGAGAAATGTGGTACTTTTTACTCCACTATGTCTATCTGACAGTTAGGGTTACTCTTCAGATTAAGACTTTATTATTATTTAGTATATAAAATACAATGCATTTTAATGATTATGCCAACCTTTTGGGTTGTGACCAAAAAACAGTGATTCCCTTTGTTTTAGATGTCTGTGAGTTGTTACCAGAAATTTCCTCTTTGAACCTATCTGATCGTTCCATTTAAGTTGTTATAATTGTTTGAGGATTAAAACTATCCAGTATTGAACCAGAAAAAAAGATCAGAGAAAAGTCCCAAAAATTGAATCCAGACTGTGTCGATGAACTTTCCATTAATCATCTCTGACACCTCAGGTTTTTCTTGTTGCGACCTTTTGGAGGGTGCTGACTCCTGGGCTGGGAACCACAAATAAAATTCTACACATTGATGCATCAATATTAATATATTTTTTCTGCAGAATAAGCATTTTTTGATACTTAAGGTACATTTTACTGAAATATCTCTACTTATACTTAACATTTTCAATGCAGGACTTTTACTTACTAATGGAGTATTTTTCCATGTTGTATTGATATTTTTACTTAAGTAAAAGATTTGAGCACTGATTACACCACTGATATGTACAATATATACCCATCATGCAATTTTATATTGTGTCAGTGAATATGTGATTGCTGCTTGTTGCAGTCATCCTGTATCTACTAATTTGAAGTGTTAGCGGGAGCAGGCCAAATGTGGGTGAGAACAAGCAACCAGCAATGCTAAATTGACATATCTGAAATTCCTTGAGTCACAGGGTGTAGTCACATGGTTTCCCTCTTTGCTTACTGTCATGGAGAATTATTCACTTTGCTGTGGTTAACGTTAACCTATCAGCCCCAGGGTCAGAGCTTCTTTGTTTTAAGGCAGAATAATCTAATTCACTGTGCAAGGTCTTGTGTCATCTATGTAATGTAAGGTTGTTAAAAATATCCATGCTTTTTCGATACTGCATCTATAAAACGATATGATCCCTGTTGCAAAAATATCAGCAGTAGCAAGAGCTAGGTCGGACATCAGAGTAGCTGTTGGGGAAATCAGGGTGTAGAGCCAGAATATTTTCACATTTAACACCTGCACTGTGTACAGGTTGTTAATAAAAAAGAAAAAAAACACCTAGGACTTTTTTTCATTTTTGCAGTTGCATGGAAATTTAGTATCATTTTTAAAATACTTGTATCAAAGTTTAAAATTCTGGTCTCACGACAACACTAATATAATGTTGCATGTATGTCCTTCTATATCTTTGTAGGTTGCTATGGAGACATGGAGACATTCTTCCCACTCAATCTTGGTCATCTCCAGTTATGAATCCCAGCACTTCCTCTGCTGGCTCTGAGGGCCAGCCTCCTGCAGATGACCTAATGGATGACTGGCTCTTCCTCTCCTCCGAATCTGCTGCACCTCAGCACCTGGAAGCAAGCAGGGAAGACCAGGAGGCAGAGGACCGAGGCAAACTCAAATCCAAGTTGGTTTCAGCATGGAACAGCGTCAAATACGGTCTGTTTTACTGCTCTAACGTTGTAACTGTAACATCATTCCTTTGTAATAACAGCAGATAAAATTGTTGCGTGTTAAAACTTTCTTTTTCCTTTCATGTTTCAGGCTTTTCCTTGAAGCAGAAATCCAAATTCAGCAAGACTTCTCCTGTGATCATGCTTGGACAATCCTATGAGCTCAAGGATCAAGGTGAGGCATTGAGCAGCGGGCCCTCACACGTCCGGAAATGATCTCTTTCATGTGGTTTTTTTTGTGGTAATTCAAGCTGTATACCTGTTTCAGGGGAGAGAGAACTTTTCCGCGGCCGCTTTGCAACTCTCCTGTGGTTGACGTACAGACGGGGTTTCCCCCTGCTGGCAGGCGGCTCCCTGACCACAGACAGCGGCTGGGGTTGTGTTCTACGCACGGGGCAGATGCTGCTGGCACAAGGCCTGATCCTGCACCTGATGCCTCCAGGTGACAACACAGATATGCACACTGCAATGTCACCTGTAGCTGGATAAGTCAACAGACACACATTAATAAAAAATAATTTTATAGGAACTGCCTGATCTCACAGGAGTGATTCATTCTGGTACACAGCATGTAACAAAAGTATCACATCATTGTCACTAGTAAATTGTATCCTGTAAATTTTATGGATTTAAAATATCAAAAGCTGTACTTGGTTCCCGTACATTTTATTCCGTTTGTCCACCCCTGAGTTTTCTGTTAGGAACAATGGGAAAACAAAGCAGTCTGTCCAGGTCATACGTTAAACCCATATCAATTAGATATCTTCATAAGTTTCACTGTACGATACTCATACTCCTTCATCTTTACATCATTTTGAGGTTGGACTTGGTCTGTGAGCCACCATGCGGTCAGAGATGACATGGACCTACTGGTGATTCGTGGGAAAGACGGTGCAGAGCGTGGACTGAGTGTGAAGGAAGGGCCCAACAAGAGAGAAAGAAAACTGAGCTTAGATTCCCGCCTGGTCAGGCCCATGGAGGCTTCCCACAGAAGGGTGGTATCGTGGTTTGCAGACCATCCTACAGCCCCCTTTGGGATACACAAGCTGGTGGAGTTGGGCAAAAGCTCAGGGAAGAAGGCCGGGGACTGGTACGGACCCTCTATCGTGGCACATATCCTCCGGTGAGGCCTGAAGTCATGATGTACCACTCCTTACCAAATTTTTATCAAGATGTAAAACCCTACAATAGATTTCATTTTGTTTCAGGAAAGCTGTGGCAGCATCGGCAGACCTTCCTAATCTAATCGTGTATGTTGCACAAGATTGCACCAGTGAGTGATTTTCTTTCATCAGTGTATTTGCTCTCTCCTCTGAAGGGCAGAGCAAATGCAGCTGTTTCCCCGCAGCTGTGCAAACAGAGAAATGGATCAGCGTTTTATGCTTATTTAGACAATTCCTCTTTATTATGGAGGAGAGTGGACAATTTAAAGCACCTGTGAGTATTTTAATTTATTCATTATACTACATAATACTATATTATAATACTGTCTGTCTCTCTGGATTAGAGGGAATACAAAACGTACATGAAAAATATTGCAAGGTAACACAAAACTTAATGTAAGGGAAAGCAAAAGTGTTTCAGATCAAAAATCCCACCGTCACCTTTCGGGGGCTTTGTAGAAGCTGAGTGAATGAACGTGAGAGGAATGTTTGAACCATGTGAACACGTGTGACGCTGTCTCTTCTTGTCTGTGTGTTCAGTCTACTTAGAGGATGTGAAGAGGTTGTGTGAGCGTCCTCCCCCTCAGTCCTGGAAGTCTGTCATCATCCTGGTTCCCGTGCGACTTGGAGGACAAGACCTCAATCCCTCCTACATCACTTGTGTCAAAGTATCCAAAAAAATACTTTATGCATCCACTCCTATGTGCATTCTGTCTAAAGTGGGCAGCTTATGGGGTCAATGTGGGGGTTTCAGGAAGTTTCCAGCACAAGTAGTACAGCTACACTATAATTTACTCTAAATTAAGTCATTACAGTATTTTAAGTAGAGGATTCATTCTCCCTGCATAAAGTGTGGTCACGCAGTTCAGTAATAAATTAACATCCTCCTGCATGGGTTTCTCTGTAGTCTGAAAACAGAGGAATCCCTGTTCTAAAGCAAGCAAAAAATAAGTCTTGCAAGTACAAAGAACAACTCATTCATCATTCCTCTCCATAGAAACTCTTGATGTTACAATGCTGCATTGGAATCATTGGAGGAAAACCGAAGCACTCTTTGTTCTTCGTCGGCTTCCAGGGTACATGCTGTACAGCGTACATTATAATTATTGTGCTCAGCTGTTTGATGCCAGTCCTCTCACTTATGTTTTCTTCTTCTTCTGGCACTGCAAAAGATGACCATCTGCTGTACTTGGACCCTCACTACTGTCAGCCCACAGTGGATATAACAAAGGAGAACTTTCCCCTGGAGGTATGAGGAAGTACCTTTTCTCTTCTTCTTTTTGCTTTCTGTTGTGTTTCCTCCTGTGACACCTGTGCACCCGTCATGTAAACCAGTGGTTCCCAATGTTGTTTTCAGGTGTACCCCCACAGTCCTGTCAGGTGAACTTAAGTAACCATTCATCAACACCGCCAGTCATGTTCCAGATGTTCATTTGAATTTATTTTAAAATATAACTATATGAAAGTGGCTATTTTTTCACACAGTTAAACATCAGTGTAAATTTACTACCACTATGTATTACTCATGGCAGAAGCTATTTATCCATCTCTTTAAGCTATTTCAATTATGTGTCCATTGTTTTGAGCTATGTTGACCATTTGTCTGTTTTCTTAGCAAACTATTTCAACCATTTATTTCTTACTTCTAAATATTTAGACTGCTCTTCTCACCTGCTAAGTACTTTACACACACTCTTAATTAGGGGTGTGAATCTCTTGACACCTCACAATTCAATTCTACTTAATAGGGATTCGATGCAATTATAAAACAGCCGAGCTTAACACAACACACAAGCTTACCTCCATTACGTTTTACTATCCAGTTGCTTCAGCTGTAAGGAACCTACAGCCTGGTCTTACAAAGTTGTGGCAATTGATCATAATGTCCAGTCTTGGATTTTAAATTTCCGATTATTGGCTTTTCTGCCCAGAGGCATAATCTTTCAAGAGGGAATCACCATGCATGCATAAGCATTGGTTTATTCAGATATTTTTTTTTAATTGAATTGTAATTTCTATTTTTTCTAATTAGTTGAGCTACTCCACAACCTTTCCATGTGTCCCCTGGCAACGGCAGAAATACCCCCCGGGGTACAAGTACTTGGTTGGGAATCACTGCTATAAACTCACTACAGTATAAAAATTGAATAGAAAACATCCACATCAGACCATGTGGAAATATTTTCTCAGAATCTAATGAGACCTTTTTCTGATGAGCATTCTTTTATTTTGCTTCCTCTTCACAACACTCGCAGTCTTTTCACTGTAAGTACCCCAGGAAAATGGCTTTCTCTCGCATGGACCCCAGCTGCACCATAGGATTCTATGCTAAAGGCCAGAAAGACTTTGAATCACTGTGCTCAGTTGTTTCTGAGGTATGTCACTTAGTTATTTGGATCTATTCATAGAACATTTGGCTTGTTAATGTGCTGTGTAGCTTTTGGGTTGTGTAATAAAATTTGTCTCTTACCTGGTGTGAATTTGTCAGACATGCAGAAAAGTGGTGATGTCATTTCACAAAATGGCAAAGTTTAGAGCTATTTTTCTCTCTTTCTCTTACAGGCTCTCTCCACATCTGCAGAAACGTACCCCATGTTTATATTTGCAGAAGGACAAAGTCAGGAGGGGGAGGAGGGAAGCGTTATACCCACAAACAATATCGCCTATATCCAGAGGAAGAGTGAACGGAAAAGGGTTGACACTAGCAACAGCATGGACGAGTTTGTTCTGTTATGAATAGAAGAAGATCAAATCTGCCCTGAAGGGTGATCGATGATCACACATAAATGTGACAGTTACACTGTGTGAGAACTACTGATCATGTGAACAATGTCTCCAACATCCACAAGCAATAACCTAAAGGGACTCCTTAAAGGTTTATTAAATTGAAGTGGCCAGGTCTCATTAATGACACTACGATATTTTTATTGCTGTTTTCTGCCAATTTGTATTTTATTTATTGTTTTAAGATGAGAACATTTAAATTAATATCAATCAACTGAAAGACTTTAAAAGGATGGAGAATCATGTTTTCTATTTTTCCATCTCAGCCTATTTTTAATTTATCCATGAATCTGCAAGGTCCTGTTCTTTGTACTTATTCCATTCAATATAGTAATGATAATAATAACAATAGATTTCAGGGACATATTTAAGGCAAGTGTTGCTTTGAGATACACAGTCTCTCACTGTTTCAGGTCATGTGACAGGATGTGCTGCCTTTGAATGGATTAGAAAATTGGATTTTTGTGCACATGTGACTCACACATGAGAAATAAAAAGAAAGCAACTTTACTGGAGAAGATGTCAAATGCTGTAGGGAGAAGAACAATGTTTACTGAAAATATTCTTATGGGCTGGATTATAATTGCTGTCTTTTATTTCAATAAACAGTTTATGAACAAGAAAGTAACTCTTTTTTTCTCTACACTGTCATGAATGAATTATAATCACTTTGGTGATCCTCTGACTTTTCATCTAGGACCATCATCTGGTTATGAGTTCATCTATTCAGTTGGTTATGTCGTCCAGCAGAGAGACGTCCTAGGGGGAGCAAGTGTTGAAGCCAATGAAAGCTCCAGCTTCAGCAGGGCCCCCAGGAGCACTCTTCCAAATGCCCTGTGATCATAACCTGTGGAAGGTGTCCCCCAGCAGAATCAGGTCCATAGAGGTTCAGGAAGGATGGTGATCTAGATGGTGTTTGGCGCCATCACCTGTTTCAGCTGTCCCATGTCTGGATGGATATGTCTTATTGAGAGGAACCAACAGGCAACTTCTGCAAATTCTGCCCAGAATCTGAAACCAGAACAAGGAAAGACATACTATTGCTTTGATTGTGTGTGGTTTGACCATCACAACCACATGAAGCTCATGTAAAGCAGAACCATCATAGAGATTCAGGATCTGGGTCTTGAAGCATAGCGGTATCGGTGTACTTATCTGGATAGTTGAACTGGTAGGTGTAATGAAGGGAAACAAAAGTGACTGTCCTTCTGGCCATGTGGAACAGAGGATTTTGGACAGTGCTGCCACCTGTCTTGTGTGTTCTTCATGTCCTCAGTATATTATAAAGATTGGCATCCTTTAGAGGCTGTGCACTTGAGGGCTGTTACTTCTTCTATGATCTTGGTATGGGTTTCCTTTCCTCAGCTGGCCTCACCTTCCTTAAACTGAGCAGACAAATGACAAATGACCTTACAACATGCAGCATGTTTATTGTGCAAAAAATACAGAGATTTAAAAATGGGCCTCATAATATTTCTAACACTGAAGATTGTGGAAACATCTGAAGATCTTTGATGTGTGTGCTGTTGTCAGTAATTATGTAAATTACTAAAAAAAGCATTCAACTCTACCATCAAGGAGAAGAAATAGTATGACCTACTTTTTTGTAGGTAAATGTAAGTATAAGACTATAATATAACCCACTTGCAAGTCCATCAAATCATATAACAAATAAATGATGTAAGGTTTGTTTAGTGGACTAAGTATTGAATTGGGCTTAAATTATTACTTGATCAATTAATTACTTGATTGACAATTAATGTGCCATATTTTTTAATTGATTAAGTAATTTCTAAAGCACATGTAAACTGAATATGACCAATTGGACAAAACAAGTATTATGAAAAAGTCATCTTATGTTTTGGGAACATGATGGGAACATTTTTTTAGATAAACAGTCTAATAATCTGCAGTGAATCAGGTGAGTCAATGATGAAAATAACTGACAGCTCAAGTATTGAATAATTCAATTAATGAATTAGTTTCCAGCAGCAGCACACATGCTGGCAGTGATGAGATAAGGTTACAGAGAACTGTGCGCTACTGTCTCTCCATCTCTACATTAATACAACAGGGCCTTATTAACTTTGATTTCTTGCTCATAACATTTATATTCCCCAGTATTTGAGCATTTCCACGTTGAAATGAAAGCAGTGATCACTCTCGCCGTCTCTCCCATCCCCCACGCCGTCTCCTCGCTCTTTCATCCCCCCACTGTAACGCAGCCTCTACTGGGCATGCGGGGAAGCGCGCGAGACGGCAGCTAGGGGGCGCTGCGGAGTCGCACAGGCCGGTTCCCTGCGATACGATCTACCGAGAGAGGGGGGTGAAGGAAAAAAACCAACTGGGTAGGTCGCTCTTTGTTTCTGGCTGGGAGGAAAAACCGAGAGACGCCGCAACCGGTGGGGATTCAAACATCACCTTTCGCCACTCGTGTAAGCCAACTATACTTTTATTAAACGATCGGGGGGGAGTTTTGCGTGTGTTTGACGCCGCCGTGTGTGTTTTTACGAGGTGTTTCTGGTTGAGGAAAAAGACGGCACCGACATTACAGCCCCGCTGCTGTGGCGCGACGCTGTGCAATGAATGAAAATTGTTTTTGGAAATGTGCTCAGAGCGGAGCACCGAGCCAAGGGTACGGGAGGCGCGATGGATCAATCAGCCCCGGAGATGAGGGATGCTCTCGCCGTCCACACGTCGCTGCATGTGGACAAACAGCTCGGGAAAAACAACACATTTTTCAGCCTAATTGGCCTCAGAGAGCATGGCCGGCTAGGCTAGCTCGTTAGCATGCTAGGCACCGTCAGCAGCCAGCTTATGTTGTTGTGTTAGGCTTTTAGCTAGCGGGCTAGCCTGAGCCGGTCTTCTTTGTAGCTTTAGCATCAATTTAATGTCATTTCACGAGTGAACCGGATGTCCAGTGGATTCTTGCGTTAACATTATGTAAAACAGGAGCTTAAAATGACGGGTTAACAGTTTGCTAACAGATATTATGTCACCTAATGTTAACTGTTAAATCCGGCTAGGCCCGGCTAATGTTAGCGAGGCTACTAATGCTAATAATAGTTAACCTAAGTGTTATTTGTTTGAAAACGTAAACATTGGAACAACTGGACTGAGACAGACTTGTAATATGAACTGCTATTCTAATAGTCGTCTGTGTGTGCATCAGCAAGGATTATACCCTGTTTAATTTAGCCTCCATGTTTCTTTGATCAGAGTTTTGACCCATGAAATGACAGTTTAAATGACCTCCTGACCCACTTTGAATATGATGCTCACATTGTGTTGACAGCATCATAGTCTCAGGCCTAACTTGTTGCTTAAAAGTCAGATATGTCGTGCAAGTGTTGCGAATCATCTTGTTCCATTCAGCAGCTGACCATCTGTCACAATTTGAATTAACAAGAGCTGAGGATTGGACACGTGAAAAGGACATTTCAGACCACAACAACATGAGAACTTTTACTTCCTGTGATCAGTTGTGGTTTCAGGGGTTTTGATTCTAGTTCACAAGGCAGCAGACTGTTTGTGTGTGGTTTGTGCTTCACAAAAGCACCAAACCAAAGTTTATCTGAGAAACACAGCAGCAGCATCACTTTGCAAAAATAACCACTTAACAAGTGCATTGATCAAGAGAGGTTATTGAGAGCTGCTTTCTGAATCTTAGCTGTTGACTACACACTTATGTATGATCATGAATAACAGTGTGACTGTAGTCTGAAAGAGACATAGCACAGAGTTTTTCCACATTTTATAATGCGATGCATTGAGCTTGTTATGTAGTGGTTAGCTCTGGCTGATGTCTCAAGGCATTCACAGATCACATCCAACTTTGTTGTGTGAATTTTTGCTTGGGGAAAGATGAAAATAGACGACATGTTCCTTTATAAATCAAGAGAGACTAGAGAGTTTTCATCTCCATTTTGCAATCTACTCTATTGGATTCAAAGAGTCAGTGGACTTCTAAAATAGTCAAATTTGATTATGTAGCATAGGCTAATTTGGACTTAAATAATATACAGGCAGTGTGTGTTTGTTTTTTTAATTAAAGTTTTTCTTTGCTTTTTCAGCATTTGGACATACATTACAAATTTACAAACAATCTACAAATATGAAACAAAAAAGAACATGCACATTCCTCTTTACAGTGTGTAACACCAGCTATTATACAACAGTAGTACACCTTGTGTTTATCCACTGAGTATAAAGCATTATGGTGCACAGAGAACAGGGATGGGACACATGAATATGAATTATCATGGTGCTCATCTCTACCTATCATTTAAACTCTGTGGACAAGCTGTTCTAAAGAAGCTCCCCTATCCAGCTCATCTCTTCATTCTTTGAGGCTCACTTTCTCTTTTGACTTCCACTGCCTCAACACTTTCCTGCTTCCTGTTGTGAGGGCTAGTTTCACCCAAGAACACACTTGTGAGGACAGGTTAGCTTCCGTACCCCATATACGTAATCGTTGACTGTCAATGAACTCGGTTTCCAGTTAATATTTGAGAATAGCTTACCAGAAGTTCCATTTCACATTCATATATCATGTTGGCCAATATCCCCAGCACCCATTACCCTCCCTAAGCCCCAACCTTGACATTTTTGATGGAGTACTGTAAATCCTGTTCATTATTTAAATGAAATTAGGTGTGTCTGCACGTTGGGACTATGGAGTACCATGACTGCTTTCCTCCAGGCTTCCCCATGAATAGATGTTCTAAGATCGTTTTCCCATGTGAGCTTAACACCCTGACATTTTCGAAGCTTGTTAGAAAACCTGGACGTCCCCCCTCCAACTTGATCACCACAACTTCTTATTTGAATAAACTTGCAGAAACCTTCCCTGGTGTGTTATATCTTTCCCAAACACATTTTCTCAAACAGATTTTCCATTAACATTATTCTTGTCTCCCCCATTATCCCCACACAACAGATTTTAGACAATAGATTTCTTATTGATGACCTTTTGCTATAATAAGGATTTGGTTACAGATCTGATGAGCTCTTCTCCAGCTGTCTCTAGGAAATGTCAGCAAAGGGTTTCTATAAGGTATATCCTCTCCTGCCTGAGGATGGAAAGCTTCCATCAAGGACTTCATCAGCTCTTTCTCCATTGAGCCGCTGATAGATTTGATTTAGATAACTGACTGAATGACAAGGCTCAGTGGTACCAGTCTATTCTTGGGCATCCCGAACCACCCTCCTCTGCTGATGCATATACAGATTTTTTTATTTATTGAAAGGGGGGTTCTTGCTGACCATAGGAAGCTACTCATGGCTCTCTAGCAAGGAGATGATAATAAACCGATCCAGGTGGAAGCCATTTAAATTGCCAGTTGCAATGTAGGGCGTAAATTTGATAAAGGCATAGCTTCAGACTTAAACCAGTTATTTTATGTCATGTTATACTTGGGAAGGGAGCAATTAAAGACAAAATCTGTGGCACTGCAGTTATTGGGTTGTTTGACAACAGTATGATATCATCTGCATATAATAGCAGTAAAGTAAAAAGTGTTCTTTTTGCCCTCAAGCTATGCCTTTAATATTAATGTGGCCCCTAATGGCTGATGCTAGAGGTTCTATAGCCAGGGCAAAGATCAGAGGAGAGAGGGCGCAGTCCTGTCTGATCCCGCAGAAGAGTTAAAAAATGGTGGAAATATTCCTAGTTGTGAGGACAGACATCCTTGAACATCTATCTAACAGCGTTTTTAAAGTAAATATACAAGTATGCATGTTCATTGGGTCACAGTTTCTGGTCATTGCCATAATTCCTGTTGCCATCTCTCTTCACAGGGGTACTTGCTGCTGCCACACATTCCCAGTTTCTCCTGAGAGATGTCCACCCCTGACCCCCCAATGGGAGGGACACCTCGGCCCGGACCCTCCCCAGGCCCAGGGCCATCTCCAGGAGGCATGATGGGCCCAAGCCCAGGTCCCTCTCCAGGTTCGGCCCACAGCATGATGGGACCCAGTCCAGGACCTCCTGGGTCTGGACACCCCCACCCTCCACAGGGACCCTCAGGATATCCTCAGGATAACATGCACCAGATGCACAAAGTACGAAACCAGTTTTATTTTGAACTCCTTTGTAAACTCTGCTTTCAGGTTGAAAATATACAAAATTATTTCAGTAGTCGTTTATGATTTTATCTTTTGAGCTAACATTTTGTGATTCTGTGAGAATCTAAATATTACCTGTTAGAGTTGATATATTTTACAATATAACTTACAAACCTAAGACTGCATAAAATCCATGGCTTTTGGGCAATTGTAAAATAGAAGTTCCAACCTCACATCAAAACCTGTGTCATGTATGATTATTCTCCGTCTTTCAATCAGCCCATGG
The DNA here is from genome assembly GCA_025331565.1 of Holacanthus passer. Lineage (NCBI taxonomy): Eukaryota > Metazoa > Chordata > Actinopteri > Pomacanthidae > Holacanthus > Holacanthus passer. The sequence continues at coordinate 244,523 of JAFREQ010000043.1, forward strand.
AAGCCATGCATGAGAAGGGAATGCCCGATGACCCCCGCTATAGCCAGATGAAGGGCATGGGCATGAGACCAGGTGGACACAGTGGGATGGGACCCCCTCCAAGCCCAATGGACCAACATTCCCAAGGTAACACATCACATAATGTTTTGTAGCCAATGCTGTAAGTTTTACACTGATGAAACATAGAGTATAAATACATTCTCATGTTAATATCTATCGTGCTGTTTTCGCAGTCTGAGATAACTTGAGTTGTGTATGTAGTTGACACGCAGTGGCTAAAGACAGATTCAGATTGAGGATCTATTTTTTTTTTTTTGTCCCTGAAATGCTCCACAGAGGAAGAACACATAACTGAGTCACATAGACATACTGTACAGTGTGAGTGTGTACATGTGTGAACCCATCCAGCCGGTTTCTCTTCTTGTGCTGCTGCTGATTTGGCAGCATGAGCAGACAGCAGTAGGCAGGGCAACGGCAGGGGCGGGGTTGAGGGGCTTCCCCTTTCAAACAGCAACAAAGGCAGCTGCATCTGCAAAACCACAGTCAGTAAGCAAAAGAGGATAGAAAGAGAGACACGCATAGGAGCACATAAATGACATGAAAGCAGCGTATATGATATGGAGATGGTTCCATGTTTAAGTTTAGTAAAGAGTGTTTTGTTCAGTTGTAATTTTTTGGCCAGTATTTGCAGTTGTAGCCTAAAATAAAGAGAATGAAACTACAATCTCACTTATCTTATTGTCATTGTCATTATGGCCAAATGTGGCTTAGTGGTTAAAATGCTTTGAAGCATCTAAACCTTACTCATGGTCAATATATCCTCTCTCCTTTAAGAACCTTTTAAGTACATTACTTGAATTTTTTGATCACACATCATGCATCTGTTCTGTGCTCCCCAGGTTACCCTTCTCCATTGGGTGGCTCGGAGCATGCACCAAGCCCCGTCCCAGCCAACGGCCCTCCCTCTGGTCCTATGATGCCGGGAGGTCCCTCTGGCCCCGGGTCTGGCCCTATGGAGGGCAGTGGGGACCCTAACCAGGGAATGGTTCAACCTAACCGCGGGGGTCCCCAGGGTCCAGGCGGACCCGGTGGCGCAGGAGGTGGACCAGGTGGCGCCGGTGGACCCACTCCTTTCAACCAGAACCAGTTGCACCAACTCAGGGCTCAGATTATGGCCTACAAGATGCTGGCGCGCAGTCAGCCTTTACCAGAACACCTGCAGATGGCTGTGCAGGGGAAGAGGCCCATGCCAGGGATGCAGCAACAGCCCATGCCCAACATGCCACCTACTACAGGACCTGGAGGTGGGCCTGGGGCTGGTCCGGGACCAGCTCAGGCCAACTACAACAGACCACATGGTGAGTTTAGTGAGGAAGCCTATTTAGTGTATTTTTGCTATCTGCCTCTTGGAACGATATTTGTGACATAAGCTTTAAACAAAGAAATATCTGGCTCAGCAGAGACACCTGGTGGTTGAACATAAATTATTTTTTGTTGTCCCAGTATTTCCTGGTTACCTGAAAAATCTATCTGTTCTTCTTGTTTAAGGCATGGTAGGTCCCAATATGGCACCTCCTGGACCTGCAGGAGTTCCCCCAGGTATGCAAGGACAGCCTACCAATGGACCCCCTAAATCATGGCCTGAAGGTAAATGTAGTTTCAAGGCTCACCTCAGTCAGCACTGTGTATGTTTATGTGCACGTGCAGCAAAACTGACCTCCTCTGATTCCTCTCATCTAGGACCAATGGTGAATGCTGCTGCCCCATCCAACCCTCCTCAGAAGCTGATCCCACCTCAACCCACTGGCAGACCTTCTCCCGCTCCTCCCTCTGTGCCCCCCGCTGCCTCCCCAGTAATGCCCCCTCAGACGCAGTCCCCGGGACACCCTGCGCAGCCCCCTCCCATGATGCTTCACCAGAAGCAGAACCGCATAACCCCCATCCAAAAACCTCGCGGGCTGGACCCAGTGGAGATCCTCCAGGAGAGAGAGTACAGGTGAGGCAAGGTGGTTGAACAATGTGGAAAAACACAGTGGAGCTACATTCAATTGTATTTCTTTTTGAAAAACTATAAAACAAAGGAAGGTCAGAAACCTCACTGCTACAAAATTCTCTGCTACAAAGCTCACTGCTCTGTTCCCTTATGTGGATGTGTCTGATAACTGCACCCCTGTTATGTTAGTATTTATAATGTTTATTTTTATAGGTTCCAAAGCATCAAACAGCCTCACATTCCACAGCATTTATAGCCACAGCTAGTTAACGACACCCTAGATGGGATTTATACACATACACACAGGAAGCACATACCAAGCAATTCCAAACACAAAGAGTAATGCAATTAAAACCCAGTTAATTGCACCCTGATCGTTCAGAACTACACATTTGATCCCTCTTTAAAAATAGTGAGTTTAAAATGATCCATTCAAGATCAGTTTTGAGTACTGTGTATAAATAGTTCATTTTATTACTCCCCTGAATAGAGATGGAGATTGTGTGAGGTTTTATGAAAAGGAAGCTCTTTTAACATTATGAGTATTTAAAATTATGGATAATCTGCTTGAAGGGGAGAAAAATAGTGGTTTGAAATTTTGGTCATCGCTAATATAATTTTTCTCTGTTCTTCAGGCTACAGGCTCGTATTGCTCATCGAATCCAGGAGCTGGAGAACCTGCCTGGCTCTTTAGCCGGTGACCTGCGCACCAAGGCCACCATCGAGCTCAAGGCCCTGAGGCTGCTCAACTTCCAGAGACAGGTTACCGTGAAATTATCTACAGCTATCTGCAAGAAATGATTAAAGCACAGACAACCGTAGCACATATTTAACCTCTGCTAAGTTTAATCAGTCTCTGACGTTACTGGCCTATCATTGTTTCCCCCAGTGGAATAGATACAGTGTTTAATATGTTGTTTTTTTGTGCCTACAGCTACGTCAGGAGGTGGTGGTTTGCATGCGTCGTGACACTGCTTTGGAAACAGCCCTCAACGCTAAAGCCTACAAGCGCAGCAAACGTCAGTCTCTACGTGAGGCCCGCATCACTGAGAAGCTTGAGAAACAGCAGAAGATTGAACAGGAGCGCAAACGTCGCCAGAAACACCAGGTACAAAGTGTGAAAAGGCAGGATGATGATTATAGCTTTTTTTTGGTGACATGCATTTGTTAGTCCCAAAAACAATGCAGACCTCGCAGACAGCAATTTCTTCTGTTGAAATTTCAAGAGCAGAAAATGAACAAACAAGTGTAATTCCTTTTTACGTTATTTCCAGAATTTAATAACAGTGGTGGCTTTGTGCGTCCTTCTGTCGACAGGAATACCTCAACAGCATCCTGCAGCACGCCAAGGACTTTAAGGAGTACCACCGCTCCATCACAGCGAAGATCCAGAAGGCCACCAAAGCTGTCGCCACCTACCATGCCAACACTGAGCGCGAGCAGAAGAAAGAGAATGAGCGCATTGAAAAAGAGAGAATGCGGAGGCTGATGGTGAGACTCTCATCTCTTAAGGAGACACCTAAATACTATATTAGTCTTTATTTATATTCGCAAATCTAACATCTCTGTGAATCTCGTCCCAGGCTGAAGATGAAGAAGGCTATCGTAAACTCATTGACCAAAAGAAAGACAAGCGTCTGGCCTACCTGCTGCAGCAGACGGACGAGTACGTGGCCAACCTCACCGAGCTGGTGCGAGCCCACAAAGCCGTACAAGCTCTCAAAGAGAAGAAAAAGAAGAAGAAAAAGAAGGTAAATGCTTATAATGTGCGTTTGTGATGTTTCTCTTTTGTTAGTTTTAAATTGCATTTTTACATAGACTTTTACATTTTCAGAAGCCAGAGCCTGTGGAGGGTGGTGCTGCTGCTCTGGGACCTGACGGAGAGGTGAGTTTGAAAGAGGATCATCTACTTGAATAAGATCATCATTAATTATCATCATGTACGGCTCGTTCACATACCCAACATCTTCTTTACAGTATTGATGTTTTTCTCATTTCCTCAGCCTTTAGATGAGACCAGTCAAATGAGTGACCTCCCGGTGAAGGTCATCCACGTGGACAGTGGAAAGATCCTGACTGGAGTTGAGGCACCGAAGGCTGGCCAGCTGGAGGCCTGGCTTGAAATGAACCCAGGGTTAGTGTCACATCTGCCTAACAGTAACTTTAGCAAGGAAGATATTCACACTCTTTGAATTCGTCGCTGATGTTCTGGAATAGAAAGTAGACATTACATCATTGTGGTCCTTTGCAGATATGAAGTAGCCCCGCGTTCGGACAGTGAAGACAGCGGTTCAGAAGAAGAGGAGGAGGAGGAGGTACAGAACACAGTCATCTCTGCATCCAAGCAAAGTGATCCCTTGTAGAGTCTTGCAAACAGATTTCTGACCGTCCTTTGTTTTGGCAGGAGGATGACGAGGATCAGCCTCAGCCCTCTTCAGCTCCAGCAGAGGAGAAGAAGAAGATCCCTGACCCTGACAGTGAAGACGTATCTGAAGTGGATGTCCGGCACATCATTGAGTAAGATGGAATCACTGAGAGTTTGGTCATATTTGTTGGCAATAAAGGAGTCTATAATAATTGACAGTTAGGTCATGACTAAGTTGCACAAAGATACCTTAAAGGTATTGACTTTAGCTTGTGTTTTCTTTGCTTATTATAGTTGTTTTCATTTGCCCCCAAAAAAAGTCTCACTGTGTTCTGCCCCCCTCCCTTCTTCCACCAGACACGCCAAGCAGGATGTAGATGATGAGTATGGCAATGCAAGTTTCAACCGAGGCCTGCAATCCTACTACGCTGTGGCTCATGCTGTCACTGAGAAAGTGGACAAACAGTCCACACTGCTGGTCAATGGGCAGCTCAAGCAATACCAGGTATACAACCAAAACATGGCATAAAGAATAGAAAAACAGTTTATGAGGAAATCAGATTGTTGTGAGATTTTACAAGTATGTGCTTTCATTCACCAGATGATTGCTCTGTTTAGTGAACTGAAGCTAACTTTAACTCGTTTCCGCTCAGATCAAAGGTTTGGAGTGGCTGGTGTCGCTTTACAACAACAACTTGAATGGCATCCTGGCTGATGAGATGGGTCTAGGAAAAACCATCCAGACCATCGCCCTCATCACTTACCTCATGGAGTATAAGCGCCTCAACGGGCCCTTTCTCATCATCGTACCTCTCTCGTAAGCCCCGACACGTCTTTCTCGGTTCCCCAAGGGTTTATCTGTGACAATACGTGCTTTTACAGAAGTGAGTTTTTATGTCCATATGTTGAGTAGAAACATTTCTGTTGTGTCTTTTGTTTTCAGAACTCTATCAAACTGGGTCTATGAGTTTGATAAGTGGGCGCCATCTGTTGTGAAAGTCTCCTACAAGGTTAGTGGCACATTCTACTCAGTAACTTTGTTATGACAAAAAGAGATTAAATCAAATATACATTCAAGGAATTGGCTGATTTACGTTGTTGTGTTGTTAAACATAAGTGGAAAACAATTCTGTTCATTTTTAGGGGTCTCCAGCTGCTCGTCGTTCATTCGTTCCCATCTTGCGCAGTGGCAAGTTCAACGTGCTGCTCACCACGTACGAATACATTATCAAAGATAAGCAAGTGCTGGCAAAGGTAAGGAAGCATCCTCAGATTTAGTTATACTTTGCACACAAAATGTCTTCATTCATGCATTCTCAGTCTTTTGTTTCTAACTCCTGTATTTCCTCCCAAAGCTTCGTTGGAAGTACATGATTGTGGACGAGGGCCATCGTATGAAGAACCACCACTGTAAGCTGACCCAGGTCTTGAACACGCACTACTTGGCCCCGCGGCGTCTGCTGCTCACAGGCACTCCGCTGCAGAACAAGCTGCCTGAGCTCTGGGCCCTGCTCAACTTCCTCCTGCCCACCATTTTCAAGAGCTGCAGTACATTCGAGCAGTGGTTCAACGCTCCCTTTGCCATGACTGGAGAGAAGGTGAGTTAGGGTCTGGTTGGGTTTATTGTACCTGATAAATAAACCTCGACATAACAAGAAGTAAATGTCATTTTTTGATTCTGAATATATCCACTTTGCTTCACTTTTTCTCTTAAGGTTGACCTGAATGAAGAAGAGACCATCCTGATCATTCGACGTTTACACAAGGTGCTCAGACCTTTCTTGCTGCGCCGACTCAAGAAAGAAGTCGAGGCCCAGCTGCCTGAGAAGGTCAGCTTGCATTCAAATTTACTTAACTTGCTTGTTACACGCCTTCATTAAGTTATTTTTAGCTACTATTTCAACTGTTCCTTACTTTTAACTAACTATTAAAGCTATTTATCCATACTTTTAGATGACGATTTTAACAGATTTTTCATTACTTTTAACTATTTCAGCTGGTGACAACTGACTCCTTAACACTTATATATGGATATTTATTTCAATCGATTCCTATAATGTGGTGGCTTTCCTAAGTTTTTCCCCTTACTGTTGCTTTATAGGTGGAGTATGTGATAAAGTGCGACATGTCAGCCCTCCAGAGGGTTTTGTACAGACACATGCAGGCCAAGGGTGTCTTGCTCACAGATGGGTCAGAAAAAGACAAGAAGGTAAGGAGGTGCAGTTAATTTGGTTTGGTTCAGTTGAAACTTATTTTGTTGGCGTTTAAAGTATAGTACAATTAATGTTATTTCAAAGCTCTAAAATAATTAGAAACTAAAAGGTGTGTTTTCCCATTGTTTTTTCTTCCTTCTAAATTTTCTAGGGTAAAGGTGGCACGAAGACCCTGATGAACACTATCATGCAACTGAGAAAGATCTGCAACCACCCCTACATGTTCCAGCACATTGAGGTAAACAAGAAGCACCTTTTTCAGGCCGTCACGACATATTTTTCACCCAACTACATTAGAAGAGTAAAAACGCTTACACTATGCAGATAGACTGAATGTGACCCTTTTGTGCTTGTTTGTTTTGCAGGAGTCTTTCTCCGAGCATCTTGGTTATTCTGGTGGAATCGTGAGCGGGTAAGTACAGCTTGAACCTGTGTGCGTTTGCATTCCCCATGTGTGTTTTGTGTGGATGTGAATATATGATGCAGACTGACTCTGATTCTTCCTCATATTGCTCCTTCTGCCCATCCAGCCCTGACCTGTACCGCTCCTCTGGAAAGTTTGAGCTGCTGGATCGTATCCTGCCCAAACTGAGGGCCACCAACCACAAAGTGCTACTCTTCTGTCAAATGACCTCACTCATGACCATCATGGAGGACTACTTTGCCTACCGTAACTTCAAGTACCTGCGTCTGGATGGTGAGACACCTTTAGTCAGTTGTCACAAACCCAGATTCTTATGAGAATGCATTCATAGCAGACTTCTAAATTAATGTATAATGGCCAATCTCTTGAATATCTTAAGTCTTGTATTGTCACCTAATTCTATGGGACAATTGAGTTTCGCTTTTTTAACACTAATCTTTCCCCCTCTCATAGGAACCACCAAGGCAGAGGACCGTGGCATGCTGCTGAAGACCTTCAATGACCCGGCCTCTGAGTACTTTGTGTTCCTGCTCAGCACCAGGGCAGGAGGTCTGGGCCTCAACCTGCAGTCTGCTGACACAGTCATCATCTTTGACAGTGATTGGAACCCACATCAGGTACTGAAATGCAAAAATATATATGTTGGCATCAACACAGGACATTTTTGATGGGGTTACTGTTCATCTATTGAAACTAATAACTGTTACAGCACACACTTACTCCACCTAAACTGATCATATGTACGTACTCCTACAGGACTTGCAGGCCCAGGACAGAGCCCATCGTATTGGTCAGCAGAACGAGGTGCGCGTGCTCCGCCTCTGCACCGTCAACAGTGTGGAGGAGAAGATCCTGGCGGCGGCCAAGTACAAACTGAACGTGGACCAGAAGGTCATCCAGGCCGGCATGTTCGACCAGAAGTCTTCAGGCTATGAACGTCGGGCCTTCTTACAGGCCATTCTGGAGCACGAGGAGCAGGACGAGGTCGGGGCTCGAGGAGGCTGCCGCACTAGGGGGGCGTGGGTGGGTGTGATCTGAACCTGTTCCCACATCGCCCACCCACCCACATCCGCCTGTGCGCTGCCCCACCTCTTCATTCTCTCCTTTTTTTTTCTCCTCTTCTGTCTCTTTTCCTTACTCCCTCTTTTCTCAGGATTTGTGAGCTTTCATCAATCCAGACTCTCCTTTTCTCCCTTATGTATTTCTGCTTCTACACATACCTTTGATGGTTAATATGATACTTTATCACACTTTCACACTTGATATAAATACACTTCCCCCTTTATTCCTCTTTTTTTCCTCTTTCTGCTGTTGGCTTTTTGTCTTGCAAAATTAACTTTTTTTTGCTTTTTAACATTCAAATGCAGTTCTGGTTGAATGTGCTAAGCTTTAGATATGTAACACAGACCTAATAGTGATATTTACAATGACTATGTATAGTAAATAGTAGTATGCATTAAATTACTTTTTTCCCTGTTTGTGAGAGTCATTAGTTCAGAGACTTGGCTCTGAGGTGCCACATACACCTGTCATTAGTCTCTTGTCGCTCACTCTGTCTTATTTTGCCTGCAGGAGGAAGACGAAGTGCCCGATGATGAGACTGTCAATCAGATGATTGCCAGAAGTGAGGAGGAGTTTGAACAGTTCATGGTTAGTCCCAGTTCTATATCAGTTATTAAAAGCTTTTAAGATTTTATAATCTTACTCTACTAAACCCCCCAGCTGCGTTCTTTTCTTATCCTAGCGCATGGATCTAGACCGACGCCGCGAGGAGGCCCGCAACCCTAAGAGGAAACCTCGTCTGATGGAGGAGGACGATATGCCCAGCTGGATTTTGAAAGATGATGCTGAGGTTGAGAGGCTAACTTGCGAAGAGGAGGAGGAGAAGATGTTTGGCAGAGGGTCCCGCCAACGTAAGGAAGTGGACTACAGCGACTCGCTCACTGAGAAACAATGGCTCAAGGTGAGACGTTATTATGTTTAGTCGACAGTACATTTTTGACTTTGCATGTTTGGAGGCAGAAGCGAGCTCAACCATAATTTCTCCTCACCACAGGCCATAGAAGAGGGAAATCTAGAGGACATCGAAGAGGAAGTGCGTCACAAGAAGACCACCAGGAAGCGCAAGAGAGACCGCGACCACGACGGCGGCCCGGCCACGCCCAGCTCCAGCAGCGGCCGAGGGCGGGACAAGGACGAGGAGGTGAAGAAGGCAAAGAAACGTGGTCGTCCACCTGCCGAGAAGCTCTCTCCTAACCCTCTTTCCCTCACTAAGAAGATGAAGAAGATTGTTGATGCTGTCATCAAATATAAGGACGGGTGAGAAGATTACTGTGTCTAGCTAATATTGGGGTTTTTTGACCACACAGAGAGCAAACCATGGTTTAATGGAGCTATCCAGAGGAACTGTCAGAAATAATATCCATGACATTTACTATAATATAAAGAAACAAATGCTCTTTATTGATTTATTTAGTGGTAAATCAGTATTGACTCGCAGTGATGCATACTAAGATTGCAACTTTTTTGTCTCAGCAGCAATGGGCGACAGCTGAGTGAAGTCTTCATTCAGCTGCCGTCTCGTAAGGAGCTGCCCGAGTACTATGAGCTCATCCGCAAGCCAGTGGACTTCAGAAAGATCAAGGTATGGATAAAAACTAACACCTACCTGCTCTTCATGCTATGATTTTTTTTTTTAATTTTTTTTTTTTTTTTAAAAAGAAACTTTCTTGGTGATCTTTCATCTGATTGTGTGTCTGACTGTTGCTTTTCCTGTTCCTTTGTTCCCTCCTTCCATCCATCAGGAGAGGATCCGGAGCCATAAGTACCGCAGCCTGAACGACCTGGAGAAGGATGTGATGCTGCTGTGTCAAAACGCCCAGACTTTCAACCTGGAGGGCTCTCTGGTGAGTTAGGCCAGAAGGACACACACACACACACACACACACACACACACACACACACACACACACGTACATGTACGTGCTCAGTCAATTTGAGCCAATGGTGAAATAAGCTTAAAGTCACTAGGATTTACAAGAAGTCAGTAAGCATAATGGATCATCTAAAAATGCTTACCAGAGCCAAGGAAAGCTGTTATCATAATCTCTGTACTGCAGGGTAACGTGCTCTCTTTCTGTAAACCTTTCAGATCTACGAGGACTCCATCGTGCTGCAGTCTGTCTTCACCAGTGTGAGACAGAAGATCGAGAAGGAGGATGAGAGCGAAGGAGAGGAAAGCGAGGAAGAGGAGGAGGAGCCCGACGAAGGCTCAGAGTCTGAATGTGAGTATCAGAAACATAGTATTTCACACTGAGCACTGAAGCTTTTACATATTCAGATTAGCGGGCACTATAAACACCATCTTTGTTTTCTGTCAGCTCGTTCAGTGAAGGTGAAGATTAAGCTGAGCCGGAAAGAGAAAGGCGAGCGAAGTGGGAAAGGACAACGACGGAGGGGCCGTGGTGCCCGGGCCAAACCTGTGGTGAGCGACGACGACAGTGAGGAGGAACAGGAAGAGGTGAGACAATGTTCAAGAACACAGCAACAACAATCCAATGAGAGGCTTAAAGCCAGTCTTAAAGATTTAACACTCTTAATGCAGCCTTGCTTTTGGATCAGACAAATGACACATTTTCACTATTTTGTGACATATTATAGACTGAATTAAATCCTAAAGCAGTAGTGCAAAGTTCAAACTTTTTAGATTTAAACTGCTTGTGTTGTGTGTATCTCACTCAGCTCATTATGTTAACTCGAATACTTGATTAATAATTCTCCAGAGTTCAGGTTCATATGCATCAAAAGTATTTTCAGATACAAACTAGATTTCTTGCAAACATTCATTCATTGCAAACAATTTCTTTTGCATTTCTTTTGTTTATTTTTGTAATAGCAAACTATATATCTCTGTGGTTTGAACTGCTGGTAATTATAAATGGCATTTTTAAATATTTCAAAACAATTAAGTGAGAAAATGCTCAAGTTAGTCACAGCCCTAATTTGCATTGCCTTTCTTCTTTGGTGACGGTAATGACACTTAGCCCTGCATGCAGTCAGCGTCTGCAGACCACAGTGTTTGAAATTTCATTTCAAGGCCATTGTGATGCTGTTGTTGAAATGTCAAAAAGCCAAAACTAAGTTGCCAAAAAATGCCCCTAATAATGCCCTTCACTCTTTACCTTGCTGTAAACATGGTCAGAATGTGCAAATGCAGTCAGTTATGACTCAGATATTATTTTGCACTATTTGACGTGTTGTACTCTTTGTGGATACTCCACCTCTGTGTACTTCTGTAAGATAGTAAAAGGAAATATCTTGTTTGCTTCAGGAGCGTTCGGCCAGTGGCAGCGAGGAAGACTGAAGCAAACCACTCGTGATTGGACCAACGGCCCACTGAGCTCCTCGACTGGACTTTATATATTTTACTTAGATACAGCAGGGAGACAGTCAGTGGAAAAAGACTAGTTTTACCTAGATGAGCTGATTTTTAGTGAGACAATTGTATTCTCATTAAAGTATACCATTAATTAAAAACCAATAAAAAAACTAAAATATGAAAGATATGAACCATCCACTTCCATATTTAAACCATTTTTCCCCAGTATGAATAGTAGTGTGTCTTTTTGCCTTTTTTGTTTTCTCCTGTAAATGGAAAATTGACGGTCTGATATTGTAGACTGAACGTGGGCCATAAAGACAGCTGTTTTTTTAAGTGGTATTAATTTTGTCGTCTTTTACTTTGAGACAAAACGTACATGTGAACCAGGAGTCACTGCATTCCCTGAAGTCCCTTTTTGAATGCATGTCGTGCGTGTCTGTGGAAATGCACCTGGATGTGTCTTCACTATTATCTCTGTGTTTAATTTAAGACTACAAGCGGGATCACGGTACATCCCACCCTGCAGCCCCTCCCTCTCAGGTTGTGTATGTAAAGGGGGAGGGAGGGATAGGACCATTTTCTCGTGTCGGTGTCACTGGATTCCAAAAAGTACAATAAAGGCATCTCATAATTAATCCGTAGGCTTCACTTTTTTTGTCCAACATATGCACCCCCACGAGGTTATTAACTGCACTGATCACGTGTGTACACTAGGTGGCCTACTGAGAACAGGTAGCTGCCTGTTTGAGGCTTGTTTACATCCTCTGACATCCTTCTCTCACCACCAACAGTTTTCACTTAATTCACAGCCATTTTTCACTTTTATTCCTGTTCTGGTATTAATTTTTAGACCATAAACTTAAGCTTCGTTTCCAACCTTTTTGTTCCCCGTTCATCATCACCAGTTCCAGATATGTTCACTGGAATTTATTTTAAACTGGATGTCATTTCATTCTGCAGCATTCTCTATTTAAAAGTGAATGTTGTTTGTTTTTCATAAAAATTAAACTATCCGCATTTTGGTTTGTGCAGAAGCCAGACTTTGTTTTATCCATCTCTCTATTTCAAACACTCATCTGTTACTTTTAGTTGTCTGTGTCAACCCTTTATCAAATCCTTATAGTAAACTAGTTCAACAATGTCTCCAGTAGGCTACTTATAGAACATATTTTATCCATGTATGTAAACTATTTCAACCATCAAATATTTCCAGCTACTTCACAATTTGCACAATTCCAATTTCAATCCCCGTTGTGGGACTAATAAAGGAATATCTTATTAAATACTAACCCAATTTCTCAAATGTCTATCCATTACTTTACCTTTTTGAGCCATTTCAGTCAAAACATAATGTATATTTTTCCAGATGATGACTCAATATATGGATTGTCATTTAAATATTTTTTTTGGAATTAGTTGAGCTACTTTAAAACTTGTTCCACATCCACTGTGGCAACGACAGGAGCAGCCTTCTTCATCCCTAATCTTCTGATCTTAGTTGTCCAACCCTGTCCTCCTCCGAGGTTACTCTTTGACCCTGACATACATACACATCCTCCTTTCCCGCACGTGATTCTGCTGGTATCTGGGGGCACGTGCCCAGGGGCGTAAGGATGAGGGGGGGTACTGAGTATGCAGGGCCCTCATGCGAGGTAGGGCCCTAACAGATACTAGAATGAATGGCAGTGGAAGTGGGGAGGGGCCCGTAGAGAAACGCATGTGTACAGGGTCCTGAATTTTTGTGCTACACCCCCAACACCTGAACAAACATGAGGGGATATATGTGCTATGAATCTGCTGTGTGGGTGATTTCTCATGCCTTGGCTGGGTTTTAGAGGAACAGACACCCCGACATGATTCTCAGCAGACACATTTTCCTGCGTGAACGTGTTTGTACAGTTGTGTCAGAATTCATTTTCCGTTTCCCCTATGAATATTCTCTATTTAGATCTTTTTATATTCTTCAATTGGAGGATTACACAGGGCCTTTCAGTGTTTCAGGATCTTTGCTGAACCTGGAAGAAATGTGACTTCTCGAAATGACTGAAACCAACAAGGACAGGAAGCTTTTCAATAACCTTCCCCCCTTGTTCTTTTATTGTTTCGTCCCCCTTTCAACACACTGTCAGTCTTATCTTTATTTTCCAGGGCTAAATGTAAACTTCTTCCAAGAAACAGGTCATTTACTGAGCGGCCTATCCACGCAGGCACTCCCTGTCCACGAGCCACAAACACAGCCCTGTGCTGGCAGGTGGTGTTTTCAGAGGATGATGGATAGCTGAACACACACACACAATTGAATCTGGGATATTTAATGTAGACATCAAGCCAGAAATCTCTTTTGCCTCTGATCCGACTGTACAAACAAAACTCACTCTCGCCCCATGTCGGGCTGTTCTGGAGAAGAACCCAGAAACGTGTTTAACTGCATCTGGAAGAACCTGATTTTGAACTTCAAGAGAGAGAGAGGAAAATCCGTTGCAGCCAAAACTCTTGTTTATTTTATCAGGAGAAGCGGCGAATGTGAAAAGGACTGTGGGAAGCAGGCGGGAGTGGGGGGGGGCGAGCATACTGGAAAAACCAGAAACTTGACAGAAGCTGGGGTGAAGAGATTGAGATCGTGCATAATGAGAGCGAGAGAGGCCGCTGGTTGTAGTAGAGGGGTGTGTTCGACTTAACCTCACCTGCACTCTGTGTCTCTATTCAGGCTTTGTCTGCCATCAGGACTTTCTACCTCTCTGCAGCGGGACCTATCTTTTCAATCATGATGAGATATTGGATGTGTGTGTGTGTGTGTGTTTGAGAATGGGGGCTCACTGAGTGTCTCATTGGGAAGTTAGTTAGAACACTTTTCATGTTTCAGTCATTCACCCAAAGACCCAGTTTTAGCAGAGGCCTGAAAATTCCTTGTCACTTCTTATTAAATGAACCCTCATGTGCAGGTCAGTGGGGTTAGAGGTTCACTCTGTGGACATGGCCAACACTGGACAGCAAATGGGACTTGTACAGTTCATGGCTCTGGTGGTGAATAAACTGTTTAAAGTGTAGAGTACTGGAAGTGGCCTGGCTGTTTCATCATCATTTTCTGCTTACTGTGTCATTCTACCGTGCTGAGGAACAGCGGTGTAACTGAGAGGGCAGGATGTGCTGAAAGAGTTGTAGATGTGTGCACCAGTGCTGGAAAGTAACTAAATACTTTACTCAAATACTGTACTTAAGTGAAACTTTGAGGTGCTTGTACTTTGCTGAACTATTTTCATTTTCTGAGGGAAATATCAGTGGTGAAAGACTTATTCATACCATTTACTTAAGTAAAAGTAATAATACCACAATATAAAAATACTACTCTACAAGTAGAAGCTGGATTGAATGCCAACAAAATGTACTTGAAGTAGCAAAAGTATGTTTTGTGCAGAAAGGTCCCTGTCAGTGTTATATTATTGCATCCTTATTCTTGCCTTGACACATTAACAAGTACAAGCAATACTCAATTGTTGTAGTTGGTTGAACTGCAGCTAATTTTAACTGCTCTATATACCTTTTGTTAGTTTGCATCATATTTTATGACATGATCCTATGATTTGTTTGTTATACCTGTCAGATAGATGTAGTGGAGTAAAAAGTACAAAAACATTTCACTCTGAAAGTATAGTACCGCAAATATACTTAGTTACTTTCCATCAATGAGATTTATTTTGTATTTTGTGAGTTGTTAGTAATTCAAACAAAGAGACAACTCAACTACTCACATGGTATCATTTAAATGATTGTTTGATGCCCAAAGAAGTAAAATGGTCTAATATTCCCTCCCAAAAATACAAAGATTAGAGAAAGGTACACATTTTGAATATTGTTTGTGAAGGAGAACTTTGTTTTTCTTCTTTCCTTTGAGGCCAATTTATGATTTTGATTTTGAGAAATCTCCCATTATCACCTTATGACCCTTCAGATTTATCTTGTGACCCTTTGGAGGGGCCCGACCCCGAGGTTGGGAACCCTGGACTAAACTACTTAACTAAACTACTAAACTATATAAATGTATATAAAGTAGTTAAAATGATTGATGCATCAGTATTAACAATCTAATAATAATTGACCTTTGCTTGTAATGGAGTTTTTTAACATGAATATTTTGGTACTTTTACCAATGTAAAGGATCTGTGCACTATCACATACTGTTTGTGTCTGTTTCTTCCATCTTGCTGCTCGCTCTTAAAGTTGACACCGCATACATATTCTATTGCTGGCAACAGTGTGACAGTCTTGGCCTTGATCCTCGAATTCCATTTGTAGCTTCTGTGAGGCAGATCTTCATCTCTGAAGTGAAGACAGAGGTAACCAGACTTACAGACTGGCTGATGTTTTTGTTTCCACTGTGGGGATGTCTCACGTGCTCAGTTCGGCTATGACCGAGTGCGCTTCTTATGTTTCTTTGAAAGTTTTTGTGTACATTTATCAGCGTTGGAGTTACGCTGAAGGTCACGCATGATAAAATGGACTTGGTCAATAAAGACTATCCAAGGGGGGTCTGTGTTATCTGCATGTGATAGTAACAGGGTCAGTGTATTTGCTCACCACTCTGACCGACTCGACGTGGACTCGACGTGCTTCAGCTTCTTGTTTTTTAAACCACTGCCAGTGTTCCAGTGCGTCTTCCATGAAGCGCGTTCAAAGGAAACATCTGGATATTTAACTGTTTTCAATTAAAGCGGTGTATTCCTGAACTATATGATCCTCTGCTCGGTTCAAGGTTGCTCTTTTCAACTTTTATCTCTTTAGGTGTAGTTTATCTCTGCACCTCCTCTGATGTAAATCTCATTGTAAACGATGTTATGGACCAAGCAAAGGTTGAGACTTTGAACCTGAATTTACCTGCTGTTTTGTTTCTTTTTATGAGAGGTGACTAACCTCAGTTCAGGAAGTTGTGATATGATGATAAAAGCTGTTTGAATGACTTTATGAGTCATTTTTAGTGTTTTATTAGAAAGTGTTACTCACTGGTCAGTTAGCCTGTTGGATCAGTGTTGTGGTGCAATGACATGAAGGAAAGGCTGCAGAGAATAAGTTAATTATGTCCTGTCCTCACAGAAACACTGATGTTATAATAGCACCAAATGAACTGGACCGCTACTTGTTTTGTAATATTTAAATATTGAATGTCTGCTGAAGTAGGCCGGCTGCCAGTCCTACAGACTGTCACAGGCCACATCAGGGGACACATCCTGGACTTCAAACCAGTTGACTGGGAACATCTTATTTACCTGGGGTGAAAGTTGATCCCCGAACAGTTGCATCTGAGTGTATCTGGTCTGAGAGTATTTTGAGAAATGAGTAATACATTCATTAGAAAAAAGGTGACATGGTTTCTAGAATAAAGTTATAATGTTATTTTGAGAAAGGTGGTGCAATTTCCAGGGAGAAAAAAAATCAAAGCATTTTAAGAAACAAGTTGTCTTTTAAAAACTGAAGAAGCTTCTTGGATGAGAAGTGAAACGTCTTCGAGCGCCAACAACCAAGTCCAGTTGTCGTCCATTCAACCCTTATTTGAGTAATTCAAAAAGAGGCACAATTTCAATTTCACAATTTCTAGAATTTTCAGAAGCAAGCTGCAATATATTTTAAAAAATGTAATATAGTTTTTTTTTTAAAGTCACAAAGTTATAGGAAAAAATGATTGATTGATCATGATTTCTTAGAAAAAACTCTAATTTGATATTATGAGACAGTAGGTGACAATCTCATACTGTATCTTATGACTGGTTTGGGCAGATTGGATTAAATAAAACTGTAACAGAAAGGTTTTATTGGTGAAACCAGGTCATCCACACCTCTCATTTGTCACATTAAAGCTGAAATATTATGACTTTTGTCTTGTAAATTTTCATCTTTATTCTCAAAATGATCTCCCCCTGACCTCACCAGCCTAATACTCCCTTCTTTTCCAGGTTGTCCAAACTCTCTGCCTCGCCCCTGTCAAACATGCACTGCACTAAAGATTAGAATTAACCTCCAGAGAATGAAACTTAGATAATTGATCCAAACCCTGCATCTGAAAGGGTTAACCTCATAGTAAAATCCATTTCCACAGAGCTCCGCCTCCCAATTGTTGAGGCAGAAATCACACCACTGCAGGTCCCGCCTCCCCCCTCAGGGGCCCCTCAGGGTCCCTCCCACCCCTGGACCACATTGAAATGGCTCTGATGTTGTTGTCAAACATTACAGTGTGCAGAGCATCCCCTCCTCAGAGCATCCAGCAGAAACGCAGAGTCTTGGTCTTGCCTGGTTTACTACACAGCTCTCACATCACTGACAGTGTTCTAACTGTAAGTCTCATCAGAGACTAATAGGCTTCAGTTCAGATGCATCTTCCAGCACGGCTCAGAAACATGGGACGACTGAGTTATGTGTCAGTGTTATTTCTCATCTGCTGCCTGGTTCAGACAAGTAAGTTCCTTCATTTTAGCTTCATCATTTATGCCTTTATTACCTCTATTTTGAACTAGCATCTGTGTTAATTAAAAGGTAAACCAGCTTGATGTTGTGTGATAGAAATATGTATTATAATAATATTTTGAATATGATTTTGGAAGTATTCAGTGCTGGTGGGTTTAAATTGCCCTCTGCTCTGACAGCACCGGATGCAAGGTGATGGGGGGAGGGTGCAGTTATTTCCAGAATGTAGGTCAAATCTCTCCATCTCTCTCACAATGAACCCTTCACTCTGCTCACATTTCTCTATAATCTAACACTTAAAATCCTCCATCTATCACTCATCATGTGTGTTTTTTTATAATGGCTGCAGCCTCCAGTTGTACATTTTTTAAAATCTTTGTTACCCTCTTATGAATGAAGCTGCGTGTTTTGTGCCTTTCATTCAGAGGCGCTCAGTTCCCAGCAGCCCGTGCAGCCAATGGGGTTGGAGCTGTGTGAATACTGTCTGTGCAAAGATGTCAAGCGGGGTTTCTGAAAAGCCGGTTTCTGAAGCTGCTGCCATTCACAATGTGGGAATTGGCGCCACTTGCATTTAAATGACTGTAGAAAAAAAATCCATCGGGGGAATGGTTGGATGAATTATTGAAGTATTGCATGAAGTATTGGATGAAGTATTGCAAGTGCACAGAGTATTTTCTTCCAACATGATGCAATATCCAGCCTGTTTGCAAGAGGCTTTTCCCATCATCTGAAACACCCATTACTGTGGAAATGAATGGAAGCCCTCCAACTCATCCTCCAATACAAACACAGACGTCGTCTTGCATTCCTTCAGATTTGGTTGTACACTCAGTTGGATGTGTAGTTCGTCAGACCTGTTCCCAGTGCGCTGGTTCTGGGAAACGGTGTGTGGTGAAACATGTTGGAACTGGTTGTCACCCATCCACATTTCCACACCAGTGACAGATATGTAAAATGTGTCTGGTCCCTGTGTTGTGAAATAGTTGCCTCTCAACCATAGTCGGACAGAGAAATTTTATTAGTGCTACCATGAGGAGAAATTCATGATCTCAATGTGATTATTTTTTTTAATAGTGTGTTAATCTCAACTTTCTGATCAGCAAGTGATATTATTCCAAAATATTGAAAACAGTAAAAATACATCTCGTGGGAAATCAATGACACACACCAGACACCACAGAATTGGGCAACAAACATGAATGAGTTTGTTATTTTCCCAGCACTGAGCTGCACTCAGTCAATGACACTGCTGTTCTGTCCAGTCTGTCTGTCAAGGTCTGAACTTTAAGCTCATTGAGTAAATAACCAGTGCGAACTTGGTTTGGGGCAACGTGTTATCGGTTTCAGGGAACGAGAACATGGTGAAGACTTCCACACTGTTTGCTTGAGGTTGCTCTCCTCCTTCTCTCTCACCTTCAGGAAAAATGAAATCTACCTTAAAGTTGAACTATCTGAATGTTTTGTGCTGCTTTTGTGTTACCCATTACAAGGAAATCCCTTTGATAAGACCAGGTTTGTCAACATGAAACTATCTTTATGATAAGGGCAATAATGCACCTTTCACTTGGAGCCATAAAAAATAATTGGCTTAACGGTCAGTCGTAGATTTAGTGGCAATAACATCAAAGCTGCGCTCATTTGGGGTCATTACGACAGTGGCAACATTTCCTCCACCGGCAGAGGCTTGAGGAAATCAAACCTCTCCTTGTTTAACTCCTGCCAAAGCATCGAGCATGACGACGGCACCAGATGTTTGACTTTACCAAGAAGCTCTTATGATTTACTATGCTGTTGGACATTCATAGCTGTGCATAATTCACGATTTGTCTTTCCGCCCGTCCCTTCTTTAACTTGACTAAAAACAAAAAATGTAAATACTTGCACATAAATATTTCATTCAAATTTTTGGCAAAAAGCAAATCTCGCACATGCTCGCTCATGGTAAACACCTCCCTCTGCCCCATTTCAGAAACAGGTGGCCATCCAGGGTTTTGGAGCCCCCGGGGCCGGAGGGAGGGATGGCCTCTGGTACCTTTTCATAAAGTGCTGCCTCTCTGATGTACAGTCTAATTGGTGCTTCCAGTTCAGTGGCTTCATTGGGTCCATTAAAGATGGGGGTTGGGAGGGCGGCTCTGTGTGGCTTCAGCGTATGAATTTATGCCAGCAGGGACCGCAAACACTAGGAAATTAGATTTCTATTGTGATTCTGAATTGGCATATCAGCAGCTCCCTGATAGCACCTGATAAAAGCAGGCTTACATAGGTACAGTATATATCCCTGTTTGACTTGTGGTTTGACCATTTATCTGGCTTATTTAAACAAGTACCAACAGGCACACGTGTGTGTTCGTGTGTGTCATGCCAGAGTAATTACCTCCCAGCCTCTTTCTCCTCTGGCAACATATATATCACCATCTCTGCCCTCGCTGAAGACACAGCCCCTCCCATACTGTAATGAAACCCAACAGTGTGCTCACCACAGAAGTATTTCTTTGGTCCACACTAAAATATCTCAACAACTGTTGGATGGATTTCCATTAAATGTTGTACGGTGAATGTCTGTTCATGTTCCCCAGAGGATGAATCCTACTGACTTTGGTGATGGCCTGAATTTTCCTCTTGTGCCACCATAAAGTTTACATTTGTGTGTGTTTGAGTAAAATGTCACGGTGACCATTAGATGGATTGCCATTAAATTTGGTACAGATATTCATGACCCCCGTAGGACAAATTGTTATAACCTTTGTGATCCCATAACTAATCTGTCATCATCAAGGCAAAATGTATTTATTCAGGTCAAAAACTTGTGACTGAATATCCTGTATCAGCCTCAGCTCTACTTTGTGTTTACTGTGGTTTAATAGCATTCTGCAGAATTATCTATGTGACTTCACTGATTTTGATTTGGAGCCATGTCTGTGTTTATGGGGAGTCTTCCTTTATCGGCCCTTGATAGATGATAACTAAAACAATGGCCCTTTTAGCTGAACTGTGTGTTTATATCTGTCTGTCCCAGATGCATTGATAACATGTGGGACCAAGCAGTTCCAGTGTGGGAATGGGAAATGCATCACAGTCAGATGGGTGTGTGACGGCACAGATGACTGCGGAGATGGCACGGATGAACTTCCTGGCACCTGCAGTGAGTACATGAGAATGGACTTGGTATTGTTTTGTATATGTGCCAATGCCACAATCCCTCAGTCTGATGATGACGTAGTCTCAGTTACCATTTTTTTTGTATTTCCCAGTGGCCAAAACGTGTAGACCGTCAGAGTTCAGCTGTGCAGACCGCCTTAACCAGTGTGTACCGAGCACCTGGCGTTGCGATGGAAAAGCCGACTGTGAGAATGGAGCTGATGAGGAGAGCTGTGGTAAGTCGAGTTAACTACAGGCTACAAGAGGCCCACACGTCTATCTTCCTCAATCATAAGTGATTTATCTTATTTTATTCCTCAGCTTTTGTCCCCGCTCCAAATTGCTTCTGATCTTTCATTACTCTGATCCCTGTTGTGTCTCCTCTCTCTTAGCTCCAAAACAGTGTACAAACACCGAGTTCCGCTGCAGGAACGGCCAGTGTGTGTCGTCCTCTTTCGTGTGTGATGACGAGGCGGACTGTGACGACGCAAGTGACGAGGCCTCCTGCCCGCCAGTCACCTGCAGCGCCGCGTCCTTCCAGTGCAACAACACCGTTTGCGTCCCACGCCTGTGGGCCTGCGACGGTGACGCTGACTGCCCCGACGGTTCGGATGAGTGGCCTCTGAACTGTGGTACAAAGAGACATGATTCCACCGCCACTCATCAGTGCTCATCCCTGGAGTTCCGCTGTGGCAGTGGAGAGTGTATCCACAGTAGCTGGAAGTGTGATGGTGGAGCGGACTGCCTTGATCGATCAGACGAAGCTGACTGTGGTAAGTACGGTTGCAAAATTCTTCCCTTCCACTTGATTACATGCTGTCACCAGTTTCAAGTCTTCAACTTTTGGACTCATTCCAAAGTTCTGCCTGTTTCTGCATCCCTCCAGCTCGTCCCACCTGCCGCCCCGATGAGTTCGAATGTGGTGATGGCACTTGCATCCATGGGAGCCGCCAGTGCAACCAACAATATGACTGCAGGGACATGAGTGATGAAACTGGCTGCGTCAATGGTACCAATCTCCTCTCCTACTCTTCCTGTCCTGTCCACAAGCAACCAAATGCAAAATCTGTGGTCTGTGTCTGAAACTGAATCTCTTATTTCCATGTCTCCTGACAGCAACCCATTGTGAGGGCCCGAGCAGGTTTAAGTGCCGCAGTGGGGAATGTATTAGCATGGAGAAGGTGTGTGACAAGCAGCGTGATTGCAGGGACTGGTCAGATGAGCCTCTCAGGGAATGTGGTGAGTGCGGAGCCCTCTCATTCATAACTGTCTGGTTAATTACTACTTTCGTGCGTTTAATGAGGGTGTCTACATCTTGAAAGTGCTAGTTACAGTGCATCCTCAGAAAAAAACATCTTCTCCCTACTGCAGGCTCCAATGAGTGCCTGTACAACAACGGTGGCTGCTCTCATATTTGCAATGACCTGAAGATCGGCTACGAGTGTCTGTGTCCCGCTGGATATCACCTGGTTGACAAAAAACAATGTGAAGGTAACAGCCTCCCACTCATTTACACAGTCAAACATCCAAGTGCTTTTTTAATGTCCTCTCTCACTTTTCATGAACTTCAGTCTGATTAAAAAATGATGCCAAGCAATCTGTTTACTCTGACGCAAACTTGTCCATGTCACTGACTGTGCCGTCAGATAAAGAGAGATCTCATAATTCTTATGTACACAGTGACTCAGCATTCCCCCTGTTTCATCACCTGATTTCATTTTTCATTTAATTTTTGCTCCTCTTCCTTGTTGTCAGATATCGATGAGTGTGCCAACCCGGACACCTGCAGCCAGATTTGCATCAACCAGATGGGCAGTTACAAATGCGCGTGTGAGGAGGGTTACCAAGTTGACCTGGCAACCAAAGCCTGCAAGGCCATTGGTACGTATCAGCTCTCTGTGTTCTTTCCAGACTGTTTGTTGCTTTGTTATGTAACAGATGTTCAAAGATGATCAATCTCAAATGTTATTTTTTCAGTTACATTTATGAAGAACATTACATGCTCTTATTGTGAATTAATGTGAGCAAGGTGAGGCACTTATTAAAGACGATCTGAAATTGGATTCTCCACACTTTTTGTTTATGGAAATATTGTGTCAATTTTTTTATATCCCTGTAAAGCCGTCAAATATTGGTACAAGACATTTTCCCTTTTTTTATTAATGTTTTGATGTACGCCTAGTTTTAGCTATCAGCTGTTCAAGTCCCTTTACAACATTCAACATTTGGGAGGACCCATCACTGACAAGTCGTTATTTTGTATTTCACTCAGACAGTGGAAGTTAGCCTTGCTTGACAATATTAACACTGATTCCCATAAGAATTTTGGTCCATGTTTCAACACCAGCTTGAGTCACAGTCAGTGTTGTGTTTGTCCCACATTATACAAAAGATTGATCTAGCTAGCACTAGCTGTCTCTCTTTCATGCGTCCAGTTGTGGTGACGGCAAATGACCCAAAAACAGCTTACACTGACAATGTCGGCCTTCAAGCTGGTTTGCTGTCTGTGCGACTGTTGGACCTGAAGTGATATTATGAATTCTAGCCAGCACATCAGCACACAGATGTTGGATCAATTAAATTACAGTACCAACACTATCAATCGTAAACTTAAATTTCCGTCAATTTTGTCCAAATAAGTACACAAGTCAAAACAAAGACAAAAATAATACACTATATATTTTAATTTCTTTTAAAAAAATTCAGTTCAGCATTCACATGAAATTACTAACAAAAAAATAACTTCCGCCCTCTGATTTTGTAGGTACAATAGCCTATCTCTTCTTCACCAACCGTCATGAAGTCAGAAAGATGACCTTGGACAAGAGTGAATATGCCAGAGTAATCCCCCGCCTGAAGAACGTCGTGGCTCTCGACATGAACATGGCCACCAAAGAGATCTACTGGTCAGACATCTCCCAAAAGAAGATCTACAGGTGAGCAAGAACGAAATCGGAGTGAAGGCTGTGTTTTTGTTTTCTTAACTCCTGCTTGACTGCAGCTCCTCACTTTCAATCCAGAGCTCCAATGGACTCAGCTGAAGACTCTGCTCATCACAGCACGATCATGGGCAGCGACATCGATGCTCCTGAAGGCATCGCTTATGACTGGATCCATGGTAACCTGTACTGGACGGACAGCATTCGCAGCACCATCTCCGTGGTAACCGCTGATGGAAGCCGGCGCAAAACTCTCTTCCACCAAGACTTATCCAAACCCCGTGCTATTGTGGTCGATCCCCACAGCAAGTAAGCCTGATAAAAGCCTAAATCCATTCTCTCTTTTTTGGGTACAATCTAAAGAAAGCATTGATTTCTGTATTTATAATATTTTATTTATAACATATCTTTGTTCTCCCAGCTTCATTTACTGGACCGACTGGGGGAATCCTGCTAAGATTGAGAAGGGAGGTCTTAACGGAGGAGACCGCACCGCTCTGGTCACTGACAACATTGTGTGGCCGAACGGGATTACACTCGGTAACATTTCATGTCTCTGGTTTCAAGTTCTTTTTATTTTCATTCATGTAAATGCAAAGGGTCACTCTGGTCTGACCTGTCGACCCCCCCCCAATCTGCTCTCTCCCCAGACCTGTTGAACCAGCGGCTCTACTGGGTGGACTCCAAGCTGCACACCCTCTCCAGTATCGACGTGCAGGGCGGTGGTCGACGCACCCTCATCATTGACGAACACAAGCTGGCTCACCCGCTCGGGCTCACTGTGTTTGAGGTAGATGTTTACCACCTGATAAACTCTGTTACACATAAACCCAGAGCCTGTCAAATATACATGCCAGGAACTCCTCACTGCACGTGCAAACAGAAGTATTCCCCACTGCTACTACCCCTGTCCCCAGTTTCTCATGTGTTGTTTAAGCTTGGTTGTTCTTCTGTGCTTCTAGGAAAGAGTGTTCTGGACAGATGTCAGTAACAACGCCATCCTCAGTGCAAACAGACTGACAGGTGGTGACATCACACCAGTGGCAGAGCACCTATCATCACCTGAAGACATTATTCTGTACCATAACCTCAAACAACCTGCTGGTAAGAGACAGCACTTTCATACTAGATTCATTTGGTTGTGTCATTGTCACATTAAACTAGGGTATTTGGTTTGCACATCAGGTCAATATTGAGTTTTATTAAACACTGAATTTTGGCCAAACATTGTCATACACCACAAATATGATGGATATTTCTCCCTGACCACAGAGCTGTACATAAGAATAGTCTATAACACCGATAAAGTTTTTGGCACTATTCATTCACTGGTATTTTTTATTCAATTGCTTAATAGTCTTAATAGACTTAAAGTCTTTTGTAAATTATTACTTTATTAAAAAAAGCAGCAATTTCCCTAGTATTGCATGCTAAGATCCCTCTAACCCAGAGGTTCTCAATCCCCAGGCCACTGAACATTTGTTATTGGGAACAAACTACTGGGTGGCTTTGTAGGTTATGTCTGCGGTAGGTTGTTTGGGAACCTCTGCTTGAAGCCTACAAAATTTCACTGGTCTGGGTTTTAGTGACAAGATGTATGTGAACCAAACCTATGAGGGTCCAAATAGTGTTTCAGAGGCTATAGGCCGCAAGGGAAACATTGAATATTTGCTATTTTGAGCATGAAAATATTGAACATATCTGCAGAGATCAAATCATCGATTTTAAAGGGATAGTTTGAAATATTGTCACATATGACTGTTTGCTTTCTTGCAGAGAGTTTGATGATAAGATCGATACCACTCTTGTCTGTGTGCAGTAAATATGTAGCTATCTAAAGCGAGCAGTTGCAAACAGCTTGTTTCATATGGCTTACAGACATGAGAGTAGTGTCAATCTTCTCATCTAAGTCTCAGCAAAAAGTGAACAAACTATTGCTTTAGTGTGATTACGTTGATGATGGCTTCAAAACATGTGAAGCAGTTAAACAAATCTAAAATTTCATCCTCTTTTCCATTACAGGGAGAAATTGGTGCCAGGTGTCCGGCTGTGAATTCTTGTGCCTGGCAGCTCCTCAAGTGGGCAGACATCCCCCCAAATATACCTGTGTCTGTCCAGATAACATGATGCTGGCCAGGGACATGAGGACATGTGTACCTGGTACGTAAATGATCAAAAAGCATATGTACTGTAGCAAAAGTGCAGCATCAGTATGAAATTATTTCTAGAATATTTTCCTATTTCTGTCTCTCACTCCACCTCTTCTGTTTTTGTGCTTCACCAGCTGTGCCAACACCTGCAGCTCCCGAGCCTCAAGTTCCAGATGTCAACCCCCCTCAGCCACCAGTGTCAGGTAGAACCACACCTAAACCTCAGGTCCACACCACACCTAAGCCCCAGGTCCACACCACCACAGTGCCCATTGTAATCACCAGCACTGCGGCCAAGCCAGCGCCACACACCACCAAGCCTCCTGCAAGGACCACCACACCTGAACCAAGGACCCCGTCACCCCAGACGCTGAAGCCTAAGATTCCCCAGACCACCACAGAGGCTCCAGTCACCTCTCCAGGCAAGTTGAAGTACCATAATGGTGGTTTTGTGTATTTTAGATAATTAAGGTCAAATTTTCTAGATAAGTCTTTACATTCCTGTTGATCATTTTACAAAGTTTTCCAGACAAACATTAACCAAACATGGACACGGGGAAAGGATCATGTGACTTTGGTCATTTGTAGTATTAAATAGTTTCCAGCTGGGCAGCTCTCAGGTCTAGGTTTTCCACTTGAAGGCACCATTAAGGAAGCAATTACGAAACAGAGCCGCAACTGCATCATCATGTGACAGCAATTTTAATATCTAAGACATTTTTAAGTCTCTGCAAGTTTATTATACTGCACTGGCCTATGATCTATAATCAGTTTAAAATTGGAATGGAAAGCATGGTTTTGGAAAATAGCCGTCAGTAATATAAAGCACAGTTTATGCTCTTTAAGGTCAGCGGGGTAAAAACATGCCAAATCAGCAGTGTAGTCCTTTGTGTACATTGCTCTCAGCTCTGACATCCATACACTGAGTCAGCTTCATGTATCATTAACTTGTTTTCTTGTGTTTCCCTTTCCTTCAGATTTCCAACACGGATTCGCTGCAGCCATACCCAACACTGCCTCCACCACCCCAGTGGCTCTGTATATTGTCTTACCTCTGGGTGAGTTGCTTTGTCAGCTGCTGCAAAAGGTGGCTTCTGCACAAAAAAATACAAATTGCTGCAAATGAAAAACAGCCATCGTGTTTCAGCTCTCTCTAAATCTCTCTCTGAAATGTGTTCCCCATGTAGCAATCGTTTGTCTGGTGGCTGTTGCTGGGATGCTGCTATGGAGGAACTACAGACTGAAGAACACCAACACCATTCACTTCGACAACCCTGTCTATCAGAAAACCACTGAGGACCAAGTGCACATCTGGAGGAGCCACAGCCCTGATGGTTACTCCTACCCAAAAGTGAGTCACTTCAACTAACCTGTTTTACTTTTACTGATGTTTTCCTTCAACAGCTTCATAGATTTTATTGCAATGAGCACATACAGACTTCAGTATGTGTTATGTCTGACATCCATTTTCTTTGCTGTCCTATCAGAGACAAATTGTGAGCTTGGATGAAGAGGCAGACAATCCAGCCTTCACAGAAAACTGAAAAATGTTGGGCGGAGAGGAAGGAAGTGCCTCGATGATAAGCTACCTGAGACGTCCTTTTTGTATTTTTACCTCACACAGCACAAAGATATGGAAGTCAAAGCCAGTGTCAGACAAACTTGAACCACTATATCCTCACAGATGAGTGGAAAAACCAGGGTGAAACAATGTATTTTTTTCTCATCAGGTCAACAGTCGACTGTTCGTTCCTCACCGAATCAAACCAAATCATCAGATGATGGATTCCTTTTTTACCTGTGACATCGTTCCACATTAATCCACGTAATGTCTTATCATGCCGTAATGTGAGCTCACTTAATGCAACTTATAATTGGGAATTTCCTCAAACTTGTGTAAGGTAGAATTCACATTGTAAATATCACTGTTCATTAGTTTTTTAAAAATTCCATTGCTGTTCATGAAACGTCATCAAATTTTATTCACTTTACTTTTCTTACCCACTCTTACGGTAAATATAAGGTTTCAGCCAACAGCAGGTTGGTTTAAACTGAAACCAGCCAGCCGGCCTCTGTCCCATGGTAGCTAGATCCTTACTTAATGCACATGCATGACAGTGGAATCAATCTTCTATGTAACTCTCAAGAAGGCAAATAAGCGTATTTGCCGAAAGGGCAAACTATTCCTCTTTGAACACAAGAAACAAGAAAATCTGAGCCTGACTTCCATCAGTCCATCCAATAGGTGAATGTAACACTAATAAGAATTCTGCATGTGCCAGTTGAACCGGTGTGACCTCAACAAGTCTCATAATTATGTGCTTGTGTGTAATTTTGAGTTTTAAACCACTTATTGCCTCAGTAGTGGAGCGAAAATATCATCCAAAGGGACCTAAAGACGCTGCTGCTGTAGTTGACCTCAAAGAATACACACTGCACGCCGTGTGTGTGTGCCTTGATTTATCCTGTGCTCTGTGATCGCCCTCAGATTTCACATATCGCCATATGGCCACAGCACGACCCTCTTCAGCAGCTGTCTGCTGTTTCTCCGTTTCTCCGTACACTTTATCCATTCTCCTGATTTGTGATCAGCTGTCAGTGGGCTGGAGAGTGGTCTTTAAATTTTCCCTCCCCATGCCCCTCTCAGGGGGAGCAGCGCATTCCTCAAAGACCAAAAAAAGCTTTGATGCAAACACGTGTGACCGCCGGGGCCGTATCTAATGGTCTGTGCCACGGCACGTGTATATTTACATCCTCCCTTAGGAGCAGAGCTTCATCTCGCCTTATACCAGGCGAGATGAAGCCAGTTCCTGGCAGAAGAAAGCCATGTGCCCTATCGCAGTTCTCACCGGCTGTTTGAGCTCATTTATTTGTATTGCTGACAAATGTGTGCCTTTATAATGACATGTTTTGTTCACGTGTTCACGTTGGTGCTATTGAACTCGGTGTGTCAGCCTGTTTACAGTGAGTTGTTCGAGGGACGTTGCAGTGTTACATGCAGGTGAGGTTAACAAAGATGTTATTGTGATGTGGGTTGATGACTGTTCGAGAGGCTTTTAGGTAGTGAAGCTGCACATGAAGTGATTTTTGCATTCACCAACTAACAGTGCAGATTAAGCCTGTAAATATCATGTTCATAAATGTAAATATTGGTTGTTGTTTTTTTGGTAATAATGTCAGTGTGTTTAGGCTTTGTTGTAAACTTTAAACATTTGCTGTACATAAATAAATGCTTCTATTTATTATAGAATCTCTTCTCTCTGGGTTCATTTTTGAAGATTTATGTCTGAATATACTTTGACGCATAACTTAACATTCATATCGGACTTGACCACTGATCAAATAAATTCCCTTGCGTTGAGCTCTTTCCTCATGTTTTCCACTTCTCCCTTCAAGTGATGCAACAGCAAACACAGTAGGAAGACTCAATAGAAAGTCAAGGGATACAGAAAACAACTATTCCGACTGTTTATTCATTACTTTTTGAAAACGAAACTTCTCTGTTTCTGTGCTTGTAAACTAGTTTTCATGCAGATTATGGGCAGATTACTTATTGTAGTATTGCACTGAAGTTCAGCATCACAACAATTTGTAATCCTATTTTGCTTATTTTGCTCCTTAACTCCAATATGTATGTATATTTTCTAATCAAACTCCAATTGCTTTTTCATGTCTATCACTTCCTCCTTATATATACCTGCACCTGCAGAAGTACCCTCTGGGGTAGAAGTAGCCCTAGTTACTTAGTTTTACTTTTTACTTTAGTTTTTTTTTTACTCATTTTTTTCTATCTCAACTAAGTAGAAAATATAAGGGTGAAAGTGAGAAAGCAAGTGAAAAAGTATTGACAATATTTCTTTTGTTCCTACATTGGTGCGAATCCATGTATTACTTTCCTTCTCTTGCGTGGCTGAGAAGACATGTGGCAGATGGTTTTTGAAAGAGGTACAGCAGCATATTCGTCTGTTTTCATCCAGCAGCTTTGGTATGCAGACATGGCAGAAAACGTGCAGCGGGGTTTTTTTTCTCCCTGTTTTTCAGTGGGGGGGCTGGCTGTCCTTTTGTAGCTCTTCTATGGAACACGAGAGCTTTTTCCTAGAAAGTCGTGTCGTCACAGTGAACGGCCAAACCATGCAGTTTCTTAGAATTTCTTCAGCACTGTGACATCACAGAAAGGAACAGCAACAATAGTGTGTGTGTGAGAGAGGTTGCACAATCAGAATATAGTCTGAATACATGAATATATATCATCATAATTTGATAATATTTATGTTTTTGTTTGCATGTTGTTGAATATAATCATTGTGATAGAGCACTGTGCGAATGTGAGTAACAGGTGTTGTGCCAATAGTATAGTATATTGAGCTGATGTGTATTTGATAGAGAGCTTTCCATCACACAGCTTGATAACATATTCATGAGCAGTTTGTCACATGTTAATAAGAATTTTCATTTGCACATTGAAAGATTTGGTGAGTTTGAGTGGTCATCTCTTAAGATCAGGTCAAATAAAATTACATTGACAGTCACATGGCCGTAGCTTAATTAAATAAGACATTATGATCCACGTTCATAGCCACAACAACAGCTCTCAGAGAAGGAAAACAAACAGCTTTGTGACCCTGCAGATCTGTGGTCAAACCCACCAGTGGGCATGTCATGTGCAAGGTTCAAGGCTGAGGAAGAGCGGAAGTGATGAGCTGATGACAAAAGTCAAGGAAAAGATGCAGTGACACATCTACAGACATGTGGGTAAACATAGGAAACAAGCAGTTCGTGCCGACTTTCAGAGCTCCCTCTGAGGGAAGTCAAATACTACTACAGCGATATCCATGGCATCATCAGTCAGTCTGAACCTTTATCAAAGCAACAAGACTCGCAGTCCCACGGTACAATGTGTTTTTGTTTGCTCAGACTGTAGAAAAATAGCAGCTCTTCAAAGAAAAGTTTCATCTGAATCCCTCAGCATCATTAATCATTAATGCAATCACAAAGGTCGTGTACGGCAGGTTGGATCATTCCCGTCACCTGCACAGATGAATGGAATAAATGCTGCTAAAGTCATGGAGTGTTTTCCACTCGCTACATGAAACAGGATATACCATTTTGTACAATCACATAAATGCATTAATTATTCGCAATGTTATACATTCTGGTGAAATTTCTGTATAGGTTTCAATAAATGTCATCTCACGTTTAAGACACGTGATCTCCCATAGTGTGAGGATATGACATTACAGCTCACCTGATGCTGCATAAACAAAACCGACCAGTCGGGTGCCCGGTCCCTGAACATCACTGACCTTTGTTCAGACTGTGAGAGACACACAACTCGCCAGACAATAGTTTGACCAGTGACTCTAATAATATTTGATCAAAGTGTTCACAGAGGATTATATTTTATAGTTTACATTCTAAGAGTTCACTCAATCTCACAGGAACATATCATATCTTTGTCTCCCCAGATAACCTTCAATGACAAGCAAAATTGAATATAATCAAAAAAGCTCAGAAATTTATGTTTCTCCAGAATTCTGCAAAAATGATATTGAATTGGCTTTTTATCCAGATTTTTTAAGGTTTATTGATTCTAGTGGTTTAATGACTATTTGTCCAGCCTAACATGCCATACAATAAGACAAGTGGGAGAGCATGCATAGATATCTTGGCAACATCGATAGAAAACCTTTTTCTGATTTGTTTTAAAATTCCCAAGTTGTATTCAATGGTTTCACATCATATTTCTTAATTCATATCCATAATTACACAAGATATTTATCTTCACTGACTATTGCTCATTTTCCCCTTGATGGGAATGTCAACATTATAAGGCTGTTTATTGGTTTTGTTGAAAATCACATTTTTGTGTTGCCATTACTCAAACAAAGACATGTTTGATCAAACCACTATGCACTTGTCAGCTTTTCAGCTGTTGGGGGAAGTATTTTTACACTGACAAAACAGCCTTTTAGATTTCCTAAAACAGAAATTTAGAGGGATATAACAAGAGATATGGGATGAATAAGGCCAAAGCTTTGTGTTTATCTGCTGACATGTGATTCTGTTTTCCGGGGACAGTCTTGATGTCTTTGACCCATATTGGTGCTGCCATGAGACATATCTGAGTGATGTCAGTCAAGTCAGGTTTATTCTGCAAACACATCTTGTTCATCCCTACCTGCTCTGATGGGACATGACGTCGTACTGTTTAGCCTCGGCCATCACACAACCTCGCCCTTCACCTCTTCCCACATCGAGTAAACATCCTCTCCTGTGGGCTAAACCGTGGAGGGCAAAGTGTCCTGACATTTCACAATCAGACTCTACTAATCAGCAGTTGGAGATTTGAGGGGGATGCCATCCCCTTGTTAGCAAAATGGCTAAAATGCATCCCCTTTGTTAACCATCATCAAGGTGATCATTCACTTGCATCTATGAAAATACCCCCAAGCCACCTCTGTACTAACATGTTTCAGGGGAGACATGACTACAGATATAGTTTTTAGGCTACTATAGGGTCAGGGGCAAGGGTTATGGCATTCAACCCAGTTAAAAATCAACTACTGTTAATCAGTAATATTATTTCCCCTTTGTGGAAAATGCTATTTACACACTTACTGTAAGTGACTGACTGATAAACACTGATAGAGAGGGTTTTTAACCGTCACTCTGTGTCAGTATTAGACTGATGTTGGCTGATGTATTTTATGGTGGTTTTGGTTAAGTGCCAGAAATTTAATAGGGAAGTTGTTGTGAATACTACTCTTAATGAATTGTTTACTGTTTCTTTTATGGCAAAAGATTTGCTAATTCATTTCAAATGGGCATATGTGTCTTTGTCAACTTTATAAGCACTTTCTGCATGTTTTCATGTATGACCATTTTGATAATGTTCCATATTTTATTTAAATACTATTTACTAAATACCTGCACTAAGGTAGACTATTTATTGTTAGAATGGAAAAGAAATAAATTGAATGATAAATAATATTTTTTAACAAATAAAATTTTTCAAATGATAAGAAAGTTAAATAAAATAAAGTAAGTTAAAAAGTACATAACAAACATACATACATAACAAAAAGAAAAGATGAAAGAAGAAGGAAGGTCATTTGTTCTCGGGGTTTATTTCAAATGTGTTTCTATAATATAATTTTACAACCTATTGGGGTTTTTTTTTAACTGTGTCTGGAATTGAAAATCAGAACCAAAATTTTCGGGAATGTTTATGAATAAATCATTTTCCTAATAAACCAAGTAGATAAACAACATATACCATAGATTTGCTTCTGTCTGTCATAGTAGAAAATATCTTCAAGGCCAAAGTGATGAGAAACATTCGTGAAACAGAAAATAAGATAAAATTTAGATTAATGAAATTTAGTAGCAGTGCGCCCCCTACAGGACAATTAGTGTAGTCTCTGAGCCGTGCACCGGAAACCACGTGGTTCAGCTTTTCACACGCGCATGTAGCAGCTGAAATGACTTTCCTGTGCTAGCGTGTAGTTTTAATTATAACTTAAGTCTGTCTTTATCATTAAAACCATGTCAGACAAGTCGGAATTAAAAATTAACTCCAGTTTCGCGCAGAAATATGAGAAATACCGACAGAGAGAAGAACTGCAGAGACGTAAGTGTGTCCCTGTTAGCTAACGATGCTAAGTTCATGTATCAGGCTAACAACTCAACGTGGGAGTGTGTCTCTGCCTGTAAGTTGTTTTGTTCGACACTGTGTGATTTCTTGGCTTTAATGTCTGTGTGTCCTGTGTTGTTGTGCAGTGAAGGACCGATATGGAGACCGAGCCGATGAGTCTGGCTCCGAGTCGTCCGAGTCCAGCTCTGATGACAGTGAAGTGGTTAGCATCGCTGCTTCTTCTCTTTCCACTCTCCATCACTAGATAACTGTGTCTCAGTAACGGTCTAACAGATTGTCTCATTTTGATTTGTCCTCCCAGGAATTGGACCCTGAAGTTGAAAGGGACTTTTACAGAACATTGTCACTGCTGAAGAAGAAAGATCCCATGATCTATCAGAAAGATGCAAAGTTCTACTCAGAAGGTGATTTAAGTACCATCATTGCTGTTGCTTTCACAGCCATCTCCATTTTTTTTTTTTTATATCAATAAGGGATCTTAATCTGTGGCTTTCAGGTGCAACCACCAGTGATGAGAAGCCTTCAACCTCCAAGAAAGCAGTAAAGCCCATGTATCTCAAGGACTATGAACGTAAAGTCATACTGGAAAAAGAAGGGTGAGTGAGCTCCTCATGTGCCATTATTTACTATATTTGACTGTCACACAGTTGAATCAATTAAATTATACATGACATGAACCTTTTGCCAGTGTTTATAACCTATTGCAAATGGTATATTGGCAAATATGAGATATCTATTTATTTATCTGAGCAACCTGTTTTTGGTTTTCAAATCTAGATTCATCACCTATATTATTTGTACACATGAAGCCTCCTTTTGTCTCATTCTGTAAAACTCCAACCTTTTTATTTTTCTTTCTTTTTACTTTTATCTTACAGCAAATTTGAAGATGATGATGACAGTGACGACGAGGAGACCGCCAAGAGACTAGAGGTAGACCACATTACCAGATACAGTGTTCTGTCCCTCTGGAATATGGAGATACTTACCAGTGACAGACGTTTTATTAATCCTCATTGTTTTCTTTCAAAGAGAGCTGCCTCTCCGAGCTACATTCAGGAGCAGAAGGAGCTGAAGGAAAGGTAAGACTCAGACAGTCTGAAGGTGTATGGCAGTATAACCCACAGACTATTTATAGAATCCAAAATCTCTCTTCAGCTTCCGTAAGTTCATCCAGGACAGCGACGATGATGATGATGACAACAAGGACAGCGGGGGAGATGGAGAATCCCAGCTGCTGACGAGGAGGATCAAAACGCAGGAAGAGAAGGTTAGAAATGGTTACTAGTTACTTCCCATCTTCACTTAAGAGATGCACAAAAGCATCAGAGACTTCTAACTTCTCTGCTTCTGTATCTGTTTGTAGGATAAAGAAGAGGAAGACTATGTGCAGTGGCTGAAAGGCCAGGGTGAGCTTGAGGGTCAGGAGGAGGTGAAGGACATGGTGAGTGTGAGAAAAAGCATGACAGGGAAATTAATTTAGAGGCTTGTGTTTAACTTGCTTAGTAATGGCACTTGTTTTTGTTGAGACAGAAATACTTGAGGGACTACTGGAATGACCCAGAGTTGGAAGAGAAGGAGCGTTTCCTGAGAGACTACATCCTTAACAAGGGCTACCTAGAGGAGGATGATGATGATGAACGGTATGTTGCTTCCTGTATGAATGTTAGTAACATAAGTAGCCACATAATGCATTCATATGCAGCCTAATAGCAACACAAACACTGATGCATTCAGGATCCCAACTTACGATGAGGTGGTCCAGGATGAGGTAGAGGACTCTGAAGAAGAAGGGGAGTCTTTCTTAGAGCGGCAGGACGACTTTGAGAGAAGTTACAACTTCCGCTTTGAAGAGCCCGACGCTCAGCAGATCAAGACGTACCCCCGCAGCATCGCCACCTCTGTGCGCTCCAAAGACGACCGCAGAAAACGCAAAAGGCAGGAAGTGAAAGAAAGGAAAAACAAGGTGATATATTTGAAAAATCTCACCTGTGCTCTCTCTGCTCCCCAGTACTAAATCTGAATATATCCTCATTTATTTGCTAATATAAACAAACCCCTCTCTTTCTCTGCTTTTCCTTTCGATCCCTTTCTGGATAACTATTTCAGGAGAAAGAGCAGAAGCGAGAGCAGCTGAAGCAGCTGAAGAACTTGAAGCGAAATGAGATCATGGAGAAGCTAAAGAGGCTTCAGGAGCTGACCGGCAATGAGCAGCTTGCCTTCAGTCAGGCTGACCTGGAGGGAGAGTTTGATCCGCAACAACACGATCAGCTCATGCAGGTGGGTGTATGCCCACACTCCTACAAAAGAATGGATACATACAACACACAGTTAATTGATTGTGCATGACAGTCTCAGTTTTTGATATTTGTGTGCTCGCTTAATTGACTGATAGCTAAACCCTATACCAAGCAGTGATTGTCTACTCTTTGTGTTTTCTTTTCTAGTTACATTAAAACTCATTATCTGCAACGTTTGTTTTTTCTTCCTGTTTGCAGAAGTTCTTCGGAGATGAATACTATGGAGGAGAAGAAGAGGAGAAGCCTCAGTTTGATGATGATGATGAACTTGAGGGTAACCGTGTGTTTTTTTTTCATGTTACCTGATGCAGCAGTTTTACAACCTGCATGTTTTATTTGAATGGAATAGTAATTCACTTTAAGTCTGACGTGGCAATCAGATGACTGAAAATTTATAGGATTTGAATACTTAAGCAGCAACATGAGGAACAATCAGTCAGCGATTTTATCCTACATATGTGTTTCATTTCTTAATGGTTGATGTGCATAGTGTGAATAGGATTTTCATTGCATTAATGTGTAATACAGTCTAAAGATGTAAGCCATGGATTGTTGTGTACAACAGAGCACTGGAACTGGGACACATGGACGGGAGAGGAACAAGAGGAGGGCTTGGGTGAAGAAGTGTACGATGGAGAGGGCTGTGACGCCTCCGAACCCCACTGCGACGATGAAGGCTTCATTGTGAGTAGATTCCTTTTTTACCAAAAGCACTATTTTATCCTCTCAGCTGCTCAGAAGTCGACTGGACAACTCGCTCACCAAAAGTCAACCTGTTAAAACAGATGGACGCAGACTACGACCCCAACCAACAGACTACCTCCAAGAAAAAGAAGAAAAAAGAGAGGAAGAAGCTGCAGAAAGAGGATATGCCACAAATGGGCAAAAAGAGGAAAAAGTCTCACTTTGCCGAGGTCATCACCAAAAACAAACCTGTGTTTGATCCACGTAAGTATCCGTAAACCACCTGCCATTGAAACATAATTATCACATTTTAATGTTTTGTCGTTGTCTAAATGAAGGCTGCTTGTCTTTCAGAGGAGAAAAGCTTTGAGCAGTACTTGGACGAGTACTATAAGCTGGACTATGAGGACATCATAGATGACCTCCCATGCAGGTTCCGCTACAGGCAGGTCCTAGCCAACGACTTCGGCCTGAGCACTGAAGAGGTGAGAACAGCAGCGCTTCCACCAACTCCGTACAATTGATTGTTCACTAAGCCCTGATTACCATTGAAATATTCTGTAATTTTTTGAAACGGTGGGTCCTTGACTTCAGACAGAGGCACAGACTTCTCATTTCTAGATGACAACTGTCGATTTTGCTGTCTGACTTTGCTGGCAGATTTTATCTCACTGTAGCTAGTTAACGTTAGCTTCATGAGTTGTCTAATCTCTTTTCAGCAACTGCAAGGGACTTTAATTTAGTGTTGATTTTGATGGCTCCTGTAGACAAAAGCGGTAGTGTTTTCCAGAATGAATACTGCATTTCCCATGAGCACCCCCACCTTTTGTCTTCACCTGGCAAGTGCTTGCATTTGCTTTTGGAAGAGCATGCAAGAAGCTGTTAGCAGGATGCATAGCACTGAAGTAATGTGTTTGTGGCTGTGTAAAATTAATTAACAGATTCAGTTACTAGGGGGACATGAGGCCCAATTCAGGATCAGTTTTGAATCCTTTCAAATCCCACAATTCTCTCCAACAAGGTTGACTCATGTTTTTGCCTGTGTTTAATCACAGTCCTTTCATTTTCTGTTCAGTTTATCAGGCATTAAGAATAACTGCATAAATATAGCCAAAGACATCAGTGTTAAATTGAGACTGTTTTATGTTTTATAACCAGTTAAAAACTCCTTGTAGCTGCTTTAATGTTTTAACAAGGTGGCTCCTTTTTCAAAACCACAATAATTTAGTAAAGGGGATCTTACACGTTCACTCATGTCCAAATACAAGAGCTGCATGTCCCAGTTTAAAAAATCAGCATCCTCACAGTTAATGGTCCATGTAGAGGACATGATTGGACAGACAAACACACTGTTTAAACTAATAAAAAAACACCATCCAAAGTCTTGATGATGTATGTCTGCCTCACAGACACCACTTCAACATGCAGAGAGATCCAAAGCTTCATAGACCCACTGTGCCTAGTTGCTAAGCTGTGATTGGACTACCTCTGTTGGCAAGGGGTTTAGTGAAGAGTCAATTGTAATATGGTTTTAACAAATGATGGATATAAAGTAGTCTGACTGGGTGTTGGTTCCTAATGCTGCAGTGATGAGTCTTGAGGTGACTGATCTGGTATTGCTTTTCCTCTGGGGAGAGCTCTGACCAGGGAATGATCTCAATTTAATCTTCTCTCTGAGCAGAACCCACAGTGATTAGATCATTATTTCACATTTGCCGCGGCAAATGTGAAATAATTAAAGTCGACATAAACTTTTAAAAAGTGTAAGTGTTGTGAAACTGGACCAAATGTGTAACAGAAAGATGTGACGGGAGCTGTTGATTTGAACTAATTAAAGACTGTGGTTCTTCCCTCAGATTTTAAATGCTAATGATAAGGAGCTGAACCATTGGTGCTCTCTGAAGAAGACCTGCATGTTCAGGTAGAACTCTGTCCTTCATGTTAAATTGTTACAATGTTAAATCTGTTCTGTTGTCTCTGGTAATTTGTTACTATTATCATTTTCTTTTGTGTTCTCAGGTCTGATAAGGAAGAGATGAGTGATTTGAAGAATTATAAAATCAAGGCCCAGAATGAAAAGAAGAAGAAAGAAATCCTGAGCTCCGTGTATTCTGAGTGAGTATAACACAATGCACATACTAATCAGCTGGACACTTGATAATAAATCTGGTTTACAGTAGCAATATTTGTCTGAACTTAATCTTCAGGGAATTTAAAGAGGAGGAAGAGGCGAAGACCAAGGTGGGGAAGAAGCGAAGAGATCGTCTGAAGAACGCTGAGAATGAAGGCAGAGACGGTGACGCCGCCTCCATTATGGACCCTACAGAAGAGACACTAGCCCAAGCTCTCAGAGAGGCCGGGGATGAGGCAGCAGAAGAGGAGGAGGAAGAGATTCTGATACCCAGGAAGAAGAAGATGAAACAGGAAGAGGAGCCCCAGACAGTAGTTACTGCTGAGGAAGCAGCAGTTAAAAATGAGGTGAAAAACAGGACTGAGAGGCCAAAATGGTCCAAGAAGAAGCACAAGCATTCAGGATCGCTTGGGGTGAAAATAGGTGGCCGGGAGTTCAGTAGACAGAGACTGAAGGCCTATGGTCTGAACCCCAAGAGACTGTTCTTCAGACAGCTCGGCAGACAGAAACGAAAAGAACGGGAGAAGAGCGAAAAGCAGAAAAACAAGGAGCGATAATGGCACTGAGCCACTATCTCAGAGTTAACTGTCGACGGGACAATCGAGTGATTTTTATGTTAAGAATTAAATACATTTTTGAATTTTGTTAACTATCCATTTCTTATATTGACTTTTTTGATTTAAAAGAAATAATGAAGAAAATACGTAAATAGTGGCTTCAATGAATTGAATTTTTACTTGTAATTTATGTTTATACTTAGAATTGAGTATAAAATTAGATTATGAGGTTAATAGGGATTTGAACCTATTTCTCTTGCTACATTAATACTGTGTTTTTGATTTCACAAAAACTGTAATAAACATGCAGCTAAAATTCGATACCTGTGCATTTTTTTGACATGTCATTTCAGATGAGGTTTGATTGAATAAAAAAATGTGTGAACTTTAGACAAGCTGTACAGCACATAGTTTGAACCAGGTGGATGAAAGCGGTAAATCAGAACAGTACATGCTTATAATGTGTGGACTAGATAGATGTAGTTATATAAATGTGAAACCCTTCACAACCAGAGCTCCTCTCGTGACCCTGCTCCCAGTTTCAAAATACATTTATGGATGGATAAACACAACACCTTGATAATTGTACTTGTGTGTCTGGGATTCACTAATCATTTTGAGAAATGGTATAGGAAAAAGAATATAATGTTAAACTTCAGAAGAACAGGTGGTGCACCTTTGAGATTGTATCATTTCTATGAAAAGACAAAAAAACAACCATGAAACCCACTCATAACACATTTAGCATTCAGATAAAAAAAAGAATATAACCCATAATTATTCCATGACGATAGTTATTTCTTTGAAATGTAGACATGTTGAAGGAATTAAAATATTTGTTAGTGTTGAAAGGTAAACCTCATTATAGTGGCTGTATGATAAAATTACATGGAATTTTAAAGAAGAGAAGAATATTGTACTCAGTGTAAATGGGAAATCATTTAAAAACTTGATTACTTGATTTGATACTATTTTTATGGAATTATGTAGTGAAGTAATTCTCTAAAAAATAAAAGCTATTTTTTGTTAAATTTATTTTTATTTGTCCAACTACATCTAATACGCTAAAACTGAAAACTATGCAGTTCAAAGTGGAAGGTTTGAAGAGAGATTGAATGTGGATGAAAAACAATAAGAACATAAGACATACGATGAGAAAAGGAGGGCTGTTTTCAGGCTTCTTCTTTAGAAAACAGGCTGTATACTCTCTCCTGTCCACTAGGTGGCGGTGTGCAATTGAGTGGTTTTACCAAGACCGAAGAAGAAGGAACAGGCGCGCACAGGGTCTGAATTTGAATCCCGGAACAGAGCCGAGCGGTATGTTTTCTACTTCACTTTAACAAAAAGAGGCTGATTTATTCCATAAACATTGTTCGCACGGCTTATTTATAGAGTCAATCATTTTACGTGTAACTTGTATTATATGTCAGTATCATTTTATCTCAGTTTAGCTAAGCGAGTCGCGTAACTAGCGTCTACTCTGCATGTCCTGTAAAACGGTGTCGTTGTAAACAAGGTAAACAAACAGGGAGGGTTTCTTACATTTTAGTCATAGTTGAATGTCTACTGTTGCTTTGACTGTGAAATTCAACCTGAGTGTCAGTGTTGGAAATGAATATATTTACTAAAGTGAGTTTCTCGTGTGCAGTTTTATGATCACTGTTGTGCATTTCTTATTCTTCTGATTGTTCCTCCTCACTTCAAATAACAAATAACTTTTTGCTCGGCTACATTTATCAGAAAGCTAAAGATACTATTGTTTTAGTTTGTGCCATGAAAGCAAAATATTACCATGTATTGTTTTAATACAAACAGCAGTTATTTATTATGTACCAGTGAACACTTCACCTAAAAGTAGTACTTTTAATTCTTGGGTACAATATAGAACAATTTACTGCCTGAGTGCTGCTGCAGTTGAGTAAAATCTTGAATAAGTAACAGGAACTTTACATGTTATGAAGTGTTATTACACTGTGATATTGTCACTTCTGTTGAATATTATTGAATGTTTCTTCAACCACTGGAGAATAAGACTTTGTTGTTTATATAGTTTTGGTTCTTTATTGTTGATAGTATGAAGCTTAACCAGCCTTGATGACCTCTCACTCAATGCACCCTGAAGACAAATCACAATATTTTCAGTTTAATCTCTTCTGTTGTGTGTTTTCTAGTTGCAGGTGTCACCACAATGGCTCAAGGTCACAAATTTCAAGATTTGGAGGAGACTGGGGAGGCGTTGGTGGCCTTCATCAACAGCAGCCAACCTGAGAAACTAATACGAGTGAAGGATGATAATCAGGCCCTTTTTTATCAACACATAGAGACAAAAAAGATGGTGATGCAGATTTTAAAAGGCAAGTAATAAGACATTGTTTCTCAGCTGTCAGTGTTCTCAGCAGTATAACCGCCACATGAATATGAATTGGGCACTATCTCTTATTTACAGTATACAAGGTTGTGCGCCAGTTGTGTATAGTGTCTGATTGAATGTCAGCAGCCAATTATATTCTTCATGCATCCATTACACTTTCCAAATGACAGTGTTTCAGACTTGGATCCAGACCTTCTGATCTTCATGTTCAGCTTTCTGTATTTTTTACTCCTTTGTCATCTCTCTATCACTGTCCTCCATCCCCAGATGTGGCTCAGATTGAGGAGAGTGCAGGCCAGAGGCTGCTGGACATGGAGGAGGAGAAGAAGCAAAGGGACAATGAGCTGGAGACCCTGGAGGAACAGCTGAGGCAGTGCACAGCCAAGAGCCAGATCACTGACTCAGAATTACAGTATCTTTTTTACGTCCACAGTGGAAAATGTAATGAAAAGAGTCCAGATCTTTTCAGTGCCATTTGTGTATCGTGTCTTGCTTTATTTACACTTTTTTGTTAGCATCCTTAATCCTCCTCCAGATTTCTGCAGAGAGAGTTGGAGAGTCTGAGAAACAATGAGCACGAGCTTCAGACTCTTCAGAACGAGGTGGATGAAGACACCACTGAGGTCATCCCTTCAGCAATGTGAGTCTCAGATATTGAGTAATGAAATGGTCTTTTGTCCAAGGAATTATCCCACTGCTTTACTGCCTCCAGTCACCACATACTCACCATATACAATGAAAATGACCCCACAAGAAATTAAAACCTTTCCCCTCTTTTTGACTCTTTACTTGCTTTCCAGTACTTTCTGGAAAATGCACATTGTAGTGTTTATCTGACTTTTAAAAAATCCTGATTATTTCTTCCTCTGGAAGATGTGTACAGGTGGTGGTATGCTACTGTAGATAATATAAACACTCTATAGTAATAGTGTAATGTGATCCAATACCTTTCCCTCGAAATAAATACTGTCTTTCTGAAGGTTATGTTGAGAGGTGTTGATTCAACATAGAGCACATTGCAGATTGAGTTCACCTTCTTTATATAACATTGGATAGAAATGACGAGCACTTTAGAAATCAAAGTTTTCTAGTTCAGGGATCTTCCCCTTTGAAACTATGCGTGCCACTTTCAGCCCCCACCAATTGCTCTGACCTCTGACTGGAATGCTTTTTTTTTTTCGAAGTAAAGTTTTTGTTTTCATGTGACAGGTTGGAAGTAGTTTGATGTATTCTCCATTTTTGTTTAAAATCTTCCCCCAACAGATATGTGGCTCAGGTGTACTACCTAATAACCAAGATCAAGTGGGAGTATGACACACAACCCAACATCTTAAAAGGAGGTATGGTTTTCTAATTGTTTTTTGGTTTATCTTGTGTCAGTGCACGTGTGTCTGTTAATATGGCTTCAGCTTGTTTTCTCCTCTTGCAGTGCACTATGGTGCAGACC
The DNA here is from genome assembly GCA_025331565.1 of Holacanthus passer. Taxonomy (NCBI): domain Eukaryota; kingdom Metazoa; phylum Chordata; class Actinopteri; family Pomacanthidae; genus Holacanthus; species Holacanthus passer. Next base: position 287,723 of record JAFREQ010000043.1, read on the forward strand.
TGGCCACTCCCATCAACATTGACACATCCATGCGACCTCGGAGTGACGTGAGCGACCAGCTGTGGGGCTTTGTCAGCACTGAATGGTAGATGAAGGATGGGGGTGTTGTCAGAAATGTTGTGCACATTATTTTTGTTTGTCAAGTTGTTAGTGTTCTGTTTTATACAGCATTTATATTGTTTTAAAAATTAAATATCTCAGACCTTTCGTTTAGTAGTTATTCTCGAATTCTATTTCAGCGACGTGGATTCATCAGAACATTATGTAGTGTTAAACGAGAGGGGCAGAGGGGGTATTGGCCACTAGATGTCGCTGCACGACTGTTTTGTTGTGTTTTTTAAAAGCCAACATGTTTTCCTTGGAATGACTCAAACTCAGATGAGACATAAACTCCTTTATGCAGTGTTTCCAAATAGAGTTTTTACTTGGATTACAAGATGACAACAGAGTCATTTTCGTGATAGCCGTGCAAAATCCATTCGCTGAGAAAGACAAGAGATGGTGTTGAAAGATTTAGAAGAAGCCTCTAGGTGGATTAGTCAGACTATTTTCTATAGAATAGACCAGTGATTCCAGACCTTATTTGTCTGATATACCCAGACAGCCCTGTCAGATGAGCTCAAGCGCCCCTTCAACAACACCATCAGTCATGTTCTAAATGTGAACACCTTTTCATTACTTTCAGCAAACTCTGTCAACTTCTCTGCTTACTTGCTAACTAGTTTGTCTGGTTAGTTGCAACATGTCACAGTTGACTCAGTTAATGCGCAACGTACTGCTTATTTATTTACTAAAAATCAGCATTTGACCGATCTGCAATCCCATTCAACTGTTCCTTATTTTTAATCCCTAACACAAATATGTATATATATATACTTTTTAATTAAAGGTGTAATGTGTAACATTTCTGCATTGATATGTATAAAAACAGCTACATGTATGATATATATGTATTTTGTTGATTGGTATACTTACATACCCAGGAAACGCCAGATGATACGTCAGAGAGGAAGGAAGTCTGTCTAGCTATTGTTTGACTGCTCACTGGTGATGGAGCACAATTATTCATTCAAATGTTGTTTTTCTGATAAATGATTCCCATTGACTCATTTCCCATAATCAGCCCATCCTCACCAGCTTAATACGACCCATATTTATATTTATTGTTAGGCAGGAACTTCTAGTGCCCATAGTAATTTTGACAGGAGCAAAGGAGGAAGCCAGGTGACGTAGTACAAAGAGCGAGAAAGTCTGCATGTGGATGAGGATGGGTGGCTGGCACACCCAAAATCTCACCCAGGGGACGGCTGATCATGTCCCGTGTAAAACCTGAGTCAACTTGGGCTTATTTTTACCTACATAACATAGTAGCATGCTTATTTTAACCCAAACCATGTTCTTTTCCTAAAACAAGTGGTTTTGGTGCCTCAGCCTAACCAAACTGCCACAGTCACGTTAACCATATGACAATGAATGACTGGTTCGCCTGTTGCTGGTACTCTGCAATGGTCATGTGTTGTTTTGGGAGTCATTGTCAGTTGACCTATTCAGTCCTTTGGGTATAAGGATGTGTTGCCCATGATCCCATGGTGCCTAACCATCATCAAACTCCCTCTTTTGTTATTGTTTTGATTGAGAGACCTCAAGCGGTAAAAATTACATACATTGAAGATCAGTATCATACTGATCAGTTATCCTATTTGAATGTTTTTCATCCCCAACACAAATATGTTTATTTATACATACTTTTGAATCAAATCACATTTGCTATTTTTTAGTTGAGTTCAGTTGATCAGTTGAGCTTTCCATGTACCATTGCCACTAAATCACATGTTTTTAGCAGCCTGGCTGACATTGGCAGATGAGTTTAGACTTGATTTAGTTTAGATGTTAGTGTTTTGGTAAGTAATATAATTAACACTCAACACAAATTTTGTTTGGCATTATTCTCTAGGTCTCTCTCTGATGTATTTAGAAATCAACCTGTGCCAATGCGTTATTACCACAGGCATCTGTAAGTGAAACTACCAAAACAATCTCATCAGAATTCAGGCATGACAGTGGTGAGTTAACGAAAGGAAAACAAGTAGTGTGATAATGTCTCGGTAATGGGAACAAAATGCAGAAATTTAAACCTATATCTAGGCAACATTGATGGTGCCCACACACTGTTTCTGCACTATGAGACGAGTGTGTGTTGTGTTATTATTTGCTCTACTAAGAACTGAAACTTCCTCCTTCTTTGAAAAGGCCTTTATTCCACGATCGTGTACAACTACAGCGCAGCGAGTGGTTAAGAGTGGGCAGGGTGACATACGGTTGTCGGGGAGGCTCATACTCACACGTACCATCACTTGGAAGAACCATGCACCAAAATGTGGTTTCCTTACGGTAAACAGAGCAGCTAACAGCTAACACAGGCTCATTTCTGCAGCTTGATGTGTACCTCAGCCACAGGCTCACATCATATTAAGTGGTTAACAAGTGGTTTGCATGGAGGTAGTGAAGTCGAAGTTAAGATTGAGCCCCTCTCTGCCTTTATTTTTCCTGTCATTGCTTCTCATGTTGAAGTCTCTTGTGTTAATATGCAACATTGTAAAGTAGCACACGACAAATTATCACTTGGATTTTACTGAACTTGCTATCAACTAGTCTACTTTCAATATTCAACATGAACTAACTTATGATATGGAATATTATGGTCTCTCCACCAAGTTATTGCAGGGACATTTGTTTCTATTTTTCTGATCACCTTGTGTTTATTTACATAGTGCATTTATATTAAAAAGCCCATTTTGGGGCAAAGGAAAATTATGTTTATATTTTAATAATAAAGCAAAAAACAGATTCACGTCTCCTAATAGCTCATAGTGTCAGTATTTAATGTCAACTAATTATTCAGACTTAATGATAATGACAGTGTCAATATTAAATAAAAATCACAGGAAATACATATTTAATCTATGTTCTATATAATATTTTATACATGCATAGTATATATCAATATAATGTTTAGTTAACATTATTTTGGTTTGGTGTATTTATTATTTATTATAGTGTATATATTGAACTTGGCTGAATTAAAGAACACACATACAAACTTCCATGTAAACATCATTCACATATGTTTTATTCAGTGCACATATAAAATTGGCATCATAACTTAAGTGAGTTTTTTTACAATACAAAATGCAGCTCAGAAAAGGTTATATATTTACAAAGTACACTTAAAAAAAATCAGTTAATAAATTTTTTTTCTCTTTACATTTATGTACAATATTACAACTGGCAAAATGTCACTGTGACCACAATGAAATTTCCCAGCATTTTGAAGCCCCACACACACACACACACGTACACACATTCACACACTCTTGCCTGGGCTTTGACAGGTTTCTGCTGTGTGGGACAAGATTATATTTGCACCCTTTCACAAGAAAAATCGATTAATATAATTTTGCTGTGAACTTCCTCCAATAAGAAAATGACTCTTAGGACTTTTTTGGCCTCAAGCTATATCACATCACTGCGATGCTCTAGTTTGTTAAAACCAAGAAGGCGTCAGCAAACCTCCACGATCAGCTTTATTGCTTTTAGTCATTCATCATGTGTCGCTACATATGTTGAAGGGACCTCCAAAGCTGCAAACTGGCTAAACGCAACCCTCCATATGACGTGTTCAGTGCGTCTCCAGGCTGCCGAACCTCTGATCTCGGCCGAGGGGACCTCTACCCAGCATTCCTGCTGACCAAAACTCACATGGCAGAAATTACATGGTTTTGGCAGCAGGGTTTGGGTGTGGATCTTCTGTGTTTGTAACAACATATCATTATACGCTACACAGGGAGAGGAGATAAGAATAAATCTCGTGCATGGGCCCCCGGTCGATCAGATGTGCTGCATAATTGGCTGCATTTACTTTGACTTTGATTTCTTCCTATGTGCAAAAGCAAACACTGATTAAAAAAAAAGAAATGGCATCGTTTCCAGAGGGAATATCCTCTGACAAATACTGGCCTTATTTTCAGTGCCTAACAGACAAATATAATGCTTTCTTAATAAGAAACAGCCTGCTACTATTAATGCACTGCATAATGCACATTAATGCACATTTCCTGTTTTTCAGGATTAAACCATTATAGATGCATAGAACGTTGAAAAAGTTCATGTCTGTCTCCCAATTTGGACATCTATCACATACACTGAGCTTATTCTGTTCATAAAGATTAATACCAAAACTATGGCAGAGTGCTACACAAAACCTCTGCTCCTGCAGCTCATGTTTGCTCGACCGGAGCAGATATGCAACTCAGATCACTGGTCCAAGTCTTAGTCTGAATGCTTGCTCTCAGTCTTATGTCATGTTTTAGACATCCTGGGGTAAATGGCTTTGATAGTGGAGGGTGTTAAGTTACCAGAGGATACTGTCGTCTCAAGTCCCTCCAGTCTGTGAGAGGCTGCATCAGTCTTACTGGTGCTGCACTCCAGGAAGGGCATCCCGATCTTCTTCACCTGTCCGTCTTTAGTCATGAGGCAGTGTCGGCAGAGCAGCCTGAGGATGGCCCTCCTCATGTCCTTGCTGGTCAGGGTGTAGATGATGGGGTTAAGAAGGGAGTTGAACATGGCGATGCCCAGGAAGTAGTCTGCCTTGAAGAGCACCTTGCAGCTTTTGGCTGGACAGCAGAAGTCCAGCAGGAGGAGGATGAAGAGGGGCAGCCAACAGGCAATGAAGACCCCCAGGACAATGGTGACGGTCTTCAGCAGGGCCATGTACTTCTGGGACTTGCGGTAGAGGCCTTTGCGCTGGGGAACCGAAGCAAGGCGCTGGGTGTTGGACTTGACGATGCGGAAGATGCGGATGTAGAGCACCACGATAGACATGAGGATGGCGCTGAAGACGGTGATACAGAAGAGGATGTAGCTCTTGGCGTAGAGCGGCAGGACTGTGGAGCACTGGTCCAGCTGTCCTATACAGTTCCAGCCCAGGACAGGAAGGACACCCAGCAGCACAGACAAGACCCAGCTCGCTCCGATCAGAGCAAACATCCGTCCCTGTTTGTCCCCCTGGTACGGCTTCATCCTCACCATGGTGACATGGCGCTCTATGGCGATGGCCAGCAGACTGATGACCGAGGCAGCCAGCATGATGAACACACCCCCCTCCCTCAGGAACCACAGCACCGGGGTCATGTTTAACGTGTTGGCACCAGACATGATGATGTTCACCATGTAGGTGAAGCCTGCGAGCAGGTCAGACAGAGTCAAGTTGCCCAGTAAATAGTACATGGGCAGATGGAACTTCTTGTTCTTCCAGATAGCCAGAAGCACCACAGAGTTCTCTACGACTATAAGCAGGCAGACCAGCAGGAAGGCGATGGCCTCTGGCTTGAGTCCATCCCTGTACTTGTTCTCCTTCAGTTTGCCCGTGTAGTTGTAGTGCTCTATGATGACCGCGTTGCTCTGGTACTCACGAAACATCTGGAGCAGGTTTCCTGTGGAGGGGGACATGGGCATGGCAGACGGGGCTACAGCAGCATAGGCAGCGTGGAAAGTCTCTGTGGCCATTTTTTCAGAGGTAGGTGTCTGATTTGAAAATTAGATCCACACAGATGTCATATAGTCCTCTGGTTGTGCCTTTTCTTTCTTTCTCTGGTACTGGAAAGTCAGTCAGTCAGCTGTTGTAGGCATGAGGAAAAAAATGTTCCTTTTGATGTTATCAAATAGGATTTCCTGTGGTATCACAATTTTTCCTCCAAAAATCAGTTGTGTTCAATACCCGGGCTGAACACTAGGTGGCGAGGAGAGCCAGCCTGCGTGAAACGAGAGGGGGACAAAGTTAGTACTGATGAGGAAAAAATACACACCATAATTCACTGCAGGAAATGGAATATTGAATTAAGCTAAAAAACCCTGAAGAATATCCAGAATACATTAAGATGATTGCACATAATAGCGATTATATCTGTAGGATTAATGAGGAGGGAAACATAAAGTAATAACATCTAGGACAAAAAGGGTTTTTGTCTTCAATGGGATTAAAATGAGTCAACTTTCAGAGGCTAAGTTAAAGTTTTAACTGAGTATTTTGTCTTAATCCACTGACTTGTGTTTGTGCCATCTGTGCGTAAAAGTATCCAAACCATCAGATTCACTCTTACAGACAATCAGACTGAGTGTATAGATTCAGAATTTGTTAACACAGATATAGTTTTTATTAGCATGCATCAATTTAAAAAAAAAAAAAAAGGCTGTATATAAGTTATAACTGCTGCAAATTGATATGACCACTCGAATAGTGAAGTCAACACAAGCAGCTCAGACGCATTTCACGACCCTGCAGGCAGCTTAGAGATGAGAAAGCAGCTTTAAAAAAAAACCTCACCTGTAAAATAATGTAAGTATCCAGTGAAGCTTGAGGAGCTGCAGAAGTGATCCCCGGCCGGAGGAGAGGACACGGACTGGGTCTGTGTGTGTGTGACATGTGAGTGAGATGTGGGACTGGAAGCAGGGCAGGTCCAAACATGAAGTGGGTTGGGTCTATCATGTTTGTGCCCTTCAACGATTTTTTTCCCTCCCTCCTTCTTTTGACCCCTTGAGATTTTTTTTTTTCATTCTGATTTGCCCTCATAACAGATTATATGTTTGTGCCAAAAGATTTCCACCTTATCAGTTTGCCCTCAGGTGCAATAGGCTTCTGTAAAATGTGTTCCTGTCCTGTCTCTATTCAGTGAGCTTTTGAAGTGTAATTATGGCTGCACATCATTACAGCTCTATGTTGCTCTTCTGGTTTGTCAGATTATGTAGAAATAGCTCTCTCTTTCCCACAGTTAATAAAAGACAAACATCACACTCAGAAGTAAAGTCATAACTAAAAGCCACAAGTTAATTTGTCAATGGAAAAACAGTAATTTGTGAGACTGGTGCGGCTGGGTTTGTTTTGCAGTCCAGAAACCTCATATTTCAGAAAATAACTTGCTCACATAGGCTTCATCTGTAATTTTCTTTTAGCTCACACATCAAAAAAAGCCCTTTTTTTTGAGCAGGCGTGCCATTTGGAGGTCTTTCTTCCCCTTGAACATCCCCTCCAGACATGTTTTAAGACATAAAAAATACTGCCAAATGCTTTGAATCATAATTTGTGTACAAAAAGTTGCCTCATCAAATATTCTTGAGATTACATCTACTCCTCCTCCCTCATTGAAAAAAATCCAGAATTTATGAATAGGCAAATATTTTTTTATTTCAAAATGTGTCCCACTTCACTGAAAAGTCCGTTCTAGGCGTTTGTGAGCTTCGCATCACACTGGTGTGAGTTTCATATTGAACCACGATCGGCTTCCAAACTAGTTGTGAAAATAATTCTCGCGCGTTCACGTCTCAAACTCTGACCTAAGTTGGGCACAGAGAAACTTTCCTCCCTCGGCAGATGAAACCAGCGTTGTGGTGTCAAACCTACATCTCTCAGAGCAGTGAAGGTCAAATATTTAGGTCAAGTAGCAAAAATCAAAACTGCTGAGACACTGTTGACTTTCACTACTTCAAGCTCTAAATTTCAATTACTATTTGCTTTCCTCCTAAACTGTTTTGTGTTGTGAAAAGTGCTAAAGAAATTAAGATTACTAATGTTTTCCCTGACTGGGATTAAATTAGTTTAATCAGCCTTTACATCTCAATACAGTCACAATAGCAAACACAGCTGGAGAGAGATCACAGAAGAAGTCTTATCACCAAATCCTTTATTTCTTTACCTGCAAGCTACTTTTCATCAGCGTTCTTTAATATGATTTGTTTATTAATTGATGAGTCATTCAGCAAAGACCATATTGTTAATTAGTTGATCATTTTATTCATTTAACACACTCTTGCTTCTGCTTTTTCAGATGTGAGGATTTGCTGCTTTGGTCTAGCCAAGTTTCTGTCCAAAATTTTAAATGAATTTCCAGAAAATCTGCAAAAGAAAATACAAATTAACACACATTTCCATCCACTATATTTGTACACATACATGATATAATTTCTAGCGTTCCCACTCCCACATATTGAGCTGCCTATAAGACAGAGAAACACTTTCTGTTTCAAATAATTGAAACTGAAAAGTTTTGGGTTCCTACTTGGACAAAACAAGACAGTTAGTTGAACTCAGGGAAACTATTTCTGACAACTAGATGATTAATTAATCAAGAGAAAATATTGTGTGCTTTGTTGCTCCTGAAACTGAAAGTTCTTACTTTTCATTTTGATTTTAATTGGCTCCAAAAATTTTAGTAGAACCTCCACAGGTATCAATAATCACATCTGGTAATCAGTTTTATTGATCGATTATTTGCTCACTGGCACTAAAACGACCAATTTAGTTGAAAATGAGAATCACCCCAAAACCTGTGCTGTGACATTGCTGGCACCCTGGCAGGACGACAGGGGACATTACGTAAGGCGATGGCGGCTGAGCGAAGGCTGGACTGGGCCTTCTCTAAACAGGAAGCTGCCTCATTGTGCCTAGAAAGGAGAGGGATATCCTTGAGAAAAACACAGATGAAGTCACTGGTAGGAATTGACTTGGGGAGGTGGGGGTGGGGGGGACAGGGAGTAGTGTGACGTGCAACCAGCACATAATCAACAACTTACTCATTTCCACAGTCGGTATTAATGGAAAAATTCACTAAATGTGTTTACTGATAATGTGGCCACGTCATTTTAGACATTAGAGTCCACTCTTGGCTGGTGGTCTTAACTTTTGTTTTAAATTCTAGCCTTCTGAAAATAGTTCTTTTCTTTCACCTCCCATCACCAGAGTTGTTCTTATTTTAGCTTCTCTCACCACACCTGCTTGTCTTTTTTCTCCTCCTTAAGTGAATTCCAGTTGGTGTCTGCCTGCTTGTAGATGAGCGCTTCTCCCTGACTCATCCTCTTCTGCCTTTCCTCTGTTCCCCCGAGGCCCACCCAAGTGATAACCAGGCCGAACTGTCAGCCAAGTGGCATTTAACCCCCCGCGGTGACACCGTGACAAGCTCTCAGCGTGCCGCCTCTGATTAGTTAACACACAAAGACGTGACAGCAGGACTCTCTGCTCTGTCTTTTTTTTTCCCACAGTGGGGATCTGCTCCGTCACTGCTTCTTCCCCTCAGGCCGCAAGCAAACCTTTAGAGCAGGCTGACCTGTCCGGATCCACCCAGACATCTCAGTGCCTGGAGGTGGAGGTGGTGGTGGAGGAGGGGGGGGGCTTTCTCTATTCAGTATGTTCTGTCCAGCACTCCTGGCTCTGGGTGATTTTTCCTGTGACGTTAGTGCGCCTGTAGAAAGGAAGTCAGTCAGTCCTGCTTTTGTCATGACTGCCCGCTTTAGATTTACTGCTGCTTGTGTTGTCTCCTTTACTCCCTACTTGTCTGGCTGCCAGTGTTGCCAGATTGGGTTGATGTTTTCCAGCTCAATAGTTCCTCAAATTGATAAAACCCCACCCAAATATTATATATAAAAAACAATACAAATGAATTAACAAACAATAGCAACAGTATTGTGGTTAAGCACAATTTTTCAAAATGATTCAAGAGTTCACAAATGTGCTACAGCGCAGACAGGATGCTGCATTATATAATACAGAAATGAAAACTATTTTTCAATTCTGCCTTTAAAATATAGAAAAAAATAAAGCACAGTTCAAATAACAAAAATAATAGATTTTATAATAGAGAGAGAGAGAGAGAGAGAGAGAGTACAATCCCATACTATCAAAAAGTTGCAGGTGGGTTGTATTAATAGTATCTCATATCTCCTCTAAGCAGAGTGAATATAAATTATGTCATATCAAAGTTGTGCTGAGTGACTGGATGAGTTCGCAGAACTAAGACAATTCATGAATGTATTTTTTGATATGCTGTAATAACATACAGTAATCCCAAAGTCACTGGCTGTATTTTTTTCTTTTTGGGACAGGGGTGAGAGGTCATGTACCCCTTCTTCCCATGCTGCTACCACTGGAAAAAAAAACAATTAAACAAAAAAAATATAAGCATGTTTGGGTTCAATTGACACACCAAGAACACCTCATTTAAAGGCTTTGCTTCATCCACTGAAACCTGTTGCATTTCTCAGCTCTGAGGTGTTACTTAGGTGCCCATATGATGCAAAGTCACACCTCAGAATGACAGTCTCACCTCTCGCTAACAGTTAAAAACACACGGCAGCTCGGGTCAATAATTCTTCACAAGTACAATTGAAATTATTCACACCTTTCTATTTCAAACAATGAGTTGTTAGTGCATTTTTTTTCACTATTGAATGTAGAATCAGAGTTTGCTTTGAGACGAGCTGCCTTTTTCACAAGGAAGTCACAAGAACATTTAGAATCAGATGTTAAAGTGATAGTTGGGAAATATCTTTATTCACGTTCTTTCCAAGATTTATTAACACATAATCTATACATCTGTTTAATCCATCCAAAAACCGAAGAGTAAAAACAAGCTCCACGTTTCACAGGTGATATGTGATGGTGTATTTCTTGGCCTGGACCAGCAACTTTTGAATATAGAGTCAGGGTGTGCTTTCAGCCAGATACTTTCTCACACTGGCTGCTTAGTTTAGTGGACCCCTTTTTTCTCCAGGAAACTCTTAAAGAAGGAACATTTAGAATGAGGTGTTAACAAAAAAAATCATTAGTCACAGAAGGGCATCGTCATTTTTCCTTCGGAAAGTCTCAGACGTCTCGACATTGAAGGTTAACTTGGGGTCACGATTTGTTTTGCCCCTCCCGTGTGTTTGGGTGCTAGAGAGAGGAGATCCACACCGTCGATCCACCCATTTTAAAAAAGAGAAAAACACACTCTTAACGCGGCTTCCAACGCTGTAGTGGCTGCCAGAGATTTATGGGAATCCTCAAAATAGCCCGCCTTTGTCCAAGTCCAGCTTCTCTGCCACACTGTTTCATGTGCAGCTGTGCTGGGCAGCGACCTCGCTTTGGGCTCCTAATAAGGGGAAATGGGAAGAGCATATGTAAATGTTGGATATGCTTCTTTTTCCATTGCCTCTATGCTGTCCGATGTATTTCTGTCAGGCCAGTTAATGTACCTGACTGCCCCCGCTGGTCTCCAGCTGCTCTCTCTGCATGTTTGTTGTCCTTTCTAGTCCAACAGGACTCAAGGCCTCACAGTCGAAGCATTCAAATTCAGATTGCATCTACAGCCTTACACTCAGACAAGGCCGTAATTATAATATATATGAGGGTAGAAATAATTTAACTTAACTTAAATAAATTGTCATTATTATTGTCATGGTTCTGGTATCATGGTAATTCATTCTTCACGCTTACAGACATTTATTTCGAGATTACGGCTTTGTTTCCACTGTCTTCTCTTTATGCTCATCCTAATATCACTGCTATACAGTTCATGAAGCACAATTACTGGAAACTCTGTATTTCATGATCTTGAACTGTTTGGTGTGATCACGAGCGAGAGGAAGGGTGCAGTGACATTTGTCAGTTTTGTGGGCAGCCTCAGAAAAGAAGAAAAGGAAGTTTAGAGCAGAGAGAAAATGAGCACCAGTCAGATGATGGATGTACACAGCTGTGTAATTATACATTCAGATCAGAAATGGTTTCTAATCCATTCCTCCATCCACAGATCCCAGATCCCCTGGCAGACTTGGTCCCCCCCCCTCCAAAGCCAAGCAAGGGCACAACAAGGTTTGCTCCACCATTTCTTCTGCTTCTCATTTAATTGTGTTTTCTCTATCATGCAAACAGATGCTAATCTTTAAAAATGGCATCCAACTGCTGTAAAAAAGCGACATTTACATACAGTATGCTTTATGTAGTGGGTCTGTGGAACGTGTAAATTCTTTCACCAGAGCTGACCGTCTGATCGAATTTTTGCTCTGATCCAGGCCTCGCGTTTTTACAAGGAGAACGCGCTTCAAGTTTTTCGTCTGTGTCGAAGCCAGACTGTCTTTATAGAGAGACTCTGCACAGTAAAATGCACTCATTTAGTTCCCTGATTTAAAGAAAGTTGCTCTTAAAAAAACTCCCAAGTAGATTTTTTTCTGAGGGTTCTCAAGAGGCGGAAAAAAAAAAGCTTTGTTGAAGTTGCTAAAGTCAGTGGGGATTTTCTGGTGCAAATAAACACAGGAAGTGGCTGCCATTCGGGATCATTCTGATTAGACGTAAACCGAGCATATGCGAGTGTCAGTTGTGTCTATATGCAAACACAAACATCCTCATTTCCTATGTAAACTTCTCACCAGTTCTCGCTCTCAGGCCGGCAAGCGGCTCTGTTCGAGCTCCAGTCCTGCGCTTTTCAAACTGCACATGAATGATTGTTTGGGCATTTTCTGCATATTCATGACTTTGTCTCAGCTCACTCACAGCTGTGTTTGTGAAAAACCACAGTGGCATCGACTGAGATCGACTCCCACAAGGTTCGCGGAGCCGCGTCTTAGGTTCACCACCAAACTTTCTTGGCCGGCAAAAAGAGGAAATCAGCTTCGTATTTATTATTAAAGGACGAGAGCTCAGTCAACATTGTTGACAGCGAGTGTTGTAGCTCATTAGTCAAAAAGCCGCTGATTTGAATTTCACTTAAACGCTTTACTCGCATTCCCCGGCATGACGAGTTGACAGGTCTTTGTATTTTGTTTGTCTTGACTTTTTCACGGCCCCCAGGAGCCTGTTCTTTTTTTTAATCAGCCAGTTTAACAATTTGGAAAGTATGAGGAGGCAGATCTCATTCTCATATCTGTCTGTTAAAGGAATAATTTGATCTTCTGGGAAACTTCCTCGCTGTTGTCTTGCCAACAGTTAGATGAGGAGATTGATACCACTCTCGAATATGAAGCCGGGTTCTGTGCAAAAGTAACCAAACCAGCTAGCAGCACCTTTAAAACTCACTAATTAGCACATTATATTATGTGTTATGTATTTTGTTTTTTTTGACCAGAGTCGGACTAACTGTTTCCTCCTGTTTCAGTCTTTACACTAAGCCAAGCAAATCATCTCCCGGCTGTAGCTTCATGTTTAATGTGCAGACATGAGAGTGGTATCAATCTTCTCATCTAACTTTCCGCCAGAGAGCAAATAAGTTTATTTCTCAAAATGTCGTACAACTCCTTTTTAAAGTCGCCTCATTTCACGCTTGTCTGTGCTTCGTCATGCATAACCTTGAATAAATAAGCACAAAAACCAGAGCACAAAGCAACGTTTAGCAGATCACAGCGTTTCGGTGACGTCAGCTACGGGCCTGTTTTCTTCTGCACACCATGCATGGAGGCTTTGTTTCACTTCATGTTTGGCTCGTTTTTTCTCCACATTCCCACATTTTAACATTTAACCTTGCACCCTTTACCCTCTTCCAGTCCTGCATTTGCTGATAAACCCCGGAATGGCACCGGGTCAACCTTTATAAAGAAGCATTCTTTCCTGATAGAGTTTGAGAGCAGTGACCAAAAACTTTCTCATTTCTTATTTTGGTGATTTTCATGTTTTAACTTACATTAAAAGATCACATGTCGGTTTCAAAAACCAAACCGGGTGAAGTCAAAAATGTATCATGGTCAAGCGGAAAACTTTTCTTATTCCTAGACATTTGAGATGTTTCCACAAAGACAATATTCTCCACAGAGCTGCTGTCATTTACAATTCACTGGCTGCAATGCAGTGGTCAATGACAGGCTAGCTCAGGCTTTCATACATATGTATTTTTTTCCACATTGGCTATTGGGGGGGTTGAGATGTGAATGGGCAGTTTTTATGAAAGCTTGTTTTGTTCATACAGCGGCGGTTTGGGATGAGTTCATCTTGGAGGACAGAATGGAAGAAAGAGCAAAAGAGCGTTCCCACAACGGGGGGAAAGGGGAGAGGAGGGTGGGTGTGGGCAGCGAGGGCTGTGTGACGGGCTGCACGGTGGGGGTGAGTCATGAGAATTAGTAACCGGCCTCTGTGAGATTTATTCAAACTTCTTCAATTGCTGACACACCAGCAGCCCACCAGGGCTCATTGTTGGAGGTCAGATTCTCGGAAGAGCTCCCCTCACTTCCACACAGAGAGAGCGTGGGCATTCAAGCACATGGGAATAAAGCCGTAAACAGCTTCTTTTGTTGGATGACGACGTCGGGGAAATTCAACATTCCTCTCTGAGACTGCTTCTTAGTTTTTGTCTGGGTTTCAGGTACTTCTTGATACAAGTTAGAAAAAGATGAAACATGGGATTCATCATGCTGGAAATGTACTTGTCTGCAGTGAGTTGTGTTGTTCATTAAAACGCCAGAACCGCAGTCGGGTTTTATTTCCTGCTTTTCCCGGGACAAAGTAATGAATTACTTCCACCTGGGTATTAGTCAGTGAATGAAAACCAGCATAGTTGTATATAAAGGAAGCCAGGCAGCAAACAGGTAGGGGCAGATTAGTAATACAATAGCTAATTTAATATGTATTCAGGAAATGTCACAGATATCAGCCAGACAGGAGGATTATAAATGAGTCTATCACTGCCATAGCAAATGAGGTAAAAGTGATTTTAGGGTACTTAGCGTGGTGGTTAAAAATACCTTCTTACAACACTCCATTGTCTCAGTTCAATAGCTGTACCTTTCAGCATACACTCCCACCGGCCACACACACACATTTTCTATTCACTAAATGATTGTATAAGCATTTCACCTCCAATGAAAATAAGGCTGTAAATTTTACAGGCCCTGACTCAAGAGGCCGACTTCCTATCAGGAAGGCTTTCTGATGAAAAATGCAGCGAAATGCAAGAAGTGTGATAAGGCCAAAGGCACAGCCATATTGGGTAGATTACACTTTATCATACTGTCAAACTTTCTGGCTTGTGACCTCTTAAAATGATGCTTTTTATTTGTGCAACCGCTCGGCAAAGGTTTTGCCTTATTTAGTCTGTCGTAGCATAAGACAGCTTCATAAAAGATATTGTTTATGAAGATTAAATGAACCTTTGGAAAGACACTAAACCCCCTTCCCCTGAACTGTGATTGTCTTATCATAGCTCTCAAGTGAAACTAGGCACGACAAGTCTGTCAAGCTTTTCTTAAAAGAAGGTTCCGATTACTATCCACTGTGCTCATTTTCAGATTTGGGCGAGTTTGCTCTCGCGCAACCCTCGCCAACAATATGTGATATTATGTAGCCAAACATATGGGTTAGTCTTCATCCTCAAAGCCATTTCTTTTCTAACACTAAAAGTGAAAATGTACTGATTAAAACTATGAACAAGTCTGCAGCTGAAGCAGCCAACGGGTTGTGTTAGAAAAAAAAAAAAAAAACATTCTTCCTCATACTTAAGTTTCAACCATTAAATCTGACAGTTGTAATTTCTGTGTTTGCCAGCTCAAGATTAACATCGTTTTTTTATACTCCTATCTGAAATCAAGGCCCCACTGCTTGAAAAAAACGTCTTTGAATTTGATCCATAAATCTGCCGCTGTTATGATTCGAAATGGCATTATGTGCGTTGCGTTTGGCAGGCGTAGCAAGAGCAACTGAGGACAACATTGCTTCACAGATGGATCTGACCTGTCTCTATTTTGCTATGGTGAAATCAGTTCCTGTGGGTTTATAATATATTTTGGGATTAGTCAGAGCTCTAAACCATATAAATAAACACAGATACTGCAAGCTATGACTGACCACTTTAATAATTTTGATGATCGTGCCACATTATATGTGTTTACTTGGCGCCTTGGAGCCACTTTAGACGTCTATTTTATGACAGTACAGGCAGACAAACAACATTTTTATTACTATATAATAATCCTTTGGTGTCATGAAGCAAATTCGTAAAATTGTTTTTTCGACTTGCCGAACATCAAGAAGACCTCCCAAGAAGACATTTTGTAATGTAACAAGAGTGAAAAACTGAACTGGTATGAGCTCATATTGACACCGTGAAGCGTCTCCCTGCTTATATTTGAGGCACATTTTGTGAAGTAAATATAATCTGTACATTGTTCCGTAGTGGTTCCAAAAAAAGCAGAGCAGAAACCCTTCATTACGAGCGTGCTCTGTGAGTGTGGTGAGGGCCCATGCAGGGGAAACCAGCAGGCTGTTTGGTTCACCCAGACCATCACAGAGGCCAGACTGGGTATGTTTCACTGATCCTGTACTTAACTGAAACCAAAAGTATTGTTAGTCCCCTCTCTGGTTTCTGGCATAAAAAGAAGAGAAAAAGAGGGAATGCTGGCCCATCGGGAGGCACTTTGGATTTAAAATTTCTATGTGCTTTAACACTTCACTTTGAAGCATGCGAAGTGTGTTTCATCAGTCTAATCATTGCAATAAGGAAAAGATAAAGACGGATGATTTTTTAAATTACTGGGTTGCAGTTGGGCCTCTTTTTCTCTGGTTTCGGGGTTTTGGATCGGGGATCATTTTTAGCCGTGTGTGTTTTGGTGCACCGACTCTCCCTTTTCCTATGTCATTTCCTGTGGCTGGAGCAAGAAATGTGTGTGAAAGTACTATCACAGTACAATAACCTGGTGCACACAACCAGCAGAACAGGTCATTTGTCTCTGGCACTCGTAGCGTTGATAAAGCCACGGCTGCAGGAAGTGAATTGCTCAACATTTTGTAGGTTCTTGTGTTTTTACTGGCTGACACATGTCCAACCTCTGGAACCTATTAAAAGCAGCCTAGCCTGGCGCACACTTACCCTTACACACATAATCATAAAGTGTGCATGCTCACACCATCACACGTACTGTACACACGTACTGAAACACACCATGTGTCACAAAGCTTATATCTGTACTCTTCACAGCGATCTGTAGAACACCCAACTCAAATCACACACCCACACACTTACATCTTTACACACACACAGGGATGATCTCACGGCCAATGCCTACTAATTTTCACCGAAAGGAAAATACCCATTATGCTGGTGATGTGTGTGACTCAGATGTAGGCCGTGTGAACTGTGCAGATTTGACAATATTTTTCTATGTGAAACACAGTGGTGGAAGAAATATTCAGATCCTTTACTTAAGTACCAATACAATGATATAAAATGCTCCATTACAAGTGACAGTCCTGCATTGAAAAAGTAAAAGAACAAAACTATTATCAGCAAAATGTAGTTAAAGTATCAAATTTAAAAGTAGTGGATGTGCAGTAAAATACCCCTGTGACTGATATATTATTATATATGACATTATTAGAGTGCTAACATTGATGCATTAGTGTGTAAGCAGCATGTTACTGTTGTAGCTGGTCAAGGTCGAGCTGGTTTTAACTCATTTATGTACAGTTCAGTAGTTTAGTCCACTCGTTCCCAAGGTTTAGTTCTGCTACACAAATTTATATTCACTTTTGTACTTGTCTCTTTGATTGAACCGCTAACGACTCATAGACATCTGAAACTAGACAAGAGGCTCCAACTCGATGCTGCTAAGTGTTCACAAGCCAAAAACGGTTGGAACTACTGGTTTAATCTTTAAGGTGGCAATCTCGAAGATTTCGCTGCTGGTTGATTTCGCGACACCTGTGGTTACTGGTGGTAACAGCAAATGTGGTTTAATACTACAGGTCACAGATTTCTAGGGGCAGCAAAACAGTGACCGTGTTAATAAAGAAGTCGGGCAATAATTGGCCTTTACCCATCGTTCTGTGAGCAACGATGTGATGTGAGCAATGATCTAATTTTATGCCGCACAGGTCATGAGTCTGCAGACGGCAGCGCACAGTGAAACTGAAAGGAGTTTGTTCCCTCGCTGAGAAGTTGGAGTTTGCAGCCTGTTTGCAACACCTCATCGAAAAGCTCACTTGTCTTGTTTTGTCGACCCATTTTTAGTGAACGAAACTTGTAAGTGCAAACCTAACTCACATACACTTTGCATTTCCTGTGACTGCCTCCAAATTAAAGTTAAATCGTGTTTTGCATTTTTTCCAGGAATGTCGCCACAGGCACCCAGTTTGAATTTCCGCAAATGCAAAGCCTTTCATCAGCGGGCCTTAAGGCTCAGTCACCAGTGTGATTGTGTGTGTTACCTCATTCAGCATTAGATAGTGACAGACATTTACAGTAGTTGGGTAAATATACTTAGTTACTTTACTCATTAGTAAAACATAACATTACTCTAAACATTAGCCAAACCAAAATCACTTAATATACTTGTATTAAAATTTATAGTCAGTCGGGTAATAGTTTTATCACCTGTATAACCTCATGAAACTAAATCAAAAACACAAAAAACACACTGTTACACTGTTTTACATATTCCTTCATTATCATGAACACACACAGTAGTTTATTTGGATTTGATTCTATATACACTGTCCTGCTACTGTAAACATGCAAATGTGTATTCATCTGCAGCTGAAAATAGTCCCCAACGAAAGCACTATTTCCTTCTGTCCGAGTAGCGTTTCATAAAAACTACTGTGCCCAACTGTAAGACGACATGTGGATGAAAGTAGATGGTGCAACATAGCTACTAAGATGTAATCGTATTCTCCATTTTGGACTCCCTTGAAGATCAGCGCTGTGATGGAGGCTTGCGACTAAGACGGCGTATTAGCAGGTCAAAGTTCACGAAAGTTGAACAAAACATTCACTTGGATTTACTTCGCCCCAGAGAGTGAATTCACTAATCGTATTTCCATTGGGATTAACTGATTTCACTTCAAATGTTTTAATGCTGCTGGGACCAGACCTTTATCCCATAAACTGACTAAAACTGAGCAAAATAGTTGCTCAGAATAGGTTTTGTTTTTTGTTTTTTTTTAAAAAAAAAAGCAAAACAACTTAAATTAGTGCCTGATATCAGATGTTCTTTCTGAATGATTTGCGAGTCCACCTTGTCATCAGACTGTTGGCCTGTCACTCTCCGCTATTGAACACATGCGGGACTCCAGTTGCTGTGAACATGTCCTGTGACTCTGAGCGGTGTAACAGTGACAGGGCCCGGCACATGGCGACCGGGGGACCCCAGCACCCCGCTGTCTCGAGTGCTGTGTTACTGTGGACTGTGAAGTTATGCGAGGTATTCCACTGTAAAACTTTACCAGGCGACAAGGAGTATATTCTTTCCAGCCTTTCCAGACCCTCGGGCCTGAGTAACTGTAGCCTTGCATGAGAGCCCTTGCAGCTATGCACCTCTCCGTTCCCAGAGAGCCGAAACTCTCCAAAACCTGCCCTATCTGGACACTTTCACAGCTCCGAGCAATCATATTGTGTTACACTTTTTTGTTGGGAAATGATTCCTTTGTGAATAGTTTCATCCTACTATACTTTTTATTATGATGAGCTGTCTTAAAATGAAGAGAGAGCGGTGTCACTGCCGGGGAAGGTAATTTATTTGAACACATGGTTGCTGTTATCATCATGATTAGCCTTTGAGATTCCCTGTTCTTTAGTCTGATCGTCTTTGGAAATGGCTCCAGTGTCCTCATCTTGTTTCAATTGGAGCCAATTATCCCCCAATCCCTTTCCCACTGTCCTCGCTGTGAGTCACATGTTTATGCATGATTCTCTCACCAGTTTTAGGCAGATGCTGCCCTTAATCACTATAAACAGATCATTGCAGCGTTCGAGTTGAATGAGGCTCGCAGATCAGACAAGATCGGTTTTGTTTAAATACAAGGTTTTTGCTGGAAATCTTACGAGGGAGATGATTGAGTGGAGCGGGAAGGATGGGGAGCTGGGTTTTAGTTCTGTTTGGATACTGGCGGTTTTAATGAGACGATCCTGCCTCCAGCCAGCTGAGTCAGTCTGAGTCCCTGCTGCCATGTGTGTGTTGTTAGGATATAAGTATTCTGGTCGACAATACAAAGTGTCTGGACGGCACATGTAGCTTCTTCCGGGGAAAACTAGCTCGCTCGGTTGAGGCACAGAATCTTGTCTTCGAAGTACGCAGGTCATCGGTCATGATTCTCCCAAGACTGTTTACCACACACACATTTTGTTCCCCAGTGAGCTCTTCCTCTCCATGCAGCTCTGTAAATATTCGACCCTCTTACTTTTCATGCTCTGAGGAATATATATCCCTCTGACATAAATTGGTGTCTGTTGTAGGAAATGAGCAGCTTGGTGATTAATGTTGTACACTGTGGCTTGTTTAAGGAGTCATTAAATCATAAATCAGTGACTGAAGACACTGTAGGTAAGAGAGTGTTGAAAGGAATCCCTCACTGCTTCTCCCGTGGCCAGTCTTGAATGTATTTATAGAAACTGGTTTCAAATGCAACCGATATTTACAGAGGGACTGTTTTCTGAATACAATTTTCCTATGCCACATGTAAAGTATTTAAAATGAATCCTAAAGATCAAGCTTTGTTCTTGCTATGTGACTAAAAAAATCTCGGAAAAGACCTCTAACACTCACTTACTAACATGTTATATCTCAGGTGTAAACTCAACAAGTTGTGGTTTCACAGAATTTTATATGGCGGACTGTTTCCTAGAAATTGTCACAGCAAGGTTACAGTCACCAGCAGAGATTCCGGGAAGTTAGTGTGCCAGGTCAAGAAATGATCCAGCACATGAACATCTGTAAAAATCATGACGAGTCCTTTTTGCATGACTTGCTGTTTTTCCGTTTCTAGTCTTCATGCTAAGTTAAACAAGCCATCTGTTCAGTAGCTTCATAGTTTCAATTGTATCAATCTTCGGATCTAACCTTCAGCAAGAGAGCAAATAAGTGATGTCAAACTATTACACAAAGTCTGAAGACAATCGCTTAAATATAGGCCAAGATTAAACACGGACCTTACTAATCAATGAAGGAACTCACAAACATCATTAACAAACCATTAAATCCTGACATTGTAGATGAAGGATTCAAATGCACGGCCTTTTTTCTTCAGCTTCAAAATTAATCAGAATATTCGAGAATCATTTTTGAAGAAACTGACGACGTTTCCAGAAGTTCGCAAATCAGAAGCCAGCGACAACCCAGGGACAGGTGTGTTTGTCCAATCAGATGCAAGAAGGTTTCTCAGGTAGATTGTAATAAATCCATGGCCAAAAATCCATTTTAACAATTTATCCTGATCCCCTGGTGGTTTCTTGTAGTGTCATCATCAGGCCCACATTTACAATACCTGCAAAACTAATGATCCCATCAGCCTCAGCTGCACTTTGTTTTTAAAGCTAATTAGCAAATATTAGCACGCTGACACACTAAACAAAGATGGGAGCATTGTACCTGCTAAACATCAGCATTTTAGCATGCTGACTTTATTTTGTTCCTAGACAAAGCAGTGCTCTGAGCATGCTGGCCATGCACCCGGCGTGGCTGTTGTTTTCACATCTGTAAATGTTGCATATGCTCTCATTCTCACATTTTTAGATAATAAATGTTTGGTGGCAAAGTACAAAAAAAGCAAAGTAGATTGAGAATCCTCTGGTGAGGTTGAGCTACATCTCCTGCCTTTATTTCAGGCAACTACTTCATGTTTGATTTTTAGATGATTACGGATGGGGTAAGGTGGATGAATGACATCACCCGACATCACTTTTGTTGGTTTTTCTTTTTTCTGCTGGTGTAGATTCAAAACTATCTAATTTGAGGTTTGCACTGTAATTTCAGGTCTCTGATTTCCTGCTGTGGGCCATACATTAATGTGACATGGATGTAGAAATGGTGCAGTTTGATGCACCAGGAAGAACATTTAAATACCTCGGTTGGAGAAAAACTCACCCTTTGTCCTCAGCTTTAGAAAGCCATAAACTCCTGGCGAGGGATGCTGTGAGGAAGCACTCAACCTTCTGCAAACATTTTGTCAGGATTGCAGGCTGTGACGTGGGTATTTCCTCAGGAAACTGTGGCAGAGAGAGTCTGAGGGTGGCCCGGTTCTGTTATTTGTGGTTTTACACTTCTTTCCTCTGCGTATTTCTGTAAATGGAAGGACATACAAAAAAAAACACTTGCATACCACAGGTTTGCTAAAGGTTTTTAGGTGATACATATTTTACCATGTTCACACCCTTTAAATCCACTTCACATCTGAGAAAATACAAAAAACTTCAGACCTCCCTCCGTCACATTATATTATTCAGTATCTCGACTATCTCTTTCATTCCCTACTTTAAAACAACTTCTAAATAATTTAACTTCCTTTATCATCTATGCCTTTATCATCAGACATGATTGGTCCACTCCGCAAGTGACACAGGGGTCTCAAAGAGAAAAGCAAAGAGAACCAGAGTGTCTGACTGACTCTTGGGAACTTTAGTGACACACTTACAGGCATGCTTTTAAGTCCAATAAATGCTCAATTAATTACCACTGAGTCACTAACTGGCATTGCTTCCATAGCAGTGAGCACAGACAATAGCGCAGAGACAAATATTGGACTGAAACGTCTAATGGCAGGCACACCTGTGAAATGAAATGGGCCGAGAGCAGTGTGAACCAGGTCACCGACAGAAAACAAAGAGAGGATTTTTTTTTTTTTCAGACTTCCAACTTCCCTTTGTGCCAGTAAAAAAAGGGAGAGTATTTCGATGAAGGGTGAAATATTTACACTGTGCAGCAGCAGCAGCTGTGGCAGGCCATGCTACACCGTGCAGACCAGGGCCGACACGAGGACAACCCTTCTTACTGTAGCAATGCTCTGGTTTCCCCTTAACCACAGACCTCGATCAGCGTGCGTCCTCCCTGTGGTGCAAGACTCCTGGTTAATCAAATAAGTCAAGATGTCCTTGTAGCACTAAACTATGTTTCACTTTCTGGCCACCACATGCAGCTTGACAGGGCAAAACAAAAAACAGGTAGAAGGATACGAGTCATCAGTATCATTAATGCCAAGACAAAGGTCGGTAGAGTCCTTAGCAAATAAGTCAGACCAATTAAGAAATCATGTTTGGGCCAACATCTACAGCAAAGGCTTTATTTCATGCATTATAGCTTTAAAGCTAATAGCATGTCTTGAAATTTGGAAGTCAGTTACATTGCACTAGATTGCATTCTCTATCCTTCTCAAATACCTTTTAAAATAAGGTATATGTATTACTCCATTGTATATACTATATGTAAGAACTGATGTGTATTTTATTTTAGCAAGGTGTAGAGGCTGCTGGCTCAATAATAATAATTCAACCTGACAGAACCTCTCTGAGTTTTCTGGGTGGAGCGGGGGTCTGGTTTTGCACACAAAACACATTTACATCACACTTTAGGCCGTACTTGCGTTTTCTCACTTGTGTTCTCACTTGTGCTTATAAAAATGTGTGAATGCCTTTTGCCTGCAGCCACATAGGACTTGAGACAAAAAAAGCTCAAGATGTGTTTCCAGATAGAGCAGTTTGCATTCTGAGGTGCTGATAAATGAGTGGTTCAAATTTTGCAAAATAAAAATGTCTTGTAAAGCTCAATATATTTTAATTATTGTAAAACCCT
Organism: Holacanthus passer; assembly: GCA_025331565.1. NCBI lineage: Eukaryota > Metazoa > Chordata > Actinopteri > Pomacanthidae > Holacanthus > Holacanthus passer. The sequence continues at coordinate 311,066 of JAFREQ010000043.1, forward strand.
ACGCTGACCCTTTTACCAATGGTAATATCGGTGAGAGATGCAGGTGGTGATTCAGAGGTCTGGAACTGCAAACAAAGCTCAACCCAGCACATTTCTCTTTTTCTGCCTCTGTTACCTAATATGTGAATTTCAGCTCAGACAAATCCATGTGAACAACAAACTGTGAGAACTTTTTAAAAGTAAAAAACAACCACCTTTCCCTCAGGAGACCTCTAGATCTTGTGTTAGATAAGCCAATACTAGGCCAGATAACCAGAATGTCAGGATTCATATCTTTCCTGACTTACATCTAAGAGGGTCACCAAACACTCAGCTTTATCAGGTCAAAGTTTCCTGTTGTTCCTCCGATTTTATGTATTTCCTCTTTGCCCGTCATGTTTTGAGGTTTTTCCCATGAAAACACTTCCTGCAGATTTGTGATCTTCTCCAAAACAGTGACTCCATCCTTGATATTGTTTCACATCAATCTACATAAAGTATCTGAAAAAAAGTATTAAAGCACAAGTGAAATTGCTCAAACAAGAATAGTTAATATACTACATGTGTTTGATGGTTAACTCATTTCCAAGGGCAGTAAGAGAATTGTCATCTTGAGACACAAACAATAACCAGCCAGAAGAGAGAACTGAGCTGACATAAACCAAAAACAAAACATCAGAGAAGAGAGAAGAAGAGAGGAGTAAAACAACAACTATTTGGAGGGAAAACCAGCCAACCAATTTACAAGAAACAGGTAATTAATCAAGACGCTATAATAAGCTAACATGGCTAACCAGACCATCAGGTGGCTAACAACAGCATAAATGACTAAAATATTATCCTCCCATCTGAACTTGACAGACCCAAACGGTGGAATCAACTTCCTGCCGTCAACTGAGCTAAAAACTGAGCTAAAAACTAGCCTGCTAACTAGCCTGCTAAACAACAACAAAGGACAGACTAATGGTTGTTGCAACAGCTGGAAAACTCTGCCCCCTTGCTTTAGTTTACCCCCAGTCACTAAAAAGTACATAAAAACTTTAAAGGAATAGATTCTCATTTTGGTAAATATGTTCACATTCTGGTGGAGAATTAGGTGAGAAGATTGATACCGCTCTCACTTCTGTGTGAAAATCATTAAACAACAGCCAGTTTCTCATTAGCTTAGCTTAGCACAAAGACTACCTAGCTAGCCTGGCTCTGTCCAAAAGCTAACTAAAGCCAGGAATGGCCCCAGACTGTGAAGTGATTTTGGTGTAGTGTCCACTCGAGGTCTTGTCGGCCTTCATTGTGTGATGCTCACTTCTCAACCTGTGCGCCCAGTGAGCAACATAGGAATGAATGGGATGCCATCTTTGACGGTGGTCCAGTTCTCCTTCATACATCATAGAGTTTATGTACCAGACTATTTACTGGCTGGAAACATTAACTTCCTGCAGTCTCCTCTGGTTCTCTGGCAGCTGCTCCCAAATGAGATACAACCTGTTGATTAGTGAGCTTTAAAGGTGCTGGTAGACAGATTTTATTTACATCTGGACTTCATCTATAATCTGTAAAATGTTATTTTTTATTTGACAGGCCAGATCCCAGAACATCTCAGTCATTCCAGGCAGAAACCAGGCTTGTTATAAAACCTCCCACACACAGTGTGATTCTGGCCATCTTTGGCCATCTCAAACACAACATGCTTTTCTTCTCTTTTTTCCCCTAAGGACCGGCTTAGGTCATAACATTGTAGTCCAACTAGTCCCACAGTCTGACAGAAAATGGGGGACATGCCAACCTTTTCATTTTTTTCTATTGCACAACATGACATTTCATAAACTTTGAAGATGAAGTGCACAGTGCTTGCATCTTTTTATATGACAGCTCCGTCTCTCATCCAACTTTCCCCTCATTCCCTAACAAAGCATAAATACTAGAAGTTAAAGAGCTAGTTAACACCTCTGCCTCTTGTTACATTCTCTGTCACAGCGGGAGCCTTCATGCCTGGTTTCATTGTTCCAGTGTTGAGGCTACATGTGAGTCTTTCCTGGCCCGGCACGCCGCCTCCTGAAGGAACAGACACATTAATAGCATCGCTGCCATCGCTGCGCTCCACTCTGAGGTGGGTGTGTCTGTTATTTTTTCCCATGACTTCACTTGTTGTACTGTTTTGAAGCGCTGTCTACATCTGGACAACAAGTTGCATCACTGCAGGAAATTTGGTCGTACTCCAAGACTATACATAGCATGTGGACGATTAATGGATATTTGAATGTAGTGTTTATTTGTCAAAGATTTGCTATGCAGACGTGAGACTAAATGAATAGGGTACAAAGTGCTGCGGAGGCATGTCGTGTGATTTAAGGAGCTGTTGCTGTAAGCTGCAAGTAATTTCCGTCTTAATGCAAATGCTATTCTTGTATGTGCATCCTCTCAGCTGCTATGGTTTGCACCAGTCTATTCCTGCACATGAAGAACCTCACATTTGTTTGCTTAAATGTAAATGTCTTTGCACGTGTTTCAACCACCACAATTCTTCAAGTCCCCATTTTGCATATGTGAGTGAGCAATCCAAACTTTTAGCTAAAAGGCCAGACCTTTTGTTTCCCATTCTATCGACTGGGTTGTGTCAAGAGCAGCAGATGGTAATGGGTGGTTAACCACATAAGGGTTCTCACTTTGCAAAGATTACAGTAAAGCAGTGGACCTTAGAATTACCCACCCTGCACAACACGACTCAGAAATAACCATTCTTAGTACTGGGCCTGGTTTTAACCTCCTCCACCCACGCCTCCTGCCTCCTTTAGCGTCTCTGCTGTTTGGGCTTGCCCAAAGAGTTCCACTAATGACCAAAAATGCTGCTCGGCTTGGGATTTTGAACATTGTCCACTGGGATTCTTGCAAGTGTAGATGAAAGACGAGAAGGAAAATGAAAGGAAGTGGTAACACTTCTTGCACTGCATTTTCACAGGAAGTCGTTATTTACTAGTTTTGCTCTGTCTGTGAAAGGCTGGAATGGCGTGGGTGTCTCTTGACCTGATAGATTCAAGTGCTGATATATTTGATCCCAAAAATCCCCTCATGACAGAAGCTGGCAGCCAGAACATTGAGGTTCTTTCTGTTTCTCTTTGTCTGTCTCATGTTCTTTTCACCAGATGGTAAATGTTTTACCTTCTACAAAGACAACTGTTCTCAGATCTCAGACATAGTGGAGAGAAAACATCAGCAATCAGAGGTTTAACCCCCAAATCCCCTTAAACAATGTTAAAATTCCAGTCTCCGCTTGATGTTTGTTGTTTTGCCCAGAGTCACTTGAATTGCAATTAACACTGCATTGTTTCAACAAGTGATAGCACTGACATGCCTTGTGTGTCTAGACAGAGAGATACAGCTATCTAAATGACTGACTGATTTCATGTAGAGCAGAGAGTGGGATTCCTGAGCCCATTGTTTGGAGGACAGTCCAAGGCCTTGATGTGGGCTCTGGGAGATAAAATGTCCGCAGAAGGATGTGTGTTTGCTCATTATTGAAAGCAGTTCAGGAAACACATGGTCTCACTGACCACTGATGAGCTCTCTTGATTTCCTCTGATTGCACAGGAAACAGGGCAGGTACATACCGTAAACTACCCACCATCCTTTCAGATCTATGAGGGATTGTCCGAATGAATCATGCTTCTGACAGCAGCACACTGAACTTGAAATTCTTTGATTCATGGAGTCTGGGTGACATGTAGAAGCCACATAGCCAGTGAGTGTAAACTGTGGCCTGAGGTCAACCGGGAGCGAGGAGAGTCTCCTAAAGAGCTCATAAACAGTCAGTATACCAGTTTATTTTCAGTCAGGGTCAAAACAACAGATGAGAACGTGACTGGGAAACTGGCTTGGATCACTCATTCGTATGATGCAGTCCAGCACCTTTGAAAAGGTTAGACAGGCTTGACCCTCGTCATCACAAGGACAGAGGGCTCGAGGAATATGGGCTCAGCAAAAAGAGGAAACTGTTCGTTCCTTCACCTTCAGCAGTGTGTTCTTTACTATTTTTGTCATCATTGTCTCAGCCTCTAAAGGTCAATGTGGTCAGACATTCATGGTCCATGGTCTTTTCCTCTTGTGCCATCATCAGTCCAAAATTTTGTTTTGTCCTGTTATATTCTGTTTTATAATCAAATACCTACATAGCTAATGATATTCCCATCAGGCTCAGCATTGTACTGCAAATGTTAGCATGCTGACACACAAAACTAAGATGGTGAACATGGTAAATGTTCATTCTGAGCATGTTGGCATGCTGATGTCAACATTTAGCTCCAAAGTAATTGCTGTAATCTCACGAAATACACTAGCAGCAGAGCTAAATAGGTCCAGTGAGGCAACAAACACGAGCAGTCAGACAATCATACAGGCTATAAACAAGCATCCAGGTTAGTGAAATTTATTTATTTAGCTAAATTTATGGTTTCATTGTAATTTTCCACCACATTGCACTGACTTCCCAGCTCATGCAGTATTTGTGCACACTCATGGTTTTCCCGTGCAAAGAGAGACTATTACCAGTGTTTTACATAGGTACTTTTGGTTTTGCTGTTTTAAACTGGCATCTAAATATGCATAGATCTGGATGTGTCAAACACACGTGCCAGCTGTGCAGGAATATTTTTGGGTTGCATTGGTTTCATTGTTTATGTGAGTACAAAAAAAATCACGTGAGACAGTTACAATGTGAGGGATGAGTGTAGAGTAAAACAATAACATAATCATCTATAATCATCTCGACTTTCTCACTGTCAGATTATGCATGCACTCGTTCATATCGTCACTTTATGAGCTGATCATTGAATAGATATGGCTAGATATGACCTCCTCCATAACTCCACAACTTAAAATGCAAAGGCTGTAAAGACTGTGGCAGCAGTCTCCAGAAAAAGGGAGTGGAAAAAAAAGATTGGCTGCCCTTGTACCCATTACCCTACACATACACACACTGAGTCCCTTATCATAACTTGTCATCAAACACTCATATCCTCACATTGTCCCAGAGGAAAGCTGACCTCCCAGCTGTAGATATAAACTCGATGCAACCCTCGTGTTCCCCTCCTCCCTCTAAGAAAAAAGGGCCATGGGGTGACAGGGTAGAACTGCTGCTCTCCGAGGCAAAACTCATTTCTCAGCCTCTCACAAGTGGACATGAAGATCCTCCCAAGTATCTAAAATGGGTACAAATTCCCTCGTCAGCCCGTCTTCCCAACCTCTAGCCTTTGCACACTCTTTTCCTCAGATTTGGGATGCAGCTGTGGCTTTGTGTGACGTCTGGGGGTTAACGGAAGGGTTGTGAGGTCACAGACGGGGGTGTTTGGATAGGCACAAGGCCAGGTCTGGGGAAAACACTCTTCAGCACCATGGAGATGGAACAAGAGACTCTTGTCTGCCTTTCACTATCTGTTTAATTTCACCAGATCTGTCTGTCGGTCTTTCTTTTACAATGTCAGTTTCTTTGGCTGCTTTTATTTTGCTGTTCTACTAGACGATTTTAAAAAGTGTCCTTGTTCACCTCTGGAGTCTGAGCCCTGAGGAATCCCTCATCACTGCTCTTATTGACGGTCCTTATTAACAAGTCATGCATTCCCCCAGATATGAACCTTATCTGAAGAGATTATATTAAAAAAACCCTGAGCAAGTTTTAATTACTCCTTTTATATGTCAGAGGGCTAAGAATATGTTTTTTTTTCCAGTGCAGCATGTGTTAGTTTACTACACATCTTTTTATTGCTGCAGTCACACACATTCTTGGTGCTTGAGTCCAAAACAAGTGTGCGTGTTTGTGAAGGGTTGCGTTGTGTTATTGATGCACGTTTGGGAACATAATTGACCTGATTTCCTCATCTTAAATTATCCTTTCAAATGAAGGAGGCCTGAAGGGAAATGTCAGTAAGCCATAGATATGCAAGAACACAAATATACACGCCATGCCTAGCAAACTCTACTGGGGCTTGTGGTGAGCTGTGGGTATCAGGCCAGCTGACAGCGGTGTTTATAGGCATCCTTTACAGGAAACTGTCAGAGCAAAATCAGGTCATTTCTCAGCTGATTTAAATACCAGATATATGCCTCATGCCACTGTTGTCATGTGAAAAGCCTCATTAACTCCACTGTTTACGGATTTTATGGTATGATGTAGGTCGAGGATTACAAGGCCTGTATTGATTGGCTCTGAAAGCTCTGAAAACATGATATTTTGGAGATACATACCATGGTATGCATGCACATGTTGAAAGTAGAATGCTGGCAAAATATGCAGTAACAGAATGGCTTTTAATTTTAGACTTAATGAGACTTACTGTTCCAAATAAACTTTACTCCCCAATCTGTTTTCTGCTTAATGAATAGTACTTAAAAAGGAAGATTTGCTTGTGACATACACGATGTAAATGGATACAACTAAAGAAACAGACTATTTTTCAGACCTGTTCATCAACACCACCAGCCAAGTTCCAAATGTGTTCATTTGCACTGATTATATAAACTGGATATTATTTAACATCATTAACTAGATGAAAGTGGATTTTGTTATAATAACTGAACTGTCAGTGTTTAGGTTGGATTGACAGAGTCTGCATTCGTACTGCAAACACTTGGAGAACTTGATGTTTCACAATTTATTCTTTTTACTATATATTCTATTTTATTACTATTTGTTCGTTTATTCTTAACTATTTTAACTTTTAATTTTTAACTATTTCAACCATTTATCCAGTACTTGCTCGCTATTTCAACTGTATGTACTGTATATTTCTTTAAGATTAGTTGTTGGCATTTCTGCTTCATTTGTGATTGTGACAGGATCATGAATATATATTTTTGATCAAATTGGAATTTCTATTTTTTCAAATTAGCTGAGCTATTCAACAATCCCAGTAGCCCCGGGCACCAGCAGAAGTACTCCTGGTCGGGCATCACTGTGAAAGGATATTAAGACTTACTAGAGTATAAGCATGTGTGGCTTTAGGGTCCTCTAAAATAGTGTAAACCTGTTTTCTGCATTTCTTCTGAAGATACTAAACAGAGCATGTGATTCCTGATAAGATAAGTCAACCAACTGCAAACAAGTCATGTTTCTCCTCTGGTGCAGGGCCTCCTTGCTATCACTTCTCCTGTCTTGTGTCCTAGTTAATCACATGTCGTATAACATGACAGGAAAAACTACTCTCGCCCTCTCGGTTTAGTAAATATGGGGATTACATTCTTAAATAAACTGTACTTGATTAATGCTCGGTCAAAGTCTCAGAGATTACTGGGGCCTCTGTCCGTCGGGAAACAGTGAGATATGGGCACACGGAGAACAAGAAACAGTACAGTACATACTCTGAATGGCGTCAAACATGAAATCTGTGCTCTTACTGGCTCTCTGCTGTAACACCTCTTTCCCAGCTCTGCTACGATGTTAACAGGCCCCTTGTTTCCGCCTTAAAAACTACCATTAAATGCCTCTAACTCAACCCAACAAACTGCATTAGGAGCCGACATCTGGGGGATATTATTACAGCATGCTGTGGGAGTTCGCCAAACCCTCAGCATCTTAATATTAGACATCCAGAGCTGACTGATAATCAGGTGACAGGTAGTACTGCAGCGATCTGGAGTTGCTGGGAAAACTACCAGCACCCACATCTCCCTCGTACAACTGAGAGTAGAACTAATTTTAGCTGAAGTTATTCCAAACAATAACATTAATAATGAAGCTCCCTTGTATTTTGCTCTCGGTTGCAGAAACTGCGGGGCACGAGCAGCACGAGGTGAGGTTTGACCCAGATTGCTGTTTCAGCTTTAGTCACATATCAGCTTTCAGCCACAGTTCTCATATTCAGAAGACAGACAGCGTGCCATTTGGTGCTGTGGTTTGTATGTGAAGGTGGCAAGACTGACGCCCCAATCTTGCTTTTCCTCTTAAACATGTGTATGTCTTACATCTTTTTTTTGTCTCTGTCATTACTTTCTCTTTGTGTGCGCGGGCACCTGCTGTTGTCTGAATTCTGTGTTTGTGTGTGTGTGTGAGAGAGAGAGACTGAACAACAGGCCCAGTGAACAAGTCTGCATGAAATCTACCAGAAAGGCTAAAATGCAGGCTTCTCTTAAATGATAAAATATCATTCTCACAAAATAATTATGTGTCATCCTCATTTCCCTCGTCAGCTCGTTTTGTGTCTTTCCCAGACAGCCAAGAGGGAGGAGTGTTTTAGTGGTGTTTCTGGAGAGTATTTTACTGTTTCCTATGATGTTTTACAGTTCTGTGGAACAGTGGGAGTCTGGGAACTGCTGTGGCAGGAATGTTTGGACTGAGCTGCATGTTTGAATAAATGTTAGATGTGACCAAAGCCGGACTTGATTTTCATTGATTGTCAGAAGTGGGGGAAGTGGTAAATTGTATCCATAAACCCACATTTAAATTTTTAAAGTGGAAAAACATCACAAATCATCTTCTTTAATAAACTATGTCATTGTAATCCTTATGCTATAACACCATGGACTCAGGACAAAGTCAATATGATGACTTTAATGCTCACAACCTTTTAAGTAGGTGTCTGCTTCTTACAGTCCTTTTCTTCTTTTCAAATGTTTCACATGCTGCATGCGTTATTAATAAACTGGAAGCTTGACGACATTACAGAAAATTCATTCCTCAACATTAGGAGAATTCTTGGCCTGTATTGACACACATCAGTATAATGAAATAATTAGTTTCCTTTGCAGCAGAAAATGCAAAATTCACTCAGCACCACCTAACTTTTTTTTACTACTAGGGGCAGAGGAATAAGCTTACAACATTGACATATTATCATTGTATAGTTCTAAGTGTAAGTTCTTGTGGCTAACTTAACTAGCACTAGCATTCATCTGCAGTCACGTTTCTGACCCCTGATGGGTGCAAGCCCAATACACACTCTCTGTTTTGGTCTCTACCAATTCCTGAGAGAAATATCTGGCTCTTTAGCTGCTGAATGTTCCATTCGCCCCACGTTGGGCGATGCAGCTTTTTGTGAATTTCCCCACTGTGGGATGAATAAAAGTTTATCTTATCCTATCTTATTATGTTCACAAGCTATTGCCTGACTTCATCTGTGTGCAGCTCAGTGCTGTGCAGGTAGTGCACAGTGGGCTTATCAAAGCTTGATCACTGAAAACCACCACCTGCCTCTGGAAACAAGGTTGATGGGTGCGGTGAGAGTGAACCCAAACAACAATTGTCACTGCTAGTGTCCTGTGCTGATGCTATCACGCCTGAAGGTGAAAACCCCTACACTGACTATGGTAATGCTTTCTAACTGCAGGGGGTAAGTCAGTCCCTCTGAGTTAAATTGAAACCTTGTGGCACTGATCTGTTTGAGGTGCAGGTTGGCTCCCATGGAGAGAACCGCTCCTTCAATGAGCACATTTTAAATCCTTGATAGTGTTTATTTTATCATGCATAGTGATAAAAAAAATGTATCATGATTTGTCACCTTGACTCTGTAGAGACTTCTTGGTTGGTCTTTAACTGTCATGAACACTTTCGGATAATAACACATAACATTAAAATGACTAACACTGACAAATGGTCAGCTACTGTAAATAAATGTTTATCTTAACTTCCATCCTAAATGATCTTGTACAACACAGGCAGAAATGTCCTGATCAGCATTGTCAGTTCGGCCACACGCATTGTTCTGTTCTGTCTAAAGCCGCTCTGGTGTGCTGCCAGTCCTGACTCTACACTTTCTATCCCCCGCCCACCGAAACACTCTGAATGCGGTCTTAGCATCACTAAGACTCTGGTAGTCTGAAGCGTTTGTTCGGGTGGAAGCATCAGACCGCCAAGTGCAGACAGCAGGACTGCAGAGTTGTTTGCCAGTCATTGTGCTACTATTGAACACAGTCTCCCTACTGTCCACTATTGTTTTAACTCTCTTTAAAGCTTAATGAACCCAGACCTCAAACTTTCAGCACAACAGAGTCCAATGTGTGCATCCCGGCCACAATTTTATTATTGTTTTTTTTCCTTTTTTTTTTGTTCCTTCTCCTTCCATTAGACGGTTCCCTGGCTTCGTGGGGGTCCTGGAGGAACAAGGCCCTGGGCTGTTTCACGGTGGAGCCTTCCTTTCAGGGTTTCTGAATGCCGTGGGTGAGGAGCAGGGAGGGAGAGACAGCAGGAAAAATAGCCAGGGGAAGAAAAGAGGGTAAAAAAAAAAGTGCAAGCAAGAGAAAGACAGGATGCCAAAGAAAGCTGTGACATATTACTTGTGTCACCACTCAGCTCCTCTTTATCTCTTTGATTTATCTGCTGCAGTTAAAGTCCAAATCCTTAAAAGTTTGCGTCGACCCTGCTGCACTGTTGCTCACTCTTGATGACTTCCATGTGACCAGATGGAGGACAGTGACAGGAACACGTTGACTGTCTGTGTCACAGTGAGGAGGAGAGAGTGGAGGACTTTGATAATCTCTGTTTTTAAGAGAAATGTGGAGTTCTGCCAGGGGGCCGCGGAGGCCCGAGGATGGGGGCCTGTGAACTCAACCGCTCCTCGGCAGACACTCGCGAGGGGGTTGTGTGAAGAGGGTGCCTCCCTCTCCCGTGGTTGTGCGTGGGTGGGAGGTCACGGACCCACCCTCCCTATTGATGGCACGGGCTGACGAGGGGAAAATAACAGGGTAAACCGGCCCGAGGGGAACAGTGGAGTGCCACCCTCTAATCACAGCCACCTCACTCACATATGGACACAAAAGTATATACTGTACATGCTCATACAATGAAACCCACAGCGGCATGTACAGTGCACCCTGAAAACACATGTTTGCATAGTAAAGACACATTACAGATGACATAGAGTTTAATATACAGTACTGTAAAACACTAGAGGCCTCATCACATGAGCGTTTAAAACAATTACACAGTAAAATCCATTCATTCACCATGATTAGTGGGTTCACTTGCAGAGGCTGAACAAATTTGTACGTTTTGCGTCGAGTTCAACTTTGGTGAACTTTGACATGGGAGTTTGTGACATTGAGCAAAAGCTACTGATGCACAGTTGATATTAGATTCCACTTTAACTTATTTTGTTAGTTTTGTTGCATTTTTTTTTTTTTTTAAAAAAACATAAAACTACTCCGAGCAACTATTTTGTTCAGTTTAGCCAGTTTATAGGATAAAGATCTGGTCACAGCAGCATTTAAAACTGTGAAAATTTGAAGCCTTTGAAGCAAAATCTGTTCATTCCAATTGAAATAAAATGAATGAATTCACTCTCTGGGCTGAAGTGAATCCGAGTGAATGTTTCATGTAGAGACCAACTTCGGTGGACTTATGGTTGATGTTTTAGTCACAAGCCACTTTCACAGTGCTGATCTTTGAAGGAACAGAGAACCAGAGAGTCTAAAATGGAGAAAACCTTTGTAGCTTACTACCTGTGTTACGTGTTTTGGGAGTGTATACTGTTTCACAAAAGAGGAATGGTTTGTTACGAGACAGAGGCTGATGGTGCAAATACATCTATTAAATAAACTGTGCAAGCAAACTTGTTAGCTCAGAGAACCTTTTCCCTCTTCAATGATGATCTTCATTGAATTAAATGTCAGCACAAAGAAAACACAAAGAAGCTCAGGAAGCTATTCTGACTGACTAATGCTCATCCGGCTGGCTGGCATGTTCACAGTCATCTCACCAATTGCAGGAGAAAACAATTATGTTATTAGTCATTATGTTACCAAACCTCCATCAAATATTTGACATGTGATGGATTTTGCTTTGTCACTTTGATCAGGCCTCAATGCTGGACACACACAAACTCTCTCACACGTTTCTGCAAACCTCACTGGCTGAATTTGTACTGTTTAACAACATGACCTTCAAAACTGAGGGAAGACAGAGTGCAGACCTTTGAGTACAGCAGCGGGATTGAAACATCACTCACATGTCACTGAACTGTGGTCAGAGAAAATATTTTGCATTGACATAGGTGATATACAGCCACTCAGACTTCAAATGGATTTGGTCTATTTGAACTTGTGGTCTGTTTTACTTCCCTTTCACATGACTCTTCTCATAAAGTCGGGGGCTTAAAAAGACGCAGAAAAAAAAAAAGACATTGTGGCTTTTCACAAAGCTCGAGTTGCACAAAAGAAAGAATTCAGTAGAAAAGATGTGGATCCCATATAGCTGGTGCAGCGTGTGAGGGATTTTGGTATCGTGTGATTGAGGCTTTGCTGCCAAGCACAGAGGGGTCAGGAGGCTAAAAGCACAGCTTTTCTTTGGTTATGTGTGTGTATGTGTGTATGTGTGTGGTTGCATGTGTGTTTAAAAGAGTGTGTATCTTGAGGACAGATGAAATAGAGTTGGTTCTGTTTGAACAGCGTAGCTTGGATTGATTTGTGACTCTCCCCACTTACAGCTGAGAGCTGCTTGGTAAAAATCCATTTTAGTCCGTGACCACTTGAACAGGCTGGGCAGCTTCACACATTGTGTGCATCATCATCTCCTTTAAGATGATTTATTTCTGCTCAGGTCCCGTCTGACATCTTTATTGTCAACATTTGGTTCAACTGTTAACATGAACATTTCCTTTTTTCTCATGGCTCAAACTTCCAAAGACTTCATCATGAGGTCAATGGTAAAATCACGTCAGTGTTTGAGTGCTGCTAGTGTGTGTGTGTGTGTGTGTGTGTGTGTGTGAGTGTATGTGCCAGTGTTTAAGCCCAACATGATCAGAACAGACCAGAGTGAGATCCAGGCTGTCTGCAGGAATTCTGCTCTGATCCACGAGGAAGATTTATGGATACCAGGGGTGCAGGGGGACAATCGCTCCAGTCAGTGTCTTCATTGTGCTACGAACATGTGTGCTGTGGTATTGGGTGAAGGAAGCGCATGGGGTAATACTCAATCCCCTTTCTAAAGGGGTTAAAAGGACAAACCACACACATAAATTTAGAGAGCATGTAAAAAAGAGAAACACAATAAAATACCTTCACACATTAAAATTTAATACATTAGATTTAAAGAACTAAATGATAGTGGGTCAATTGTTTTACAAATGAATGACTCAAAAATCAATCTTTTCCAAAAAGAAGGTTGATGTCACTCCATCTGTTTTGACAAAACAAAAGACAACAATTCAGGACCCAATGCTTCTAAAATACTGCGTCTCGTATACAAGTGTTGAATGTGATGGCAGTAGTGTACACAAAGACCTAATCCAATTTAGTGAAACAGTGTTGCAACAAATATTAGATTTGTGAAATTTATAGTCAATGTCAGGACATAGAGCAAAGTAAAGTTTAAGCTGATGAAAATTCATTAGTATTGGGCCTTAAACCAAAGCAATTGTTGGTGATGCTAGGGGAAAATTCAGGGGATTAACAAAGCCAGCAGGATTCGGATGGTCCTCTGGGACCATGAATATCTGTACAAAATGAACTGGCAGTCCAATAGTTGCTCAAATATTTCCATCTGAATGTAATGTAATATATATATATCATTATACGTCACCACCGAATTCTTCTTCACTCTCTAGTGTGAAAGTGTCAACTGAGGCCAAAAGCTATTTATCCTAATATATGTCTGTTAAACCGCCAGATGATTACACAGCTTGAAGGGTGAAGGCGCAAGAGATAAGCGTTCCTCCTTCTCGTTCCTGTTTTTCTTGGCTCATCAGTCGGTTGGACAGGCGACACGAAGTTCGGACACCGGAGCCTTTGGGAAACGCGCTCTTCATAATTGGCATATCTTTGGTCGCTTTCATAGCCAAGTTCGCTATTTTTCTCACACAAACACACAAATGAATTCCATCTCTTAAGCCTACAGTCAATAAGCTGTCATAGCTGGTCGTAAATCTTTCCCTCCCCAGCTGGAGACAGTTGGAAATGTTCCTGCGGTATCCTGTAAATAATGTTAAGTCATTATGCCAGCATGAAGGGCTTGTCACAACCTGCGTGCCCTTTGTTACAGTAACATATAATGATTGCAGTGTCTGTTGTGTGATGGGTGGATACGCCTACCGCTTATAAGCTTTTCTGGCCAAGTTTAATAAAAGGTAATACAATTCTCATGACTGTGCATGTGCGTGTGTTTATGCGTGGCTGCGCGTGTGAATACATGCTTACGTTCGGGTTTGCATCAGGGGCCAAGCTGGCGGGCGACCTGGATTTCCCATCATAGGACAGTCATCCCCAGGAAGGAGGAAGGGAAGCTGCTGTGAGTCAGTCAGCGCAGATGCCCATCACCGATCGTCAGGGCTGTGACACACACTCCACTCCTAACACACGTCAAGTGATTTGTTGGCAAACGCTCTGCTCCGGGCACCTGTGGTAAAAGTTCACATGCTATTTGCAGAACACAGTTTTCCTCTGTCCCTGAAATCGCATGATCAGATTAAAAAACAAAGACGTCTACAGTCAGATGGCAAAGTTGGAAAGTTGAGGGAAAGTCTGGTACCTTAGTGTCACGTCAGCATAAATGACCATTCGCTAAACCCCTCGTCCTAACAGCGCCACAGTGGGACAAAAAGACATGAGTGAAAGTGTTCCCAGTGTGTTTATATGCTCTAACATAAGCACGCAAAGTTACCATGTCTGACTAACTGGCTGGCATTACTTTGAAGACCAGGGCCATTTCAAATGAGGTTTGTTCATTCGAGGGGTTACAGGTCACAAAAAAGAAAAAACTACCATTCACAACTAGCTCTTCCCCTGTGTAGTGTTTCTCCACTGTCAAATCCTGGATGCTACTATATCAGAGCATAGAGGCTAATTATTGCTGCTCAGGTGGATCTGGGAAGTTTAACTTCCTTTAAACTTATTAAGTAAACTCCAAATTCATTGATTAGTCCTCATCCTAAAGGCATTTTCTCTTGTGGAAGTGTAATATGCATATTATAACCCAGAATCCAAAATAGTTGGGACACTGTGTAAAATGTAAATAATGCAATGATTCACAAATCCCTTTCAACCTGTGGTCAATTGAATATTTTACAACAAGATATTTAATGTTGAAACAGATAGACTTTACTGTTCTTTGTACATATACACTCATTTGAATTTGATACCTGCAACACGGGAAATGAGGACAAATACTGTTGAAGTTTTGAAAGTGAAATTCTTTTCCATGAGTTGTGAGAAAGCAGTAGTGTGGGTACAACTTATGACCACATATGACACAAATATAAACTATTCTGCCTCTAAATCCAACTGTGTTCCACCTGTGTTTCACTGCTGTTCGAGGCTGTCAGAGAGGATGGCAGCAGGGTTTTGGGACAGTGGGCCTCCAAAAAAACATGTGGAAGCTGAAAGGGAGACCAGGTGGGTTCGTTGATGGGCATGCCAGTGGAGGAATGTGTCTGTCAGCGTTGAACTTGTCTGGTGGGAATCACCCCTGGAATGTGTTGTTAGCGTCACAGCTGTAGGTGTCGGCATCAGTTGGCAGACTGGAGTTTGTTTGTGTGTGAGTATGCAAATACACATATCCTGCAGCGCAAACCAGTAGCGTGCATGGCACATCAGTCTGGCTGTGCATGCACATGTCAGTGTGAGAGTTGGTTTTGATGATAAAACCATAAAGCATGATTTAACTGGTCAACATAAAATATAGCTTAAAGACTCTGCGATTAGTCATATTATTATGTTCAATTTTTTTGGAAAATAAAAAAAAGATTAAAATAAAAGGCGTCTTCTTTACCTTCCCATGTGCACAAGTGTGCACATGTGTCTCTCTGTCAGAGGGGTGTTGATGGATTATGAAGGGGCCCTTGTTGGGAGAGCACCAGGCTTTCAATGTAGCAGTCTGACCTCTAAATACACACCAGAGCACCCAGGGGCCGTGACCCCCAGGCTGTCCTGGGACCAGTTGCTGCGTGGACCCTCTCTGCTCACGGGAGAGCAGGGGGGGTCATATAGCATGTGACCGAGCCACTTGCTTCAAATGTCAGGGAATAATTTACTGTGGTCCTTTTATGTCACACCATCAGCTCAGACAAATGTTACACCTCAGTAGAGTTAGTGTGCGTTAGTAACTTGCTCAATATTTGCTGGTTTCTTTTTTCTCTTTCTTGCAGCTGTTTGGAAGATTTTGCACGACGGGTACGTTTGGCTGTCCACAGTTTCAGTATAAGCAAACCATCTCACGGTTCTGTTTTTTAAAGGTTACCAAAACCAGGTGGTCCGTTCCCACTGATCTCTGAGATTTCTCACGTCCAACCTTTGGAAAGCCTCATGAAAGAAAGTGTGTGGCTGCAGCCCATGCCGGGTGTGTTTATACACTGGATTCTGTGGAATGGTTGCCCAAACCGTCGCCACCATCTGCCAGCTCACGCCACAGAGATCTTGTCTTCTTTTTTCCCCCATTTGTCACGAAATCTTAGTCCAAACAAACTTTCTTCACAGAGATGCATTTTCCTGTGAAATACTGTGTCCTTTTGGGCAAGCTGCAACATGCTGTCAAAGCAATGCCACTCAAGATGACAGCGGGAGATTAGCATCCCATCTGATGCTGCAGGAGGGAGAAAACAGGAAGTGAGAGGGGTTTGAACTGAACTCAAATGTGTCACACACACATTTGCATCGCTGCAGTCGGCCTAAAATTGTGTCATCTTATCGCCCTCCGTCAACCACTAAAGTTTGTAAAGCAACTCTCCAACTCCTGTAACTTGTCATTACATCCTGCGGTTTTAATAGCTCGCTGTCTTCCGTACACAGTCAGGCCAGCCAGCGCCCTAACCCCTGACAATCAGTCAACATGGTATGCTCTCAGCTTTAAAACACAACATCTGCATTCCTTCCATCCTCAGGCCCCATCTGACAGCAGCTCGGGGCCGAACACGACACTGCGAGCAAACCGCTGCTGTCAGTCCCAATAGAAAATAATGTTGGAAATTTCTTGCCGTGTGTGTTCCACAAGCGTTTGGCATGGTGTAGTAGTTTTCAGTGTCGAGGCATGCAGAAAAATGCTCACTGAGGTCAGCAGAGCACTGATGCGTTCTGACAATTGTGACCAAAGTGCAGTGTGTTACTGTGTCTTACATGGTTCTTGTTGCCCTTCTTAACATGATCATGTCCATATGAAACTCCACATGAGACGGTTTACATGCAAATCCCAAACTGGACCCTAAGTGTACCCAGGCATGTAAGTGTGTGTATATGGAAAAGACTTGTGTCAGCCCAGTTTCAAAAGCTTAGAAATGGATGTAATTAAAAGTTTCTTTGGGAGATCATTATTGGTGCAAGAGCTCCCTCTATTGGGAAGGTCAGGAACTTTCTTTTTCTAAATCAGGAAATCTCCAAATTTACCAGAGGTAGGAGAGGATTTAGGTAAGCTCTTAGCACTCAGGACTTGACTCTAAATTATACTGCAATTCATCATACAACAACATTTTTCAAAATCCTGCTTTTAATTTTATGCGTCCTTACTCAGAAGTTGTTTCTTCTTCTCATGCTTGATGGCTGTCTCCTTCAATATTTTGGCCTAAGAAGAATTATCAGTATGTTATTCAACACATTCATGAGCTCTATTGAGGATCAAGTATTATTTGATCTTGGCCAGTATTTTTCTGTTGCGTGGTCACACACAAGATGTTGTTGGACTCGCTCTGCTCCACAGGCCCAAACTGTAAAGTTACAGATGCTGTATACCAACAAACCATAGAGACAAATTCATATGAGAATAACAGCGGCTACAGAGATGCAATATGTTTATTAGTTTCTACTCAACCCTGTCCCTGTTTAGCTGAAGCGGTAAGTGATCAGTTCAGCCTAAACAACAGGTCTTTTTCCAGCAGACATTTTGACTTGGCAGGGTTTTATAACGTTAGTGCAAGGTTCACTTCTGCTATGAAAGACTGCTTATACTTTGACTAATTAACTATATATAATCAACTAATGTAATTTGGTTTGCTAAGAAGCCTGGGTCCCAACATGCATTGTATTCAAATGAACTCTCAACACAATGTTAACTTTAATGTGCTGTTTCATTCAATGTAAGGTGTTTTCAGTTGAGTTTGCTTTGTACAGTAGTTTGTGAAACAGGCACAAATCAGGCTAAACTGACCATTTTTATTCATGCTTTTAACCTACTAAACCCTTTATGAAAAGTTTTTGACATTATAATATTTATTTTACTGGTTTGTTTAACAGGAACGGTGCACATTAATAAGCATTGTTGACTACAGCAATTAGCCAAAAGGCTGTTTAATAAATTGAATGAATTACATCTAATCAACTAATCCAGTTGAGAAATGTTATTAGCATACGTCCCAGCATGCATTGTATTCAGATGGTATTCAATGCACAAGGTATCTTTACAGTTTCGAGTGAATTAAATTCACTTACTTCACAGACGTTTACTTCATAGATTAGCCTCAATCAGGTTAAACTGCTAGACACTTTTATTCATGCTTAGTTTTAACTTTTTAAACCCTTTGATTCACTCCTAAATTCCAACTAAACTTTAAAAACTATAGATTTTTTTTTGACAGTGTCACATATATTCTTATTCCAATAGCACCTCAATGCAGTTTTTACATAATGATTACGTGTACGCACATGTACACTGTATATATCTGTCTTAAAGCTACATTATTTCATCAAATGTTAGATCCCATAGAATTTAAAATACAGCTTGCTGGGTGTCGACCATGATTTAAACAGGGGCCACATAACACAAGTTTGTAAAGATAGACTTTAAGTGCTGTGAAGAGGTTCAAAAACAACAACAACAACAACAATAATTGTTGAAACAACCTCTTCCTCATCTTCCTCACCTCCTCCTCAGACTTCATGATCCAAGATAGTACAATATATATTATGATTGTAATATATTACAATCAAGTCTGAGGAAGAGCCTATAGTGCCCGAAACCTTACAGCCCTAAATTCTTCTAATGGGAACTACTTGGTGTATTTGCTTCAACTCTGTCAGGATAAAAAAAAAAAATACACTGAGTTGCCAGTTTAGAAGCTAAAACTAATGTAGGCTAATACAACAGTCCTGCAATAAATCCCTTCATGAATGTTAATCAGTTTTGTTGATGTGTGTCTGTGTTTGTTATTTGTGTTGCTGGTGAACTGTATTTGGTTATACCCAGAAGTGTTTTTAACTCTTTTTAACATGTTATCTCCCCTCACACAATCAGATGTGCTGTGCTGCATTAGGAGGAGTTTCACTCTGACACCACGAGATGGCGCCAAACAGTCAGAGTGACGCTCTCCTGTGATTGACAGGCCTTCAGATCCAGATGTGTCACTCCTCATAAATGGTTCCATACAGCACAGTGACTGTTGAGGGAAGTAGTTGCAGACAAGAATACAATCAGATACAGGGAGCACTTTTCTACGTTATGCAGCACTTTGTCAGCCCATAAATATCGTGTTAATGACCAGTTCAGCTCATGAAATTTACACACACACTCCCCTAATATGTGTGTGCGTGTGTGTGTGTGTGTGTGCGTTTTGGCTCAGCACCTCTTGTCCGACTCTGCTTCGTGCACTTATGATTCATGATACCTTAAATTACACGTTTTCTTATTGTCCACTGCCCTGCCAAGATTTTAAGGGAATCAAGATGAGAGAGAAAAGGGGGGTCCGTGTGAAAACAAGCTCAGCGCTTTGAAGCTCATTCAAGCTCTCCCACTGAAAAACATACTTTTTTTTTTTTTTTTTTTTTATCACCCCCCTGAATCATGCACACGCGGGTTCAGGTTGTTTTCATTCACTGAGATAGGAAAACATTTCAACTGCAGGAGCCAGTAACAGCTTCATCTAACCCCCTTGTTTCTGACCTGCACGCATGGAGGTTCATTTATCCACAGTGATCCAGTGAGATTCCCCCCCAGGCCCGTTTAGTTCCTGCCAAATGATGTTATTACACCAGGTCCTCAGTGGCTGCTCCCACTTATTCATCTGAGATAGAGCACAAATAACATCCACAACAATGGTCTTTTTTGTTTGATAGCAGGTTTGTTGTTGGTAAGAATCTGTGCGTCATGCGTCCTTTGGGTTTTCAAAAAAGGCCTTATAGATTTTTTTTATATACAAAGAAGTGAAGTAAAAAGTCTTTAAATTTCATGTGGCACAGCTTTCTTGAGAAATTACCAGAAATGTAAAAAAAACTGAAGGCCATATCTGGAGCATTTAATAGCAGCAGCCTGGTGCTTTATCAGCTCTGCAGATGTCCATCATCCAAATTGAGTCTCCAAGTTCTGGTGTCAGATGATGTTGGAGAGCCTTTGTGCCTCACCTTCAGCTCTTTTTTTCCGCGGTGATTTGACGCTCTCGCCTTATTGAAAGCACCCAAAGCTCGCGCGGGCCTGTTTCCAATCTGAAGACATGCGTGATGAATTTGGGAAATCATCTGCAGCTTTTTACTGGTACCGTAGAGCCCACCCAGTCCGGACCCGGTCCCCCCCTCCCTCCCCTCCTCTCCTCCTGTGCCCCGAGGTATCAATACGATTAGAGGCAGGAAATGTGGGAATCCCCAACAAAGGGCTCCATCATTAAACACAAACAACCAGAGGCCTCCCAACAATACCAAAAAGCGCCCTCCTCTCCTGACTCCTCTTTTATGTCTGAGCAAGTAAAAATCTATTACTTTCATCCCAGTATGACCAGTCTGCTCCCTGTTGGCCATTATTAAAGAAGATAATCTGACCGGGTTGTGGCGGACTTTGCGCAAAGTGTTGGGTTTGCGGCGCACAAATCTCACCCACCGCACATCAAATATTATTCCTCCTCCATTTACACACATGCTGGTGTTTATCAATAAGAAAGGGGAAGCTTGAAGAAAAGGCCACACAGGCCCGTCAGTTTTATTTAAGGAGTCCCCACGCAGGCAACAAATTATTATTTTCGCAGCAGCACAAAATCAGTCATTGCAGTTTTTCATCCTCTGTTGCGCGTCTGAAAACATGTAATTGTGCGTCAAAGTGTGTGTGCGCGCAAAGAGCGGCTGCAGGAGCCTCCGAGCGGGATTAGGGCTTAAGTCCCTGCCTCACGTAGAGAAGTGTCGAGGGGATTTTCCCCCACTCACGTCTTCACGTTCAGGAGGCTCATCTGGTGTCCCCAAAGTGTCTCGGAAATTAAAACACGCAGCTAATTATGGTGCTTTCAAGATCACTTTTCAAACGCGTTTAAAGGTTTTTTTTAGGAGTTTTTTTTTTCTTTGTTGCTTTAAAAAGTTCCCCTCTTTGATTTTTTTGGGTGGATATTAAATTTTTTAAAATGACGTTTAAACAGAATTTCTTCTCATCTCGTCTCGATTTAAGATGCATCTGCTTTTGATTATTTAATAATAATAATAATAACTTAATAATAACTCATAGTTCAGGAGCAGCCTGGAAAAATGAGATAATACTTTTTTTGACACAAGCCTAAAAACCAGCATCACGTATTTATTGTCGCAATTTTCGTATTGACTGTCACAATTTAACATCTGAAATCATCCTGAATGAAAAAAAAAAACCTCTCTAAAAATAGTCCTGCTGAGGATGCGTTCACTGACTGGATCGTCTAATGTCCGCGTCGACTTGGCACCGACGCGCCTCCCGCTGATGATGAGAGGAGCCCCCGGGAGGAGGCTGGTACAGGCCTCCCTGGTACCCTGCGCCTCGCCTCTCATTGGTCGGGATCCTCTTCCTCGTGCCTCGACGTGACATCACATCCAGCCGGAGCCGCAGGAAGGCAGCAGAGATCACAGATGATGCTGGACACCTCCGAGGACGCACACACGCTCCTTTTTTTCCACGCGCGATCGCCCGCTCTTTGCGCCATAAACACAGAGGATACCGGCGCTGATGCGTTGCGGTTTGGAGGCTCTGCTTGTTGAAGAGTCGCGGGAGAGGGACGAGCTCGGGTTTTCACCTTTTTTGTGAATGGAGATGAGTCGGGCGTAAAAGTGCGCGCGCGCCGGAGCAGAGCGGTCCCTGTCCCACCTGTTGGCAGGTGGTGTTGGCTTCAGCCGCGGACGTCTACTATGACATTGGGGCTCATGGAGGATATCGTGATCGACGTGGTAGGGGAGGGAGTGAAGGAGAGCGGAGAGGAGCAGCTCCTGCCTCCGGAGGATGAGCAGGAGCGAGGCGCGGAGACGACCGGCAGCCAGAGCAAGGATCGCTTCACCGACAGCCCCGCCAAGAGCAAAGGACCCAGCACGGTGAAGCCCCCTTACTCTTACATCGCCCTCATCACCATGGCCATCCTGCAGAGCCCGAAGAAGAGGCTCACCCTCAGCGAGATCTGCGACTTCATCAGCCACCGCTTCGCCTACTACCGGGAGAAGTTCCCGGCCTGGCAGAACTCCATCAGGCACAATCTGTCTCTCAATGACTGCTTCGTGAAGATGCCCAGAGAGCCCGGGAACCCCGGCAAGGGCAACTACTGGACGCTGGACCCCAACTCCTCGGACATGTTTGAGAACGGGAGCTTCCTGCGGCGGAGGAAGCGCTTCAAGCGGCAGCACTTCCGCTTCGACCCGCTCAAGGAGCAGCACCTGGAGCCCAGCGGGCTGCACGGATTCCCGCACTACGGGCTCGGCGCGGCGGCGGCGGCCCTACAGCTGCCCGGCCTGGACATCTACCCCTACCTCCATCACCACGCGCCCTCGCCCACCCACGCCATCCCACCTGTCAGCAGCATCCTGCCGGCCCTCTCCAGCTTCTTCTCCCGCGGAGCCCTCACGGCCAAGGCGTTCCTCCAAGCGCAGCCCGGGATCGAAGCCTTCTCCCCGGCACCGTGCGCCGCCTACTCCGGCCCTCTGACCTCCGGAGGCGCGTACGCGGCCCCGGCGCTCTTCCACCCGGCCGCCTCCCCGCACCTCCTCACTTTGCACCAGGAGTACCAGAAGTTACAGACTCAGCACCGAGGCACCGCGGACCTGGCCAAACACATCCACACTGCCAACAACTGAAACACACACACACACACAAACTGGACTCGTGTTTTCTCAGGTAACAGAGACATTATGAGCAGATTTCTTTTTTTCCAAGTTGGAAATGTGATGCTTTCAAAGAATGTTGTAGATATGTTTAAAAACAAACTCTTCATCCTTTTCTCTTTTATGGCAAAAAAAACTTTCAGCGAACGCCTCTTTTTTTATTTTGATCATGAATTATCATCTTGTTGAAATATTTAAATGACGAGTTTCCTCTTCTTTTTATTCTGGAAAGAAATAAAAGTGAATATTTAAACCCTGCGTTCAGGTGTATTTTTCTACACATCCAGGTGATCATATGAAGAAAACACCTTTTAAAGATTTTTTTTTTCTTCTAGTTGTTTTTACATGTCATTTTCTTTTCATTTAAATTTCTGGGTTTTGTCTTGTTTTCCGCGTTGATTTCAAACTAGGCCATAATTCTTAACAAGGACAATAGAACACAATTATATTCATTAAAATGTTCAGACAAACAAACAAAACCAAAAAACCCTAAAAACAATGGTGACGACTAAAATAAGCTCCAGATTTCACTTCTGGATCAAATAATGAATAAAGAAAAATAATTACTGCAATCATGAAAAATGCACGTTTGTCCCCATATTCAGTCTAAACTGTGATTTATGATGCTCTGTGAACTATTTGATATATTAAAACTAAAAAAGAAAAATGCAAATATATAAAATAATATTTCTCAATCTTTAATAGAGTGACGGGAAAAGCAACATTATTCATGTTGGATAATACAGATCAAAGTCAGTAACACTTATATGAATGCGCCTATCAGGTGTGTGTTGCGTTCATGGATATAACGTTAGAAATATACAGGCCTGTAATTGGCTCATTTCGCAGGGCCACACACACACACACATACACACACACACACAGTCAAATCTGCACAGCATATTTTCATGTTCAATCATAAAGCTGCTTTCTGCCCGTTTACCTCCCAAATGTTCCCATAAAGACGCCTTTTAATCACTTACTGTTATTGTTTTATTATTATTATAGAGAAAGTCTAAAATATGTTCTAATTTTATCTTTTGGGCAAATTAAAAAATGTCCTAAATTTTCTTATTTGAGCAGAAAATTGTGAAATTGAAAGAGGTGACTTACTAATTTTAAAATGATATTTAATGTCCTGAAATGGGTTTTATTTTGTGTTAGGAATTGATGTAACAATCATAATTTTAATATTTTTCTAGAGGAAAAAAAATCCAACAATTCAGTTTAATAATAATGAAAAATGTATATTTGCTGTTCATAAATTAACAATGCTCGCTGGAAGTAACAGTCTGACTTATAACTGCTTATTTTTTTCCCCATTTACCGGCTGCTGTATAAATGTTCTGCTCAATCAATCTCAGCCTGATCAAATCAAACCATAATCTATAACCTAAACCTAAAACAAGTAAGTTCATCCTTTTTTGTTCAACCTGGAGTTCCACACATCACAAATCAGTAAATATAGATGTGATGACTTAAGATAAGCCCAAACCTTTGTGCCCATTCCTCCATGCTTCCAATTCACATGATCTGATTTATTTTTCCCCTTTCTTTTTCATTGAACCCAACGCAGCTCTGCTTTGCAGCGCGGGTGACAGTAGTGAAATAATTCTAGGTTTCAGAGCATGGAAGTATTTATTTAATTCTATTCTGAGTCTGCTTCAGATGGATTACCCTGCTGAAGCTCTTGGACGGGGTTGATGGATCACACCACACGCTTATAGTCCTTTAGCAGACTCTGGCACCCGCTGAGGGGCTGAAACCAATACAAAGATTGTTACCTGATGGTGAGCTGTTGGGATGCCCACTCCAGAACAGCAGAGCACGGCTTCCTCATCAATTCCTTCTTCCTTTTCTTTTCATTCAGAAAGTTCTACAGATGCGCTCAATTTTTGTTGCTCAGATTTAATTCAATCTGTTCTGAGGTTTTCTATTTTTTTGTCACAACCAAACGTCTAATATTTGTGCTGGTAATCTCAAACAGTGTGGCTGCGTGGTTAAACATACGGGTCATATCATCCTGTACACCACAGCACTCCTGCTATTAGAACCTATCTGACTGGAAAACCAAATATACAACTGAATATATATATTTTTATCTTTCAGTTTCGGTGATTTGCTTGTGATGATTTAGACTGTCAAACTAAATTCAAAGATAGAGAGATGGGCCCTCCTGAAAAGTGGGATCAACAGATAGTCTTGCAAGTGTCTGTGTCTGTGTGTGATCTAGCAGAATCACAATCACACACACAAACAGGATGTTTCTCTTTAGTGCAGTTTGATGTGGTTGAGCGTGAAGCTCAGGTAAGACGCAACAATGCTAACAGTCCTCAAAAGGCAGCTGAAGAAGAAATCTTGGTCCATCAACATGAGCTTGTTCTGCTGGTGGGGAGCCAAGAGAAGAGAAACTGAAGCAGACAAACACTGTCGCAGGGACTGATTTGCAGGCCTAGGGAGGGGGGGTCAGGGCTGTTTTTTGAGAGGGGGGGGTGTGTGAGTGCACCTGATAAAATAAGCAAGTCAGACACCCCAGGCTTGTGTGTGTGTGTGTGTGTGTGTGTGTGTGTGTGTGTAGCTGTGACTGCACATCAGTTTTCCATCCTGAAGGAGGTAAAAGTTGCCAGTACACTGCTTCAAGTCTTTTTACTTTCCTTTTTCCTTTGTGCGTCATTGAGTGCGACACGGCTTATTAAATCCTCACTTGTATTACGAGTAAAAGCTTCTTTTCTAATGATTAGCAGCAAGATTTTCCTGTTTTCAGCCGTACTTTCTTTTTTCCAATACATCTTTTGTGCGTCTCCTCCAACTTAACTCAGACACAAGGAGATTGTGTTTTAAATGGAATATGTCACAGCAGAGAACTTTACTCAGTGTCATATTAAAGGTGATTCATCCCATTAGTGGACATGATGAATGGACATTTATGTGACAACCTGTCAATGATGCATGCCATGTTACACCACTGCACTGTTTCTGCCCAGTTCCACATGGATTATCAGTTCTGAGCTATCACAAGTCATAACTTCCCTCTGATGTGGAGGTCGTTTCTCTGGGAAAAGCGGTTCGACCCAGTCAGAACTCCATTCATGCCTGACACAACGCTCTACCATGCTTTCATTCTCCACTTACAAACGCCAAGCCAAACAGGCAAGATAAACTCATTCGTCGAGCACCCCGCCTCGCTGCCTTCGCTCCTTCTGCTGCCACAGCAGAGAACCAGAGTCCGAGCGGTGCATTCTGGGACAACCCCTGCAAGTTCAGTCAGGACAGGAAAAACAATGTGCCTGTGTTGCCGCAGAGAGTTTGAAATGCATAATTTGGAATAAATTCACTTCACATATTTTTCCTGTCTAATAGCCCTGCTGGTTTTTATTTATATGAGCTTTTGAGGCGGCCTACACACTAAAAGATTTCTTGCTCAATATAACACAATATTCCTGAGTATTACTGTGTCTACATGTGAAGCGTAACCTATTTGTACTGGGTTAACTTCACCCAGGACACATGTAGAAAACCCAAAACTATGAGTTATTTTTATATATTATTGTTGTGTTATTGGATCAAAAATAATCCCTTATCTTTTTAACCATGGGAACTTTTAACACAGGTTAAAAGTAGCACCAGTGTTAGTGTTATTTTTATTTCCTTTTTATATTACAAATTGTTTGAATCTACTAAAATCTAGCTCTTTTTAAAATTGCATGTCACAACTTGTTCCTGATTGTTAATAATATCTGCACTTTTTAATGTCATCATTTTAAGTAACGACACATTCGGACAATTTTAAGATAAAACTCGAGCTTTGTTGTGTTGAACCCTGGGTCAAAATAACTCAAACGTAATATTAATAAATGACACTAACCACCGGGTCAAAACCACCAAAGTTAAGCTGTATTGTTTTGACCCTGTGATTTGCAGTGTGTAACTGAACACCTGATTGCCAGAGACTGATTTGCTTCAGTGTTTCAAGTGGACTGTTTGTGCAGCTATTGAATCAGACTTGGGTGAATATAAAGGCTTAGGTGTTGTGGTTTTTCAGTTATCATTAGTAAATCTCGCACCTTTCTGCTGAGGCGGATCACAGCTGAGGTTTTCTCTCCTCTCACTTTAATGGCTGACTTCCACAGGCCTCACTCGCTCCTTGGCGTTTGCTTTTCCTGGCAGGGCCAATCCCCGCTGCCCTGCTTCGAGGAGTTATTCAATTATAAATCTTCCACCCTTCTCTTTCTGACCCCCCCTTCTCTCTTTTCTCACTCTCTCTGTTTTCCCCCTTCTCACCGGTCTATGTGTTACCCTGCCAAGTCCAGTAAAACACGCTGCTCCGTTGGTGCACCCCTCTCCAGTCTCGTGCCCAAAAATTTATTATGCTCAGGGTGGTGAAGCGGAGTGCGGTGTGTTTTTGGAAAAGGGACCCCCCCTCAAGCCTCAGTGCCAACAGATGACAGTGACATACAGCAGGAAAGCCACCCAGAAGGAGAATGATCTCACACCTCAGCCACGCGCTCAGAGGGAGTGGGAGAAGTAGAGAGCGAGAGAGAGAGAGAGAGAGAGAGAGAGAGATCTGCAGCTGGGGGCAGAGGGGACAATAAAATCAAGATGAAAAGAGGCAAGGATGGAGAAATGAAAAGGTGGAAAGAAACAAAACAAACAGCAGCAACTGAAAGAAAAAAAATGCATGTAAGCGATCTGATGATGCTGCAAGAGAAGTGAACCAAAAATATGTCTTGAAATACTTTGGGTTTACTCGCTGAACTCGAACATTGTGTTCTAATAATTTCCAAATAAACCAAACTATGCTAAACCTCTTAGATATTCTATTCTTACCCTCACACCGTGGCTTTTGTTTCGTCAGGTCCGTTGCCAGCCAAGTTGTGGAGGAAATGCCCTGTTCCGTCAGGCAGAAAATCTGCAGTTGCATTCATGATTTTATAGCAGATATGTAGATCCTCCTCTTTACGACATCTGTTGCTCAAAAAGTCTGTGAAGCAGCCAATCTGTATTCCTCTGGGTGGCACTTGGTGTTGACCCCCCCCTTCTCTGACCCCTCTCGTTGCTCTTTATTTTCATCTTCATGGTGCCCTACTGTTCCCCAGCTGGCGACCTCATGCCCTCACCCAGCTCATGGAGCTTGGCATCACCACCCGTTCCCCCTCTCCAGATTTTTGTGTGCCACCACGTGCAGGTAGAAGGCCTCCAACCCAACCACCGAGACGAACGCTCACCCTTCACAGGCCTCCGATCAAAGGCGGCAGGAGCGTGATGTCACCCACGGCAGCCCCGAAACCACTTATTGCACTAAATGAGAGCCATTAGCCACACAAACAAAGACTTAAAACCCTCTGTCATTTAATCAAAAGGGGAGCAGGAAGCACAATTAACATCTGGGCCAACATGTGTCAGAGAGGGGTCAGACTGTAACCATGCAGGCTCTTATTACAGCGGTGCAGTCTGGGGCCTGGCGGTCGGTGTACGGCCTAATGAGAGTCAGTAACCCCAACCTGGCTGCGGCTCGCCCGCACCGACTGATCTCCGAGGAAGACAAAGTGGTCTGCCTTCCACACCAGGCACCGCCACGAAGAGCAGGGGACGTTTGAAAAGCAGCCAGGTCGTAGCTGGAAACCTCCCTTTCAGCTTCTCTCTCTCTCTCTCTCTCTCTCTCTGTCTGCGCTTTCTCTCTCCACCTCTCTCCCCCATTACATTTGGGTTTTCTCCCCTCAATAACGTCTGCAGTGGCATATTACAACTTGGAAATGGATTTTAAAAGGGAGTAGTGAAGGGTGCCAGAATGGGAAAAACATGGATTGGCTCAATGGGAGCAGATTAAGTGGGCATGCCAAACCTCACGCTTTGTAAGAAACAAGTAAAAGACCCTTTTTACATTAATGCTCCGAGTTAAGGACCAACCGCATAGCGGGGGGAAAATCAAAAATCCCACCCTCTTCGACAGAGAGAATGAATATTTCAGCCGGTGAATTGTCACCTCGTACCGATCCTCTCCCCCTTCGGTGTCACCGGAGTGAATAACGCTGTCAGTGTCAGAGGACAGGCCTGCCTTTTTATCATTGCTGCAGGTCTCTGTGTGCTCAGGGAACTGTAAAGCCAATTCATAGGCCTGCAAACATCCTGTAACAGCAACATAAATCCACTAATTCAGGCCTTTGTGTTTGGTAATGGATGTTGTGCCATACTATGTAGATGTGATATGATAGGATTGATTGCTCTGAAGATCTCTGAGGCTGCTTTCTAGCACCGCCCTGCCACCCAAACTGTCGGCCAACGAGCCGTTCATCCCATGTTGCCTCTGTTGGTGGTCCCTGGTGTAAGCTATATTTTCCTCTCACTTCTCTCTCTCTCTCTCTTTTTTTATAGCTAACACAAAATTGTTCCTAATTCGCTGCTGCTAGAGGGGGGTAATTTGCGGCTTTTGGCTGAGTGTCGCAAGCCCCAAATTTGAAAAAGCTGCTGAGTTGAAGGCGTTCTGTGAAAGGCGGTAGGAGCAAGAGTGGGGAGAGGAGAGAGAGGGAGAGAGAGAAAGAAAAGGGGGCTAAATTCAATCACTTGAAAAGGGGGAAAAAACGGCAAAAACATGATAAGCCTCAAAAGGCGGAAGAGAGCAACGCAATAATAACTACTGGGTAATGTAAGATGTAGCCACCAATAATTATTTTGATGAAATTATAATAATGTCCGCTCTTCTGTTCCAAGTTAATGTGATTTCTGTGTAGCCTATGAAAACGTTTATCACACTATCTCGGCCAAAACAGCTCATATTTCTTGTGTTTTGGGTTGTCTTGTTACCTCAAATTCTCCGGGATAAAAACTCTCCAGCAGTTGCAAAAAAAGGCCAAGCTGAATGTTCCTAAAGGCCATTGAATGACAAGCAGTCAGGTGGTTTAGTAATTATCTCTCAGGTAGGACGTCAAGGAAAGTCAATGGCTACAGTTCAAACTGGCTCACTAAAGGAGTGCCTCAAAGTTTTGTGCTTGGTCTGCTTTTATTTTCTCTTTATATTGGGCATTAATCTGCATGGAACTAATAGTCATTGTCATGCAAATGATACAGTTTTGTATTACTCTGCCTCCACTGTGGACTTAAACATAAACTATATAAACTACAGTCCACCTTTAATATCAATACCACTGTAATGTCTGAGAGTGGTATCAATCTTCACATCTAACTTTTGACCAGAAACAGAAATGTCCAACTATGTAGAAAACCTTGTGAGAAAACGAGACTGAACTTTTTACTTCAGACTCAAGTCCTGTTTCACAAGGAGAAGGTTTGTCGCTGCCACCTCTTTCTTAATTATGGTGATTTTTTTGTACATGAATGCATCAGCACAGTGTCGCCATGTGTTGAACTTTACTGTAGGGCGTTGAGATTTGTAAACAAATTAAAACCAATTACACGTCATTGTGCTTTGTATCCCAGAGTTGGGTGGCCCACTCTGTCCGTCGCTCTGTGAGTCATTGGTATATTTTTATATATTAAGATATTCTGGGCAAATTACCATCATATGTGAAAAACAAAAATTCAGATTTTAAAAAACTTCACAAATTGAGTCCACTATGACACCTGAACATAAATGTATGTTGTGATATGTGGAAGCAAGATAGCAGAGAAGTCCAGGCACCTATCTAACAGATAAAATAGCAAAAAGTTGAAATAGTTAGTTGAAGTGGAAAAATGTTAAAAAGGCTAAAAGTAGTGGATGTGGTTGCAATAAGTAAAAGTGATAAACAAATGGTTTAAAGGTATAGCTTCTGACATTCCAGGTGGTAAAAATTGCAAATGGGACTAAGCTGATCGAAACATTGACAGTTCCTTTGTCTGAATACTCACTTTAAAATAGTTACAGGTTTTAATAACACGCAGTTTGAAACCATTTCAAATCAACATATTTGGAGCATGACGGATGTCAATGAGTTCTCTGTCAGATGAACTCAAATACCCTTGTGCTTTGGGAGGTAAATCTGAAACAAAAACTTGGAAAACGCTGAAATGAAGGTTGCATAAAATAAACATTCAATAATACTGTCAGTGATTCTGACCCGCTGACTACACGACGCTGGAAAGATGAGCAAACAGGAAGTGACTGATGGAATATCTGCGGCGAGGCGGCTGGGTCTGCTCATAGTTTTGTGCAGGAGAGCGTCTGGATCTCTCTTTACACCCTGAGCTCCATGAAGCGAGGGGGGGCTGAGAGATCCTCTGTGGCCTCGTCGACACAAGGGCCCTGAGAGGCGCTCATTCATTTTGATTAACAGTCAGGGCCTTCCTCACTCTCATCCCATCCTTGGTGGTTCACTCTCTCCTCGGGGGGAAAAGCCCACATGGATGTTTTTCTTTTTTTATCCCACATGGTTTTTCACTTCCACAACAGCACGTCATTACCCGAGTGTTTAAACACTTAAGAACAGTTTAAAAGGAGGGAGAGGAGGTGGTGGTAGAAGAGGAGGAGGAGGAGGAGTGAAAAAACACTCACGAGCAATGAACAGTTCTACATTAACTCTGCATCACTCAAGGGAGCTGTAAAGGCTGCCCTGTAAGCGAAATGAAGTCAATAAATAAATGTGGCTGTTGTCAGATGTCTGGAACAGCTTGAGAGGGTTTCAGCGACGGGGCAGCCCACCATGTTGAAATGAAGGGTGATAAGTTTGGGCGGCCCCGCAGAATTAGACGCTACAACTTGCTGAGTGCCATTGACTAATGAGGGCGGGTTTGCTGCATGATAAATTCAAATACAAGAGGCAACGTTTGATCTGCACCAAACCACAGTTTGTTGAGAGTCACAATGCCTGCTCAGCTCCGGATGGAAGAGAAAACCATCACGACGCAGAGGAGGTTTATTATTTTATGCAGATCCCGCATGAGCTGCCTCTGATAACGACGCTGCTCCCCCCCAGAGGCCCGCTTTCACAGCAGTCAATCAAGGCAGAAGTGACAACAAACAGCAGAAAGAGACAGGAGCTGTCAATGGACTGAGCGTGCCTGCTTCATTTCACAACTTCATTGGATTAAAATGCTTCCCGTCGCTGACATGAACTGCAGGTCGGCCCTGAAGGAACGCCAGCAGAAAGCATAGCGCATGAGGAAAGAGCAGTAGCAGCTGGATGCGTGTTTTTCCAAGTTAAAGCAATTGATCAGTGAGAGTCCAGAGAGTCCACGGGAGGAGGGGTCGGGCGGGGGGAAAACATGGTTCAGAGGAAGCTGCAGGTGTGGGGAAGAGAAAACACAATCACATCTCAAGTCAAACAAATGCGCCTCTGCTGATGGAGATGGATAGAGGGTCAGCATTCCAGTCCACGCTGGAGATCTCCACCACTTAGCCCCAGGTCTCTCTCTCTCTCTCTCTCTCTCTCTCTCTCTCTCGCCGCATCTGCTGCTGCTGCTGCTGGGCCAAACATCTGGACGCAGACAGAGAGAGAGAGAGAGAGAGAGAGAGAGAGAGAGAGAGAGAGAGAAGGGGAAACTTTCTCTTCCTCAAGTCAAGTGAGGGAGAGAAAGATGTTAGACGAACAGCCGTGTTTATCTTCGGGACTCCTGTGGAGGAGGGAGCCCACATAAGTGAGCTCGTGTCGGTGGGGGAAAGTTCACACCCTCCTTGCACCCTGCTCTCCATTTCTCTTCGTCTTCATTTGCTTCACTTTTTTTCTAACATTTTTCTAAGATCTTCAAGGTGAGGCTGCAGTCTAATCCTGCAGCTGACCCTTTGACCCCCCCTCTATCAGTCTCCCCTCTCCCGCCATCTTTCAGGGAGCGCAGGCCTTAAACTAACTCCTCAAAACATTCTCTCTTATTTTTTTTCCACCTCCCTCTTTGTCTTTCCCCCAGGAGTCCTATAAAAGCCTGCTCTGCTCTTGTTTTCTCTACAAGTCAAGGGATGAGCTGGAGCTCATAAAGAGAAAACTCAGAGGGCACGCTGAGGTCCTGGGCTCTGTAAAAAGGCTGTGGCTGCAGCTCTGGTGGTGGTAGCGGCGGTGGAGAGGAATATAGAGTCATACGCACACACACACACACACACACACACCCTCACACACACACACACTACACCTTGGGAGTATTTGATCCCTGTGAACACTGAGCGGCCTGGGGAGGACACGGTCTGTAAATTTCCCTCCCGTGTGCTGTGTTCTCTGTAACAGCAGCCTGAGCTTGTAAAAAGAAAAAAGAAAAACCGCACGCATGACAGGTGCCAAAGTCAGGAATGTGAAGAAAGTGAATGATGAAATATTGTTACGGCGCTTGTTACTTCTCTGCCGTTTCATTGTTTTGTTCTTCACTCTTTTTTTTAGTGGCATGTGCACTTTCGTGAGAGAATGTGTGTTTGAGGGTGTGTATATTTCATATAGTGTTGGAGGAAGTATTCAGATCCTTTACTTAAGTAAAAGTATACTGCAATATAAAGATACTTCTTTGCAAGTAAAAGTCCTGCATTGCAAATATCACTTAAGTATAAGAAAAATATGCATATTTATAAAAGTCAATAGAATGCATAAAAATATTTTCGCCTAATTTACTGATTACTCATTACTAATTACTTTTACCTATCTATTACAACCATTTATACATTTAGCAATTTCATCAATTGATCAATTGCAACATGTAGCCTAGTTTTCATGTATTAAAACTGACTCAATATGTGGATTTTTTTATTGTAATTTTTTAATTATTTTGTTTTTTAGATTAGTTGAGCTACTCCACAATCTTTCCACATACCCCACTGGAAACTGCAGAAGCACTCCCGGGGCACAAGTAACCCTGGTCAGAAATCACTAGTTTAATCTATTACATATTTTATAATTTCATCATATGTTTTGCATGTGCAATTTGAGTCTTAATCTGAAAAGTAAATAGTAACTAAAGCTTTTCAAACACCATTTGAAAATGTAGTGGAGTCAAAGCATAAATTAGCATCAAATGGAAACAGTCAAGTAAAGTCCAAGTAGCTTAAATTGTACTGAATTTCAATACTTGAGTAGATATACTTAGTTACATTCCACCACTACATGCATGTGTGTGTGTGTGTGTGTTTTTACTGCTGATGGCACAGTGGAGGATTTATTTGAACAGATGTGAACTCTCAGTGCCAGGGTGACCTCAGGTCCTACTTGGCTACACTGCAGCTGATCTCTCCGCCCTGGAAAAATAACACTCAGTTTAACAGACTGACCTGTGGAAGAAAAGGCTCGCAAAAACGCACATGTAATAAGTCCGGGAATAAGGCTACATTTCCTCTCGCGGAGTAATTGAATCTCAGTGTAACCTTATCAGCGCACGCCTTGCTGCAATGTGGAGTGCATGTGTCGGGTTATGTCCTTGTCTCCCTTGAAATATCACGGTTACAGTAACCAGACTGTACAGTAAAACCAGAAGTTGTATTCCTTTCAAAGTCAGATACGCGGCGATGGATTTATGCCCTCATTGACTGAAATGGAGAGTTTTATACCAAATGCGCCGCGCATTAACAGCACCGAGCACGAGCTGAGGAGTGCAGAGGTTGCCGACACGAGCCATAAAGGAGGTGGATTTATGTGTTGGGGCGATACAGGCGGGAGGTCAGAGGCAGAGTGAAGTGTGGAGGGTCGACAGGGATGAAGAGACAGCAATGTTTGGAGAGAGGACAGGAGAGAGTGATGCTAATTTATACCCCGCTAATTGGAAACAGCAGAGCCCTGCACCTGAACCGCATTCTCGGCCCTGCGGCCAGCGCCGGGCCCGGGGCAACGTGGGAGGGTGATGAGGGCCGGGGGATGGAGAGATGGGATGGGAGGTTAGGGTCAGTGTCAATGGCAGCCTTGTTGTTTCTGTCCCCGCAGACGGGACAGGGTTCGGTGTGTGCGTCCGTGTAAATGCAAGGTCTGAATGTGCGTGTCTGAGCAGAATTACTGTGTATGTTAGAGATTTTCTGGGGGTCATGCTGTTGTGACAGTCTCACGCACACACACACCAGGCCGGAGCCAGAGCGAGGACCACCCTGCCTCGACAGGGAGAGAGAGAGAGAGAGAGAGGGGGGAAAAAAATGAGCTTAATGTGGCATGGTTTCAATCTGACACGATCTAACATACGACATGGCTGGACTTCAGCAGTCTTAGCTTCCTAGTTAAATAAATATGACAGCCTCCTCAGATAATTATGGTGCTGCGACCATGTTGAGTCATAGCATCCGTTAATTATTAGACGGGCCGTGTGAATACGTGGATTCATTTTTCAAATCCCCGCTGCTTGTGAGTTTCTGATGTCTGTAATATTTCAGTGAGTGATGGTGTATTCAGATGTTGGCTGTGACTGGGGTCTGGCATGGTGCTAAAAAATGAAGTAATCTTAGAATTTAAATTGAGAAAACATTGACGTTGTTTGATGTGCCTCATATCTGCAGGATCTGTTTGCACTGCTGAACCATGAGTCTTAGCGTTTGAGTCCATTTAGACCAGTGGTTCCCAACCAGGCCTGCTTTTACCACAGGGATACATTTTCGGTTTTTAGTTTATTCATTTATTTAACAGGGGCCGTGCACAACACAGCCGTCGAGGAGGAGAGCTATTTCACTAATTTACATCAGCCGTGCCTGGACAGGAAGACATTTATAATAATGCAGTCCAATGCAAACAATTCAAATCAATACAATTAACTAAATCCATAAACAGTGCACCACATATAAAACAATATTGTACAGAATACATTACGTGGTCTCTATGTTGGAAAATAGTTGGTTCCATGCAAAGGTTTAGATTAATGATCATATGGTTTGTCTTGAGCCATGTTTAAGTGTTGTGTTAAAAATACTGAAGCTTGCGAAGTCTCTGATTTAGGCAGGAATTGAGTTCTGCTGCTCCGACGGAAAATGCAGATCGTCCAAAAGCAGTTTTCCTAAATTTGGCTGAACATTCACCTCTGACTGATGCCCTGGTCTCCCTAGCATTGTCCCTGCAGAATGACAGGCAATGTTTAAGTCATGAATTACATAAAGAAATCCTGTATCCACGTATCTGCAAAACAAAGAAAACTGTCATGGGTCAATAAATTTTACTTTTGAATGATGGCACAATGATGGTAGCTCTTTGGTTGTTTATCAAGACTTTTCACTGACTGTAAAGAACGTATAATGGTTTCAGTCCCACCTGCCTGGGACCAGTTTATAACACAGTCAGATAAGTTTGAGAAAATCCTTGAGTGCAGAAAGAGTGGCCAGAGACTAATGTGTCTAAAATTCATTAGACTAGTTTTGACACTTCTGGAGACCTTTTTTTATGTTTCTTAAAATGTAAGATAAAATCAATGATTATGACCAGATACTTAAGTTCTCAACATTATTTATTACCTCTCCATCAACTACGATGTGAGGTTTGATGTGTGTCATTTCTCTTGATAGAAAAAAAAATCATGCTCACAGTTTTTCTCACGTTAGAAGTAAGACAACAGTCTGATATTTTGTTCAATACTTCAGTGAGTTTGGAAGCAGCTTCTTCTCTTGTTTTAGCATGGGTGTAAATGACGGTGTCATCTGCATACATCTGGATGTGGACCTTTGGACCTTTCATGTATAAGCTAAACAGAAATGGTCCAAGGATTGATCCCAGTGCAACTCCAACAGTAATGTTGGGAAAAAATGAGAATGTGTCATTAATTCTTGTGTTCAATTCACTGTTTTCTCAAGTGTATGTATGATTCCTTCCATGTTAGTGCATTAGTAGAGAAACTGAATTTTGATAGTTTGGATAAAAGAATATTATGGTTTGACCCAATCAAAAGCTTTTTTAAACAAAATCTGAGTTTGCCAATGTCGGACTTGGGAGTAACAGCAACTACACCTGCAGCACCTGCCCTGCCTCAGGTGTGCAACAACATCTTTCTTCTCCAACTTCTCCAAGTATGTGAAAAGATTGTGGAGTAGCTCAAATAATCTGAACTAATCACACTTGAACCCTAAATGATGCAACTGCAGGTATGTGAAAAATTTGCGAGCAAGAAATCTAAACAGTTGGCTAAAAGTAATGGATAAATGATGGAAGTAATTAAAAATAATGGATACATGATTAAAAAAAAAAACAATTGATAAATGGTTGAAACAACTAAAAGTAATGGATAAACAGTTGAAGTAGTTATAACTAACAGCAATGGATGAATTGTGACAAAGTGTAAAGAAGCATAAATAATTTAAATATAATGGATAAATGGCTGGAATGGTTAACTAAATGTAATACATATATAGTGGAAAAACAAGGAGCCAGTAAATGGTTGAAGCAGCTAAAAGTAACAGTTGATATATTCAGTATTGCACATTTATATATCAAATAGCGTTAAATAACATCCAGTTTGAAATCAATTCAAATAAACACACTTAATACATAACTGGCGATGAGGTACTTGAGTTCATCTGTCTGGACTATGAGGGTACGTCAGACAAAAAAAATGTTGGGAACCACTGAATTCATCCCTATTTTCCTGATACTGCTGTGTGTGCTATTGATAAAGAAAGCCATCAAGTCAGTGCTAAGTGATGGGCTGTCAGCGTTCGCCCAAAGCCAGCCTTTCCATAATATGCAGGATACATAGAGTAAAGAACAGATAAATAGATATGTGCCCAAAAGCCAAATTCCTCCAAAAAACAAAAGGGTGGACTTGGACATATGGGGAGCATATTGGTGGCAGAGTTCTGATCACACAAGTTTCTTCTAAAGAGAGAGAGAATACAACAAGATTTAGATGTGGTAGGGGGCTGTTTTGTTTCCCTTTAAAGGCGTGTCAGTTGTCCGCCCTGCTCGAGGATACTGGAGAGAAAAAAAACTGCTTTCTACTTCATCACTCCTTAGTGATTGACATCCCGATAGTCTGCACACATGAATGAGTGTGTGTAAGCTATTTGTGAGCTACGGCACCAAACACGCATCCCAGAATCCTACTCGCTCCTCCACTGTAGTGGTTTGCAGAGAGACATTTGTCCTATGATATTGCCTTTTTTCCACCTAGTATCTATTCTGAGGGCCGAGCTCCGGGCGCACATCAAAGCCACCACAATCTGTCTGTTTCTCTCACGATTTGTCTCTCACACACTCCTTCTCTCTCTCTCTCTCTCTCTCTCTCTCTCTCTCTCTGGCCCACTCCTGTGCACAAACCATGCACAAACTGAAACACATTTGTGTAAGAGTATGTTATGGGAGGGATTCGACATATTCTTTGATCACTGTTCGTCTGACGGAAAATACGCTGCTTTGCTTGTGATTTATTTCTTGACGTTGAAGGCCTTGATTTTAGCATACTTATCATATTTATTTTGCTTTAACACATAAATGATGAGATGCGTGAAAAAAAAATCCCCCACTTTTTGACACCGCCTTATCGTTTCCACATTGATTCCACTGCCCTCTCTGGGACAAAGTAAAGCCACTGCAGCTGCACATCTTCATCTTATTTCTCCTCCATCCTGCCTGTCATGTTTACTTGATGTTTCCCTCTCTCCTCTCTTCTGCAGGATGCATGGTTTCAAAGGGACCACAGAACAAATCAGAGGCCCATCCCTGTGCACCGATGGCCTGTCTCTCATTTCACATGGAGATTGAAGGGCAAGTCTCCCCCTGGGGCGTCATAGGGGGATCAGGGGGCCTCAGTAGCACCCGCCACCCCCGGGGGCCTCTTGTGTTTCCACTGCGTGGGAGCTGGACCGTGACACACACCAAACATGGAGCCCACCGCAAGTGCCTCTGCCCCGCGATCTGCTGTCTGGTGCACGCAGTCGTTGGAAAAGCCCTGAGAGCTTCGCCTGCATCCCTTGTTAGCTCAAGGTCGTGTGTGAGTGGAGTGTGTGTTTTGGGTTTGGCATCCTTTGAAAAGATATGACAATAACAGGCCCTTGAGCAGGAGTTATTATGTGTTTGGCTGACAGCGGGAGCTCGTGTTGCCGTGATGGAAGTTGGATGCTTCCCAGTGTTGTTTTGAGGTGCTTTGGGTTTGTTAGTCATAGCTTACTGTAAAGTGTCTCCTAAGACGCTCCTATTTAGAGATTGTTTTGTGCACAGCGACTCTGAAGTGGTGTCACGGGTCAGCTCCTCTGGCTTCCCCCGGTGGAGGATGTGTGGGGCTTGTGGATCTGTGAAAACAACAAGGCAACTCAAGATCAATTCCAGGTTGACGGTGCACACTGTATCAGCACGAGACGTGGCTCCAATCTTCCTCCTTGTCTGTCTCCAGCTCCAGTCTTTCTGGGCCTCCATTAAGCTCCCTCGGCTTTCACATGACACAGCGATACCCATCAGAAGCTGCATGACAGCATATGGACCTGAGTGACATTTGATGTATGTGGCAGGAGTGAGTGCAGCTCCCCTCTGCGTCTCCCATTCATGTGGCGAGGGCAGGATTAAGACTTTATCCAATAGAGCAGGAGCGGAGAAGAACGAGCTCGGGTCAGATCTGCCTTGAATTAAGTCAGTGTTGCAGCAGGAATAATACAATCACCTCCCCCAAAACCCTGTAACAGTACTGAAGGGTAACGTATGTGTGCATGTATTTGTTTGTGTGTGCGTTGCGAGCTTGGCCTGCGCCGAGCCTGCGACCAAACCACAGGCTGGTGTCCTTTACAGAGAAAAGGGGTCTCTGTTGACGGTTCAAACACAGCCCACGGCCCCAGCTTCAAAAGGCCCTCCCCAATCATCGCACCCACTTACAGCCAACGGCGCATGTCACTTAATGTGGACCACACTATTCATCAATTATGGTGAGCTCAGGGGCCATCCAACACCCGCACCGCAGCTCCACAAGTAGTGAGTTGTCTTCTGTTCTGACTGAAGCCCCCCCCTCCCTCCCTCTGCCGTCCTCAAAGCCCATCTGTTGCAGGAGGTGTGGTGTGAGACCACTAACTCCTCGGAGCTGTCACACAAACACTGCTCCGGCTTTGCCTCTTCTTTTATGCCCTGTTATCTCGCCACAACTCCCCAAAAAACTCCTCGTCCTCTTGTACATTGGGCTTCCTGGAGTGTGCTTTAAGCTCCATAATAGCTCACTTCTTCCCCTTCCTAATGTAATTGCCATCCTTGTCCATCCGCACCCCCTCCGCTCATCCCGTACACTTGCTTTGAAAGCCACAGTAGGCTAATGCACACGCCTGTCAGACACACACAAGCCCGCGACCTTGCCCTCCCACTCGCTGTTCATCCGTCCCCTGGCAAGCGAACTGAGTCGAACTGGAACTCATTTAACGTCATCCGATTTTTTGAGATTTGGCCACGGAGCGTTAGCGAAGCCAAAATGCCTTCGCGCTATCCAAGTGACAAAACGTATGTTAAGGTTGTAAGAGCGGGAATAAATGACACAAATGTGGCAACCATATTTAGAGATCCCTTCGAGCAGACGGATGACGGCACGGCGTGCAAACCTGAACCAGACCACACAACATTATCTATGTCTCGTTGCTCTCTTCTACTTCTTCTTCTTCTCTCCAGTCTCTGTCCAACTTCCTCCATGACATCTGGACAGGGCTCGGGTCAGGCCGGCTCGGCGTGAGGGGATGAAATGAACTCTCACGCTGGCCGGTTCACCCGGGGCGCGCCTCCACTTGTGCCTCTCCTATCCCCAAGAGCGGTTCAGCTGCTGGTACATGTGCTGCTGGTTCAGAGTGTGTGTGTGTGTGTGTGTCCTCCGGAGCCCTAACCTCAGCAGCTGTGTGTGATTTTCTATTCATGTTATCTGGGGGCTTCTTTCCTGTTATGTTTTTCTGTCCGTGCTCACACCTTGTTCTGCGCGGCAGAGACACGTTCTGGTCAGATTGTGGATGAGAGCTGTTTTATGTCAGCTGCATCAATATCTGGATTTTTATTCAGAATCATTGGTGAAAAGGCAGATAATAAAAAAATTCCCTTTCAGTTTCTGAAATTTAGCAGAAAAGGCCCATTCAAGCCTGTTTTTTCTAAAAACGAATAAGAACATTTTTGAACAAGTTAATCTATGAATCAGTGTTATTTCCATGTATTTTTTGATATTATGTGGAGATACTTTAAATTGGGGAGGTTGTACTCGAGAGGTTACTTCAACAGTTTCCACAGTGTATCTAGAAAGATTGCCTCAATTAATTTGAAAGAAAAATAGAAAATATTATTTCATTAAAAATACATATTCGTATAGTGAGTCACTTGTAACACCTGAGCACCACAGGTTGCAATTGAGACTACATGATCTAAAAGTGATGGATTAAGAGTTGAAATAGCTAAAAGTAATGGAAGAATGGTTGAAATATTTAGCTTAAAGTAACGGCTGAGGTCTAACTAGTAGAAGTACAAATATAAACTTGACTGAACCAACCTAAACATTGAAAGTTGAATTACATGAAGAAAGACTTTTATATGCACAACATCCACTTTTACACAGCTAATAGTGTTAAATAACATCCAGTTTAACATGAGTTCAAATGAACAGATTTGGAACACACAATGTTGATGTTGGGGTACTTGAGTTCATCTGGCAGGGCTTTGAGCATATGTCAAAGAAAAAAAAGAAGTAAAAACCAATGCTTTAAATTTTGCATCTCATATTCTGGCTCTCTGAGTGTTAAAAAATATCAGAGCCTTCAATATATTTTGCATTTGCTAAATGACTTTTTGCGCATTATAATAATTACATCAATGGATACAATTAGTTATTTTCATTATATTTTGTTTTCTATTACATTCTGGTGAATTTGTTACATAAATTCATGTTGGACACACACACACACACACACACACACACACACACAGACATACACAAACACACAGTCGGATGGGGCAAGCATTGCTTCATAAACAATTGCAGCCACACACGCTCACGCTAGGAAGGAACATGAAAACAGCACTAATGGGAAAAAGATGAGAGGGCTGAGAGCGAGCACACCCAGAGAGAGAGAGAGGGAGAGAGAGAGAGAGAGAGGAGGAGAGAGCCGGCTGGTGGACACCGCCGGCTCAGCCCTGCTGGCACACGCTAACAGCCTGGGATCAGACACAAAGATTGCTGCTGTCACATTGTTAACAAAGTCCACTTGAATTACTAGGTTGAATATTATACATCTGATCTATGGCACTTGTGTGTTGTTTTAATTTCTTCCTCATGGAGCCCATTGTTTTGCCTTCTTTGGGGTTTGATCCCTTACATACATACAGTAGATTCCTGCTGCTTTACTTAACTGCTGCTGTTCTTTCACCAACATTTAAAAAAAAAAAAAAATCTAAATCAAACAAATAACTTTGATGTACAATTATTACAATTTGATTTCCAAAATGTATTTATTTATTTTAAATATAATTAAAAGAAATGTAAAGCCAAATTAAACATATGATTGTGCCTTTATTATTTCTAAATGATATGTTTTTGCTCTTTTGTCAGCAGTTTTATTTAACTAATAACTATTAAAAACTATTTGGTCTTGTATGTGGTCTTATGTATACTGTGTATACTGTGTATACTTCCATATCCACCTACCTCTTGTCTTGTATATACTGTATATTATATTTTATTTATCTGCACACATTCTGAATACTCTGCAATATTTCTGCATATAGTTCGCACTCGGCTGTATATATATATATATATATATATATATATGCCTATGTTCTCCTAGTCTTGTTAGTCTGCTCTTTGTTGTTAGTCTACTTATGTGTAAGTACGTAGATCAAGTGAAACTGGCCAATAAAACTGATTCTGATTATTTTATTTTTTTGGTATTTTGAGTAATTGTTGGTGTAAGCTGACATTTCTCTTCACTTCATCAGAGCAGCTACTTGTGTTCAGGTCAATCAAACTGATTCAAACAATTATTTTGAATGTTTAAATGTTTAATATTGAATGTTCGTGTCAGTAAAAATTATATCCGAAACGATCGACCTCGGTGCAAAGAATCTGGAGCGTTTCATGATAAAGTGTGATGCCCGTGTGAAGCAGCAGCGAGAGGAAAACGGCCCCTGTGCTCTTAAGGAAAATGTGTGTCATCTTGTTTATTTTCCTTTGGTTTGCTGTCTTTTCCAGCCCATAGGGCGAGATGATAACAAAAAAATATTGCGGCGTCCACGTCTCGCAGCGGACTGCCCCTCCGGTCCGACGAGGGACCGCGGGGCCCTTGGAACAACATTTCTGTGCTGCGAGGGAGAGGAGCGCGAGTTACAGCCTGTGTGTTAATGATGGCTCACTGGTGATTCCCTCGCATGTTTGTTCAGATTTTGGCTTCTCTTATACATACAGGCACAAATCAAATCCGCATCCCTTTTTTTTTTCTTTCGCTCTGTCCTGATGATGTCTCATCTTCCAGAACTGATATTGGCCACCGCTGCTCTGAGAGACTCTGGCGCAGAACTGGACTTGATTTGTGCTATTTTTGATCCCTGATGCTTTTGTTGCGCCGTATCTTCCTGAAGAAATTAAATCCCCCCCCCTCCGAAAAAGAATTCTCATTAATTTCTCTCCGTGATGCCAAACTCTATCATTGCTCTCTCTGTCTTATCCGTGATGTGTATCCAGGAAGGCTGAATAATATTTGGACAGGTGTTCTTTCATATACATTAACTTCAAGGACTCCACTGTGCTCTTTCATTGCAGTTTCATAAAGAGGGAAAAAAAAAGCAGCATATCCTGGTTGGTGGGTTCTTAAGCTGGTACTGTATACTGCAGTCTATACTATGTGTAATCCCTAACAATAAAAAACTGTTTAGCACCAATTTTCCTTTACTTTTAAAACCTTCTTTTTTCCTGTTTCAGACAACTGTGGAGGCCACATCTGGAAGACAGATGTAGTCCCAGAGCTTATTCTCTGCCTTTGACTCTGGCTCTCTCTCTCTGCTCTCCCTCGCTGCTTCTCACTCACTCTCTCTTTCTCGCATCTTTCCCTCCCTCCCCTCTCTTTTTGGGAAACATGAGAGCTGGGCTAATTCTCTCTCTCTCTCTCTCTCTCTCTCTCTCCCACCCCGGCCGGACCACCCACATTCGGAAACGCCTAGCTGTTCCTGAGGCAGAGCCGCCGGCAGTTTAAGAGAGACAGAGGGCGAGCAACAAGAGTGAGAGATGTAAGGATGGGTTATGACTGACGGTTTTAGCAGAGTATCAATTACATCAATGTCAAAGCCATAACCTGCCATTGTGTGAGGAGGAGAGAGTCTGGGAGAGACCACTTTAGTGCTCAGCTGAGTTCACGCAGCATGAATCCTGCACCGCAGCTATCTTTATCCACTCACTTCATTCTGCAACATATTTCACGCTGCTTAACAACAAAAAAAAAAATGCATCTTATGAAAACAAAATGCCTGAAGCTTGCCTCCGTAAATAAGAGGAAATGCTCTGTAGCTTGATCACACACAAAAAAGGAAGCACTTCGGATTCAAAGATCTTAGAGAAATAACAGTGAAGTGTACTTAAAACAGCAGCTTTTATTTGCTTGGTAAGCAGTAAATAAGTATCTCTCAGTTCTCCTCAAACATGTAAACTTCTTCACTATAAAGGTCAATGTCTCCACCATGTGGACGTTTCTTAGTATTGCCTCTTTACAAAAAGTGTTTTTTTTTTACAATCTGCATTACCACTTTCTAAAAAGTCTAATCAGGCTTTAAAAGTTGATACTGATAAGGTTTTAATGGCTAATAAATAACATATTGTTTCTTTACAGATGACTAATAATCCACTCATAAAGACAACTTTTTTGTTGCCAAGTTGTGAAGAATCTGTTTGGCTGGTGTTTATCCTCTTTAGGTTCTAGTTAAAGCTGCGCTACTCTTTATTTTTACATTGACAATGGATGACATTACTACTTGCATGTGAAAGAACTGGCACATAATGATGAACTCCAAGAGAATTATCACCCGACTCTGCAGTTTCTTTCAGTTCTAAGGAGCTTTTTAGTGTTTTTCAGTTCATTGTTTTGTTTTTTTCTGGCCCATAATTGACATTGTTTTGCTTCACTCTCACCAGTCTCATGGCATCATTTTTGCAAACAGGTACTAAAAACCTGCTGTACAATACCTGCTCAAA
Organism: Holacanthus passer; assembly: GCA_025331565.1. Classification (NCBI taxonomy): domain Eukaryota; kingdom Metazoa; phylum Chordata; class Actinopteri; family Pomacanthidae; genus Holacanthus; species Holacanthus passer. The sequence goes on from JAFREQ010000043.1 coordinate 355,946, forward strand.
ACTGAACAGCAGGCAAAGTTAGAGACTAGCAGATATTTACCTCAGGAGTTGGTGGAGACTAAAAACAGAGAGTTAATCAGGTGGTCAGAAACAAGACTCTAAATGAATGCTAATGTTGCTCCACATCTGTTGTATGTTTAAATAGCTTCCAAGCAAAATTGTCATATCAACATTAAAGGTAGCAACTAAGCTTGTTTCTGCTGCCCCCAAGTGGCCCAAAAAAATAGCTATTGCAGTTTCCATCTGCACAGTTAATATTATTAATTTATTCATTACTTCTTCAGTGGCTAAGTTAAACCATCAAGATGAGTAAGTAAGCTAACAAGGAAGATAGAGCAAAACTATACACCAGTCCAATAGATTTTTCAAACCTGGCAACCCAATTGTTGTTTTTATTAATGGCTTATTGCTGATCTATGAAGCAGGATTTATTAACCATTAGATAACACAATTTGCTTAATTAGAGAGTGGTGTCCATTGTGAAATAGAACATAAGCACTGGTGCTCAGTGGTCAAACGTAAATACTCTTTTGCATGCTAGCTGTAGGCTAATAGCTCAGTAATACACTGGTGTGCTGAATACAGTGGAATGACTTTAAGGTGCATAATACATAAATATCTGAGATTAAGTCTCATTTTGTTTTCTGTGTTTTTCTTCTCTTCACCTCAGTCGCCACTGATCCCACAGTGGCCCCCATCATACCTCCAAACGGCCCTCCCACAAACAGGCCGACCAGCGCTCCCAGCAGGGCCTCCCTCCTCACGAAGGCCAGCAGCCACTTCATCCAGGCCGTCAGCTTCTCCCACAAGCCCCAGAGGAAAGGGGGAGCAGGGCAGGAAGGTGAGACACTGGCACAGGGGAAAATATCATCTACATCCACATTCAAGTCATCTATGCTCCTCTCCGCCTCCTCCCGGACTGATTCCATTTCTTCTTCCGTCACGTGTTCCTCCGGTGGTGAGTCTGTGGGAGACACCTGGTCGTTGACCTCCTCTCCTCTCCTCCGTCTCACCAGCTCCAACTGCCTCTCTCTCACTCTTTCCTCGGCCTCCTGGTACAGAGAGCAGCTGAGGTGTTGTGTCCCGTCCTCCGCCACTGCCTGCTCCACCTTCTCCAGCAGCTCCTCCACAGCTTTCCTCTCCTCTGCTTCTCCCTTGCGGGTTTCGAGGGTGTGGTAGCGGTCGCCGCATCTTTCCACCAGCCCCAGGAGGTCCTTGCGCCATGTGACGAGGTATTCCTCCAGCGGCTCGTCCTCCTCCAGCTCCTCGGTGTGGGTGAAGAGCATGATGGTGTTTGAGCTGACCGCAGAGGGGCCGAACAGCTGCTTGAGGACATCCAGCGCCTGCTCCTCTCCATCAGCTGGCTGGTTCACGGGGACACACAGTAGGAAGGCATGTGGTCCAGGGCTGGACAAGGCGATGAAGGAGGATATGTGTCTTCTCCTTTTCTCTGGGTCGCAGTCTGTGCCGAACCAGGCTGGACTGGAGACCACCACCACCTACAGAGAAGTGGCATAAAGTCAAGGTTGTTTGTTTTTTGCTGTTGAAGTACATTAATGCAACAAATTTATATAGAAGGAAAAAGAACATAGTACAAGTAGAACTTTGTATAGCTCATACTTAAGGTCAGTTATATGAAAAGTAGTAATTCCTTCATTTTGTACTTTTGTACTTTTTGAATATTTGCATTTGTCAAGTCAATTAAATATATCACGATAAACATGTAATTTAAAACGCAACTCTAGGAACTGTCTCATTAAGACATTCATAGCATTACCACCACCAACCACAGGTGTCACCAAATCAACCTGAATTGAAATCTTAAGGATCATAACTTGGCCACGTTGTTTGCAACTGCATATGACTTTGCAGACAAATGCATATATTAATAATATTTATAATAGAGGCAGTATTTGCCTTTTGGTTGCTGTTATTGTTTGTTCTCAGTTCCCTCCACAAGTGATAACACTATAGATGCTGTTGTTGCTTACTTGATGATCAGAGATATGAGTGCAAACAAGGTCATTGCTTAGGAGAGATTCAAATGTAGCAAAAGCCAATATGTGTCACTGATAACTCCTTTATTTATAATAACTCTCCGAACTTATGAATATTGTGCTTTGCTGTTATATTTGAATTCTTGTATAATCTCTGATATGAGCTCTCTTTAACTTTAAACCCCTTCCTTACTGTTCTCATATACTCTAATCATTTGATTCCCTGCAGTCTGATGTCTTTTGCAAGCAGACTGTCTGATCCATACCTGTCTGCCTGCAGCCTCTCCTCTGTGTTTGCTGCTCCCCTGGTTCTCAGGAGCCTCTGGGCCCTGCTGGGAGTCTTGCAGGCCCAGGATGGTGCAGGCTGCTGATCTCTGTCCTGAACCCGCCCGGCCCAGCACCACAAGCCTCAGCTCTGCTCACACACACAACAGTGACACAAAATGAATATATAAAGAATAGTGGGTTTTCATGCTATACTGCACTTTGTTTATGTGAGTATAGTTAATGTATACTTAGTGTGTTAGACAAGTTTTTCAGCTGCACTGGTGGCATCTAATGACAATCACATGACTTGATTTCTATTTTTCCCTCATATAAAAGTGACAGGTCTTGTGCATGTTGTCCCTCCTCACAGTGTCCAGCTGATACAAAAATAACACAAATGCCATCGTGTCATCATCATGTCCAAGTTAGTGGCAGCGCCCTTTGCAGCTGCCGACACAAACAACGCCAGAGAGCAGCCACACCTACACTCACTTTTCCTCCTGTCGTGTCTCACAAACACAGAGATATGACAGACAGACGTTTAAAAAAAAAAAAAAAAAAAAGAGTTATCCAGCCTACCTGATCGAGAAGCAGATGTTGCCATGTCTGCCCTGCTCGCTGCCGTGTTTGGTGTTGGCCGGACTCACTTCCTGGTTCCTGCGGGCTGACTCAGTCCTGCCTCTGATCACTGACTCCAGCCCACAGGAGGCACGAGGAGGCCTGAGGCATGCCAGCAAGACTGCGTGGTATATTTGCATGCAATCAGTTGATTTTTAATTCTAATATATGTTTTATTTAATGTGTATAATGCATATGGTGAAGCATCTATCATTAATACAATCAGTGATGGAAGAAGTAATCAGATTAATACTCCACTATTCACTTACTCTATTACAAATAAATGTTCTGCATGTTACTTAAATAAAAGTATGAGTATATCAAGAACTTTAAGTATGAAAAGTAGAAGTGCTCAATGCAGAAAAAAATGTCCCATGTGACTGTTATATTATTATATATTACACAATTAGATTTTTATTACTCATGCATTAAAGTAAAAGCAGCATTTTACTGTTGTAGTCGGTTGAGGTGGAGCTCATTTTCATTCATTCATTTTGTTTTGTACAGGACTGCAACTGTTGACTACTTTCATAATGGATCCGCCTTGTTTGGTTTGCAAAAATCCAGAACATGAAATGCTGTCACACTGACCCAAAGTGACACCTGTACCATGAAAAGCTTTTGCATAAAAAAAGAACTTATCTAAAACTAATCAAAATAGTTACCAGTTTATTTCCTCTCAATTGACTGATTAATCAAGTAATTTTTTCAGCTGCACTTGTAAATGCTGTTGGATAGTTTCATTTAGAACCAAGCATATTTTCTGAGCTCTTTTAATGTTTTGTGTGTCAAGTAACTAGTAACTAAAGCTGTCAAAATAAGTACAGTACTGGAGGAAAATGAAGAGGATCACCAGTTGTTAGGATTCATCCTCTGGCTACCATGAATGTCCGTACAAAATCTGGTGGCAATCCATCCAGAAGGTTGCAGAAATATTTCGGTCTGGACCAAAGTGATGAACCTCTCGACCAGGATTGCAGTTCCTAGAGCTGCGCTGGTAGCAGGACTAATAAAAAAAAAAGCAGAATCTGAATTTGGGAACAGATCGTTTTTTAATATGATGCCATTTTGTTAAATGTCTGACAGTGATTTGTTGAAACAGCTCCTCATTACAACAAGGTGGCACCTAAAGGTGTTTTCGATCCTACAGTACAGTCAAAATCTAAATGTTGTATGCAACAGCAAAATATCAAATGTATAAAACAGCAAGGCATGACAGCTCTTTTCACATGGTAAAAGAAAAACTAAAGCAGGTGTCAAATATATTACGTTATGTTGATGACGACCAAAAGGCAATGACTAAAATGTTCCTGTACATTTCAGTAAAAAAATCAGTCAACAGTCTCAAACCCACTTCACAGCTACACAAACACACACACACACACACACATTCAGTATAGTACATACAAGCGTACACCCATTTATACAGCAAACTGTACAGTAACAGTAAAACTAAGCTGACATGCCAGGAAAGATTAATATGTTCAGTAAAATGTTTAATTTTAAAAATATAACAATTAGAAAATTAAGAGAACAAGGCTTTTTTTAAAAATACTTTAAAAACATGTTGACACTAAAAAATATCCAAGTTTTCTGATGCCAAGCAGTGGCTTAAATTAAAGTCCAAGGTTCACTCCTGTCAAACATGTTGATTTCCGATACAAAAATCACTCCACGTTGATTGATCATCCTTCACTCACAGCCCAGGCATGATGTAGGCAATGTTGTCCAATGTATTTGACTGACAGAAGGAGAGAGAGAGCTTTGTTAGAAAACAGCAATAAAGATGCACATACGTACTCCTGAATGTGTAGAGAAATGCATTCAAACATTTACATTATTGTGAAGTGAAGAAGCCATAAAGCTGAAAACACCCACAGTACTTTAATTTATACGACTTTCCTAAATGCTAATACCATACCAGGACATTTCGAGGACATCCGTTTAACTGTGGTATCTGTGCTGTGAGACAGGTCAGCGGTCCCAGCGCACACAAGATGGAGTCCAGAAGCACAGACAGACTGCCGGACACTGCCACCATCCCCTAACGCAAAGAAACATCTCCGCATTATACTTCAAATAGAAAATAAGGTGCAAACTCAACAAACAACTCTGTAAACTCTTCAGCTACAGCTTTTTTTTTTTTAAAAGACTAAACTTTTGAAATACATATGTTGAAACTTACCTCTGTTTCCTGTAGCCGATGCCCAATCAGGGACAGGGACTCTCCCAGTAGCTGCAGGTGAGCTGCTGCATCAATAGGATCCACATCTGGGACTCGTGCAGGGGATAAGGACACAGTGCTGGGCGCTCTGGTCGGTGACACCATCCCTGTTCCTGTTCCTACAACTTCCATGACCAAACACAGTTGAAAGACAACAGTAATGAGAACTAAGAGTTATTGAACAGAGTTGAAATGATAAATGATAATGATAAATCTTCTTTCTATATGTTGAAAACATTCACACGGCAGTCAAAGATACCTTTGCTTTTGCTCTCACTGGCGCTCTTGTGTTTGAGTGTGGTGGCCTCAGCTTTGTTCTGTTTATGTTGCAGATACTGAGCTTTCTGTCTCCAAACCTGCACGGGAGAACAAACAGTAAACACAGGATGTTTAGTGAACCAACACACCTGCAAGCACAAACAGTGACATTCAAAAGCTTTTCCAATATCAACTGCAAATAAAGAAAAACTTACTAATTTGTCTTTCTCTGGCATCGCCTTCCACACCTCTGCCAACTTTTTGCTTAGCTCACCAAACACTGCAGATTAGAAACACAAGCATACTCTTTAAAATATGTATTTTGGTGATATTTGAAAGGACTATATGCCAATCAGTGTCACTACAAAAGTTATACTGTATGTCACTGTATTACCCACCTAGTCCTGGCTGTTCTGCATTTATGTTGACTCTGTACTCTTTACAAAACACCTGATACGCTGTTGTGTTCTTCTTCTTGGGCTAAAAGAGGACAAAGAAATTAACCAATGATGCAAGACACATACTTTTTGTATTCAGTCAAATGTGTTTTGCATAGTCAGCAATTCACAACCACATTGACAGATGTTAGTCTCATGTGTTAATGAACTCTACAGGCAACATCTACAGTAGGGTTGGTGATTTAATGCCAGTGACTCAACACTTATTTCATATGTCTGGCATTCGAAGTTCATTTTGCAGTTTGACTGTTGCAAGAAATCTGACTGAACAGTATTGTACCTTATCTTTATCCCTATCGTGCTTTTCTCGATCTTTCTCCTCTTTCTTCTTCTTCTTCTCTGTCATCCCGTCATTGCCTTGATGGTGGTGTGGAGGGACGGGCGTGCCCATGGCATACATCGGACCAACCGCGCTGTGAGTGACAGTGGGGTGGGAGTGGCTGTGGCTTCTCGACGAGTCTGATGAGTGTCAGATAGATATAAAGCACCACTTATGAAGTATAGGCACAATCAGCTGATGGATAACCTGAATAACTGAATGCTACCTTTCAGTTTCATCTTCAACTATTACTACTAGACTCTTACACTTTATAGGATGTACATTATTGAATTCAGCTAGGCTCAGCAAAAGCCAGACCCAAAACTGAAATGCATAATAACACTATTATTATAGGAGGGGCAACTACAACATATTTATTATGTAAACTCACCTCCAAATCCTTTGCTGTGTTTCTTGTCCTTCCCACTTTTATCCTTGTCTCTGTCTTTTTCTCTGTCCTTTTTCTTCTTGCTTTTTTTGCTCTTCTTCTTCTTTTTTGACATGTGTGTGTACGAATCATCTATAACCAGTTCGCCTGCCTCCAGTTCACCCCCAGACGAAGAGCTGTCATCCCCCATGCCACCTCCGTAATGACCTGTATGACAGAGAACACAGTGATGATCATTAATAAACAAAACAAACCAGGGGGGTCTAAATAATTAAAGGCGGTATGGCACATCGGGACTACATGTGCATCAATAATATACATCAATACAGCTTCTTAGCTCTTTCTTCACTTACTACTTCACAGCTAATTATTGTTAGTTTAACCCTAATGCATGAGGTAAATGCTAAGTAAATGTATTTAGCATTATTAGACTGGTTTATTACATGGTCAAGAATGAAATGCATCGGTCACTATCAGAGGACAGGTGTGTTGATTGTATTTTAAATACCGTCAGTCTAGTTATTAGTAAGATGTTACATGTACTATTTGATTTCAGCCTTTCGAAGAGAGAGATGACATAACTTGCATCATGGAATACAATTTAGGGCTAGCTTACCTTCCACCTCTACCTCTTTCCCCACTACAGGCAGTGGATCTCGATTCTGCTGCAGTTTCTTCTTGGGCGACTTTGAGAGCTGCATCCTGTCTCTGTCCTTCTCTTTCTTTATACCTCCTTTGGATGAGTGGGGCGTGAACGGGAAGCTCTCTCCTTCCTCTTTTTCTGGCGACATTATAAGCTTCATCTTTAACCCATCTGCCTCGCGTAACGTCAAGGGTTCCTCTTTGGGAGCTCCACCGTGGAACAGAGACGACTTTGAGGAAGAGGAGGAGTGCTTTTTGGAGGAAGAAGATGATGATGAAGATATGGGGCGGGAGTGAGAGAAGGAGTGGCTCCCTTTGCTTCCGCCGCTGCTGCTGCTCTCGCGTTTGCGGTCCTTGGAAGAGTGCGACGAGAATGAGGGGTAGGAGGGCTTCTTGTGCAAGTGGGGACTGGGGTCTGAACCTGTGGCCAGTGGAGAGGTGATAGCCTGCAGGAGGCCCATCGCTGTATCTGTCGGGTGAGAGGATGAGGGGGACGAGAGAGTCGGGGAGCGGTCTGCAGACTTGTGCTTTTTCTTGTGGGGAGGTGGACCTGAGCCATCGTGGTCTGTCACAAGGATGATAATAAAGATAAAGAAAAATGTAAACACAGTCGCAGAGTCATTTTTTGGAAATTAAGAGATTATTACAATATAATAACTTTTCACCTCTGTAATAGTAGTCATCACCATGTTTCTTCTTCTTTTTATGTGAGTCCCCTCCAAGCATGAAAAGTTCAGAATCCTGATTTGGAATGACACAGTTGCTTACCAATCCATAGACACACAGGTTCAACATATTAAAATGACACCATATTGAGCCGCATAATATCGTAAAAGCTTTCTGCGATATTAAAAAATTAGGCCATGTTATTTCAGAGAAATAACTTACCTTGGGCCGTTTCTTGGAAGACTTTCGGACCTGAGCAGCGATCTCCTCTTCCTCCCTTAGCAGGTCCTTGTATGATCTCCTCTTCTCCCTCTGGCTACGACCAGCTACAAGACCCCTTTCTCCATCCATCCCCACATCTGGAATATAAAGAATGAGAATTATAATCCTTACCTTTAAAGTACAAATATGATAAAACTGAGAATAATTAACATTGTCCATGTTATGGGTCTGGTTACATCCATGTCTTTTGAAATGCTCTCTGCCAGTTGGCACAAGGAAGATATACAAAACTGTATATATTTAACAAGCTTGTATAGTAGGAACAAAGTACAACTAAAAGCAGTGTACAGTCAGACTTTACCCATTCCTCCTTTACTCTTGATCTCCTCAAAAGCCATGGTTTCTCCTTTGTCTATGTGTCACAGTATGTCACTGACAACATGAGGGAGGATACTGACCTGCAAAGTGAAGAAAAAACAATTAAAATGCAATCTAAGGTATTGGACATATAATATCTATTCTGTACTAAAACTGATAGGAGCAGTTTAGCGTTAGACAACAACAAAGTGGAAAACTTCAGCCATTTGTTTCTACATTTTTTCCCATCTTGCAACGTTATCTAGATCAAAAAATGTAATTACACCTGAATAAGTACTTGGTTGCTACAACTCTTGCTGCTCAGTCCTGCCCTGATCAGTGAAAGCACCACTGGAGCTGCAGGTGAGCTGGACATAAAGCTAACGATCCTCTAAAGTGGACAAGTGCTCGATGCTGCTTCTTCAGGAAAACTACAATTTGCCTCATATTGCAATAATGATGTGGTCTCACTCCTACAAAAGACTACAACAAAAATGATAGCTAAACAAATTCCCGCCTACTTTCATACAGAAACACAAACACACCCCCTCTCCATTTACTTTGACTCCCTAGCATCCCAACATCTCCAGCAGCCGGATCCGTCCGGCCGAACGTTCCCTCAGCTCGCCGGGGAGAGCAGCTGAGGAAAGACCGAGGCTTTCCCCCGGAGCTAGGCCGCGGCAGCCTCAAGTGCACAAAACACTGCGGCGGATGCGCATTCAACTCTGCTCATGTCTCCGTCTCCTCCGGACTGGTAGCATGTGTAGTTTATAAACACCAGGAGGAGAGGAAAGAATGTGTTTATTAAATATTACTACCTCTATGGGCTCTCCAATTTACGCGGGTCCGGCCGCCATCTTTTATTATCGGCGAAACAACAATACGTGTCCATGAAGGGGAGGGGCTTTGTTAAAGCAGCCAATCGGCGTGGAGGAAAAGTAGCCATATTAGCAGTAAAGTCCTGATAGAAGATTTCCTTTATAACACAGCCTCTCATTTAATATGTTGATATTGGAATAAGTAGATTAACTTGCAACATAGAAACAGATAGATAGAGCCTTCTTTGTCATATTGCATTAAAGACAATATTGTACAAATATAGCCAAACATATTGATTTATTGATTCACATAGATCCATTTCCAACAATAGCCAAATCACTTTTTACAGTACAGTTCACATATAAACATGCAGTACAAGAGAAAAGGCAACGAGATACAAATATGCTGCTGATAAGAAAACCAAAAAATGCAACAGTGAAAACTGCTTAATCATTTCGTGAGAAAATTGTCTCAGACTTATCATAGAACTTAGCTGATAGTGACAGACAAAGACTTGTCAGCACAGAGCTGAGTCTCTCTCACTCTCAGTGGTCACACACACACACACACATGCACACACACACACACACACACAATAGAGAGCAGAGGTCCCACTTCAGGATTCACTTCTGTTCCACTAGCTTCCTCCTCAATGTATTTTTCCCCTAGGGGATCCTTTTGTCCTTTTTCTGAAAAGTTAATGTATGATACTCTTTTAGTCCATAACCTAAATGGATACATACGACACTTCAGTAGTGGGCATTAAAATCTGAGCAACTTTCCTCTTAACCAAGGCAACAATATTTTTGTCAGCATTGTTAGCATATTAGTCTTAGCCACAGATCCAGCAAAACCTCACCAGAGCTGTAAATGCTCACAAAATAATCACTGTCTTATCTTGGTTAAGATGACAAGGTGTTCAAATGTTGCTGCCCAGTACAGTAAGACTATAGATAAATATTTAGTTTGGTAGTTTAGTGGAGCAGAGGCTTGTTTGAGAAGGACCAAGACCTCAGCTCTCTATACACTGTATTTTCTACCTATCTCCCAAATTCTGTTTCTGTAGACTGAGTGATGTGAAACTGGCCAATAAATCGGTCACCTCATCCACCTGAAAAAAAGCAAAAATACATACAACCATGTATGAGTAAATGCATAATAAATACGCAATATATACAATTCTAACAAACACAAGTTTACGCCACAACTGTTTTTTTATGCATGTATTGTATGTAGGTCTCACCTGCTCTTTGGTGCGTGTGTGCTGCAGCTGTGTCGAAATGTGCTCCAGCCTCTCTTTAGCTTCACTCTGGCCCATTAAGTTCAGATATTCCCTCAGCATTTGAATTATCTGCAAAGTAAAGTAGAAAGTTGCAAAAACAATCAAGATCTATCCAAAGCCTAGAGTCATAAGCACAGCAAGTCAACAAATTGTTCTACCTGTGTGACTTCCCCTCTCAGGGTTTCTAAGCTGCGTGAATCTCCCTCCTGCAGAATGTTAAGCTTGGAGCGTGCTAGATGCAGAGGGGTCCTGCCAGCTCGGTCGAGAGCATCCACACGGGCTCCTTAACAGAGACAGTAAGAACACAAATCTCTTAATTACACAGTCTCAATTAATTCTGAGTTTAACTGAAAAATAATCACACTCTCTAGAGTTTATCAACTCTTAATTAAAGGATCAGTGTTGTTATAGATCTAGCAACATCACTCAAAATTTGTTTGTCGAGCTATATCACAAACTTATTCTTAAAGTCTGTACATAATGCTTCAATACAGACATTTATGTGGTTATAGTCCTACAATTCTACAATTTCATTTAGCAGACACTTTTATCCAAAGCGACATACATTCACATACCGATGGAACAGCCATCGGGGGAAATTTGGGGTTCAGTATAATGCCCAAGGACACTTAGACACATTTAGGCCCTGGATCAAACCACCATCCGATTGGTGGACAACTGCTCTATCTCCTGAGCTATAGCTGCCCCACAGCCCCTCCAGTCCTACAGCTGAACTGGAATGTGGTAAATTACTTTAGAATGAAATTATTTTAAATTAGCGTCTGTTTGTTGTAAGCAGCCATCTCTTGTGGGAAATATACAGGTAGCTGAGAAATTATTGAAATTTTACCATGGCCACAGAAAATAGTTGCTTCTCATTGGCTGACAGGTGTTCAATTGCCACAACACCAAAAAAAAAAAGTACAACAGTTTATTCAACATCTTCAATCAGTGCTCATGGTAGCCTGCATGTATCTATGAAAATCCAGCAATACTTTTGCTTTATATGTTAATGGTTAAATTCACGAACAGACTAAGTTACTTCTACGAGAAGTCTGTTTGGGAAACTTCTTACAAAGAATAACCTAACTCCTATAGGAGCCCTGCTATAATGGAAAAGTAAGCAACATGTATACACACAGAATTCAACCCCCTACAGTGGTCTTACCTCCTCTCAGCAATGTGGTGATTACAGGCACGTGGTTAGTACAGGCCGCTGCAGAAACACACGTTACAATGGGCAACGTTCATCACAAAACATAAAAATTGTTGTAAATTGTTGCCGTATTGTTGTGACTCATACAAGAAGGAAGTTTTTTTGAAACACTTGTGGCTTGCTAAAACTTCACAAAAACTTTGCTTCATGTTATTCTGCAGCATATCTGTTCATTTTAAACAGTTGTGATAATGAAGCAGCTGCACAGTTGTGTGTCAGAGTGAAACTACAGTCACATGCATTACTGACCACAGTGCTACAGATTGAACAGGCCATGGTGATTGTTCTTTCTTACCCAGATGGAGGGGGGTATTCCCCAGACTGTCTCGCTGGTTGGGGTCAGCGCCGTGACTCAGCAACAATTGCACTACAGTCAAAAAAAAAAAACGACATTTAAAATTTTATTAGTTTAGCATTTAATTGCTGGAATTTAGACAGAACTGTCACTGATTCAAAAATGCAATGCACAATAACACAAAAATGCAGCAACTGACAACAATAACTAACCCAAGGAAGGACTAAAATGTTTGACTAAAAATAAAAGATTTGGGAAAGTGGTCAAGGTTAAACATGGGTAGTGCATGGCCTTCTTGATGAATATATCAATCATTGATTCCTACAGATAAACTCAGGGTCATCTACAGAGGTTTGTTCAGTGGATGGTTCAATGCTGCTACAACAGGATGGATTCCTGCCAGCATGGTGGCTTAAGGCCCAAACACATTGAAAGTGTCTGACGTGCACGCTTTGTACAGTACAGTGCACCTATTGTATTAAATGGCCAAAGGTACACCAAAAGAGTTATGAGGCGTGTCAAACTGCCTTGACACCCATACTCCGGCCTTGCAGAGCCAAATGAGAACCAAGCCACCAAATCTGTTTTTTTTCTGCAGCTGCAGTACTTGTTTGCTGAGAGCTAAAAGGAATAAAAAGCTAACGGGTGTGAGAGAGCACAGCTGAGCCCTGCTAGGTGCTGCACGTTGCTATTCCGCCACAGCACCTAGCAGGGCTCAGCTGTGCTCTCTCAGATCCTTAGCTTTTTATTCCTTTTAGCTCTCACCTCAAAACAGGTACTGTGTCTGCAGAAAAAGAGATTTTCTCATGAGGACACACTGCTGTGAAATTTCTCATCAATAATGGCCAAATTCAGCTGTTATGAATACTTATCTCAGTTCCATAAAGCTGAGGTAAATGTAATAATGTTCTGTCATGACTGTAAGGAGACCAGAGGAGAGGAAACGGTCAGAGCTGGAGAAAGTCTTTTGTTGTTGGGTTTGACACAGGGGCTGCATGCATTATATACACGTGTATGTTTGTGGTGAGGGTCCTTGTGTGCAACTGAGGTCTTCTGTGTCACTACAGAAAGATATGAGGACTACATTAAAAAAGCTACTGCTGGTTTGGTGTTGCTGGCATTTCAAATGTGAAGCCTGCAGTGTGCCATAATAGCATCAAATGACACACATCAAACGAGGCACATCAATTATTGCTTTCAGTGTGTTTGGGCCTTCACACCCTTCCCTTCATCCTGCTGCATTGCATGTGATTTCCTATGACACTGTCATGGACAATCTTATCACCAACCTACCGATGCTCTCGTTGCCATTGCAGGAAGAAAAATGGAGGGCTGTCCTTCCCTTGTCGTCTGCTGCACAGGGGTCAATGTCATCTTGCAGGAGCTTTCGAACTGGAAGAACACAACTTCATTAGCGAAACACAGCCTTTAAACACCCTTCTCTTACACAACTTGCACGGCATTTCACAGGATCACCTTACTGTCCGCCTCACCTGTGTCAATGTCATTGCTGTTCGCCGCTTCCCTCAGCCTTTTCACAGCTGCGGAGATAAGATTCAAAGTGACAAGTATGTAAATACTGATTTATGACTGGATGAATGGATTGCATGGTATCAGAGCAACAAACAAAGGCATTATTCACACCAACTTTGAAGAGGGGTGCTTGTTTGAACAGCAACTGCACAAATACAGTTCATCAGTACAACACTGAGCATGGATGACATTGATATGAAGATGAGACAAGATAGCTGCTGGAATTTTGGTTATCGTGACAAGCGTTAATGTTGGTCTCTCCAGTTATTCATTGCATTTTGTTCTCTCATCTCTGCAGCTCAGTCTGACAGAACACTCAGGACTCACAGTGTTGAAGTTATATGTAGTTCTGATCTGTTTGCACTGCATTTGCTCACCTTATGTTCTTGCACAAACTTTTTGCACTAACCTTGCACAACCTCTACTAGGAATACTAAAGTACTTGTAAATTGCTCTGCATGTTTTTTTGTCTTATGTTGTTATCCTGTTATTTAATGTGATATTTGTTGCGTTTAACTCATATTGTAGCTGCTGCAACACAAGAATTTCACAGTTTGGAACCAATAAAGTCTATCTATCTGTCTGTCTGTGATAGAACTTTATGAGCTTTACCTTTAGACTAGCATATCATCACATTAGCAATATCAAGATACCAAGTCTAAATATTATTACACACAGGAACATTAGCGTTTACAAATGTTGTCAACACCTAGCTCCCTCCACGCGCGCGCACACACACACACACACACACCTAGTTTAGTTTTCATATTAACAGCCTCTTACCATAAATATCTTTACCAATAGGACCGAGGTTCCTCACGGCTCTCTGCTGGCGCCTGGCCCTGCTCCCCGTTATCTTCCCCAGCTTGCTCGCCACGCCGCCGACTCCGACCTCTGCTCGCCCGGGCTCCCACAACAAGTGCAGGTACCTGAGCTCTTTGTCGTCTCTCTGTCCGACCCGACCCAACACCACTTTGCCCTCCCCCGTCCCGCTTATCCCGAACCCGACCGCGGCTGTGCCCCCGTCCTCCATCCCCTCCGCCGTACCCCGCTGCTCCCTCTCCGCCGCCTGCCGGGTTTCATCTTCGGCTCCGGGCTCCAGCATGTACTCCCCCTCGGAGCTGGATCGGTCGTTATCCGAGGCTGTTGCAACGATTGGGCTCCAGCCGTCCATAGTTTATCCTGACATATGGATGCTGTGTTTATACTACACGGTCCTTACGACTCCTGCCAATGCAAGAAGGAAATAAAGGCGTCATTAATATCAGGAGTCAACTTTGAATGTGGCTTCTGCTCCGTCATTGCGCGGCTCGTCAGCTCCCCCATTAAAGCGTTTCCATCCCGGGTGGCTTGCAGTGTTTTCACAGCAGCAGACAGCCTTCCTTCACAACACCAAAATGTCCCCTAGTTCACATTTTCCATTTCATCGGGCAGAGTAGTAAAAGTCACACCCATTGTGCAGTCAACTGCGCCGGAGCACTCGCCACCAATTAGATTCCGCGTTGTTCATTAGCTCCCGTCCAATAGGAGCCACGCAACCGGACAGCCAATCGAACAGCCCCAGTGCTGAACACGATGATTACTCCGCGCATGCGCACCGTGAAAAATGCTTCAAAACGTATTTATTTGAATTAAAAAGACAGTCTGTATTTCCTGTTTAATGTATGTTTAATCAGGTAACATCGTGTAAAATGTATAATGCATAATCATCTTGTAACACCCGCCCTCCACCTATATAATTTCATATAATCTAGATTTCCATGATATGAAAATGGCATAGTATAATGTATATAAATAGTTTGCAAGGAATAATAACAAGGAAGCTTTCAAGGGACAAGGTGCCACTCCAGTGATAAACAGTAGTTTCCAACCTGACGGCTGCATGTGTGGGGCCACTTTTTCACTTTCCTCTAATCTTTGTTTCTTCTGTATTACTGGATAATTTTCCTTAAACATTATTAAAATAAAGAAAAGAAAATCACTGTTTGGTTGAAGTGGTGTAGTGTTTTCATTTGGCGACGAGGTGTTGCAAGTAGAAATCGCTTTATTTTAAAGGGTCAAGGGCCAAAAGGGTTGGGAACCACTGATATGTAGGATGGCATTCTGTCAGAAATATTTGGTCTTGCGGCGGGAGGTGCTGGAGGTAGCAAGTCTGAGGGACCTAAACAGCATCATAGGCATAGCTTTAACAAACACGAGTAAGACAATCAGAAGTCAAGTTTCAGTCCTGAAGACACGGAGGCTCCAGCTTGTGCCAGGTAGTTGGGGAAAGCGGGGTCGGCCCCTGATGTGCCTGCGTCCTGCCCAGAGGGCATCAGTCCTGTGTCGTCAACATGCTGCCACAGCTGACTGCTGTGAGCGACACCCTGCTGCTTCAAGTATCCGTGCTGACAAAACAGCGGCGGCTTGCGGTGGGTAAGGGATGAGCGGAAACAAGATTCTGAAAGACATGAGAAAACACATGAATGTGTCAAATGACTCAATGACATCAATATCAATATTCTACCTTGTGATTCAATGTGGAAGTAAAATTATACCGAACTTCATAGAAATCTGCATTGAATGACACAAACAAATGCCACTGGTCTGCTTTCTATGTTACAAACCAAAAATATTGAGACTTGTTGCTACACGCTTATCAGCAATGTTAACCTTTAAGATAAAACATTTCTGAATCTGCTACAAAAAATGATCTAAAATTACACCCACACCACAAAGTTTTGTACCGGCATCTGTGGCTTTTCAACTGACCAATATGCCTTAAAGAGCAGGTTAATGAAGTAGAAATCAAAATGGAAACTAAGACTGTAACACTGTATTTTTAGAGCACACATCCCATTTGCATAAAGTCATAAACAAATAAAGAGGTTGTGGTTAATATGTTGTAGAGGAAATCTCACTAATGCGTGAGTCAAAGTGCAAAAATGGTACTTGTGTTACAGTAAATGTTACAAAGCCTCATCTCTTTAGTATTTTCTTAGTTGAGTTTTTCTTAGTCCTGTTAATTGCTTGTTTTTATGAGTTTCAAAGAGTTGGATAGTAGACATGTTTAAAGGCCCTACACACCCACAAAGCCGAAACGCAGTAAATACACATTAACTTAAAGACCAGAATCAGATCTTTCGACATCTGTTTTACTGTATCAAAATATTATGCCATAGAAATGCATTAGTGAAAACTACATCTAAAAGTAAAATGCATAAAATGAACTTCAACCTATCTATCTGTTACACAGTTTGCGGCCAGTGTGAACACTTTTTTTTCTCAACTTCAGTGTTTTTGTAGTTACTGCTCTCTGCCTTTGTATGGCAGTAGAGGCTGTGAATGACTGGCCAATTTGTTGTATCTGTTAGGGCTCAACAACCTTTACTATTTTATCTTTTAAAATTGTAAAAAAAAAAAAAAAAAAAAAAAAGTAAAAAATAACTAAGCATTTTAAATATATCTATTCAATTTTTATTATATTTTTTATGATTTTTCTTATATATTGAAATAAATATATTAATGCAGCAAAAATAAAACCTGACCATATTTTACGGATACAGATCAGTTGCATGGTTCAACTTTACCCGCATAAAAGGCCCTGAGGTCAGTCTGTACACAGTGCTCCAGGAAGCGCCGCAGCGGCTGGATATGGGATATGGGACTCTCCCATTCTGTGAGGAAGTCCTCAACCATGTGATGAATTGCCTTGGGCCTTGGCAAGGGCCAGCCATTGGGATTGAGCTTCATTTCCTCCTCTGGAAAAACAAGAACTTAGGTTAAGTTTCATTCAGAATTTACTCCCCGCACTAACTTTATTCCTAAAAAGTACATTTACTTTTTTTAATGGCAACAACATTTCCACTAACCGGTAGGAAGCATGTCATAATAGTATAAAACAGGGTGCAGAAAGTTGGATTTCCAAGCTTTGGTCCAGTCAGTTTGAGCCCTGTTCCGCCCCAGATAGTCGATCTTCTTCTTTCCGTACTGCATGACTAGAACTATCAGTCCGTGGTTGAAGACCTCATGGCCCGAAAGAGAGGAGAACTGAGGCAAGGCCTGGAGTGGAAACTCTTCCAAGTATTCACAGTGGGAGCTTAGAGACAAGGAGAAAAGAAATGACCAAAATGTGACGAACATAATAGGGATCAACTGTACTTTGTTTAAGGTCAGGTAATGTAATTTCCAGCAACATAATTTGGTGATTTTATGCATGTAAACATGACATTCTATGTAATGAGTATACACAGGGATTGATAATTACTACATACATAAATAACCTAATGTTGCAATGCAAACATTATGTGCAAATTCTGGCATTGCCTGGACAGACTGGGCCACTGCTTGTTAGAATTACACATTTGAAAAACATTTCTCATTTTGAGATGTTCCTTTTACACTATCATTAAGGTAAAGTAGCTAAGATATATGTCTTGATGATAAAACACTTAATGGGTGATACTAGGGAATGATGTTGTTATAAAGCAGATGTCCTTTGTCAAGATTGCTCACTGAGGATTTAGCCACTGCTCTTTCACATTCATTAAAAGGAGCCAGTTAAGGTGGTTTAGAAGTTTGATGCCTCCTGGCCAGTGGCCACATCCATTCAGAGGTGTTCTGGACAGGACCAACAAAGATGAGACCCCTGGACAGCACCAGGGCATGTAGGAGGGACTACATCTCCCAGCTAACCTTGCAGCATGTGGGAGATTTGGGATTTATAGGGGGCAGTTGACAGAAACAGCTGGGGAGTCGCAGTTAACCAGGATATGTAACGTAAAAGAGATAAATAGATGGATGGTCTTAACATAGCAAATCTCATGAACAAATGAGCCCATCTGGAAAGCAAGATATTACTGGTGATGACAAAATAAGATCTGCTTACCCTCGAAGAAGTATAACATCCCCGAGCACCCCAAACATTTGGTATGGCCCAGAGGCCTCGCCGACCCGCTTCAGGATCCAGGACTGCAGCTGTGTTGTCGACAGTTTAGTGGATGGCCATCGGTTGTTATGGTAACGCTGTTCAAGTACGTGGTGTACGGCTCGTACTGTGGCAGAACACCCATACAGGTTATTGAAATATCACAAAGGGCTGCTTTATTTAAATGCACAATTTCTAGTCCAAGTGTAATTTGTCAGCATTTCAAATGTGACCCGTGTAGTTGAGTGTTCATGGTCCACATTTGTGTAGTGCTGACTGCAGCTGGAATCAGGTCACGTAGACCAAGATTTGACAGTTGTGGCAAAAGGATGCTATGAATTATTGAAGACGTTGACCTTTTTCAACAAGGACTTCTTGCTCTAAATGTGAGAAAATAACATCTTTAACATCTATATCATCTGTTGGACTCACCTGTGTAACGGAATCCATGGATGAAGCCGCCGGCAGATGAGCGGTAGTCTCTGGAGTGAGCAGCAGTTCCCAGCACAAACAAGCCAGGAGTGTTCATCCCTTCATACCAGGCCGTCACTCTAGGCAACCTCCCTTTGGCATTTTCACTGTTCGATGGGCAGGTTGAACTAGGGAGAGTTGTTTTTAAGAAATTTAAACATTATATAAATAAAATAGCTTGGACCTTCTTTTATGCAAAGCATTATGATATAAAAGAGGGGCTTTCTTTGACGTAACAATAAGTCTACCATATTACACAAATCTATACCTGTCAAATATGCTGAAGTTGAATCGGAATCCCAGGCATCGAATCACGCGGTCATAGGGCTTTCGCATAGAGAAGTTGTCAATGTGATACCCTGGCAGTTCTTCTTCTGTCACATCAGAGCTGTTCTTCCCTTCCTGGTACTGCATGTACTTATTTAAAGTCAGGTACAACTGTCCCTTCTTCTCTTTCCTCTTTCTGCCTGATCTCCTCTTGCCTCCCTCCTTTCGCTGAGCAATAACTATTTTCTCCAGCCGTGCCTCCACCAAGCCATCAAGGGACTTCAGCTGGTATGTGTCTATTAGCTCGTTATTCACAGCTCTGAAAGACAAAAACAATCAGATTATGTTAAAACTGCTGAGAGCTCCAACGCAGAACAGTTGGTGAAGCTGAAAGCAAATCATCAATGTAGAGTACTGATTCCAGAACAGGGGTACTTGTATTTTCACTTGTATAATTCTGCAGTTGCCAGGGGTTACATGAAAAATTTGGAGTAGATCAAATGACTTGAAAAAACAAAACCCCCCTGAATCCTGAAATTGAGGGAGTGCAAAAACAAGTTAACAAACAAGCAGAGAAGTTTAGAACAGTTTAGCAAAAAGTAATGGATAGATGTTTGAAATAGTTAACTAAAAGTAATAATTCAATTGCATGAAAAGAACAATGTTAATATCCACTTATACAATTAATAGTTAATAGTTACTTGATCTAATAGGGCTGTTGGAGCTACAAAAGAATAAAGGTTGGGAATGATCGATTTACAAGTAAAGCAAAATTATAGACACAGAAAATACAAGGAAAGGATTCAACAATTCTGTAGCACTACCTGAGATCTCCAACATAATGGGTTTGCCAAGCCAGTCGAACAGGACTGGAACTGAGCATGTGCACCCGACTTGCTCTTCCCAAGATGCTCTGGGCTGTTTCAAATGCTGAGTTCCCCTTGCCCAGAATGAGTACAGCCTGGTCCTTGTAGTCGTCGGGATTAGTGGAGATGGACTCGTAGCCTTCAACCAGGTCAGAACCGACGAACTCTACCTTCTGAGGAACCCACAAACCTGTGGCTACCAGAAGGACGCTGAGGGAGAGAAGACAGAACATGATGCAATCCACAATCCAAACATATGTGATAATTTTATATGAGGTAAAAATACCTGCATGTGTAGTCCGACGCATGCTGATCAGTCAGGATGTAGCTCCTGCCAGTGGCCAACTGCACAGCCCTGATCCTTCCGATGTCCACGCCATACCGGACCCTCAGCCCGAGCTCCTTCACAAACATGGACAGGTAGAGTGGGAAGGCATCGGCTGGCGGGTAAAACTCACTGCTCACTCTCTTGAACAGGAGGTCGGGCTTATCGCTCAGTAGCGAGTTCCAATCATGGCGCAAGTTGAACTCTCGGTTCTGCCTCCCTGTGTAGATCTTGTTAATGCTGATGAGCTTCCTGTGCCTGGGATACCTGGACAAACAGAGCAGAGAAGGCATGTGTCAAAGGTGATTCAAGAGGAAAGACGAGTGCCATTTTCTTGTGCCATTTTCTGTACAACATGAGATGCTTTCACAAAGTTTCCTACTTGTTAAAGAAGCTGCCCGGCCCTGAGTTCCTCTCCAAGATGATGTAGTCTCTTTTAGCCTTGGAAAGGAAATATCCCATCTGCAGTCCTGCAGGCCCGGCTCCAAGCACACAGTAGCCGTAGTGGCGGGTGCCATTGTGGCGGTGGTCATCAAAAGAGCATTTGACACAGCCAATCAGGATGAAAAGGATAAAACAAGGAAGGCTCGAATCCATAACCTGCAATGCATGAGGCAAAAGTAAAAGTGTGTCAGTAACGATATGATAACATAATAAATAATAACAACATATCAAATCCACTAAACAGAATACTGCAATACCATAAAATCTCTATGTGTGCTACTTTTAATATCCTGCTGCTAAGACTTAAGATTTGGGAACCTGTAGCAAAAAAACACCTGAACAATCCAGTGTACTTACAAATGATATATTTTATAGTTTAAATAAACAGTTCTTTTCTGTACATATCAGCATCATTGTTAAACATAAATATAAGCATCCTGTATATAGACATGTATACATGCATATACCAAACACATCCATCTACTTCATGTACTGTACATAAAGTAATCTATTACATCACCCATTCAATATTTACTGGATGCACTATTGTATCCTAGTTTACATTTGGCAGAAACCTGTATTATACAGAGACTTTTTATGTGGTTGTTACTTTTTATTTTTATTTATATACGCATCTATATTTTTCACCTTCTTGCCTGAACATTATAGTTAAATGTTTATCTTTGTTCAGCTTTGTAGTCCTTGTTCTCAGTTGTACGTCTATTTCTACCGGAAGTGTGTGTAACATTAAAAGCAACTTAAAACCTTGAATACACACCTTCTGATCTGGACACATGTGGTTGAACTGGGAGCATTATGGTGAGAATAAATCCGCATTTTATAACAATATGTCTTGTACTATAACAGTTGTTTGTAAATTGACTATTGAAATCAAATCTAGTAATTGAGAATTTCATTACATGCATTTTTCTTTGTTTACCCAGTTCCAGTCTCAGCCTGCATGAACATTTGGGCCACGATTAGGAAACTGGCAACACTGATTACAGCATACATGTATACACAGCCCAC
Source organism: Holacanthus passer (assembly GCA_025331565.1). Classification (NCBI taxonomy): domain Eukaryota; kingdom Metazoa; phylum Chordata; class Actinopteri; family Pomacanthidae; genus Holacanthus; species Holacanthus passer. The sequence goes on from JAFREQ010000043.1 coordinate 377,815, forward strand.
AAAATCAAAGTGATCATGGAATCACACATGACAGAAAGCAGATCTGATCATTTATCAATCTGAAACATGTGTAAACGCATTAAGAGACATCAGCAGCTCCGGATAAGATCCGCCGGCTCTCCATGAACTCCGCAGCCGATCTCCCCTCACCGTGCCCGGGGTGCAGCGGCCGCCGTGGCCCGCTGAACCAGATGTGAGGTCGGCTCGTGTATCCTGATGTAAAAACATTCAGATCCACGTTACCTTTTATATGAGTCGATCCCTGGCGCCCGACATGTGCGTGTGATCATGTGGCAGAGCTGAGGAGGCTGCTACATGGTCGGTATCTAGCATTTTAAAGCCTGCTGTGTGTGAGTATATGTAAGTTGTCCTCTCGGAGAATCCAGCAGCTCAGCACCCCCCCGATCACACACACACCAATGCAGGCCTGCTGGCACAAGGGGGCGTGATCACAAACCATCATAGAATGTGGTAGAGTAGAAAAGAAACACAGCTGCTGGATGGACTGTGTCACTGGCATTAAGTCACCAGATCAGGTGACATTTGTGTTCATCATATTTTACATCAACTAAAAAACACACACACACAAAAGTGTTACAGATTTATTCCAAAAATAATTAGTGTCTGATATAAATTAAAATTCTTCTCATTAAAAGAACTTATATGCAAATATGTTTCAGTTCAATTTCTTAATTACTTCCTATTTCACTGAAAAGTCCATTTTCTGGAGGCTTCAAGTTTTCACATCCCACTTGTGTAAGTTTCATACTGGTACTCATTGGTTTCTGTAGTTGTGATCTGTTTTATACAGTCTATGGTTGTGATGTTACAAAAGCCTGCTGGTACATGCAGGTCTTGATTTAAGACCTCACTAAAGTGCTCCTTTCCTCCTTCAGTAGATGAATGTGAAAACAGCCTTGTAGTGTTCAACTTCATTCTGAAGCTCAAACATGCAAGTGAAGGAACAAGAGGAGCAGGACTTGAAATGAGTCCTGGTCCTGGATTATGTTAACAACCAAACACTGTGAAGCAAAATGGGCTGAAAGTAGAGACAAAAATAAAGTATTTTAATTGCTGTAATGTTTATATGGAAACAATGCTCTAAATTTGTAATATTTCTAACATGACATAACACTGATGTACTATAGCTTTCTACTGTTGTTTTCACTGTTTATAATTTATACCACTCACTTTTACTTCATTTTACTATACATGTTTATTACTATACATGTGTATGTATGAAATGAAGAGGGTTTGATTGGTATCACATTCCTGTTAAAACTGTTGTCAAGATGTTCAACAGACACACTTCAGCCCACATTTGGCACTAATTTCTTTCAGGACTTATACTTTAACTGATACTTCCAACACATGTATTTATTTATCCATTTATTGCTTCAACTGACATCTCAATCCTTTCCGGTGCTTCAACTTAAACTAAAACTTCTCTCAGTAGTATTTACACTACACTATGACACTTTTCAATTTCACAATTTTACAATTTCACCTGCAAATTTTCAGCAGCAAGCACATGGACATGTACAGTGTTTTCATTTATTTATAAGTGTTAAATAAACTAAAGGGACTGAAATGTTCCCTTTTTAAAGTAGTGTATTATCGAATAAAAATAGTCATAAATAGTAAAGAAAAAGAAAATACAAAATTGTACTTAAATGGTACTTGAGTATCCACTGAGTGTTCTTCAATCAGAGTGAGTACAAAACTTTTGCTTTTGATTTCTGCTTTATCATGTTTTCAGATTTTTGCACCACAGTCACACATCTGCTTTGTCATACTTTCAGATTTTTTTGCACAACAGTCACACATCTGCTTTGTCACGTTAATCCTCAGCAGTCGGAGCAATGTGAGTCAGCAGTCACACTTCCTCTTGGAGCACATCGTGGCTGTATAAAAGTGGCCGGACGGAGCTGAGAGACCACAGTGGACCGTTAACCCAGAGTCAGAGGAGCGACCAGCATAAAGGAGAGACCACTTCAGTTTGTTACAGGTGTGTTTTCTACATTTTGACACACATTCTTATTCATATTAACTGTGTTTAATTAACCCAATCATTCGTTACAGCCTGCACAAATGGAGACCATGAAGAGTGCCAGGAAAAATGACACAGGAGAAGTTGGCAGGTATGATCATTTTTAAAACTGTATATTTTTCCAGGATGTGATTTTATGCTTTAAAAGTTCCTTATGTTTAACTGTGACCTTTCTTGTTCCCCACCTGCCTTTAGTGATTTATCAGAGCAGATTAAAGCAGCCACTAAAGACAATCACGTCCGAGCTGAGAACACACAGCTGATGCTGAGCTACCAGAAGGGACAGATCACCCTGCCACAGTACAAGGTAAACTCCACACACCCGCTGCCTCCCATCAACACATTTGTGAGCTGAAAGAAATGACGTTTTCCGCTCTATTTATGTATCCGTCAGGTCCTGTTGTGCTCCCTCTACGAGATCTACAAGGTGCTGGAAGAGGAGCTGGACAGAAATTCTTCCCATCCAGCTGTTGCACCAATATACTTCCCTCATGAACTTGCCCGTCTGGAATCGCTCGAAAGCGATCTGGAGCACTTCTTCGGCTCAGACTGGCGGAAGAGGGTGATCGTTCCTGCAGCCACACACAGATATGTACAGAGGCTACAAAAGGTGAGTTGAGGGGAAGACCTTCAATTAATATTCAGTGTCAGCTTGGGGTGAAATCACAGCTGTTATTTCAAAATTATTTTCCAGATTGGCAAAGAGAGCCCAGAGCTGTTGGTGGCCCACGCCTACACCCGCTATCTTGGTGACCTATCAGGAGGTCAAGTGCTGGGGAAGATCACCCAGAAATCTCTCGGGCTGAGCAGCAAAGAGGGGCTTTCGTTTTTCTCCTTCCCCGGCGTGACCAGCCCCAACCGTTTCAAGCAGCTGTACAGGAGCCGGATGAACAGCATCGAGCTGACGGAGGAGGAGAGGGCGGCCGTGCTGGAGGAGGCCGTGGACGCCTTCGAGTGCAACATCCAGGTGAGGAAATGGGGGATTTACTGTGACAGTGCAGTGTCAGTGAGAATTAATGGCATTAAGAGTTTCGTTAAAAGTCACACTGAAGCGTGTGAAAAGAGGAAGTGAATCTATCTAAAACATGCAGCTCAAGCAGACCAACTTGCTGATGGTGTTTATGCCTTTTCCTACAGGTTTTTGATGACTTGCAGAAAATGCTGAGTGTCACAACAGAAACCGTGAACCAATCAGAAGTTAGAACGTCCATGTTCCCATCGCCACCCCTCATGCAAGTCGCTGTGGGAGTATGTGTCGCGCTGACCACCATTGGAATGGGAATCTACGCCTTGTAGCCTTCGACCAGTACTTGGAATGAATTTGCACTTGCAGCACTTTACTGATGGCCTAATGCAACAAATTAGATCAAGACTGAAATTTGTGTCTCACCTATAAAGATCACAGCTGAAACAGTGCTTCTCAACTTGTCATTTGTATGAACTTTATTAAACATTCATAAACTAAAAAACTGTCTCCATAACTCATCTTTTTATGTCTGTGTTGAATATGAAAACACTTTAAGTCCTAAGATGATTTCAAATACTTTAATTCTTTACACATCATGCAGACACTTGAAAGCAACTTTGTAACAGCGACTTAAACATTTTTTTTTTTTCATTGTTTTAGTATAAATTCTGACGCATTCAATCAGACAGTTGCTGCCATGAATCCAGATCAAACTGAATCAGTCCTAGGTTCACCATCACTGAGATCAGAAGTTATTATCTATTAAGATGTCCATCAACAAACAGAGTGGCACGAACAGACCAAAACTATTTACATCAACAATAATATGCATATGTATGAGAGGGCAGTTTGCTCTACTTGACTCTGTAGAGCACTTTTCTCTGCATGCGGTGCTGAAGCTCGCCCCTCCTCAGCATCAGGTGGAGGACTTTGTAGATGGCGTGCTCTGGATACTTCTGTAAAGTGGTACAGAGGGAGAACACGGGGATTATTTAAGGAGCTAGATAGAGAACTCAGCTTTGTTTTATTACCCCTAATTGGTTCATGTTCCTTTTGTTTTAAATGTTGCTTTATGTCTTTGTAATGCATCAAGTTGTCCCCTGTCTCATCCTACCTGGGGTGACAGCTACACAAGCCTGTTGTACAAATCTAAATATTGCTTTACAGGTTTCTTTCCTCGTTACATGGGTGTTTTTTCCCTGTACATTCTGATTGAATGGCCATACAGGTCACAAAAACACTCATCACAAATAAATAAGAACAAAGCAATACATACAGACACAAATAACCTTTTTTGCCCATTGAGTGGTAAAGATCATCATCCTAGAATACTGAAGTAAAAATTTACAATGATGATTTCTCGGACTGACCTGTTTGGTGAAGTCTTGGACAATGCTGTGCTCAGACACCTGGGAGCCGATCGCAAAGCGTCTCTTCAGCTGTTTCTCAACGCGTGAGATCATTTCCTGGTCCTCCTGAGAAGTGAAGCCCTCCACTCCTAGAAACGAAATGTGGTTGGAGAGATGTTAAGAACATAAAATTAATGCACTGTGTGCAGTTAAAGACATGCGTAACGGAGTCTTAACATTCAGGGTAGATGGGTAGAGCAGTGGCCCATAACCCCTTCAGTCTGATGTACCCCCAAGCTGCCCTTCAGTCATGTTCCAAATGTGTTCTTTTGAACTGATTATAAACAGTTATTTAACACAATCATATAAATGGGGATTATTTTCAGTGTATTTTTTTTTTCATCCAGTATTTTAGCTAACAATTTCAACCATTTATTCATTGTTTGTAGCTAATGTTTTTAAATTGCCATTTCTAAATTATAGACGAGGTACAGATGACAGGTAGATATTCAAACTACACTAACAGTCATTATTTTGGTGCTGGCACACTGCAGGGACTCATTTCTATATTTTCACTTTACAATAAACAAAGTCAATATAGATGTTTGTATGTAATAAAATAAGTTGTGATGGCTAAAGTCACAAATACCACATAACACCCACACACCTGAAAGACTTCCAGACAGTGCGGCATCCAATGTGGAGACCTGGAACAGTCTGAGGGCCTCGTCAACCTCTTCCTCTCCAGCCACAGCCTGCAGCTTCATCTTGGCCAGGGACTCTGCGATACGCACAACGGCCTCCAGCTGCCTGAAACAGAAGAACCATAAATGATTACTGAAAGCATTAAAAAGTGGAGTTGAAGATACATGTTCTTTGCTAATGTGTTGATGTGAAAGACGGCACACAAAAATACCTGACAGTGATGGGGATGGAAGGTCTTTTGTCTGTCTCTCTTTCATGCTCTCTCGCTCCGCTCCTCATCACCACGTATCTGTTTTTCAGCTTCTCTGCAGCCGCAGCAGAGAGCCGAGGGCCACATTTACTGTAAGCAAACATTCAGACAAAAGAATATTGATGAGCACACGACAAGTACGCAGAGCGCCTTAATCATGAGTGAAAGAAAATCTAGCTTTTTGTGTCGTCTTAAATACAAATTTAGACTCACGCTCTGGAATAGGCAATGTATTTCTTGAAGGTGGCCAGTGGAATCTCGCCCTCAACGCCCTCCGTCTGTGTCTGAGCACTCAGGTGGACATTCATCACGTGACGAGCCAACGTCTACAAACAGACAAGTGTAAAAAAACTCACTGCTTTCAAGGATTTAATGCAGCAAACTTTCAATCAAAAGCTTCCTTACCATGTCCCTCTGCTGGTCGTGCTGGTCTTTGATGATGAAGATCATGTCAAAACGGGACAAGATGGTGGGCATAAAGTCAATGTTGTCCTCCCCCTTTGTGTCATCCCAGCGGCCAAACACGGAGTTAGCAGCAGCCAGCACTGAGCAGCGGGAGTTCAGGGTGGTGGTGATGCCGGCCTGGGTGGAGTTGAGATGTTAGTTTGCTGTTGATCACTTACAGTAAGGAAATTATGTTGTTTTTTTTTTTTTTAAATACACAAATGGGTAATACCTTGGCGATGGAGATGGTCTGTTGCTCCATGGCCTCGTGAATGGCCACTCTGTCGTCCTCTCTCATCTGAACAACAAAAGCAGTTTTGTCTTTAATCATGTGACACAAACGAGGTTAAACAGAAAACTCTTGCAACGCAAAATCTTTACCTTGTCAAACTCGTCGATGCATACAACTCCACCGTCGGCCAGCACCATGGCGCCCCCCTCCATAATGAATCCACGAGTGTTGGGGTCCCTCAACACGGAAGCAGTCAGACCGGCTGCACTGCTGCCCTTACCTGAGGTATAAACCTGAAGGCATGAAATGAGGGCTGAATTTACACGCATTCACAATGAAGACTGGTTTGGATGAATAAGAAAAGGAACTCTACAGTGAAGCACAGGAGAATGGATAACTACCCCAATCGGTGAGCATCTCTCCACAAACTTGAGCAGCTGAGACTTGGCTGTACCGGGGTCTCCCAGCATCAGCAGGTTGATGTCCCCCCTACGAGTGAGACCATCAGGCAGCCTGATAGGACGGGAAACAAAAGCATTACCACACATGTAAGGAGCTTTGCACTCAACTGTGCTAATTTGGCCTACAACTGTCAGCCTCACCTCTTCCTTGAACCACCAAACAACAGACAGGTGATGGCCTTTTTCAGATCATCGCTGCCGTAGATGGAGGGAGCTACTGAGCGTGCCAGTGAGTCGTAGATATTAGGAGTAGAGGCCAGTGTTCTGAGTTCCTCCTCCTCCTGTGGAGAGACTGATCCACTAGCACCACGACCTGGAAAAAACAAAAACAAAAAATCAACATCAAACTAGATCCTATAATTTCTCTTTCCACATACTAGTGTATTAATGTAGACGTTCATCTTTACCTGCCCCTTCTGTGTCCACCTGGATGCCAACCACCCGCAGGTAGGATGCACGAATGCCCACACCAGCGCTTTTCTCTTTTCCTTTGGCTTTTGCAGCAGCCATCTTCTTGATGGAGTAGATGCCCATGATGGTCACTCTGTTGCCTGGGACCACACGGTCACACAGATACCTGAGAGAGAGAGAGAGAGAGAGAGAGAGAGAGAGAGAGAGAGAGAGAGAGAGAGAGAGAGAGGAGGAGAGGAGGAGAGTAAACAATTTGAGCCAACAATCACATTTGTAATTATGCAAAAGCACAGCTGCAGAAAAAAAAAACACCATCCTGGACTTAATGTTTCCATTGAGAACACTTTACCTGTCACAGTAGAGCTGTAGGTGACGGGGCATCTCTCCGTGAGGCACAGCATCTGGAGATTCCTGCAGGCGGAGGGTCTGGAAGTCAACACAAACACATCGGTCCGGGATGATGAAGTAAGGGTCCACGGGACACTTCACCCTTCCAGCATTTTCACTGAGAAGAGAGAAAAGTTGTCGGACACGATGGAAAAAAAAAAATCTAAAACTACAACACAAATATCTGCTGAGTTGAAATAGTTATACATCAGTCATTTTTATTGTGTCCTTGATCCAGATGGTGATACTCACTTATTGCATTTACGTGGCAGAGCGTAACCCTGCAGGCCTGGAGGCAGAGGGATGTTGCTGATGACGGCGCGACAGCTACGACACTGCAGACACACCTTGGTGGCCTTCGCCTTCACTGCCGTGGCGGAGATGATGATGCCGTGCACCTTCACCAGACGAGACACCTGCTCGGACTGCAGGGGGAAAAAGTGACAAAATGTCATCAAATGTGTGACAATAAGTTTGAGAACATGACACAAGAGAGGTAAGTGCTTACCTTGAGGCTGCGAATGGAAGCGTGATGTGCGTCACTCTTCAAAGTGACTTGGATATCCTGGACTGTCTCCTCCCCTACAGGCCTGGGACGGGTCACTTCATCAGCTACCTCCTTTGCAGCTTCCTCCAGCTTTAAATTGTAAAAGAAATTAGATTTTTAGTTAGATTTATGGTGAATGCAGGGATCAGTCATCACTGTATGTTAGTTTCAGACTCACCAGTGGCAGGTTCTCAGTCGGCAGCTTGTAGAGACAGTCCGACAGATCCTCATCAAAGCTGGCAAGGTCCTCCATCTCCACCTCCACCCAGTATTCTCCCAGGGTGTAGTGTCTCTTAAGCTCATCTCTGACCAAAAAAAAGAAGATAAAAATTAATAATGGTGGTGGTGTTGAAAAACTATGCTCTCATACCCCAAAAACAAACGGACAGCATATATGAAGTAAGGTCAAATACAGACACTATATCTTTAGCTTAAGTTAGTTAAGTGTTAAAGATTTTGTAAGGGATAATTAAAATATTCCATATATTAAAAAAAGGCACCTGATACATGCTAATTAGACAAAGCTGCCAATGATGACACAGAATTACTATTTACTACTTGGAGCACTTTAATGACAGATCGGCTAGCTATTGTTAGCTAAACAGGTACCCAGTGATTTACTGTTGCACTTCATCAATGTAGGGAACTCATATGAGACTAAAGTGAGATATTCTGACTTTTTATTCTCTAGGACAGGTCAAGCTCCAGCAATGCTAGATCCTACATTTCCCATAAGGCATTTCTCAATAGCCTCTCTTTTTAGACTCCACAATGCAACTTGGAAATGCACACTTTATTAAACTGTTTAAATCTCATGCCCAGATTGAAATGACCTTGATGACATCATCAGGGTATTTCTCAGTTATAGAGCTGCTTTAAGATCCAAATAAGCTATTATAAACTGTTTTCACAGGTCCCAATGATGATCAAACCGAACTTCACATATAATATTGGTGGTATGTCCCTTTAGTATTGGTGTCTGTTTCATGAAGTTTATTCACTGGCACGGGCCCTATCTTTTTTGGAAGCTACTAAGATTCACCCCCCTCCTCCTCGCTTCAGTAATTTTCATACAGTCCCTAAATACAAAGTGCTTTTATCATCCACTCACCTGTATTTGTAAGTGAATCCGGTGCGGTCTGTGCCCACTCTGAACTGCCGGAGGAACTCACGGAACCGCTTCTTGATCTGGATCCTCTTCTGTCCTCCTTCATCCACGCCGGGTCCCTCTCCGCCTCCGAAGCTGTCACTGTAGTAAACTCCCGGGTCGTCAAAGCCAGACATGCTGAACCAGGTCTGTGAGCAAGACGGTAAAAAACAAGAGCTGAGGTTTTCTTAGCTAAAAGAAAAACACGCTGGATGTAAACGAGCAGAGACAAAAGCTGCTCAGACTTTCTGCTTCGCGGCAAAAACTGAACTCCTTCCCGTCTTTTTCCCGCGAGTCGCCTCTCGCGCCGCCCCTCTCCCGTCCTCTGATTGGCTGAGAGCGCCAACCGCCTGTTGCTATTGGTCAAAGCTGTTCCGCGGAAGCGCGTCTTCGATGTAAAGGCGGAGTTTGTGAGCACTGATGGCGCGAAAAGGACAAGAGAGGGAGGAGCGGAAGCATCATGTGCCACAAAGAAACATAAGTACAACATTAGTTGAAAGTGTAAACTGTAATCAGTTGGAATAAAAACACACATTTTAAACATCCTGAACAGCTGTTTTTCAGGGAAGCTCTGTTTCTGGACAGGATTTACAGTGTAATATGTATTTACAATCGGGACTTACACTAAAATAATAACTAGGTCAGGTTCAGAGGCTTCTACATAATTTGATCTCATGCGTGATCATAGCTACAGATGATCTGTTAGACTATAATTTACCAAGCTTTCCTGCAAGACCAATAGGATATTCACAAAATATAATGTATCCCCTCACTCCATGTTTTAAGACACAGAAAATACTTTGCTTTAAATATTTTGCCAGAAAATGTTCAATAACCTTGTTAAAATGTAGCCTACCTTCTCTCTTACAAAAATCCAGAATATATGAATATGCAATATTTTAATAAACATGTCTCCTACTTCGCGTTAAAGTCCATTCTGTGAATGTGCACTGGAGGCTTTAGGTTTCCATATCACACATGTGAGTTTAGTATCGGACTACGATTTGCTTCTAAACTAGTTGTGGTGTGTCAAATCATGCTTGTAGCTGCATAATCATAAACATCACAGTGTGAGCACTTGCATCATTGTTCAATATGAAGCTCAATCAAAGAAGCAAAACACATTTTCTTAATAAGGTAGAGATATATATTTTATATTCCTCCATATACAGAGTTTGCAAATGTGCTATTACATCTCCTGAGATAAAAGGCAAAGCAGCTCTCCTACTGAGGAGAGCGTATGTTGAGAGACAAAATATGACCTCTGGCTGCTGAAACATTACTAGAGCCCTCACTGTCAAATATACAGAAATGCTGGTGATGAGAAAATAAACATTTTCTTTCATTCCTATAAAATATCACTAGCAACTTTGACTCTACCAAATGCTGATAATACATGGTTATATGATGTTGCATTCCTAAACTTGTCAAGATTATCCCTCACAATCATTAAAACCACAGTATGTTGAAGAGATGAATGACCAGCTTAAATAAACGTATGTATTGTCCAGAGATACAAGGATTCGATAGAAATATTTTCTCCCTCATGTAAATGTTTAACAGCCCTTTTTCATAAAATACAAACACCTACACGTGTTAGCGAAAGTGCTTTATTCAGCTAAGCAAACACAAAAATAACATTAACCTCCATTGACCTAGAAATGTAACTAATATTTCCATCAACATCACTCATAGGTCTCATAGGTAACAGGCAGAATGATCTGTAAGAGCAAGCAGTTCAGCGTTGTTCAGGAATTCATCCTGGTACTGAATCTTTCAAATTCCTGCTTCTTTCTTTCTCTTCAGGAGACGACTCCGAGCTTTCTGCCCGTCTGGATGAAAGCGTCGACACAGTGGTCGATGTCTTCGTCTGTGTGGGCGGCAGAAATCTGCACGCGGATTCTGGCTTTGCCCTTTGGTACGACCGGGTAAGAGAATCCAATCACATACACTCCTGTGGAGAGAAGAGACGTGTCAATGGAGCCTGAAATGTTTTCTATGGTCAGTGAAGATGGTTCATGCGCATCAAGTGTTCTCAGTCAAAACACTACAGATTGCACTTAGAGTGATTCATTTAATATAATGTAATCTTCTTCTGCTATATTACCCAATCTTTACTGCTATTAACTAACTCACTAGTTAACCAGAGATGCATCTTAGCACCAAGTCTAAATACAGTGTGGTTCAATCACATCTGCACACAACGTGGAGCAAAGCTGAATTAAAGGGCCAGGTGTAAACGGGGCCACATTTTATAATGTATTTCAAAATGAAATGCTGGATCCAGTTTTCGCAGCTGCCTCACCCAGCTTCAGCATGTCGTCGGCCATCAGAGAGGCCAGCCGTGCGTCTCCCAGCATCACAGGACAGATGGGGTGAGCTGAGCCTGCGATGGTGAAGCCAGCCTGCGTCATCTTGTTCCTGAACCTGAATGGTCAGCATAGAAAAAAATATTTCAGTCATGATTACAGAAGGATAGCAGTGTAATCGTGCATGCACCAATTACATCATAATGTTTCTTTTGTGTGACAGTTAAGTTAAATAGTGAAAGTTGTGGAACTGCTAAATGAGGATATCTAGAAGTAGAGGCTCTCTGTTCTAGTATCAACACAGGAGACAGTAACATGTTCTATATTTGTAAAGTCTATTTTCAATAATCATTCTGAAAAAAAAGATGTGTGATTAGTATGTGTGCATTGCCTAGGGTGCTGACAATTGCATAATATGAAATAGCAAGTGGGCGTTACCGAACAAGGTTAAGAACCAAGATGGGAAACGTATATATTTAACAACCCTTCTGCCAGTACAAAGACCTTTTTACAGTTTCTCCTCCTGGCTGCTTGCAGTTTCTTTTCCATAAGCAATTATGATATGCATTAATGTACGAAAAAAATTAAAAATAAGGCTTATCTGTTTTGCCAGAGGGCTTAAGTAAACAAATATACACCACTAGAGATTTGGATCGATAGCGTTTTATAAAATCTGAATCCTTTCAAATCCCTTATAAACTTATCTCATTAAGTTTAGTTTGAAACATTTGCAACTAACAAAAGCCATAAACAACCACAGCTCATAGATTGAGTTTCAGTCTGTGATCATTTGTTCGGCTAGAAGTGACAAGTACTACCATTATTAGTAGTAGTTACTATTTATTAAAATATTATAAATTCAAATGAGATGAGCAGATTTGAAATGTTGACTGTGGACTAATATTGATGGACACACTGAAATAACAACTGTAACATACTGATTTTATACCTGATTTTTCACACATTACCTGATCCAAATAATGGAGGTCCTGATTCATGAATATGAGGTTAATGAGATCAAAATATTGATTTAATATGGGTAAAAAGTTTATCTGGGATTCTCCTATACTTAATGTGCCGTGATCAGTTAGATAATTTCTGTAAAGAAGAGTCACCACTCTGCTGAACTACAAAAACATAGTTCACCCGTGGATGTAGAGTGACGTTACAGAGTGAGTCAAAAGATCTTTGGAGAGAGCACATTAACTACTAGACAACATGTTATGATACGGGCATTAGCTAATTATAGGTGATATACATTATCTACCCCTGGTGATGTTGGCCATTTTAACCAGTGAAAACAATGGTCATTGGTTATAGATGAAAAGTCTGTTAACGTCACTGGCGTGCTTTCAAAAGAAAAGGTTCAGTAAAAGATTGTTAGCATCAGAGCTTAATGAGTGGGACCACAGATACAGATAATATACCCCCCCCTAGAACAAGCGCACCTCATGGTTTTGGCCGTCATGCTTTGTGCTATCTCACTGGAGGCGAGCAGCAGCTCCACAGCCCGGGTGGCGCAGCCCACCACGGGAGGGGGGAGGGAGTTGGAGAACAGGTAGGGCCGCGAGCGCTGCCTCAGCAGGTCAATGAGAGGCTTAGGGCCAACTGTGTAGCCACCTGAAAGAAAAAATGGATAAGACAGAGAAAGACTCATTCGGCATGGAACAGTTACATTTTGTGCATTAGGACTGTAATAATGCAACATTTTGGGAAATTTGGTTTCTTGCCAAGATGTTGAGATGAGAAGAAAGAAATGTTAGCTTAGCTTGTAAGTTCTCAAAATCAAAGGTCAGATGGAGACATACCAGCTGCTCCTCCCAGTGCTTTCCCCAGGGTGGAGTTTACAATGTGAACCCTGTTCATCACTCCCAGGAGCTCGTCTGTTCCTCTGATAGTCACAGGGAGTAGTACCATTAGCTCATCCCCTAATAATGGTGTTACTGTTATTATATTCTCAAGAAGCCTTTTTTTGGGTAATCAGGATCTTACTCACCGGCCCCGGGGCCCCAGGAAGCCTGTGGCGTGGCATTCATCTATGAACACCATGGCTCCATACTGTTCAGCCAGGTCACAGATTCCTGTTAAGGGAGCCACATCTCCGTCCATAGAGAAGACTCCATCTGTCACTATCAGGCGCATACGAGATGACTGAGGATGAAACGGAGCAGTGATGATCAGTGAAGTGCGCACAGGTCCTGCCACATGATAATCAATACTGTAACCCTTACCTGACCCCATCATCTAGGTAAGATGGGGTTAATGCACCATGAAACCAAAGGGACATGCTATGAGATTGACCTGTGTGAGTACATAAACTAAAGCTTTGTCTCAGATGAGGGAAGCTGTGGTCGTAATGTATGTCCTAATAGTATCAGTTTTTCCTCAAAGTGTAGCAAATGATGCAATTTATGCCAAAGAAGAACTGGGAAATGGCAAGCTAGAGAAAAATAGGACTGGCCATGGTTGCCTCACATGACACTAGAAAGAGAAACCACTTTTACAAGGGTGGTTCACTCAAAATTACAAAACAAATTACATATATATATATATTTTTTACCCAAATAGTGTGGGTTTCATTTGCCTTCACCCAAAGACAATTTAGCACCCGTACCTCTTAGTTACTGTAGCCACGCCTGTCAAGCCTTCCGTTCTTGCACGGCACATAATGCAGCACAATTTACAGTGAGAACAGCCACCAAAGAAACTATGGGGCCTTAATTTCAGACAAAGGTAGACAAATGCATGCTTATCATTTCTAAGAAATGGCCAATTATTTTGAGCAGTGGAACTGTCACTAGCAGTTTCCATCAGCTGTTGCTAGGAAGGCATAGGACGTGCATGTTTAGCTTCATGAAATCTTAGCAGGAAAACATTACACAGAGCTTGTCGTCGTTCTCCGTTCAACTCGTTTCACCATTTAGCAAGTTGGTGACTGGACTTTTCAGCTTGACCAGCTTGTTCACTAGCAATAGCTTGTGCCACATTTGTTTGCTCCTTATTAAGTTTATTAATTAATGGATGATTGAAATTCTTTGAGCCTGTTTAAAACACGTTTTTTCTGCTAGATGTGGACACATTTTGGTGTGTTAATTGTTAGATTCAAAGAAAAGTCTTTTCTTTTACTTGGGTTTGGTTTGAGATTTCTTGTAGGTGGCAGAACGTCAAAGTAGCTGCTTAATGGCTGTGGTTTATTGCATAATTATCACAGTATGTTACTTCATTGGGTCCAGTGTGTTGTCAAGAAATATGTATTGATGACCAATGACAGTTGCTGCCTGGTACATAAGTTCATACACACCTGAGACTCTTTGAGCTTGTTCTCCAGATCACCGAGGTCCATGTGTTTGTAGCGCAGCCTCTGTGCTCGACACAGACGGATCCCGTCGATGATTGAGGCGTGGTTCAGCTCATCAGACAGCACCGCGTCATCTGGGCCCAACAGAACCTGGTGCAGGAGTAATATGATGCTTTATCAATCATACTAGGAGATGCCTTTCTATGCTTGTTCCAGTCGCTGGAGACAGTGAATTGTAAAGCATGACCTACCTCAAACAGTCCCGCATTGGCATCAAAACAGCTAGCATAGAGGATGCAGTCCTCCCTCTCGTGAAACTGTGCGAGCTTCTGCTCCAGATTTTTGTGTATATCCTAGAAACACAGAGTGAACGCATTAATCTCCATGAGATATATCTGTAATACAGCTACGTATATGTTGTTATCTATGTATTAATGTGCTCATTGAGTGGCGAATCTAACACACTGGAACTTAAGAAAACATCTTCATCAATTTGAGAACACATGTGCGTGCAGCAATCCTCTTCCACACTTTTCCCTATTTGTAGCATGTTTTTAAAAAAAGCTGTGTATGTCTTGTCAAGTTGATGAAGGCGCGTTCATAATTAGCTTTGTCTATTTGCATGTTTTCTCAAGCTGCAGTGCGTTGAGCTCTCAGGGCCACTGTATGAAATCATAGCATTGTACCTGCGTGCCACAGATGAATCTGACAGAGCTCAGTCCAGCGCCGTATGACTTCAGAGCATCAATCCCCGCCTGCACCACCTCTGGATGACTCGACAGCCCGAGGTAGTTGTTGGCACAGAAATTCAATATGCCTATGAGAGACAGAGAGAGAGGGGGTTTAGAAGGAGAACAGGAAACCTAAGGTGAAAAGGTCACTGTTTGAGTCTGTCATAACACATTTTCAATTCAAGTCAGTAAGACATTAACCACCGTGAGCAGCTCAAACCCTACAATAGAAATCCTGTCTGTTTTTTTGTTTTTTTTCAGGAGTAATACAACAAAGCCAACGTGGCAGAAAAAAACAATGCTGGGCCTGTGGCGCTGACATCCAGCTGAACTGAACAGAGTCACTTTCACACATGAGGGGTCAAAGCCTAAAGTCAGTTGGACATTCATAAATCAGCAGAGTCAATCTCTGGCACACTGAAGTGTAAACACAGGCTCTGTGCAGCAAACAGGACAGAGATTAGCTGCTGTCCACACTTTTCAATTCATTACACATCACACACGAGGTTGATGTCTTTCATTGCCAAAAGTGTTCAGACTTATTTGAGATGAGCTTGAATCTTTCCTTTCTTTAAAGTTGTGTGTTGAAATTCTGGTTTACCAATAAGTGAATTCTGTGGATCAACTCAGTGGTGTGAACAAGAAGTTAGTATAAGTGTGTGTCCTCCAGTAATCTGACATGACTTTAGTTTGAAAAGTAGAAAAACAAGATAACATGGAGGCAGAGCGCCAACTGGCAAACCTGATTTTATCGAGAATTAGAGCTCCGTGGTGCGTTCAAGGACGCTTTAGGTCTCATTGCTCACTTGTATGTATATCAGCTGTTCCTGTAAACTACAGTGAGCTGCAGTGAACTGACCGCTCCGGCTGCCGTCCACGTTGATCTGAGGACCCTGCTTGGACGTGATGATCCTCTCCGCTTTCCACGTCCCCGCCGCTCGGATACCGGCCAGCTCGCTCTCCAGCACGGCTCTGGCTTCGGCCGCGGCGGCGTAGCTCCGGGTCAGAGCCGGGGCCGAGGGCCGCAGGACGGGCACCAGGCTGCGGGCGGCTTTTGCGAGAGACATGACGGAGAGTCCGAGAGTTTAATGTGTCAAAAGCGCAGCAGCTGAACGTAAAGAAAAGAGACGAGGCGTGGCTGCGTCACAGCGGAGGCGTATGCGCGGCGGGCCAATCAGAGGGCAGGACAGTGGTCAGGTGGCTTGTTTTGCTCAATCAGAGGAGAGTATTTACTTACTGTGGAAGCAACATGTTGCCTAATATAAACTGTTACAGTGTTTGATTTCCTTTAAGACTTCCTTTAACTGAATGTAAAAAAGGCACTTTGGGTAACAACTAGAAAACACATTCTTTATGTTTGTGTGTCATTATTAATCTATCACACACACACACACATTGACCTATGACATTGACCCTCATTACCTTGTGTGACTCATAAATGATTTTTTTGTTTGCCATTTCCACTGCAGTCATAGATGTGTATGCAGGATAAAACTAAACTAACTTGCAATTAATCCCAAAACTGTTAAACATAAACTGTTCCCCACATATTCATAACATGATGTTTAATTTGACTGATATCAGCAATGCTGGTATTCCAGCACCTTTACATATGGAAAAGTTCAGCATGTCTTTTTTTTATTTTTTTGATAATCTTTTAAGTCATTTAAGTACAACCCTGATTCCAAAAAAGTTGGGAGCTCTGAAAAAATAGAAACACACTGTGATAATCTGCTATTCTTTTTTGACATATACTCAATTGAAAACAGCACCAAGACAATATATTTAATGTTTGATCAACTTCACTGATTTTTGTAAATTTATTTTTATTCTGTATTTGATGGCAGCAACACGTTTCAAACAAGTTGGGACAGGAGCAACAAAAGACTGAAAGTTGTGGACTGATCCAAAAACACCTGTTTGGATAATTCCACAGGTAAACAGGTTCATTGGTAACAGGTGATAGAATCATGATTGGGTATGAAAGGTTCAAGACTCAGTCGTTCACAAGCAAGGATGGAGCGAGGTTCAACACTTTGTCAAACACATGATTGGATAAAGGAGATTACTACATGGGCTCAGGAACACTTTGTAAAACTGATGTCAGTAAACACAGTTCGTTTGCTTTTATTTTTTACACAGCATCCCAACTTTTTTGGAAGCACGGTTGTAAAACCAAAGCCACAAGTCAAATGGAATTAACAACAGACAGTATTTAAAAAGATTTGCAGTGGTCCCACACCTACAAAGCCATGAATTGGATTATACACTTAAACACCTTAATGCTCTGCACTTGCAGGTTAGAATGAAAACAGCCAGACTTCCAGTTAATACTTTTAGTTTAATATATGACAGCAGCGTGTCATGACTTCCTGTTAAACTTCAAGTAAGACATCTTCACAAAGGGAATGTTGGATGTGAAAAAAACCTCAGTTTTCTTTTACATCCTACATCAATAATGATGTGAAGCATCAAACTATTCCATTATTTCATAGCTGAGCTTCTCTTACATACAAGTTTACAGTGCTTGCTACTTTGACAGGAGCGTTTTCTGTAACCCATCAACACGTTTGACAACATATATATATCAGCAATATCATACATAATCTATGTTGCAAAAGTTGTTTTTTGTAACAATATCCCCTCTCTCTTTCAACAGCAGGAATGTAACCATATAAAATGTGCAAATATTTGCATTCCACACATGGACAAACCCTCACAACAATGTCAAGTAAAAACCTCCGTCCTTCAACAAATTATTTTTATCAGTTAAAAAACACCTTTGCTCTCCAGCACAGAGCAGTATACACAGCAATGACCGCCTTCCTCAGATATGGGCTTTAATTCTCATATCAAATGTGCCATTCAACCGTTGATCTAAAAGAAATCTCCACTTCTCAGCCGTTGGCGCGGGAGCTTCATGAGTATTGTTAGTTTGGCAGGTTTAAAGTGTAGCTTAAGACTCGGAGTGGTTGGTGTCCTGTGAGGAAGCTCTCAGCGATGGCAGACGCTCAGCTGCTTTTGCTCTTTCTGCCAAAAACCTGTCAAACTCTGCAGAAGGAGAGAGGCAGGATTAGATGACGTTTCATCCAGAATCTAAAGTAAATTTACAGAATGGAATTGTGGGATAAAAAAGTAGGAAAGAAAAAATGCAAACAACAGTGTTTTGAATTTTATGAAAGGATGCTTGTGTCAACATAAATAACTGAGAAAAACACCAGATTCTGTGGATTCAAAAATTTGCAGCCTTGTCAGATGAAGTCAAGTACCCCTTCATCAACAACATCAGTTTTAGTTAACTGTTTAGCGTGCTAACTAGTTTCCACGTACTCTCTCGTACTTGCACCGTGTGTTCAGGTGTTACAACTGACTTTATTTTAAAACCATAGTATCTTTTTTTCCCATATTATCTAAGATAACCCACAATATTTCCACACACCCTCTGGCAACAGCACATGTACACCCTGGGGTACAAATAATCCTGGTTGGTAGTTCTTCTAGTAGTAGTAGTCTATGAATGAATAGGTCTGCAGAGAAGCAGTATGTGGCACCGCACGGCCAGTTACGCATCTAGTGCCACCTATGGAGCAAATGCAAATATATTTGGCGGCTGATGAGTAGAAATTACAGTTTAATATTTGTATGTAAACAAAATGCGAAATGTGATCAAATCCTCAAGTTGAGCCTGTAACTCTAAGTTTAGCTGCTCAAGTCAGGGCAGAAAATAATTTTCCCTTTAAACAAAGTTCAACTAACAAAGAGCAGCATAACAAACTACACAAACTACAAATTGTAGATTTAACATAAAGCAACTCCTCAGATGTTACAGATGAACATAAATGCCAAATAAAATAATGGATGATAAAAGCTGCTCATTTTAAAAGGACAGTAAATTGTAAATACTCTCACCTTCACTGGTCACACCGTCTGAATCCTCAAAGTCATCATACTGGGTCACAAACAGAAAAGATATATTTAGCTCTACATATATGTACACACACAACTTAGAAGACAAATATAGTTACATGATAATTCCTGTTTGGCCTTGTGGGGATTATATTTTTGAATAATTTGGACTGTTAAATGTATTGCTTGATAATTCTGACACATTTATATCATCTTAATTCAGCATACAAGCATTTGCTAATTTGCAACACAAACTACACCTAAGGCTAAACTTGTACTGTACAATTTAAATTTTGACCTGATGATGGCACTAGATGAAAAGTTAAGGAATCACCTAAATGAAAACACTTCATTTGGAAAACGTGAAATTCTGAAATAAATTTCATGGCAATCCATCAAATACTACATTGCCATCCTAGTTTGTGAAACACAATAACAATATACAAGTTACAGGTAATGGATAATCAGAATATATGATGCAGTATAGAGACATTTAATGCAGTTTTTGGGTTCAACTGTAGAAACTTGCATTGATTAAATTGTGTGCTGTGGAGCAGAACTCCAGGAGAACTGAAGTTGGTGCAAATAAACAGTGAATTAAGTGAAATTAACCAGTTAGCCATTAATTTGTATTTAACCAGAATTCTAGTCAATTATGAAAAGAACAGGAAAATATACATTAATAATACAGTTATTATATGTATTTACTTATTTTGAGTAAATTCACTAATCCAACCATTTACCTCATCATCCAACGCCAGCCATTTCTCAATATCATCCATTACAGTGGACTGGTTGATAGGAATCTAAGAAAGGAAGCAGAGCAGCAGGATGGTCAGTACAGCCAAATATATAATATATAGTAATAACCGGTAAAAATGTATGAAGATGTAATAAAAGTATCAAACCACCAGAAAAACCCAAACATAAAAGAACAATCACACATTGGTAAGCAAATCATATCAATGTAGCATATCAGGACAGTCCAACCCAAACACTGTCATGCTCTGTAGTGGGTGTATGCAGGTATTGTCTTCACCACACATAAAAGCATGCAAACCTATGTGTATTATCCCAATACCTGAACCACCAAACCCCAAAAACAATCCAACAAAAGCAACTCAGACCACAGCAAATCAAACTGTAAAGTAAATTGCAGCCTCGTGACAAAACCAAGAGACAGAGGATGTGGGAAGGTGAATCAATGTAAAACCAGGACACATTCTGGACACAGACCCACCATTCCCCTCTTAATCATCCAATCTAACTTTGGTGAGGAGCTGCAGGTGGAGGCTGGGCTGCCATCCTTCATGCACAGACAGAGAGTTTGTTTAGGAAGAAAACAGTTACTGAGGCAAAGCAACACATTTACTCAACCAAGAAGTCTTTTATAGACCAGGTAATTCTATGCTATTACTTGACTGAAAGCAGTGCTTCCCCCTAAAGCTCTCTCCTCCCTCCTACTTAATAACACACCTCAGACATTGTATACAATACCATGAATAGCTATACAGTGAGCTTGTCACTCTGTTGCACATAAAACATCGGAATTTCACTTGAGGTTGGTGTAAAATGTGAAGAATGATGCACAGTGTTGTTTTTTTTCATTGCAAAAGCTAGAAAAATCTTAAGCCAAAAACACAATTTCCACACTTTATTTCCCAAAGGTTTCAAAGGTCAAATCATAAATGTGAAAAATTCAATGACATCAGCTGATAAAAGTTGTGACTAAACCTGTTAAACTGTGTAAAACATGATTTACACGGCCTCTTTGCTTACCGTTCCAGCATTTAATAGTCTACTGTCCAGAGCTTGAGCCAGGCCGTCCACTGCGACTTCACTCTGCTGGCTGAGACACAAGATTAGTACATTGGTTAATTGCCATGTAAGCTAATAATTTCAGTTAACACATAGTTAAATACTGGCAGACATTTTAAAAAGGAATTAGAGGGAATGAGTCGGACTTAAACTCCAAAACAAAGATCAACATCTTTGCAAATGCCATTCCTGAGAAATTGCTCGGTAAAGAGCTGCGTGGCTGCTCTGCAAGATTGTAATTTTAACACCATGATATAATAAATCATCAGAATTTATTTTGTTATTCATTTTAGTTCAATGGTCCTTTTATCTGATATACTCCCACAGATGAAGCCTTCATCAACACCACTATGTTCCACCATGTAGCAAATGGTGTTCATGTTATTTAACTTTATTGATCGTATAAAAGTGGATATTGTTGCAATGATTTTTATAAGTTTATAGTCTTTCTGTACCTTGGTCTTTGTTGAGTGGAGACATTTATTTTCTGCGATAATGCGTCATCTGATTCACTTGTGCCTGCAAGAAGAACAGCGACAAGTTTACAGTGCATAGAATAAGTAGAAGTATACTGTACATACAATACACACACACACACATATATATATATATATGCATCATAGGGATGTATAGAGACTGGAGCACTTACTGAGACTTGCCATCTGACCAGACAGACTGTCAGCTTTTGACTGGCTGAATGATCTGTCATTGGTGACTGATGCGACCTCTGATTGGCTGACAGACTCAGGTGACAAATCAAGGTCTGTTAAGTTGACGTATGTGTGGCTCTGAGAGACAAAAAGTGGTACATTGAAAGTCTAAGATGCAACCATGTCATAAAATTATAAGTGTTGTGCTGCGAAGTAAGAAACCAGTTCTTTACCTTCTGTGCTGTGGTTGGACCATTTGTTGTTCGTCTTTCAAACCTGGACACAGCAGAACAAAATTATGTCATCAAATGGCAAAAAAGAGCCTGTTGAAATATTATCATCTTATTCTTTTGTTAATAAATAAGGTAGTATAATCATTATAAATGTAGTTTACCTGTGGTAGCGAGTAAAGGCAGTGTTCATCTCATCGTTAGTTGCCAGCAACTCTTCAATCAGCTTCTCCTCACTGAGTCTGGGGACGATCTTCACTATCCTCTCCTGCATATCCTTACAAACTGTGTATAACTGCTAATGACACAATCAGACAAATAATGTGTGGGTGGGGGGGTGGATGGAGCAGATGCAAAACAAAATGTATAAAGTGCGAGATCAGTTAAGGGTTATGCACTGTTATGTATTATGAATGGATGGAAATAATTTTCTTGCATATAACATGTCACATGAATAAAGTCTGTTTGTTTGTTTTTTTACCTCCAGCAGCTCCATGTCTGCTTGTTTTACCGTGACAGGATCCAGCTGACTCATCATGTCTGACATCATCGTCAGGTTGCTTCGCACCACTCCCAGCTCTGCCTTCAGCTTTTTAATCTGGAAAATCAATCATATCTCCTGGATAAGCACAGCTATAATAACGCCTTAATAACGCATATTGATTTCATAAGTGCTGGAGGCCAAAATGGATTGAGACACACAGACACATAAAGGAGTTGTGAGACAGCATTTCAGCCAACATGGAAAAAGCCAGGTCATCACCTGGCTGGGAGTGAAGGCATTGGTTCCCTCTAGGGCAGATTTTAGCTCAGAGGTCTGGGGCGGGATGAGCGGAGGTTTGGAAGACAGGAGCACAGCGGGCAAAGTAGTGACAGCGGGACCGTTCCCAGGAGGAGTCTGGGAAGCATAAGGGACAGACATGACCTAAAAGTGACCAAAGATGACAGGCAGCACTCAAGAATCAGCAGTAAGTGCACCAGCCATGTTTGTACCTTTTGTGGGGCTTGGCCGGGTGAGTAACCATCCAGTTCTGTCATGGGGAACTCAAGCCCTTTCCTTCGCAGGTCTTCGTACACCGACACCACGCCCGTCAGGTCGGGTGAGCTACGGAATGCATCAGCCCACGCCTTGACAAGAGAAAATTACTATCAGACTGCAGAGCAACATGACAAGACTTATTATAACGTGACAACAATCTTATTTTTTCTCCATGCTGCCTCAGTGTTGCCAAACATGTAATGTGACATTTTTTTACCTGTACGATGCTGAGCACTCTGTCATGCAGGATTAATGGAGGGTTGTTTCTGGGAATGATCGACCGCACCAGAACCCCCTCTACGAAATCCCGCGTCGTCACCAGGATGTGAAACCTGTAGCCGCAGTTCTTCACACAAGTCTCCAGGACCTAACAACAGAAGGAGACTGTATTTCACAACTCAAACAAAGTGATGAGAACACAAACCGGGTCAATGGGGTGGTGGCGTAGAGTGTGACGAGGGAACAACACTCACAGTGAGCGTCAGCATGACCTCCTTGAAGTTCTTGTTCCCCACAATCCTTTTCTTTATGGCTCTGACTGCATCTCTGGGCCTGTAATCAGAGAATTTTCAACAGTCACAGGCATGTATCCTCTAGAGGACTAGTTTGTTCCTGATGCTAACAGATAACAGACACACACACACACACACCCTTCCTCTGAGCTGTTGACCATGTCGCAGATCTCCATGTTGAGGGTCCAGTCGTCCGATGGCAGGCTGGAGCCGGTTGCACTCTCTGTAAAAATAGGTGAAATTTTATTTTTTTTAATAGGTGAAATTATATGAAATCTGTACTTGATTGTGAGCTTTTCTGCATGTTGACAATTTTGTTATTAGTCAATTGAAAATGTGTCTCATATAAAACATGTTTAATCAAGAAATGCTGAAATTAGGTACATGGCTAGAGGACAATAAACTCACTACATTCAACTGAATCTGTTTTTTATTTGCCACAAGTAGTAAACTTGCTCAAACCAGATTCCTTAATACCTATTTATTACCTATTATGTATGAATTTATATGCTTTTGATACAATCAAGTATTTGCTGTGCATGTGTTTACTGTAACTTCTTCTCTTTATGCACAAAGATAATACAATAAAAGTAAGTACCTTTTAAATCCCTAAAACATATTCTGCAAAAAAATAAATACCTAAATCTAAGTCCAAGCACCAGACTGTTGTTGAGATGAGCATAAGTTTAATATATGGCAAAATCTTAATTCTGTCAAAATTCATAGATATAGCTATTTTGATCTAAATCCTTTCAGTGTGTAGAGGCTAAAATTTGAGACAGCTTACTAAATGATGTGAGATATGATGTATACATTTAATGTATAAATATTGTATATAGTATTTTTGTCAAAATGTTTGTGTAATGAAACACTGCATCTTCTATAATGAGATCTATTTGTTTTAATGCCTCACTCCCAGTTTCCATCAGTCAATGACAGCACATGTTGGATCATCAGACTCCAGTCTAACATGAATGTAATTCAGGTCAGAGGATGTCGGCCACCGCGAGGTCCCGCCCACCTATTAGTGGCTTAGACAGACACGACGACAACCAATCAAATCGAGCATCGCAGCACGTAAATCCCGCCTCTGCCAAATCATTGTTGACCGGACGCGTCAATCAAACCAGAAACCGTCGCTCCTCTTGTCACTCTCAATAAACGTAATTTACATCCATTATTTTAATGTATTTCTATTAAATACGCATCAGCTGTTGCAATAAAAACCTTTTACAATAAAAAGAGCTCGACACAGACGAGGCTGTCGGAGGCGCTGTGACTCCATCAAATGTGGCTGAGCCGGACTGAAGCATCTGCTTATTACACTGTCATTAGCTGTGGTTTTACGGCAGCTCACCGATCCGCTGTCCCACCGGAGTGCTGAACGGGTTCCCCAGTAAAAACTCCATGTTGTCAGCCTGCAGAGCACCGACGTCCCCGGGCGGAGCCGCGTGCACCGACAGCCTCCTGCGGGCTCCTGCTGCTGCTGCCGCCGCCGCCGCTGCTCACAACAAAGTGGGCCAGAGCTCCGGCTGCGTCATGCTTTAAAGGGACAGCAGCCTGCTAATGGAGCGGTGGTGGTGCACTGTGACTGCACCACACACAGGATCCCTGCACTCACTGCTGGGGAACACAGTGATCTGAGGAAGTGATTTATAGCTTCATATCAACTCTCCTGGGACAGTAATCATATTAGGTGATGTGATGATGTGCCATCTGTTAGTGTGAAGCTGTACTGAAGCAACACAGCTCAAATGCCTGCTCAAATACTTTATGAAAAACTATATGAAACATTTGCAAGTATTCATTTGTCATTTTTAACCTTTATAAGGCTGACATCATTCTCCTCATGCTCATAATAACTTTTGCAGTTATTATGAGCAAATGTTTTTCTTCTTAACATTTGCTGTTCCTATTAAACCCCAATATGTAGAAAAGTACTGAAGTGGTAGTCCTTCCCATTGAAGCAAACTGTGCATGCACATTACATGAAAGGTGACAACATGAATGCACAAAACAAGAAGATATTCTTTGTTTTATATACCATAAATGCTATGCACGATATATTCCTTTAGTTTGCCAGACAGTCAATCACAGGCAAATAATGTGCAAATGTTATCCTACATGGTGGTGTTACTGAGGTTTGGGGTCTAACTTTCTGTTAAATGTCAAACTCAAATAAAGGTTGAATTGAACACAACTGGACTTGATTGCAGATGCTTGAAGATGTTTCCTTCAGAATTGAAGGAGCTTCTTGGATGAGAGGTGAAACGTCTTCAAGCATCTTCAACCAAATCCAGTTGCCGTCCATCCATTTGAATACCATGACCTGGATGACTGAGAGCCTTCACAGACATATAAACAAGCTGTTTTAAAACAATTATTTGGTATTTAGGAGGATTAATGGTGCGTAAAAAATGACTGATGATCAGTCAGCAGAGGTCGAGTATACTGACTTTAGGCTTGCAGTGTGGGTCAAGCTGCAGACATGCTGGAGCCTATGTTTAATGCCACTAAAAAGGGTCTTTGATCATGATGACATAATCTGGCTTATTTTTGAAACTTTGGAAATAAATGACAGGAGACATAACACAACTATACTTACAACATTTTGTGGTATGTACATAACACAGTTTGAGTAGAGCACTGCTGAAGTTCATGTCTAAAATCGGCGGACTGTCCCTTTAGCACTAGAAGTACTTTTATACATTATGTATTGTTGAGAAATAAAAAGTCTCAACAATACAATCTCAACTCAAAGTCCACTTACTTCTTGTAGTGGAGCTCTCAGCCATATCACACAGTCCTAATCAAACATTCCAGTCTCATCAAACGTTGGCTTAAAAGTTTGACTGTTGATCTCAACTCAGGGTCCACTTACACGCTTGCTCTGGGGCTTTTGACCATATCACACCACCAGCTCAACTTTTCACACACAAGAAGTCCTAAAAGTGCTCAGATCAGTGAAGAGTTTCAACACCTATTACTAATGTTGTGTTGTGTGCTCCTCTGCCACATGGGTGCACTGTTTGCTTTCACATTTCACAATATCAGGTTGTCCTGCCTGAAGCTTTATGTTGATTCCCACCTGGGCAAACCAGACAGCTTTGCAGAGTCCACAGGAGTCAGAGTCCCTGAGAGCTCTGCACTTACTTTTTGTCAACTGATTTGTGCGTATTTACTTCAAAGTTTGATTGTGACTGTGCAACATTAACTTATAATACAAATCTTCATGATGAGGACCTGAATTTGGGCCCTGATTTCTTACTTGATCTTGAGTTAAATAACCATCATTATTTAAGTGTGTTTTAACTTTGAATGCTTCTAAACAAATTGGTGTTTAATATAATCATCACACAGTAAACCTGGGGTCAGATAATGCATTATAATAATACATTGTACGCACAGTGGAAAACAGCAGGGGGTCAAAAGGTAGTAGCTCCATTTTTGCCTCAGGTAGCTTATTCTAGCCTTATTGACAGTAAACAAACACTGTGTCTGAACCTGAATATTTACATCCATGTCACACATTAATTGTAACCAGACCGTGTATAACAAAACGCAAAGATTAGTTTTGCTGTTTACTCTCTGAAACGTTACTCTCAGTCACACCGGGGAGGCACATTTATTGTGTGTGATCAAAGCCACGATGTGAATGTGTGACTCAGACGCAGTGAGTCACAGCCCAGTAAGCAACAGAGAATATACTTTTTTTTTACTCTGGCTGCTGATGCACAACCCACTCGTCTGTTTACACCAGCAGAGACGGTACGGTTCTGCCCATTAAAAGCACAACATATGTGCCTCGTGTGGGTGATCACAGAGGAGATAAGAAATGCAGGTGGTGTCTAATTACAGATAACATCCATCCCTTCAAGAAAAGATGTTTTATTCCAAGTGTAAGGTTGTCTTCTAACCTCAACTTGAGTTTACTGTTTGATCTCCGTGCACAAACAAGGTCTTTGCACTTTTTGAAAAATCCAGTTAGTCTGAAATCTCTTTCATAATCTTCTGAGTAATGGTTTCATATTTGTAGGTGGGCAAATGTACCTCTACTGTCTGTGCAGTAATGCTGCTGCGTGGTGCCCAACAGGTCTGTTTCACCCCAGCGGTTGCTTAAAACATCTTATGCTACTTAAATGCATGAAGACAAATGCATGTGGTGACCAATCACTGTAACATTTTAGTGGCAATAATACAGATGTGTATATGGATTATTATTATGATCAATATCATTATGAACATTATTATAATGATTCTTATTGTTATGACATGCTAATAAGGGCTTGCACACTAATATTTCAAACAGTATAAACAGTATGTAATGCATTCAAATAAACAGCTCAGCAATGACCTTTGTGATTTTTTTGTCCACCTCCATTGGCGTACTTTTTCTTTTGATTGTCTTATGTAGAGTGTTTTTATCAGAAGTATAAGTCTGGTATTTTTTCTATCCTGATACTGAACTGTTGACTGGAGTACATTCAAACTCATGAGATTCATGGCTATTGTACAGTGATAATATCAGTGAAACCTGAATTAATATTGATATGTATATATTAGAGGGATTATTACGAACAACAGCAGAAAAACCAGTAAGGGTAACTCTATTGACAAAGAGCTCTTTCAGTAATAGTTCTGTAATAGTTTGATAGTATATTTACTACTGGTGAATAATTTCAAAATAAAACGGCTAAAACTGACACACTCGCACAAGAAATGATCATATTTATTGTTCTCAAGTGATTACAGTGACAGACAGATGTTTATACTGGTAATCATTATTTTTCTCAAGGTATAAATAAGATCATATATCCGACATGCCACACATAAGAAACTGTAAAAGGTTGGTGTGTTGTTCATCCAATAGACTGAAATGTCACAGACGAGGCATCATCACTACCAATTTGAGAAACCTGAAGTGGAAACGTAAACTGATTCTGTTCAATTCTGTCGCTTCTGGTTTCTTCCACATCCTTCGCAGCAGTGGACATGTGCTGGATATTGAACTTTAATACCACTCATATGTGTTTTCAGCTTGAGTTTGAGTTTCAGGGATGCCTGTCAGGACTCACCAATTCTTCAATTTCTCACTGGTACACCTGAGCGACTTTCTGATTCTTCAAAATAAAATCCAGGCAAAGATCCAGGCTGATCACATAACAGACAGTAGCATGAGGGGCTCAGGTTTCAAATTGATGTATGAAATAAGACTTTCATGTCAGCGTGATCATCAAAGGCACCACAAGGAGGAAGGATTCAACTGTCTATGCAACCAAAGACGGAGCATATTCTACAACGCTGGCAGACAACTCATATTTTAGACATCAAAACCCCTCAGTGTGTGAAAAAGGTTTGATGCCTTTCTTTGCCATCTCTCACCTCACATATCTGTGTTCCATCCATTTCAACCTTTTATCACTCTCTGCTCCCTCTCTGCGGCTGACACGTACGCTCACAAAGATCTCTCATTTCCTTTCCCTGGAGCAAATGTCAGAGACAACCACCAAGGGGACAAAACACAAACTCCTGCAGAGGCTGTGCAGCCCTCACATACATGTACAATACCATGTATTGATTCGTCTGCCTGGGATTGTTAAATGCTTTCAGAAGAAGTCAAAGCTGTTAAGAAGGAGGGAAAGAAAGCACAAAGTCTTTAATTGGTGAAGCATGGTAACGCCTTTCCAGGGACCGTTAAATGTCTTTAGCCGACGTTGCATACAAGAACAAGCAGCTTTTTTTCACAAGCATCCAATTAGAGTGGGTTGGCAGTAACTTGTCTATATTCACAGTATGTGGCCTCCTGATTAGTCTTCTCAGCCTGCAAATTAAATACAGTGGAGAGCGTTGCTTGCCTGTACACAGGTCTGTTAATCTGCAACCAGCTGTGACGGCCTTTATCAGCTGCCATGAGAACAGAAGGCTGAGACAGACCACAGTACTGCAGGGAGAGAGGCACGGGGAGAAGCATTATGGACTTACTGTATGTGCATTATGGAATGTGAATTTATGTCCTGCATGAGAGAATATCGAAGAATGGAAAAAAAAAACATGCATAGAAATCAAGCTCCTATTTGGATTCATGTGTCCAGAAGAGTATTCTTCAGATGAAATGCTCAATCAGGAGCCATTTAAAGGACAAATTAAAGACTGAGATGGAGGAATTGCATCTCTAAGTCCGCTGTATGACTCATCTGTGGCGGCAGTGTGTGTGTGTGTGTGTGTGAGAGAGAGAGAGAGAGAGAGAGAGAGAGAGAGAGAGAGAGGTGAAGGCAGGCAGCAGAGATAAGTTACATGGAACTGAAACCATCTGGTTTTCTCCTCACCACAGCGAACAATAATAACCCCCAACTATCACCACACACACATATACCATCATCTCATCCTGTTGTCATGGCAGTGTCGCGGCAGGATGCTCTCTGGACGAGGTCCAGCATTGAAGTCCACTTGCTTCTGGATTTTGTTGAACTTGTGCAGAATTAAGGAGATCAGTCTTTGGAGGCAATGGCCTAAGCTTCCAAACAAAACATCTGGTCTATAGAACCTTTATTATCCCTTAATTGCACCTTAAATGCATCGGAGAGAAGAAGTGTGGAGCACATAGCATTTCAGTAAATGCAGTATATTCCCTGGAGGACATCTCAGCTAGTGAGAGGAACGAGAGCAGCTCTGAAAGGTGAGAATTCATGCTCGGAAAGTCCTGCAATCAATAACAACCATCTCTTCGTCCACACTGCACAAACTCTATAGGGATCACCCATGAGTGGGTACAATATCCCCCACAGAGGACGTTAGACTTGGGTGAGTTCTGATGGCGACGATGGGTCTGTGTTCTCCAGAGTGTGACTGCAAACAGCTGGTTTCCCCAACAAGAGAGCAAATACTGCTACTGTCTTATCCTGTTGTCAGGACACTCACACAGACTGTACATATGTGGTGTGGAAAAGGTCAGACATTTAAGTCTTGGCTTCTACACATTTGTGGTGACAGTTTGTCAGCACAGCCTGTTCTTTATAATTTTACAGTTTCTGACATGTAAGTGTGTCTGTATAGAGGGAGAGGGATGGAGACAAGTGTGTATGTAGCACGGTTAGGAAAAGAGAGACTATAAGATTTTTGCAGAATGAATGACACTTTAAATCACTACAATGTCTTTTATGTATTTACCTGTTATTAGTTGTCAGTTTAACTCTTAGATGTCCTGTTTATGCATTGATTTGATTTGTGTTTAAGAGTATGTCCTTTGTATCTTTGCCACTCAGCTTAGTATATTTTAGAGAAATAGACTTTTACTAATATTTGCTAGTTTAATAATTTGATTAGAGGAAACCCATTAATATAACTATTTTTGAAATGAGAGATAACATAGGCTACTGTTCTCTTAATGTTGAGTGGGATGCAGGATCAGTGATGGAGCCAGACAACCCAGAGGTTCACCAAATGATCACAGCATTCTCAGCTGACTAAGAATCGTGTCAGACGGCTGCCCCCGACCATCAACTCGGCCCAGTGAAATGAGGCGGAGGCGTTGGGTGGCCAAAGCCATAACACAGCTGCACACAAGAGAGGAGAACAGGTCAAGTGAAAGGAGTGTTCGATCTGCCCAAAGGTGAATATGAAGGAAAATGCAGCACAGCACTGTGCAATGAAAGCAGCCAGAAACAGTTGGCTTATCTGAAATGCAAATGTTTCTTACTCTTTTTCCTCCCTTTTCTTGATTCTAATGTGTCCACTTATAGAAGAGCGTAGGCCTGATAAGGGTTGAGAGAAAAAGCACTCTGACATAGGAAGAGCATTAAAGGACTTTATTATAGCAGCATTGCAAAGATGATGGGTTCCACAGTCATGGTCACACAGAATGATAGTAAATTAGATACAGATTTATTTTTTGACCATATATGTGAAAATCTTTTTAAAAAAAACACAATTTGACTGTAAGGCATATTCCTAATGACTAATTACATCTGGTTCAGACAAAGACTTTGGTTTAAGTTGTGAACTGCTGAGTAACAGAGCAGGGATCAAATGTACAATATTCATGCAGTCGGAAATCCTTCTGCATAAATCTGGATCACATTTGTTCAACTCTGTCTACATCTGATGACCAACAGAAAATACAAGGTTGTCATTTTATGTCACTTCAATATACTCCTCTGTTGTTCAGCTACCATTTACTGGACCATTTTATAGACTAAATGATAAACTGAATATAAGATTTTAAAAAATGGATTAATCAGTAATGAGTGTAATCGCTGGCTGCAGCCAACAGTGTTTTTATAATACGGTTCTGCTACAGCACTACAGCAAGTGGCAAAGGGAGATTAGCAAGTGTAGTTTATTCCCTCAGGGGCGTCTATGCTTACAGTGTCTAATACATCACAAATGGACGGGCACAGCAGCCGTAATAATATCTAATTACACTAATTGGACAGAAACCATTAGTATATCTATGAGCCAGTCAGCTTCCCTGCTGCAAGACGTATCAACATTTCACAGTAGCAAATCACATAATATATTATAATACACACCTCTTTCATTATATGCATATGAGCATTTGAAGATTAATAAGATAATCTTTCTAAATGGGGCAGACACATGAAAGCGCTGAGGAGGCTCACATGTGCACACACATACACACACACTCACGTAGAGGCAGGAAGGCTCCTCTGTTTCCACCTGGACAGTGTTAGATGATGGAGCAGGTGAAACCGCAGCAGTCTTTCAGCAGCGTGAGTCCAGTCTTAGAGATGAACGGCGCCGACGTCTGCTGGGATTTGGACGCCACCTTCTGATCTTGCAAAGCGCCTGATTGAAAAGTAGACATAGTGGGATTCACCACAGAATGATCACCCTCTCATCCTCTCATTGACATGTTGGGAAATACAGCAGGTTTCTTTACTTTCTTGCCAAGAGTTAGTACCACTCTCGTGTTCGTACACTAAATATGAAGCTACCAGTCACCAAATCTTGGATCAGACATCTCTGGTTGAGCCATACAGTTTGTGCAAAAGCTTACAACTGCACTACCAGAAAAAGTACTCACTTCAACTATCTTCATCCCTTTACACACATGTCGTGAGTGGAGAGATTGGCTGCTACAAAGATAACTGCAACCCAAGACTCATTTTTAATTGGAAGCTTGAACAGGACTCACCTTTTGCAGCCAACGCCTTGGGAAACTTGGACTGTAAGAAGGCTGCCATTTCTCTGTCCTCCTCTCTTTCCCTGTGGACGAGAACATTTCCTTGTTTTTTTCATTTGTCGGGTATGTGGTTCTAAGATTTTGCACATCTTGTTAAATGTCACCGGACTCCATTTGAGAGAGCTGCAGGCTGGACTGACAAATCCTCGGGAGAGAGGGACATTTTTAATCTACTGTACCTGCTGAATGTAAACACAATCCTCTCCCCAATCCACTCTCTCATACACATTGAATAATGAAGGCAGACGGCCTCTCGCACCCCTGCAATCTCTCTGACACCGATCCAAATGTCACTCAAAGATATTCTGTCACATTAACAGCTGCCTGCCTATCAGGAGTGACGGCTAATTTAGCGTCACAAACAAATCTGAGTGATGGCGGACTTCCTGTTATTATTCAGCGTAAATATGCAAAGAGGATGCAAAGAACATAAAGAGACAAGACTATATAAGAACAGAACTATGAGGATCAGAAAACACATTTTCAGAATCACTTGATCAACAGTTTGAGTTCAAATAATAAATTATATAATAATAATACTAAATTTTTTAGGAAGGTATTGTTGGTATTACAAGGATCTGTTTAATGATATTTGTCCAGGAGATTCTGTCACATGACAAAGTCCAATTGCAATTCAATTAAATTTAGCTAAAAAGCTAAAGTGCACAAATTTGCTTTAGTGAAAACCTCTTCGCTCTCTGAAATCGAGTGTCTTGTAGACGACACTGCAATGTGAGGAAAACACCACTGAGTCAACGTCCTTCTCACTCACTCGATTTCACAGCCTCACCTCAGCCTTTCGAACTCCACATCATCCACCAGGAAGTCTCTGGTCTCCACCAGCTTGTTGATCTGCCTCAGCAGCTCTTCTTCCCTGTCCTCCTTGGACTTGTCCTTGTCTGTACAACAGTCACATGACAAGACGTACGTAAAATACAGACATCGCTGAGTGTGTAAAATGATAATCTGTTATATTTTGGACTTAATGAACTAGCTCAAAACACAAAGCACAGCTGAAGGGGTGGTCAGTAGTTTTGCAAGTCAAAAACACGTCTACAAATACTACAGTATTGGACAAATTTAAAGTTTTAACTAATGGTGATGTTGTGATTAATTGATGGTGATGCAATTAATCCTGAGGGGGACATGAATGTGTGTATATATGTCCGGACTAAAGCGGTGGACCAACATTGATATCTACATTGAAAGGCAGTTTCTAGTATTTGATAGGTTTCAAAAACACTCCTGTACTGGACTTCTGCTTCTTTTCTTTTTAGTTGTCACAGCAACCTTCTTCCATATTAGAGCGCTCATCTAAACTTAATGAACAGAGGAAATGTGAGAATCTATTTGAATATTTTCAGACTGAAGACATATTATATAATTAAGAACCAGTCTGCTCCCACACCACCAGCCACACACACACACACACACACACACACACATCCAAGAGGACACTGTGGAAGGACGTTTTAACTGTGACATTTCAAATCCAACAAATCCATGTTATCCAGTTCTCTTCCTTCTCTCCCTACAACAAATGTCTTTTTATAACTGATTATTAAAGCAATTGAAGGTCAACAAGGGGGATGCATTTTTATCATTTACTGCTAATATCTTCAAATTCAAGTGGAATAGGGGAAACCCTTGAGAGTCCGTATAGTATTTGTATGAGGTGGCAACAGGTGAGGTCAAAAAGTCATGTCATCGCAAACAACTTATTACTAAGAGGTCATGAATTCCCTTCAGTCCTCATCAAGAAAATAATTGCTGGTCAGAAAAAAAAACATTGCTACAGTCGGGTGACGTCTTTTCATTGATAACACATCAAATAAAAACCGTATGCAGCCCATTCTAAGCAAAACGTCTGCAGGTTAAATAAAATGTGACAAACACTGCACAGTAAGACGGCGACTGTTTTTTAATTTACCCGGCATTGAGACGAGTTTCTGCAGCTCCGTCTTCAGCCTCGTGATTTCTTTGCAGAGCTGGATGTCGTCCATCCTGAGTGGAAAATAAACCAACTATCAACAGGTATTTTGCAGGGAAACAGCTGATGCCAGTGTGACAAAATATGGTTAACCTCCAAATCAGATCATTTCAAGAATACATCAGAAATAACTCATTTTCCCTGCAAGTGGTTTTAGAAACATAGCATGAATTTTATGTCATGGCAGCAAAGCGCTTTCCTTCCTTACTTTACATACAAGCATCAGTGTGAAATTGTACAAGCTTATCAAACAGACAAACACTGGGCTCGTATTTTGGTCACAGATGAGAGTGAAGTCAGCGAGTTTATTATCTGAAATAACACCGTCACACTGCCCTCTGTGAATGAATCACACCTGACTATATCAGATCTCATTTCACCATCTGACTCTGACGCGGATTTCAAAACATCAGAGGCCGGTCACACCAGTGTGTGTGTGTGTGTGTGTGTGTGTGTGTGTGTGTGTGTGTGTGTGTGTGTGCGCGTGCGTCTGGCAGCTGCTATTACAGTGATGACAAAAAGAGGAAAATGACGATGATAGAAATCCGTACTCTGAGCTGTTGGTTTAATAAAATAGGTTTCACTTCAGTGTACTTCAGCAGTATATGGTTCAGGATGACTCATACGCAGCTGCTCAGGAGCGTTTTTCCAAAATGTGTTTGCATGAGAGTAGTTTTGTTTATGTCGCAGTAAATGATGCTGCTGCATGAACGGCCTAAAGTAAAATAAGAATAAGAGTCTATAGCCGAGCTCTGTGAAGCTTTTAGGATAATAACATTTAACAATTTAACATGAACGACCGAATGTCACAGCAATCCAACCCACAGAGGCCAAAGATAAAGGTTAAGCATTCTAAAACAGTGGGACACATAAATACAAATATGAAAGGCTGAATACGAAGATGAATAGTTGTTGATTTTTTGGGAAATACTCTTTCTTGCTTTCCTGCAGAGTTAGACTCATTTATTGATACCAATCTTCTCATCTTACTCTCAGCAAGAACATATTTCCCAAAATGTATTCCTTTAATAAGACGACTGATTATAGCTTTTCAAGTTCAACCTCACCTGGTCAGAAAAAGTAATTTGTTTTCCCGTGATACAATTTTTACCAAATCTCCCCGCAATGGTTGAGCTTCAGCTGCTGTCTGTGTTGCAGCTGATGCAAATGTCAGCACAAGCAGGAGACGAGGAGGAAAACAGTCTATTATAGGGAGTGGGGTTTGTGCATCACTCTCCATCCTCTGGAAGTGAACGTGGATGGAAGTGAAAACATGATGTGAAACTGGTGCGTGTCATCACGAGCCACAACACTTATCAGACTCCTAATTCTGAAGACTCATGCAGAAAAACCAAACCCAGAGTTGTTATTCTCTATTTCTCTGATTCATCACATGGATGAACCACCACCACCACCACCTCCATCCACATGTGTCAAAATAATGAGGACGGTCTTGACAGAAAAAGAGTGAAATAATTAAAAGCGAGGATGAGAGAGAAAGGAGAAAAGGGCATCTTTGGAGATCTAAAAACGACGGATGTGTTTGGGTGTGTGTGTGTGTGCTGGTCGTCTGCTGGGTCCTTAAATAGCACTGCTGTTTTCTTCACACATTTTTTTTTGCCATCATGCACATGGATGCTCACAGTGTTGGTGGCTGACAGTGATGGTGCATCATCTCTTATTCCTGAGGGGCTGTTAAAAGTATCTTGGTGTATTCGGATGCCTGTACGTATGTGCAGGTGCAGTCGACCAAACAGTGGAACATCGCATGATCTTCTTGGGTCTAACGTCATCATCATCACCTTTGTGTCAGTATCTAATTGTTTTAAAAAAAACCCAAATATGGTTTTGTAATTGCAGCAAAAGTTCTTTGTGTTTGAGATGTGTTTCAATGCATTGTAGACACAGATCTTACATGTATCTCAGCTCTGATTCTC
Source organism: Holacanthus passer (assembly GCA_025331565.1). Classification (NCBI taxonomy): domain Eukaryota; kingdom Metazoa; phylum Chordata; class Actinopteri; family Pomacanthidae; genus Holacanthus; species Holacanthus passer. Next base: position 414,387 of record JAFREQ010000043.1, read on the forward strand.
TCCGCACAAGGATGTCTCTTATCCGCTCAATTTTGCACAGCTCTCCTTCAATGTCCTCGATCGTGATTGTGGAGTCGGCCATCGAGACAGCGTCCTCTGCTGAAAGACACACAGGACCAAAACGCCATTATTTGGGTGCGATGATGGAATTTGGTTTACGGATGCATTTCGTTTAGATTCATAGACTTCATGTTTGACGGACACCATCAAACAAATGACAAAAGCTACAAAATGAAATGAACTACAATCTGTAAAAATACGAAATCTATTGTGAAAACTTGAAAGAAATATATGGTGGGCAGTAGACTCTAATTTTACAATCAAGTTTTACTATCACTTCAACAATAAGCAGTTTTTGAAAAATCGTTTCAAAGCAAATCTATGATACTGTTCCAATTTGAGTTGACTTTACATTTATGGTCGGTTATCCTCAGCAGAACAAAAAGAAATGATTAAGTGTGAACAGCCTTCACAAAGAACTGGAAATGTGTAACTATTTATATCTTCAAACTGTTTTTACTAGATACAGTTGGCTCTTTGTCGCATTACTGTGACTTTGTTAGCACAATAATTTGGCAGGTCTGAGTAATTCTGAGCAAGAGATGGGTAGAGGATAAAAACATACTGAAACTTGATTTAAGTCACTCAAATTGAAAACAGAAGAATCCTATAGTGTTAGTGTTGATCTTTTCATTGCACCTTAAGTATTAAACATCACTTAATTGAAAAAATTTATTGCAGTCACTTAAAAACTTATAATACAGAACTATCTAAAAATCCAGAGGCAAACACAAAAGAGCACATGACGTTATCAATTAAACAGTCAAACTCCCCCCCCAATTCTCTGCGTGCCGCTGAATAGCTGCACTGCCCCCCCTCCGCCCCTGCAGCCTCCTACTCCTCACCAGGAGTGATGAGTCATCCAGCAGAGCTCGGATCGGCTTTTAATTACCTGACCTTGTGTGAGGAGACATTAAAATCACTGAACCCGCTGGGGATATCACTGCTGCACAAATACTCAACCCCCTCGAACCCACGCATGTATCTGGTGATTCCACAACTTCAGTCATCTGCATATGCATTAACATATGCATGCACACATACACACTCGTTATCAGCAGGTGATTTGGTGTTTTGCTCTTGAAATAGCCTACATGTGTTAGCCTACTTTTGGTGGCATTATTTTGCTACGAGCCCTCCGATGGACTCCAAGTATCAAAATTATTCTTTTCATTTCACGCTGTCACTTTTAATTATATTACAGATTCATGTAGATATATTGTACATATATTGTTCACTGGATGTTCTTTTAACTTCTTAAAGCCTGCAAATCATTTGGAAGGAAAACAGTTGTAGTAATACTGTCACACCTTAAAGGCACCCTTAGAGAGAACCATGCTGTTCATGTTCTTGATAATAGGAAGCTATAAAATGAAATGAATGTGTGTGTTCTTGTAATAAAACACTGCACACAAGATAGCAGGAGAAGAAAAAGCTCATACCACAGGAACGACAGAGGACCAAGAACTGAGCCTTGAGGAATGCCAAAATCTCTCAAACTTTATAAGGTGTCTTCATTAAACTTAATAGTTTCCAAGGAAGATCAATGTAATTTGTTACTATACAGGGAAAATAGCTCGGCCCTCAAAAACAGTAACTTGCTAAAAAAAAAAAAAAAAGCTAAACAATTTTTTTAAATATATTTTTTTATTAATTACTGGGATTTTTACTCTCTATATATGCTGAAATTTACATTCCTACATACATTTACATTCTAGCATGTTCAGCTGACATTAAGACTCTCTAGATTGAACAGTTCATTGAAATTGTGGCTGAAGCAATTAGTCTAATGAATTTGCATCTACTTTGATAATCAGTTAATCGTTTCAGTCATTTTTCCAGCTTCCCGGATATGTGGATAAGCTGCTTGTCTTTGCCTTATGTGACAATAAACTGAATATATGTATATTATGGGTTATTGGTCGGGAAAAAAAAACTTGATGACATCACATTGGGTTTAAGGGAATTATTAAGTCACATTTTCGCTGCTATTTTACAGACAAGCAGTTGCAGCCCTGATTGGAATACATGAAAAGAACAGACTGACCACTTTATAATTAGCAGAAAATTACATTTCAGGAAACTTCTTGGAAACTTTGGAAATTACACACCCAGTTACATTTTTTTTCCCATTTTCACTCAGTATCTTTAAATTGGACTATTCTCTCTCTGTTTATGGCATTGTGGAAGAAAGCTTTTAAAGAACAACCAATGCATGCAGGAAAACAAAAGTGTGGTGCAAACACAGTGAGGATGTTTAAAATCCTGTGTGTGGTGCTGCTGACAGGTAACTTAGGACATGCTCTCTGTGAAGATCTGCAGGGAGCTGAAAGTTGCTGCAGTGACACCTCCTCTTCTTTGGCTGATCACTTCACACAACAACACTAACCGAGCATGCATCAAACTGAACGTAAAGGCAAAACATGTGCATGTAGGACTCACCTGATTTCTCCACCTCTCCCTCCACATGCGTCTTCTCCAGAGAGCCGTACTGTTTGGAGGATTTCCTCTCTTTCTCCATGTTCTTCAACAGTGAGACAGGAAGATTTGTGCAGCCTGGAAATGAATGTTAAAGGTGTCAACTGGGTCCATGCAGCCCTGTCCTGGATGTGTGGAGGGATATACCGGGTGGAGAGCTGCCAACAGATGCTGAGCACGGTCTGACGGTCCTGTCTGCTCAGAGGCGCCACCTGCTGACACACCAGCGCTATGGCACCATGATCACTGCTGCATCCATGTGTTTGATGCACTTTACTGCTGTGGATGTTTAAGCTTAGTTTAACTACTTTGTATAATGTTGGGTAGTTTGATCTACAGTAATGCATCAAGTTCTATAAGATCATCATATGTTTTTCTATTTGTATTTTTTCTGTCCGCCACACCTCTCGAAAAAGTCAACTTTTAATGAGCTCAGAAAAACAGTCCTGTTTTCAGCTTGGTGACTTTGCATGTTCCAGCTAATCCAAGAGGGGTTTAAATGGTTTATTTAGCCTGAGAAGTAGGATTTAGTAGGATCAACCTATTAAGGAACTTACTTGTTCAGTTTAACAGAAACATTCAACATCACCAAAACTGGAGATACATGGTTTTCATTGGTTTTCAATGAAGGGCTAATAATTGTAATCTTGGTGTAAAAAGTGGAACGCTTGCCTCTAAGATGTGATGGAGTTGAAACATAAAGTTGCATTAAGGTAAAACACATGAAGTACTAGTACCTTCAATACAGTACTACAGTAAATGTACATTTCATCAAAGCATTTAAATCCATTAAGAGAAGATGACTACTCACAATAGAATGAGGTTAAATGAATGGAATGAAAATAGAGCCAAACAGATTCTGAGCTTGTGAAATGATATTTACAAATAATTCTAAAGTCTGTAAATCTGTGAAAAAAAACTATTAATGTTAAGAAAGAAAACTGCCTGTGAAATTCAGATTAATTATTTTGAAATAAACGTATCCAGCCTTCCTATATGCTATTAAAAAAATAACAACATAAAAGAAAAGGAAGGATTTGAATCACAGACATTTTAATGGTCTGCTGCTCTCTAACCACTCCAGCAGCACTCTCCAGGGGATAATCGAGCTGTCTTTCATCCTGCATTTTCCATCGCGCCTGATCGAGTTCAGCTGGCAGCGACATACTGGGGGATGACTTGATTTCATGCAGCCAGGCCCTCGAGGGTTCCCTCCAGATGTTCGGGGACTGGAGAGCGTGTCTGCCTGCATGCAGGAGCTGCCCCCTCGGTAGCAGCGCCCCAACACCCAGTGACGGCTGCATGCGTTCAATCACTCAGCTGTGTGTGATACAGTGACACAAGCCCAGAGGTGTGCAAAGAAAAGAGAGGGTCTGTCATTCAGATGACAGGGCAGAGGAAGAGGCATATTAAAAGACATACAGAGTTGATCCAGATTCATGTCTGTGGGTATTTCTCTGGAATTGCATGAACTGGCTCTAAAGCAAACATGTATTTTGGCTGCTGATTGCATATGAAATTTAAGCGGCAGCATGAATACATCCATTTATTGCAAATACTCCAACACATCCGATGCCTCTGCTACACAAAGGGGGCTGATTCTGTTAGCATGATTAGTTCACAGTTCTCACGTCTGCAACAGGGTGAAGAATTGCAAACGCAACACAGACATGCAGAAACTTTCTGGAGAAAAGAAAATCACATTAAAGAGTCTTTTATGTGAGTATTGACTTGACCTCACTGCAGTCGATTGCAGTGTATGTAATCCACATTGTGCATTTCTAACGTCACGCTGTTTGAGGGGTTGATTAAAGGACAGACTGAAGACAGATCAAAATGGACCATTTGACATGAGGTATGTTCAGCAGACTCACTTTGAAATACAGGTTAGACAAACATTTCCTGACAAGTAAGTAAACAAGGATGTCCTCCAAATGTTCCATCCTGCTCACACGTGCATAACACAAGAATCTTGTCACTTCTGCAGAGGTCAGTTTGAACAGTCAGTTAAATACACATAACTGCTGATCCCTTGATTAATGATTTAATCAGCTCTCATAGTTTAGAGCCCAAAACAAGGAACAAGTGCATGACAGCAGTCTGTGGTGCCTTCACCAGTGGATAAACACAGTGGGTGTGGTGCAACAGGTTGCCAGTCTAGTTCAGCCTCACCTTGTGCACACGTCTTGTGTTGACACTCCTAGTAAGAGGATTCAGTGGTTCTATTGTCATGATGCCTATAGTAAGTTTTTAAACTCGCCTGGTGGAGTCCTTTGTCTGCCCACTAATGATCCTTGTTTGCAAAAAAAAAAAAAAAAAAAGATTGCTTATGCAAATGTACCTTTGTAGAGGCTCAGGTGGCCCGGAGATGAAGTCCATCAGTGCAGCTGACACTTTAACTCCAGAGAGATAAAATGAAAAGAAAGATGGGATGCCACAAACTCTGATTGTGATGGAAAATGAGAGTTAAAAGCCAACACTTAGATTTTAATTAAACCTGTCAGAGGAGGAAATCAATGGTCCTGCTTTGTGCTAGACTACCTGATGATAAGGAGTGACATGTCTGTAATTGAGAGGGCAAACCTGGTGGGGAATAATAATTCTTATTTCCATATAGATAGAAATTATTCTATGAGTTGATTTTGTGAGGGTGTCTTTGCACTATCTTTGCACTTTCTATGAATTTGTACTCTGTGGAGTTCAGTGGTTCATCCTCCCTCCATAGTTGTTGTTGCTTCTGTCGTTTTCCATTGCTTTATCGAGCCAGTCTCTCTCCTGCTCAGACTCAGAGTCGCTGGCTTCACTTGCGTCAGCTGTCAAAAGGCGAGAATAGTTAATCCTGCGCTGGCGGGGGGCTTTGCACTGGAGCAGGGGCAGACACACACACCACAGCATCAGACCCACCGCCACTCCTCTGAACAACCACGTTGGCCCAAACCTCTGCACCACAAAGCCTCCGGCAAAGCTCCCCAACCCACTCCCCAGGTGTAGAGACAGCGCACTGTAGATCCTCCTCACACTCCTCTCTACCCCAGGGGTGGCCACATCCTCACACTGCACCTGCACGGCCCACCAGAGGGCCCCGCTGCTGAGACAGCTCAACAGCTGAGCAGGCAGCGCGGCCCATGGTCCCCACAGGAAGGAGTAATAGAAGCACTGCAAGCCGAGACTCGTAGCCCCGACAGTAAGCACCCTTCCTGGGCTGAGGATCCTGGACACTCGGCCTGCCACCAGAGGGAAGGCGGCCTGTGAGAGCAGAGCGAGGGCTAGAGACAGCCCCATGTGCAGCTCGCTGCTCCCATGATCCTGCATCTGCCACAGGAGGAAGTTGTCCACGGCCGAGCCCGCCACCCCGACCAGCAAGGTGGTGACTGCGCAGAGCAGGGCGCGGGGGGAGCGGCGCACCAGCTGCACGGCTTTGAGGAGCCCATTGGCTCTGTCTCGCTTCTTATTCAGGTAGAGAGGGAGGGAGGCAGCCGCAGGCAGGGCCAGAGCCGCCACGCCGGCGTAGCAGTAGAAATGCGCGGCGCTCCTCAGGGTCTGACCAGCTATGAGACAACTCAACTGGCTGACCAGCAACCCCGATCCCCCAACCCCAAATGCTGCTCCAAGCAAACCCCACACACTGGTGCTGCTGTAGCGGTCCGAAGCGTCCGCGTAGTCTAGATATTCATACAGGCCATCGTCTGCCGTCCACTCCAGAGGGGCCGACGCAGACTCCCACACAGACACAATGATGAGTATCAAGAAGAAGAGTTGGTGCTGAGGGTCCATCACCTTCAGGCTGCCCAGAAAATCAAAATATCCTTCCATCCGCTCTTTAGCCGTAGTCTTTTCTCTTAGCTGATCTCCCGACCTCTTGTTCCTCGCTGGAGCTGCCACAGAGCTGGTGGTCTTGTGCACGACGAGACCACTAGTCTTTGGTTCGTCAAGGCTGTTGTTGACCACCACTGATACGTTCTCTTGTGACACCTGAGGTTGGGATTTATCATTGCTATGAAGGGACGTTTTGCTTGTCACAACAGGAGCAGTATCAAGAGTCTTTGCAGGAAAAGTGACACCAGACTGGGATACAAGAGCTGTGTTGATTTTGGGCTGAGGTCTAGTTGATGATGTGGCAGGTCCAATGCTACTCATGAGCGGGTTACCATCCAGACTTTGGGTTGGACCGCTACTCAGATCAGACACGTTGCAGGTGCCGGTCAGTGTGTTCACATCTGTGGGCGGGACAAGCAGCAGAACCAGAGCAACTGCAGCCGAACACACAAGAGAGCAGTTTATCACAGCTCGCCTCTTGTTGTAGTGTTTGGCGAGCAGGCTCGACACGGGGCTCCACACCAGCGTTATGAGGTGCTTCGTTCCCATGACGATACCCGTCATGGCAGGAGTGAGACCCAGCTGTCTGATGTACAGGGTGAGGAAGGGGAGCAGGCAGGCTCTGGCACAGCAGCACAGGAAGTGGAAGGCGCTGGCCAGAGCGAGGGCACGCTTGACGTCGATCTGCTTGTTCTGCTTCATGATCGTCTTCCCGGGCAGCTCACGGTCTCAGACAGGTTTCACATGGAGCACCTGGTTGGACAGAGAGACACATGGGAAATTATACAGTAAATTTACCACAACAGGGTAATCAATACTCCTGTATGCAACCTGACAACCTGTCTGAAAGGTCAATTATCAATTAACATGATGATTAATTGACATATGAAATGTGTCCCAGACCTTAAGGTGATATCTTCAAATTTCAAAACCCAAAGATATAACACAAGAAAAGCTCAAATCCTCATAATTAAGAGGATAGAATCAGAGAATGTTTGTCACTAATTCACTATTTTTGCTTGAAAGCTCTACAATCTTGATTCCAAAAAAAGTTGGGACACTGTCAAAACAGGATGTAATCATTTACCAACAAACTGTGTTTACTGACAAAGGTTTTATGAAGTGTTCCAGAGTCCATGTATTAATCTCCTTTATACAGTCATGTGTTTGACAAAGTGTTGAACCTCTCTCCATCCTTGCTTGTGAACGACTGAGTCTTTCCAGGATGAACCTTTCATACCCAATCATGATACTATCACCTGTTACCAATGAACCTGTTTACCTGTGGAAGGATCCAAACAGGTGTTTCTGGATCAGTCCACAACTTTCACAGTCTTTTGTTGCTCCTGTCCCAACTTGTTTGAAACATGTTGCTGCCATCAAATTCAGAATAAGCAGATATTTACAAAAATCAATGAAGTTGATGAGGTCAAATATTGAATATATTGTCTTTGTACTGTTTTTAATTGACTATATGTCAAAAAGGATCAGCAAATCACATTCTGTCACTTTAAACAGCGAAAGCATGCTTGAGCCATTGAACAGACCCTGGTGATAAGACAGTTCCAAAAGCTCAAACCGCAATCCTGCTTGTGTAATCTATTACATCAAACATATTATAAAGATGTATAAATCTTTATTTAATTGCATTCATTTATTTTATTTTTATTTTGGTGGGACAGTGGTTGAATGTAACTCAGTACATTTACTCAACTACATATGTACATACATTTACTTGGTACATGAGTACAAATTTGAGGTACCTCTGAGGTACATTTCAGACACAAATATTGGACTTTTTACTCCACTACATTTATCTGACAGCTTAGTTAGTTACTAATTAATTTTCAGATTACAGTTTTTCATACCCTTCCTGTCAAACCCAAGGATTAAGTGTTCCTTTATGTGTTGAGGAAATTCTCCTCTGTCTTAAGCTAAATAAACTATTAACAAACCCTCTTGGATTAACTTGAAAATGCATCATCGCAAAACTGCAAACTGTTTCTCTGACCTCTTCAACAGTTGACTTTTTAGAGATGTGTGGTTCTCACAAGACAGTGATGATGATCTTAGAGAATATGATACATTACTATACATTAAACTGCTCAACCGTATATAAAGTAGTTAACATGATCTCATCCTTAAACATCTGCAGCAGCAAAATACAACACACACATTAGTGCAGCAGTAATCCAGAAACATGAGATATAATAATAAAACACTGACAGGGACTATTTTACCACACAATAAGTACTTTTACTTTTTATACTTAACATACTTAAGTATATTTTGTTCATAATACTTACTTTTACTTGTGTAAGGTTTTGAAAGCAGGATTTGTAATGTTGAATTTTCACAGTGTGGTATTAGTACTTTTACTTAAGTACAGCATCTGAATACTTTTATCACCACTATAGTATATACAAGAGAAGGTAGGAATAGAATAAAAGCCCAGTCTTGATTATTCTGTGCAGTCCCACCTGTCAGGCTGGATGCACCTGTGCCTGCAGGACCTCAGGATGTGGACAAGTCCACGTCACGCAAGTTTGGAAGGTAAGAAAAAAAGTCAACATTAAACATTTACCTTTGACCTCTGCCGCGCAAACTTCTTTAAACTCCTCTACCGGTCATTTTTCACCTCCAGCTCCCGCATTACATCCACGATTTGGTCTCTTTTGTGTTTAGAGCGGAAGACACCTGTTACCGTCTGGCCGATGAATCAATTCACCTGCATCTGACTTTACACCTGGAGAATCATGTCAGTGACCACAGCGGCCCCTAACGGTGCGGATGCCTCAGTGCACCACACAGCATCTAAAAACGTCAATCAAGTTCAACTGTTCTGCCTTGATCTGAAAAAAAAAATTGAAACTGAGCTCAAGTAAAAAAAATAGATAAATGCAGTATGAATATACATAAAAGAAGATTCATTTCACACAGAAGAAACATATTCAGTAGAAAGTTTATTTCCCAGTTTTTCAAATTAAACAAACATCATGAATTCATGTCACGTCACTGATTTGTTGCTTACATATGTTCCCATGTCTCAGATAGAGAACTTGTAATGGTAGATTTATCATTATGATGGACTCAACAAATGAAATTATAGGCAGCAATACAAGAAAAATGTAATTACAACAGGCTGTAAAGTTAAAAAAAAAAAGGCTTCAAAACACAGGTTTAGTCAATGCAACAAATGCATGACTGCATGAAGGATTGAGATCTGTTATTTAGTTCAGTTATTTGTTGGTTGAAACTATAACATTGCATCATATATTTTACGCGTGACTGAAAAGCATAAAGCATAAAACTGAAGTACTCAAGAGGTACAAGTACTTCTAATAATACTTCTACTTAAGTGTGACAGTTTAGGTTTTCTTAAACTGGACCCAAGAGCGAGACACGGACAACGGGAAAGGCTAAAAGGGATTTATTAACAAAAACTCCAGCATTCACAAGAAAAACAAAAAGGTAATGAGAGGCTGGGTGGTGGGTGGTTGCAGTGCTGGTGCTCAATGGTCGGAGGGACACAGGTAGAGCAGGTTGATCCTGAGGGACAAGAGACACAAAACACAAGAAAGCAGGTAAAGCCCATAATGTGAGAGAGTGGATGTGTAGAGATACAATCTGGCACATGCAGGAAGACAGGGAGGGTTTTTAAGCTGCCGCTGATCAGGTGAAATGAAACTCAGCTGTGGCTGAAGAGGACCCCAGCACCTGGAAACCACAACCCCAACCTCTGAAACAAAACCTGACCACAAACAGCACCACAAAGAAAAAACACAACACTAACACAAAAGGAAAAATCCTGAACCAAGAACACTGGAGTTTGAACACAAGAAATAGACAAACTTTACTAGAAATAAACCCAGAAATCAAAACCATGACACTTAAGTACAGTACCTATGCAAATGTAATTAGTTACATCAAGTCACAATGAGTTTATGTGATTAGTGAACACTTAATGGATTATGAATTAATGCATCATGACTATGATAGATACCAGAATAAAAGTATCTTAAGGACTTCACATTACAATTACAAAGCCACTTTGTTAAATAGATGACTTATGGTTGATGTTGATAGATCATTATGTACAACAGTATGCATTGACTTACTTAAAGTAAACAGCTCATGTCTCTCAAAGGGTCACACCACTGAAGGTGTTGATCGGCAGTGACAACACTTTGTCCATATATTTGCTCAACAGCAGTTCCTGCTCGCCGCTGATACTGAACCTGGACCGGATGCTGCATCCTGGGTCCAAGCACGGAGAAATTTCCATCCTGTAAAGGAATGATATTACATTGTGTCATGCTTTCAAATTGTTGAAGATGAAACAGAACAAATGTGAAACAGAGATGTTGTCCTATAATAAATGACCTTTGGACATCAGTGTATGTCCTGCGAGAGTCCTTGTCCAGACACACAGAGAGTGTTCGATGCTCCAATGTCCTGATACTGATGTGTTGAGTTTGAATCTCCTGTCATCAAAACAGAAAGGGTAAGAAAGCTTAAAAATTCTCTTCAGTTACTTCAAATATATTGTCTATATTTCTAAATGGAAGTAAATGACTTCTTACAGAGTTATTTTCCGGGTTCATGCTGTTAAAGCTGACAGTGAGGTAGTTCTCACCTGGACAACGTGACAAGGCTTACTCAGCATTTCTTCCTTTTAAAGGCTTTTCTTTGCATTAACAAAAATCTGTCAACTAAATATAAATACAAATCCTTCAAAAAGGTAAACCTGCTGTTACAGCTGCCGGCTCTGATGTGATCACCACGCCATATGCCATGGGTGCTCCTCCCTTTACAACTTGTCGTTTGCTTAAAGAGACCTGTTGAGGATACAACAGTTAGACAAAATCATATTGTTGATGCTAATGATACATAGAAATGATATCAATATTAAAGAGGTCACATTATGCTTTTTGGGGTTTTCCCTTTCCTTTAGTGTCTTAATAGCAAAGCACACCAAAGTCTTCATCTACTCCCACTATCTGGGGATGTCAAGACCCGGGGAGGTAAAGAGACAGGAGCTATAGTTGAACAGTTCAGACAGAGGGTGAATAGAGGTGCTGCAGCAATGTGCACTGTGAGAAAAATTATGTGTTTTTGAACATTAAAGCATATAAACCTATTATAGCAACCCCCCCCCAAATAAAAGTATGAACCTGAAAATAAGCATAATATGGCCTCTTTAGTTATGACTATTAATAAATATGGCTGCAAGCAGTGAATCCAAACAGAAGAAAGCAGCTCAGTGGGCCAAAATAAAAGCCACCTAATAAGGACTGTACCTTTCTGTACTTGACTGAGATGACTGCCCCAAAGACTTCCACTGTTGACTTCTTTTTGCGTGCAGAGTTGTCCTCTGTCAAAGACAACACCTTACTTTATGTAAATATAATGTTAACACTGTCATGGCAGTATCCATACACTCACTCACACACACACACACACACACAGAGAGAGAGAGAGAGAGAGAGAGAGAGAAAGAGATTCAGAAACATACTTGAGGACTTTTCTTTAATGTGTCTGAACTCTGGGATGTCTGCCTCCAGATGGGACACAAACACCTCCTCCACCACAGAGCTCACATCACAGCTGGAGCGAGTCATCTAAACACATACTGTTTTTAGTCAAACCAGAAAGTACATGAGCAGCATCAATAAATCAGTGCCACATTTGTTTTGGTGCAATTGGCAGCATCTTTCAAGCTCTTCTCTGCACTGTAGACTGTGAAACTGCAGAGTTGGACAATAATTGTCTGCTGGTTCATTCCCACAATAGACGTTAGACAGAGTAATTTAATCATGTTAACACAAAGAATAATGAATTAGTGCAGCTTTAAGGAAAAGTAGCAACACCACAATCTATAAACACAACATTATGTAACATTATTGTATTTCTGCTGCTTCTGTTGACATATGAAAACCCAACCTTGCTCCATATCTTCGACATTTGCATGCATGCAAATTAATATCTATACAGATAACAAATGCACTGTACCTTAACTGAATAGAGCGGCAGGTTAACTGTCTGCGTCCCACAGCGAAGGTAGTAACACAGGGTGTCCAGTAGGAGGAGATTTTGCTGCGGCGGCTTGCTGGGATTCGACTGCTGCAGTAGTGAGACACCACAGAAGGAAGAAGATATCAGATGAAGCCTATAAAGCCTCACAGAGCTGCATGCATGGCTTGTTTAAAGCTATGGTTACCGCCCCATCCAGTTTAGAGATCGAAACTCGCAGACTGTTGATGTTGCTGTTGTACCATGGATCCACTCTTCCCAAAAAGGAGGCGAGAGACAATCTACCTTCATCCCGACAGGGGGTGTCCTATGTGGAATAACAGGAGTTGCAGGGTCATATAGAGTCTCCTACATTTATACCAGTCAGTCAGTGTTGCTTTGAGTGACTCACAGGTGGACTGAGCGGAGGCTCCACATCAGTGACTGGGACGTAGTACAACTGTAGGTTCAGTTTCTTGGTCAAAAGAAGACGTTTTGGCTCACTCTCTCTATTGGGAAATATGTGTAAAACATAAATGAATGAACATGAATTGCACGCACACACACACCCAATGGAAATACAGAACAGGTTTAAAGAACATACACCACTTTTCTGTCACACTACTTGGAAGAAGTTATTCATAAAGGAAAACAGCAGCTCACTGAATAGAGTGATAAGCCTTGGTAAGTCTTCCCAGCGCACGATCGTCCCCCATCACCACCACCCGAGCTATCTGACGCCTCCTGTCTTCTTTAAGGACAGGAGAGCTTCCAGGAAATGCTTCCATCTTCTCCTTCACCAGGGACAGTTTATCTGTGGCCTTCATGTTCCTAAAGGCATTTCTCCGATTGAATGGTGCTGCAGGGTTTCTGTCTGGAGGCTGCTCTCTGTCATCAGAGTCGCTCTCCTTTAAATGTCTCTCCATCTCGCTGTCCTCAGACCGAAACGAATCTCTTTTGTCCCTCAGGGAGAAGTTTGCCAGCAGATTCCCTTCAGGAAAGATACATTTAGTGTTACATTTCTACTGCAGGAACATCTCTTAGGAACAGAAATATAGAGTAATGGGAGTTTTTGTTTGTCGGACTATCTCACATAGATCCTCCTCGTATCTCCACAGGAGGAAGCTGATCTCTGGAGAAGGCATTGCAGTGCCGCACACAGATCTACCATTATGTGCCATGGTTATTTCTGAGCAAACAGAGTAAAGATTACACAGAAGCGCTGTCAAAATGTTCTTATTTCTGCGAATACTAATCTGTGCCACAACACACACCTTCTTTCGAGGCATTCAAGATGTCTCTGTATATATCATGTAGTTTGTTCAGGTAGTAGTCACGACCGCCTGCACCATGCTTTATACTCTGCTCCACAGCCAGAACCACATCCTGGAAATATTTCTCCACCATATCGTCCCCTAAAGCCTGGAATTCACAAAAGACACAAGATTTGATTTACAAATATTATTTATGTAGTTAAGTAAAGAAAATGCTAATATGATTATGTTCAGCAGGTATGAGTAAACAGTGTTGCCTGTAGAGGAAGGGCTGAGAGATCATTAAAATTCAGCCTGAGGGGACCATGAATGTCTCTACCCAATTTCATGGCAATCCATTCGAGGGTTGTTGTTTCACAAAACCAAAAATTTCAACCTCATGGTAGCACTAGAGGAAAAGTCAGGTGATCAGTAAGGATTATGGGGTCCATCCTCTGGGAGCCATGAATGCCTGTGCAAAATTTTGTTTAATTCCATCAAATAGCTGTTGAGATATTTCTCAGGAAAATGAAAAACAAAAAACAAAACTGTGACCTGCTGGTGGCATCAGGGGATCACCATAATTACTAGGATTCATCCTCTGGTGACCATGAATGTCCAATAATTGTTTTAAAGAGTCTGAACCAAATTGGTGGACCAACTGACCAACATTGCCATTCTTAGACCCACATGCATGACTAAAAATGTCCTTCTCACTTTGTCCATAACACCTTCATGAACTTGCTCACCTCCAGAGCCTGAGCCAGTCTGGAGCTTCGGCAGGTTGTCCCCAGCCCCGTCTGCAGCACACGCAACACCACATTTTTCTCCATGGTCGGTGTCTTGTTGGAGAAGCCGGACACCTCCAAGTTTGCTCTTACTGTTGCTTCCAGTGGAACGGAAAACACAGCTGGGTCAGCAAGCACAAACACCCTGGAGGAAATCAGCAGACAGGGAGGGAGAGAATGGTTGTAACAAAATAGGTTCTTTAGTGTTAAAGTCTGCATCATTGTAGTACAAGCTGATAGTCATTGAAAGGATCTACTCACTTTTCCTGCAAAGTGAAATGCTCATTCTTTAAGTTTTGCTCTGCGACGACTCTCCTCTGATATAAGGAGCCTGTTGAGGGAAGGATTAGTTTGTCAAGACTGTTTATTTTACAGCATCATTCTGTATTGTGTTGTAGCTGATTCCAGCTTTCATTCGTTCCAGCATTGGATGAATAATACCTGGTGTGATCATTTCCATCTTGATGCTCCTCAGAGTGCTCAGGGCCACAGCAGAGTAAGGCGACGGCAATGTCAGCAGTTTCATCAAACACTCATAAACTGTCTGGTAAAGGCTGTCTGGAATCATGGCACCTGACTGAAAAGATGAAACAGCAAAACAATAAGACAGAAAGTACCTCTAATAATGCATATTCAGTTCTCTGTTGGTCAACACTAATAACCTTTTTAAAACTTTCATCTGCATCTATTTACAACTGTATAAAAAGGTTCCCACTGTTACAGACTTTGGATGAACAAAATGAAAGTGTCAGCTGGAGTCACACAGGTGTGTCTTACCTGAATAACCGCATAGTAGAGAGTGTGCAGCACTGGGATGACATGCATGTAGGATCGTGTTTTATACATCTATATCAGTGGTCAAACAAAGCTGCATTAAAATGTATTTTTGCTAAATACAGCTTGCAGGCAGAGTTTTAAAAAAAATATTTCAAAGAGGGAAACACAAGCTTTTGGACATCTACATGAAATTGTAAACTCGACTTTGAAATCTGAAAGCAGAATTAAAACGATCAGACCTTGCTAACCCTCTTTAGCTTCTTCTCCAGCTCTCTGACCAGCACTCGGATCAATGAAACGCTGCAGGATGGATCATTCTCCAGCTTCTTCTGAAGACTCCAGCGAAGCGTTCCTGCAGAGCAGACTTTATATTTGACTGTGCACATTACACAGTGTGTTTATAATTTAGCTATTAATCTTGGGGCGTGTTTTTTCCACATTCTATTTAAATAAATGAAATTATCTTGATAGTAAAAAGAGATTGAGATCGTTATTTTTTTACCTCAAAACAGCTTTTGAAGGAAAACTTAATTAGTTTTATTCTTTTCTGTAAAATCTTAAAGGAATAGTTTTGGGAAATATGATGATTCACTTTCTTGCTAATAGTTATATAAAAATCTTGATGTTAGCCCATTCAATGTAAGGCTATAGCTAACAGTTAGCTTAGCTTAGCATAAAAGCTAAAAGCTGGGGGAAACTAGCCTGGCTCTGTCCAAAGGTTAAAAAAAAGGTTTAAACAAATGAGATATATAATGTTAATTAGTTAGCTTTAGAGAAGCTAGTAGCTGTCATTTGTTACCTTCAGACTTAGCCAGGCTTCCCCTTGTTTCCTGTCTTTATGCTAAGCTAAGCTAACTAGCCGCTAGCAGTAGTACATTTACTGTAAAGACATGGGTGTTTAGTATCAAGGTTTCTTTTCTAAATAATGATGACATGTTTTTTTAACAATTAACTATATTATTAATTTCATTTCATTCATATTTTCAGCTTATTTGACTTTCATTCGTTCAGTTGTCGCCACCTTTCTGTGAAGCACTTTGGCTGGTCATCTCTTTGAGAAGAGCCTGGACGCTGCTGGACAGGCTGGACTCCACTGACAACAGGTCGGCTAGAAATGATCACACATTATTGTGACGATAACCAAGTTTACATTCTACTACTTCAAGCGTTAACCAGCAAAGCTAGTTTGTGTATGACAGTAACAACCAAAGAGGAAATGAAAGCACTTACCTGAAGAATCAACCATGTTTCCTGCTCTTCAAAATCAATCAAGTGAAACAGCTCTTTGTGCAAATGAAACTAAGTTACAGTGTCCACAATAGTCCAGAGTTTACCCTTGTGGCTTCTGTTATTCTAAATGTCTGAGATGAGATTAGAGTTCCTCCTCGAGGTTTCTCTGCTCCGGCTAGATTGAAATAATGTGATCACTCAAGGTTGTGTGTTTTTGTGTGAGTGAGTGACTCATAGGAGGAAGTTCAGGAAAGACAGCAAAGACAGAGCTGACTTAAGTAGGATTTTATTTAAAATATAAAATAACATTCTCAGTGCGATCACTTCAAAATAAATAGCTTATTTTATTACACTTTTTTCAAAAAAAAAGTTTTTACTCTGTCATGGATCAACAGAACGTACACAATAGTAATCAAGTAATCACTTTCATGCTGACAGCAGATTATTGACGAGCAACCTCCCTTTGAGACCCTGTGAAATCCTCCAAATAGGAACACCAACATTAATTAACGCACATTCTTACTGTATGCAAAATTGTGCTTCTCCAAAATGTGTGCAGATGGAGCACTGACATTCATTTTTTTGATAAGTTGCTCTTCCAACGACTACAGTAATCAACGATGTGATGAGGGGAAAAAAAACTAACAAGTAGAAAGCTGCAAAGCCTCTAAACCTGGGGTGACCAAACTGTGGCTCACTACCTGTCTTTAAATGGCCTGCAATGAATTTTTAATTATAAACTAGAATATGGTTTGAGCATATTTCTAATAAATTACACTGTATGCACTTTGCACATCCTACTTTAAACACCAATCATCTTGAACATATACTAGCAAGCCCTGTCTTTGTGAACAACTACTTGACCTACAATGACAGAAGTCAGTCAGAAGTCAAGTGTGTTTGCCTAATTTCTAAGGAATCCGTTGAGGTGATGAAAGAGTATGTTAAAGTTATACATAACATTTTAAGTAGGAACTTAGGCCTTGCACTGTAGTTCAAACGTACTGAATTATTTTAAATGAAATTTAAGAGCCGATACAGAAATACTTTTTGTGATTTGTGGGCAGGCCAATAGGCTACTGTAATGTCAAATGTTAAACTATTTCATAGTGTTGCATAGTTATTTTGATAGAAAATGAATTTTCTAGGGCACATTGGGTTGTCTGGTTGAAAACTACACATTTACTCAACTATTTTTTGACCCACAATCAGTTTGGCCACCCTTGTTTAGAGTCAAAACAGTCCTCATCCTTCTTATAAAAATGTGGCACACCTTGACATCAGCAACAGGACAAACCTGAAATATATGTCGGGTGCAACTTTTCTCTCTGCTTTCAGTTTCACTATCAATCAAGTATCTATATTTTGCATTTCCTGTTGCTTTGGTGTCACCTCTGTTCAGTGTAGTAAAAAGTGTGTCAGGGGTATAAGGCAGAGAAAGAGGTGATGGGGAGGCAGAGCAGAGAGCAGTAGGACGGGTGCAAAGGCTGGACTTGGCCTGGTAAGGGCTTGTAGGACCTCCAGTCTGAACCACTTCCTGGTTTACAGCAGAGAGACACCTCACACCTGCAGATACAGAAGAGACATGTGACTTCAGAGAGGCTTTCTCACCTGCTTTCATTTGAGGTATAAAGAGGTCAAATTATGTAGTATTTCACAAGCAAAAACAAGATACAGTCCAAAAAATGAAAATGAAATGCTGCATTTTTGTTTTTCCTCTTTAATATTTATGCTGTTTTGATCCTTTGAGGGGACTCAATCCCCTGATTGGTTTCCACTTGACCAAACTCCTTAAGTCTATATACAGTGGTTAAAAATAGCTCCACCTCAATTAGTTAAAAACCATTTGTGATGGAAGTAGAGACATGAGACTAATGTAGCCTGGTGGAGGAGTTTGGCAACTCATGGTACTTTTACTAAAGTAAAGACCTGATGATATGTTTTACCTGGTGACACTTTGGATGAACTTCTTCTCATCCTGATCCAGACACACAGCGAAAGTGGTCCCATCTTCTGCACCACTCACCTGCACCCTGTCCACCTTCACCTCTGATATGGAGAAGTGCTGCCAGAGGAGGGAGAGGAAGTGTAAAACAAGGGTGTGCATGAGATTAGTGTTTAATTTAAACTTGTAAAATCAGCCTTTACCTGGTTGTAGCTCTTTTTAGACTTGGAGCACTGCCTCTTCAGGACTTCTGTCATTGTCAGCAGCAGACTTTCTATTCTTGAATCTGGACATACAAGATTTACTTTTGAATTTTTTTATCAATGCACAACAAAATCCAATAGCTGGCACATGACTAAAAGACTGGGACCATCACTGTGTCACACACCCAGCTGCTCCGGTTTCCTGCAGGCTTTGCAAAGGTTTATCGATGTGCAGACCAAGTCTGTCTCTGTCCACTGACTCCTCCCACTAACAGCCACCTGTAATCAGGTGTAGACGGGACAGATATTAAAATAGCTCCGGTTGTGAACTTTAATGTAAGTGTTAATGTTTGTGTTGCAGGAAATCCATGAGCATCAAAGCAGGAACAATACCTTATTGTAGGCAACACTCAGGGCCAAAGGGACGGCCTCCCGCTCCTCATCAATTCCAAACCTTTTGCTGGCAGCACCTACAAAAACAGTACACATTAGACTGTGTGTGTGTGTGTGTGTGTGTGTGTGTGTGTGTGTGTTTGTCTGCATGCTGTTGTGGCTGTCTGGGTGTGAGTGAGTGTGACTCACCCATGGCCTTCACAGCTCTGGTTCCAGCAGTGTGGCCGAGCTCCAGAGAGTGAATAAACACTTCCCTTCTCCTCTCTCCCGTAGCCAGGGTCAGCTGTGTTGAGAAAGAACCCAAACTGGAGTGAGAGACTGTGTGTGTGTGTAAATAAGTCATCATCATAAATCATTCAATTTTAGGGTGAAGACTTTGGTTAAGGTTAGGCAAGTAGTAATTATGGTAAGTGTCCAGGAAAAAGAATGTAAATCAATGTAATGTCCTCTGATGTGATGGTAACACGACTGTGTGTGTGTGTGTGTGTGTGTGTGTGTGTGTGTGTGTGTGTGTGTGTGTGTGTGTGTGTGTGTGTGTGTGTGTGTGTGTGTGTGTGTTGCTCCTCTCACCTCAGCCTGGTAGAGCTGCACCAGAACAGGCTGGTCTGCATGTCTACAGTAATAAAGCACCAAGTCGGCCAGCAGGGGGAGACTCTCCATGTTGCCACAGCTCACTGAATCATCGCATTCCTTCGAGGCAGTCTGGTTCATAGCAAACACACATATGGAGTTCATGGAGTATAGTTATGAGGGAATTATGTGCATATAGCTTTCACCAAACAAACACCTGGTATGAGGTGTATACAACCAGCATTTGATCTCTGAAATGGTAAAACATCACCTTTGTGTGGTGGCAGATTTTAGCGAGACGACAAAGGCCTTTTCATAATTATGTCATAATAATGTCTTTGTTGAATAGAATGAATAAGAGAACAATAGAATGACATTATTGTGTTTCTTGTCTACAAGTACAACAGAATAATGTCAATGACTTGTATTTTTTTATTATTATTTTTGCATTAGTAAAGATTCCCATAAATAACATAAATTGTTTTAAAAATAAAAGAGTTCAACATTAAGGGACTAAGAAAATTATTCGCATGGGGATGGGGTCTGAATCTTGTATTCCATTTGGTAAAATTGCAAGATCCATATCCCATGGATATGTTCAAATATGTGAGCCAGAAATCACTTAAAAAATATACAATAAAACTCACACAGTAAAAATAAATCTAGGATGAGAGATTTTTTTTTTCATTACGTTCATTCTGTAATTGCATTACTTTTGAATTTATAAATTCAGCCACCTCTTGGTGTCACAGAGCGTAAATCAGGCAGCAATAGACATTGTTGTATCAGCCACACTTTTGACTTCTTATGTAATGTATGGACCAGGGAAAGGACCTGATGGCAGCATGGAGGGTACCTGACAAAGGACGTCAGAGGACAGGCTGAGTAGATTGAGGACATTCCTCTCGTACCAGGGGTCGATCATACCCAACATCTGGGCTATATCGGTTGTACTGTCCTCCAGTATGCTGCCATTAGTCTCCTGAAAGATTAAAGAATAAAAGGAGTTAATACCTCAGTCAAAGAAATACATAAATAAAATTTCATGTTCTTTCAGTTTCCTGTCAGCAGGTATATTAAAACAACATTACAGTACTATCTGTACCTCATTCACATAAGGCACTGTTTATAAAGGGTTTAAGTTAATGTTAAAGTTAATTAATGCCTGTAATAAAGTTAATTAATAATTTATTAATGCTTTAAAAGAGAAGTTGTAAGAGAATTATGCTCCTCCAAAGAAACCCCACACTTTGTCTTTTTAGCTCTTTAGTTCATCAGGTTCATCCAACAGACCATTTGACCTCTGACCTTCTGGAAATGTGCTGCAGACTGGAACAGCAACTGGACCAAAACCCCTTCATTAACAACTTATCAAAATTGGCAAAGTAAGACATGATGGACTGGTGTCACAGCCTTTATTATCAGCCTCTTAACATTTATTGTTACATATGACTGACTAACTTAATTATAACTTAGTTATAATTATTATAACTACTAATAACTTTCTTAATGTGTTGATTAATGACTCACCAGCCAGATATATTTTTCACTATCTGGCAACCCAGAATTTGTTCTCATTAATGTTTTTAACTGAAGTGTTAGTAAATCATTTCTGAACCATTAGTCTAACTTACAGACCCATTACAAAGGGTGTATTATGTATATGACAGTGCCAGATGTTCTCACCACAGATGCAGCAGCTTTGCTTGAACTTCCTATCGGCCCTTCAGTCGGTGTGTGTCCACCTCCTGAGCTTCCTACTGGTCTCCTCTTGGTGGGAACAAAGTAAAACTGCAGTTTGCATGTCTTGGTGAGTCTCGGACATTTGCTCTCTTTCTGCTGCAGGTCGCTGTATGCCCTGGCCAGCCTGCCGGCCTCTCTGTCCCCTCCAAACACCACCACTTTGACCAGGGTGGGCACCTCTGCTGCCTCGCCTTCGTCGCAGCTCAGGATTGGCCTCCTGCGGATGCACATGTGCTTCTGGGGGGAGAGAGGATCCAGGGCAGCAGTGGATGTGTACAGCGGGTGAACCTGTCTGCACAGGGTCCTGGAGTGTTTGTGCTGCGAGCCAGTTCTTTGGAAGTCTTTGGTAAAATCCCCACGGTAGCCCATGCTCTGGGCACGGCGGCAAACGCTCGGGCTGCGGGGATTCTTGAAAAGCAAGGAGAAGCGCTCGACCCCTAAGAGGGATCTGGACTTCTTTTTGGGTTTCTTCCTGGGCTTTGGTTGGCTGTCTTGTGTGTCTGCGTCCTCCTGTGTTATGTCTTCACTGAAGTCACTTTCCACACCAGATGAGCAAGACAGCGTGGAGACCACAGACCAGCTGGAGGAGAGGGAGTAGCCGGAGTCCCTCGAGGAAGAGGACGCGGTGGAGATGCGGTGGTTTTGAAAGTCATGGACCCCTTTGTTTCCCTCCACCTCATCCTCCTCATCCACGCTGGTGTCAAAATTATCATCTTCATCCGTTTCTGTTTTGAGGAAGCAGTCGGCGGGCGGGTCCGGGTCGGACTCCAAAATGTGGTGCAGAAAATCTGCATGAGCACAGAGAAGAAAAAGAACAGCTAAAGACGGATCTCTAGTAAACAATGCAGGTATTTGAAGAGTCGTCAGACTGAGCTCATTACCAAAGTTGTCGTTTTCCCAGGTGCATGTGTGGCACTTGGGGAAGGGCGGCATGAAAGTCTCAACAGCCCCTAATGAGAGGAGGTGATAGTGAGATTAAAGAGACACTACTGTCTGAAAAGCAGGTTCAAGGAACATCAGGACACAACTGCTTTTCCTCATTACAACAATTTGAATATGGAATGTGGTCTGTCTCTGGTATTTCATGGTTATATTTTGTGTCTTACCAGGATCTGGGCAGCCATCAGCAGGAGCAGGAACAGTCAGGCCCTCTCTGAGCCTCTCCATGCTGCGGAGTAGACCTTGTCTAGCTGAGCTGAGATCTGCTGCAGAGGCTGCTGTCTCCATGCTGTCAGTCACTGCCTCCATGAGCTGATCCAGCTCCTCGGGCCGCTTTGTCTGGAGGAAGAGTGGGGAGTTTGTTAAAGGAAGAAACCGGGACAGAATAAAGAAAAAATGTAGATTTTTCCACACACTGGTCGGTCACCTGCAAGGCAGCGTGCAGGGCCCGCAGGTCATGTTTTGGGCCCAGAGCAGCCTGGAAGCTGTGCAGGATGAGGATGATAGTGGCGTCTCTGTGGGAGTGCTGGGTGCTGCTCAGCTGCTCTGAGACAGACTGGACCTCTGGAGGGACGTCCTCATCCGGATTCACTAACAGCACCATGCTAATAGAATGAACACACATCATATGCATACACAAGGAGAGCAATGATGTGAATGTTTCAAGTGTTAAGTTAGACTAAGGAACGTAGTTTTTTTTTATGATGTAGCCATGTTCAGCTTTTTTTAATGGCATCTTTAATAGCTAGTGTTAAAGTTTGAATGGACTTACATGGTTTTAGAGCAGTGGACCTCTGGGGAAACACCCTGCTCTGTCCTCACCAGCCTTTGAAATGAAATACCTGAAACGAAAGTGTGCAGACAGTTTAGTACATCTCTGCAGGTAAACACTGCCCCCAGATGGTCACAATGATACATGAAGAATGCCTGTGGTGGAAGAAGCACTCAAGTCAAAACGAGCAAAACCACAGTGTAGAAATACTCTGTTACAAGTAAAAGTACATAAATACTAGCATCAAGTGCCAAAAGTGAAAGTACTCATTATGCATGAAAGCTGAAAATATTGAAAAAATAAACTGGATGTTGTTAGCATTGATTCAATTTCTTCCTTTTACTCATGCCTGTATTCTTATGTGGTTTATGTTACCTGTGTTTGTCTACATTTTCCCTACATTTTTATATTTTGTCTTTCAATGTAAAGCACATTGATTTTGCTTGTAATGAAATAAATAAAATTGACATTGCTCTTATTTCTAGTTCAACAATTTATCCATTACTATTATCTAACTGTTTCGACTTCTCTGCTCGCCTGCTAATTATTTTTTTTACACACTCTCAGTCACGAATCAGGCTTTACAGCTGACTCAGTGTGTTTATCCATATTTTTTAATTAAATGGAAATTAGCTGAGCTACTCCACAATCTTTCCACATACCCTCTGGCAACTGCAGAAGTACAAGTCCCCCTGGTGGAGAATCACTGGCTTAAACTACATTTTCCACACTTGATAGAAAAACAGTGAGATGACATTTGGGCCTATTTCACTGCAGTACATAAGAGCTTCGGTGCTACCTGGTGCTCTGAGCTCCTGTTGGATGATACTGAGCAGGCGTTTGCTGGCGGAGCAGCAAGGCTCGGGCCAGGACAGGAAACTCTGGAACAAGAGGTAGGCCTCCTGCAGCACATCGCTGTCTGCAGCCACCTGAGGAGCCTGCAAGAAACAATCAACCAGGTTAAATAAGAAAGAGAATAAAGCAAATATTTTATTATGGAACGAATACCCAACACTGAATTTGGAAATATACTGATTATAAATGTCACCCACTCACTTTGAGGAGGGTTGAAGAGAACAGGAGGGTGAGGGGCACCACCAGTTCATACTGACACCGCTCCAGCACCTGTGTGAGATCAAAAAACTGAATTGAAACACACTGACGCTCATCATATGGCACTAAATGGTCAGAATAATGATGTTTATCGGCTCTTGACCTCCTTTGTTTTCCTCAGTACTTTCTGCAGAAGGATGAGGAAGTTGTGGGGATCTCTCTTCACAAGTTCCTCCAAACACCAGCGGTTTATGCACAGCCCAGCTAGTCAGACAAGACAGAAACACGCAAGTGAGCCAAATGCTTATTTCTCCTTTTAGGTTTCACTCTGACGACAGGCAGCAAACAAGATGTTTTTTTCTTTATGTTATCAACCAATATTCAGAGAGGTGGTGAATGAAAAGAAAATCATTACGCCACTTTCCCTTGTTGCCAAAATTCTCAATAATTTATATGACTAAGTGTTTCAAAACTGGTGTTGCATAAGCCAACGGGATACTACCCCAAGCTGTTTGTCACCCCTCATTGTGTGTCACCACTTTCAATTCCCAATTGTCTCCATAGGATGGACAATATGTTCCAATGGGTTGACAATTTAAAAGATTCAAAATCTACTTACAGCCTTTGTCACTCAATTAATATTTCAGTGAGGTTCAACAGCAGTGAGTCAGGTTTGACCACAGTTTAACACATCATTTATACTTTTTGCCAGCTGTATTTTCTAATGCGATTTCAGATATGAGTTCATATTTTCAGCAGTGTTTCTGCACTGTGTTACCATTAAAGGCAGGTGTATGGGAATGGTTCTTACCGTTCCAGAGCTGTTTGTCAGGAGTGTCGAGACCGAGGTTACAGAGGCAACGCTCGAGGACATGCTGGATACGATCCTCTGTGCACGAGCTCTGCTCCATCTTCTGCATCCTCTTCTGCAGAGGCATCACAACATCCACAGAAAAATACAGAAGATAAAGCACCAGGAAGTCCCAAAATAACAAGACTTATTATTCCGGTAAAACCAATCTATAACGTCCTCTTCAGCAGTCCAAACTTCCTGTTATGGCTCCTGCCAACACTTTATAATCATTATTGTTCCCTTCCAGAAACAATCAAGCACAATCCGGAGTAAAAGGCTCACAGCCGCACAAACAGAGATGCAGACGCAAATGTCCACAGCAAAGATGTCAGGGAAGAAAATACAGTGTGCTACTTCCTCCAAAAACCAGTGAGTCACAGACTGTGTGAGTGCACCGGAGATGAGCTGGTCGAAAACAGCAGCCACAACTTCTACTTTTTCATTCTTAAAAATCAGCTGCTGACACCAGATTTCATATGACTCAGGAGTGGGATGGAGATGAATCTTACAAGGACAACTTCCCGTTTGATCCTCTGATTAACAAGCAAAGACAAGTATTTCCAACAGTATTTTGTAGTAAAGATAAAAGAATCACTCAAGTATGTTAAAGCAACAAAACCACATCAAGCACAGCCGTTATGAAAACACATAATTTCTGGATTTTGCTTACTACAGATCACACGACACTGTGGTTAGGGTACACACGTATTTCATGACAAGCATCTGCAACCGCACAGACCACACAGCGAGATGGACAGTTTTGGAAAGTAATGACATTTCATTTGAGGCAATTAAAGATTTTTTTTAAAAGTAGGCAGATTTTTCCAAGGCAGGGTCTGTTTCAGTGCCTGCTGTGATTCATTTAAAAAGAACAAATCTGTCACCATCCTTCTTAATGAGAAAAATTATTCTCCCTTTAACTCCTTAGTATATTTGGCCTCCAGGATGTCGGCGTGCACACAGAAGCCCAGCTGTTGTAATTGTGCCCAGCTGTGACAGATGTGTCACTGTGACCAGTGCTGAATAATGTGTGTAATTACACAACTGGAAAACTGGGGTCACCGGTGCCCATCAAAAACAGGAAAAGGTCTTCCGGGAAACAGTGTAAACTAAAACTAATCATTTGACTGCTTCCCTAAAACTGGACAGGGGCAGAGACGGCATCTTTACTGGCTGAAATACACATTCATATGAAGTGCTGTAACAGATTGTACCCTTTCACCAACAGCAGTCATATTCCAAATCTGTTCATCTTAAAATGGATGTTATCTACTATTATTAACCATATAAATGTGGATATTGCTACAGAATTTTTCATACAATTGAACTGTCAGTGTTTAGGTTGGTTTGGTCGATTTTGCATTTGTACTACTTAGTGAGAGAAGTTAGACATTTCAACCATTTATCGTTTTGTTTCAACTGTTTATCTGTTAGTGTTAGATGCCTATTTCATTCTATGCACATTCTATTTTTAGCTGTCCATTACATTTAGCTTAGGAATCACTGTAATGAAGTAGTGCACAAAAGACACTGGCAGGGATTATCTTATATAGGTGGTGATATTCAGTCAAGATTGTTGTATTAAAATAAGTTTCAACTCCTAAACGCAAAATGAAAGCGCAAAATGACTACATGCACACACGCAGCATATTAAGATAGATAGATAGATACTGTATAGATCCTTTACAGGAAATTACTTTGCCACAGCAGCTCAAGTCTCAGAAAAAGAAAAAACCCACAACTGCACAAAACAAACAACAATAAGCAATAAATTAAGAAAATATACATGTATATACAATATGTAAACAGTAAGATAAATGAAATGAGTATTGAACCATGACATAAGGCCCTAGTTTGCACAGCATACTATGGTTATTGCAAACCATGGAGGCAAGCTTATCTGTATCATATCTGTGCAGCAGGGCGACGCAGGCAGCAGCTCTGCGCTCTGCAGTACAAGGCACATCCAGCTTCTGCAAGCAAAGCCTGTCGATTGTCTACTGAGGAAGCAGGTGTTGCTCCATTGTACACTGTCAGGCTATATTGTCCAGCCCTGCCATGAGAACGTGGCTGTGACTGCCACAATGCAAAAATACTGATCTCCGCCGGGGCTTCTGTAAACATTAGGATTATTAAAATGTAGGCACATGTTAAAATGGAGAGACAAGAGAGTGGAATAAGAGGTGACACTGTTAGATGTAGACCTACAGCTACCACCTGGACCGGACATGCCCAAAGATGGTGTGCCACAAGGTTCAATTTGGCCAGATTTCTAGCAAAAAAAAAAAATTGATTAAAATGAATAAATAAATAAATAAATCAAATAATATAAATCACTGCTTATGCTGTTTTATTTTTGTGAGATTGCTTTTTATTTGACACAATCTGAGCACTTTGTGACACCTTGCGCAGGAAGTCAGTCAATTAAGGGAACTTTGGACAGTAGTACAATTTACATCTTAACAATAAAGTACAGGTGTTTGCTTTTGGCCCTCCAATAGAAAAAGTTTGAACATGCTGGCCCCAGACTATGAAGACACCTTGATTATACATCTTATCTCATCAATAAAGCAAAATTATACCACTTTTTTTCCCTCTTTCCAGCACCTCAGTAATCTATTAAATATTAAACAAACGTATTCTGTGTAAGTCTCAATGCACTAACATCAGCTATGAGCAGCATTTTAAAGAAGGGGAACAGGAAATCTGCAGAGATTGAATAACACTTTGCAGTTAGATCTGATGTAGGTTGTGTAAGAGAGACTTGTCGCTACTAGAGAGAGAATATATAGAATGATAAAATATGTAAAATGGCACCTGTTGCCAACCTGAGACAGACAGGTGACACACAGGATGTGGAATATCCTGTAAATATGTTGAAATTAAAAAGATGTTGAAAATCAGATCAGCATTGAGAGACACATCTTACCAATATCTGCAGTTATCAGTTGTCCTAGATCATCCCAGATCAGCCACAGCTGAGGCACACAGGTGGAGGGAAACAATACAGAGACCACATCCTCCTGTTGCTGGTTGCTCTTCAAAAACAAAGCCTCCAGCTACAGAGTCAAGAGAGCATGCGCTGCAAAACAGGAACTGAATGAGTGTTTATGCTGACGAAGATTTGCACACTGATGTCGGAGGAAGAGGCTTTTATATGACAGATCTGATTTGACACAAGAGCTTGTTTAGAACTGTTTGGATTTGATGGTGCACACTGTTACTTTATGTTTATCAAATGTCTGTATTTTTTATTGATATGTCTTCTATAATGTGGTATCTAAAAAAACAAAGTTGCAATATTGTTATACCTATTATTTTTATGCTTAATTGAATTTGAAGCTTTATTATACATGTCATTGTAAATGCATACAATAGGGCACTTTTGAATATATTTTTAAATAACTTTTTCCTCTCAGATTGTATCATTTGAAAGATTTTTAGGAGACTGAAGATGTGAAAGAATCAGTAGAGCATAGTAAAAAAAAGAAAAGTGAAAAAGCCATGTTGAGGGCTCCAGGTTCAGAACTAAGTTTGGAACTCTTCATAGGTTGTCTTTAAGCTGCCATTTATGAAACATGATCTTTCATACTACTCTTATTTGCTGAAGATAATTTGTTTAATTTAGATTGTTTCTGCTATATGTTTTATGTTGTTAGACTGTAGCCTATTTTAATTGCTACTTATGTTCACCAGTACACTCCTGAAATAGAAATTTTGCACATTCACGTTTCCCAGACAAGGTATCCTGATGAGTTTGGGGATTCCTTTACTTTTCCTCTAGCGCCACCATGAGGTTATTGTTTGTGGTAAATGTCTCAGCTATTGAATGGATTGAGGATGAAATTTGACACTTATGCTCAATAACTCATGTTTCCCTCAGACTGAATTGTAATAACTTCGTAGAAGAAGAAGTACTCAGATCTTTTAATTAAGTAAAAGTAGCAATACCACAGTGTTGAAAGACTCTGTTAGAAGTTAAAGCTATGCATTCAAAATCTTACTGCAACGTTATTATCATCAAAATATACATAAAGTACCAACAGCAAAAGTGCTCATTTTGCAGAATTGACCATTTTAGGATGATGTATATTATATAATGGATTATAATTATTGATGCACTTTAATGGTGCAGTTGCTAAAGGTGAGGCTAATTGTAATTACTTTATATGCTCCTGGTTTGCTTATCAATTCACCCCCAACAATAAGATCCTATCTTATCCTATAATAATACATCATAATTTATTTATTAGTTCATTATATGTTATTAATCTGATTCAGCAAAGTGAAAGTAGCTCAAGTTATCAAATAAATGTGGAGTAAAAAGTGTAATATTTCCAAGTATATAAGTATATACAAGTATAAAGTAGCATAAACTGGACATTTGACTCATGTCCACAGTGCAGATGTCCACGTGTGGAGAGCAGGGATGGGAAGGGGCTCAAGCTGCTCCATCACTGGGTGACACCTGTCCTACGATGTCCTCTCATTGGCTGTTGTGTGAGTCGGTGGTGGCCAGCGACTTGGACGCTATTCTTGGAGCACACAAGCAGTCACTGTAGTCTGTGTGTGTGTGTGCTGACATGACTCCATCACACCTGTGTGTGACAAAGAAGGGTCCATCACTGCTATGACAGGCAGGTATATAACCATCATGTTTCTGCTGGGGGTCACAGAGGTCAGTGTGTGTAGTGTTGTGAAGGTCAGGTGACCACAGTGCAAAAAGCTAAACGAGGGCCAAAATAATGCATTCATGCAGCTTTTAATGAGCCCTGACCTGATTAAAACTGAATTTTAGCTCCAACTCCCTATGAAAAATGACCTGACCTTTTTGGTGAAATACAAAAGGGGCTTTAAAGTTTTGCACAATTAATCACAAACTACTTCACATTTTTGTGGTGGGGGGATGGATGTTGCTGTTTTTACTGAATAACAAATTATTTTTTGGGATGACAGAACGCTGTCGAAATGCTTGTATTGAACTGTTTCACAGTTACCTCACTAAGAGAATTTGGGGTCAATTTTAGTGTTTTACTGATCTAATTAACCTGCAATTCAATTTAAATTTAAGGTGTATTTGAGCTCAAACCTTGACACACCCAGCCTTAACATCTTTTATTTTTTATATACTAACAAATAAATACAACTGAGCTGATGAGTGACATTTTTCTATTGGAGTTTTGAACTGTAACTGCAGTGCAGAATACATGTGTGTTTGTCCTGTACAGCTGGGACTGTTCCAACATTGATACACATCTCGCACAGCAATGCCACTAAACCTGCTGTCGACTGCAACCAAATGGTGAAGATGTTCAGAGAGTGTATGGTCAACCAAGGTCTTACAGGTTGACTAACGGCTGCTGCTGACGACACGTACAGGACTCTGATAGGGAAGAGAGAGGGAGGGTTAACCAGCCATGAAACACACACTTAAAATGAAAGATTACATGAAGGCTTGAGACCAGTTTGACGTTTAAGAATGGCTGATGTTCAGAATAAAATGTTAAACTTACTCTATGTTGGGAATAAAATTGTGTTATTTGAACATAATTTGAAAAATGACAACTTCATTTTATTTATCTAACTTCACTATTGCCCAGTTAAGAGTTAACATAATATGTGCTCTCACACCTGGTTCAGAAGGACAGTTTGCCTTAAAGGAAAGTTTGCAACAAATTTACTTCCAGTTGCAAATTTGACAAAAATGTCTATTAATTTCTGTAACATGAAAAAAAACACAAAAAATGAGGTGTTAAGACTAACTATTCAAGCTCTAAATGTCTTAATCTAACTTTTTATGTATCTTCAAATCACAAAATATCACTCGGTCACAGTGCGTTTTTGAAACATGTAGTACGCACAATCTGCCGGCAGAGGTCGCCGCTGCCTCTCTCTGCTCAGAGCCGCTCCGAAGGCTCCGTCTCCCGTGTGAATGAGCGGAGCCCCTTTTCTCTGCTCCGAACACAGGGACCGGGACAGACAGAGATAGAGGTGGGCAGAGGTGTGACTGGGCGCACACACACACACACACACACACACACACACACACACAGAGGCAGAGGCAGACTCGCAGCCAGCTGGGCTTTTTGCCAGATCTTATTTTTATTTAGGGATCTCCAAAGGCTGCACAACTACATCAGCCCGTGCGTAAAAAAAGAAAAGAGGGGGGGGAGAGATTGTAGGTTGTTCTCCAAATTCTTAGGACTTGTGCTCCACTTTGAGACTGAGCAGTTTATTTGGAGGCTGTGTCCTGGGTGGAGTTTTCCCTTTTTTTGTGCCTCGTAAGAATATTTCACACACATTTCACATGTTAAAACGCTTGTGCCAAAGTTTTGCCAAAAAAAGAAAAATCTACCTGAGCTTCATTCATTTTTTCTCCTCATGCATGTGTGTTTATTCTCATCAGTTCTGAGGTGATTTAACTGATGGTTTTTGTGTGCATTGCATTTCAGCAGCAGAGTCCCTGCGGTGCGCGGATTACAATGCAAAGGATCCTGGAGGTCTGGCTCACCTTGGTGACACTTTGCGCGCTCTCCAAGCGGCTCTCCGCGGGCTACGGGCTCAGCATGTTCGCAGCCCAGTCCTCCCCTCCGGATCCCTGCTACGACGAAAACGGGAACCCCCGCAGATGCATCCCGGACTTCGTCAACTCCGCGTTCGGGAAGGACGTGCGCGTGTCCAGCACCTGCGGCAGCCCCGCGGCCAGGTACTGCGTGGTGACCGAGAAGGGAGAGGAGAGGAGCCGGGACTGCCACACCTGCGACTCCGGGGACCCCAAGAAGTCGCATCCGCCCGCCTACCTGACCGACCTGAACAACCCGCACAACCTCACCTGCTGGCAGTCCGAGAACTACGTGCAGTCCCCGCAGAACGTCACGCTCACCTTGTCCCTGGGGAAGAAGTTCGAGGTGACCTACGTGAGCCTGCAGTTCTGCTCGCCCCGACCCGAGTCCATGGCCATCTACAAGTCCATGGACTACGGCAAGTCCTGGGTGCCCTTTCAGTACTACTCCACCCAGTGCAAGAAGATGTACAACCGGCAGAACAAGGCGGCCATCACCAAGCAGAACGAGCAGGAGGCCATCTGCACCGACTCCCACACCGACATGCACCCGCTCACCGGCGGCCTCATCGCCTTCAGCACCCTGGACGGTCGCCCCTCCGCGCACGACTTCGACAACTCCCCCGTGCTGCAGGACTGGGTGACGGCCACCGACATCAAGGTGATCTTCAGCCGGCTGCACACGTTCGGGGACGAGAACGAGGACGACTCGGAGCTGGCGAGAGACTCCTACTTTTACGCGGTGTCGGACCTGCAGGTCGGGGGAAGGTGCAAGTGCAACGGGCACGCGTCGAAGTGCGTCAAGGACCGGGAGGGGAGCCTGGTGTGCGAGTGCAAGCACAACACGGCGGGACCCGAGTGCGACAGGTGCAAGCCGTTCCACTACGACCGGCCGTGGCAGCGCGCCACGGCCCGGGAGGCCAACGAGTGCGTGGGTGAGTCTGTCCTCCACTGTGGAATTATTCCAACTTATTCTTATTTCTTTTTCTAAATCACACTATTTCATTCATGCACAAGGTGATGTTTCAAATAAGTCATTATTTGGTGATTACAGAAATTACGCACGAGCCTGATTTTTTTTTTATTCGTTCATTTTTGCTTTTTAAAAATCTTCCTAAGAATGAAACACACACCAAAATCTCGTCTAGAAAAAGATAAAGTTCTCATGAAATGTCTGAATGAAAAGGCACAGATTAACTGAGCTTAAATGAGGTGATAAATAATTTGGTTGTGGTTTTAAAAAAATCCTGAGAGCGAAGAAGGCCTCGAGCTGCAGAGGAGGGTTATTAAAATCAAGAGACTCATTCATGCAATTCAACATTTCAACTAAATTACATTTCTAAAATTACACATTAGAAAATTAAACTGCCTCCTTGCTGCTATTATTATAATGTTTTATACATCCAAAACAAAGTCAACTACTGCTGAGACAAGCAAAGAAAAAAGTGGCATGCATTCGCTTAAAATACATTCTAACACAAATACAATTCAGGCCTAAATAAATTGCAAATGTTTTAAATAAATTCTTAATTCATTTTGACAGCAATTGATATTATATTTATAAATTTGTCTGTTTAAAGAAACTCAAATACAAACAATTTTAGCTTATAATAAACACTTCAAATTAAAA
The DNA here is from genome assembly GCA_025331565.1 of Holacanthus passer. Classification (NCBI taxonomy): domain Eukaryota; kingdom Metazoa; phylum Chordata; class Actinopteri; family Pomacanthidae; genus Holacanthus; species Holacanthus passer. Next base: position 447,464 of record JAFREQ010000043.1, read on the forward strand.
TTCTCTTTATGCCAAAATAAAATGAAAGTGTTGTCCCCCCCCCGTTTCAGACTGTGCATATTTGTGTCCAGCAACAAATGCATGCACTTTGTTGACCCCTGATTTTTTTTTTTTTATCAGCACCCAGAAGGAAAAAAGAAAGGGCCGGAAGTCATTTGCTCCAAACAAAGTGCGCCTGTCCGAATGCGTAATTGCGCACTGACCTGCGTTTCCGACTGTAGCGGCGCTTTAATGGGAAGGAAACATTGCAGCTGCAGAGATAGACTGCGGGGCCGTGTTGTGTTTCCATAAACAGGTGCTATTACAGATTGGACGGGAGATTAAGGCGGGTTTTATTGACATGTTTGGCACGTAGAGTATAAACTGCTGCTCTGGAGCCAGTGTGACTATTCAGAGAGGGGGGACAATGCACCAGGTCATTTGAAGCCACATCTGAGTTTTTCATCCTTGCAGCCAGTGTGTTTGCTGTGATGCTGCAGAGCAAAGGGGAGGGAGGGGGGGCTTATATCAACAGCTCAAGCCCGACCCCCCCTCCTCCCCTGAGCTGCTGCAACAAACCTGGAAAAGTAACAAGTTCAGACAGTGCCATGGTTTGCTCAACCAAATGGAACAAGTGAACAAGTTGTTCCCCTTGGCCTCCGCCTTTCGCCCCTGCAAAGCCAGCATCCCAGTGTATTTTACTAAAACAAAAGCTTGTCACTTGTGGCATCCATCTTGCTGTCAGTGGGAGCCCTCCTCCCCCCTCCTCTCCTTTCACCATCCCTTTTTGTGCCAGAGGTGTCATCAGATAAAAACTGCAGAGAAGCCAGACCGAGCATGTCGTGCAAAGAGGAAATAATAAGGGTGGCCTGACACCTCGGCATAAAAAGAAGAAGACCCAGGGGAGGGGGTTGTTTCAATTGAGCGGTGGGTCCATATGGTCTGGCGGTGGGGATGCAGAGTGGTTGGTGCTAATGATCTGTCTGGGTTTCTCCTGCCTGCTGTAGGGCATTCACATATTGAGAAAGAGTGAGAAAGAGAGGTGTGGTTAGTCGGTTTCTGTCTCTCAGCATCAAGGCAGTGAGACAAAATCAACTTCCCATGACTTTGCATGCAGGGTTGCCATCATTTTTTCAAGAGGCGTTTATGGTTTTAGCAGCTGTCTCATTCCTATCAGAGGAGCTGACTTTCAAATTTGTCCATGAAAGCAGAGGGGTGGCACAGGTCTCCCCACAGAGTCTGACTGGTCACCAACCAGAGTCAGAAGATGATAGGAAGTTATTAGTCTCATGGTTGGATGGAGCTCCTGAACCATAACCAGAGTCAGGAATTATAAAGAGATGCAAAATAAAATGCATGAAACGAACACAGAGGCATAACAACGGAAGGAGAAGCAAAATGTCAACAAAGAGACGCCCACAAAAAGACACAAACGACCACAAAGAGACACTAAACGGCTGCAGAGCAATTACAAAGAGATGCAAAATGGATGGGGGACTTTTACACGTCAGTGTCCAGGGGTCTGGCTGTTTTTAGTTCATGTTGTTTTATATTAGATGTTTATTTGGCATTCATTCATTAATGTAATGTAACTACAGCCTATTATTACAGAAACAGGGCTTTAAATGTGAGTCTACTTTTTTTTTTTTTTTTACAAACGCAGCCCCCTCTTTTCAAATGTGTCAAAACCTGCTGCTGCAGAAACAAAACAGCTTTGTTTAATACATTAATGTGTGATAATGTTTCACCACGGCCTATAATCATTTATGTAAAGGTTGAGAAACACACACACACACACACACACATATGGTGACGCGTCAGGCTCTCCTGTCCCAGGCAGCTGCTTCATATTCTCTCCGTGTTCAGCATAGCACTGACCCCTGACAGTCAGGCCCCCTTCTCTCCGGCCTGACTGATGGGCTGTGAAGGGAACTGTGGGAAACTCGGGCTTGCCAAGTGGGTTTTGAGGCAAGCTGAAAATGGTAGCCTCAGTCACTCATATGTGTAATTTTTGCACGTTCGTTCAATTTCAACTTTTGTTTTCGCTGTCGCCCGGCCATGAGATGCTCTGTTTTATAACGGCCCGAGAGTCAGCTGGAGGTTCACTCAGGCTTTTTTTTTTACACTTTTGATGTGCTTTTAGAGGAAACTTTCACCTTCACATATCTTATGGTTGGCACGTACTCATCTGGCTTCAGATGTGATTAATATGAGAGAAAATTCATTGAGTCTCGTGGGATAGAACTCTTTGAATCTTTGATCGCAAAGTCTGTTACCGTCTGTCATTCTAGAGAGCGTTTTGTTTTGTGCTCCGCTCAAAGTCTGTCGGCATTTATTAATCCCACACACGAGCCTTTGTGAGGAAGAGCCGACATGTTTTGCCACCCACAAGGTAGCTGAATTAGGATATGATTGTATCAATTGCCTGCTGGCTCCGCTCCCAGTCTGTGCAGCACATACTGGTGCTCTGTCCAACAGCTCTAAAAATAGAGTGCGGAATATAAATACACGCTCGGAAATTTTTTTAAAAAGAAGCAGCAGATTTGACGGTAAATATGATGGGAGAGATGTGATAGCACAAATTCAATGAGGCGTTTGCATGTTCAAATCATCAAGACCTTATCTTTAAGTCATATGATCAGTCTAGACCAGTGGTTTCCAATCTTATTTATCAGACATATCCCCACAGGCCTAAACTCAACTATCTCTTCATTGTCATCTTTCAAATGGGTTCATTTGAATTTTAAAGTGACTTTAAATTGCATGTATATATATATATATAAGTGAATGTTACATTATTGTTTTCATGTAAATGAATTCAATGTTTAGGTTAGTTTCATCAATTGCATTTGTACCTTTAGCTAAATATTTCAACCAGTTGTCATTACCTTTACTTTAGTTACTATTCAGCCATTTGTAGATGACTTTTGTGCTGAATATTTAGACATCTCTGCTCGCTATCTAGTTTTCACGTGGCATCCAGGTGTTACAACTGACTCAATATGTGGATATACATTTGTGAATCAAATTGACTTTTTTTCAAATCCATCAAGCCACTCATCCTTAACCCTGGTTATGAATCACTGGTCTAAATGCATCAGATCAATCAAGACTAGAGCTCTTTGAGAAAACAGCTTAATTTCTTTCTTTGAACTACAACCCACTTGCATGACAGCGGCTCACAGAGGAAACCCTGGTAGAGGCGGGAGGAAACCAGACCCTTAAGGACGCCACATTTGCCACGGCCTGTTTTACACACAACCACTCCACATCTAAGATGAGCTTTGCTTTCTAGTTTACAGTTGATGATTTGAATCACAAGATGCCTTCAGGGATGCTGGGTTGTATGTGCTGGACCAGTTGTTGTCCATGTGGCTGACCGGGACCATTGACACTGTTTCTGCTGACTGTTAATGTGCCGCCTGCCTCCCCTGGGTTGCCAGGTTGGGCCAGGGCAGGCCTGCTCACCATCTGGGTCTCATTTGGGCTCCACGGCAGTAACCCGAGTGACGGGAGAGAAGAATTTCTGCAAAGCATGATGTCATAGATATTCTTGTAATAGACGTTGCGCTGTCTCGCCCGTTCTCCTCCCTGTTTCCTCCTGTTAATCCTCCTCTCTCTCACTCGCTGTCATTCTCTGGCCCATCAGTGTGCCAGCGCCAGGGGACAGTCGGCCCTCTCTGTTCAATTTGTAAGCCGGAACATATTTGAGGGTTTTGATTTCTCACATGAATCCAGTCGACAATAGCCAGAGGACACGGCTATTTCTGGGATTGTTTTGATTTTGTTGACTCCTGTTTTGATGTGTCTAATCTTTAAATACAGTTGCTTAAGATATTGCGTAATACAGTAACGAGAACAGGCTGTTAAGGTAATGTGTTGTAACCAATAGTTGCAACATGCAGTAGTTATAGTGAAGATGCTGTTTGAGTAAAGCCTTGGTTCACAGTGAGTTTTTGCCATACTGAAGTACACATGAGCAAGGCACTCATCAGCTCCTCAGGCTCTGACCTTTGACCTCGCTCTGGTAGGCAAAGAGAAATTTCTCCTGCGGGGATGATTTTAAACGTGACAAACACAAAGTCACCGATATCTAGCAAACATTTAAAGTCGATTTTGGTCACGCAAGACAAAAACATGTCTGAAAGGAATGTTTTAGCAAACTAGAGAAAACCCAAAAATGAAAACAAATAAATGTGATTAAGCGTCTCGCTCTTGTTGTGGGCTGTTTGTTTGGATCCTCATTAGTGATTGCAGTCATTCTCCCCGGGGTCCACAACAATCTTAACAACATTACAACCTTCAGATGTGCTGTGCAAATAGCCTAAATAAGACCAGGACCTGAACACAACACGGCAAATTGCGCTTCATTAAGATTACATGGAAATAATAATTGTGTATGGAAATGAGAATGAATGCACGTATGTGGGGAGAAAAAAATGAGGCGAAAACAAACATGAAATGTGGAGTGGTTAACAGGAAACAGGTGCGTTGCAGGTTAGGACGTTCAGGAACTTTTTTTGGCTCTACAGCAGCATGAAATATCCCTTGAGAATCATATCAGGAGCAGAGTGCCGGTTAGATGGGCCGACGAGTCTCAGTCATCCAGAACATGTCAGCGCTCGAGTACAGCTCGGGGGCGCTGGGGAGGAGGATTCAAACGGCTCGACCAATGGGAGTTCAGAGAAAGCAATGGCAGGCGGTAGTAAGCCCAAAGCAAAAAATATATCAAACCAATACGTTTCAATCAGCAAAAATCTAATTTAATGAGACTCATGTGTGTTTTTCTTATGAGCATCTAACAATATCACTGTAACCGACTCTGAAACTAATCTGACTTGCGTGACAACCTCCTCTGGTGACACACAGACCCAAAACCAGCAACAGAAAACTGGAGATGGATTTTGTGGAAAATGCAATAGGAACCATTGTCACCCACAGGGACTGAGGCAATTTTTTGTTGTTACTCTTTGTTGTTATTCTGCAAATCAGTCACAGTGGAGGATTTGCCTGTGTGTGACGTCTTAGCGTGGGGCTAAGTTCTCTGTTGAGGTTCATGTTAACAAAGATTGAAATGTGTGAGAAAAAGGATGTTGTTTCGTTTTTGCTTACAGTTTTATGCACTTTAAAAGATCATGCTGGTAGTCCTGAATGTTTTAGCCAGTAAACTAGAGATCGGCTTTATTTTGCGTCACTGCTGACTAATTTCCAAAGCATACAAAACTAACATATTGACACATTTAAAATGAATTTAAATACTTCTTAAAATTCATAAATTCATTCAATCTATTGCCATTTTTGCATCTAAGTTATGTTGTTTTTGTGTACTACTGCAGTTCCACGAACACATCTCGTCACTTTTGATATGTTGTAGGAAGCTAAAACAACTGACATGTGAAAAAAATCTCCAAAAATAACCACATTCACGTTACTCCTCCCAATTAATTACTGATTTTTGTGTCTTACATGTCACCATGTCTTGAATAGAATTGTCCCATATCTTTCAATAACTTGGGTTGGCAGTGTAAGGCCTTAGGGACTGTACAAAAATTATTGGGGTGAGGAAGGGAGGTCAACATTATGTTAAAGAAGCAAGGCCCCTCCAAATGTTATTAATATTTTCTTTCAAGCGTCCCCTGGACTTAAAGAAAAAAAAAACTCAACACCCTCTCCCAACTTGTCAAAATAATGCAGCAGTACTGAATTGGTTTATCTCATTCCACCATTGACTAAATGAGAGAAAGCATAAAGCATCTGTCACAGAAGGTGTTAATAAAGCTAAACTGGGACTAGTGTGTCGTGCTGAAGTTAAATTATATTATGGGCAAACTTATTGTGGCACATTTAACTGTACTAAAGCAATTACTTGTAACTATCATTTTTTTAAATTTTTTTTTAAAAATCTGTAAGAGAACAAAAGACACCCCCACTTCCACCATTTCTTCAGCCAAAAGAAAATATACAGCACTCTCCCCGTTTTCTACACTCATTCCCACCTAATAATTTTCATACAGTCCCTTGCAAAATATTATGTTTCACAATGACTTTACTCAGATTACTTTATATTTTGTATTTGCCGTTCTCCATTTGCTCTTTGCTTTTGTAGGCTTCTCATTTTTACGTTTTGATTACCATAAACTTAACAGGTTTGGCTACCTAGACAGTGGGAAATAAATCTTGTTTTAGATCAGCAAAACTAGACATGACAGCGATTCTGTGTCTTGCTCAGAGCTTCATCATAAGAACATGTCACAATGAGTCTTGTATCGTCCAGTTCGGTATTAATATTGCAGACGTTGCCCTTATGTTCAAAAAGCTGTGCTCACTAGGACTAACACCTACATTTCAGCAGCCATCATTCTGGACTGTATCCTAAAACATCCTTTAACTCTGTCATGATTACAAATGCAGAACAATGCTTCTGAAATGTTCTCTGTCGCCTCCGGTCTGTCTTGCAACATAAGCCTATGTGACTTTGGTAAGAGGTTGCTCTGTATACAACCAGACCATAAAACAAAGAGATGCATTTGGGGGGATCTCAAAAAAAAATCCATGCTCTGCAACAATCCAGCGTCCTCTGGGTAAAGGCTGCATGTTTTGAGGATTTTGTTTTGTGGAGCTCATAATTCAAGACAGACACGATGGTTTGAGCCAGAAAGGTTTTACTCTGGCTTTTAAGTGCACACTGAAAAATCTTGTTCCGCTATGTTGTGGACGGCTGTTTGGAGAGGTGACTCAATGTTTTGAGAGGAATACTGTATGTTAGCTTTGATTTAATGTTCGGATCCTTCGTGCATGGGCTGTTGGATATCATGGCATGAATGTCGACCAGTACGGAACATATACAGAACACAGTGGGTTTGCTCGACACATAAAGATTGTTGTGTTTAACGTTTGACTGAAAGGTGGTAACTCAGCTTGAGACACACATATGTTATTACACATATGGACAGTAGCATTGAAGCATGTGTCAAGATATGAACGACCTTCTGTGATGCAGATTCACCAAACTGACAAATCAAAAAAAGGTATAGATAGTTTTAGGTTGAGCGTTCAGACAGTGGCTGAAGTTCACCCTCAGGAAGGTTTCAGCAGATTTGTTGAGCAGTGCAGGATTAAGTTTGACTGATGTTGTGCAGGTGTCATCTTTATCTCATGATCAGGTGTTGAAGTTTGTCTCTTTGCATGACTTGGCAGTAGAGGGTAAACTGACAATCTAAAGTTAGGGACCTTCTCAAAAGTGCATGCAAATTGTACAAGAGAGCTTTTTGGATTTTAGTCAATAGCTTTCTTCAAACCAATTTAGTATTTTTTTAATCATAAACTGACCATATGAACTATAATGGCTGTTTTTGTTTCCCAACTTAGCATTCTACTGGTCCTCCCTTCATTTATCATATTCATTTTACACAACCTCCCTGAAACCTTCCATTATTAATTTCCAAATGCATCACGAACTGTTACACAGCTTTTTTTTTATGCAAAGGGAGGGGTACTGTGGTATTGTGGCATGTGCCTTAACCATTTGGCTACACAGCTTTTACTTGTTCATTTTTGAGTGAGTGGGGTTCAAATACAAATTGTGTTTTAATTATTATTGGATTCATTTTTGGTAAATGGTTCATTTGTTTTGTGTTTCTGTGAGCAGAAAACCCACAAAATGAAGCAATCCAGACTATTTCTACCTTGGGTATATGTCTGAAAAAAGATATGAATACAGATATTTTTGTGACATTAACAGATACAGACATAGAAGGCACCTCTACGCTACAACCCTCACTGAGTACTGATGCTTTTATTCAGTGAGTTATTGAACTGTGACGTAAAAGGCAATGCTATTATTTGGGCCTCATCCCTGTTTGTCAGTGCACACTTCCTCAACACAACAGACAACACTGTACAATGCAGTAGGTGGATCTCGGAAGGCCAGATTGTTTGTTTTCTTGCCTGTTTATTTCAGCTTGTTCACATTGGTGCCTCATTGTTCAACCCAGCCAAGATGAAATAGATGCACATGCTTGCGCGCATGTGTGGATGCTCGACCCTTTTGTGTCCACCGTCTGTCTGCATGGAGCCGACCGCTGGGCCTTCCAGGGTGGCATCAGGACCACCTAGTGCGTGCGCATCGAGCCCCCTTTGAGGCGCTGGAGCGGGGCAGGCTGGGAATGATTAATGGGCCAGCGGAGTGACACGCTCCGCGGCTCAGCTTCAGACCCCCAGCCAGCTCCCCTGCTGCGCTGCCACCCGACACAGCCAGCTCGGTGACAGCGCCGTTTGTACGCCCACACACAACACACTTCCCCCAGTGTCACTTACCCGACTTACCCCCTGTGCCACTCCCCCCCCTCTCCCCCCCAAAAAGCATTAAGGAACTCTGCAGTGGAGGCATAAGCTCCTTTGGCTGGTACCATCCTCCCTGCTGTGCTGTCGACACAGGGGTCTTTTTACTGGAAGACAAAGGCAACAACTGACAACTGGATCAATTATAGCTGAATAAAGTCTTGATCCTTATAAGAATGACGCTTACAGTTGGAGCTTTTCCTACAGTTTTAGGGACATTTATAATAGTTTAGCCCCTTCAGTATTTACTTTTATAAATAAAATGCTGCTGCTTAATACTCAAGCATCAGTTGCTAATTACCCAGCTCCCCTTTTCATTAACTGCCTCTTATCTGCAGAATGCTGTAAAACAGCGGGTAGACATAATAAGCCTGCCTCGAAAGGGAAATGGAGATGTTGGTTCCCGTTTCATATTTATTTTTCCATACAGTAACTTCTGTGCGAGCCCGTCCAAGGGTCTCCGTTGCTCCATAATGGATTTCTACATCCTCCAGCGCTCAGGCCTCCCTCTCTCACACACCCCAGTGGCCAATTCTTCTCTGAGAGAGAATGAGGAACCACTTATTGGATTTGAGAGGATATCCAGCAGGATGGATCGAGGAGAGGAGAACACGTTGGCTACCAGACGCCGGCCCCTGCACGGCTATAAATATCCCAGAGCTGCACATCTGCTCAAAGGAGGGAAAAACCTGGGGATACATCAATTGCAATCCCCCTTTTTGCACAGTGTGTGTTTGTGTGTATGTGATGGAGGGAGATCTCTCGGTCAGGCAGGGAGCAAAGGCGGAGGATTAATCCGCCTTCCATAACTCCTCCATAACTCGCATCTAGACAGAGGAGGCCGCCTGTTCCCATCCGTGTCTCATCTCTTGTCCAGGTCACCTGAGCTACTGTGGAGCAAATGGCTCATGTCTCCTTCACACCAAGAGTCACTTCCTTCCTCTCCCGATTGGCCCAGCTCTGAGTCATACATCAGACGGGTTCCTCCCTTTTCTGCCGAGGAAAACCTGAGAGTGTGATGTAAACCGAGGCGAGGTGGAGCGGCCCATGCACACACATATATGTGCAAATATGTGCCGTGTGGTTTATTTACACAGATAGCGAGGCTCAATTTCTCATGATAGTGAGTCAGAGATAAGACGCTGTATCTGGTTCCCACTCAGGCCGGCGGCTGGGGAAAGGAATGACCTCAGAGCAGCGAGCCCAAAGACCATGTTAGATTACACTGTGAGGTACAACAAGCTCGGAGTGTCTGGGCTCTGTAACTGCAGCTTTTTATGTTGTGGAGTGACAGGAACAGATCTGAAAATACCAGTCGCACCAAGCAGAGGACAGTCGAGAGTTGGTGATGTGATGACATCCGTGGTCGCCACAGCAAGCGTGGTTTAATACTACAGTCAACACTCCTTGTGCAGTTACTTTGTCAGAAATACAACACAAAAACCACTACTGCATCTGTGTGTATTGCAGCCAAACAAACAATTGACTCGTAATAGTAGTTTTCCACACAACAGCAGGAGCTGGTCTCATTGCCTTCATCTAACAGCTCATTGTAAATGCTCCTTCTTGTTCCATCACACCATGCAACTATTAAAAGCTGTTGCTTTGTGGACACTATTTTGATGAACTACAGCACAAACCTCAGTGATACATTGCGTTTCATGCGAGTGCTTCACACTAAAAGCCACCCAGTGTTTCGCCACTTGTTTTTAATGTAAAGCAGCAGAAGAAGGAAATGTTCAGTTTGCATCAGCAGTAACTGAATCCAGCTCTGATACAGCGTTAGTACGGTACAGTAAACAGTGACATAAACTGTTTTCACAGGCTGAGTAGTACATTGCCGTTACAAGCAAAATGATCTTGATGTGTAAAATGAGTGGATTGCTCCTTTAAACACTGCACAGTATAAAAGTTGATACTTTTTCTCTCATGAATGAAACTGAGCTGAATTAGATGCAACAGTTTTAATAGCTCACATGGGTTTGACTGACAGCAGAGGCCCCTGGACGTCTTCATTAATCTGAGGCTCATAACATAGCATTTGTTTTACTCATTACTCCTGCAGTTAAAGGGTCACTGGGTTCCCGTTAAGATCGCCAGCGGTTGGTTCAGGAAGAGCCAAGCCTTTTCCTCTTCAACTCAGCGCCATGTCCTGCAAAGCCACCCAGCAACCAGAGCAAGCTTTGAGATAAAAACTAAGGAAATAGTAAGAAAAACCTTTACAATGGCCTCTGAGTGTTTCAGCAAAACAAACATTAACCATTAATTTTCCTAGGTTTTTCTTCCTAAGCAGAGACAATGTAACCACAGTGATCCGAACAATGTAACCACCAGGATTTCATAAACTGAATAAAAACAGGAAAACAACTGGGCTTGAATTGAATCCCCTATCAGTGAGATATAGGGTTAAATGTTTCGGTGCGATCTAAAAACACACGGGAGAGATATTTTTGACATAGGGATGTGGCTTTGTTATAAATAGGTCCTTGGAGAGAAGGGGAGAAAAGCACAATAAACACACCACAAGAAGGATGGATTGTCACCTCAGCTTTTTATGATTTACAGCCAAGTGGCTTCCTGCCTCCATCTCCCTTGTTCCCCGGTGCACAGGGGATCACAGCGGAGAATGCACGTGCCAGAGTGTTAAAATAACCTCCCTGCTCTGTGGGGAGGATTTGGACCTCGGCCTAACACGGGCCGGCAAGAGTCCCACAGCAACCTGGCCCTGTTTAGATGTTTCATACAGGTTTAGTCTGGAGAACGTCCCCTCTGACCACAAGCTCAATTATCCCCGCATTCACATTTACTGTAAATACAAGCTCCCAACTGGAGAAAACTATTCAGGTCAGCCTCAAGTCGGTGATTATGGTTTGGATAAGTGGGCGATTTTCAGATGTCTCCCAATTGTATCAACACTGGAACCAAAATCCCTATTATCCAAATTACTCATAAGACATAAGGAGTTAGGATTTTACAGCAGCAATTCAGTTCAAACGGTGGAATAGGTACTGAAACAATATGGTGCCACTTAAAACCGCACTACTCACAAATTTTATGCTATATCTGTCATCTGCCATACCACATTTTCCACCAAAGTAAACCCTTTGAGTAAACTAGTATAGGTGATAGAAAAGGATCTCGGCGACCTGCAGAGGAGGATTTGAATGTTCAGCAAACTCCTAATTCATTATTATGGGATAAATGTATGTAATGAAAGAATGAAACATTACATTCAAAATACTTTAAAAGAGTGATTCCTAACCAGTTGCTCTTGTACCCCAGGGGGAGGCTACTGCTGCAGTTGCCAAGTGGCTCATGGATTGTTATTTTTGGAGTTTTTATAATTTGATTACTTAATTTACATCCACATATTGAGTCAGCTTTAACACCATGTGTTTGCGATTAAGAATGTGGGTACATCTGGGGAAAAAAAGCTGGTATAAAAGTTGTTTGTATCCATGCAGCACACCTTTCCTGATACAGTAAAAACCTCCTTCAATAACAGAACGGATTGGAACACAGTTTTTGAGCTTAATGACTTTGGACCTTTTCATCACCTCTCCCATAAACTTGAGGAAATAAACTCGAGGAAGGAAAGGAGCAGCACCTACACTGTGGGAGCGCTCCAAGTTCGTCAATGAAAATATACAAGGCATCAAACACAAACACACGGATATATCAAAAATTAATAAGCTTTTATGAGATTATTACTCAAGAGAATATTTTAACAACAGTCACAGCAGGCATGTGTGGTTGCTGATGCAGTTGCATGTCGGTTTATGCACACGCACACGGCAAAGAGGAAGTATTCCCCAGTCAGTGCCTCCACCTCCTGCCAACCAGTGACAGCAGGATGTTCCTCCATCAGCTTTATGCTTTAATTGGTCATTTTAAGTCCAGTCCTGTTTCCTCCCTCAGGAAATAAAACTCACATTTGATAAAGTGACTCAGTCCAAGATTTGGCTAAATGTTACATTTAAACAAATGACCTCTGACGTGGTGTACGAGAGGTCCTGAGAACGGGCCCAGACATCTGAGGGAAAGCTCTATAAAAAAGCTAATAGCCGACACTAATATACACGCTCTTCTTCCCCCCTCATCTTTGTGTCTCCCTTTGTCCCATTTTGCTGCTGTTTCATCCCATTTTTTTTCACGCCGTTGCTGCTTTAGTTTGGAGCATAGAAAGACGACACAAATGGGTGATAGAAAACGGGTGACACGCAACAAAGATCCCAGGCGAGGTTGTTGCAATTACACGGCATACGTTCCAGCGAACCGAACGAGCAGTACGCCCACTCCCGCCTCCCCTGGACCGCTCCCAACCCTCCCAACAACAGGATAAATGGGCTGAGATATGCTGGCCATTATGCATTATTATTCATAAGAGAGGGTGTGTTATCATTGGCACCACCTCGCAGCGGCTGTTTAGAACTTGGAGTGAATAACTCTGGTCATTATTGATTGCACAATTACAAAATGTGGCTGCTAGAAAATGTTTTTTCTTGTATGTAAGAGGGGTCATGGTTCAGATCAGTCAAGGCTTGGTAGGGGCTGCAACATGTTTCACAATACTTCTTACATATACAGCACATTGGAAAGACATCATACCTCATCAGCTCCACCATTTTTGTGAATATCTGCTTATTCTGAATTTGATGGCAGCAACATGTTTCAAACAAGTTGGGACAGGAGCAACAAAAGACTGTGAAAGTTGTGGACTGATCCAAAAACACCTGTTTGGATCATTCCACAGGTAAAACAGGTTCATTGGTAACAGGTGATAGGATCATGATTGGGTATGAAAGGTTCATCCTGGAAAGACTCAGTCATTCACAAGCAAGGATGGAGAGAGGTTCAACACTTTGTCAAACACATGGTTGTATAAAGGAGATTACTATATGGGCTCGGGAACAACAACTTTTTCAGGGATGGACCTCAAAACCACATTCTGCACATGTTACAGCAGTAAAAGAGTGCAGGTACTAGACTGGCCTGTCTGCAATCCAGACCTGTTCCCCATTGGAAATGTGTGGCACATTATGTGAATAAGTGCAAAATATGGGCATGTGGTAAACACACCCGTGTCCCAACTTTGCTGGAACATGTTGCAGGCATCAAACTCAGAATGAGTGCATATTTACAAAAAACAAGTTTATTAGTTTGAAAACTAAATGTCTTGTATTTGTACTGAATTCAATTGAATATAGGTTGTAAAGGTTTTTTAAATCATCACATTCTGTTTTTATTTATTTATTCACATCCCAAATTTTTTATGATCAGGTTTGTTTGTGGTGTTTAGCCTTTAAACTTAATCTAATCCATCCAGATCAACCTGGCATCATCAAAGCCCGTTAGAGAGAACTACTGTTCTCAGAGTCACCACAAACAGGCCATTACTGTAACCCACACACATTATTACCGGCTAATCGTACATTGGCTGATGTCACATTGCATTACCTAATGACACACAGCATACTGTACTGAGAAGGAGCCTGGAGTGCTACTTTGGCCAGCCTGGCTTGGGTGGCTGTTTATGTTGAGGCAGTGCATTCCCAGTTCGCCAGGCAACCGAACGGTTTACGAGCAGTTACTCACACAAAAGCGCGGGGCGGGCTGATTGCTCAGCTAATTGATCTCCACCAGAGATCACAGGGCTGCGCTCGTAAAAGGAAGGGAACGCCCCCCATGACATCATCTGCATGCTGCACGATGAGACAAGGCATGCAAGTCAGGGGGGAGAGACTTATTCCCACACTGTGACCGAGGCAGTCTGCAGAGAGACAAAGTGGAAAACACACACACACACTATGTATATTAATCAACATTTAGAAAAGCATTAGGCAGAGTTTTCTTCTACTAGTCTAGAAGGCCTGGCGATATAAAGACAACCTTATTAGACCTCAGAAAAATAAAACCACATGAGCACTTAAGCCTTGGAAACATTTGTAATGCCATATTTTCTACATTGCTGTGCTGGTGGCAGCATCTTAAAGGACGTTTGTTGACTATAATTAATATGTACAGGGAAAATTCCTGGGAGGTCAAAGGTCAAACTTATCTAGAGAAGTTCCCATGCAGCTGATAGGTATTTATTGTCTTTCTCAAGGACCCAACATGAGGGCCTGAACTCAGATTGTCCAGTTAAAAAGGTCACCTATGTCACCCTGATGTCCAGGATGAATCAGTGGAATCAGCATCATTTTATTATATTTCACCTCTCTCTATATCACTGAATTGTTTTCCCCATTACGTTGTCATGACAAGTGTAATTTCTACCTGGATTAAGTTCAGAGGGAATGTTTATTGAGTGAATGCACCGCATCTACCTGCCAGGGTTCACATTCACACTCCCATCTGCGGCAAAACACTTTGGTTAAGGCTCGGAAAAGATTGCGGTTTCAGTTAAATGTTAATTAACACGTCATGTCTCAAGTCACTGCGGACTTTCCCTGTATTTAACTAAGACCGTGATCTTAATCTAACCTTAACCAAGAGCAGTCAGCACCTAAACACAACCATAAAGTAGCTGAATAAAGCGGCGGTCGCTGCAGGAAAGTTTTGTATTGCAAGACTGGATAATTTGGTGGAGGAAAAAAAACCCAGAGAAATACTTGCCAGACTTGCCAGATATGCTAATGAACAACATTTCCTCATTATGATGATAGAAAACGTAACCCAGTCTGCATTACATTTCCTTCAAAATGTATTTGCTTTTGCAAATTAGTTGTACATAAACATCATTTCCAGGAGACGGGGTTGTATACTTCATTTTTTATTGGAGCTGCCAGACTGTTGTTGTGGTTACAGAGATTTACAAGAGCGCACAAAGGTCTCCGGTAAAATGTTTGATAATGATCTGCACACAAATGAATATTTTTTTCCCCTTGTTTAATAACCATACCCTTAGGTATTAGTATTAATAGCATTAGTAGTTTGTAGCAAAAATATTTACCAGACCCTGAACAGATTTGTGAAAAACAGATGGCTGCAGAAAGCTTCATAAACAAGACCTTTCATATCATAAAATCCGAGATGAATACTACATTAAGACTTGTTCTGATCTCTTTTTCGTTTCTTCTCTGCCTGTCTTCTAGTCTGACATGTGGCCAAAAACGGACGATAAGATCAGTTTATATCCGCACTAAAGCGAAAAGTGGACAAACACGGTGACCGGCAAATTTGTACACAGACGCAAGAACGTGCTCAGACGCGGGTGAGGGAGAAGAGGGAGATGGCTTTAGATAGCCTTTCATCATGGGGGGATAACTCAATTCATTAGCTCAGCTTATACCTTTTCATCTCTTATCTGGTCTCGGGGCACAAAGTGCACTCTTGTGTGGTTTGGCAGCTCCTCGGAGGTGAAAGGTGAGCTGAGTGATGGGCCATTATGTTACTCTGTGTGCCGCTATGGGAGCAGAGCAGACACAAGTCCCCACAGGGAACAAAGGTGTTGCTGCCAAATTGGACCTTGATGGCATCATTAGATTGATAGCATCTGTTCTAATACGACCAGGCAGATGCAGCTAAACCGCTCCGTCAGCCTCTGCCCTTGATGTCAATTCCGAGGACAGTGATGATGCTTGTTGTCAGAAAAGATCTATGTGATGTCACCTAAGGTTTCTGAAAGGAAGTAACTACAAACTTTAAAACATAAGTTTGTAGTTACTTCTGGCTGCGTGGTCAGTTTTTTCCAGCCAAGAAACGCAAATAGGCCGAGGTTGAAAAAATTGCATCGCCATCATGCTTGCTTAATTGCCAGACTGGCCAGAGTGTTGCTAACAGGAGAAGACTCTCAGCCCAAGTCTGCACCCCCAATCTGGCAACCACATTTAGTTGCTTTAATATTTGATCCTTCAGTGCCAGAACACGGCTGAGAGCGTTGACAGTCAGCTGCAGTCACCACCTGGCTGGGCCATGTGGTGGAGCCTGGACACAAACAAGTGTTGTACTTCAGGCTTTTACATCTTCTTGAATAATAATTTTAAACATTGCGTTATGAGTTACACATATGATTTAAAAGATAATTTTGCAATAAAGACAATAAAGTACCATTCAGTTTCAGGTGAAGCCACTCAGTGAACTACATTTCTCGTCTCGCACAATGTTTGTCACCAGCACCAACATGGCCGTCACATTGGCACATCATTCTTCCAGAACGAGGTGAAAAGTATTAAAAAAGGTGAAAATCACTACAAGTCAAGACGTGCAGCTGCAGGTTCTGTAAGATCTTGCATGTAGGACCAGCAATACAAGTTTTTGGTTGGTGTTAAATGAGACAATGTCAATTACGCCACTTTTGGACTACCACACATATTTTTTTCATTCCAACTAAACACTAGAGAAGCTGATTTTCATGATCACCTTCAGCCAGAAATATGTCGCGTGACGTTTGATGGTCGCTCCTTCCTGTCCTAGAGGGACAACAGACGAAATCTAAAAAACATGGCTGGAATGACGTAATATAAATATCCACAAAAGCCCACAAAGCTCTGTCATCAGTCCCGCTCAGTACGTGGGGCAGGTGCAGCAAAGCAAACCCAGTATTCTCATTTTTCAAACATCCTCCAACCTCTAATATGTGTCTCATTAAAACCACATCACATAGACTAACTCCTCATGTTCCAGCTCTGTTGTTTGTCTTAGCCATGCCATCTCTTTTCTAACTTGATCAAAGAGGAAGGTCTTTAAATCATTCTCATATTGGCACACATGTTTTGATGCTTTATTTGTTTATGTGACACCACGGTGATGGGGGTTGTTATTGATGAAGCGGCCCCTCAGAGGTCATTGCGTAAACCTGCTCCGTCCTGTGCGAGATAGAAATCTCCCTGTAACAGCTCCAGTTTTTTTCTTTCTTTCGCTGTTTACATTCTTGGAATCATCAAACGCCGTCCGGAAACTTGCGAAAAGGATTCATCATCTGGAGAGCTTGTTGCAGAAAGTCCTTTGTTGTTGTCCTCGCCCTCATCAAAATCACAGCTGCCGCAGTGATGTGTGATCGAAATATTTATGGTGGGGAAACGTGCGTCTGGTGGAAGCAGGCCTGGAAGCAGCTGAGGGTGAGGGGTCATCGCACTTTATGTTTGTGCATAACCCAGTCAAGCGTGCTTCATCAGAGAAAGTCCAGGATTTCTGTGCGATAGAAACACCTCAGTCAAGATCAGTGCGCCTTTTTAGAACCACAACAGCTGATACCACTTTTCTATAAAACTCTATTCACGACAGTGATTTATTGAACCTTCACAGCAGAAATCATTTATGATTTACTTTTAACCTTCCAGTGCTGTAACGATATATTCGTGCCATCCATTTTTATGGAATATGATGTGATCAGTCACTCTTGCTAATGTCTTTATAATCCTAAAAAAGTAACTACTTCCAGAGAATAAAACACAATCACTGACTTAATGATGCCTCATCAGCATCACAGTTCCAGGCACAACATTTAGCCATGACCTAATCCATCAAAGCTCCATTACAATCCTCCTTTTTCAGATTGCAACCCACAAATTACAGTCTAATTATTTAGTATATACAGGCCACATACTCCAGCTATATCAGTACATGTAAATAAATTACACTTTATTTTTAACTACCCATTCAATAATTACAGGGCGCAGCAAAGGTCAATTCATGGTTATCGCATCTGTGTGGCCCTGATTCAGATTCAGGTGACGCAAATTTCATCATCTGCATATGTCGGGAAATGCAGACTAAGCGTGCATGCGATCTATCCCTGCAATCTCTAACAACCGCAGCTGATGTCAGACAGCGACCTACAACAGCTTTTACGTCTTCATACTGTGTAATTACCAAGTGAGGTAATGAGCATTGCTTTTAAGTGACACTACACTACCATCAAGACAAAGCATTGAAACTGTGGGAGAAAGCTGTTATTATACCATTCCTGGGTATGTGGGCTGCAAAATAATGCATCATCCTTTTTACACTGAAAGTAAAAGGTAGTATTTTATTATGTGCATCCTATACTTAGAAAATATTTACACTATAATTTGCAGACTGTAATCTAAAGGGTTAGCTGTTTTTTTTAATACAGCAAAACCAAAAGTGCATACCCACTTCATGGATATTAATGAACTCTCTTGACACTTCTGCAACCCACATATACAATACAGGCCTTATGCAAGCATTGCATAATCTCTATATGCTTTTTCAGTGAGACCATAGACTCAAGTATATTTGATGTAACTTCAACAGCATGTGTGTGTGAGAGCTCAGTGAGAATGAGGCCAACATGTGTAGTAGCACACTAAAAAAAAACCCTGCACCCTCCATCTGATACTGTCCAAGCCACAGATATTCACAACAATACAGTTTAATGTTTCTGTATTTGTGCATGTCTTTCAAATATCCAACCACTAAACCAACTGTTGTCGTGAAAATATGGCTCTGTAATCTGTTAAGGGCCGAGTGTTGTCTTTGCCTCAGATCACAGGCTGTGATGAACCCTGTTTGATCTGGCACACGTTGTCGGCTCATGATGTGAGTGACTGTGCAGGATTATACACAGTGAGAGAGTAATTGATCCTGAATAAACAACAATTGTGCTGGAATTCCATCTTTCTCCGCCTCGGAAGAAGCGGTGCATTCTTTTCAGCGCGGATCAAACCCTCTCTCTCTCTCTTATACACACACACATGCACACACTCATTTTTGTATCACCATGCCCAAGGGGATGCTTCATTGACATAATGCCCCTTAACCTTAACCTAATTCTAACCCTAACACCAAGTCTCTTAACCCTCAAAAAACAGTGACAGGAAATGACCTCATGATTTGGCGTGCAGGTTAAAGTCACACACAAATTTTATGGTTAAACATCTGACACCCATTGCCGGGGTTGGTAAGTTTCTGCCGCTGCAGCGGTGAATTCCTCACACCATCCATAACCAAATTTCATCAGAGAACTTCATGTACAGACGTTTGATTGTTTCTGAAGTGCGCTCTCCCCTGTAGACGGAGCGAAAAGCCGCCTCCACCGAGCTGTGGGATGCGTAATTTTCATCCAGTATGCACACCCACCACGAGCGCTTCCTTCACTAAGCCTGATAGATGGCACTTGAACATAAATAGATTGGAATAGCATAGCTCTAAGTAGGCCCTTGAAAGCAAATGAAAGCAGACCCAGAAAAATCACCTTGTTACTCTGGATGTCCAGTGCAAAATCACAGTGAGCAGCTCATTTGCAGTAACCACTGCTTTATACACTCATTTTATATTTGGAACTTCTTGAACAAAAATCCGTAATATATGTATTTTCTACGTTACTTTTGCTCAAGCACTCATCAGTATTTTTCTAGTACTTATGTGACATATCTTTCCATAGTATTAGTTTCTGGTTACACACATTTGTGTCTGTAAACGTCTACTCTCTAATATTTATTCACAAGCTACTGCTGGCAAAAATGTTACAACACATCATTTCCTTTGGTCCGGATGAATTTGCCTACCTGACTGTAAATGGAGGAGACACACACAAAACAAACAGCAAACATAAAAGCTTTCTCAGCTGAGTGTAGATTGAATTACGATTGTGTTCATTAGTTTACAATACAGAGAAACAAAGGGATCATTTATTTATGCGAAAATGTCACACATAGTTTGTTGTACTTCATTAATAGCATTCTGGAATTTCAGTGTAAGAGTGTAAGACACACAAGCTGACTTCTAGTGGGTAGTAGGTCATTCCTAAAGTTCTGGAGTAGCTCGTAGCCTGAAAACAATATAGATACTTTAGTAATGGAAAATACACATGCACATATTGAGTCAGCTGTAACACCCAAACGCTATAGTTGCAATACAAAGGGTGTGGACCAGTTAGAAAGTGCATAAATGGTTGAAATCATATATGTATTAAGGAGAACTGGATACTGCGTTGTAAGTTGCTCACTGGGCGCATACGCAGAAAAAACCTCTACTGGCTTCCTCACGCTCCCACGCTTTGGGGCCCATAGAGCATGCTCAGTAGAGTCTTTCTACAACAGAGCTGAGGGCATGTGTGTGAGAGACTTCCACTATACAAGCTGGCTGACTTCCTGTTCGAATGATATAAAAGAAAATGTATTATACGGCTCTTGTAGACTTTCCAAACGTTATCTAAATCGAATGGATCAAAATCTGTTCATAAAAAGAGTCATTCAGGGGTTTGTGATACTGATAAACGTTCACTGTCTTACAGCAAATCCTTATCCAATGATTGTGTATCAGAAAAATTCTTTCTGGACCAGTGTGTATCTCATGATGAATACTCCATCCGGCCACTTCATTAAAATCCTGGGAGGCTTGCTTGGAACATATAGCTTCTGCCACTAGTAGTACACATGCAAACTTGACTGAATCAACTTGACAGTTCAATTGTATGAAAAAAATGATTTGCACTTTAATATAATTAATAGTGTGAATCGTCTAAATCCATTTAAATGAACATTGAGCTCATCTTACAAACAAAAAAAAGGCTTCAAATTCTTCACTTGGTGTTTTCACATATGCATCTTTCATATAAATCTCCACTCTTTGAGCAGAGTTCCTTTATGCTTAGCACAAACTGCGAGGTTACCTGTGCCCTGACTTTCCAATGCAACATAAATTCAGTTATTTGGCGAACGTGTGACAGATGTTGCGAGGGACATTTGGAGCCTGTTGCTCTAAACAGGGCTTATCAGTGCTCGAGCTTTTGTCACGGCTGGACAGCTACTGCAGCGGCTGTGTGAGCAGAGCGGGGATGTGTGGATGAGATAGCACAGCGCTCATTAGAAGGGCCTGGGGACAGCTGTGGAGATAGTGCTTATTAGTCTCATGTCGCTCTCTCTCTCTCACACTCACACACACACACACGGGATGAAGTGCATTTTTACCTTTGAGAGAGACCAGTGTGCAAAGAGACAGAATCACTGACTCCATCGATTTGTCTCTGCTGGAAAAAGATAAATTATGACTACAGCCAGCTCTAGTTTTTATGTCTTGTTTTCTAGAACAAGTAATTGTGTTCTTTGAATTGACACCAGCAATGCTACAATTAACACATGAGTGTATATGGATATTTTGGAAGATTAAAGCACAGTACCAGCATCAGCTTCCTTCAGCACCGAAAACTAAGAGCATTCCATTTCCTATTCATGAAAAAAGCCCCGGTGCATTTTCCCTCACACTTCCCTTAAGTGGAGATAACATCTGGGATAAGAGAGCAGTAAGAGGGAAAGGAGGAGGGTGTGTGTGTGTGTGTGTGTGTGTGTGTGAGTTCTTCAAAGCTTGGTGTAGTGTGTGTTGGATCATCCCTGGGGAGGGAAGTGAGGGAGATAAGCCTGTGACAGCTGCCAAACACCTCTGTGTGTGTGTGTGTGTGTGTGTGTGTGTCTGGGCCCCCCATTCAGAAGGAGTGTTTCTGAATCCCAACCACCTGCCAGCTCTGGTCCCTTCTGGCAGATGTGAGTTGGTCTGTACGTGATTCAGACCGCCGATGAACGTGGAGCATATGCGACAGTCTTATCGTCTGCATCTCGCTGTAATAACATTAAGACAGGCACATTGATGGAGAGATTACCCGAATGTGAGGAACTGTGAGGGCTGATCACATGAATGGTATGCATCTGATTCAGCCTCATAGAGGAAAAAAGCGACCTTAAAGGTAGAACATCACTGAGGATGGAGCCCCAGAGAGTCCTGTATTTAATTTATTTAATAAGCAAAATCATACAAATCACATTAACAAAGTGTGTAATATATATAAATGAAACTATGATTATTAAAACTCAACTCATTATATAAATCATTCTTACGTTCATTACACTTTTTTATTAGAGATTTCATAACAGACATTTTATTATTATTTATTATTATTGTTGTTGTTATTATTTTAAGATTACCATTTTCAGGTGACAGCTTTTATCTCATGACATTTTTTTCTCAATTACATTTTATTTCTTGTCACTTTTTTATTTCCTCATAACAGTGATGTTGCTGCGTCACTTTTCAGCCAATCACGAATCCCTTGTATTTTAAGCCAGTTAGCTAAACGACTGCTATTAAATTTAGCCAAATAACAACAACTATGTCAAAGTATGAGTCTGAATCAATTGACCAGAGGCTGCTGCTGTAAGTAAACACAGTAAATGGACATAATTTTTAACCTCTCCTTTTATTTTTGTAGCTTAAAAAGGCTGCACATGCTACCTAGTTAGCCGGCTAACCTGCTAGGCTACATGTTAGCTTGGATTGTTGCTTTGCATCTAAGTGAGGCGACGCCATTAAATGCAGCTGGTTAATTCAGAGTTTACTCAGCAGTGTTTTGAATCGAAAGATGTTCCTCAAAGAGAGACACAAAACTCTCGAGAAACTTTCTCTGTTGTAGCTGTAGCCAACAGGAGCTAGCTAACAATGCTAACACTGTCTCCTCGCTTTGATGCTGGATAATAATACAAGCTCACAACCCAGCCCAGCTAGTTACCTGGCTAGTTAGGAAAGCTAATTAAGAGAGTAATTACTGTGTTTGTGCACTGGTTAAAGTCAGCACCTTATAGTTGGTTTATTCATAATGACGTTGACATTGTTGTTGCTCAAGCTAACAAGAGCTAACTGGCTATATGTGGTAGCAGTTGTTGCTAATTTAAGAGAGGGATGTGAGCATGTGAATGACTGAAAGGTGAGGAGGACAACACACACAGCCATAAAAAGTGATATGAAATATTAACAGATTTGAAAAAGGGCATTTTGAAATAAAAATGTCTAATTAACCAAAGATGAACTCCATTAAAACTCTCAGCAGTATCAAAGTTTACAATTTGTAGTAGTCAAATTAGATGAGTTTTAATACTTTGTTCAATTATTTCAAAAGTTGTTGGATCATTTAAATATTTTACAAAATGTATTCATGTGATTATTTGTTTAATATTGAACACTTGGCTTTCCATAAGAGAAATCCTGGCAGTGCATGAGTGCGTGAGGAATATGAACTGTGGTGATTTATTGTCGTTCCTGTTTTCTCTCGTTAATATCGACCCCCAGTCTCTCAGATGTGTGGGAGAGCGGAAGAAAGTTTTCCTGCCTGACATCACCAGGGTTCAGAGGTTAAATTCACAAGCAGGTGGCTGAGCGAAAAGAGCGCCTGAACCAGGACCTTTCTTTTAGGGGCTCCATTATTCTAAAGCCAGACCGAAGCAGGCCGAGCCACGCCATCTGTTTCAGTAACTTGTTGTCTTCATATGACAAACTCATACCAGGAGTCTTTTTGCATTTTTCTCAGGATCTCAACCAATTGCATTTGGCTCTGCACCACCAGGGCAAATTGGAAAGTCTGCAAACATTGTGTGGAGTTCATCGCTGTCAAATAACAAGCTCGTATTTCAAAAATGTCAGCTTTTTTCAGGAGCTAAGAAAAACAGCGCTCTTTAGCAGCTTGATGACACTGCATTTGGTTTCATGAGTTTGGAGTTTCTCAGCTGACAGGTGACTATGTTGCCATGCAGCTGGAGTGAAAACATGAAAATCAGCAAAACTGGAGTTACATGGTTTTCACATGACAGCAATGCCACATGGGATCGTTTAAATCTGAGTACTGAACGTATTATTTCACTTAAAGGCATTATGACTAGCTGATCTGCAAAATGTCAAGGCAGAGTTTCAGTCTCTCTTTCACTCTGTCTCTCCCCAGCCTGCCACTGTAACCTGCATGCCCGACGCTGTCGTTTCAACATGGAGCTGTACAAGCTGTCAGGCCGGAGGAGCGGCGGCGTCTGTCTCAACTGTCGCCACAACACAGCCGGACGCCATTGCCACTACTGCAAGGAGGGCTACTACAGGGACATGACCAAGTCCATCTCTCACCGGAGAGCTTGCAAAGGTAATGACAGGTTGGATGTTATAACATTACCTGTGCACCAGTCACACCAGTTCCCACTTATTTGTCAGTAAAATAAATTGCATTTGATTCAACACTTTCCTCTAAAGTTATGCTGGAGATAATATTTCATAGATTTCACAAATGTTTTGTTTCCAATGGTGGTTTCTTTTCACATTCATAGTTTGCAATAAAAACGTGATAACCCTATAAAATACATTTAATTGGTAAAGAGTTTTTGGCTTGTCACCACTTACAAAAAAGTAGTGTCTTTGTCAAGTAACCTGGTTTCTTAAGTGCATGTAAACATACCGATGAATTATAAAGTACGAAGTATGAACTGCTGCAGTTCCACCAAAGAAATTACTAAGAAAAAAGATGAGAAAAGTCAAAAATATGAACACAAAGTTCTGTAACAGAAAAGACGTCAGCTACAGTAGTAAAATGCTACTTAAACATCAATGCATCAGCATTAACAATCTAATAATATGACCTATAATAATAGATCAGTCACAGTGAGCACTTTTTCTGCAAAACAATAGCCTAGTTTATTTTTGATTAATTGAGTACATTTTGCTGATAATAATACGTATTTTTACTTGAGTAGGATTTGAATGCAGATGATTTTTACTTGTAATCAAGTATGTTTTCATCATGGTATAGTTACTTTTACTTAAGCAAAGATTTGGTGTACTTCTTCCACCACTGCGTGTTTCACACTTTAGGTATTAAAGGAATTCTTTCAAAAGTTGTGGAGAAAAGTGCCCACCTGTCTTGGTGTCTGTGAATTGACCCGTGCAGCTCCTGAGCTATTTGGGGTCCTCTGTGGATCCCTGACAAGACAAACATAACAAACAGAACAGAGGTGTGAGCTGATCCACCCAACAGAGGAGTGGAAACAACTCGCTAATCGTCCCTCTCCCCTATCCATACTGACAACACAGTGCATAGGTACAAAAAAAACAACACACACAGGTGTGAGCACATACGTCAAGTTTGAGAGCAAGCGGCCAAGGATTAATGTGTGGGGAGAACAAAAGCTGAGCTCCTTCTGTCTCGCAGCTCCTCGGGGAGTAAAGACAGGCTCCGAGGCCCTGAGCAAACAAACTGCTGTCACTCAGTCACTCTGGCTACACACTCAACAGCAAAATATCCCATAGATGCACAAAATACTTGTGCATATCTATGCCTGTCTCTGTCTGTGTGACAGTATGTTTGCCTACAAGCACTGACAAACATTAATGTTAATGTGGGATGATGTTGTTTTTGGAGGGAAAGTCTGTTTATGGGGAAAGTTACCCAAAAAAAAATTCAAATGGTACTAGTTTTATGGCAGTACTTCTGCTGCTTTTAAACATTTTTGGATGCTATTGTACATTCAGATCCCAATTTCTTACCACATACTAATGACAAATGAGTGACTTTGGGCAGATGCTCATATTGCAGACTTGAGCAACATCCACCGCTGAGCTATGATTGGCCGGTGACAGGGTCTCAGGATGCCTATCCTCCGGTGCCCCTATCCTCGGTATACCGCTGGCTATTTAAACAGAGCAACAGCAACATGATATTTCCTACTGCATGCCACGACAGTCCTCCCCCTCTTAATTCACTCTGACTCGGTCAACTTGCATGCAATGAAAGAAAAGTGTTTTCCGAGTTGGGTATTTTATATCAGAGACAGTGGGAGATCGCTCTCAAACAGAACGCTGGGATTGATTTACTGCATGTGGCAGTGTTGTGCTCAACACAAGCTTGATAGATCATCTGGACTTAGCTGAAAAAAATGACAAATGGCCCTTTGCAGCATTGTTTCACTCTGCCAGCTTAAACATTTTCTCAAGCTATATTTGGGGAGTGGTGAGGTTCAGGGGGACAGGGCTGGGAGCAGGTTAGTGTAATAGAGTTTCTCACTTTGCCTAATGATGTAGCAACATCCATAGATCTGTGCAAGTCTTTCCAAACAGCTGGATCAGTAACCTGAAAAGTTCAAGTCCCTCTCGTGATCCCCTCATATACCCAACTCGGTGCTCTGGGATCAAACCCAAACAGCCTGATTGCTGCCTTTCTCCTCAGGTGACAAAAACAGGGCGATGTGACATCAGTTAGAAACCACTATATTTATTGTTCAAATCAGCCAACCATCCCACTCTGCTGTTGTTGGACAGGAAATACAGCGCTGTGCCAACACAGCCAGGAGGAAGTCTGCTTTCATTCCCCATTCCTTAACCCCTCCCTCCCTCACCAACACTCCACATCTCAACAAAATGTCCTCTCAACGATTTGCTTAATAGTCGGAGGTTTATTGAAAAAAAAAAAAAAAAAAACGACTCTTCTGCTCTCTACAGCGCCTCCATCTCCAGTGGCAGCATGGAATGCCTCGTTCTTTATTTCCCAGATTAACAACTTCACCCCTCATCAAGCACAGTGTAAACATAGCTCTTGGAAAACCACAGTGCACGCCCCCACCCCCGTTCCTAACAGTTTGTTTTTTTTCCCCCGTCCCCTCATATATTTGGCAATCTAAGCCTTTAACTAGGCACAGCGAAATCGAGTCCACAGAGATGGAGCTGGTAGCTGGATTAATGTGTCCAGTTTGCTGTGGTGTTGCATTAGTGGACTCGTGAGATTGCAGCTGTATGAAGACCGTCAGTCTACCTGTCAATACAAGCTTTTGGGAAAAATAATCAAACTGAGTAGCATTCTAATATTTTATCGCTCATAAACTTTATTCAGTCTATTGCATTTAATGTTAAGTAAATCAAACATGTTGGAGCAGTTTGGCATTTTGAAAAATTGACTGTTAACTGTTAGCTATAGCCTTAAAGAAAGCCAAAGTCATGAATAAAAAACATGAATAGTTTTACCCGGGGACCTCTAGTAATTTGTATTAATTGCAAATGTTGCCTGTGATCTTAATCTCTTGCAAATCTACCATGTCCAAAATTTGTGATTTGAGTAAAAATTCGACCAGAAATTTCCAACCGTATTTCGCCACAGAGGTCATGTGAT
The DNA here is from genome assembly GCA_025331565.1 of Holacanthus passer. Classification (NCBI taxonomy): domain Eukaryota; kingdom Metazoa; phylum Chordata; class Actinopteri; family Pomacanthidae; genus Holacanthus; species Holacanthus passer. The sequence goes on from JAFREQ010000043.1 coordinate 474,648, forward strand.
AATATCAGTACCATACAAATTGACATCTCGTTTATTTGGGTTAATTTCCTGAATTTCTGAACTTTGCAATTGACAGTTTCATTTTTCTCATAAAACAACTTGTTGGTTGTTTCATCTTTTCCCTTTTACATAAAATACTTTGTTTTTTTAACGCAGAAAATGTGCAAAATGATTCTCTCTTGTAGGGATGCACCCAAACCAGACTGAAATATGTTATGAGTGTCAGAGAATTTCCCCAGTACTAAAATCCAAAACCAACAACCATGAATAACAAGTCAGAAATGAAAGCAAAGTGAATAAAACAAAACAGCGACCTGCCACAACTTATGACTCGTGCACTTAAACAGTCAACTGAATATGTAAAAGGCATCACAAGACCAAATAATAGTTTCCTGCAAAGTGGTTAGGCACATAGAAAAGATGCTATTGTGTCATTTTAGTCGCCTAGGGCCTGTGGATGGAAAGTCCATGCTGACTCTCAGGGGCCTTGGTAAGGTGGAACATAAGTGGAGTGATGAGGGGCCATGAAGGGTGAAACATGGAAAGCTTCAATTCAAAATCAAGACATTTTCTTCTCCAGCTCTCTTCTTTTTCTCTCCACAACTTTCTTCCATTCAAGTCGCTCCCTCTCAAAGTCATGGGTGTTGTCATTTTGTATGAGACGGTCCAGACCCTTGTCCAGTGCCTCCCCTTTCTTTGGCAATGTCCTACGAAAAAGTTTTTTTGTGTGTTTTTTGCAAATTCAATTGCTACAAGCTATAAATAATTAGAAAATTAAACGCAATAGTGATTCAATTCAATATTCATTTCAACGCATACATTTTTAATCAATCTGTTCTGTTTATTTCTGGAAATATATTTGAACTCTGTTTAGTTATTTATGTTGTCATAAATGTCAGTGAGATTTTGAATGAAGTTTACTTAGTTTTGGAGCAAAACCCTTAAGTTTTTAGTCCATTTACTGGACACATATGAGGTTGTTTAAATCTTCTCATCTGACTGTCTGCAAGAAAGCAGATAAGAATATTTCTGTATTCAACTATTGCTTTGATAAGTATGCACAAACTGCAGCTTAATAATGTAGGATTTTATGTATGAAATCTTACTGTTCTGGTCCCACCCTCAGATATTATTTGTAAAAGCTTTAGAAGGTGATGCCCACAGCATAAACATACCCAAGAAAACAGAGTTAATTTTTTTATTTCTTTGATTTTTGGTAGATAAACTCCAAACAGTAGCAGCCAAAGGAAAACATATCCTTGTTAATTTTCACTGTCAACTGCATTGTGTGGTGATTATCTGATTGCATTTGTAGTTTCCATTAAAAAACCCTCCCTCAGTTTTATGTAAAGATCATACTCGTGTTTAATTCTAAAAGGAAATGAAACAGATCCCTAAAAAATTTGTATTTGAAGCTTTCATGAAACAAATCAAGTGGAACAAACACAAAGAAGTTAGACCTCTTGAAACAGAATAGATTTAATAAGCATCTTGTTATGTTCATGTAGCTCCATAAATTCCAACTAAAAGCAACTCCAACCTCTGCTGGACCACTTCAAGCAAATTTCAAATGACTCTGCTGGTACATGTAACACATGCAGAGCTAATAGGGAGGCTGGGCTCCCACTTCAAACACTGGCTTTATGGTAAACGTTTGGCAGGGCGCGCACACACACAGAGAACGAATTTCTCACATTTAACTTGCGATCCCCCCAACTAACAGCTTAAACAGACTTTGAAGTGCGTTCCACTCGTCCATTAATGGGAAACATTATTCAGGCAGTATTTGCAAGGAACTCTTTGCCAAAAAGCTTTACATTGGAAACTCAATCTGAAGAGCACACAGTCTGTCTGATCACAACGGTGCACAGGACACAAAGCCTGCTCTCAAGAAGCTCAAAGACACTCCTAAGCACACACACACACACACACACACACACACATGCATAACGCATACCCACATACATTTTGAGTTACACGCAGCAGACCGATACTGTGCAGAGAGAGAGAAATACTATAATTAATCAAGTTATTTACTCTTCTGCGTGCCTTCCAGACCAGACCTAATGAAGAATCCTATGCTCATTATGGGTGGAGGGAAGCAGTATAATTTGATTGAGGTTTTATGCTGGTGCAAGGCCCAGTTCCCCATCTGTGATGGTCTGGAAGGAAAACATAGCCTGCTCTAAAGTGAATGATTTCTCACTAGGTTTTAGTGCTAAGATTACTTTTTATTGTATGGAATATGTAGAGTCAGCAGCAGAGGACAGACCAGACATACTGTAGTCATTTGAAAGCTGATATTTGTTTTGTAATGGCACTGGTTTTGTAAACCACTCATTTTTCAAATTGCAAGTTGTTTACTTGGGTACAATTTAGCTTGATGTCTTTTTGCTTTGTTTTTCTCTCCTTTCCCTCCGCAGCATGTGATTGCCATCCAGTTGGAGCAGCAGGAAAGACGTGCAACCAGACAACAGGCCAGTGCCCCTGCAAGGATGGAGTGACAGGAATCACCTGTAACCGCTGTGCCAAGGGCTACCAGCAGAGCCGCTCTCCCATTGCCCCCTGCATCAGTAAGACCCACTTCTACCACCTTAGCATACAATGACCTGATCCTGACCAGCTGACAGCTTCATTAATGGTTAATAATTGATTTATATATACTTTATAGATCAGTATTCAGTGCAACCCATTCCTCCTTTGCGGTGCTGTTATACTCTGACCAAAGAGGTTGAATAAAAGTTGATGGTGCTGCACAGCCAATAAGTTACGACAGTGCCCTCCAACTGAATATGTAAAAGGCATAACAAGACCAAATAATAGTTTCCTGCAAAGTGGTTAGTCACATATAAAAGACGCTATTGTGTCATTTTAGTCGCCTAGGGCCTGTGGATGGAAAGTCCATGCTGACTCTCAGGGGCCTTGGTAAGGTGGTACATAAGTGGAGTGATGAGGGGCCATGAAAGGTGAAACATGGAAAGCTTCAATTCAAAATCAAGACATTTTCTTCTCCAGCTCTCTTCTTTTTCTCTCCACAACTTTCTTCCATTCAAGTCGCTCCCTCTCAAAGTCATGGGTGTCATTTTGTATGAGAAGGTCCAGACCATTGTCCAGTGCCTCCATTATATGGGTTATTTTTACCCCACTCTTTGGCAATGCACTACAAAAAAAGTTGGGGTACTTTGTAGTTTATAAACACCTTAATGGTTAATAATTGATTTATATATACTTTATAGATCAGTAATAATAAAGATAAAGCTAAAAGCTGATGGTGATACACAGCTAATAAGCGACGATAGGTTGCTGTTCTCTCAAAGTTAAACTCTGACAACGTGGCTCATTATTGGTTTGAAGGTGATATTTGTAAATGTTTAAACTCCATCAGCAGTAGCAAATCCTGATAAGTACCTCGGGACAAGACCTGAAAAGGACAGGAAGACGCACTTGTTATGCCTGAATTCATGGCTCACACTCATCTTGTGTTATTTTTAAGATATTCTGGATAGATATCCTGCTGTTTAAACCAGAGCCTGGATAAACAGACCATTAGAGCTCGGCTAACATAGCCTTGTGTGCCGTTAACAGTCCGTCTCACAATAAATCCCCAGAACGAGTCCAAGGGAATGATGGCTGATATGTTTATTGGCTGTATCTGCCGCCTGCAGATTCCAGGCCCTCGGCAATAAACGCCAACGCCTCACAGAAACAGAGATGGGTCGCTGGTAGCTGCTTTAGCTCGGAGCATCAAGTAGCTGGCTGGCATGAACAGATAAGATAACAGCCATGTCTGGGAGGACATGTACACACGAACAATTGTCCACTATGTTACTGCAGTTGACATTTCTGATAAAGTCATGCGTGAAAACTGTGGACTTTAGAGCGATGTGTTTGGCCAGAATCCGCAAGGATAGTTTCAACCTGCGAACCTGCTGGAAAGGGATTTCTTTAATTGGTGGGTAACAGGTAACAAATGTGGTGTAAAAAACTGGAGCAAACAGGGTTCTTGAAGAGTAGAATACATTTGGTTTCTTGTATATTTTTTGAGATAATGTCTTTCGGTTTTATTAGCATGATATTAAATTTTTGTGATATCTAACTCCCTGCCAGCTACGACTTTAACAAGACCGGCAGCCTTGGCTCTTTGCGTGTACAACATACCACAATCAGGAAGAAACAGAACATTAATAGGAAACTCACAGTCTTGAAACACATTTTTCAGCACATCTGTGTGTCAGAATCAGCTTTCATTGATGAGATATTCCATCTATCCCTAAGGGTTTTCAGTTGGGGTAAAATCTGCTCTTAGGAGAATAACCAGGAAATTGAGCTAAATATTTTAGCTTTTAACAGTAAAATCTGTATCTGTTCTTTCTTTGTCACAGAAATCCCAGTCGCATCTCCAACAGCAACTTACAGCAGCTACGAGGAGCCATCAGGTGAGTAACACAGTGCATATTCTGCTAATTTTAGTCATATTTTTATATGTTCCATTGCTGTTTTAATGTATGTGTTTTAAATCAGAGTGCAACTAAAGTAACTGCTCCTTCATACATGTAATTATATGTGCATTTCTAGCACATGCATGTTTTTCCATCCGCTCACACTCTCTCTGCTCAACTAAACTATAAGTCAGTGAGGGCTGACTGCTGCTGATGTAAACTCCAGATATTTTGCCAGTGCTCCCTGTGGCCTCATTGCCTGTATTCCCAGCCTGCCCAGCAGCCTCCCAAGGGTTTCAGCCCTAATCTGATTACATGCTTCATTTGCACCAGTTTGTATTTCAATCAAGGCTGGCTGTGCCGACAGTAAAGCCCTGCCCGACCCTATTGTTCATGTGCTCTGACAAGGGTCTCCATGTTGGGCTGCTGACATTAGACGATGTGCGACAAAAATATCTACCTGCCACTTCAGTATAATTTCTGTTTCTGTCCTTTAATGGCTCATTTGGATGACTGCTCATAAATGTAAATAGCCAGGAGCAAACAGGCTGTAAACATGTTGCTTTAGCTGTTTAGGCATTTAATAAAAATCAATATATCAGTTTGTTTTTACCATGATTCAGGTTTGGTTAAATAGGCTGAGTCACTTCTCATCATCGATCAGTGTCTGATGAGTGTGGCGCCACTGACTTCATTCCGCTTTGTTGTGAGTCCCACTTCCTACTATAGTGACTGCCGAGACTGTGTGGAGTTTGGATTCCTGTCAGAAACTCCACACAGTCACCACCCTCCAAATTAGGAGCAGTGTGGTCCCCAGGGACCCCGCAGAATGAACGTGGCACTGCTGCAGAGACACACAAAGGGGGCGTTTGTCCTCACAGCAGGAGATTGGACCTTAATGAGAGCTGTGGGTGTAATGGCCCAGTGCGGCAATTGCGCTAAGGGGCTAATGGGCAACGTCAGCTATCAAAGGGAGGTATGATAAAGGCCCCCAGGGGCCAGCGGGAGATAAAGAGCCCCCCCCCAGCCCTCAACACTTCATTTACATGGAAATCAGGCATGCTCGATATGGACTCGTCAAATTCATTTACTTTGGGATTTCCTCTTTTCTTATTTCTCCCTCCACCCCAAAAAAGCAGCCCGGCATTCCACCAGAAATGCTTTCTCTACATACATGAATTCGATCCTCATCCCACGTCCCGAACCGCTCTTTTTTTTTTTTTTTTTTTTGAGAGGGAGGAGAGGGGCGTTTTTTTCTTCCTCAATCATTACCCAGGCAACCTCATTCACACAGAGTATAATGGGGAAGAAAGGGGAAGACTGGACAGAGGGCTGGAAGAAATAATGAAGTTTGTCCATATTCAGGCAAGCTGAAAGGTCCCCTCTCTCTCTCAACTGCCCCCTCCTTTCTCTTCAGACTGCCCAGCCCAGCTTTCCCACCCCCCCAGAAAAGAGCACAAGGCTTATTGCTCTGGGAGAGGCGGAGTGGGAGGGGGGCAACACTCAGCGATGATCTGGTTCCAATTTGTGTCAGTCAGTGGAAAGTGGAGGGAACAAATAATTTCAATTTTCAGTTTGGCGTCTGGTCCCACCACCAGCTATCTTATTACAAAAAGTACCTGGTGCAGTGACAACATGACAGCAGTGGCCATCGATTAAGCCCTTTGGCAAACTAATCTAGGTGCGCATAAGCTGATGTAAAGGATATATCATTAAGACATTAACCATGAGTCTGTGAGCTTCTGTCTCTGGGGACCCTTTATTATCGCCCAGTGTTAGAGGATTCACTTTCTCCCCTCATGTGGCTTAAATGCTGCTAAGAGTTCCTGTCATTTTCGGTAGGTCACGAGCTAATATCCCCCAGTGACCTTCTTTTGTGTGGGGTTGACCTCCGTGGCCCTCAGAGCGGACACAATGCATGCCAGGACACTGACGAGGGAGCAGGCTGGAGTGGAAAAGTTGGGAGGAGTATAGGAGGAGTGTGTTGACAGACACAGGAGGATCTGTGTAAGCTGTAATCCGTTTCACACTGGCACTTTGAAGGCATCTTGGAAACCCTGGGGCCACAAATAGTGTGACGCAAGGGGGCACATTTAAAGCCTATCCAGCTGGAGCGTGGCCTGATGAAGCTGAAACACAATTTTTAAAGGAGGAGGAAATTTGTTATCTAACTCTGACTCTTTCTTTCCCTCTCACCTCTGTTCCCTAGATTGCGAATCTCACTGTAAAGCTTCCAAGGGAAAGATGAAGATCACCATGAAGAAGTACTGTAAAAAAGACTACGGTGAGTGAGTGCAATATGCAGGAATGTGTGCTGCCAGACGTCAGCCAGCAGTCAAGAGGTCAGATGTCTCAATTAATCGGATCCCGAGCAAAGCCAATCCACATCCTGGTGCTGCTCTCCGTGTTTCTGTGATGGCTTATTTACACAGCCTGAGGCAATGTCCACTAATACAGATTAATATGAAAGCATACACTTTCTCTCAGTTGTGGGCTTTCCTACAAACCAAGCTGACAATTCCCAACCATGAAAACACCAGCTTTTAAAATCTTTCCCCAGAGTGGATCATTTTTTAAGTCTGGACACTGAAAATTGAGCTTTTTAAGACATGTGAGTGTCAGCCAACATCCTGTCACTTGTAATTGCTCATTTTGCACGCTGATCACAGAGTACAGGTGTTTTCATTGACATATCTCTGGTTTTCTGTCAAGTAACTGCAAGAGTATAAAACAGAGATTCAGTTTAGGGTCTTGATGCAAATACCCAGGAATTATTATTAGCATGGGTCAGCATGTAGCATTTACCCTCATTTAAATCACTATTAAATGCTTTTTAAGTCATTTGACAATAGAAATATACTGTAAATATAGGTCAATCAAAACACCTGTATTGTGTCATCGTCGCCTGTGAAACACAGATCACAGAGAAGGATGGAAGCGACAGACTGGAGCCCGGCCCTGCTGGGACCAGACACAATCCGACCATATTTGTCAAAATGATCTGTAGATTTAGCCACAGTCCTCACCAGATGTTCGTGGTGAGGAGTGTGGTTCTTCGCTAACTGAAAAGAAGGAAAGACAGATTCAGCCTGTACTACAGTGTGTTGTTTTGTGACTATGTGGAAAGAGACCTGAAAATCTGTCCGTGGATATAATGTATTTAGATGTTTAACAGTGTCTTTAATTTAATTCAACCTGGTGTCAACAGGGCCTTTCTCAAAGAAGTGGTTCGACATTTTGGCAAATATTTTTCCAAGAGTTAGATGAGAATGTTGATACCACTCTCAAGTCTCCTTGCTGCTGTGCAATGCAAATTTCCCCACTGTGGGACGAATAAAGGTTTATCTTATCTCTTATCTTAAGTCTGTCAGGTAAATATATAGCTTGAGTCAGCAGCTCGTTAGCTTAGCATGAAGACTGGAAACAGGGGAAACAGCTGGCCTAGATAACACGCAACATACATGGTAAAAGCACCTCTAACACATTATATCTTCTTTGTTTAACATACAGAAATCAAAGATGACTGCAAGACTATTTCTTTGTTGGGTGCCACTGGCTGACAATGTCTCCTGGCCGAGAAATTTAACAAGGTATAACGTGTTAATTATTGAGCTGTAGAGGTGCTAAAAGGTGGATTTTGTTACCTTCGGACAAAGCCAGGCTAGCTGTTACCCCTGTTTCCAGTCTTTATGCTAAGCTAAGCTACTTGACTGCTGGCTTGAGCTACACATTGTGTGACGATGGCATCAATATTCTCATCTAACTCTCGGCAAGACAGCGAACATATTTCCTCAAATATCATTGGTATTCTTTTAAGAGGATACAGGGGAGGGACAGCAGTTGGGTTACTTTGAAATGTTGGCAACTCCCACAAATGAACAATGAACAAACTGAATATTTAATGAAGGCCATTTTTAAGACTAACCTTACTGAGCTAAGAATGTATAAATGTTAACAATGTGTAGTGTCCTCCATTCCTATATATGCTCTGTTGGTTAGAAGCTGCTGCAACTCCCGGCTCTGTCTTCTTCTCCCGCCCTGCAGCACCTCCTTTTTGGCCAGTCATAAAAGAGTGGATGTTTGAACTTTGGTCAACATATGGTTGACTTGCACCCCTGTGGACACTGTAGAGCCTGTAGACGAGGAACCAACCGCACGAGCATTGTGGTCAGGCTTTGTCAAGCACAGTCTGCCTGAGGCATTTGGCAAAACTTTTAGATGTTTTAGAGCAAATCCCACACTGATAAGAGAAGCCAAAACACACAATCGCATTATTTTGTCAGTGAATCCACACGACAAGTGGTGAAGCTGAAATACACCTCACAATGCTGTGCCAGGTAAATACATACCATATTACAGGGTCTGACATGATATATTAAATTACTGGAATCACCAGAATACAGCTGTGTCTCACAAGTCAACCACTTGGAAAATGAAAGAAATGTGATGTTTTGATATTTTATGATAAATGATACTGGTCCATTCTCCTTCAAACAAAAACCACAACAATAGATAAACACCATACCTGCAATTCCAGCACAGGAGGATATACGGCTTTAACAGACAGCTGCTCTAGAATAGGTTTTTTTTATTGCGCTATCCCGCTGTGTAGCTCTACTTTCACTCACATGGCAAATGATCAACTTTACTCTTCAGATTTTCCGCCCCATTAATCGTAGCAATATAATGGTTTATCTGTTATCGGTGGATCCACATCTGTAAACCACAGAGACAAAAAAAACCTTTGAGGCAGATCCAGTGTTACACAGGATATGCTCTTCTCTCTGCCAGGTTTTGCAAGTAGTGTATCCACTAAACACACAGTAAGAGTGTTCTCCTGGAAATAAAACACATGAATAGCATATCATGTCTTTCAGGTTTCAATAGACATTAACCAGTTGGAGTTCGGTTCATCGCTATCAGCTCTGCTAGAATCCTTCCAGCTCCCCTTGTGTTAATTTCTTTCAGAGATGACTAACTTGTCTCCCGTTCAAAATCATCGGTGAAACGTCATCAGCCTGTCAGAAAAACAGCTTTATATAGTTGCCATTACAGCTTTATGTAATGACATCCAAGTGAAAATTGGCCAAATATATTTTATTCCCTCTTACAGCTGAGTAGACGGTAATTCAGGCCATTTGTTGCATTTTGCTAGGAAGCCAAACGCAGCCATTATTCATATTTCCACTGATTTAAATCTTAATCGTCAGGGCTGAGACAGGCCCTTGCGTCTGTAAATCAGTCAGGCTTATTCAAGCAAAGCGGGCGGTTCCTGTTGGTTTTGTCTGAAGTCGCTCTAAAAAAGCCTGGAAGCAGATGATTCTGCCTGAACCGCACTGAGGCAGTATGGCAGACATCATTGCTTAGCATGCATTCCCTTTGCCTCTGTGTAATTCATTTCTCAGGCCTGTCGCCTCGCTTTTGTGGGGCTTCAGAGTCTCCTCTCTGTTCTTTTGGGGGCCACAACCCCCATGTGTGAGTGCTGATGCAGGCCCCCGGGGTCACGGGAAGGGGCCCTCTGTTTAAACACAGTTGTGCGCTCTGCCGGCGCCGAGCATTCCTCGGGGCACAAACAGGTGGTAAATTAGGCAGACGGTGACGGATTGCCACCCCGGAGAGAAAGAAATATGTTTTGTTTATTCAATTTTTGTTTTTCATCACTGCCGTAGCTACGGAGACGGCGGACACAAAGGGATTATATTCTCGCCTGACACCCGCCTCTGCACACACGCACCCTCCCTCTCCCTGCCACCGGGGGGACAATGAATCAAAGGGCCGCGTGTTTACCGACGCTCCGGGATAGTGCTCAAAGGCAGGGAACACCAGCCCCCCCCCCAGCCTCCCTGGCCACCCCTCTGCGCTCACCCAAGGGTAACAGGTCCCTGATCATTCACTCAGCTGATAACCAGAGGGGACAGGGGCCTCAGTGTGGTAATTAAGCGAGCTCTAATTTCATTAGCCCTTGCTTGTTGGTGGCATGCAGTGTCAAGCCGCAGCACACTGCCCAAAGAAGATAAACCCAGTTGGAAGTCTGGCTGTGAGCGAGGCTCGGTTGGCAGTCATTGTGCGAGCGCGGGATCATCTCACACTTGCCTCTTCTCTCTCACCGTCTGTCTCACCAAACAGCGTCGGCACACACTATTTTGTAATAGGCTGTTTGACCCAGCGCTCTCAGTCTCTCCCTCTCTGCTGTCTATTTAGCTCAACCCGAGTGGCAGAAGGTGTGTGCGTGTGGATTTGTGTGTGTTTAAATACAGAGAACATACTTGAGAAAGAAAGAAAAAGGAGGCAGACACTGACAGAGAGTCTGAGCCTGGACGCTGTAACTGAGTCTCCTCCTTGGGCCTGGAGAGGAGAGCGCTATCTCCGCTGGATTCTCACGCTGTGAAGTTGGATGGGGCTCTGGGAGCAGAACCCGGATAGCTCATGAGGTCGGAAACACATCCCGATTCTCCTGGAACTTTTTCTGTGGCTGGGAAGACAAATAGTGGCCCCTCCTCCCCCCCGCTCACACACCCTTTATGTGTCTGGATGAAGGAGAGGGCTGCAATGAATGGCAGAGCTGTGAGAGCTCGCTCTACTCAGCCCAACAAACCTTCTTTCTTCTGAAATTGTGTGCAATTTGCTCACACCATGCATTGACACACATACTCAAACACCCCACTCCTCCGGTTCTCCTCATTCTTGGCAGTGATAGGGGACGACTGATGAACACTGAAAGTGAACACATTCAGCCAGAAAGGCAAAGAGAGGCTAGCTTACCTAGCTGTTTTAATAAAATAAGAAGGAAATACATTTTGGATATTATTAATATGAAGGTATTTTGTTAACTTGCAAGTGTCCCATGCCCCCACAATGTATGTGGGTGCAACCCTGATTCCAAAAAAGTTGGGCCGCTGCATAACAATCGAAAATAAAAACTGAATGCAGTCATTTGCAAAATAACTGTTTTTACTGACAACAGTTTTACAAAGTGTTCCAGAGTCCATGTAGTAATCTCTTTATACGATCATGTGTTTGACAAAGTGTTGAACCTCGCTCCATCCTTGCTTGTGAACGACTGAGTCTTTCCAGGATGAACCTTTCATACCCAATCATGATACTATCACCTGTTACCAATGAACCTGTTTACCTGTGGAATGATCCAAACAGGTGTTTTTGGATCAGTCCACAACTTTCACAGTCTTTTGTTGCTCCTGTTGCTGCATCAAATTCAGAATAAGCAGATATTTACAAAAACTAATGAAGTTGATGAGGTCAAATATTGAATATATTCAATAGTATAATGTATAATAGTATAATATTTAATTCAAAAGTCTTTGTATTGTTTTCAATTGAGTAGATGTCAAAAAGGATTTTCAGATTATCACATTCTGGTTTATTTCATTCTATGTTTTACACAGCATCCCAACTTTTTTGGAAACAGGGTTGTACAACTACATACAGATAGAAGATAAATATAAGATGTGTTACATGTATATCCAACTGTTTGAGTGAGTCTTTCCCATCATCTAATCCAATGTTCTCCAGATTCGATTAATTCTCTCAATTGTTAGTGAACCCCCACACATGCACTTAAACGTTAATAGCACATTCCTAGCTAAACCCACGGGGTAAAGCACTTCACTTCAAGAACAGATTAGCTCCATCGCCGTTGAGCTGTTTGCCTCTTGTTGCAATCAGTGTGATGAAGTAATGGCTGCTTTGTTGGACAGAGAATCCGTACAGGGGAGCTTCTGCGAAGGGAGCTTTACTCATTTCCCGGTATAAAAATATCTGTTTCAAGTGGTGTTCCAATAGTTACCAGGTTTAGCTTGATTTAGCCTGAGGTTGTTGATGTTCAGATGTGCAGAGTCCGGTTTAACACATGATAGACCAATTGGAGAGCATTGCTTTAGAAGTTATATTGTTAGCAGATGTGCCATTTTTGAAATGAAAAATACTCTTTTGGCTACTTATTTATGCAAAAAACATATCTACCGCTTCCTCCTTAACGCTGAGGAAAAGTGCTCCTCTGCCTCTCACAGCAAAGTGTGCTTTCAGATGTTCTCCTTCAGGAACCTTTGTGTTCGCACAGGGAGTGCTATGGCAAGTGTTGCTGTAATAGGGAATATGCTCAGGAGCACAACAAGGAAAAGGTCAAAGGTCAGAGATGAAGGAACAAACCAGTGACACGCAACAAAGTCAGCAAATTTCTGGTTCATGTTTGCGCAGCAGGATTTACGGGACCTTTTATACAATGCTGTATAAAAGTGTTGGCATCTGTCTGCCGCCTCAGACAGATGCCAACACTTTTAAAAAAGAAAATGTTATCAGTGGTTCCCAGTGGCGTCCCGGCCATCTGGCATACCGGCACAAATCCCGGTGGGCCGCCACATCGGTGGGCCGGTGAACCGTCAAAACATCCATAAAGTTTTTACCGGCCGTCCAGCCCATCTGTCTCTTTACCAGCCCTCTCTGTCTAGCTGTCAATCAGACAGGGTTCACTGAGGAATCACAACCAAGAAGCACCGGTCCCAGCAGACAGGTCCAGAGCTGATTTGTGCACCACTTTTTTTGTCTGATCTACTCCACAACCCTGTTAGATAATCTCAAATACCCCTCTATCAACACTGTCATGTTTCAAATGTGTTCATTTGAACTGGTTTTAATAATATTAACTATATACAAGTGGATATTTTTTTATCACATTGATCTGGCATTTTTAAGTTTGGTTTGGATTCATTCAACTGCAACTTGGAGTGGTAATAAATGGAATTTTTTTTCCATTAACTAGCTCAACTATTTACGGTATCTATTTACCCTGTGGTACAAGGAGAACAAGTATCTCTGGTTATCTCTGGGTTATGATATGAATGACTTGTTCATGTAGGTGATTAAACCCTGGTTTTTCGCTTTTCCTCCGCCAGCTGTCCAAGTGCACGTTCTAAAAGGAGACAAGGCAGGCGAGTGGTGGAAGTTCACCGTCAACATCATTTCTGTCTACAAGCAAGGCGAGCACCGCATCCGCCGCGGGGACCAGCTGCTGTGGGTGCGCGCCAAGGACGTGGCCTGCAAATGCCCAAAGATCAAGCCCGGGAGGAAGTACCTGCTCCTGGGCACAGATGACGATTCCCCCGGCCAGAGCGGTGTGGTGGCGGACAAGGGGAGCCTGCTCATCCCTTGGAAGGACCTGTGGGGCCGCCGGCTGAGGAAGTTCCAACAACGTGACAAGAGGGGAAAGTGCTAAAAGTGGCTGGAGAGAAGAGAGAGAGGTGGAGGCAAAATAATGTCTCCACTGGGATGAATGCAAGGAGGAGGAGAGGATGGATGGAAAAAAAAAATAAACTGGAAGAGTTTAAGATAGAACAACACAGGTGAAAAGTAGGAGAGATGGGGGAATGACTGAGTGCTGCTGCTCTGAGTTGGAGCGAAGAGTTTAGTGTTTTTTAGGAACTTTTATGAAGGAGCTCATTCTACAGTTGTTCTGTCTCTGTTTGTCTTTCAAGGTTTGTTTTGTTGTGTAATTGCAGAGTTTGCACCTAATGTTACAGATATGTCACATCCTGACTATTTTACCCATGATGCCGTTGTTTTTTTACAGTCTCCCATTCAGTTGTTTTAAAGAGCAATGTATCTACTGTATCACCCTTTTGTATTTTAAGAGGATCTATTTCCACTGTGCTGTGTAAAGCATTATCTAGTCAAATGAGAAAGAGACACTGAATGGCATTGAGGGACTCCACTCATATATGATTCGTTGCTCATGTAATCTGCCAAACTTTGGATAAAGTTTTTCAACAGCTGAAAGTGAAAAATTATGCATAAGTGTGGAAAACATAATAGGTGCCATTTTGCCCGAGAGCTCTCCGCTCATATGTGAGTGTTACCTCAGTGAAACAACTCGTGTTGTGGGAACAAAATGCCATAATGATCCTCTGCTCGTTCTGTATAATGATCATCTTTCACATCACAAGCAAGTCTTTGCTCAGCGCTAGTTGATATATCAACAGTATGTTGTGGTTGTGACCTCTGCAATGTAAAGTAACCATACGTGCATACCTAGACATTATTTTTAGTAGATGATGCCGTAGCATCAACTAGATGTAGAGTAGACATGTCAACCATGCACTTATTTTTACTAGTCAAAAGTTTTAGAACATATGAGATATGTTCACATTTTTAGTGGCATCCAAAAAGAAAAAATCTCATACTGTACCATATGATGCAAAAATAGCTGTGTAGTTCAAACCCTGCTTGCCTCACTGATGACTGTTCTGTACGGACTGATGTCTCCGGCTGAGTGTTGTCGCAACTACAGATAACTCAAAATGTACTGATTACTTTCTAATAAAGGACTAAATGTAAGTTGGATGTCCCAAACAAGTGACAGAGCTGATGAAGCGAACCTCCTCACTTCACGTAAAAAATATCGACCTATCAAGCAATCCTCATACCACTGACCTAATGCATGCTCACTATTTACTGTAGCTGTTTGATAGCTAACAATGATTGTGAATTATGTACACATTTAATTTGTATACAGTATTCAGTGTTGTGGGAAAATAACCTGTGGAGTGATGAGATATCACAGATGTTTATTGTACAGTGCGTTCAGCACGCTGTGTCAAATGTTCGTCACCTCAAAGCGACTTTTTGAGGACTGGATTCCATTATCAAGACTTGGTACTCGACAAAAAGGCATGACCGATTGTCTACGTGTTATATAGCTGTATAGTATTACTTTTTTTATTTTTGTTTGTTAAACATTAACTAGCTCTATCTCCATGTGAACTTAACCAGAGTTTTAAATACTAGAGGCTTATTAAATGGAAAGACAAATAAATGAATGTCAGAGAAACGTCTCATGTTTACGTGAGCACCCGGAGGATTTTACACACACACACACACACACACTCTCACACACTGACTACATGAACACATACAGTATGCACACACACACACACACACACACATTAATACAAGGGTACACCTCAGTACTCTGTGCATCATACTGTATGTCTTGTAAAATTACAGCGCACTTATAAACTGCCAACACATCTGTACCGACACACTTGGACTTTTGCAGGCGTTTGCAGAAAGGTACTCCCTACCACACTTCTGCTCTCCATAAATATTATATCTGAATAATTATCTCTGCTCATGTTTATACATTGGCTTGTAAATGTTGTTTAGCAGTGTCCATTGCAAATGTTGTGTAATGTCTTGTAATACTAATATATTATGTTTATCACAAATGAATATATTTAATGACACATGAAACAATGTGGCTTTTGTGGTTTTTATTTTGGATCTTTTTATTTTTTACTTTTTGCATTGAATTGTAGATGGCTGTAATGAAAAGTATTGATAAGTGTTTGGCTATTGAACAGCCTGATAGGACTGAAAATTAATTCATCTGAAATAAAGCTGTGTCAAAAAAACAAAACTAATTGAGGATGATCCCAGCTGAAATTAAGTTTTTAGCTCTTTTCTTCTCCGGTAATCATAAAGTGTCATTATTTTAAGAACATTGCACCACATGCAAACATTTAACCCACTGTGATTGCATGTAATACAATACAACACAATACAATTTTGAGGCACCAGTATTTTCTACTTCACATGTTTTGTCAGTTGAAATTGTTAAGAACTTCAAAAAACAAAATTCTGCTTGCAAAAATTAGAAACCAACAGCACATGAAGTAGAACATTATTTTATTATAATTATATTTTATTATTACTCAAATAAGTCCACGAACATACTGCAGGGTATGTTCAATAAAACTTTAGATTATAGCACATAATTAACGTGCATATAGACTAGCCTGTGTAAGTACAAGATGAGAAGACCTTATGAGGAATAACATTTGTGTAAGAGAACTAAGAGGATGAATTACACATGAAGTATTTATTTAAGTTGCTGAGCACCTATTTAGTAATTACAGGGTGCTGTTACATTATAACTGGATAACAAGCCAAGAAAAATGGCAAAACGAGTAACAGTTGATATTGCAGTGAAATTCATTATGGTATCATTTGTTTTAAAACTGACAATTTACATTATTGTTGTTGCTGAGGAACGAGACAAACAAGGGTGCGCCTTTAAAGCAATAGTTACATTTATGATTTTAAAATGATGATAAAACACATGAGGAGCAGTAATGTAGTTTTGGGGCCTAATCCAACATCCATCTAACAATCAAAACTGACGTCATATCATCGGCTCATTAACACTGAAGGAGCCATACTTTCACTAACAAAACTTTACTGAGGGTAAATGGACGACATACATTATAAAGTGTGAAAGACTGTGGCGAGCTTTCCATCAATGACAAATGATATGTCGGTTTTCTCTATCACTCTCTCTCTCTCTTTTTAAAATATGCATCACAAACTACAAATACAATGAAGATAAAGCATTGAAAGCTCCTTTATTACAGTGTAAGTTTGGAAAATGCAAGCTGTAAAATAAAGTGGTGTCTTTTTGCCACTTTAACATGTCACTGTAATTATAGTTGCATGATATGTTAAAGTAAACTTGATTGTATCCTATAATTATAAAATTACTTACTCAGTCATTTAAACAGTGCAATTTAATTATGGGTCCCCCACAAATACAAATGTTCTCCCTCTACAGCCCAGTCGGGATTTTATTGATAATCTGCATATAAAAAAATATTTACACTGTAATTTGCGAGCTGTGATGTAAAACTTTACAGCATTTTATCTGCTGAAAAGCAAGTTGCATGAGTGTAACTGAAAAACAGCTCAGCAGATTCGAGGAGCACTTTTATGTAGAATGAAGCAATAAAGTGACACTATGGAAAAGAAGGAATCTTTACAGCAACTTTTAACTTTGTACAAGAAAACTAACACTACTTTCGTTTCTAATGGATGATTATCCCAATTTAACGCTCATATTTACTTAAGTAAAGGATCTGAGAACTTTTTTTCAACCTCAGAAAATATGTGAATTCTCTTAAGGGAAGCTGTCAGCGCGACAAAAAAAAAAAGCGAAGCCGACAGTTAAACATTAGAAGTACGTGAATTAAAACATCAGCTGCTGCCAAAGAACTTCAACCGTGTCCTGGAGTGCGGATCATCATTTGTGTTGGATCCCGTGCCTCTATAAACTTCACAGACAATAAGGACTGGCTGTAAGATTGCTATAATGCAGGCATATTACTAAAAAGGGTGATATCACCGACGTGTCTAATCCAAACCGCAGATGTTATTGTTGTAGCTGGGAGGTTTTGGCACCAGTGGAAACCCTTAACTTATTCCTATGGGAGTGTTACACAAAAACACACAATTCTGAACCGGCTCCAAATGAGAGTCCATCTGTCTTGGCTTGAGGACGGGGTATTGATATACGGCTCCTGCGATGCCCAGTGCGAAATGCTCCAAAGGGGCCGACCAATTATACAGTCACTGCAGAAAGTTTGAGCTGTGTTCTCCATTAATATAAGGCCACCAGGATTACTACCCATAAAACCGCTCTGACTATAGGTTGATGGAGAGAGCCGGGGATGAAGATGCCAGCGAAAGAGTGCGTGCTTGACTTCTTATAGGTTTTGTCGGTATAAGTGTGTTTAACGTGCCTGTTCAGGTTCCCTGGCTTCTCTGACAATGACATCACAACGTCGTTCAGAGCCTGCGAGAAATGAAACCTCGCTCAAGCCCGCCGAGACCGACTGTTGCACAAGCTCACTGTGGGACGTTTTCTCTCATGATTCGGGCGGGATGGGAGAGTTGAAAAGAGATCTGGGCGTGTGTGAACTTCCCTCTCAGTGTGCGCAAAGACGAAGCTGGAACAACAAACACGCGGGCGCGATGTGACCGAAGGTTTTTTTGGCATCCGCGCTCTCGGCAGAGGTGGACTGGACGCCTGGGGTCAGGTTTCCATCAGCGGCACCAACTTGGAACTTTCCACACAGATGAACCCCCCCCCCCACAAGTCTCGCCGATGCCATTGTCTCCCTGTTAACAGTGAGGGTACTCCTCGGAAAACAAAGTCGGGCAGGGCGTGCTCTGACGGTGCGACACACTGAGGTTGTCCCGGCTTTGGTGGCAGGGTGCCCTTTGATTGTACGCTGCGAGCTGCCAGGAAATGGAAACAGAAAGTGTGAAGTGAAATGGCTTAAGCTCCCATGACTTATATTCTATATATCTACTGACAAGGACAGGGTGGAAAAGAGCCTGATTTCTTTGTCAGACTGAGGCCATAAAAACATTTGGAGGGTTTAAATTTACTGCCTTTTCCTTATTGTTCCTCACCCCCTTGTTTTTTCCTGAAAGGTAAGCGGCAAGCGTTACGAGGCCGCTGCGGCTGTCTGCCAAGTTGAAACAACATCGCATCGGGGATTCTGTGACTTCCACGCGTCGAGCTGCGTTTTATAACTCTGTGGGGAAACTTACAGTGTGCGCCGAGGTCCTTAAACCCAAGAGGCCCCAAATTAGTAAACCAACTCAGAAACTGTAGAAATTCCTTCTCTCATTCTTACAAGTTTTGTCTAAAACCATAAATCTGAAGCTCCTTTAACGCTATTGAGACAAATGACCACCATGGTGGGTACATGAAGCATCACAGACAGCTTAATCCCATTCACATACCCTCATCAACAAGCCTCTCTATTGGAGGAAAAAGGTATTCAAATTGTCCAATAACAATCTAATTAGCAGGCAATTACAGTGTACTGACAAGACATTCATTAACTTTGGTGTAAATGAACAATGATTTAATGGCTGCGATTGGTGTTTCATCACTCAGGGAGGGTGAAAACTAATTATTGAGGTCCACCCAAATGGGTTCGGGGAGAGAGCTGAGAGGCCTGTGATACTTAAGTGGATTAGTTGTTTGGGAAGAAGGAGGAAAACCAGAGGGGATCACAGGGACTGATTTGTATTACCCAGCAGCCGCGGACCTTCAGCAGCCGCCATTTCTAATCTCTATTCACACACGAGCGCCGCATGACTGTCATTTAATGTCGCCTCATGAGTGCCGCCACATTGCATTCTGGTCAGGGAGGTTCGATCATTTCAATCAAGCGCTGACAGATTTGAAGTTTGATTTTATGCATCTGTGCTGTCACCACTCCGAGCTGGAAAACTATCTGCGATCATGGCCTTTTGTTGTTGTTTTTTTCTGAAACCCACTTGGCCTCCTGCTCCTTCTTCTTAACCCTCCGTAAAACTCGAGCTGCGCCACAGATGCTGTTTTGTTTGCTCCTAAGCGCCCGACTAAACAGAGAACAATATAACACTGTGTTTTCTCAGCTGACTAAATGTATTTCCAAGTCCTGTTTACTCTGCCTCTACCGAAGATGGGAAAACAATCATATGATTTACGAACGCAGAGCGAACTTCCATTCATGCGAAAGTGCGCGACGACTGCCAGAACGTATCAAATAAACAATAATCAATACTATCAAACATATCAAAATAAACCTCTTGACTTGTGTCTTTGAAGAAACCACTGGACATAATGCGAAATGTCAACACGCTTCCCTTCCTCCCCGCTAAATGTTTTTCATTTGTCACCTATTCGACAGCGATCTATACACACAACCAAGTGGTGCGCTGCATTTTCCACTCTCCTTTTTTTCTTTCCTTCCGTCCGTCGATGGCCACTCTTTCGCTTCCCAGCCTTCATTCGCAGTCAGGCTTCGACAGAATGAGGGAATGGGGCTCCGTGAAACAAAGCGTGAAGCACCTTTGGAGATGGAAGGAGGGCTTAAAGAGGTACTTGATATGAGCCCACTGTGTGACCACCACATACACACATACGTACAAAACACACTGCCCAAAAAACATATATGCGCACACACACACACACACACACACACTCACACAGACTACAAATGTATTACACCCTCTGCTTTTGACACTAACACCTTCAGAGCCCCCCCCACCACCACCACCACCACCCCTCCACTCACTCATTCACTCTCTCCCAAACTGCCTCTCCATTTCCCTCTTTCTTGCAATGCACATGGTTCAAAAGCTGTATTTCTGGCTTACTAGATTGGAGCACAAAGGCTCTTCTTATGCATCCTGGTGAAGCCCCACTAGAGAGGCCTCCATCCCATCCCGGACAGCAAGAGCGCACACAGACAGAGTTAGTCCTCTTTTTTTTTTCTCATTACCATTTCCATACAGGATTAAGCCACTTGGCTTTTGCATGGTGTGTACTATATTTTTCACCCACCCACCCACCCCCCGCTGCATTCTCAAGGTCCGAGTTAAATGATCAGTTAGACAATCGGCTCATAAACTACCTCTTTTTAATGTCTATTCACGCGCGCTGCTGGGCGCAGAGGATGCCGGAGGGGACGGATCTCATTGGAGTCTTGCCGCCGTGAGGAGGGTCCTTCAGCTGCCTCACAGTGGGACCCTGTTTTCACCCTCCAGGCTTTAACGGGGACAAAAGGACACCAAACAACTTTTAACAGACACTAAAAGCAATTTGACATTTTATGCGCAGTTTAAATGTGACTTTAAAGTTACAGCCCTTAAGATTTTCATCAAATCAAACACCGTTTTTGATATTAGTCATGAATGACGTTTCTTTCTGCAATAGCTATTCACTATGTTTACATTCAGTGATCATTTCTCTATACAGTTGTCTGTGTGTGTATGTGAGCCCACCGTGCCCATGCAGGATTGAAAATGCTGACTTTGCATGTGATACTGCAAGAATTCACAGGAAACAATGCAGCAATCCAGCGATGCTGTTACTGTCATTTCACCTCATTGATATCAGCCTCACTGTTGTCACATGTTCCTGCAGCCATATCACAGCTGTATTAAGTTAGGTGACTTTTATTGTGAAGCTGCCACAGGAAATGCAGTGTGTTTGTCAAATTGACCAGGAAGGAAATCTTCATCCCAAAACAGGCTCATTCTGGAATTGAGGTTTATCTGTTGTTGTTGATCTGAATGAGTAAATTCCTGTTACATAAACTGGGTTTACCATTTTGTCACCAGCTGGATCAACACATCAGCTGATATTAGCATATGGCAGATATGTCTGTATCATTGCATATGTTGGTTGACAGAAATGCCACAATAGATTTGAGGTCATCAAGAAACATAAGGGATCTGTATCAAGGTTGTTTGTTTGTAAAGGTTTGGCCTTTAAAAAAATCTAGTGCAGGTCAAACCGTAATAGTGATTAATGTTCAAGGATGTGAAAATTATTGCTCTAATTAGATGTAACATTTTCCTCATGATAGAAGAAATTAGACAATATATGGAAAAGAGACAAGAGATACGTGGAAATCTGTGCCCGGCTGTATCCCCCCTTCCTCCCTCTCTCTCCTCCACCCTCCCTTCCCTCTCATCCGAATACATTAATATCTGAAAGTGTTGGCTCAGACCAAAAATACTCATGGACTGAACAAAGTGCAGAGTGACTTCAGGGTCTGGGATCTTCAAATAAACCCTGCCTGGGTGTCATGGGGACCAGGAAGTGGAATTAACTGCTATATTAGCTGACCTTCATCTTGTTGTTTGTCCCAACCTGCCTGGCTGGGCCCCGGGCTGGCCCGTAACCACGGTCTCCGGGCCCAACAATGCGGGCATTTCCCTCGGCGAAAAAACACAGGCCTCGGGGGTTTACTGAGCAAACAAGATGAGCCCTGCCAAACACTCCTCGCTCCCACATTTCACAATCGCTTCTTCTATCGCCATCTTTCCCTCTTTGCTCTCGCCCGTCCATGGAAGTCTGAGAAGCTACCAGACAGTTCTGGGTCGAGACTGAAATGTAGGAAAACAGAGCGCCGACCCATGTTGAGATTTAGGGTTCGGAAAAAAACGTTCGAGTTGACAAGGTGACTCTCAGGATGTCTCGCTTTAGTTTTCAGAGCGGCTGCGACATGAAT
The DNA here is from genome assembly GCA_025331565.1 of Holacanthus passer. Lineage (NCBI taxonomy): Eukaryota > Metazoa > Chordata > Actinopteri > Pomacanthidae > Holacanthus > Holacanthus passer. The sequence goes on from JAFREQ010000043.1 coordinate 496,951, forward strand.
GTAGAACTTTTTCACCCATAAATGACTCAAAAGATTCACTCTTTACAATCTGGTGTGTAACAATTTATCTTTGACTTACTGGTCACAACATCAAGAAATCATGATTAATATTTGTACTTTGGGAACATTTTCTGAATATGAGCAACCACGTATTCTGAAAATCCTGTGAACGAATTTGTTTTTACGGGATCAAAAAATATCCCGAAAGTTAATTATGGAAAATACACTTGTCGAGACTGTTGAGAAGATAAAAGATCATAAATAGTCAAATTTAAGGCTATAGCCAGCAGCTTTTTAGCGTAGCTTAGCTAAGAATGGCAACAGGGGGAAACAAATCTGACTGCTATCTCCTCTAAAGGTCAAATGTATAGACAGTTTGCAGTGGGTTATGTGGCACTATTTCTTGACCAGGCACGGTATCATCTTCCTTTCTCCACTGCCTGGAAACGTGTACGCTTCAGTTTTTGTACAACAACAAACAAATTACAACTTTTCAAACTTTAAAGGCGCTGGTGGACACACTTTGTTACCTTCGAAAAGAGCAAGGCTAGCTGTTTCCCCCTGTTTCCAGTGAGAAAACACACGAGCATCTGCATTTCAAAAAAATGTTTCCAAAAGTCTTTGCTTTAACAATAAATCATGTTCAATGAAAATGTCTTCATGTGCTTTGACTACATGACCAGAAACTGTTTCATTTCAACAAGCATGTATGTTTTAGAGGTTTGGGTTCTGCTTTCACCATCAGGCAGCGTGTTGTTCCGTCCGACAGAACCTGACATAAAAACAGAGTAAAATTAAAGTGGTCCTGCGTTGCTAGTAAATCAAACCCCTCGCTCAGATTAATACAGGAAGACATCAAACACTCAGGAAACAGAACTGTTGTATAAAACCCAGTGAAGAGCTACAGGAGAAAACTTCCATTTTACTGCGAGGCCGTGACCTTTCTGTATTTCCTGTGAGTCAAAAAACACACTGCATAAATTGATCTCAGGGGAAGGCGAATTTATGTCAACAGGAATAAAAAACAGCTAGATAATAAAACATAATTTTTCTGAGGCTTGAGAGCTGTAGCCCAAATCCTCCCACACAGGGCATTAAAGGGTGGAAGCAGAATGTCAGAAACACGACAAATATCAACGCTCGGGATCAAAGGGAGAAGAAGGAAATGGCACCTCCTGTTAAGATACAAGGTCCGGTGGCGCTATTTGGTCAACTGTGTGTATGTGTGTCGCAGCGGAGGGTGGTTGGATTCAATCTTGTCGCGGCATCAAAGTGGGCCGGCCATCAAAAGCCCAGCATCAGCGCGGGGATCAAACGCGTCTCAGTCCCAGCAATCATCCGCAGGGTCACGGGAGGAGGACCCGGGTCAGACCGCCAGCGAGGGAGGAAATCTATTTACACATACCTGCACATGCAGCAGTACAGACTCACCTTCAGGATGGCGACCTTGGACTCATGCTCTATTATTATTACTATAAGGATTGTTGTTTGAGTACTTTGACAGAATGATGATGAGTTCAAATCAATCAGTTTTGTCTTATCTATCAATTTGTGCTGTAAAACAAGTGTCACTTTTTTTGACAAGCGCTCACAAGTGTTAAAATCCTGCAACATGACACACACTACAGAATAATTCAACCAACAAACTACCTTTCTAAATATGCTGTATGTATATCTATATCATGATAAATTCTGATATCCATCACAATATCAATAAACGCAAAACTAACTACTCTTCAGAGAACAGCTAAAGATTTCTGGCCTGGTTCTGCTTAGACTTCAATCTCTGTTGTTGGCTGCTATTCTCATGTTACACAGTCATGTTACACACTGATGTTAAGCAGGTGTTACCATCTTAGTTTAACAAGTCAGCATGCTAACATTTTGCACTAAATTAGCCATTAGTCCTGCAGGTATAAGTAAATTTTGATCTGATGATGGTGCTGGATGGAGAGTTCAGGTATTATCAAAAGGATTACAATTCATCCTGAGAGGAACATGAATGTGTGAACCCAAATTCTGTGGTAAATTACCAATACTTGTTGAGATATTTAAACCTGGACCGAGTGACAGACCAACATTGTCTACTTCAAACTAAAGTAACATGGTGATTTTCTGCAGCCAAAACACTTTGGTGTCATCAGGGGAACTGTTTTATTCAGTCCAGTCTGGCCCCTCCTGATAAAGAGTCAATGTAGGAGCAGGTCCACTTGTTGCACTGTGCACAGCATTAAATGTACAACAAGAGATCTTTCAACATTGGTATAAAACATTCCAGCGGGCCCATCTGAGGGAAAGCTGTGATCCTCGCTGCGAGCGACTGACCAGAGGCTTCACCGTCCAGCCCTTGGCATTGCGCTCGTCCTCTGCGGCCAGGAAAGGAAAAACAGCTCTTGAGTCACATTCCCTGCTCATCCAATCACGTTTAAGATTCCTGAGTGATGTTCTCTGTCTGCCTCCATCTGGACAACAGGTCCTTTTTCCGTGATGAAAGAGAGGACAGAATGTGGTAAACCTGCATGGGGAAATTCATGTCTTTCTTTTTTCTTTCACCAAAAAAGATACTTGGACCGCGAAACACTACATCAACGGGCCGCCGTGACTGATGCAGGACTTGCCACACAGGCTGGTACATGCAACACACCCGAGATAACATGCCATGCCTGTAAATCAACAGGTCCCAAATTTGTTTTGCTTGGAAAAAAACAAGCACTCGGCGTTCAGACCAATTTAATGGCCAAGCTGTTCTCGTGGGAGACGTTGATGAACCGAGTTCTCCTAATGACACGGATCCATTACCGGAGTGTGTCAGTGCATCTCAATACACATCCACCTCACAGGGGGAGGTGTGAATCTTTTAGCACCTTAATAAGCAGCGTCTAGATGCATGTATCCTGCAAATTACCCACAAATAATGGGTCAATTCTCTAAATAAACGTAGCTTCTAATAAAATACAGTACAGATTATTAGATAGATAGATAGATAATAAGTACAGTGTGTAATGCAGATATATTTGAATCAACTCAATCAAACTCTTGCTTTTCATTTTTCACCTCTGGAGTTTAAAAGGGAAATATTCCTCTTCTAAAAACATTGACATTCATCAAATATTTTAACAAATTTCTCATAGAGCTTGAAGTTTTCACACCCTGAGTGACAGAGCCAATACCTGTTAACATTTCTTGTTGGAAAGACAATCAAATGATAACAAAGAGACACAAAACAACACAAACAGTTATTAATGTAACTATGAATAATGTCCATCAGGGCTTTAAATGAGAGTTTAATGTACGTCCTTATTTAAAACTCTGCCCTGGTCTGACCCCCTGATTGAAAAACTTTGAAATCCAACATTGGATCAGGACTGAGTCAGATTTTATTTCCTATCTTGTTCTCATTCTCTGACTCATTCTCACCTCTGTCTTTGTTATTAAGCAATCATTACAGAGGCCTCGCTGACCTCTTCCTTCGCTAATGCTTGTTTTTCCTCCACACAGAGCGCCTCCACCGCTCTCGGCGGCCAAGCTCGTCTCTCAGGCGCAGAGGAATCGCTCTCGCTAACCCTCTCCCCAACACCTCGGCCGGGGGCCCCCAAGACGGTCGCTCTGCGGGGTTCGCTGAGGATGTGTGCGATCTGTCTCCGCTTTGATCCAGACAGGACTGGAGGATGTTATACACAAGCGAGGAAGAGGGTGGTGTCGCATTATGTGTGGACTGCGCCAGTCTTTCCGGTTTGGACTGGACGGGACGGCGTGGGGACTCATGACAGACACATTCCCTTTCAATTTCACATGGAGTTTTCTCACAGTATCAGGATGAGAAACTTTCACTGGCCAGCCTGTCAAGATACTGTCTTTTATTGTGTCTGTAGGCAATTGACAGCATCAATTCTTGCAGAGTTATGCTCATTTCGCTTGAGATCTACATCTCAATCATAAGCCTGTATCTCCTCTCAGCTTCATATCCACATCATTGCATCACACCCTGTTGTTGATGTTACAGTTGACATTCGACAGATGAGCTAATGACTGACAATTCTTTTGTCAACCTGGAGGAAGAGATGAGGTCAAAACAACATCCAGACCTTAACACCCACAGAAACAATCCTTCCAGTGGAGCAGAGGGGGGGGGGGGATTACCGGTGCGACAGCTGAAACACATTGAAAGATGGTAATCATTAACCACTTTGAATAAGACGTCAGATCGGGGAGGTCAAGGCTGCGTCAATAACAGGGCGAACCGCAGGCACCAGAGTCTGTACGTGACTTTTACTGGGGCAGGCAGATCATATGGAATAGATAGATGTGAGCCCCGAATCCCTTTTATTAGACTGTTTCACCTTGCGTGCCGCATCAATGAGAGGCAGAGTGGAAACAGTCCATGCACAGACTCAACAAACTAAAGGTGTCTGTGTGTCAGCATTCCTGACTGAAATGAACATGGTGTGTGTATCTGTATACACAGATTTCGATGTCCAGCGTGCGTGTGAAGCTCGGCCCGGGCTCCCCTCTCCTCTCTCCAGGGGAGGTGTTGTGAAAAACCCGGTGGACGTCTCTCTTCCCAGCATCTGGCTCTTAGAAGTGTCTGCGAACACATGGGCCCATTAGTTCCACCTCCGGGTGGACTCCCGCCCAGCCCACGCTGATGTGATCTCACAGGGGCCCGGGGCCAGCCCTCCCGGGGGACCCGTAACCACCCAGGCACCAGAACAAATAGCTTGGCGCTTACGCACTCTTCTTTATGGCAGGTGATTCCTTGCCCTGTTTCCAGAGCGTGCGGGAACTTCAAAGTCTCACAGTCGGGCCGTTGTTCTCACCCCTTGGCTTCCTCATCTCTAACCTGCCACGTAGTTGGATTCCCGGCCATGGTCGGAGTGAGGCATGCGCAGGGTGAGGTCGCTGAGGTGGGTGTCAAGGCGTGCTTTGATGCCAGAGAAAGGAACTGAGTAATGAAAGTGTTCTTATATTGCAGGAAATAAAGGAAGTTACAACTCCCCATAAAGCCACAACCACAAGAAAGTGGATCATCTTATTTCTTAAAAACGACATCCTTTACCTCCTGTAGTCATTTTACTTTACTTAGTTGCTACACCTGTCTTGCTTTTCATTCTCATCACATAGTGCAGTTTACAGTCATAATGGTGGTAGATTTATCACTTGAAATTTTAAAGTAATTTCTTAAACAAATCCTTGATTGATTGCAGAAAAAGGTACACAAAAGTCTTAAATATTGACTTAATGGCTATATATGCAAGCAATAAGTCGGCATCCTCAGTTGATGGTTCATGTGCAGTAGAATACATGTGTAGCTACACCGGTCCAATGAAGTAATGGCCACGCTTCGTACTTTTGAAGTTTTATTCACACACTTTCTGGGAACATCCAGTTATCACCTCTAGGGGACACTGTGAGAACTACAATAAAAAAAGACATAAAAAAGTTAAAAATATACTTTTGTTAAAAGTCTCTCAAATTAGTGTCCATTGTTACACAGTCCAACATGTCAGCACAGCATGAATGTGTAACAGGTTGAAAAGATAATGTACTTTTTTTGTTAAAAAAAAAAAAGAAAAGGGTTAAAAACGGTTAAAATGTATTACATGATTTTAAAATGGTTAAAACGTTTCAAGGGTGTTCATTTCATAATGTTTACTTTGTTTGGGTAAAATGTAAAATCTATTACTCGGTAATCTACACAGTAGCCTAACCCTGACCTGAGAATCTGAGATTGATTGCTCCTCCCTCATACCTGGGGATCGCGCGATATTTTCCTCATTGGTCTCAAGCTGTCGCTGAGGTAACGTCACCAATACTCTTGTGAGCATTCCTCCCCATTTTCAGGTATGTTGTGGTGATAATGTGTCTAGTCACTTGTTAAAGTGTGTAAGAGTGCTAAGACAATGATTTTAATGCATTTTCAGTGAGTTCAGTATGTTTTGTTTAACAAAGAAAGGTGTATGTATGCGGCCGCGTTAATGCTCATTAACAGAGTGAGCTAAGTTAGACACGCTGCGAGCTTCGCCATTTTGTATCAAGTATAAACATTTTGTGTTAAAAGTGAATTCATATTTACGCAAATTGTATCTTTTTTCACACAGTAAACTTTTATATTGTGTTTAATGCACTTAAGTAACATTTTAGTGATATTTTAATGTGTATTGTGAAAGTTGCGAAAGTGTCTAAGCTACATGCAGTAATATGAAACAGGGTATACTGTTCCTGATAAATACTGAGTGTTTTTGGTTACTGAAATTGAGTGTGTGTATGTGATTAACCCGCCTTGTACATATTTGTTAATTGTTATTTTGTGTTACTGAATAAATTAGTCTCCAGCTGTCGCTGAGGTAACATCACCATCACTCTTGTGATTATTCCTCCCCATTTTCAGGGGCGTAACAAATGTGCCAAAATAAAATTGAATTGTCCGTGCATATATCATCAATGTACATAAAAAGAACGTTAACAATATTACAGAAATAAACAAAGAAATATGAACAATAAACTAAATGTATTGTGTGCACCTCTGGGGCCAATGTAGAATAGCGTTACTCTGAACGTGCTCTCCACGTTTGCTGCCATGTTGGCGCCATGCCGTAAAGCTAATGACCCATGACCTGGCCGCATGGTATCATATTCCCCATTATGCTCTCAACTGTAGTCCTGTTACATTCTACATTAAACCAAACTTTACATAAAAGCAATACATTTTAGTAACTCTTTTACCATTTATAACACCTTATTTATTGCATTTTTAATTGCTTTTAATGACTTTATGAACTTAAATTATAAATGAATTTATCTTGGAAACGTAAACAAAAATATCCTAATAAAACTGTCTCTCTGACAGTTACAACATGGATGTAAAGAGCTCTTGCATCGCAGCATAGAGCTAGTTAGTGCTTGTATTATAAGCATGAAAAGGAAAAATGTAAGATCATTATTTTGCTCTAACACAACCCTGTTCAGCTGCTCAGCTTACAAAAGTGTTTCAAACAGCATGTCTTCATTTTCAATATTACAGGAGAAGAGGCTTTTAGGATGAGGACCGACTGATGTGTTTGGCAAGTGTAACGATATCTTGGCTGATGTTGGCTGGTGTCGCCGGAGGGTAAACTTTCCCCCGAATCCAAAGAGCTGGTAATGTAACACTGAACTCTAATATAATGAGTGGCATTTAATAGTAGTGTGGAAATACTACACAGTGGATGTCTTAGTATGGGATGTAACCTGTTACCCCACAAAATAATGTAGTTACTTGATGATATCTTGGCTTTGTATTGTTTTGTAATTTGAGTATCTCTCTTGCGAACCTCTTCAACATGTTGTGAAATCCAAAGCTCATAGTTAAGGGTACAATTGAATAATGGCTGCTCGAAGGAGGGGTTTCACAAATCATATCAAGTAGCAAAAATAGATTGATTAGTTAAGAATATATTTTTCTTTCCCGTCTGTCACATTTGATTTTGTTTGACTTGAGCTCGCAGCAAAGGCCCATGTGCCGCACTAAGTCGTGTTGACCGACCACCAAAGTGCTGAAAGATGGGCCAGTAGGAGTCAGAGAGGAGGAAATGGGTGGCAGAGGGAGATGCGTGAGGAGTGGAGGTTATCCTCCAGCTGAGGAAACACAGTGACTGGCATGTCCAAGCATTTTGTGGCAAAAGTCAGCTCTGGGGCCAATGAAAATGTTTGTGTAGAAAAGTTTAAAACATCCACGCAGGAAATAAGAAGACTACTCTTCATTGACAGGAAACATACATCCTCTTACACACACATCACACAGGCGCAGCAGAGGAAAAAATTCTTCCTGACACTGTGGGTAGGACTCGGCGTTAAATGTTTTGCGCTTCCACCAAAGGAATTAAATGTCACAATGGCAGAGTTAGCTGTTGAAATCTTTACATATCGCAGCGCACTGATTGAAGAAGCAGATACAATCATCATGGAGGCCTCTGGTGTTTTCTTTGAATCATGATTCTTGAGTCCTACTGTGCATCGCTGCAGCCATCAGGTGACCGCTATGATTCCAGAACTTAATGAAATCCATTTGAATAAATGAAACATGCTTGATGTGTAAACTGTGGCAGTGAGAATTTCATCAGGTTTTTTTTTCTTTGTCAAGCTGTCGTCACATGCTGTGAAGAAAATGTTTCACTGTGCAAAATATAAATATGTGAAAAGTTTTATTTGGTGGGGGGGCTGGCAGATTATTATGACTGCCATGACATGATGGCCCACACATATTTTAATAGAAATCTCCAACAGAAAAAAATAAAAAAAAATCTTTCATTTATACCTGTCATCTTTTAGCAAGACTACATGGATAAGACTCTAGGAGGCTGGAATACACATCAGTGCATTTTGACTAAATGCAAACAAGTTTACCATGCTCACCATCTTTGCATGTTAGCATACAAACATTAACTTATTACGATTCACTCTGAGGGGAACATGAACGCACCAAGTTTCATGACAACCAATGCAATAGGTCTTGAGACATTTTCCTCTAACTACAAATTTGAACTTCATAGTGTTGCTCGAGGAAAAGTCAGAAAATGCCATTAGGATTCATCGTCTGGGGATCATGAATGCCTGTACAAAATGGGGTGACAACAAGTAGCTGTTGAGGTGTTTTAGTCTGGAGTTCAGTGGACTGACTGACCAACATCACTATCCATTGAGCCCTGCTGCTCCATATGTTGCGCCTGAGGATCACCATTTCTTCTAATACATTACTTCACTCCAATTCAACCCGCTTTTAGCTGCCATCTTTGCCAGTAGAGAGAAAGGCATGTCATTTTGTCTGTTGGGATAATAAACACATCCAGATCCAAATTTCCCGAGGCATGAATGGCAACGGAGAGGAGGCATTATCACTAATGGAATTACAGAAACATGTCACAGAGAAGCGTGAAGTTTGTATATGCCCCCCCCCCCCCTTTTCTTTTTCGAGCACAACTTTAAAGCCTTGTAAGGCCCTGACTGGACACCAAAGAAGGGAAAATGTGTCTCAGGGTAGAAACCACAAGAGATTCAGATCTGTTGAACCTTCACATATAATGGAGGTGAAACAAACAGAAACTGTGGACCTGGAGATGACATCACCGGCCAAAGCTCCGTTGCCAGACGCTCAATGTAGGGAATATCTTTTTTCCAACGCTTGGCAAGGGAAACATGTACACTCCAATCCCCTTTTATTGCTATTTACCTCTTTGCCAAGCTTTGTTGAAAGCACATAGTTTCACAAGATGAATGTGAAACTGAAAAAAGACCCTACAGAACGGCTTCTACCACCACCCAGCCCTCCCTCAGGTTTCAGCTCTGCATATTATCCCTGTGCTTCTAGTTGTCCTGAACCCAAGTCTTTTAGTGTTGATTCTTCCCACCTATAAAGGATTCCTGCAGGGGATGCGCGCTCAGCTTTTTAGTAGCAGCATCTCATTAAAGCAGCCCGAGAGGGTGCAGCGGCGTCAGAACAGATAGCTCAGGTGGTCTGACCTGCAACAGAACAGCACTCAGCCACCCCACACTTTTTTTCTAAATATGTACACAAGTGCACAGGAGAGCGCCAGTGAGCCCAGAGGAGGCCGCGCCGGAGCTCACTGCTACACCCGCGGATCATAAATCCACCGTCGGACAGGCGGGCTGAGCCGGAACGTTTAGACACCGTGGGCCAGGTGATTTATGGATCGATGTAACCTCTGGAGTTTAAAAATAACAAGAGCAGATCTCGCCTGGGATGGAATACCTCTGCTCTGCACTGATACTGTAAAACCACTTTAAAGACATTTCATCCACTCAACAGGAAGGCCCGAGTTACAAAAATTGCGAGAGTTATGTGATAGAGAGGGTTATATATTATAAAGACCCCCAGTCCTTATATTTGAATAAAATGCTATAATGGAGTTGGTGTAATGCAGGGCGCTTATAGCCTCTTGTAGCAGCTGAAAACAGAGGACGTTTAATGAGAAGTTGTTAATGGAAATATTATTGGAGTGCACTGTTAACAGCCTCTTTCCTCGTCGCTCAGGCCAAAACCATTTCCTTCTGACTTCTTTGTCCATGCTGTTTAGATTGAACATCACTCACTCCCTACAAGAACGCCCCCCGGCTCCGACGACCCCCACAGCTACCACCACCTCCACACACCAGCACCTGCAGGAGAGAGGAGAGCACCAGTAACTCATGCCGTGGCAGATCCCAGGTCAGGCCTTTCTGGGTGAAGGCCTTCCTCGCATGTTGAGGATTTACTCCGATGACAGAACCATGCCGCTTCCTCGACGGGCCTCACGTTTAATGGAGTGCAAAAGGTTCCCTTTAATATTTCTACAGGTGTCAGGGACGAGGGAATACTGTGGCACGGGGGTCTTCTTTGAATGGAAGGCCTCATAAAAGTTTCCATAAAAGCTCCTTTTTAAGCAGACGGGCGATTTAAAATATGGAGTTCTGAAACCAAGAGCAAAATATTCAACTTAATTTATGAAATTTTTGTTTAAAGAATTTGAACTCAGCTGTCAACTAATTTAGAACTTTATCAGGTTCACAAAAGCGAGTTAAGTCGAAGGCAACTGGACTTGGTGTAGATTCTTGAAGACGTTTCACTTCTCATCCGAGAAGCTTCTTCAGTTCTGACTGAATTATCAGGTTGCTCTTCTTGCTGAAAATGTTATACAGTGTGGGAAGATACACTCCTCTCGAACACCTTTCATCACTCCACAGGACAACCCAATTTGTCTTCATTTGCCCCCGCCAAAAATCATGTTTCCCTTTGATACCGAAGACTGCAAATTCAACTCGGTAATGAGGGAATGCGGACAGATCTCTGCTTTTCTGCTCGCACCCAGTGTATCAGCGGCTCGCACAAGAAGCATTCGCTGTGGTAGGTGTTGTTGTGTTTAAAAGGAACTGAGGAACAATCTCGCGCTGTTTCCCCAACCACATACAGCTGTCATCATCCCCATTCACAAGGCCTAGATGAGCAGGAAAACACTAATCATGTCATCACTGTTCTGCATAGGAGCGAGAGCCCTATTTAGCGAGATAGCAGCTTGTAATTATGCTGTCCTCCGGGGCTGCGGCATTGTGGTGGGCCCGGCCAACGCCAAGAAAAGCAGCAGAGGAGCTGATTAACTTGGACTCGCGTCTCGCATTCTTTTGCAATGCCTTGTTGCACTTAGTTGCCGGTGTGGACTAAACGATCCCTCTAATGGTGTTCATTAATGACAAGTTTATGTTCCTGAAATACTTCAAAGACCTCGGCGTAAACACACAAAATGGAAACACAGTGCCACGCATAAATTTTTATGTCTCTGCAGTTTCCTTGTACATATCACAAACAGACGCAGGCGCACAGTGTGTCACATATGCACACACACTGTAGCACTTGACTATAGGCTGAACATATTTGATTTTTCTCAACTATTACTGGAGGCTGATTCATAAAAATGTGAACATGAGCATGATAACATCCTGGTGTTTAGCAGCTCTGATGTTCATCATCTTAGTTTATCATGCTGAAGTGACAATATTTAGTCTTAATTAGTCTTAAACGTAAAGTACATCTGAGGCAATGACACTATTTTTTTGCAGTACACCAACCAAATCCGGCTATCGACAAATTTAAAATCTGCCCTGATGGTGGCGCTACATCTCTGTGTCACCTCACCTTCAAGAGGAACATGGGTCTCTGCACCAAATTTAATGGCCGTCCATCCAGTAGTTGTCGAGACATTTCACTCAAAACCACAAACGTGAACCTCATGGTGGCACTAAATGAAACGTCAGGGGATCACTAATGTCTTTATGATTTATCCTCCTGGGATCATGAATGTCTGTACAGAAATTCCAGGCAATCCATCAAATCGTTGCTGGGACATTTTAGTGATGGAGCAACAGACAGACTAAAGATGCTCCAGTTGCTCCACCTTTGTTTCTCCACCTTAACACACTTGAGTGTACTGGTGTAAAGCACGAAACCTGCTTGTGTTATTGGTCTTATATTCGTATCGTATATTGGTCTGTGAGAGCAGGATAAAGCTCTTGGAGACAGATCTGCCTCTCCCTTGAGAAACCCTGTAGATACGTTCGGGCTGCACCACAGTCTTACCCTGACGTCTAACATATTGCCAGTCTAACATTTGGAAGCACACATACCAGACAATAACCCAGCTATCACTAGGGCCACCTAGTCTTATTGTTTTTTTGCAAAGACGTGCAGACTATTTATCTCCTGGTTTGGTCTCAGCCTTCAACGGGACTCACTCTGCCTCTGCTGTAACTCACTTGGTGAAATATACTTGGACTTGCTTCAGGTGGACTTCCTTGCTGCACAAGCGCACACACACACACACACACACACACACACACACACAAGGACACACACAAGGACACCTCCAGCAAATGGGTGACATGGAAAAGGAGCCACCACCCTTCCATAGTAAGAATGTCTTGCAAGGATATCCTGGTACAAGCTGTTAACATGGCATTCCTGACCTGCATGCTCGCCACCTTTTGCATGTAATTTGTATACATTTGAAAACATATATCACATTTGCAAATGCACTGAGCAGTAAGTTACAGTACTACAGTTTTGACAAATACAATATTTAGAGAGTAGGAGTGTGAAGCACAAAGTTATGGATCACAGTGTTTTACATGCACGGATTTTCCCTGTGTAAACATCCCTGTGTTTTGTCAGTGACAGGCCAGCGAACGTTCATCAGAGAGCAGCGGCTCAGCCAATGAGGTGAAATGAGGAAAATCTAATTTTTGCGGTTTTGCAAAAACAAAGCTGCGCACTGCTACTAAATCATGTGAAATTCTTTGTAAACAGAGGTGATACAAGCGCATACCAAGGGTTTTCAGCACGCTTGGTATCTGCTTTATGTCCTGCCACAATAACATCAAATACCTTAATCCAATAGGGGGGAAAGCTCCAAAGAATACACACAGGAAACAGAGATTTTGAGAAGTCGTGTCTGCAGCATAAAGTGGAAACACCACAAATAAAAACCTTCACAGGCCCCATGCTTTTTGCACAACCAGTTGTTGAAGTGTGTCAATGCATTTTCCAGTAAGAAAACCTATAATGGTTGTTCCACTGTTTGATTCAACAAACAGTTTTATCCGGATGTATCTATGTAATCACCTATGATCCTGCAACGTAGCGATGGTGCGAAGATTAGAAGCTTATCCAATTAGCCCTCTGCTGAGCCAATCAGCAACATCTAAAGCCCACGGCCGTGCTGAAGTGCCGCCGGGGCCGCCTCAGATCAGCAGAGCCACAGAGAGAAGTGAGGGGCCCTCACACTGGGATAATGGTTTGTCCTCTGTTTGTCGCAAACTAATATTCAATGAGCACCTTCTTTCTTGAACTCAGGTATTAGAGAGGGGAAAGCTTAGATAATTCAAGTGTGACTAATGTTATTCCAGCTTGGAGAGACCCCACACTGTGTCTCTTTCATTGTTCTTTTCAGAAAAGGAGGTTGAAAATGGTTGGAAATTTCTTGTGAGGGGTTTTAATGTTTTCATTAAATTACTGCTTTCCTTACACAAAAAACTGTTTGATTTACTGTGCATAGAATTTCAGATTTTAATCAAAGCCACACTCTGAAAATTCTTATTGTCATTTTTTCACTGAAATATTATAATAAAGATGAGGAGTTGGTGGTCAAAGAAACTAACAAATTAAGACAAACCACTGTGTTGGACTGGATCTGTTGTGCCAGAAGCACAAATTACAACAATTTGCCTGATGTCCTTCATAATTAGAGGATGAGCTGTGCCAAAGCCTATGACATGTTTTTTGTTTGCCATCTCTGTGGTTTTCACTCATGAATCCCACAGTTTCCAAGGGAAGCTTCAGTGCAGTGATATTCTGCCATCATTCTCTGCTAAATACTGCCCTCTGCAGGACAAACGTGGTATAGCTCTATGTGTGGGAACAATAAGCCTACTTTTATATTGATGTGCATAAAGGGAGACAGTGTTTTTTGGTCATGCTTATGCCTACTCAGAGATGAATGTTACATGCAGGGAGCTTTAAAGGCATTTTGAATTGCACTTTTGTGCCTTTCATGTTCGGCGTAATTCACCCCGCTGAGATGCCACCCTGGAGGTCAGCTGCAGAGTGCAACTGAAGACTCTTTCAGTGAAGGTGACACAGGTCATTTATGTCCAAGAAAGAATTATGACTATTTTTTTCCTCATCTGTCATCGTGGCTGAGCTGGGGGTGCGTCGTCATGAATGCGCTTCCACCCGCACAGCTGGGTGGTCCGCAAAGCTGAATGTGACCCCAATAAAGACCTTTGTGCCGAGCGGCTGTGAACGGCGCCTGCTCTAGCATGAACCTCACTTTTGTCAAAGTGTCAGGGGGCACTGATTCATGACACATTATGCACAACACAAAGGATTAAATAGAGGGCCTGTTTGCTGCTGAAATGTATCACAGCTGACTTTTATCATATCAAATGAAATGTCACTTAGTGTGACCTTTTGTCCTGGAATGAAGACGGACATTTTCTTTCCTGAGTTTGGATTCATATAAACTATATGACAAAGATACAATTTAAAACCAAATGTGTCAGAATTCAAAACATTGTCATGCAAGCTGTGTGATGTGAGTTGGAACAGTTCTTGACCTCATGACTTTTTAAAAACAAAATGGTAAATGATACGATATACACAAGTATATTTTCCTTCAAACTTACACACAGCTGTTGTGACCAGTGATGGAAAAAGTGCAGCCAGTGGATCACTAATCAGTGAAGTACTCAGTAGTGTTGACACTCCAGTTTCATAAAACTGTGATTGTGGATTAATGACACTGAGACTTTCCTCTCTGTATTACTTCTGAATCTACAATGTCAAATCACCCTCATCTTCTCAGTTATTATATGAAGTCTTCTAGGCCTGTTTAAAGTGGAGAGGAATCCAGCACCATCCTGCAAACAAAAATATGAAATCATACACATTTCATTTTTTATTCATTTTTACACACTTATAAGTCAAAATGAAGCAAAATTATTCAGAACAAGTCTCAGTAATTGAATCTACTTGAACAGATTTAGATTTCTTTTTATATGACCTTGCCCCAAAAGCAAATGCTTATTGAAAATATTGTTCTATATTTTACAGTGGGACAAATTTTTTTTTGGCATAATCACCCATTTTGTTTACTACTTATCCTGCAGCAAGTCACATGGGGCTGTATATCCCAGCATGCATTGAGTGAGAATGGGGTACTGCACACCTTGGACAGGTCAGCAGGTTATCTCAGCTAATTAAAGACAGAAAGGCACAATCACAGACAGTTTAGGGCGGGGATTAAGATATTTGTTAAAAAATGAAATTAATCTGTTCTGTCTGTAAAGTATTTTGACAACAAGGCTGCTTGGCTCATACTCCCACTAGATGTAGGTGTATCCAATGAAGCTGATGAAGAACAGGTGCTGATCCGTTCTGGCTGAAAGAAGTGACACTGGGACCATCAAGCCAGCGGAGCTGACAGGTCAGACCATTTTTCAGTAACACAAAACTACTCCATATTTTATATATCTGTGCACACATACAGTCTGTCTGTGCCAACTCATGGTCAATTTAAATTTGAAATCAGGAATGTTTCCCTCTTTGCAGAAGCAAAATAACATTGAAAATAGAAAAAGAGATGTCAGATCATAAGCAACTTTTTTATTTGACTTGAGAATCGATGATACAGCTCCTGACAAACCAGGGCTGGTGTCTCTAAGTACAGTTTTTAAGTTTCCCCACAACCAAACTTTTCTACAACTTTTACAACACTTACTAAATGATCTAAGCTCCTACATCCTTTGGTTCAGCGGTTCCCATTTTTTTTTGGCTTGTGAACCCTTAAAACAATATTAGACAAAAGGAGATTTTCCTCCTGTTTAATCTTGAGTTCTGATAGTGTAAAATGAAAAATATGTCTGAAAATACTAAAATAAACTAAAATCTAAAATTAAATTTTATGCTGCATGAATCTTTTTTTCTGCATTCTTCCTTTTATTGTTTTCAGTCCCTTGTGGCCATGCATTTCAAAAGGAACACAGTTTGTGTTTTGTGAATGAAAGCACTGTTTTGAAGTGAAGCAGATGTGGAAAGCCTTTGCTCTTAATAGTATTGCATTAACATAAATCTCTTCAGTAAGCCTGCATGTTACTCAGCTAAATCTACCTAACATGCTGTCTTACACAAGGTATTTTTCCTTCTTCTCAGCTGCTTTGACACTTTGAAAACTTGCCTCAGAGGCTGATATGATGTGATACTGTCTAACTGGCTCACACTGGATCAGCCCTGCAGCCTCTGAGTCTGTATCTGATGAACTATGCAATGCAAGAAATATCATTTTATATCAATCCTGGAGGTTTGAACATTAGTGAATCTAATCACCAGCTGAGGAATCTGTTCCCTTCTGACTCAACAGTCGAAGCCCTGAGGCTGGAGAACATGACGCTGCAGATCTCCAGTGGAGCTTAATGACTTTCTCTTCTAGCTACAGTGAATACAAAAGGTTGTATTCACTGTAGCTATAAGTTCACAAATGCACAAATACAATACTTATTGTTTCTTTATCCTGTCTGTGTACTTAGTTGACAAATGCAGATGTTGCCTCATTGACCAAGCCAACAGTCGTGTCTCCAGTGTCGCAAGAGGCTCGTTGTTCTGGGGATGAAGTGTCAGGTGAAGAGGAAATGCAGCTTTTCATAAAGGGATTTGGTGCAGTACAGTCTAGGTATGTGCATAGTTCTTGCATGGAAGCTTGATGTTTTCTAAGTAATTAAAAATCTTATGTTACAACGTGAAATGTCAGTGAGCGCCTTGTGGAATCATCTTTGTCAGTGCTTATTTTTAAGTTTTCTGAGAAGAGTTTGCATCGTCCTGGCTGCAGTCTTGGATGTCCTCCCTCTCTTCCTTGCACATTAGCTCGTGTTCAGCCAAGTTGGATAGGGAGCATCATAGCAGCTATCATCATCAGCCAATAAATCTTTTATGGAATTCAAAACCGGGCTTTGCTTGTGCTGCTCAGCGGCTCCTGCAGTCTTGTTGTGAAGCCTCTTCAGTGTTGATTTAACTGTATGTTGAAAGGAAAGAATCAGTGTCCTGATGGAAAACTCAGTTTAGGATCTTGAGGTCTTCTCAGGAATTTTACCACAACACCAACATAACAAAGACATTGTATTAAGATGGTTACATCAGACATAAGTCATTGGATCATGAACTGTGCCTTTGACACAGTTTTAAAGGGCAAACACTGAATTATTTAGGGCACAAACTGCTGTTTTACTGGAAACTGTGCTTTGACACCACTGTCTGACTCACGTGCAATGAACAAATAGGCCTTTTGACGTGTCACAGCAACAGATGTAAATAATAGGTTTAGTAATGGCTGAATTCCATTTAGCTGCTTCAGTTTCAGGGTCCTGATTTTGTTCATGCGTCACACTGATGGTTTACTGGGACACCTGAATAGAACTGAGCCATTAATATTGTTATTAGTAACATATGGGCTTTTCCTGCTATCACAAGTCAAAGTCTCTGCCGTGAGAACATCCTGCAGTGTAACAATCATCTGTCCTTTACTGTATGAACAACATTTCTGATGGTAGTGACTGGAAATTAAATTAATATGATGATAATGTTGCATCTAAGGAACTAAACTGGTTTACATGATGATGAGAGCATTGGGTGTTTCCTCACACCTTTCCCTTCTCCCAATGAGGGCTTTAAAGCAAAGCTAAAGATTAAAGTTGTGACAATGCCTTGTAACTTTTCAGTAACTACTATTACAATGTGGCATCATAGCACAAGATTCATAATATATAGTAGTTTTGTTGTCACTACAGTGTGTTACTGACAGTGTGTATTGTGTTTTTTGTAGTGACAGTTCAGCTGCAGGAGCAGGTGCGCGGTCACAGTACCAGGTGGTAGTGGGCAGACATGCTGATTCAGCAGAAATCTTTACCTGCACAGGTACTGAAGAGACAAATGTATCTCAATCAGTCGGAACAGTGCTGCGAACAAAGAGGCCAGTCGTGTATAACAGATGCTCCTGCAGCGAGGGACATGTTGTCAGTGTCACCATCAGCTATTAAATATTCATTTGTTGTTTTGTCCCATTTGGCTCCTGTCTTTAAAAATAGAAAGAGTGGCACGTTAAATATCAAATCTTACCAGCAGAGGGAGCCATAACACAAGTCAATTTAAGTTGTAGTGTACAGACTGGAGTACTATACCCACTGTAAATCTTCTGTTTTTAAGATTGTCAGTGTGTGTGCACTCTTTAAACTACAGATGCACATTTTCCCAAATTAAAAAAGCAATAGATTTAAATATTGATGTTATTGTGGTTTTGCTGTGTTTTGCAGCAGTACTACAGACCATTATGAGTTCTTTGCTTGCAGAACTTTCTTAGAGAAAGTTCTACCTGATTTACATTTACATTTTAGAGGGAAGCATCATTACCAGCAGCTTTCATGACCTTCTGAATCTGAAAGCCTTGTTGCAGTTCACTACACAGATGCTGACTCATGTTATGCTTCATCCATAATTACAACTTCTTGTCTCCATCTATGCACATGCACATATAAACAGCCAGCACCTACTTTTCCCCCCTTTTTTTTGCAACCAAAATGATGGAGAATTCCTGTGTTTACTGCCAGAATGGGACAGAGGAAGCTTCAGGATCACAGAACCCCCCAGCTTGAGATTGACAGCTGTTGCCACCACCTGAGATAGCAGGAGAATAATGAGGGAGGGGAGGAGAGATAAAGCCACCAGGGGATTTTTACCCAAAAAAAAAAAATTAATATTCATGATTAGACTCCAGGCCTGTGAGACAGGAATAAAATGTATTTGTGCTGCAGTGCTAAATGTGAAGCTAGTTCCTTGTGTGTGTGTGTGTGTGTGTGTGTGTGTGTGTGTGTGTGTGTGTTGAGTTTCCTGCTGTAACTGATAACAGTTCAGATACAGTGAAAGTAGGACTGGTAGTGGATGAAATAGGGCATGAATAGAAATAGCTCCGGAGCCCGAGCTCCGCTGCTCTCTGGAGGGAGTGCTGTGTCAGTTGCCTTCATGTGTGCTGTTAAGCCGATGGCTGTCTATTCTCTGTCCAGGTGCTTGCGCGTGTGTGTGTGTGCGTTTGCTAGTGTGTGGGAGATCCTGCCCAGGACTCGCAAGCTCCTGGAATCCATGAGAAAGCATAAGGCCTCTGCCAAATGCATTAAGATTAAAGGCATTGACAAGGAATGTGTTATTGCCAGCTCAGATGGGGCCTGCATAATCTGGGACCCGGTGGAAGCCAGAACTCGCCCACTCAACCCCTTCTGTTTCTTTCCTGCTGAAACTAATTCACATCACAGGAACGGTTAAATCGATTTAGTCCTGATGAAGGCGACCGTCTTGTTAAACTGTGCAAAACGCTTGTAGGACACCGTATTTAGTCAGGACTGTAAAAACACATGAGGCGGTATTGATTTCCTCCCTGGGCCTTGCTGTCTTGTCACTCTGCCTGTCCATGTAGGCACTTTGTGAGGATAACACTGATCAGCACTGTCCACTACACCTGCCAGACAAAAAGCAGGTCATCATTAGTGACAGAAGCAGAGAGGTGCTCGGAAGCATCTAAACTTTCATCGTGCATATAAGTTTAGATAAATGCTCGAAAACAAACTGGTGTGTGTACTGTACAATCTTGCCTCTGGTCATATTTTACTGTATCAAGGAGGCCACAGCAGGCCAGTGTGACACTCACAGTGCATTGTTCTTTTAGCACAGGGAGTGTTTGTTCCCAAAGCAGACGGCATATATGACTCAGGCGACCAGATGGTCTCTGTCGCCTACTTCATCTTTAGGAGTTGACATTTCCTTCTTTGCAGCGAGGAGCTGGCAAATTACCTCTCCATTTATAGGCATAACATGACTTAACTAATAGCTTATGACGCCGCAGCGCTGATCTAATTATGTGCACTGCAGCCTTACAAAGGGAAGAAATACACCTTGCTGTCTCTTTTGTGCATGTTATCATAACTTTGATTTTAAAGGGTTGAGCTTTGTGTGAGATGTTCCCTCACATCAAGGACAGTAAAATATAGGCCACACATAGAAGGAAAAAACACATTGGTGCAGCTTCCTTGTCATAGTGAGGGAAGAGCTTGCACACTATATGGAATTAGATGTTGGTGTTAGTCATGGGAGAAATCATCTTTGCGAGAGAAATATTAAAAGGCGCCTGACCTTGAAAAGAAAAAAAATGCAAAATGGCTCTATAAATAACATCAAATAGCACCTGAAAGAGGAGGCCAAAATAAGAAGGAGACGACTGCCAAACCCAGAGATGATTATTGCTTAGTCGTGAACTCTCAAACATCCACTGCTGCTACTGTACTTATGTGATAGACGACAGCAGCTCAGAGGTGCCCCTGGGTCGTCATTGTAGAAGTTAAAAAAAAATACATATATGTTTCATCTAGTCCCTTGGAGAAGAAATGAATCTGTCTGGAGATGAAAATACTCCAGTCCAAGCTTTTTGGTAGTTTCATCACATCTCCCTTCTGCTGTCAATGAAAAAAAAATACCATAGGCAGATTTATATAGCTTGGGTTCGTCGTGGCTGAGGAGTCATCAAAAATGTGGGTTCAAGCAGGATCAAGTGAAAGGAGTCGACCCAACACATGCCAGGGGAGCATAAACTCCTGCCTGAGTGAAGCCTTACATTTAGTTTGGGGTCATTGTGTCAGAGTGAGATCATCTCTGTCCATTGCTGCTGGTATCTACATGCATATTGTTACCCCCCCCAGATACTGTAGATCGTTGCTTAAAGCGGGTCTGACTTGTTGGTCCCCATTGGCACAATCAGTGAAATATGAAACCTATTTCACAGAAATTAGATTTACTGCAGCGTTGGTTCACATGAACAGTTGGCACGTTTGCTATATAGTGTGTAAGAGAGAAGATTATTGTTTGCCTCCTTGTCTTGGAGGCAGATGACGTTGGGAGAAGGAGGCCTTTGGCGAGGCTTTGCTTATTTGTACATGGGCCTTCGAATTCAAGTCGTAGTATTCTGAGCACAGACCCTTCTGCTGCGCACACTCATGGCCGTCTCTCAGCTCTCAGCTTAAAGTGTTCTTGAGTTTCCCCTCTGTTGAAATTGAGCCTGCTGGTGTGATTATTGCTTCCCAACAACAACAGGTACTCCACCGTCATCAGCACCTCTCTGAAGGCAGGAGGCTCTCCTCCACGGCTCCCTTGGCTCGGAGTCGCTCTTGTTGCAATAGCAGCGAGGAGGAGAGTCGGTCCTAATGCTTTCGTTCAGTGCCGCGATAAATCTGCGGTGTTTTAGTGTTAGTGAGACAGCCCTGTGTGATTAAACATATCTATGTAGTGAGCAAAGCAGATAAGCAGGGGCCGCTTTCCTCTACTTCATGGCCCAGGAATGATAGTAATAATCCAGGACGCTGTAACCTGTGATAAATGCCTTTCAAGGCTTAGCTAATGAATTTCCTCTGTGGGCTGCTGGGGTCACACACACACACACACACACACACACACACTCACACAAGACACACTCTCTTATTGCCTTTTTTATTCTTCTGAATTGGCAGAAATCAGTACAATAGACCAGTGATTCCCGACCAGAGGTACTTGGAGGGGGTACTTGTGCAGTTGCCAGAGGGTACGAGAAAAGATGGTGTAGCTCAACTAATTTGAATAAAATTTACATTATGATGTGATTACATATATATTCACAGAATGAGTCAGCAGTAAAACCTTAACACCTCAGGTTGTGATTGAGTGTGTGAGAACTAGTTAGACAGCGAGCGAGCAATGGTTGGAACATGTGGCCTCGATGCAAACTTGACCAAACTAAACATTGATAGATGAACTTGTGGAAAAATGATTGTAATATCGTATAACATCATCTGCATCAGACAGCTGACTTCATGAGCTCCCACATCTCTGTGGAAGAAGAGTAAACCGCACTTTTATTTACTGGCACTGCCCATAAGAGAAGAAATGTGAAAAAGTCAGACATAGCTGATTTCTCTTTCCTTATTGGAAACAGTTTGATTTCACATCATCTTTACAATGGATTCAACTAGTCTGTGAAAACATCATGGACAATGACTGTTTTTGAGGGTTGCTGAAGGTAACAGGAGATAAAGTGGGAATCCCCATAAAGTGTTGATGGAGGCAAGTGCAGCCTTTCAAACTGAACATGACTATATTTAGTGTCTTAATAGTAAAGGCTCTCAGTGATGATGTGTGGTGCTCTGACATGTCATTTATCATAACATCAGACTTTGTGGTGAAGACCTATAAATGTCCTAAAAGGTTTTCTATGATGCAGTCTGATTATTCATCCAACTGATCTGTGGAAAACAAGTGTGTCACTAAGTATATTTATTCAGGTACTGTACTGTCATAGCACAGTTTTGAAGTTTTCTACCTCATTACATATCAGAGAGAAGTATTGTATTTTTACTCCACTAAATTTATTTGTTATAGCTGTGATAGTTACTTTTCAAGATTCATATTATGTATTCATAGAAGCTTATGAAATACAATGCAGTATTAAATATTAAACTAGGGTAGTAACCAAAAAAGCAGTCATCATGTTTCAGATGTCTGGAAGTTCAGATCTACCACAGAGACATTTCACCTTTCTTACATGGTTTCATTAAAAGACATGAGAGGAAAAATAATCCAATATTCAAAAAAGTGATAAAGAATGAAATGATGGTGAATCATAAAATAGTTCAAACTAACTCCTGCTTTAAGGCATCAATATAAAAATATCATATATACTAATAATTCTTTTTGCACAATGAGAAGTTTGTTCATATACTTGAGAAGGGTATTGAATGCAGCACTTTTACTTGTAATAGAGTACTTTTACTTATAAACTGAATGGCTCTACTTTTTCCACCAGTGATGCAAAGTAAAAACCCAAACACTTGTGTGTGTGTCAGGCTGCTTGTAAAAGGCTGACACATGAGTCCCAGCTGTGCACTGGCCTCTCCTCCGCTCCATGTGGCGGCCGGTGGGAGGGGACAGCGGCTCGGTCCCAGGCTCTGCTCCAGCAGGAGTCGGCTCTCGGTGGGGAGAGAGGGACGGAGCTCGGACGCGTGGAGGCTGGAACACGGCCTGAGTCTGAGAGAGAGAGAGAGAGAGAGAGAGATGAGGGGTTTCAGTAAGTGCTGCGATGGATGAGGAAGGTTCATCAGGAGGAGAAGAAGCACCGGCTCCGGGATGCTGTCACCTCTGGGCGCTTTCCTCCGCACGGGAGGCAGAGACGTGACGCACCGGGATCACCAGCCTGAGATCGGATCGAGGGAGTAGAGAGGCGGCGATGGAGCGAGCGAGCAGAACCAAGGCGGAGGACGTGCCCACGTCCAGGGAGGAGAGGCGGCGGGAGAAGAAGCCCAAATCCGGGAAGCTGTTCCGTAAGAAATCGCTCAAGTCCGTGGGGGTCTTTATGAACCGGATCATCAAAACTTTGGGCACTTTCACCCACTTTGGAGACGCGACGCACGACGCGGAGGACGACGACGGCGGCTTCGGGAAGGGCGCACCGTGCACCCTGAGCGCCGGCAGCCTGAGCGCCGGCTCCGGCTGCGCCCGGGAGGACGCGCCGGTGACCTGGGAGCGGGCGAAACCCCCCGTGAGCACCTCCTCCTCCCTGTGCACCGGCAGGGAGAAGCTCCTCCACCACTATGGGGACAAGACCCCCGGCGTGTTAGGGCTCAAGAACCACGGCAACACCTGCTTCATGAACGCCGTGGTGCAGTGCCTGAGCAACACCGACCTGCTGGCAGAGTACCTGGGCCTGGAGAGGTTCAGGCTGGACCTGGGTCCGAGCCGGATCAACGGGCTGGTTAGGGGAGACGAGAGCCGGGCTGCCAGGGGGGAAGTGACCGAGCAGCTGGCCTCGCTTGTCCGGGCTCTGTGGACGCTGGAGTACACCCCGCAGCTGTCCGTGGACTTCAAGGTACAGGCAGATGTGCACATGCAGCTGGATGAGCAGAGTAGATCCAGACATGACAAGAGCTGGTGATATTTTTAAAAAAGTGCATCATTAACTCACACATGCATTATTAGTGTTTTGGCTCCTTAAAGCTTTAGTCAAACATAATCACATGTTATGCACAGGATGCCTTAAACACCACCATGAGGTGCACCTGGATGTTCAGACAAAACAAGGCTGTCATACATCCTCTGCTGTAATTGCAAACAGTATAGCAAGACTAAATAGTTAACTAAAAGTAAGCGATTGAAACCAAAGCAACCCAAACATTGATAGTTGAACTGTGTTAGACAGCTGATTTCATGAGCTCCCACATCTATGTGGAAGAAGAGTAAAGGACCCTTTTCTTCACTGGCACTGGGCATGAGAGAAGAAAAGTGACTGATAACAACAGGCGTCAGTGTATGGAACTACTTAACACCGCACTAGTCCCATGTAGTTGATTTCCCCCCTTATAAGAAATGGTTTGATTTAACATCATCTTTACAATGGAAATCAGGACAGTGTGACTGTTTTTGAGGTTTGCTGAAGGTAACAGGAGATCAAGTGAGAATCCCCATAAAGAGTTGATGGAGGAGGCAAGTGCAGCCTTTCAAACTGAACATGACTTTGTATTTAGTGTCTAATAGTAAAGGCTATTGAAGATCATATGTGGTGCTCTGACATGAAATGGCAGTGACTTATCATAACATCGGACTTTGTGGTGAAGACCTATGTCCTAAAAGATTTTCTATGATGCAGTCAGTGATTATTCATCCAACTGATCTGTGAAAAACAAGTGTGACTAAGTAGATTTTTTCAGGTACTGTACTGTCAAGGTTTCCAATTTACTAGATTTCATTTTTACAGTTATAGTTAGAAGTTGCTTTTCAGATTAGAATTTTTAAAAGTGCCATTAAAGTATGGTATAGAAACATCTGCCTTCCCCCATGCGCTAACAAGCATGCAGAGCTTTGCCCTGTGACTTCAGTGTTTTGCTGCCGGCTGATAACGAGGCCGCTGCTCTGTGTCTAAGGTTCACAGGGTCAGCAGGTGTCTGACTGGAGTGTCACCGCAACACCTTATATGACAGCACTAAAACCTTTATTGATAAAAATAAAGTGCACACTGATGGCATTGTTTTAAGAACAAACCTACTAGGTGTGTGATGACCTTAAATTAATCCTCACTTTCTAGTTGCAGCGAGAACTAGATCGTGTTTTATGTCCTCTAACAACATGTAGGTGGAGTGGTCACTGCTCAACAAATACATCACAGTGCTTATTTAGTTTCTCTTGTGATGCAAAGCGCAGGAAGGATCTGATTCACCCCAACTCTTTTCCACTTAAGAACCCTCCTTCCTCGAGGATCAGGGGCTGCGACAGAGCCTCCTATCAGAAGACCCTCAGGCTTTGTGACTCTGCCCACGCTGAAGATAGGCTGGGAGGGTGGGGACCCGACTTTATCTCCGTGCAGCTCTTTGCTCTGGATTTCTCTGAGCCATAGTTCAAGGCGAGAAGTAGATAATATGGAGCGGCGAACAAAGGAACTCCACAATGGATCTATTCTTGGAAATGCTAAATACTGTGTTAGAAAAGAGTGCGGCTACTGGCATATGACCCCTGCTGTATGGGCATGTCTTTCCTCACTTGAATATCTTGTAATGAGGAGGCTAAAAGTTTACCTATCTAAGTGTTGTCAGTTTTTTATTTTGCTCTATATGAAAAGCAGCGTTGGCCGTCCAGATCAATTTCAACATCGATTCCTTCTTCCTCTTTTGCTCCTCCCATCTGACACGGTCTCTGAAAAACCCCACTCTCCCTGTGAGCCTGAATCCTTACTGCCAATAATTCCCTCAGTCCCACACTTTCTTTCCCCTCCTGCCTCGTGGGACTCCAATATCAGATAGTTTCAGGACAACAATCAGAGGGAACAGCATAGAAACATCTTGCCAAGATTAGAAGAAAAAACACTAAATGCTCCCCCTCGTGTGTGATGAGATGTTTCCTGTGTTAAGGCGCGCACACACTCACACACAAGCCTCTTGACTGTGGTTTGTGACCGTAGGAGGTCCAGAGTTCATGCAGCTTGGGCCTTCTGAAATTGCCTGTTGAGTAATACCACAGCTGCCTGGAGGGAGGCATTATAAAATAATCAGATAGCTCCGAGGCTTGTGTCTGAGAGGCAGAATTAGCTCCCAGTTGCAGGAACTCCAGACAGCACAAACCACTTATTAGCAATCCTCCAATAAGGATCAGCCTTTATATAAATGCTCTATTACTCATTGTTGTTGTAAGTTGATTATCAGTCATTGCAGACCTCTGAAAGTCAAACTTTGTCAGAACTTGCCAGACTGAAAGGACTTAAAAGCACTACCTACAGTATCCATCTTCACATCACAGGAATTATGATAAGAAATGATGAAGGGGCAAAGCATTCAAAGGGATCTCTCTCTTTTTGACAATTACCCTTTCAACAGGATGTACTCTGCACTGTTCGTTTCCAATGAATAATTCTGCTCATGCACGCGTCCTCTGTAAATGTAGAATCATCCGCGTTTGATCAAAAGTTCTTCAAAGTTAATGAATCAGCAGTGGCCTCCCGGCAGGTCGGCCGGGCCACAGAGTCTCGGTCGGGAGAAAAAACACAACAACAAAGTCCTGCCGAACGCCTGGCGCTCGGCCACATTCCAGTACCACCTGGCTTGTAGGACAAGAGAGGTGGAAGGAGGGAGGCAGCTTTTTATAAATGTTCGCTCGTAGCAGATTAGGTATCGCTGTGCCGCTCTGGGATATTTTACACTGCCTGCGTGCCCCGAGCTTCCACTCTCACAGATGTTGCAGTTGAAAGGGGTTGAGTTTCTTCAACCTGGGAGCAGATGTGTGCTTTTGATCTGGACAGTTCTTGTGCGTTTTCTGCATTCCCCCCCCTCCCTCCTCAGCAGGAGGGCGTGTTTGCGCAGAGAGGCCTGGACAGGGACAAAGCCTGAAACTCAAACACTTACTCAAGAGCCAATTTATCGGTTTCCATAACATAAGAGGCCTGAGAAACAAGGGAGTTATAGTGAGGTGGCGTGATGGCCGAACAGGAATGTCGTCCTCCCTGCAGTGAATATTGATGGGCCTATTTTGGAAGCTAAATATACGTGTTGACGACAGCAGGTCTCGCTCGCAGGTATGTGTCAATATTTGCCGTCTCCATGTTGATCTTTAATGATTATCTATGTTGCTGTTCGCGGGAAGTCAGACGGCTCACGGCACACGTACAGTAGAGCAGAGATTCCTAGTCAGGGACGCACGTAATCCCACAATGCCTTGCATAGTGACTCACTCATGTCCAGTAGAAAATGAATGGGAGGGAACTTTTCATCATGTTGTGCTACTTTTAATGTGTCTTTACCTTGAGATTGTGTGAAAACTAGTCAGCAAGCCAACAGAGACAGTTAAGCTATAAAAGTTCAAAGATAAAAGTTGCCAATAAATGGTTAAAACTGACAGTAAGAAATGGTTGAAATAGCTCAAATAAAACATAAAAACTGTTGAAATAGTTAGGTATAAAGTTATATAGTTTGAAAGTAATAGATAAATGATTGAAATATTTAATATTAGTTAAAAGTAAGAGTAAATGTAAATGAATGAAATGGGTCAAGTAAAAAGTTTGGATAGTAATTTTGCTAAAAGTCATAGATAAACTGTTACAATAGCTGGCTGTAAAGTCATAAATGGTTAAATATTTAACACTGGCTAAATGATGTAGAGGATAGATGGGAGTGTTATTTTCTCTTTATCTTTTAGTTAGATGATTACACACATTACAAACTGGCCAGTGGCCATTATGCCACAGAGAGCAATAAAAAAGAAAAAAAACACACAGCATTTTCCACAACCTCAATTATATCACTGAGACAATTGCCACCTTCAAAAGGCTGACGGTAATTACTGTTATTACTTTGCTGCACAACAGCTTTAGGCGAGTGCGTGTCCATGTTCTCATGGTTAATGTCAGAGCGTTTCTGCAGAGCAACCCTGAATCTTCCAGGAGCGTTCATTTTGAAACCGTGTGCTGTAATACAGTCAGTCTTGAAGTGTTTGTTGTAATGTCGAGGATGAGAGTTTGATCATATTACATCGAAGCTATGGGTGGATGTAGACTGAGTGTATCATTGCTCTGCCTAGGCTCAGGTTTTTTCTCTGTTTATGAATTTTTCTGTTCACTTTTTGCACTTGTCAGTAACCACATCTCAGTACTTACTTTGAAGATGCAGTCGTGGCCCTACTTCCAATGAGTTAATACTCTAGTCATACAGACCACAACCCGGGTCTGGTAATATTCAGCTACACGCTTTGCTCCAGGACACTTTGGTGCTGGTTGTTCAAGGAGCAAAAAGTGTGTGTTTTAATTCAGTATCTCTGCCCATCTGTTCGAGAACTGAACCAGCAGCTCTTCAGTGACAGGCCTCTGATGACTTCATCATCAGACATCTTACATCACGTTATGCTGTAATAGCTATAAGAGGCGTATCACACATTAGTGGATTATGAAGCAATGATTACAGTCTGCCGTTCCCTCTGCTATAATCTCTCATCACTGCCTCTGCTTCTCCGGGCTGCCAGCTGCGGTTCATGCAGCTAATTCCTGACTAATTGAGTTTGGTGCCATTCACATCTGAAGTCACATTCAACTGTGTGTGTGTGAGCTTAAGTAGTCTTCAGCCTACTTTTAATGTTTGAAAAAAAAATGTCTTAAAGAAGGAAAAGGGGGCAAAAGCAATACTGTCTTTGGACAAAGGCATATTTTTGCAAATCCAAAATGTGAAATGACTCCGCATCAGTCAAAGCGTGGGCCAGGCGGAGAGGAGGGAGGCGCGAGGAGCGTCGGTGCAAATGTGCAAATGTAGGATTCCTCTGATCAGCGCTCTGTGGAGAAGGCAGGGGTAGAGCTGCCCGACGAGCACACCCCAGCTGTCAAAACCAGTAAACGAGCAGCACTTGAGATTCACATTTTGTTGTGGGAAAAGGATGTCTTAGCCAGGCATTTTAATTTGGCTTCTCCAGGTAGCTGCTCTTTAATTCTAGCAAGCTGTTGGGTTATAAAAAGCCAATTAACCCACCACTGTTTTTGTTTTTAAGTGAAGTCAAATTTGGGATTATCTGGATAGAATTCATTGGTTTCGGCAGGTTTCTCTGTAGCTGTATCATCGTTACTTAACATCAGCACTGTTACCACACTTAGCCATTTTCCTTGCTTACTCCAAATTAACCAAACTGTAATAATTATGAAGCTACAAAAAAATGACTGTGTGCTTTTCCTCTCCGCAGACTATAGTGTCCAAGTATGGATCGCAGTTTCGTGGTAATTCCCAACACGACGCCTTGGAGTTCCTCCTGTGGCTGCTGGACCGTGTCCATGAAGACGTCAATCTGGCCTCCCACAATAATAACAACAAGACCAAAGCTCCTGGAAAGGTAAGAATCGAGTGGGCCGCCGGGTCGCGTAGCAGCAGTCGACGTGATAATTTTACTTCTCGCTGGCTCCTAGTGTCACTGATCAGGAAACGTTCCCATTATAGTAACATTTATAATAAAAGGTTCAAACATAACTAATACATGACTCATTATGAATAAATACATTAATGCAATATACATCATGAACCCCTGTGGCTTGATATATAGAGTGAAACCATTACTAGTTCATGTGTTTTCATGACATCTAACGATCATTTTATCAGCGTTAACTCACACGCAAATTAACATGAAATCATGTTATTTTTAAACAGGTTTATGTCTCAGACCAGTGCATTTTTCATGCTGTGGTCACATTCATATTCACATGAATCTCATAGCATATTCACAAGGCCAAATGTTCTTGCATGAACCAAGACATGTACTGCAATGTACCTATCGATAGTTAGTGCAGAATGGCAAATGTTTTGGGATGTTGTTCCTCCAGTGGTTCATATTATTAATGTCCATGTTTGTGTTGGTTGTTGGCTTATCATCAAACCAGCAAGCCTAACCTCACTGATAGGATGTCCAGCAGTTTTTCTTTGATAATCCACAGACAGCATCATCCTAGTTAACTCTCCAGAGGTTACCTCCGGGTCTCAACATTCCCTCCACGGTGCAGTTTCCATGCTGCCGAAACCAGTGTGGCAATCTAAAGCTGTGCAACCTTTCTCTGTGTCTAATGCATCGCCTGTGGACAAGGAGAGCACAAGTGTGGCGATTCGGTGTTTGATTTTTCTCTCAGCACGTCGCCTCCTCGAGCTGGGCCTGCAGGCGCGCTGCATCCTGATACTCCTTGAATGGAACTTTGAACTGCTCCGCTGTGAGCCATTAAGGCAGAATTTTTCATGTATTATTAAATACATGTTTTTTGCTTTTGAAATAGACATCCCTCTTTTTTTTGTAGCTTTATCGGGGTGATAACCAGTGGCATAATTTATGAGAAGTTGCTATGCTTGCTGTTGGTGAGTCATTGCGAATAAGTCTACCTCAAACTCATGCCCTTTGTTTCCCGAGGCGCTAACTGCTGTGATTTATTCTGTTGTTTCGTCATTGTGGGATCGGGAGATACCGAGATCAGGAAGTCTCACACTCCCAAGGCTATACATTGGATAATTTAAGATACAACATCCCCTTTTCTATGAAATCGCTATGACCGACATGCAACCTTGCATTGGATACTATAATTAAAAGCAAGAAAAAGCTGTTTTTTCTAAAAGTGCATATAAAGGATACACAGCTAAGGTCGTATTGAAAGTTTTGGCTGGTCTGTGGAAGTTTGCTCCTTTTTTCTACTGCAGTTGATACTTAGTCTTTCCATTAGCATGTGAGTGATTAAATGAGGCAGTGAGACAAATTAAGAGATAGTGATAGAAATCTGTGTGTGTGTGTGTGTGTGTGTGTGTGTGTGTGTGTGTGTGTGAGAGAGAGAGAGAGAGACTGTCTAAAAGACAGAGTGTGGACCATGGTTCACCTTCATCCTTTGTGGGTATCCAGCTCCTTCTATCAATGCAAATCTCACTCGACAACTCCACCAAGTTTCTTAAGTTTCTATTCATACAGAACACTCACAATATCACATGAGCTAAGCTTCCATCATCTTGTGAGCTGCCCTTTGATTGAGGATGAGAGTGAACGATGGGGGCGAGGTTTGGGAGTCTGGACTGTGTCTTTGAGTTCACGTGGCTCCGCAGAGGACATGACAGGAGGTTAGGACTGGAGAGCTGCTGATAAGGTCTGTCGTGATGAGTCTGCAGCACCCCGGGGAAAATGTCATTAACACCCAAGGAGCTGGTGAGGTGTGGAGGACATAAACCTTTGAAGAAAAAAGAGTTGACTTAATCCTGGATCCTGCTTTGTGGTGGTTTCAGTATCATGATTCATTTGATTGAAGGAGCATTGGTCTCCTTTATCCCAATGACAACCAGAGACTGGGAATTTTAACTTGGAACAAAATCCTGTTCCTGATTGGATGAAAGCCAACATGGCAAACATATCTGATATCAAGTAACCAATACAAACTGGTGTGAACACAAAAGTGATGCCATTAAAGCTAAAGTTGGGTTGCTTCAATTCTAAAACGCATTTTGGGATTTTGGAGGAGGCGTGATGGATATTTCAGAGACTAGATTATGAAACACACATAGAGAGGTATCAGACTAAACTGCCAAGTAGTTTGTTGTGAACTAAACAAGGACTGTGAATCCTGTATCCATGGTGACTGGATTGTCTACCAAACAAGCGGTAGTGTCTTGGTGGTGCCACTCATTGCCTGGCCCAAACGCAACTTTTGGTCTGTTGCCTAGAATTGACAATGCATATTCAAAATCTGCTTGTAGAATCAAATCAAACTACAAGGCCTGTCACAGACATCAGCTAGGTCAACATACATTGGACTTTAGAGGCTTGCAATAATCAAAGCAAAATGCAGTTCGAGTTTTTAACAGTAGTAACACCTGCAGGGTAAGTGGGGTCAGGTAACAATGCATCTTAGAAAAGTCAAGAGTTTACTTAGCTCTATTTTTAGAGGGATGGAAATGTCAGTCCTCCACTTTGGTTCAGACTGAAATATCTCAACTGTGGGAAAGATTGTCATGACATTTTGTACAGGCATTCATGGTCCTCACGGGATGAACCCTACTAACTTGAGTGCTCCTCAAATTTTTCATCGAGCTCTACCATTACGTTTTATATTTAGTGACATGTCTCAAACCACTGGCTGGATTGCCATGAAATTTACTACAGATATCCATGGATCCCAGAGGATGAATCTTAACAGCTGTAGTCATCCCCAGAATTTCAAATTAGCACTGGCCAGGAGATCAAAGTCTTCACCTGTCCAGTGAAATATCTCAAAATCTAATAGATGGATTGGCACAAACATTTGTATCAAGGATGAATCCAGATGACTTTCATGAAACTCTGACTTTTCCTCCAAGGCCACCATGAGGTTGGCTTTTTTGATTTAGTGGGAAATGTCTCAACAACTTTTGAAAGACTGCCATGAAATTTGGCAAAATAAAAATACCTGCAATACTAATGACCTCCCGTCAGTCTCAGCTGTACTTTGTGTTTAGTGCTAATTAGAAAAGCCTGGAGAGTGTCTGGTTTGGTTACCACGCTCAATAGTCAGTTTTCAGGTACACCAGTACAATCTAATGTATTCCAACACAACAGCTCAGCCATGTTCAGGGTTTTTTTTTTTAATGCTGTCATCAATTATATGTTTTAGCACTAAGGTCATAGTTGGTGGTGGTGTTGTGCTGAGCTACATTATATTCAGAGATGTTTCTAATATTCTGCCCCACACGTGTATGTACATAGGGAGGACAAAAAATTAGAAACACCGCTCGATATAATGTAGTTTAGTTCAACACTGCCTTTAATTGTGATCTGAGTAATAAACATATAGTTGAATTTACACATTTCCAACTCTGTTGTATTGAATTGCATTAAATTGTACAGTTGTATGTAATGAAGTGCCACTGAGCCATTTTTGCTTAATGCAGATGATGTTGTCCTCTTGGTTTCATTAAACTGTAACCTGTAATGTGCATTAGATCTGTATCTGCATAGAGAAAGAATAACATTGCAGTTTAGGTGATTCACGCTGTGTTGACTAAGTTTGCAAAGTATAGCATCAATGCATTCTATGTTGTATTGATGCAATGATGGCATACTTTGCAAAGTATGTCATAGATGCAACATGCTGTAGCTTTTCTTAATCAGTCGATAGATGCCCTGAATCTGCAGGTTTTAAGCTACTTTAGGTACAGTGTGTATGAAAAATGAAACTGCTGTATTAGCCTCATTGTACAGTCTATGATTAGGCTATTCCCTTGTTAAACCCCTGACATGTTTAATTAGGGATCATTTCAGAAGAACACAGCGCTGTGATAGAATATTCTGCATATGAATAAATATCCCTCGCAGTGAGTGAGAGAGAGTGAAGAGGAGGGCAGCACTATGGCCTCTGTCCAGAGCAGAAAATCTCTTGTGACAGTTGTCTCTTATGTTTGTCCAGGCCTTGTGCCATCAGCCAGTGTGGGCTCTTTGCAAACACCAAGGTTGTCATGGATTTCAGTTTTATCAGCGAGGAAACATGCAGTCAGATAGGCCTCTGCTCGGTTTCAGTATCAGACTTCCAGTAAGTCTCCCTCCCCCTGATTCATAGTCCTACTCCTCGCCTTATTCACTGCTTCGTCCCTTTTGCAGCTCTTACACACTGTACCTCTGTAAGAATGTACAGTAAAGCTGTGGTATGCAGTCTGATATCACTGCTCCGCCCACAAAGGAGCTTTGTGCCAGGCAGAGAGGGCCTCACCGAGGGCAGGAGAGGGCCAGCTGCGAGTGGAGTGTCTAAATCACACTCCTCTACAACTTTCAAGAACCACTCGGGATCATTTTCCGGCCCGTGATGGTTTGCGTGCTCGCTTGTTTGTTGGTTCACCTCGGCGTTAATCTCCTCTGCCGCCACCTTGCCGGAGCTGTGGCAGTGCTGGCAGAGTCATTCAGGGTGACAGCCCAGGCTGATGGGAGGCGTCGGCCCCCCTGTTTACCAGTCCACGCACGTCCCCACTCGCAGCCCAGGAGCCGGCGAGCTCCATCCGCTCCTGCTGCTAATTCAGGAGCCGGCGGGCCTGTGCTAATTGTTTTTAAGCATGTGTTGGTAGTAGCCACTTAGCACAGGAGAGCCAAATAAAAAGTTAGGAAGAGGAACCCCACCCACACACACACACACACACACACACACACACACACACACACACACACACACACCTTCACTCACACAGTCTCTGGGGGCTGACTATGTAGTTGCAACCACAGAGTGTCAGAGTAGTTGGAGCTCAAGTATTTTGTATTTGCAATGGAGGGTGACATTTCACAATCCTGCACACACACACACACACAAGCAGACATGCACGACACACATTTTAACATTTACCGCTGACTCCCCATGGCTTTGACTCACGTAGCGTACATTCACTGTTGGTTTGTTGATCGTTTATCACTTAGGAAACAGTGCAAGTGTGAAGCGCTCTCTCTCTCTCTCTCTCTCTCTCTCTCTCTCTCTCTCTCTCTCTGCTCTATGAATGTGGCTCTTTGTGAGCCGCAGGAAGAAAGAGACACTTGTTGTGCAGCCCCCAGTACAGAGGCAGAGAGGTGAGGCCGAGTCCTCTGCGATCGTGCAGCAGTGGGTGGGTGGGGGGACAGTAAGCAGTAGTGACAGCCAGAGAGATGGGGAAACAGAGAGAGAAATTACTTCGTTGATTCTACATGACAAAAATTGCGGCAACTGAAACTGTAGAGTGTGGATGTTTCGCGTTTGCAAATGTGTGTGGTCGAGCGAAGGCGTTGTGTTTGTAACGAGGCCAGGCTCTCCAAGGACAGCAGATTACCCAAAGACTGGATTGCACTTAATTTATCATCATCAGAACAACAGGGGAGATGCATCTGAAAGTTTTTGCCTGCTGCTCCCAAGAGTAACTGGATAAACTTTGAAAAGTCTCACATATAGTAGAAACAGTAAAAGACATGTTGAGAGTCCAAGTAAATTATATTTTGGAGCAATAAATTAAATAGACATTTAAATTCATTAAATTAATTTGAAATTGTGGTGCTCCTCTGTCGCCAAAGTTAAAATGTAACTGCACAACTTTCAGGATTTATTAGAGAACATAAATTATACTGAACATGCTGGGCAGATCCAGTACATAATAATCTAACCCTAAATTTTTTTCTATTAACAAAGAGGGCTGGAGCTTTAAATAGCTATTATCCAGTAAACATAAAATAGGTTACACCAATCTCAGACTTTAGTTTCACTTTGTTAAAGAAAAGAAATAGTACATGATCGTTGTGAGAGCTGTTTGATCACAAACTGTTCCATCCTTCATCTTCTACTGTTTGTTGTCGGTTGCTATACTTTTAATGGAGTTGATTATTAATGGCAATAAACCGCCACTCAGTTAATCATTGACATCCCTGGCTGAGTTAAAAACAGATGATATAAGAAAGATCATCTGTCCTAATGTAAGTGAAGACCAACTGTACAGTAGTTCTTGGAGTCAGTAGGCCTGTATTGTATGTTCTCATGACTTCTTGATAGGGGCCGATAAACCTGCTCCTCCTACACATTAACAGCACAACAATCACAATGTGGCCCCTCTTTGTTTATGAATCGTGCTGTCCTTCCCTTCCTCTGCCTGCAGATTTGATTTGCTCTACGTGGGCGGCCGTGTTACTCGGTTTAGACATCCCATCCAGACAGTGACCCAGACATTGTACCAAGGTTTCATACTTCTTTTCACTTATCCTCGCAGTACATGCCCATAAATGCACCTCGAAAACCCACAGCCGAGCTGTGCAGTAGCCTGTGTGTGGTCAGCGCCACTCCCCTTCTCTCTTGTCAGGGCTGGATGCGAATGCTTCTGTTGTGATTCTTGTGTGTTTTCTGCTCTGTGTGTGTGTTTCCTCCGCTCTGCCTTTGATTCTGTCTGCCCTGCCAAGCTGAAATGGCTTCCTGTGGCTCAGAGCCACCCAGCTGGAAAAGCAGCTTGGAGGGAAGGGTCCGAATATGACCACTCAGTGTTTGAGGTCCTCCGTCACCTCCGACCCAGATCTGCGCCGATTGGCCTGAGAGCCTTAAACTCCAACAGATGCTGAGATGAGAGTTGTCTGTGTGTAGAGATCAGTCTAAAATAAACTCATTGTGTTCATCTAAATATAGTCAATATCCCCCTGTCAGTCATGGAGGTTGGATTCACTCGCTTCCTCAAAAAAAAAAAAAAAAAAAAAAAAAGGAGCTGGTTTTGTTGGCTGGGGTTGCTCATAGTGGCACAGACACAATTAAGCTGCAACTGTCTGGCTGCTCCAGACAACACAATGCATCACCGCTGGTTTAAAGAACAGTTAAAGGACATTTCTATAAACAGCACTCATGCTCTACAGGGAGCCAAGCCCAGAAAACATTTTCTCATTACGTTGTGGAGAGCTTTAAAATAAAAGGAAACAAAATTACCATTTGCTTTTGTGGGATTTTGACTCGGAGAGGCTGCATGGGTCTAATTACTTAAAAAGCTAAATATTCGCCAGTTAAGAGAATAAATCAGCAGCACACAAAGCCTTAAGAGTCATTGTTTGAACTCTCGTAGATTTATCTTCAAACGTGCTTTGCCTGAGAAGTATGAAGCTCCTCATCTTGCTTTGCAGAGAAATGCAGTTAAATCAACAGACCGATTCTTAATTTAATATAAAGAAATTCCCTCACACACAATTATTCCCAACCCGGCTGGGCCTGATTGGCAGACAGCACCGACCCCAACAATTTAAGTGATTCAGATTTGCTGAGTGGAGGCTTTCCAGAGAGTGTGTCAATTGAATTGGCTGAAACCAGGCTGACTGGAATGATTTAAACAGTTGTTGATAGATATAATTTAAGCAGGGAGGCGTGCCTGTCACGCCAAGTCCAGTTTTAATGTGTTATCTTGAGTTAAATTGAATCTGCCTGTGAAGATGAATGGATTTTTTAAAAAGCAATAATTATCAATCTGGCCTCACCAACAAATGCCAGTTTAGAGAAAGAGCATTAATCAAATACCTCTAGCAAAGCTTTGCCTTTAATCCTGGACGTATGCATTGCTGTTTGTGATAGCCGTTCAAACTCCAAAATGCCCGACTGGCAGGTATCAGAGGCTCCTGCGCGTCTCTGCTGATTGATGTGCGTGGTCATTTCATCCTCATCTGTGTCGCCACAGTCATCAGCGGCAGCCGCAGAAGCAGGAGGGTAATAATAAACCTCGTCGGCTCAGGAGGCCGACCCGCCTTCGTTTGAATTAATTTCCCCCTCAGCCTCTCCTGCTGCTCTCTTAAAGGTGGGATAAATCTTCTTAGGAGACATCTCGCAAAGTCATATTCACCAGCAACATTACCAGTGAATCTCTCCCGAGTTTGCTCTTAGATTTTTAAGGGAACGCTGTTTAAACAGCCTGTGTTTCGTGTCCTCTTTCTCTGTGAGATGAGGACGGCAGTCGAGAGGGAGGTAAACATGGCATCGGTGAGCAGTGATTGGCTCCACTGGACCTATTGAGCTCAAATGTTTGTTTTGTGTTATGAATAAGACACACTTCTTCTACACTTATCCTAACAAAAGTGTAATGTTGACTGCTGATATCATGCTGATTGTTGTATAACCATTTGCACATCTTATTTATTGATATTAATAACTTTATTGGTGCAAAATGTTCAAGTTTAACAAGTTTTTTTAGACTTTAATAAAATGAATTCTGTCCATGCAACCTTTCAAAGCCATGTCTTGACAAAAAATGTTTGGCACAAATGTCTTGCAGGTAGCTTTTCTGACATCAGCAAATAAACAAACGTGATCATTAGTGAGCATCCATTCTCATCACCGTTACCCAACTGTGACTGAGCCTATCCCAGCATGCATTGGACAAAAGACAACTTGAACACGGTGCCAGTCCACTACAGGTGGAATATCTGAAGTCGGACAGTCACTCAAACTCAAATTCATATCTGTGAGCGATTTGGAGTCTCCAGTCTAATTTCTGGATCGTGGTAAGAAACCCAGCAGGGCTTGTAAACTCAGGCAGACATAAGACAGTGGCAGGTAATAAGTCTGGGTCATTCCTACTGAAGTAAAGTACTGCTGAGAACAAATAGTGCTCAGAAAAAGGAAAAGGTGAAAAGGAAAAGAGAAACCAGCTGTCAAGACTCATGTCTGAATTTACCACTTTTATCGCATTTACTCAGACTCAGTTTTTTGCAGCCTCAGTCAGTGTCATCTATTTATGACTCAGTCTGAGGTCAGATCATTTTGAGTGGTTATCAAAGGGCTTCTGGTCAAGTCGATGTCATGTGCAGTCATCACACACAATGCTCAGCTCATGTCCTGCTTTTAAAATGTGACTCATTCATATCGCAGCCCAAAACCGAGAAATACTTGCAACTTGTTATCATACGTTTTCTCAGTGTGTCTGCTTGTTACAGCGCGCCACGCTGTCAGTCACAGAGTGTGTTGACAGTGCATCGAGACTTTTTATTCCACAAGAATAGAGCCTCCCTCCTGACCGGCTTCTCATCTTGGCTTCCTCGTGTCTTTGTTCCTGTCACCATGTCTGTCTGATCCATCACATTTTTTTCTCCCCTCTGTCTCATTTCATTTCTCTTGTTGAAAGCCCTTTCATTTCCATCTGGCGATGATGAAATTCATTTTGAGGCCTGTGCTCTCTTGTCATTAGGTTCTTGCTCTGAGGCTAGCAGAGGAAGCGTGCACGCTGCCTCCACAATGGCTTTCTCCTCGCATCTCTCACCTTCAGAGTGGGATTCAATGAACAGCCTTTGACTGGCCTACCATGATAAACAGGACACCACCACAGCTACCAGTATAACCTTCAAAACTTTCACACTTCACTGTCCTTTTCAGCTTACAGTGATTTTGAAAGTTCCAACCTCCTGAGTGTGTTACACTGAGAGGTACCAAGTAAATGTACAAGGGAATTGTAATGAATCCATAAGGATTGTTGCAAAACTGTGGCTTTACCTCAGGTGGTAGATCCAATTGCTCTGTGTAGTGTTGGTGATTCAGCTGTTCTTACCACATATTGAACCCTGATGAATGTGTACATTGGTGAAGAAAATCTAAGTCGCAGCCATATTTAATTTTTTTTTGCATTTTTGCCAATGTAATGAGAGTCAGCCATAATTGCGAGACTGTACTTAGGCACAATGATGCTTTAAGCTAAATGCTAACATCAGCATGCTAACATGTTGATGTTAAGCAGGCAGAATTTGCCTGTTTTTGTCAGCATGCTAACATTTGCTAATTAGCATTAAACACAAAGTACAGCTGAGGCTGATGGGAATGTCACTAGAATGTCACTAGTTATTTGGTCATAAACCAAAATACTGGATAAATTTCAATTTTGACCTGATGATGGCGCTACATGAACTGTTCAGGGATCACCAAAGTGATTATAATTCATCTACAGGGGAACATGAATGTTTGAACCAACTTTCACGGTCATCCAACTGATAGTTATTGAGACGTTTCACTCAAACCACAAATGATGATGATGATGGTGAGAGGAAGTGAAGAGTCCAGAGATCATCAAAGTCAGGTTCATCGTCTGGGGACCATGAATGCACAAAATGTTTAAAAAAAAAAACAAGTGGACATGAAGATATGGATATATTCAGCTAATTTTAAAATACATCCAATTGTTGTCAAGACAAAACAACAATTTCTTGGTGGCCATATTGGAAAAGTTAGGGGACCACCAAAGTCAGTAGGCATCACCCTCTGGGGACTATGAATGTCCGTTCAAAATTTCATGGCCTACCATTCAATAGTCGTTGATAAACCAGTGGTGGACTGACAGACTTTACCTATAGAGCCATGCATTGATGTAGCATTGATTTTAAAAAAAACTGATGTAATGATTTGGCGTTTCATTGAGGCAACTTTAGCACCGTGGAAACATTTCAAGGATGAAAGTGATGAAAGCATCCTCTACTACTTAGCAATTCACCTTTGCTCTGTAAACAAACTTGATTAGGTTGTCTGTACCTTGGCACAGGAAGGTCGGAGAACACAACAGGATCCATGAAGACAGGAGGGAATTTGGTGTTTTTCTGTGGTTTAAGGCAATTTGAAGATCTGACAGCATTATAGATTGATTGTGGATGCATTATTGACATATTGGCCACATCTATATTCTCGCAGCTGTTCTAAAGGTGACATCAATGATCTCCCTGGTAGCTGCAGTATACACAGGTGTGCTGACCTCCTTCGGGGCCAGTCTGCCCTTCATCCTGTCCTGCCAATAGAGCCAACTGAACCTGACATACTTTATAGCCACTGTTCACGCAGCAGTCGTTCACTCGGGGCCTCGAGGTCAGCTTGAGTCCGTGCACTCTCGTCTGGGCACTTTGCATGCCCACACAGATGCACGCCACCCAGAGCGATCGGCCTCGGGGGAATAATGGGCCGAGGGGTCAGAGAGAAAAGCCTCCATCGTCTGTATCATTCAGACTATTTATAGAGAGGTTCGCACGCGACAGGAGGCAGCGCTGAAGGAGACTGTCCATTATTCATCAGCGCTCTGTATGTCAGCTGTGTGTACTAGTTTGACTTTGAGTCATTCAGTTACTCAATAACACTCTGTTTGCTCTTGCTCCATTTCCATCTGTCTATATATCGATACACACATACGTATATGCAGTGTCTTAACGCCTGCCCCACTTTCTCTCTCTCTCGTCCTGCGTCTCTCTCTCTCCCTGTTACGATCACCACTGGGAT
Source organism: Holacanthus passer (assembly GCA_025331565.1). Taxonomy (NCBI): domain Eukaryota; kingdom Metazoa; phylum Chordata; class Actinopteri; family Pomacanthidae; genus Holacanthus; species Holacanthus passer. The sequence goes on from JAFREQ010000043.1 coordinate 537,792, forward strand.
TTAGGTGCTGTTGGGTCTTGTTCTCAATCACTCCACTATAGTACTTTCTCCAGCGGCAGCACATGTCCATCCCTGTGTGTTTCCACGGCTTGTTTAAATTATTCACATCAGGGCCATTACTGGGAACACTCGCCCACCCCAACCCCTCTTTTTACGATCTATCTCCCCCTCCATCCCTGAGAACCCATCAAGATGAGAGCGGGGGTCTGTGAGGATTGGGGAGGGGGAGGAGGAGGGGGCCCACATTTCCTGGATTTTCACCACGCTGAAGTGAGAGTGCCTGAGTTCCTTTACAGTGGATCTGCTCACAGAGATGAATCACTCCCAGCAACATTTTTTTGGGGTGAATTATTGAAAGCCTCCCCGATGGGACGGAGTGCACCGTTAATCTGTACGATTTCAGGCTTTCATGCCGAAGTACCGATGACAGGAGTCAACAGTCTTGGATTTAACGGAGGCTCGGTAGTGAGCTGCTCATCTGTGTTTGCATCCTCACTGCTGAAATGGATAATATGCAGTGCTGTTTCTGAGGCTGCCAAATCTTTTTAATAACATCGATCTCGCAGTGGGGAAGTCATTTGAGCAAAATATAAAGCCTCAACAAGTGATACCAGCATGAGCATTTTTTTAACCGCTCTTATTTAGACAATATTGCACTTATGTTGGGATTAATTTTGATATTATCAGGAGAAAATTTATTGTCCAGATTGTCAGTATATTTCAAAATTGAAATACACTCATCAGCCGGTTATTCTCTATTGTTTAAAGCAGATGACACTTTCGAGGCGGCTGTCAACTCTTCAGCAACCAGCTGCACAACAATGCATTCATCAAGTCTAGCTCTCTCCATCACTCTGTCCCTTCTCTCTCCCCCTTTAAGTCAGCTTAAAAATCACATTTTCTGAACTCTGGCCTCCCACTGACAGTGCTGAGCCAGCGGCCAGCCTCCGGCCCCACCACTCAGTTGCATGCTGTATCTTTGTCATTTATCTAAATCCCAGAAATCAATTACAGCACGCCAAGGTGCCAGGGTGAGGGATTTGAGTTTTTAATTTTCTCCTTGCTCCTAGGGCACTGGCACACGCCCCTCTCTCCTGGCATCGAGGCTTATGGATTAAGCAGAGGTAGACAGTTCTCTGGCTTTACATATCTTGGATATTAGCATCTGCACATTTTTGTGTTTATAATTCTCCTTGTTACCTTTTCTGATATGACTTGTTATGACCACAAAATAGTGCAGATCGGTTTCATTTTCAGAAAATTTCTCTGCTTGCCACTGTCGCATACATTTAGATATTCCAGAAATCTCATTATAAAAGTATGTAAGTTAGTAATTACACCCCCCCCCACCCTTGCCCCTTGCCTGCCCAGTTTAACATATGGCCTTTTTCAGGAGGCATTTTGGGTCTTTAGCTTAATGTTGACCCAACTGTTATGGTGCAGTCCAACTTGTTGCAATGCGCAAATTTAGGTAGCAGGTAAATAGGGAATAGGACCCATAATACAGACACCAAGGCAAAGTTGGAGCAGTTCATTATTTTTATTATCAAAATCAAAAGGCTTAAGGCAGGCAAGAGTCAAAAACAGAAACAACAGTCCAAACAGGCAAACAAGTCCAAATAGGAGCAAGCAAGAATCAAAGGTCCAAAAACAAGAAAGATGCAGGGAAACACAAGACAAAATCCAAAAAAGTGGGAGAACATGAGGAATGACACCAGGAAGGGCTTCTCATTTACTTTCACATTTGTTTCGCCTTTCCCAGCAGATGTTTTGACTTAACAAAAGCACAAGTGGAACTACCAACATTGTTAATGGCTCTGTTGTGTTAAGTGTCCCAGAAAGCATATCTTGTGAGCCAGCATGCACAGTACCAAACCCTGGAGCTGGCTCACCTGAATGGACTACAGCCTTCACAAATTAAAATGTCCTCCGTGAAAAGGCCTCTTTGTGCAGAGCTCAGTCTGATTGAATGATGACATGCGAAACTCTGAGGCTGATTTGTGCAACGCTATGAATGTCTTCCAGGAGAGACTGAAAATTGGTGCCATTATCCCCATATTTGCGGAATTATCTCCCCTTCTGTGAGGATTGACTTTTCACTCCGCCTTCAAGTGTGTCTGTGTGGAACAGCTATAAACACTTCCTGACATGGTTGGACAGCACGTTGCACAGAGTAGTTTTAGTCCAGCGTAACCCAGCCTTTACACCTAAGGCTCCACACTTCCTGGTTTTTGGTTTGGTGTATCATTTTGCAGTCTAGGTCTAGGTAGGTCAAAAGCCTACCCTCACCAACAAACTAACCCAAAGGGAAGTGACTGGCACAAACAGAAGCACCCGACACTTTCACCTCTCAAACTGGTTGGTGAATAGCTCCGACATAGCTATGCCAAAAACAACAAACCAATCTGCAGTCATGCTCCAAGATAAACCCAATCAGCAGCCACTGTGTCTGCAGCAGGACGTGGCAACGCAGGCTAATTTACTCGAACTCCTAAAATATTTTTCCTCACAAAAGAGCCCCCCACTTATCACAAACCGCCTCAAAGCACGTGATAATAAGGCGAGACAAGCCAAGTTAAAGTGCCAATAAATACGTTTTATTGGGAAGGTAACCTTTTAATTCACAGGCTGTTATTTATACAATGAGCAAGTGCTATTGATGTTACAGGAAATGGCAGGAGTGTAGTTAATCAGCATGTACTTAATAATTGCTGAAGTTCACACAGAAGATAAAAAGAGGATGCATGAGATGTGGAGGTCAGCTGCATCAGTACTGTAGGAGAAATGTGTGTGTGTCTGCATTATAGGCTGCAACTATACCAAAGTAAAAACACAAGAATAATACTAGTGTGTAAATGTAAAAAATGAAATTTCACACCTTGTGCTTTTCCCATCCCCCCCCCCCCACTCATGGTAGACGTCTACCAGTCAGACCTGTCTCTAAAAATAGCTTCTCAGATTTTTTTTTCACCCTACCGCTGCCAGCCTGTTTAGTTGCATTTTTATCAGTTTGAAGTTGGCATATTTTTCTGACAACCAATTTCAAAGATAGCATCTCAATTTCAGACTGGCGCATGGTACCTCTTGAGAGGGACCCCCGTTCTGTCCGGGTCGCTTAACAACCTGTAAAACAATTTCTTAGACCAGCAGTGGTCTCGGCTTGCTCCGTGGGATTTGCTATCTGTGTGATCATTTAGACGACCAACACCTTATCAGAACCACATGTCAGCGGACGTGTAACCTGTCCCACTTTTTCTCCATGAGCTTAAACGTCCACATCTTCAACAGCGACTGTTAACACGCAGCTGACGCCTCGCAGTCTTTTGACAGGGCAGAGCCGGGCACGGATTTCTGAGAAGCGATAAAGGCCCCGGCCGTGTCTGCACAATGTGGCCTCAATGTTGCTTTGTTATCGCTGCATAAAGATAGCAATGGAATCCATTACCAAGTATGTGGAGGGGAAGAAAGGGAGTGAAATGCTGGGCTTGATGTCAGTGCGTTTAATTAGAGAAGGAAAAAAAATGGAAGGGTTGCACTCTTAACCTCTCACTTAATTTCCAACACTGTACGTTGCATGTTTTTCACCAGTAACAAGAGGATCAGCTGGGTTGAACCTCCCCTTTTGGCAGTTCTTACGCTTTGTGGGAGAACATGAGTAAGGGATAGAAAAGGCCCGGAGATCCATGCAAAGAGGGGACGAGCGAGAGGGGGGGACATTTGTCATTGTACGTGCCTGATGAAGCACAGTGCAGCAGGAAGGTCAGATTTCAGTCTCGCTCTTTGCAAAGCTCAAATGCTCCTCGAAGAATAGACTCAGGATTTGAAATGGTGGTGAACTGTAAAGAACTCTCCCGTCTCCCCGCCTGTCTCCATCTCACACCGATTTCTCAGTCGCACATACACACACACACGCCCTCCGCTTCCCTCTCCCCTTTAGAAATTCTAAACCTCCTTTCAGCTCCGTTTTGCGAGCGGAGGTCATGGTCGAGCTGCCAGCCTGGGAACAGTGGCGGCCAGTATGGGAGCAGGAGCTTGGAAATCAGAGGAATAGTAAACAGAGAGGGACAGAGCGTGTGTCAACAGAGGAGGCTCGCAGAGCGCGTTTCCGTTCGGCCCGGGCCAGCCCCGGAGTGAAAGCGCCACTGAAATGATATGATGACTTAATGCATTCTCAAGTACCTGACTTTTACACAGGCTATTGTGGGGTTGATAGCGTGCGAGCAGAGAAATGCTAACAAGGTGCTTGTGCGCCACGTAATGGCCTTTTAAGCAGAACCACTTGGTAACTGTAAGAATGTTTTTCGAGACGTTTTCCTCGGCCGGAAGGTGTGAAATGGAGTTGATTCTGTACAGAGATGTCCTAAGTGATACAGTTCGACTGCTTGTTATAACTTCCAGCACTTTGAGATTTTAGCCATCTGCACAAGCATTTCAAATTTAAATGAAATAGACATTTTGGAATAGAATTTATGTCGAGTTACATTAGAAGATCGATACCACTGTCAGGTCTGTGTGGTAAATGCTTCTAAAGGTCGCAAATTAATGTGTTACATCTTCTCTGTTTAATCCTTAGAGCAGTAACAATATTCTCATCTAACTCTTGGTGAGAATGCAAATAAGCCTGTTTCCCACAGCGTCAATTGATTCCCTTCATTTGTCCAATGAGTAGCCATTTATCAACAATATACATTTTCCTGTCAGGGTCAAATGATAAGATACTGTACATTTATTTAGATGTACATTATACAACCCAGATTCCAAAAAAGTTGAGACGTTGACTGAAAACAGAATTCAGTCATTTAGAAACAAATTGTCTTATCAGTTTTACAAAGTGTTCCTGAGCCCATGTATTAATTTTAACTTACTACAATCATGTGTTTGACAAAGTGTTGAACCTCTCTCCATCCTTGCTTGTGAATGACTGAGTCTTTCCAGGATGAACCTTTCATACCCAATCATGATACTATCACCTGTTACCAATGAACCTGTTTACCTGTGGAATGATCCAAACAGCTGTTTTTGGATCAGTCCACAACTTTCACAGTCTTTTGTTGCTCCTGTCCCAACTTGTTTGAAACATGTTGCTGCCATCAAATTCAGAATAAGCAGATATTTACAAAAATCAGTTGAGGTCAAACATTCAATATATTGTATAAAATGTCAAAAAGGATTACTAAATTATCACATTCTGTTGTATTTATGTTTTACACAGCGCCCCAACTTTTTGGATGGGTTGTATGTAAAACGACATTATACAAGTCGTGTACTGTAAAACTGATGCAGAAGGTTATTCAGTTAGTTGTTGTGTCATTAGCGTGCAGCAGTGTTTGAGACCATCCCTGTGTTTGCCATCCCACACATTTGTTTTGCGACCTTGCAAGTCTTTCACTGATCAGCCTCTGTTAGTTTTTTATCTTTTTTTCCCCTCTTCTTTTATCTTCATCCAAGGCCAGCTTCCTCTCTGCTGTAGGTGAGTAGATGAAAGGATAAAGATAGGGGCTTCCCAGGGGGTTATGTTTAGGTCAGTGCTTTCCAACACTTTTGAATATCACTTTGTTGCCAAGGAAAAGCAAAAAATGTGCTAAAGCTGCATTTTACAGGAACCTTTGTAATATTTCCAAATGCATTTTTGAACCACCGCCATATATGAGTTTCCTCTCAGAATGATGACTCTTGAAGGGTTGAAGAGTTGCTCTCTGGGAAGAGCAACCTATGATGGATCTCTGAAGTATCTGACAGTGTGACAGCATTGTGTTTATAAGTGGCCTCCTCTGTGTCGCAGGGCCCCGGTGGAGCCGAGGACGTGCTGCCTCCTGACCTGTCCCAGTCCCAGCAGCCCGGAGTCCAGCACAGCTTTGTCCAGGAGCATTTCCAGGCACAGTACAAGTGAGTCTCCTTTCGTGACCACACCACACAAACACCTACCAGAAATCTACAAATATACCAACATGGCTCTTATTTGCCTGAACAACAAATGAATTTCATGCATTACCTACTGTGTGGAGGTGAAACCAACTCTGATCCAATTTTCATACTACACAAATAAGGGACAAAATAAGTTACTTCCTAACTGTATTCACAAGTTGTTTGAAATTGGAGTGTCAGTATGAACTTGGGGGTAGACTTGGTATACTTGTACGAGGAATTGTGACAAGGAATTAAGACTGTGTAGTTCACTTTACAAATAAGAAAATGTTAAAAATAAGGTGGTAAACAAATATAAAACTGAGGTATGATTATTATCGCTTATGAAACGTCTGTGAACTTTTTGTTTGCTTCTGTTCTGTAGTCTTGACAGGGTTGCCTTTTAGAATATGTTACATAAATGGGGCAGGTATAATAAGCAAAATCTTACACCTTTTTGGTCAATTTTATTTAGTTCCACTTTTGATGCCTTATTGTCATTTATCTGTTCATTTCTACGTGCTTTCATTTTGGAAAGTTAATAAGGACCAAAATAAATTGCTTCTACTGCTTTTCCTCTGATCTGTAAGGAGGAAATCCACATACCATATCATTAAGTGTCTTGTGGGTTTTGTTTACAGAACAACGGCTCTACTGTTCTCAACTGATCTAACTGTCAGACTGTCGTGCCTAAACAACCACTGCGAACGCATCAGTCTAGGAACAGCCCTGTGTTTTGTCCAAGTGAGATGCCATAGCCACGCATTTTTGCTCTGGATAAGTGAAATGTCATTATCTAACACCTGTGTAGAGGCAGGTTCACATCACCGTGCTTGTGTAGCATTTAGGCTTCATTGATCAGATTATCTTGTAACGGCGGGATACAGCTGATGTAATGGGGATGTCATTATTTCTTTTACACAGGGGTCCTCAGAGACACACATGCCTGACTTGAAGCAGAGTGAATCTACACAGCCCCTCCAGTAATTACCAAACAGGCAAGAGCAGTGATATAAAAGAGGACTGATGAAAACGTGCCCTGTTATCTTAATCTCTGTGTGTCTCAGGGCAGCAAAAAAAAACCTTTAATACAAGTAGATATTTAGAGCGTTCTTACCTTTTGTGCTTGGTGAAATACAGCAATTTAGGTTGTTAGCTGTGCCAGTGGTCAAGTACTCTCTCCATTGTAATATTGTGAATGTGTCTGGTGTATTTTGGATCACAAAGAGATTTTTTTTTTTTTCTTCTGTTGCTCTGTAGCAGACTTTTCATCACCAACTGTATTATCACCATTTCTAATGCAGCTGGATGTCCTCATGACTCCCATCAATCAGTCACCCTGGAGATAAAGAGGAAGTTCATTTTTTACATAATATATGCATCTGTCAGCTGCAACTGACTGGGAGACGAGTGTTGTTCAGATGTCGGGTTTATCTGGCCAACTCATCGACCCGCTGCTTTCAAGTTTCGGTCCGGTCAAGCAAAACATGAAGGAAGTTTGCACGGCAGATCTGTTTAGGTCACGGCCATGTTAAAACACATTTATACTGTGGTCAATTACTCACAGCTTTTTGGGAAGTGTACTCTGTACTTTGCAATTAATTACTCTTTCATCCAGTCAGGTCAAAATTTAGAGGCCACTCCCTCTTGGTTTGCATCATCTTATCAATTATACTTGATGTGCTGCGATCTTTCTCTCTTGCCCATTTATAACCCTGATTCCAAAAAAGTTTGGAGGCTGCATAAATAATAAATAAAGCAGAATTATTCTGAATTTGATGGCATCAACATGTTTCAAACAAGTTGGGACAGGAGCAACAAAAGACTGTGAAAGTTGTGGACTGATCCAAAAACACCTGTTTGGATCATTCCACAGGTAAACAGGTTCATTGGTAACAGGTGATAGTATCATGATTGGGTATGAAAGGTTCATCCTGGAAAGACTCAGTCGTTCACAAGCAAGGATGGAGAGAGGTTCAACACTTTGTCAAACACATGACTGTAGAAAGGAGATTGATACATCAAAGAACTGTTGCCATTAAACACAGTTAGTTTGCAAATGACTGCATTCTGTTTTAATTTAGGTTTTATACATCATCCCATTTCTTTTTTGGAATCAGGGTTGTAGTGTCAATCTATAATCAGTTCTTCCGTCACTTACACCAGTCAGCTGTATCTCCTGTATCCCGCTCCAACGCCATCTGGACTCCATCCACAAGCCATTGACCACGCTGACCGATTATCGAGGTCTTACGTTCGACACCAAAATCTGATCCGCTTTTTTAATTAATACAGTTTTTAAAGCAGTCCCTCCAGACTGAGCCGCTAATATCTTGTTTGTCGCTCCCATCCTCCATCTGCCAATTCCTCGCAAAATTGGCAGCTCTGTGCGACTGCCAGTAATACATCTGTCAGAGCGCATCTCTTAATTGCTACCCTCCCTGTCAAATGTTTCAGCTGTGACACCTTGGGTGTGTCTAGACAGGAAGTAGCAGCCTTCGCAGCCTGGCAGGCAAAATTTGTTCCTCTCACCCACTCAAATGCAGCGCTCGCCAGGGGAAAGTGGGTGAGATGGTACAGAGGGAATATATACACATGACTGGGTTGGCTGAACACAAACTTTACAAAGGAACTCTAACATATACAGTAAGCGCACAGTCTATTTTAACAATGCAAAAAGCTGTGCATCACAAAGCTGTTTAAATGGAGATGAATGCTTTTCCAATGCATCATCACCACTGGCAGTTGACGCTGAACAAATATCTCTTGACTCCTGTCCCTCTCTTTTCCTCCCGAGTCCCGAGGCACCACTGCTGCCTGTGCAACACTTCCCAACGCAGTGTCCGATGCGATACAACATCCAGGGTTGACAGACCGGAGAATTATCCTGGTAATAGCCCGGTTTTGTCACTATGCAATCATCACGGCCATTATACACGTTCAGACAAGTTAAACCCAAGCAAAGCCAAAGCCAAGAGTTATTTGATCTTAATTTATGTTATCTGTCATCACATGCTGGAGTTGATCAAAATCAGAGTTGAACTTTAGGTCACTGTTCATTTTGTGATAAATTTCAGCAGAGTATAAAACACTGCTCTTACCTCTGCGAATTCAGTCTGTCATCACTGATTTGTAAATCTATCGCATTGCTCTTCTTTGCCCCCCCTCCTTTGATCTAATTTAAGATTTCCTTCCTTGATCAAAGACTCCAATCTTTGTCTATATGTGGGTGAGTCACAGGCTCTAGTCTGTGGAGGCATGCAGTGAAAATGTCTGTCTGTCAAGCACTGTTCATTACAGTGAGGCCAAATCGACGGGCGGCCGAGCGTTTCAAATTACAAAACGTTGGTTTTGGCCCGAGTGCAGTTCGTCTCTTTGTCTCGACCCTCACGCTTCTGAATCAGTCAGATGGCATGACCTTTGTTTTGATCACATCTCCTGATTGATTTGTTGTGGTTGGAAGTGCAGGATACTTTGGAGTTCACGTTCATTATCTATATATTGTCATTTCAATTAGAGAATTACGAGGTGCACATTGAGATTGCTGCCGTTTCCATTTCAGAGCATGAGCGTGGTGAGTAAACTACCCTTCCTCCCCCGGCAGAGGATGGCTGCCAGGCTTAGTGAGAAGAATCAGCTGCCAATCTATTTGATTTTAACCTATTGAGACTTTTTGTTTTTTTTAATTGCCTCTCTTAGGAATGAAAACCAGTTGGATAAAGACACCTTGGTGATGCGTTGCTCAGGGAAATTCAGTGTGTGTGTGTGTGTGTTATTGCAGAGCATCAAGCTCAGAGCCTCTTCAGCATGGCTGCATCCCAGACAGGAGGATCCGTACCGCTCAACCAGTGCACGCTTCCTCCATTAGAGCATCACTAGAATATCACCTCTCCCTTTGCTCCTTTTCTCTTTTTAAGTGTTTCAGAGCAGCGCAAGGGGCACATCTATGTTTTAGTAGAGACTGAGTGTGATTTGTATGCGTGGAGTGCAGTTGCCCTCACTGTTTCCTGGCGAGAATAAGACATCCGTAGGGCAGGCATTCTGCTCTGCCAAGAGGGAGAGATCCACTAAGAGCCAGTGTCAGCTGGGTTTGCTTGAATAGAGCTTTATTCACTCCCCCCCGCCCCCCCACCTTATCCTCCCCCCCACTGAGTCTGTCAGGTGCCTTCCTATAAGTAAAACACATTCGTGCAGTTCATCTATGGCTTAATTTCCCACGGTGGGAGGCGCGTGGAGGTCGTAAAAGTTCAGCACACATACAGTAAGCTTGGGGGAGTTGTGTTTCTTACAGAGCCAATAAAAAAGTATTAGATTTAAGAAGAGGGTGTGTCTTTAGGCATGGTTCATTGCATTTGAAATGAATGAATTACTTTTCTTGATTCAATCTAAATATATGTTCATCACGATATAGAAAGCATTATTTTTCTCTATGTGAGATTTAAGTCTGTCCGAGTAGTCAGTATGTATTTTATTGCTGCTGGGCGATGCTTCACACAAGTCTATTATCAATTTATGTGCAGCACGGTGCTTTCCATATGTTACAGTAACAGAGGTGAATAAGATGTTATCTTGTTAAGACAAGTAGTTGCACACTCGCTAACGGGGGTGTCTTACTCAGAAGAATCTTTTTTTTATTTCTTATTCAATCTTTTTTTTAATTCCCTTTGTGAACTAAATCTTTTTTCCAGCTGGTTTTGAAATTACGAGCCTCCATGCACTTCTGCAAACTCTGGGCCTCCAACATGGCCCCAAGAACCCAGATTAAATTGGTTGTCACTTGTAAGTGTTGGAAACGTCCACTGAAGTTTAATTGAATGGGCAGAAGGGACCAACTGGTCAGTTTACATCTGGCATGGTTTAGGTCAGTGCTGTCAAGTGTTCCTTATTGATTTTAAACTGGATGTTATATATTTAACATTATTAAATATATGAAAGTGGATATTTTTGCAATATTTCTTCATATATGGTTTGCTCAAGTTTGCATTTCTTTGCCATGGCAAAAATTAGACATTGCAACCATTTATCCATAACTTTCAGCGAACTATTTTAACTGTTTTAAGTGTTTGTACGATACTTTTATCCATCTATTTGAACTATTTTTCAGTGTTCAAATATGGATACATGTTTCTTTCATCATATCATAATTGTTTTTCCACATTAGTTCAGTTACTTTACGATCTTTCCGGTCGTCTTTACAATCGTTCCAAGTACCCTTTGGGGGTATAAGTACCCCTGGAATCATCGGTTTAGATGAAGATGACGGGTGCTTTCTTTAATTTTCAAATTTATTTTTAAGTTTGGTTTAATGTGTCTGACTGGTTGATGTCAAATCCGCTTGCGTACAAAGCTGGTCCATCAAAGAGGTCGATTAAAAAAAGCCCCTATTCAAGATTCACTTAATTATTGTGTATTTACAGAAAGTCTTATCCAGGAAATCCTGCACAGGTGATGTAATTGTAAATACTGGACAAAAGATTGAATTTAGTTGCAGTACAAAATCACTTCCAGCAATCATTAACTTCAGTGGGCTCTCTGACTCATTGTTCAGACAATTAGCTAAACTGGAATAAGTTATTCCCTCCTGTGAAATTCAATGGGGTTCATTGAGAGAAGCGTACTCGTGAACAAAGGGGACTGAGTGGGAAGCAGTTGGAAAATAAAATCACCGCTGTGCACATGTCGACATTTCCCTTTTCGGTGACCTGTGCGTTCCGATGCAGAGAAAGAAAGGTCGTTGATTAGGAAAGCTCTCGACTTTTCTCTGCTCGGGATCCTGTAATGGCATCACATGAGCATTAGCAGCACCGGTGAGAGTGATGCAACAAGATGGAAACCGCTCCTGCTGGTTCCAGTTTATCAGCCCTAATCATCCCAGGAGGCTCCTTCTACTATTCAACACCCCCACCCCACCCCAGCTTCTTGTCTCACCAGTTACATCACTCATCTTTTCCGTTCTCACAATCAGATCAAGGGGTTCTGTGTGGAACACGGCGTTCGTTTTCGCTCGTGTTGTTCACTTGTGTAACGGGATTAAGCCGTCTCCTCTCCTGTCAGACTCGATCAGGAGGACTTCGAGATTCATTTGGAAGTCCGTGTCAAGTCAGCACAGCTGGTTTTTCCAGACTAATGTGACCGTGTGCTCTCTCTTCCTCAGGTCGTCCCTGACGTGCCCTCACTGTCTGAAACAGAGCAACACCTTTGACCCTTTCCTCTGCATCTCACTCCCCATTCCTCTTCGCCAGACCAGGTGAGCACTGCTGTTTCCAATCCAGACTTCTGCTTGGTCTGTCATCTGAAATTATGGTTCTTCTCAGGTTGACAATTAGACACTTTTCTCCAAACAAATGCATTGATTTTAGACAGTCGTTAAATATACAGCTAGAGCCATCAGCCTGTTAGCATAGCTTAGCACAAAGACTGGAAACAGGGGGAAACAGCTAGCCCGGCTCTGAAGTTAGCGCACCCAGCCAAGAAAAATAGTCCAACACATAACTCATGTAAAACTGTGAACTAACATTTTTACAGGACAAAAAACATATGACATGTTAAGTAGTGGGTTTTTTAAGTAAATTTTGTTGCCTTTAGATAGAGTCATAATCATCCCTGCATTTCCAGTCTTGATGCTAAGATAAGTTAACCAGCTGGCCGTAGTTTCATTTTTAGTGTATAGACAGGAGAACAGTAAGCAGTAACTATTTCCTTAAGCTTGAGGCATTAAAAATGAGAACACAAGCTGGACACCACCCAGCTTTGTTCACGCACTACATACAGTAGTAATTGTGAAGCTGGAGGGCCGGTATCAAAAAGGAAAAGCCTGTGGAAAACCCTCTCAGTATCGAGAAACAATGTCTTATTCAACTTTACATCAAAACAACCACTCCGCCTCCATGTCAGGTCAACCTGTTCAGGAAATCCGGACATTTTCAAGGAGGGAGACCCCATTCACTCTTTTTTTTTTTCCAGTCAATACCTCTCTTACTTTAATTATGTGGTCTCTCTCTCAAACACACACACACACACACACACACACAAAAAATTCCACATGTGATCTAAAAATCCAAACACTGGCTTTCACTTAAATCCTCACAACATGCTTACTGTACTTGTTTCTTGTCTTTACCGTTGTCCTGCTCGTGTTGTGGAAACTCGATCAGATATTTCATCTCCCACAACTTTGCGTCTCACCGTCCCATGGAGGTGGGCTGTTAGTGTCCTCCCACACCCACGCTGACACACAAACTTGCACATCTCCTACCACACACAACTGCTTATGTGATTAAAGATCATTGGCTGATTATTGGCTCATATTTGCAACAGCTTTTTTTTTTGGTATTTTGATGAACAAAGGTGTTTCTCAACCTGAGTTTGACCTCTCAGGTTGCCTATAAATAAAGATGACTGAAAACTTAATTCTAACATTAACCATTAACTATTTTAACCTATTTATCTAGGTTACAACTGGAACTTGTTCCACTATACGTTGGGCAAGAAAGAGCAGGATACACCCTGGAAAGGTCAACCTTATATTAAAGGAATGACCTTTTCAGAAATACACTTTAGTTAGATGAGAAGGTCATTACCACACTCATATCTGTATGTTCAATATAAGGCTACAACCAGGAGCTGGTTAATTTAGCTTAACGTGAAGGCTGGAAATGGAAACATTTTTTTTCCGAAGCGACTGTGATTGAAAGTGATTGACACGCAGAGGTGTGTTGATCACTATTCTAAGATTTGCCAGGGTTTTGTCTGACTAGTTATTTCCTTCCTTTTAGTTTTTAGCCTTTGAAACAGTTCATACAAGTTCAGCCAGCATCCCCTCTAATTTGGGAAATTGTTTTTAAGAGCTCCGTTCTGACAGCGTGCCAAATTGAGAGCATTTAGTTGCCGTCCGTTCTTTTAGCTGCATGTCAGATAGGGTGAGAGAAAACACTTCTGAAGGGATAAACAGAGGAGAAAACAGATGGGTTGTCTTTTAAAGCGTGTTTTTTAATGGATTTGTCTGTGTGAAGAGTTCAACTCACTCCCAGCCAAGTCATGTCTGTAAGCCATAAACACATACTGTTTGTTACCAGACCAACGCTTTCTGTGCCCAACCATCCAAACACTGGGCTCCATCCCTTGGCAATCATGTTGATGATTTTGTTCACACTATATGTATATACACTGTATGTAAAGCTTGCTCTGTAAATATTCAATCCCAGCAGCTGCAGCAACCAATCACATGCATTGACTGGGAAACGCATTAGGGCTGTAAACATCTATAGGCAGTTTTACTATTTACAGGAACTGTTATTAGAAGTCGTTCAAACTAAATATTGCTTCATAAGACGGAATAAAAAAAAACAGAGGGTGGTAAGGTGCCCCTGCAGAGTGGTTTAGCAGCTACAGTGTTTTCTTTTATCCGCACTAGTATGAAAAATGTAATCAGCATAAATTGGGGCCACCTCCTTGAGTCGTGACTTGTTTAGTACTTCCAATTACTGTTCTCTCTTCACTGGGCTCTTTTGAAGTTTCCCCTTCCCCACCAGAAATCAGCAGAACAGGAGTAAACACCGCAGTTACTGTTTCCAGATACACAGATTTAACAATACGACTAGTGCCAAAGAACCAGTAGAATTATGGAGATAACTCATGTTGTTAAATCTTTAAACTGGCTTCCAGTTAGTTACAGAACAGCCTTCAAAGACGTGCTGCGACTTTATAAATCATTCGATTGCTTAGGGCAATATACATTATATTTCTAATATGCTTGAAGAATATAAACCCATTAGGTCCCCTAAATCAGAGTTTCCCAACCCCAGGGCTGTGAACCGATCCGAGCCTCTGAACATTTGCTACTGGACTATGAGGAAGGATGTGATTCAGTTAAAAAAAAATGATAGATAACTATATAACTTTGGGGGCTATTGCAGAATATTTATGCTATTATTATCGTGGTTCAATATGTGGTGCACTTCTTCTCATCTCTTCCTGTCAGTGCCCCCAACAAAATAGCAGCTGTAGCACATGAAATCTGTGGGAAGCCACTACCTGATAAGTGTTGAGAGGCCTCTCTCTATATTTTTTTATGTAATAAGTTATAACAATGATATACAGAGCAAATAAAGTTTAGTTTTGTTTCTATTCTTACTCACTCTTTTGTCGGCTCTTTTCTCTGTCTGACTCTCAGTGAAGCCTTATTTGTGTGTTGGGAGGATAAATACAGAGAGAAATCAAACCTGAACCAATCTTGCATGAACATGCATGTGAACTACGACTGGACCCCCTGTCGAACTTTAGCTTCCTGTCGGCCATTTCCATCCCTGGTCGGCTGGTCAGCAGGTCTGCGATGAAAAGGTTAATAGAAAAATGTTACCCAGTGCAAAAGCTTGAATTGCTGATATGTGACAGACCTTCACAGACCTTGATCGTGCATTTATTCCTCACTTGGAGTGCACACATTGTGAACAACCTCCTTGGCTGCAGAGTAGAGGTTATCCCGAGTTTGTGCTGCAGACTGTGAACAGTCATCTGTCCTGCTGCTGGATGTCCTCCATACTCACCAGTGATAAAACCTCTCTGCTCTGACATCCTCCTCGATCACTCTGCATCTTCATCACTCAGAGCCTCGTTGAACAATCAAGAAGTCACCAAATGACTTTGGACAACTTTCCTAATTCGTGGACATTTTTTCTGGGTTAAAGGTTTCTGTTCATCATTTTGCCTTTAAATCTTTCAGACAAAATGTTGTGCCTTAGGTGCACAAGTGCAATTTTTTTTTTAGTTTTCTGTTTTGTCTCTTCGTTTTCTTTGTTCCTCTTCAAGATAAATTTGAGTTTTCATATTTTTTCAGGTTATTCTTTACACTATGCATAATAAGTTGCTGCTGTGAAACTTCCATATTCCTCTGAGGGATCTATAATATAAATTCATCTCTCTGCACTGTTTTTATTATATTGCAGTAAAAAAACATCTGTTTCTCCATATAATATTTCTTGACCCTTTCTTTCTGTGCCACTAGCTGCAGCCTTCAGGCCATAGACTCCCACAGGTACCTGATAGGTTTCCTCTCCATCTCCTCAGTGTGCTGTTATTCAAACGTCCCAGCACCCTGCTCATGTCAGCGCTGCCTCTGGAGAGGTCAGAGCCGAGCGCTCCCCGTTTTTAAAAATGCAATAGAGATTCCATTATTTGGCACACATAAAACTAAGCCCTAATGATCTATTATTAATGTTAAAATGTATTGATTTATTCATGAAAGTCTCCTTTTGTCCCTCCCCGGCCGGAGAGGAGGCTGCGGTTAGAAATGGCACAGAAATCAAAACTGGAAGCCGTCCCTGATTGTGTCTCTTCATCTGTGGCAGGCCGCTGTGTGTCATTCTGGTGTTCAGCACCAAAGGGCAGAGGTACCTGCGGGTCGGGCTGGCTGTGCCTCTGTTCGGCTCTGTGGCCTGCCTGAGGAGGATGGTGGCTGACGAGGGGAAGCTTTCCCCAGACCAGGTAACATAAAGCAGGAAAACATACTCAGCATGGACCCAGATTTTCAGTAACAGAGCAGCACAGTTTGCCTCAGCTGGCATATGAGTGTGATTATAGTGATTTGTGGATCTTTCTGTGACCTTTCCTTACGTGCCACTGGCTTAGATTTACTCTTGCTTGCTTGGATAAAATACATTAAGCTGGATCTAAGATTGGGGGGAATAATGGTGCAAAGGTTATTATTCCATCAGGTGGGTTCAAAGTTCACACCCACAGCATTATAACATGTATAATGGCACAGTTATAAGGTAACTAATGTGTGTGTGTGTGTGTGTGTGTGTGTGTGTGTGTGTGTGTGTGTGTGCGTGTGTGTGTGTTCGTCTCCAGGTGATCCTGACAGAGGTTTACTCCACAGGCTTCCAGCGCTCCTTCTTCGATGAGGAGGATCTGACCAGCATTGCTGAGAATGATGTCATCTACGCCTTCCAGGCTCCGCCCCTCTACATCAGAGGAGGCTCCGCGCGGATCTCAGGTCAGCTGCCCGACTGAAGGTGGAAAGTATAACGCGCTATTTTTAGTCACACAGCATATCACACAAACTAGTTCGTGGGGCTACATTAATATTTTCCCCTCCTTTTAATGTGAATGTACAAAGAGATCTGTGAGCAAACAAACCAATTTTATTAATGTGCTTTGCTTAATGAAACCCTCAGGGAATGCACCTTACTGCGGGGGGCCCTTTGGGAGCACATTAATAAGTATAGAACTTCACACAGAGCTCTGTGAATTACACCCCCACCCCCCGTTTGCAGATCAGATTTATGTCTTCATTTCATCTGTTTTTCAGCCACTGATGTAAAATGTGCGCTCTGAACTACTTCAGTGCATAGTATCCCCCTTGTTCCTTGCTTCGTGCTGTAAACAAATAGGTTCTGCTCTGTTGTCCTCTCTCGCGGGGCTGCAAGCGTAGTCCCGACACTGTGTCAACGCTGCTGTTGTACCTGAAAAATGTGACTTTTAGTACTACAATTTATGTTGCTCGATGGCCACACAGAGCAGTGCTGCCTGAAAGGAGCCCCCCCCGACAGTCTGGCTGGTCTGCATCCTGGCACGGTCTGAGCCTCCTGGGTTCTCACTGGCTCAGCCTGCAGGGGTTGATATGGAAACTCTACATCACCGCTCAACACTTTCCTGTGTTTTGTAGATTTTCTTGTCTTTCACACTGATATGTTTCACACTGATACATATTACATAGTGCCATCTTTAAAGCTCCACTTCATATGATTAAATGCCTCGCCTCCATCTCCATTATCTATTACTTTGTTCAGGCAGAACATTGAGCAAACCCAAATGGCATCCCAAAAAAAGCAGCATTAGCTTGTTCTGATACTTAATTGAAAAAAATAATTTTACTGTCCCCATTGATGAAAATCCCACCAGGCTCTCTCAAATTATTAATGTACATAAATGAAATATTGAGCTGCTTCATTTATTTTTGTTTTACTCAACTGCAGCCTGTAACTATTTTCGACCTCGCTGTTTGCGATTAATCAAAGACATAAAATCCAAATAGCACACGAGTAAACTGTGCCATTAAAATATTCTATCAATGTATAAAATGCACCATTTATTAAATTGTTTCTATCCAGTCACAGCCATGATCTGTAATGCTTTCAGACTGTCTGGCGCCATTAAAATGTGATCTTTATGCCCCCTTCTGCAATTACTAAACCTAAACGGTCTGATCCCTGAGACACCCTTAATCAATTATCCATAAATGCTTAAATGAAAGTAAAAATCTGAGTTAAATGTGCCATAGAATAACAAACTCTCACCAGGGGTCTCATTAAAGCTAAGCTCGGTAATCTAACCTTTTTAATGTGCAGTGGTAATGTTAAGGAAGGGTTATTAATGTGGATTATGTCCTTCGCCGTTAAATTAGGCCACATGTTAAGTGTGGAGTCTAGAGAGAGCAGCTTCCTGATGGCCTGACAAATGCAGGGCCGACACATCTTGTGCAATGAAATCTGAGGGTAACCTTGTTTTATTATGCTTCACTGGTTTCCTTGTTATTCGTAACACAATTGATTGATTGAGTTTCAATGGCAGTTCAGTCGATTTCAAGGTAGCAGTTACTCGCACACTGTTTGAGACGGCGTGAGGCGCCCAGTAAAGACCTTTCGAGTGTCTGCTGTGAATGAAAAAATTATGTAGCCTTGGATCGCGCCAAAGGCAAACCAATGCTGAGGTGACCTCGTCGCTCAGACTCTCGGCCTCCCTGCTGGACTTGAAATGAATCTCTTACATCATAGTCTCACCAGTGCATATACCAGCTCTCCTCTACACACTGAGGTCATCATTTCATTCACTCCACAGCACTTCTGTCTTTAAAAAGGTCATGCTGGGTCACAGAAATGAAAACCCTAGCACTTCCGGTTGTTGTTTACTGACCATTTGCTAAGCCCCGCCCCTCTTAGTTTTTGTTGCTGCCCCCTATGCTTCGGTTCTTGCACGGCACACGGTGGCAGATTTACCATCGAAAATTGTGGAAATTCTTGTAATTTTTGAAACAATAGTTACTTGATTGAGACAGAGGCTGACGAGAACAGGTGACTAATTTCTGGCCAACAAACATCAGGCTGAAAATGACAGATGTTGGTGGCAGAATTGATTAACTCTGGTTAGGTTGCTAATTAAGACAACATTATCTCTATGAGTTGCCAACTGGATGAATTTTTCAGCTGGCTTGTTTTAAAAGGAGACACCTATAAATGGCCTTGAATATGCACTCGATGGCTACATGCATAATAAAAGATCTGTGTAGAAGAAGATAGTCCGACTTTTATAACTAGATATGTTAATATATAATAGGAAAAGAAAAATATAAGATAATACTTTGTTAGATAATAGTTTGATAATAGTTTGTTCTAACGTCATGTTTGGCTTTTATACTTCTAATCTTTTTTTTTTTTTTTTTTTTAAAGGCTTTTGGAGTCAGGACTAATGTGTTTGACAAATGTTATCTCAGCTAACTTTGGCTTTGTGCAAACGTCCCCAAGTCCAATAAGGAGCAGGACAGAGCTGCTGATGTTAATCTGAACTCTCCCCGAAAGAACTAGACAGTGGATGTGTTAGTCGTGAACAGAGGTTTTATAACAGCAGAATTAGAGCAGACAAACACACTGTTTAATCCATTCCTTATAATTTTGCTCGTGTGTTTTTGGAAAGGCTGAGGAAAAAGACACCACCCTCCAAAATCTTTGTAATTATGATTATTACATTCATTTAGCTGATGCTTTTATCCAACCCGCCTTACAATAAGTGCATTCAACCATGAAGATATAACCCAAAAATTGCAAGAATCATGCGAGTATATAAAATTTATCAAGCAATAGAGAAGGAAGCCTGGGAGTGGAGGCTGTGGTGGATAAAGGACAGTATGAGCAGAAAAGGGAGGTTTGGCAATTTGAGAGAGGGAGAGAGAGTAGGATGTGAAGAATTGGTCAGAGACATGAAGAGGCGATACAGGAAGGTCAGTGGTAGAGTAGTTCCTGGTGATTGGGTCGAGTCCGTTACCAGCTTTGTGGCTGAGAGTCGGGTTACAGGCACAGCATGAAAATTCAAAAGTAGAAGGAGTTGTATGTGGTAGGGGAAGATTAGCAAACCTTAGCAAAAGTCTGCACATGCCCGAGTCTATGTATGATGAGGCTGCCGGTTCAAGAGACTGCAGAAGAGCTAACCACACGCCTAATAATTCGTAATGTATTGAACCTGATGGTGATGGACTAGCAATAGAAACTTGTTTCCACTGACAGCTCAACATACAAACAATAGACATCAATCAGGAAAGATGTGTGATCTATAAGATTTAGGTTCACCACAGCCATGTGTGCAGTTAACCCTATCTTGCACACCTCCACACCACAACAGTGACCCGACACAGTTACTAATAACATCTGGCTTTCGTCTTTTGGGGGAAAGAGTACAATTGTTCCCGGGTCAAAGGCAGTGGTCTCATGTATTTATCAACTCCAGATCTGCAGTGATGCAAACATGACCCCCAGGTGTAGATACACTTTTCCGACACAATACGTTGATGCACATTGAACATTATTCAGTGTTTCTTACAGTCTGGGAACAACATGCAATGGTGACATCGTTCAGTCGGCGTTGAGTTTGAAAACAGAGTGAAGTAAAAGACATAAAAAGGAACATTGTGACTGGCCTCCATGCTGCTTTGTACTGTTTCCCGTTTTCTGGCGCGTTCGTGACATCGAATGTGACACACCAGAAAACAGAAAGGTGAACTTGTTTACTGGCAATGGGAAAGGACTCAAGTGGCCTATTTTTAGTTGGTTTACTCGTAAAAAAAAAAACTGCATGTATCTGCTAATTTTGGTGTAACAATAGTCTAATTGATCTCTAGAAAGGAATTATAAATAAGCTAAATGTCAAAGCTATAGTGTCTCTTTGCACAAGTTAGGTCCAAAATGTTAAGACTCTTCTCTGGTGACTTGATGGTAAGAAAATAGCAGCTTTAGGTGATAAACAGACTACAAGCCTTTAACTCCCACAGAACTGCAGAGATATTTTTAACATACCTTCATATCTCCTTGTGAACTGAGGACAGTGGAGACACAGTTTTGTGTTTGCATTTGCATGAAAATGTTTTCACGTGCCTCCTGTTGGCAATCAAATGATCAAGGTTTATATTAAAAATAAATAATGTATAAAATCTTAAAGTGTTGTTCACAAGTTTCATGTGAGAAACAAGAAGCCTTTTTCTGTTTGGGATTTGACGGTGCAGAAATGAATAAGCACAATATCACTGTGGGTAGCACCGGTGCCAGGGACGAGACTTGAATACAGGATCACCTGCCAAAGAATATTTGGAAGCAGATAATTGGCTTTCACAGTTAAGTATCCATTTCACATTCTTTTATCTCTGTTACAAACAGAGAACAGGTTCTTCCTCCTCTTCATTCATCGCCCAGTTTTCAGTAAAATGAGATCATCCCTCATACTGTAGTTTGGTTTTGAGCTTATTTTTCATGGACGGTTTCATAATTTTACATGTGATAAACAAGAGAGACCAACACAAGGTCAAGTGATTTGACCTTTCCATCTCTGGAGGAATTTCATATATTGCTGCTACAGTATATTGGATCGGTGTTAAGTTTCCAAATCATCAGGACATTTCAGGTTCAACTGAAAATGTGATTGATGAGTTGCAGTAAGTTTGGTAGACACGTAGTCAGTCAGTCAAACTCAGAATGCCAGTAAGTCCTATAGTTGAGCTGTGGTTGCAAAGAGAAATACTTTTGTACAGCTGTGCAGTAAGTGTTTGTCTTCACCTTTCTGTCTGCTGCATCCGACTTCAACACAAATATTCTGGAAACGCTTCCCAACCTGTCAATACAGTTACTGCCTGCATTTGTGTGCCATTTGAGTTACAGCTTAAATCCCAGCCAGACTTTGAGTCACCAAAGTATCTTAACAACTGTTTAATTGATTGTCATGAAATTAGGTGCAGACGTTCAAGGTGCACAGAGGATGAATCACCTTGGTGATTGTCTTGAAATGTCTTAACAACTATTACAACCCAGTAAAATTTGGTGCACACATTTATGTTCCACTGAGGATGAATTGTAAAAACGTTAGTGATCCCAGTGAAGTCACAATTTCGGTTTGTCTGATGCTTTGGTTTATGACCAAATGCCTGCAAAAGTAATAAAGTTCTCTAGAATAGGATGTGAACTTGGTAAATATTGTGTCTGCTAAACATTGTCATTGTACGTTAGTAGCCTCACAGAACATCTAGCTGATGGACTCATAGTCTTGCAAGTTGCAACCAAATCAGATGTCTGGGAGTGTTGCAATATAATTTGTAGAATGTGTTTTCTTCTTGTGCATGAAACATTTGTCACAAGTAAAATAAATCCAGCTGACCCACAGGGGCCACGCTGCTCTGTTCAAACAGGAAAACAGTGAAACGTGGCGATTAAGTAATTTCGGAGACGAGATTGCACATGAATGACATTAGTTTACTCAGTCACACATGGGAAAACTAAAAATAAACTAGTGGTAATTGGTGCACACATTCCTAAGATTCTTTACAGACCAAATGCTTATTCAGTCACATAATCTCACTTTCCTTTGGCAAAGGAGCATCACGTGATCAGTCCATAAATTAGCAGCAAATGATATTTTATCTAATATTGAAAAAATGAGTCTGCACTAGAAAATCAAAATAGCCTTCAGTCAGATAACGTGCATGTGTTTTTCTGACCACGGCTTTTGTTCACAGACCTTGAATATGACTGTGCAGGCAGCTAATGGGTTTGGGGGGCTGGTGATGTACTGTGGCTGTGGGTAGATCCCTGTAGGGGCAGAGGTGTTTAATTATGGGCTTTCACATAGCCTATGTTTAGTCTGGCTCATCCCGAGTGTCTGTTTGACAATGAAGGAAGCCTGAGAGTGCTGAGGAATGATGAGTTCACAGGCTCCTGCGGCTTCTTAGAATTAGTTCGAGGCTTTTTGATAATAAGAGATTAGGGCCAACAGGTATGTAGGCTAAACAAAGTTAACTTTTAGTGCGGGGTGTGTGTCGAAGTGTGTATGTGTGTTACCCATTTTCACGTTTTCATTTGTAGCGCCTTGTTCAGTACAGCTATGGGAAATGTCCGGCAGTGAAAACACACAAGCTCATACTTCCACCATTATTCATCCTGTAAACAAGGTAAAAAAAAAAAGTGACAAGAGCCTTGAAAAAATGTGTAGAAACAGAACATTTTTTGACAGTGAGCTGTAAAAAAAATGATTCAGTGAGCAATGAGAGGCAAGTCTCCTCCTCAGCATCGACATATAAATCTCAGCAGGACAGTCCAGGAGGTGACCTCTGCATTTTGCTGCTGTTTCATGAACATGTTTCACTGGATATTTAAAGAGATTTTTCCCCCTCCCATTAATCATTCCCACGGCTGTCAGAGGTCGCTGCTCATGTAAATTGCAGCGCTTGATTTAACCAAGTTTTATCACTTGCTTGATTAGAGCGACGTTAATAAATGAAAAGCTGTGCACACTTATCATAACTCTCACTCTCAGGGTCAAGACACTGCAATCAGAGGTTTCGGCGTTAAAGCTTTGGTGGCTTAAATATTGGCTTTGATTAGTTTTGAATAGGTCTGCCCTTCATACAGTTCAAGTCCTCGCACCCCAAGTAGGAGGAGGGATGTGCCGACGCAGAGGCTTGTTACTTTGCAAGCATCTCAGTAACAGGATGCTCAGCAGTGGCATTTGCTTTGTCAGTGATGAATCATGCGTCAGGTGTAAACAACGGTGTTTAATGAAATGTTTGGGGAAGGCGCAGCCAACGTGACCGATCGATATCTGTGTCTGCGAGTCTAATTTAGCATGTGATTTATCGTGGCGAACTTCCGAGGGTCCGACCTGCTCACTAAGCCCGGGGGGTGTCAGCTGGGTGACGGGTTTGCTGACGTCATGTTTCACGGGGATCTTATAATCTCAGCTTTTCGCACAGTCAGTCACACTCTGAGAGAACGGGAGAAAAGTGGTGCTGCTTGGCTCCCCACCAGGACAGGATGTGGAGCAGAAGCTGCATCAGATAATACCTCCTGCTGAGAGTGCAGGCAGCCATTGGTCCATCTGTTCTCCCCTCTGAATCACTGTTCCCCAAATAGAAAGCTGCTGTCTCGCCACTTTATATATCTCAATTCTCCTACTCACTTTTTGTTAGAGGTGTTAAGTTTAATGATCAAGTTTCCAGCACATGAAATAAGTTGATCTTCATTTCAAGGACGGAACGTGAAATATCTTCTACTTCATGCTGTCAGCTGTCAGTGTAAAATCTTTGGAAGCATCAGTCAATATATCTTTGAAAGTAAGCTGTTCACCAGATGAATTTGAAACTAGTACGTCATCAGCATCAGCAGGATTTATCAAGAAACTGTGATTGTGTCTATAGTAAAAAAAAAAAAAAACCTTTCATCTCCTTGCTCTCTTCCTATGACTTATTTTTGTATCTCTTTCTTCCAGGTTACCATCATAGCCTCCCGTCATCTCCATACTCCACTGGTCCTGAGGGTCAGCGGTTACCTTCATCTGGGACGTTGTCGTCAGAGTTCCTCAACCAGGGCGTCCCCGTAAAGATCTTGCTGTTGGTGTGCAACGCGGCAGGAGCGGGCCAACATGCTGTTAGGTAATGATATCAATTGACCCTTTCACGAAATCCTCTGCTCCTAAACAGTGATTGTCAAATCATAATTTATCAGCCAAAACCAGGCAAGGCAGACCAAGCTTTGAGATTCTCCACACGTTGAAGTGGTGTGTGTGAGGCTCTGATAAGAGTGATACTCAATCTCAAGAGTCAAGGCTGGTGGGTTTTTTTCCTTTTACAAGGACAAAAGAAGAATTGTAAAGACAAGGATCAACTGTGTGTTTATTTCTAACATAAGCTGTTACGACTATTTGCTATAGTAACCCAGCATTATGTCCAAAGCCAAGGGGCATGTCATAAACTAACTACGGGTTATGTTCGAAAAATACCTGTTCGGGACTGGAACATCCACCCTGTGGTAGCCATGCTGCTACTATTTAAGAAGCTGAGCTGACGTTGGCAGATCTGTCCTGCTCTTTATCTCATTTTGGGACGATAAAACTCGAGCAATTGCAGTCAAACATGCATCGGGTAGTTTTTTGTCGCTCTGACCTGCACCACACATGAACTATGTGTCTTATCGGGTGAAAATGAGGACTTCTGCTTCAAACATTCATTCTTTCAGCATTATGTCATTTATCTGATCATATGTATGTTTCTCATCTTAAAACAAGTCAACTTGAGACAAAGCTTTCAACCAACTGACGGACTTTTAGCGTAAGCATCCGATAAATTCTGCTTGCAACAGCTGTCATTTCAGCCAACAACATTGACTACGTCACCGAAAAAATGTGAATCCTGATTTCATTTGCTTCCATGGGAAAGCAAAGACCCATTGTTTAAACAATTGCTGCAAATTTCAGGAGGTAATTCGACCAGAGTTATCACTGTAGGCTGCACATGTGCCTTGCGATAATAGAAAACTTGACAGGTGTAGTAACAGAACCTTGAGGAGGAGATGGAGCAAAATGTCAATATGTAGCCTTTGACTTGATTGTCAGTCCTTAAGGTTTTTATTGGTTTCGCTGCGAACAGCTTCTCAGCAGATGTGAGCTCGACGTGCAGTTGCCCAGTCCGTATATCTGCCCTCGCTCTGGTGAAGTACGTCAAGGTCATGTTAGCTCCCTGCTACAGAAAGGGCTCACATCTCACTGCGAGATGAGTTTCAGAATCAATCGACTGAGGAATCCGACATCTGGCACGACGTCGAGATCAGACATTCGTCTCCCTGACAGAGTCCAGAGAGATCAATATAGGTGAGCTCGCCAGCACGGCTGTGGGAAAGTCCAATCCCATCCACGTCTCAGTTTCTCCTTCAAACGCCTCACCGTCGTCGATCAAACCACCCACCTATCTCGCTCTCATCAGATGACAGCTGGAGGACTCATCTGTGCCAGATAAATGACATTGGAGTCACATACTTGTTTCTCGCTCTGGTTGTGTGTGGAGCAGCATCACAGGTGCGTTTTCGGAAAATCAGCAAAGTGTGAAAACTCTCGGTTTTGCCGGTTTGTTAAAGCAACAGATAGGATTTCCGAGAGTTTTTGTGTGATGCCCAAATGTTCACTGTTTTTGCATTACTTCATAATAATTTGATTTGGTGACATTTTACTTCATCTTGATTCTGATTCTTATGTGGAGGGAAGTGGAAAACAAATATAGGTCACTGCATACTCAGAAGTGGATGTAGGATTTCATTGCATCCCATCAAGGGAAAAAAGTATAAGCTCAGACTTCTAAATGTATTCACTGCATTTTCTTTAGGATGGGGGAGTTGAAATATTCACTGTGGGAATGAGGAGCTGGGGAGTTACTAACAACGTTATATGGCTTTGAAGTCCATTTGTCACAAACCAAACCACACAACAAAGAACTGAATTGTCTCTTGCTCCACAGCAGTTTCCACCAGAGTTAACTCATTTTCTGTCTCATTTTGTCGTGTATATTGTCTCTTCCTGCGTCTCGGTCGCTGCAGCTGTCGCTCCTCAGCCACCACAGAATGTTAATAGTTACCATCCTGTATAGTTTTCCAGCCTAATTTCTTTTGCAAATCTCCATGTTTTTTTGATGATGTCATGGGAAAATTGCATGAGTGAACATGTTATGTTTCAATGTCTTTAAGAATCTAAAAAAACAACACAAAAAGCAATGACAAAGAAAAAAATAGTTCCTTTACAGATGCAACAGCGGTTTACCCTTCGATCCCTGATCTACAGTTTTATAGCTCCCCATCGTCATTTACTGTGTATGTGCCTTCGTTTGTTTCCCTCTGCACATGCGTACTCACTCAACACTAATAAATCTCAAGCATACAATGGAAAGCTGCCCTCAATTAAATGTGCATTATCATCAATCTGTCATGTGATCTGTCTTTTCAAAGAGATGCTTGTTCCCCGTCCTCATCAGCTATTTTCACTCCTTATTCTCTCTCTGTCCTTCCATAGATGTGCTGTAATGAGAACTCATGCCGATTATGTCAATAAATGATTATTTACATTACAATAGGATGAGGAGACATGTGAGCCGGTCAGGGCTAATGTCGAGCTGCCGTTTTAATCTCTGTCTGTTCCCGTTCAAGGTTTGGACCTCCATTCCTCATGAGGGAGGACCGGTCTATTTCCTGGGACCAGCTGCAGCAGAGCATCCTCAGCAAGCTTTATTACCTGATGATCAATGGAGCTCAGGCGCAGGTACTGGACGGCTGCTAATGATAACGTGATAATCGATCCACATAAGAAAATTCAGAGTTTTATCAAAGCACAGTGCCAGAAGCTGGTGTCACTGACTCACATACACACTCTTTAGCAGAGCAGATGCTTTAACCCATGTCCTCCAGTTAAACCCTGCCTGCCAGCTGGTGATGATTAGTTCACATCCAGTCAGTCATGAAACTCAAGGGATCTTCAAGTTGATGCAGTAGGAAACACAATCATGTGCTATAAGGACAAAAGATGATTGAATTAGTTCTTCTTCTTTTTTTATTCACTGTAACTACAATAGAAAACAGAGTTGGGCTGAAGTTGCAGCACAGCCCTGTGTAATAAGTCAATAGAAATTGCTCCACGACGCTTGTAAAACTTACATTTAATAGCCGTGTCGCGTGGGCGGGCTTGTTCTGAGTACCGGCTGGAGGCAGAGAGGGGGACATGGTTCCCTCCTGCCGTGCCGGCTGGCGCACCTGTTCAGAGACAGGTTTATTGGCTCGGGACAGAGCAAAGCATGCCCACACAAGGACACCGTGTAGTACAGGTGGGAGAGCTTAAAGCACCAGCTGGAGGCAGAGAGGAATTGGTTTCCTCTCGCGGAGCCCACTGGCACGCCGTACCAGAGTCGGGTTAGCTGGTTCGGGACGCTCGTTCTCTTGTCCCCAGAGTGACACTTACATTTAAAGAGACACATATGTGGCTGTCCTCTTCTGTCATCCAGGCCATTTCCTTTTTTTTGTCTATTATTAAATGTGTAGATTGTGGACAAAGCTACTCTCTCTGTCTGGAGAACCTGGTTCAAAACCATTTCTGCGACTCTGTGGCAGAGTCATGTTTGTCCAGGAAACATTACCTTTGTCCACTCATCTGCCAGCGCAGTAGACTTATTAGTCTGCTGCTGTGCCGGTGTCTGCTCTGCCCTCTTTAGCGTCAGTATTAAGAGTAAATATTGGGCTTTCTCAGGAGGTTAAAGCTCTTTTTCAGTGAGGGCTGTTTAACAGACTCCAGTCTCGGGATGTTAATAAGGAGTTCTTCCCTGAGTGTACACAGGATGGAAACTGACAATGAAAAAGGATTTTGAAATAGGGGAATAACTCCACAGTTACAAGAAAGCAATTCATAGTAAGCTGAATGCTGATTAGAAGCTATTCTGTGAACTGCAGCTATGAAACAAGAGTGGAAACTAAGCATCTTTACGCTGAACTCATCACCGAGGTCATGAACAAATTCATTATTACAGCTCTGAAAATGAAAATGCAGTTATCAGTTGTGATGCTGAATTGTCAATCATCATGCATTGTCATATAGGAGTAAAGGCTACTGTTCACTTTTAGCTGTGATCGTTTGATAAACACACAAAATGCTGCAGTTTGACAGATTCTTCCATCTTATATGTTAATAAACCTTTTTATTTATATGCTCAAACAATTACAGATTGGACCTTTTAATATTTAATTTTTAATATATTTTTATATACGATTTCATTCTCACAATGTAATCATAATATATTTGCATATATATTGCTGTGTGTGCTAATGAGACTTGATTGGGTCAGAGGGTGAGTTGTTGTTGATGCACGGTAACAAGAAGTACGGTGGGTTTGTTTAACTTGTCGCTGCCGGTGTGACTGATGTAAAACATGGGACATGATGATAGAAATGCAAACATCAGCGCTTGCTTAGATGCACCCCTGCTGTACGTTACTGTCAAATCAATTATTTACTTCACTCAAGCCAAAGGGTTTATTGTCTATCTCGTCCCTGCTCGCTCACTTGCGTGTACACTTTCCTGTGTTTCAGCATATGATTGTGTGCATAGCATCATGTAGCCAAACAAAATTCTAATCAGCGTCTCTCTCTTTGTGGAGCCAGCTATCACACAACTGCACTAAAGAGCCATGCAGAGCATCGGTTGTTGACCAGCTCGCTACGTATTACTCAGTGTTCTTTGAGAAGTGCCAGGAGAGAGAGGGAGGACGAGAGGAGTCAGGTGCAACGTTTTCAGTAACTCTGCTGGAGCTCTCTAGTCTCCTTTGTGCCCCATGCTGTCAGCCATTTAATTAAAACCGGGCTCGTACTGTATAATCAGTTTGTCGGAGCCTACCTCTGCCAAGAAAAGGAGCAATGCTCAGAGCAGATGTTTGCTCTAAATCTTTCATCTCGACAGAATCTGTAGTTTTTCTTGCATCAATGAATTACACTGGCAAGTGGATTTTTTCCGCCTCCGTCTAATTTTAGCGTTCGGTGAAGATGCAATTCGAGAACAAAAAAAAAGTCTCTCTGACAGCCATTTTTTTCCTGCTGCTGACATCGCTTGACATCTTCATTTTAACAGGGGCTGGCTTGATGCTCGCTAAAGCACACCTAGCGATGCAATACGCCGCAGTACACTGATGGATGCACATTCATCTACAGTACTTTAATTCAGCAGTCAGACAGGCGTTCATGCACGTTCACACCTTCTCTAGTTAGACGTCTGGTGCAAACTTGGAAAAAGGACATTTTTGTGGGGAAGAAAGCGATGTTGGAGCATTTTATCACAACAAACCGAGAGTGATACACTGAATGTAAATCTTTCTATGCACGCACACAATGCTCAAACTCACAGCATAATGGGACACTGTGTTTTTTGCATGGGTTGTAATTGGAGATCTTTTGCCTTGTCGGGCACAAACAATGCCACAACAATGCCTCGCACCAGCCTCGCTGAACACAAAAAGTGATTAACCTTGGATGAAAGCAAGCCCGAGGATTTTCTCATGGGGAAACGTTAAAAACATTCCCCGGAGCGCTCACGCTCATGGGCTCCTCCGACAGGATGCCGGGATGACTTTTCACAGGTTTTCTCCTCTTCGTCTCAGCAGTCACGCTGACGGGGGGGGCGACGTCGCTCAGAGCCTGGCCAGATCTCACGTGCTCGTTTGTTCATTTTTCTTCTCACATATTAGTCATTGTTACTGCCACATATCCTTCTTCATCTGCCTCTCCTTGGTGGAAAATAAACATGCACATACAGATATATACGTACATGCACGACACAATATTTCAATTTCGCCTGAACCTTAAAATTGACTGTTCATTGAATCCCATCCCCATAAATTATTGCTTCATGTGTCAAGCTTTCTATTATCGATCTGTGTACAATCGTAACAATGGCAGATTTATCCCTTGAAATTCTAGTAATGCAATGAATGACTTGAGACAGTTGATAGATTTTAAGCTTACATTAGCTTTATGAGTTGGTCGACAAAGCCATTTCCATCAGACTTAAAATGTTTCCAGCATTGAAAAGTTTAGAGAATCTTGTAAAAGGGTCTTAAATGTGGCTACATACATGGGATCGCACTTGAAGACTAGCACAAAAACTACATGTCCCAGGTAAAACATAGAACTAGTAGTCCTGGTGTTATGGTTGTGGTGTTAAAATGTGAGACCAGACAGTTTTCTTTATTCTAACATAACTGTTAGACAGAGGTTTCATTTATGCTGCATTGTCCAAATTTTCGAACACTGTCTTTTCCTTTTAACATTACAAAAAACAAAGGATTTTTGGATGATGACTAATCAATGTCTTTGTGAATGTAACACAATCATGGATATCAGGTTTGACTGAGGTTGAGTGTAAACTTCCTGAAATCCAATAGCAAGAGCAAAAGTTACCTATAATCAATAAGTAATGTTAGGACCAAGTTGCACAAAGTGGGGAAATCCTACAGAGTGGATGTACTAGTCATGAATGTCACAAACTCATCTAGTCTGAAATGCGCCTGGCCTCAGAAGTATCGTTGACAGGCCTGTCATGGACCCGAGCTATGATTGGAAAATCGCTGAATCGCCAAATTCTATCTAATGCATACACCTGGTGGATCCTCTTGTTGAAGCACTGTGTAGAATTTGCAAATACAAGCCTTTGGAGGGTGTGGAAACGTAGTATCATATTTTAAAGTTGTTTTTGAAACAGTGTTTCAAGGGGGAAAAAACCCTATTCCTGAGAAGTCTTTGGGTGGTCTTCACATGCACACACAAGCCTTTCACTGGAACTCACTGTAAGCCCGAGCAAGTCTGTAATGAAAAGAAAACTCATTTTCAGTTTACACTTGTCATCTAGCATTACAGGTTGTTTTTTTTTACACGGCAGATTTAAAACACAGAAAAGTAGACGAGTTCCCTGGAAAAGCACCACAGGGAAGTTTGACACCTGTGGTGTCCACAAACACACAATGCTGAAACGCTGAAGAGAAGATAATATGGTCTTAGTTACACGACTCGAGTACACAAAATGAGGGCATGATGCAAAATGTTACTTGGACATGAGAACGAACTGCTACAGCACTTATATATCTTATAAACAGCATCTTGCGTATGTGAGGCAGCAATTCAGAAGCATTGTGCAGCTCCCCCTCAGGGTTATGCATTCCACTGGGCTCATGCGTTCAGCATATCAATATTGTTGTCTGCTCTGGAGCGCTCCTCGTCATCAGAAAGATCCTGCTGGATCGAGCTTTCCTCGCAGGACTCGGAGTGGGTGTTTGTGTTTGAGCTCAGGCGGCAGCTCGGCACTGGATTTCACTGGAGCGAGAGGAGTTTTCATTTTTGCAAAGCGCTCCTTCGTTCCTAAAGCACCTCAGATCTAAGTGAATCTCAGAGTAATATGAGCACGCTTCAAAGGAGGACAAAAGGATATTAGTACCTTATTTGTTCTCCTTTTTCTTCTCAACTTGGGCTTTCCACTCCAGTTGAGAATCATATGAGAGAGTCGCCCGATTATCTATGGTTTTATTAATATTATTGTTTTCTGTAACATGATGCTTTGAATGCAAACAAAACTTTACCATGTTGAGGTGCCACGTGTTGGTTCATGCTGAACGGCTGTGAGCTCAAAATGTCAGGCGCAGGTCTCGGCCTACATTTCATCATGGCCCACTTTGTTCTCCTCTGTCTTTTTGTTGCTTCAGCCTGTTCGCTGTGAAACTGTTAAATATAACCCCAGAGAGTGTGAAAATATGCCCGTGTTTGTAGAAAGTCCCTCCCAGTTCAGCAGTTTTTTCAAATAGTTTTGAACAGCTGTCCAAGAGCCAGTGGAGCCCGTGTGGACGAACAGCGCGACGATCAACACATGCCAGCGACAAGTGACTGTCAGTAAAAATGTCAACAAAGGAAATCTTGGACTTTTTTTGGAAGTTTTGAAAAAAAATGTTGGCTGTAAACACTGATTTTTAGCGTTAAATGATAATTCCTTTCTGATGGGTTTGGCCATGTGGTGTGTGCCACAAAGACAGATGAATAAATAGAAATGACTAAGGTAGGGACAATAAATGTGAGAAGAACTTCCCCCATTCATATGATACAAGTGTTTGAAATAATTCTTTGCTGCTGTCACCTTGTTGATTAACTCTAAGATAAGGCCTGAAGTCCTATAGACCTGCCCTGTTGTATGATGGGAAGACAGAAGTTGTTGTGCCTCTTGAGACAGAGAATATTAGTGAAAAGAACCTGAACCTGGTCTGAAAAAATGTTTGAGCTGATGCACCAGTGTCTGTTCAGAACATCTTCATTTGCTGTAAAGCATTCTCTGCTTTGATCCAAAGGGACACATCAGCACTTGCAGACCATATGAAATTTAACTTTGGTAGTTAGTCTTCTTTTGCACACACATATTGGATTCATAAAACCATTTCAGTCCACATTTTTACGGCCCAGAAGTCTCTAAATTGAGCAGTCATTTTGACTGATCACAGTAAAAGTTATGAGAAATGTTGCTGCCGCCGCTGCTTCTTCTTCTTCAATATCCTGAACTATGTGTTCTCATTTTGCCATAATGAAACCATCTCATCATAGTTATGCAAAACCAGGATGGGTGAATAACACCACAAAACTGCAAGCGTCGACATTTCTCATAACGCTGGTGAATCAGTGTGTGGTGGCAGTGCTCATTTTCGACCTTAACAAGACTTAAGAATCTGCAGCCGTGCTAGAAGCTCTGTGAAGCTGTATTTAAGCACAGAGGTGTTTTGAGCTAAATGCTAGTGTCAGCATACAAACATGCTCACAGTGACAATGCTAACATGATGTTTAGCAGGTATAATGTTTACCATGCTCAACCATCCTAATCTAGCAAGTTTGCATGCTCAAATTTGATGCACAAAACAAAATGTACAGCTGAGACTGACCCGAATGTTTTGCCAGAATTTGGTCATAAAAGTGCTGAGTAAACTGAAATGTTAAAATCTAATAATGGCTCTAAAGGATCACTAAAGTGATTGGAAATCATCCTGAGAGGAACACAAATGTTCATGACAATTTATCAAATAGTTGTTGAGACATTTCTCTAAAAAAGCACAAATGTCAACCTCATGCTGGTGCTAGAGGAAACATCAGGGCATAACAAAAGTCAGTAGGGTTCATCCTCTGGGGACCATGAAAGTCTGTACCAAATTTCTTGGCAATCCATGCACTAAATGTTGAGATATGTCAATCTGGAGGTGGTTGACCAACCAACCAGCCAACAGTGACATTCATAGTGCCAATGTGACTAACATGGCTAAAAAGGTGAAATAACATAGTTTAGTAAACCTGACAGAAAATGGAAAAGCCACCACAGTACAGCCTTGAATAGTTTATGTGGGTGCGTATTTGTCAGTCCAGTGAAGATGCTGATCAATGAGGTACCAGCATCTTTAGGGATTAGACCATGTATCAAGTCCGACCAGTGTTTTTTAGTTATTTGTTCAACTGTGATCAACTAAATCAAAGTGAGGATCCACAATGTTTAAAACTTATAGTATTTGAGGACAGGATATATGATCCTGAAAGTTTAATGTCAGTGGCTTTACAGAGTTTTTGTTGTGCCCCTCTTTCAGAACACCAGAGTGCTGTTCAACATCCGCGTGGTGGGAGGATCAGCGTTTTACAGCTACCTGTCACCTCAGGACGGGCGGCCACTTTACCACCCGGCCGTTGACAGGTGAGGGTGTCGAAAAATGCACAAAACATCAAGTTAATTCTGGAGGACTGATGTCACACACACACACACACTAACGCACACACACACTCAGCTGATCAGCGTGAGCTTGTGTTCTCCCAACAAATTCAGACAAATCCTGCTGTTCTGGATGTGTTAATTGATTTTTTCCCCTTCCATCACCAGAGCTCCCCATATATATAAGTGGCATTTCTTAACTTTTATTAGCTTTTGTTCTGCACAGTTTGGGAGGGTGTTGATTGCGCTCCCTGCTGAATCTTGAATCCTGAAAGCCTGTTATGCCAAATAAAAGTGTCTAAGCATTCAGACAATAAAAGGTCCTGTATCCTGTGACGCAAGTGTGTCTGACAGGAATGTTTTGGACGCATTTTTAGAGATACACATCCTCGTATATCCTGCAGGTAAGATATGTTTCTGCAGGTGCAAACACTGTACGCACGCAGTCCAGAGTGTGTGTTATTGTCTCAGCTGGCCGTTTGGATCCGACATTCTTCTATTATTAGACCAGAGGATTATTCGATTATTCCTAATGTGTTATTTTGTTGTACAATTATTGGTTTTGTGGTCAAAAATTTTGATGCCAAAATGACCCAATGTTCCCACAGGCTCATTCAAATTTAATCTAATGCAATCAATTTTAATGCAATTTAAATCTGCTCTAATCTAATAAAGTCTTGGGAAAAGGCTGCAACTAGAGGCAGGCAGCCAGTTACTGAAGATACACTGACATGAAAACATGATACACACTAGCCTGACTGTTAAAGCTGCAAGGTCCAGCAGTTTTTGATGATTGGCACTGTCTACACGTGCGTCGAAGTTGATGTTTCCATGTGTATTAACTGTAAAGGTAAAAAGAGATTTTGATGCGTTTACCGAAATGTGCAGACGTTTTATCCCTTTTCTCAAATGCCTGTCTGATGGCTTTTACTTGCAGAAGTGAATTGCTGTTTAAAAAGAGGCCTTTTGGCAAGGTCTTGAAAGGACTTCCATTTATGTAGTTGCTAAGAACAGTTCATTCATTCAGAAAATGGTGCTGATGGGGGCAAATGCTTTTGAAATCTTTTGAGACGCAAATGTGCTGCGCGCTGTATCGTAGGAACTAATGTAATGATAGTGTTTGAACTCTAATGATTCAGAAATATGCTCTGTTCCCGAGTCAACCCACATCAAACGGTACAAGAATGTACACGTGCGAGTGTTTCAGTCTGCCGTTCACCCTTGTCAACCTCTGTAGACTCTCTGTGTCTGTGTGTAATGTCATATACATCACTGTTTCTTACACGAGAGGTCATGTAATCTCTAATATGTACTTACAAATTGACTTGTAATAGCTCATTTTTAGCCACGCTGGTTGCAGAGCTCTATAGATGGCAATGTCAATTTGTGCAAATTTTGGATGGATTGAGATGAAATGTGGTGCAGACACTGTGACTTTGGTAATCCCCTGAGTTTTTTCTCAAGTGTCACCATGAGGTTGCCTCTTGAAGTCTCTCAAACTGTCACATGGATGAATTGTAAAAACTTTGTTGATCCTTTAATTTTTCTTCTACTGCTTTATTAAGTCACAATTTTGATGTCCCCTACAGATAGCTACAGAACTAATGACATTGCCATCAGCCTCACACACTGCATTTTGTGGTTAGTGCTAATTAGCAAACGTTAGCATGATGACACATTAAACTAAGAAGATGAATATGGTGAACATTATTCCTGCTAAACATCAGCGTGTTAATGTTGTCACTGTGAGTATTTGTTTGTTTTGAACATTGTGTTTTTATTTTCCAAATATATAGTGACCCGCATCATGTAGTCTTCACAAAAAAAGCAGAAAACTCCTTCAGTCATTATCAGCGTGTTAGTATGCTGATATTTTATTATATTTTGCAGAGTATGTTTTTAATCATGTTCTCTATTAGTCATGTGAATAGTGTTGCTTATATCATGGTTCAATGAAAACTGTGTTGACAGGCATGAAGTGTTTTTGTCCTGCTTCTTCTCTTTGTACCAAAAGATTTCTTTGAAAGTGTGTTTCAGGTGCTCGTGGACTTAAGTTGTACATTCCCTTGTTTTGTTGTCCCAATAGCACCCTAAAATATCCAAAGTTGTATTTGTACAACTTGGTGAGAGTGATGGACCTTTGAAACAAACATAATCGCAATTCAAGACCCACTTAATAGCTTTTTCCTGATCTTGATCAACCACTTCTCACAATTTGATCTGATGACCGTGAGATGCATTTGAGAATCCTGGAAGAAGCGACTAAGCAGACTTTGAGTTAGGATCAATTTGTTGTGGAGTATACCTTTATATTGTACTGTAGCTTATAATGCATGCGTTTACCTAAAACATGCACAAATGAATCTTGAATACAATCTGACACCCTCACTCTCTCTCACACAAAGTAAGCTGAAAGCAACAAGCAAATATGATCCAATGCTGCTTGGACTGTAGTAATGCTGACACATAGTGGTTAAAAAGCCTCAATACAAGTGTGCCCAAATGATTCTAATAAGGTTGTTGGCACCATACATTTACTGCATGGAATAGAAGTAGATATAGAAATAAAAGAGGTAATGTTAAGCCAGAATTTGTGCAGATGCTCCTTCCGCTACACAGGATGACCTTTCACCTTTTGTCTTCTAGAGCTCTGAAGCTCTGTGGTTCAGGAGGACCTCCACATGTGAAGATCATCATTGAGTGGGAGCACAGAATCAAAGACTGGTCAGTTCACCGTCTCACCTAAATGTTTTTCTCTATTAACATGACATCAAACTAATTTCTGTATGTTTTTATATGACCATGTGTTTGTGTCCTGTGGCCTCAGCCTGTTTGGTAACATTCAGGAGGAGGTGGTGAAGGATGCAGAGAGCGTGAGGAATCAGCAGCAGCAGCACGTCCAACAGTACAGCTGCACCTTGGATGAGTGCTTCCAGCTGTACACCAAAGAGGAACAGGTAGTCAGTCTGTTACCGTTTGATACCAGCAACAAGTTTCTCCATTAAGAGCCACACGTTCCGATACAGAGCCTTCTGAAGCCAGACCTAATCAACTCGACCTAATGTCATCTTAATACTGTTGTTGTTAATATTTCTGCAGAGTAAGCAAATTAAAATGACGTATAACATGTTTAAGTTCTTAGATGAATGAAGATGAACGTATAGAGAAAATAGACAATGTAAGATTAATTTAGACAAATAATAATTTGTATAAACAAACCATAAAATGATTTAAGGCGGTCTGTATTGTTGTCTCTATGAAAGGCACCATGTGGAAAATTTGTTCGCACATTTCTGAAAATTGCAGAGTGCACTAATGAATATGGACAGCTGGTGGCTGCAAAGGCAGCAATATGAGAGTTAAACTGGCAAAGATGAGAAAAATGAAAACCGTTTTTAGCATATTTCTTAGGTGAAATGATGCACACAATGGTTTGTCGAGGAAAAACTATAGAAAAAAAATATCTGTGGACAAAATAGGTCATTGTGTCGATCCCACTAACATAATAAGCGCTTCATTGGACTCTCTCCTCAGGCTGCGTAGTGAGCAGTGAAACAGACAGACGGAGTAAGACAGGTTTTCAGTCGGCTAGTGCCATCA
Organism: Holacanthus passer; assembly: GCA_025331565.1. Classification (NCBI taxonomy): domain Eukaryota; kingdom Metazoa; phylum Chordata; class Actinopteri; family Pomacanthidae; genus Holacanthus; species Holacanthus passer. Next base: position 575,616 of record JAFREQ010000043.1, read on the forward strand.
TGTAGAGTGATTCAACACCAGCAGTTGTCATGGAAAAGCGTCCATTTGTTTCAGTGCTGCTCATCAAGAATCAGTCTGTCAGACAGGATTGTTACTTTAGTACATTTTTGGTTAGTTTAACAACAGCCTTTCCAGTTTCTGTTTAGTTATGGTTCAGTTTCAGTTGGAGGTTAATCAGAAAAGAAATGAGGTGTTCTGTGTTGTATGGCCCAGTGAGAGGTTTATATGTTTTTCTTTCTTTTCTTTCTTTTTTTCACATGTAAATGCAAGTGACAGCCCACTTTAAAGTAACTTTGTAATTTTGTCATTTTAAAATAGAATGTAAACGTGCAAAATTGACTACAATTACATAAAGTGGTGGTTGAGTTTGAGAGTGAGAAAACTATTCATGAAATTTGACAGATGCAGTCCTTGAACGCATTTTGTGTCTCAGCGATCAAAGGTGATCAGGTTAGTCCACATTGACAGCTGATGTTGCTGGCTGTGCACACTGGCTGTGATATTGCTGCTGCTGTTACCCTGTGTCACCACACAGTGGCGCTGCAGGTACAAGGATGTACCATTCTCTGAATGGGTCAACAAACAATTTCACACTAAATGAGCAAACCTCAGCTGCTCATGTAGTGTTGAGTTGATCATGACTTATTTCAGCATTTTTACACGTATTTAAACATTTTTTCAAGAATCTCAGACACTGCAAATTATTAATAATGTGAATCATAAATATTGCAATCATAATATTAGCATTTCTGTCACAACTTGTAAGTGGAACATTTTTGACATATGAGGGAGACTGTCAAAACAAGTTGCTGTGTGTGTCTCGCTCAACCATAAAAGATGAAAATATAATCTAATACAGACATATTTGTCATATTTCCTGTCTTTTTTGAGTCCAGAGGCCACCTATATTCTCACACACATGCACACACACACAATATGATAAAATACCCATGTGTGCACCGACTGAACATACGCAGTGCGAGTTGTATGTCACATGTGAGTCACTGATGATGCCACAATAGAAGAAAAAAGTAAAAAGAGAAAATCTTGTTCGCATTGTCAACTTTAAATAAGTGACCTTGTTGAACACGGATTTCAAGATGGTAACCAGGGGGAGGCGGGAAAAGTGAACAAAAGTAGTAGCCATGGCAGCAGCTTTGACATGTACACCCTATTCTGCGTGAAGCTAATTAGGGCTGATTAGGTTCAGTCATACATCATTTTCACTAATATGATTCAGGGGAGTAAGAAGCAGAAACACAATGGAGGTTCCAATGTTGATTTACCTGGATGAGTAGCTGGAGTAGAGGAGTGATTTTTTTGAGGCCCTGTCAGGTTGATAAGCAGGCAGACACAATTCTATTCACTGCATTTTTTTTTCTCCTCACCACCAGCTTGCCCCAGACGACGCCTGGAAGTGCCCCCACTGCAAGCAGCTGCAGCAGGGCATGGTGAAGATGAGCCTGTGGACGCTGCCGGACATCCTCATCCTCCACCTGAAGCGCTTCAGGCAGGTGGGAGAGAGGAGGAACAAGCTCACCACCTTTGTGCATTTCCCCCTGGCGGGCCTGGACATGGCGCCTCACATGGTGAACCGGAACCACGGCGCCCACCCGCCCCCTCTCCAACCCGGCTGGAAACAGTCCAGACGACCTGACCTGGCTCCTCTGGACTTCCTGTATGATCTGTATGCTGTGTGCAACCACCATGGAGGGATGCACGGAGGACATTACACAGGTCTGAGTAACTTATACATTCTGAGGAAAGACCTTTAGTAATAATAATGATTTATTTATATAGCAATTTTAAAATGAAAACATAGAAGAAAAAAATGAGTTCTAAAAAGAGATTTCACTCAGTCACACATGTAGGTCATCTCTTTCCATCGCTGCTGTGATCGCAGCCTTCTGCAGGAACTCGGTGGACGGCCAGTGGTACAGTTACGATGACAGCAGCGCTGAGCCGGTTCCAGAGGCAGAGGTGTGCACACGTGGCGCCTACATCCTCTTCTATCAGAGGAGAAACACCATCCCCCCTTGGTCTGCCAGCTCCTCGGTCACCGGTTCGTCCTTTCAATATTCTCTGGAGCGGCTTGTTGTATCAAGTCGCATGGAATCTGCTTTACGTCCTTTTTAACTAAACATAGAAATAAGGGAGGGAATGTGGGAGTGTGGGAGTATCATTACACATTACACCATCGTGATTTGCAGCACGGCCTGCAGAATATATGTTATTTTTTCCCTCTGTTATTTCAGTCAGTGCCAGGATTGTTTGATGTGCTGCAGCAGCATCAGGGAGCATTTTGGGTGTAATCTCTGTTTTTAGCCCGTAAATGAAGGTTCCCAGTGGTTGTAGAGAAAAGCTAACCTGTTCCCAGCAAAGGTGCCCATTTCCTGGAGTCACAAAAGCATTCATTTTTGTGGTTTCAGCATAACGAGGGTATTGGCAAAAGGATGGAAATGCTGGTGATACACATTCGTTCTGCAGCATGGATGCAGAATTGTTTCTTCTCTCTGACTGAAAACTCTCCATTCTCATTTTCTTCTTTTTGCAGGTTCCACCAGCTCATCTGCCTCTGACCACTGGCTGGTCCGGCTGGCGGGGGGCAGTAAGAGGGGCAGCGTGGTGTCAGGAGGACCCATCCCTGGACCTCCGGGGCCCATACAGGCCCCAGAGTCTCCTGAGCTGCCAGTGTTTGGAGACGAACCTCCCAAAACAGCAGAAACAAGTAGGTGTCTGAAGCAGCATGTATAATATTGACACCCTGTTTTTCACCATTCAAGCTTTTTTAATATCAACTAGCAGTAGTAGGAAATGTTGATTTAAGCAACTCTAGATTACATGTCACACCTTTTCCTGTGAATCCGTCCTGCGTGTGAAAATTTGAATCCAGTGCAGAAATGGCAGACTCCACCACAAACGATGAAAAATACTTTATAGAGAGGTCAGCAGAATGTAAACATTTTGAGTGGCTATCGCTAAAAAAATTCAGAAATAAACAGAATGAAAATTGTTGAGTTTATTTTCATGAAACTCTCAAGGATGTAGCTTTAAGTCATCAATTCCCTTGAATAAGCAAGTAAGACCAGCCTCTAGATGTTTTTGCATCAAAGAAATATTACACCCTTAACATTAAACTCATTTTCATGTATATTTTATATATTTGCCTACAATTATGCCAGCGTTCACTAGCTGGCAGTTGCTATCCATTTCAAAACATTCTACAGATTATACTAAATATTTATTGTAGGTATAGTAGTATTGGGTGGGTAGTGGTAATGTGTTGTATGTTGTATGTAACATATATCTTTTCCTCTAGATGGGTTTGAAACCAAGCCGTTTGTCCGTGGGACCCAAGGCAGGAGTGTAAGCATGAGATCACCAACTAAGCCCAAGGAGAATCTGAGCAAAGTTCTGCCACTGCGGTGGTCTTTCGGCTCCAAGGACCGCATCAAACACCCAGCCCAGACCCAGCCCGGAGAGCTGGTGGAGTACCTGGAGTCTGGGCGCCGGCCACGCTGTACCAAAGACCCTATCATAACACTGGTGGCCACCCCACCACAAAGGAACGCCCAGGGAAGAGCCTTTGAAGCAGGACATGACTGCAGCTCGCCGAGCGGTAGCAGTCTCAGTTGTACAGACAGACTCAGCTCCGACATGTGCTACTCCCCCAAAATACCATCGGGGCAGAGCAGACCTTGTGTGGAGAGAAGCATCACCCACTTCTGTAACAGCAGCAACGTCAAGCCCAGGGATTATGGGTCTCTGAGGCAGAGGTCATCGAAGAGAGCGAGGCAGGACCAGGGCCGGACCCTGGACCTTCAGAGAGGGGCCATCCTAATGGGTCACATCAGCCACAGTGCGCCCCCAAGCAGGGATTCCACATTGAGAAGGACCAAGGCCCAGACAGGGGTGACCTCCAGGGCACAGAAAGACTTGTTACAGATGGTCCTTCAGCCTGAGGACAGGAGGGGGCAGAATGGACAGGAGGGCCGCAGCCACGACAGCCTCCTGTCTTTTTTCAAACCCGGTTTCATGAAGAAAGACATTCCAGGGTCGCCGATCAAGGTTCACGACAGGCCTATGAACGGACAGCTGGGAAGACTGGCGAGCAGCAATTTAGCCAAACTGTCGCTCTCCAATGGAACGCTGACCACGGTGGCACCGGAAGAGAGGAAGATTGGCGTCACCCCGAGCTGTGATGGCCATAACTGCAAAGTCCAGCTGGTCAACGGAAAGGCCGGGCATCACGACCTTGTGGACATCAAGCGCGCTCACAGCTCCAGCAACATCCAGACCAAGCTGGATCTGACGTTTCGCAGGTGCGCCTCCCTGCAGAGGAACGGCGATGTGGCGGCCCCTCCAGCCCACCGCATCCTGCTGTCAGACAAGCCTAGCTACGCCACTCTGCAGCGGACTCGATACAGTACCACCTCCCTGGGTAGGCACAGACCCGTCCCTGAGACCTGTTTTTGAACCCGCAGGCTGAGCAAGGTTACTGGACTAGATGCAGAATCACAAGACCTCTTAAGGTTTGGCTAGTGTCAAGCACAAAGAGGAACAAATTAGAGCACAGGGTTGAGGTTCTGCTTCTGGCGCCAGCAATCATAGCTCATCAGCTTTGTGTTAAAATTACTAACTTGGTAAACAAAGAAATAATGACGATGTAAACAGGATTTGATTTGGAAGCTTGCCTGCTGCTGTCAGTATTGTAGTAATTGACAGCATGGCATGAGTTCAGTCTTCAGGATAAGCGGAAGGATTCAAATTGCAGTAAATGCAGTTGTCAATTCTGTGTAAAGCTTGATCTGTTTTATTATGATCATTAATGTTAATCCTACTGAATACCATGTGACTGATGCCTTTGTTTTTTTCTTCATAAGTGCCTCTGTGACAGCCCAGAATGACTGTTGAACACTAGGACCTCTCTACTGATCTCTCCACCCGGCACCCAGAGAAGCTCCCAGCAGGAGGCGTCGCTGGAAAGAAAGTCTATCTTCTCGCTCCTCGTCATAGTACTGTTATAAGTTCTTACCTGTGTGTGTCTTAAACTAAATCTATGCAGAGTTGAATTTACCGAGGAGACATACTGCTGTAATGTGTTTTCTTTGTTCCTCGTTCCGTTTCGCAGAAGCAGTTTACTGTTGACACATGGATCTGGGGGTTTTTTTTTGAGTTTGTGATCAATATTGGAAAAGTGGAGAGCGGCTTGAATTCGCATGTTTTTGAACCCATTTTACTTTTCATAAAACCAACATCTGCTCAGAGGGTAAAAAATCAACGGGGCTGGTTCAGGTGGTGTGCATTGGAACTCATTCAGCTTGTGCAATTTACAGGTAACGGGATAACTCATGTAAAATTTGACGCTGCAAAAAGTACTAACACCTGCACTGTAAATTGGCTACAACAACAAACACAATTTGCTTTGCTATTTACTTTCATTTTCATGTTATATTACCAATACACTTTCTTTCAAACAAATTCCATGTTTTGCTTCCTGACCAGAGATTACAAGTTACTTACCATTAATCTACAACTTGTAAACAACAGATTGATAAACTGTGGGAGAAATTGGAAAACTGTTGGAAAAATCAAATTGTGAAAACCCCTTCCCCTTGAAATTTTTTCCTGCAGTTTGTCTTCTGTGGAGGGATAAGGAAGTTTTGTCTGCATCAAAAAACAGCAGGTGTTACTGTTAACCACCCCTGAAGCTTGCAGAGCAATAAAAGAGGGCTTTTCTATTTCCACCTCTGCTGAGAAAGAATGTGAGTTTATATCTCCTTCATATTAGCTGGGTTTGAATTCTTGCTGATAAAAAGGCACAAGCAAAGCTCAGTTTCAAGCAGTTTTCTCATCTGGGATTGAACAGAGGATTCACAGTTTACACACACACACACACACACATACACAATTATTGTTTCTCTGCAGCCACAGGGATGTAATGAGTCCTCATGGTAATCATGCTTTGTCACATTCACATTCACAAACAGTAATAACATAGCTACCACAGATGGCGAAGCAGTTCGTGCTCCCGCTGCCTGTTCTAATGTGTGTTTAATTCACAGTCGTCAGCCATAATCACAGTTTCTGTATCTGCACAACGCTCTTTTGTTTACTTACGCATTGTAAATTTGTCACCGGGGTTTTCGGGGGAATGTAAAAGCGAGAGTTTGCCTACACTGTAACTGTGTTCACGTTTCATGTTGTGTCCTTTTAACATTGCTGTTTAACAACACTCTTTACCAAAATGAAATGATAGTAAATGAAGGATGTTTCTGAGACGTTATTTGGGGAAATATGGCTAGATTCTATTTTATTATTAACTTTTTTAAAAGTCTACATTTTGTACCTGATGTGTAATTATGTAATTTAAGTACCAGATTAAAAACTGTATGTTTCAGGTTACTGTATAAGGTCAGATTAATTCATACTGTAAGTGGGGTTGAATTGGACACAACACACAAAAGGTCCCTGTACTGGACTGTCTATAATGTCTGCTTAATGTACTGCAAGTTTTATGGATTGCAAATTAAACACAGCTTTTCTCACAAACGGATTGAGCGTAGCTGTGTGATGTGTGAGTGAAGTTTCAGCCTGTGCGTCTCATCATTCTCATCCCAGGTTCAGCTGTGGTATTTTTTAGGATTCAAGGCAGGTGGGCTTCTTCCTTGTTTTGTTTTTTTTGCCTGAAACAAAGTGAAGTGAAGTCAGACTATGAAGAGATTTCATGTGTTTTGAATGAATAGTGTAAATGAAGTGTATGAGAGTAGGTTGAAAGCCAATGGCAAAGGAAGGAAATTGTCAGGGATTTCAAAACGTGGGTGATGATCCTTTAAGTCTAACACCACAAAGGTGCTGGATACAAAAATCATGAATAACAATGCAACATAATCACAGCTCTCTTTTACCTTCATATTAACAACCAACTGCAGATCTTCCTCAGGTAAATACTCACAGTAGGAAACTGAGGGTTATACATAACAAAAGCAGTGACATCGTAATCATCTAATCACATATGTGTCTTTATTGGAAGGACAATGAAAAACTTTAATATGAAAATATAATTCAGTCTCAATCAATGTTCATACAATAAAAAAAAATCATACACTAGTTTTATTTAAGTAATAAGGTGGACAAGACACTAGGGGGCAACAAAAGTCATTTAAAAGCATATGTAACATTTCACATATTCTTAACTATCAAAAACTGTTTTCTGTGATCTACATGTATACATGACCTGAAAAATATATATATATATATATAATATAAAGGCAATGTGTGAGTACAGTCTATTTGCATGAACAGCTATTGTTGATATTGTTGATATTGATTGATTGTTTTTCCTTGTAATAATGACATCCTCACACATGCATGTGATTAGATGACTAAAATGTCACTGGTCATTTTACTGTATCTATATCCCTTATTTACCTCCTGCATTTTCCAGAGGTCAACCTGTAGTGAGCCAATCAGTTCCACGGGTCAGGCTAAACCATCAGGATAAAGAAATAGTCCAGAAGAATTATGTTGAACATATGTTATAATGATTCATTGTTTGATGGATGATTATATGTCCCTGTCAAATCGTGCCGTTCTGACAAACATTGGCAGCTTCAGTATGTTTTTCTCGCTGGTACACACCAACCAACATGTAGACAACAGAAATGAGTGAGTCTGTCTGCAATGTAATGCCAATGTTTCATGATCTATTCTGTCATGATTTGAATTCTCCCAGTTGTCACCATTATGATGTGAAAACAGATTACACTAATAAGATACAGTGTAATGATTTATAGGTTGTTGCAGATGTTTTATGTAAATGAAATGCTGCAGATAATCAGCCTCATAGTTCCTGCACAGAATGCATGCTGGACTATTAGTCCAATGTACTATAGCCAAAACATTAAACCTATAAGAAGCTCATTCTGCTGCTTCAATAAAACTATGACGTTAGCTATTACATTACTGATTGAGCCTCCAATCGGGAGGGGGGGGGTCTGTGTGCACTACTTATTAACGTGCTTATTGGTAACAAAGGCTGTGTTTTGAGAGGCGTTTTAATATGCAAATTAATGCAGCCAGAAGCTCCAACTCAAATCAGATCACCTAGTTTATAACAACCACCTGCTGCTCAAGTAACAAGTTTCTGCTATTAACCTGTTTTCAAGTTACAAGAAGTGTTTACAAGAAGATGCCTGCTACACACGTGCACACCCCTAACATGATGCCCTAAGTCCTGTATGTTGTTCCAATGTTTATTTGGGTTATGAAAGTTATAAAAGAAACACAGACTATAGCCTTTATCTTTATAGCCCCAACCCTGCAGCTCGAGGACCAGACACTCAGCAGGATGGTGGAAAGGGCTGCTGATCAAATGTAGAGTAAAAAAGTGCTTTCACTCTCATATTTCCAGAGGACCTTTCAGAAAATGGAAGCTAACAGAGAGGAGGTGCGCTGGGCAATATATTAATCACCTCACAGAGCCTCTGATGCTTTCTTTGATGCCAGAGGAAGCAGCAGTCAGTATCTTTTTTTTGCAGAAATATCCACTCTCTTTATCACCAGCACACACACACAATACAATAACCTATATGAAAGAGACTGCTGTTTTTTAGAGAGTGGGCTGGTTGGGGGGGGGTAGACAAGTAAACTTCAAACTGACAGAGGCTACAAATGAAATGTCACTTCAAAGCACGTTTCACTTGTTAATTCCTGAAAGTACATTTCCAAGGACTGCAGCCTCGTTCGCTGCTTTTCCTCTTATTCTCTGCACTGAACGTCATTCTCATTTTATCTAGCCGTGATAGACGAGCAGAAAATTCACATCCAATATAGAAAAAACTGACAAAAGTCCTCAACGTGTCTGTTCATGATTTCACATGAAATGGAAGATACCTACATATTGTTAATAGCACAGACTCAATGCATCTCATTCCACATGGTTACAAAGGTTTTGATCAGCCTCGCTGCGACTGCTGACTGGCAGCAGGTCGAGAATCATAATTTTCATTTGACTTATCTCTGCAGACACATGTTCACGTTGTCAAGCGATTCCACATGTGATTTCCATTTAGATCGGCCGAGGGCAAAATGCACCAGGTGACTCGTCTGTTTAATCAGACTTTGACATTAACACATCAGTGTGTCAGGATTAGGCCCTTGAACCGCTCACAAAAAATTTTTGATATCCTCAAAAGCTTAAGCGAAATTGTACAGTTTACTGGCTTATTTATGTGGGTTGTTTTTCTTATTTGTGTGGAAAAGCACTTTTCTAATTTGTTCATCTGTTTGTATAAACTCTAAATTAAATAGTTAAGGAAATACACTCTTTATATTAATTGTCCAGAATTTGATGAGAAGATTGTTACCACTGTACAAAATCAATCTTCTCATCAAATTCTCGACAAAAAAACAGCTGTTTTGTTTTTTAGTGTGTTTTGTGATTAATAAGGGAATAAAATGAAATAATGAAAAAATAAAAAATGTCAAACTATTCCTTCAATTATTTTTGCATCTAGTAATTTATTAAAAGTAATTCCATTCTAGCAAATCACTTTCAGCTATTTCCTACAATGGCAGGAATATCTGGTCTTTTTAACATCCACACATCATTTGCTAAGCTAAGTAACACAGGGCGACATCACTTTCCTAATGGCTACATGACTGACAGACACACGTCTGTGCTATAGTCAGCATGATGGAGCAGAGCTGGAGATTGGTCCCTGAAAAAGGATGCATCACAGCGAGTGGAATTGCCGTCTTCACTCATGCAGAGATTAGTGTGATGGCTGCAGGTGTTTCGTTATCCGGAGGCCATTACTGCTAATGCCACTTTGTCACCATCACCAAAGGGTGTCATCATCCAAAATCAAAGGGAGAGTGGACACCTACTGTGTTTCATGTTAGAGCCCCAAAATGACATATGAATTCTAACATCCATTTCAATAAAGTATGAAGTTGTGCAGGCATCTAAACCATCAGATGAAATACCATAGTTTTTAAGGTTTATTGTTTTTGCATTTATGTTAAAAGGTTTCATAGATGGCACTTGATGATGGAATGATGTGTTTGCTTTTTCTCCATCATTTTTGCCTCACAGTGAATGATGGTAAACATTGTGCAGCACTAATGTTGGCTGTTTCTCGGCTGTGTGGGATGGGCTCAAATGAGTTTTTCTGGAAACTAAATTTGAAATCAAACCTGGCAAACCAGCAGCCTGTAGAAACCAGTAAACATGCAATCCTTGGCGTATGAAGCAGGTTGGGGAAATCTTTGCTGCTCTCAGAAACAGCTGCTTGATGCTGGCATCTAAAAGCAGGAGAAGGTTGCATTAGCTGATGAAAATTACACGCGTGGTGATGAAGTGAAAATTGTCTCTTGAAACCTTCATCATGGAAATCAAATTTGTGGAAATGGCAAACTGAGAGCCATGCCTCACAAACCGAGGGCAGACAAACTGTGCGAATACGCAATGAATGTTCAACATATTCAGGCCACTTACTGTTTTTATCTAGTGATAAATTTGAATCCAATCTTTGCAAATTTTTTTGCGTCTTTTTGTCATCATTCTGTGTCGTGATTTGCAGCTTGTTTTGAGTCTGTTAGTGGCTTTTTCCATCTCTCTGCAGTCGTTTGATTGACTTTCCCGCTAGAAATACGAACAGTCACTTCAACGAAACTAGAGGTTGGGGGAAGATGAGGTCCTGAGTTCAGTAGGATTTTGTAAATCTGCTGTGATCTCTTTCATAAAAATTCATATACCGTTATCATGAACAGTAAAGGACACAAACACTGCAGATATTGAAAAACTTTATTATCACACCATATTAAAATATGACTTTCAAACTCAGTACGTCTCTTCTTATGGTAAATTAACTTCGAACAGTTGACACTTGCATCCAAGACTGAGTGGACAAAATGCAAAGCAGAGACACCTTTGCCTACACAAAATATCTTTCCTCCACAATATATACAAAATGATCTTAACTTCCAACATTGTTTGCACCCTATTCCAAATGTCACATCCTGTTCCCTTGCACCTGCTGGTAAGTACTTTGTTTATTTCACAAGCTGCAGCAAACACTCCTCATTATTTCATTAGTGTTACTTGAAAAAATAGTACACATGAACCAAATACGCACAATACATATATTTTAAAAAATCAGAAATTCTGACTCCATTTCCAGTCTGACAAACACATGCTTTAAAAGTGTGAGTACAGAGAAACATTTGCTTAAGGCTAATTAACGCTGTAACTCAAAGATAATGTCTCACCAGGGTTGACAGTAAATAACTGCCTTGTTATTTCCTTATTTTGGGTTTGGGGTGTTGTCCTCGCGATTAAGGAATTATCATGCCAAAGCCATGCAATCCTGCCTTTTATCCCCCCCCCCGTTATCCAAGATAATGGGTGATCCTCTGATCCTGCCGCCTGACATTTGGATAAACACTAAAGCTGAATCATCCCACTGTGAAAAGCTGGAGAGAAAGAGAAACACTGCTCCTTTCATCATCTTAAGTCTGTGAAAATCAGACACAGCGTATTTTTGACGGTTCCCCCCTTTAATAAATGACCTTGCTTAACATTGAATGGAAATATTTCACTTGAAATCAATACTTTATTACCACTTTAATACACTTACACAATTGAAAGAACATGTTTACAAAATGTTGCGAAAGCAATTAAGTTTTTCTTTTTAATGTTACAAAGCAAACAGCTCCTCTAAAGACAGAGCCTGACAACCAAAATCAATATCTTTTCAATTTTGCATTGCCTGGAGTACAATTTAACGGTTAAAACATGCAGCACGTTTTGACAACAGATACACCAAAGTCTACACTTCCACTGTGGTCACATTATAGTAAGGATGCCCAGTTAAAGACACAGACAGCTGTTAAACATGCATGCATTGACTTGACTTGTCAAACAGTCTGTGAATGTTTTTTTCCGCCACGATATAGATAAAATTACAACATTTAAAAAGCCACACATTTAAGAGTCACACAGATAATGTGGTGTCTGTTCAGAGGACCTGTTATTAGTGCGACGGCCATCTGGTTCAACATCACAACACAATGTCAAACTGGATGATAGACGAGCAACTAGCACTATAATTTCAGTATTCTGTCAATACTGATTGCGGGTTGCAACACAAAACCTCTAACGCAGTTCAATACTGTTAAAAACTATTTATAAATGATATTTCAGATCATGAAAAATGTTGTGGTGCAGAGCCCAGGTTTGCAGAAGCATGTCATTAATGTTATTTTGCATGCTGGGCTAATTATTAGTTTGTAGCCCTTCATTGTGTTATATTTGATGCAGCTCAGTTTTTATATTACTGATATACCATTGGCCATTTTGAAGGTAAATCAAAAATGCATCCAAAAAAACAATACACACATATAGTAATGATTAATCAAGTTGCTACAGTAACCCTCAATAAACATCAGGGGGCTTTAAGTCACTCATTATGCTCTATTATAAATGAGCCTGTGTTATTTGTTTGTCATTGTTGAATGGTGGACTAATTGGTCCGAACATATTATTTACCAGACAGACCAGAAAAGGTCATCCATTGTTGCTTTGCTCATTTTGGTAAAAGGGTGACTAAACATGGCAATTACTCATATTGAACATGCCTCGAAATGTCACAGATTATATTATCACTTGGCACACAGATGTACTTTGCTGTTCAGTAGAGTCACATTTGGAGTGCCTCCCTCCCCCCTTCATAATGTCTTCATGGAAACAGAACAGTCAGTCGTAGCAGGTGGTGGGTCGTTGGCAACGGTGGTTGGCAGCGGTCATGGGTTGCCAGATAAGTGTCCATCTCAGTGCACAGCCGCGTTCACGGGCAGCATGTTTTGAAGCAGATCCCTTGATGAGTGCGAGTGGGATGGAGGAAGGCTGTCTGGCGCCATCCTCAGGCTCGTACTGCCGTCAGCCAGAGCCGGGGCGACTCTGAAAGCCCTGTGAGATGGCCGAAGGGCTACGATGAACTGCCTCTTAAATGTTTTGCTTAATACAATGTAGATGAAGGGGTTAATGCAGCTGTTGGCATAGCCCATGCTGATGGCGATGTTGTAGGCGTACAGGAAGGCAAACGTGGGCCGCTGGACTCCCAGGTGGACCAGCTGTAAGATGTAGTAGGGGGCCCAGCATGTGAAGAAAGCCAGGCATATGACCACTGCCATACGGGTCACCTTCCTCGTCCGCACCCTCAGGCTGCGCTGGGGCAGTGGAGCAACTGTGGCCGACATGTTTTGGAGAATCTTGAAGAAGACCCAACAGATGACCACCCAAGGAAGAGCGAAGGTCAAGACGAACTGGTAGAGGGTGAACCAGTATGTGTCTGTGGATGGGTTGGGCAGCAGGAGGGCACAGCCGACCGAGCCATCTTTAAGGGGCATGAGTCCTGTGTACATCCACACTGGAGTGATGGAAACCAGAGAAAACACCCACACCAGAGCTACCGCCGCCCCGGCCACGAAGGGGGTTCGAACGTGTTTGAAGCGGATGGGATGGACAGTGGCCAGGTAGCGATCCAGGGTCATTACGGTCAGGATGTAGGTGCTGACGGTCTGGCTGTTGGAATCCAGTGCCGTGATGACAGTGCACATGGTGGCACCGAAGCACCAGGAGCCGTTGCCCACCAGCTGGTGGATGAGGAAAGGCATGCCGAGGAGGAAGAGGAGGTCTGCGATGGACAAACTGAAGATGAATATGTCTGGTACCGTTTGCTGGGAGCAGAGCTTGGTTTTCTTCACTATGGTGTAGATTACGATGCAGTTTCCAAAGATGCCAAAGAAACAGATGACACCAAAGATGCTGGGCATGAGCACATTGTTGTACTGCTCATGCACTGGCAAAAAGGATGCAAACAGAAGAGTCTTTGTCAGTCACTTATAACATACAGTAAATCCTGCTGAATGTGATTCTTCCATAAATATCATCTGTTTCAATTCATGTTTGAGATACTGGGTTTGATGTTTTTTTTTTTAAGTCAAATTCTTCCAATTATCTAACATTAATTTTGCATTTGTGACACAGCACTACCATCATGTGCTTAGCTCATTTTAAGGAGCTGATTTTAAAAAGGGAGAAGAAACAAACAACCTACCTTCCTCAAGACTCTCAGGCGAAGTGAAGGAGGAAAAAGATGAATTCGAAATGTAGGAAAAGTCCATCCTAGATGGGTTTGGCTGATCTTTCTCTAAAACAGTCTGCAGTGTATAATAATAATAATAATAATAATAATAATAATGTTACTACTACTACTCCTAATGATAATAACACAACTTACATAATGTAGTTTTCCAGCGAAAAAAAGTCAATTTAGACATAAGGTGCCATAAGATCAGCAACATGAAAGGATCCAAAAATAATTCACTTCCTCCAGTTAGTTTATGGATTTCACAGCAACATCCAGAAGACTTGATCAACGCACCCGACAACTACAAACGCATCCATGAGAAAAAACAGAGCTGACGTCACACCCTCGTCACTCTGTAAGTGTATTAACTGGCAGCACCTGCATCTCACTGACTTTAACTGAAGGATCAATATAAATATAGATCAATGTAAGAGATATACATTGCCCTTCTTCTGCAATGGTGTCACATTGTATGGTTTTAGTGACACTGTCAGCTCCATCATGCATTTAAAAGATATAGATTTAAAGTTGTCTCATAACAAGGATCTGGACTTTTCTATATTTGTCCTATAAGAATAAAGAACTTTTGCTTTTATTTGCACAGCATCTGCCTTTCATAATGCTAATTACTGACGCTGTTTACCTATGGCTAGATATGTCCACTAGGTGTCAGCATTGTCAAGGTATTTAGTTACTCTCTTGCTACAGCTCGACCCCCCTTTAGAATGAAAAGCAGATGTCCAAAAAAACGAAAACAAAAAACAAAGAAAGAAGGACAAATATTTGCCAAATAGTGGTTTCTGTAGTGGGATCAGGGGAACAGCCATCAGTCCCCGCTGACAACATGGAAGATGGAGAAGTTTAATAACAGGCTGCTTTTGGGGGGCAAATCGTCTAGAATATCATCAAAACAGTGTTTGTCACTTTGCATATTTTTAGCTGCTTTATTTGTAACACATTCGAGCACGAGCCTTGAATTTGCCAGTAATGTGATTGATTTTTTTGTAATGAGGAAAAACAACAGATAACTTATTCTATCAATCACAATCACTAACTTTCTCACAGAAGCCATCAAGACATTTAAACCTCATTATTATGATGTTTGCAGCATATCACAACACTCATACGGTTTCCTTCACCTGAATCACTATATAATACTTTTATCACTTGAATGGTGATGTCAAGCTGATGCGGCAACAGTTCGTTATTTCACACCCATAAATCTTAAAGCAGCAGGATCCTTCATCTTTTTCTAGCCTTTTTTATTTTTCATTATTTTGATTATTTTATTTAATACTTAATAACTAACATGATGGGTTTAACCGTATTTTTAATGTCACTGAATCAGACAAAGACATAAGCATCTAAACAAATAGATAGATAGATAGATGGATGGATGGATGGAGTGATTGAGTGATTGCTATACATACTAATAATAGCTATTAGTATCAGGCTAATTATAATAATCACAGGGTTGATTATTAACAGTGGTGTGGTGGCTCTGGTTTGGCAGACATGTGGATCAGACTGACAGGGAGGAGCTCCAGTCCCAGCAGCAGCAGACCCTCCCAGCTCGGTGGGAGGAAGCGGAAATAAACCTTATGCTAGCAGCTACGTTCGGGCTCCTCGGACGGGGTGGAAGCGACATCAGACGTACATCGTTTGTTGCCTCTCAAGAGGAAGCAGGGAGCGGATAATTACACGATAGGGCTTTTTGTTTGTTACGGTGGCAGCATCGAAACGGAATATCTCGAGTGGTGAGTTTTCCTTCTTCTTTTTTTTTTACCTGTGGTAAAAGTTGCGGACTCTTTCCGTCGGCGACGCAGGCTAGCCAAGTTCAGCAACGTTAGCTGAGCTGCTAAGCTAGCAACAACAGCTTGCGCTATGAAAAAAAAAGGTGTTTTCTTCCCTTTCACATTTGCCAACGTGAAGCTAGCTCGCAGGCCTCGGGCGTCCAGGAACAGCTCGTGTTTATTTTAAACCGGGCTCTTGCTTTGACTCGTCGTTAATTTCCCCCGCCGTGATGAATTAATTGGGTTAAGTTTGATAATCGCCCCGCATCGCAGTTATTGTTATTCGACCGTTAGCCGGCATGCTAGCTGTAGCGTTCTGGGCGCAGGCTGTTTGCTGGAGCGGATTTGATCCAGTCGAAGTCGCGTGAAAACGGTCAAATAAATCGCGATCTGAAGCTCAAAATGTCACATTAGTAGATGTTGAAATCTGACATTGTTGTGACAGTAAAGAACAATCACTAGACGGTTGTAAATTACAAGACGATTATGGCTGTCTGCCCCCTCTGGACTTCAGCTTCCCTTTTCATTACTTTGTCCTTCCTAACGTTACGTCTGTCCCTGATCTGTTTTGTGTTCACAAATAGCGACCATTGTTGTTGTTGTTGACAGTATTTTAGCTGTAAACAACGGCTGCAGTCCCGTTTTAGGACTTGCTGTGTGGTTACAGTCAAATGACTTCTAGAAGTGCCCTGTGTCTTCTGTGCTGTTCAAGCTAACCCATGAACTGATTATCCGCCACCAGATAACGTGGATTGTTTATGAAAATCCGACAATTTGCATTTGCTGATAATTTGGCGTGAGTTTGCTCATCCTGTCCTGTCATCTGGCTGGCTGTCAGATTTAATGGCCTTATTCGTGAACCCCTCAGAGCTGCGCGGTGATGTTAGCATATTAGCAAACAACTTAATGAGATAACGCTACTTTATCCATTTAACTCAGCAGCTGTAGCTTTAGCCGGTGTATCAATGTCAGCTCTGTTAAATGAAGCCACTGACTTATCTCTAGTATGGCCAGGTGGTTGGCTGTCAAGACAGTCTGTGAGAACTGCATTGATTGTAGTGAACTTCACATCAGTATCCTCTTGTCCTCTTATGAATGTTGCCCAGAGTGAGAACACGGAGGCCTTAACTCCTTTTCATACTGGTTTGCCGTTTGTGATAACCTTTAGTGCTTGTGTGCTCTATTTTGGCGATCTTTTAGGATTTTAAGAGAACAAAGCATGTGATGTCTAGACCACAAAAGAACTCTGTCATGATTACAGGAAAACAAATTAAAAAAAATTTTTTTATGAGCGCAACCAAGAGGCATTAAAATAAAGAGAGACTTGCAACATAAAGGGAAAAATCAGATTCAGATTTCCCAGATATTCTTAAGGCTCAGACCAAACTAAATTGGGTTTGGTTTATATTCAGGTCATCTTAATCTAGTTATGTTTTAAATAGCGATCTTAATGTCTCAGAGTAAGCATATGCCTAAATATCAGTATTTCATGTCTAAAAAACATCCTCACCTGTGCAGTTGTTGTTCTAAATGCTACCTTTTTTAGTGTGATTGAGCACCACATTGTGTCTTGTTTGCAGGTACCCTACTGTAACCTTTATGTGAGGTCTAAGCTCTAAAGGAGCGGGTCATAGACGGGAGGAGAGACTCGGAGAGAAGCATCTGGCCGCAGAAGCCTGGATAAGTGTTTTTATTTTTTATTCAGTGTCTGAAAGACAACTACAACCAAGCAGTTTTTTCCTGCACGCAGCAACAACCATGGAGGCCATTGCCAAATACGATTTCAAAGCTACTGCTGATGATGAGCTTAGTTTCAAGCGGGGAGACATCCTCAAGGTAAGTGACAACTATTTGATCATTTAATGTTAAGGCTTGTCTTTATCACTCATATATATGAAATGCCAGCAGATATTTTCTTGCTGTGGGTTTATTTCCTGTGTAGTTAATCATATCCATCCTGTGTTAAATGAAAGTGCCATCAGCAGTATATAGAGTTTCAGGAAGTAATGTCATTTTATTCAACACCTTAAGAAAGTCTGTAGGATTAATATCTTCAAGTTGAGCTACAATGTTAGGTCTGTATCTTACATTGAGAGTATGTATTTTTCATTCATAGATCGCACTGTCGTGCACTTGCCAGATGTTTCTGTCGATCGTAAACCCACATTTAAAAAGAGAAAAACATCAACAGGCCTGGGCTATAGCCTAAAATCCAAAACACTTCTGCATCATGTGATGGTACACATTGTAATTACATGTTGCAGCAGAACGACAACAATGTAGGCCCAGATGCTGTGTGGCCCATCGTATGATAGTAAAGAAATCTAAAGGAGCAATGCTTGTGTTACACCGCAGAAAGCCCAATGATTAAAGAGGCAAAAAGATGCAAGGTTTTTGTTCCATTATGAACTACCTGAAGTGCTCCCTGTGAATCCCAGAGCATGAGCAGCTTATTCAAAGCCTTCTGTTTCTGCTTGCCTGAAAGCCTTCATGTCATTCTCCGACCTTGATGAGATAGCCAAGATATTAGAAAGTACATACTGCAATTTTCCTAGACAATGATTCTCTTTGGATTTAAATGCAATCATCATAATCCCTCTGTTTAGAGCCATGATGGGCAGGATGCAGAGGCAACAGTGCAGAAAAATTAGATAAAACTATCACGTTTCCTTATTTTTGAGCAAAATGTGAGAAGCTAAATACTTTTTACATTTTAAACATCCTTTTGATAATGCATGACTTAAAGAATTCCCTTTTCCCCTCTTGGCTTTAACGTCAGTACTTATTTTACAAAAAAAGGACCGCCTACAGTTAAGATGGTTCTCAGAAACACTGCTTTTAAGCTATTGGCTGATTAGAGTGAATAGCCCCTTTTGTAAAAGATACATTTCTAAAGGACAACAGGGCTTTGTGTATTTTCAGTGTAACCTGTCATCCTGTTTTGATCATAACAATCAGTTGTTTTCACGGGCAACATCTGCTTTGCATGACATGCAGGTAGATGGAAAATTGTTGTGATGCCATCTGACATACACAACATGTTTTAGTCAGTAATATTGACTTCCTTTTTCACCTCCAGAGTTAAACATCCAATTTAGAAAATGAATTTTGTCACCATAACTACTGAGTCCTTGACTAATTTTGCTCAATGTAGATGATTTTATACCATCATATAATGTGAAATACAAAAGTCAGCTGTAGTGGATATGTTGACTGTTCTATCAGGGGATGAGCACTGTTTTTTTTTCCCCTGTGAGGAGGGAGTTTTGAGAAGATTTCTTATCTCACTAGGGGACCCAAGAGGGAGGGAGGGAGAGTTGGCTTAGGGAACACTGAGTTAAATATGAGTTCTTATTAAATTTGCATATGCAAAGAGGAAGCACTGTACTTTTCCTCTAATTTCACCAGCTATCTCTCATGTTGGAAAATCTCAAGCTTAGTTTCAGCCAAGGAGAAGTTAATGGGAAATGCCACAGATTTTTTTTCCTTTAATTGACATCATTAAAGATGAGATGTGCTTATTAGTGCCTGGATAAATGAGACTGAACTGAATATGATTCTGTGATATATGTTTTACAATCTTATCGAAGGTTCTGCTCATTTTAGCTCAATTTTGTGGCACTAAGGTCTAACAAAAACTGCACTGATTATCTCATTTTTTATGACATATGTCTCACAGTATAAATCATATAACCAGCCCCAACTGACATCTGACATACTCTATTAACAGATACAGTTAATGCCACTATGTGTCAAATTGGGAAATGTCTGACTTTGGTGCCCATCAGGCGACAACACAGTGGCTTTGAAATTAAAAGAAGATATGTCCTGGCTTAACATATTTGACCCAGCCACTGGGTACCATACTGTAAGTGCACAACCTTAAGAGCTACACAACAATGCTTTGCAGGTTATTTCTGGGCAGAGAATGAATCTGAAATGGGGAAGGAAAGCCTTCATGAACGTTGCCTCTAGCACTGTTCACATTTCATCTGAATCATTAGTTGGCTGCTCTGCCCAAAGGACCAGTTCACTTTTTGAGACTGAATGAATCGGCCTGATGTTCGTCAGATACCATCCCCCCCTCCTCTTCCATTTCTTTCATCCTGTTTTCCTCTTTTGTTCCTCCTCACAGTGCTCATACATTAGTCTCAAGTCTGAATGTTTCCCCTCAGGTAACTTATGAGAAACAGGATGGAACAAGCTCCTGAAACATCCTGGTACACAGGTGGACCCACACAACACCTTATTTAGCATGTAACTGTAAGGCTGCGGCTGAAAGTCATTTTTCGTAATCTATTAGTGATTTTTGATCGATTGATCCAGCAGTTATTCTCAAACTACTTCTCATGTCTCACCAGGATATCACTGAGATTATCATACACGTTGTGGCACAAAACAGAAAACTGCAAAAACCTTTATTTTATCAAATTATTGTAAAGTTTAAAATGGTCTCCAAAGTACTGAAGATCAGCTTGTGCAATGGAACCAATCAATACCTTTCAAAGTATGCTAATAATTAACCAGCCAGCTGTGTGCTGCTCCCTTTGTGGCTTCTACCCATTTTTTTTGTGGTAATTTCTTTGCATTAGTTAGTTACCTCAAAGCACTAAAATGAACCGACATCAGTTCGGTCTCTCTCTCGCTCACTGTCTCACTTTGCTCTTTGCACTCTGCTTTTTAGACCAGTTAGATATTTGGTTACATAACGGTTGTTTAAACATCAATAATACTAAACTAAATCCCTCTCTCAATCGACAGCATTACCGCGAATAAAAGAACACACTCAAGAATCAGATTAGCAAACATAAACAGCCTAACAAGCCTGTTCTGTTTATTTAGATTTATCATCAACCCTTTGCAGTAGTACATCTAAATAAAGACTTTTCTGAGGTGGACTGTGTTCCCAGTGGCTTCCTTTGCACCAGTGCTATCTGTCTGCTGATACTAATACTAAACAGCTCTGCTCTTGGGACAAAGGCTCCCTCTCATGAGAGAGCAAGCCCGTGTTAAGGCTTCGCTTGTATGTTGCATCCTTAACTTGTCACCATTTTCAGTATCACTGAGAGATGGTGGCTGTGGTGCTAACTCCAGCCCTCACACTGGCATACAGGAAGATCTGGTTTTCACTTTGTTCTACTCCATAAAAATAGGCAGTTGGGCATCATGGTCAATATTACAGTGATTAAGTTTTTGAAAACTGTGTTTAGTATTCATAGATGAAAGGAAGTGTGGTTTGGTATTGCAAGACATCTTGTAGGCTTTGTAGCAAGTATGATCGGCACCAGCAGTACAGTTAGTTACAGTTTGAGTGACTCACTAAAATTCACCATGATGAAGCCCAACTATTAGGCAGCTCCAGCTCTGGCCTAATGCCACAAAGCCACACAGCGGTGTTCCTCCTTGTTTCAGCTGCTTTTAGAAAAGGCCTTTATATAAGCATTTATCTAATGGCCTGCCACTGAGGGGATGAAAAGGTTGTTTTAGGGACACGAAATCCTGTTGTGTCCGACTATTTAATCATCCTGAAATGTGTGTACGCTGATGCTTTTATCACTTGTGAGCGATTACAAGGGGGACGTTCTAATTTGTCCAGCATTAAGTATGAAAGCTGAAACTGATACTAAATCTCATATGAGAATTTCCATTATAACCAGCATTCCAATTAAGTAGGTCTGTGTATTGATGCTAAATCCATTATTTTTTTCATTTGACACATGTTAGCATTCACTTTTTTCCTCCTTTCATTCATAATGTCACTGTGTTACAGCACAGTAATGGACATTTAATAGATGAAAGGAAGCCCATGTATTCCAGCGCCATCAAGATAATGTAGTCCACAACTGTCAGGTTAGCAAGCACTGTGTCACTGTGACTCACACAACTGGTTGACCAGTCCAGGCTTCCATCTTATTTTGCAGCCTTGAGTCATACGCCAACATTTAGTCGTCTCATTTGCCAGTTCATGAGTAGTGAAGCAATCTGTCACATTATAACAGAGGCGCTAACCCCTCACCAAGTCTTTCTTCATATGAAAAACAGCTGTTGAGTAGCAGTTTGCTCGCCTTTAAGGAATCCAATGTCTTTTAATATCAGAGCCATTTAATCTCCTATCTACAGTATATTAAATATTAGAATTAGGTGTGTGTGCTTTTAGTCTACATGTAACTTTTGCTCCTTATCAGTAAATGGCACACAGAGCTGTTGCAACCACCTTCCTGTTTTATCTTTACAGACAGGTTCAAGTTGTTTAACTGTTTTAACTCTCCCAATCTCAATACAGAGTCTGATTTGTTCTTTTTTAGTCTTAAATTCTGGATACTGAAATATATATAAAAAGCATCGAAGCGTGGGCTCGTATTTAAAATGTCTGACAGTACAAATGTGTGTGGGCAAATGACAAATTTGCATAATGCAGACTAGTTCAGTTTCATAATGTGATGTCCTATCATGCATTGACAAAAAGGGGAAATTGTTGCTGCTGGTTAGAAGATCTTTCTTTAAATCATTTTTTTTCCTCGTTTTTTGTGCCATTTTTTTTAATCATGGGCTTGGCCTCAATAAGTTTGTGCACCTTCAGAACACCCACTTTTTAAAATTACAGCTTGAAGGTACTCAGAGTTGAAGTGTGCTCCTGAGATGCGACAACTAGGGAAAAATCACTTTGACCTCCTGATCAGTAATATTTGATCTTGGAAGATTGTTATCTACCTGATTCACTAATCAGAATTAAGTTTATTACCAATATGTTTCACATACAAGGAATTAGCCTCAGGATATTGGTGCATGACAATAAATATAGTATGAGAAAATATAAGCGATACAAGCAAGTACAGTAAGTAAGCGTAAATAGAAAATATATGACCATTTATAAGATGATTAAGAAGTCATTTATTGAAGTTAAAAATCCATCATTGTAACACGTTTCTGATGTATGAGAACCTTTTAATGACCTGTTATTGTAGCATTTGAACAGAGCAGTAGGACTGAATCAATGACCAGTAAATCATCATGCATCACATTAACAGCTGTCTCTTTGCTCAAATTCATAGTTGCACATGTCACATGCTTCTATCACAAGTTAATAGAAATCAGCCAGCCGTTCAATCGTTATTTGAGTTCTATAATCAAATCAGCTCTTTTCTGTGCTTAGCCTGATTTTATTCTGCTCATTTTCTGTGTCAGATAGCAGATCTAGAGGAAAAGCAGCAGGCAAGTGGGCCACAGCAGAGCCTGGCCATTGCCCTGAGCACTGTACACTTGTTCTCATTTCCTCCTTAAATAAATAAAGATTAACAGCCCTGCTAGCTGACAGAATTAGCTCCCATCAACAGATCTTTGAACTCTGCCCATGTAGAATGATCTAAGATCCGCCTTTCCACCTTGCTGCTTGTACAAGCTATCGTCTGCAGATTCAAAGCATTTGTTATTTAAACTCTGTTATATTGCAGCCACTAATGAAACGGTGCGCCATAAAACTCCAATTGAAAGTCAAGCCAGGAATTGAACGAGCGCTTTCCGATAGATTACCAATAAAGCAGAGGCCTTTGTGGAACAGTAAGACACATAGTAGTAATTATCGGAAGCAAATGTCAAACTATTGTAAATGTTAACTGTTATTACACTGAGAAATGACATTCACTCATTAAATTTATGAAAAACCAACATTAAACTGAAACTTGATGAAGAAGCTTACATGGCTTATGAAATATTAGAACTAGAGTGCTGCAGGATGGTAAAGGTTATCTTGACTGACTGAACCAATTTTTCAGATTTTTGGCTCTTTACGCCAGTTTCAGTTGGATAAATTTCCCACTTCTGCAATTCTCTACTTAAAGGTTCTGTATTTTCGGATATTTATGCATTTTGCAGTATTTAAAACTGACTTAGCTTTTGTTGCAACTGAATGTGAATATGAGATATTTTCCTTGAGAAAGATTATAAACCACCACCCACTCATCCTGCTGACCCGAACCTCTTGGAGCCCAGAGTCAAATTGAGCTTAGAATCTGTGGTCAAGTTGTCTAGTCTGTCCCAACATTAGTGTGTCCTTCTATCTGTGTGTGCTTACTTTAATGCCACGGCTTAGCTGTTTTCACATCCTGTTTGATGTGTCTTCCAACCCCCAGCAACTTCCTGTGTCTCCACAGCAGACTCCAGCAACTCTACAGTGTGCATCTACTGCACCACAGCACTGAATTGACAGAGAGAACCCTGGTCCTTCCTGACACAGACAGTTAGAATTTAGTGATCGCACTATTTGCGATGAAATACAGTAAAATTATTTGGCAGCAGTCACCATTTTGAAGTCACCCTGTGACAGAGGTCTTGTTGCCCTTCTTCAGGTGTTGCTATATAAAGGAAAATGGAGCTTTTAGCCAGTTATTTCAACACTTTCTGTTAAGACCCCTTCCCCTCCCCTCCCCTGATTAATGGCTCCCTCATCGCCTATTAGTGCTTAGGATATTGATTTCCCCTCCACGTCCACTTGACCATTGAAGAGAGGAAGACTTGTATCAGCACTGCCTTGTGATGCCCGAATGTCTTGAAAATCCAAACCTGACTTGAAAGTCTCATAAACCGTCATTAGAGTCTGAGCTCCAATCCCAGATCCTCAGTCCCCTGTATTTGATTTTTCATTTCCAAAGACTTTAGGTTCAAGTGAGCAGCGGTTTTTCTGCAGATGTCTCGTCCATCTGTGTGTGAAGCGGCAGTGCAGTTGACTATGCAGAGCTGAAGGGTCAATAAATCGCTGCGATGTTGCTCATTGTGCAGGTTTTGTTACAGCCGAGACTCACCCTACTTACACTGCCAGAGGCCTTGGCGGATCTTACTGAGTCCAAGAGACTGTGTGTGTTCAGTTCACATTTGCATAAGAGCAGACTATTTTCTAATTAAGTGCCGACTCTCTGGAGAGAAAGCTTCGATAAGTACATTTCTCTGACTCTGGTTTTTTTTTTTTCTCTCATTTGTCTAATTCAAACAGTGTGACCTTGTTACTGTAAGAAAAACTTTTCCAGAGGGCTTGACTATGAAATATAGCCATTGACACGTGGCCCACAATGAATTAAGGGCAGTCTTTAACACAAGATAAGAAGAAGTTTGTCAGATAAAGTGTAGGTCAGCATTTCAGTCATCCAATGCAATACCTCTGCAACACACTGGTGCAGGTATTGTTTACTCAACCTGTATTTGTAAATGGATTTTCATCAGTAGAACTGTAGCAGGCAAAAATGATACTTACAAACATGTTGCCCACTTTAAAATAGCAGGAATAACAACCTGTCTCTGCTCATGACGCCACTACCAGCATGCTGCTGTTCGCAGCGCCAATGAAAGGAGATGTGTAAACTCCAAATATTGCCTTAGCTTAGTAATGGAGGAAAGTGTGTTTGCGTAAACCTTTTTCGTGCCTTTCTCCCTTTTTGTTGTCTTGTGCTATTTTTTTTTTTTTTTTTTTTTTTAGTGTGTCTGTGTATTTGAGGCATCTGCTCCAAGTCAACATACGGCAGCAGGCCTAGCAGGCTGACACTTATTTGTCCCAGCAACCACCCACTCTGGCCCAATAGCTGCCCAACTGGGCATGGTTTAATATGTCAGCACTCATGCCTGCTGCTGACGCTGAAGTCGAAAGCAGCTCTCTTAAATTGACACTCTCGCTGCCTCTGTTTCTGTGGCTTTGCTTGTACAGCATGCCGACCTTATGCAAACAGTAGCAGCAGTACTGGTGCTATTGAGGCACTTGACAGACCATTTGAGTTGACACATATGCGGTCGACATTTGCTCTCATTCACTCATTCACCACTCCTACGTACTGCGTAGTTTTACGGTATTATTTTAACGGTTTTACATGACTGTTATTGTAATATCTTCATCATCTCACCTTGTGGGATTGTTAACAGAGTGTATATGTAGAGAGTGTATATGTAGAGGAGACACTACTTTTTGAGTTCCATTGTTGGACTTTTTGGGGGCATTATATATATAGTGCAAACATTTCACGCTCTAAGTTTGATAAATTATACCATTCTGTGGTATAGGGACATGATTTCATTAAATCTCTTCCTAAATAATCACCTCAAACAACCTGTTTGTATCTGCAATCTGGATTGTAGCATAGCAGAGATGAGCTGTTGAAGGCAGAGTTGGGGTCTGAGTGGAAATGTACACCAATCAGCCACAACATTAAAACCATCTGCCTAATATTGTGTAGGTCCCCCCTCATGCCCCCAAGACAGCTCTGACCTTTCAGGGCCTTGACACGGGACCTCTGGGGATGTCTCTTGTGTCTGGAACCAGGATGTTGGCAGGGAATCCTTTGGTTACTTTGGATTGATGGTGATGCCTCTGTGGATCGGGCTAGTTCTGCATTCCGCAGATGCTCGATCGGATTGGGATTTGGGGGAATTTGGAAGTAAATGCCTTGGGCTCTTTCGCTGGTCCTGAGCAGTTTTTGCAGTGTGGAAGGGCACATTGTCCTACTATGGGAGGCCACTGCCGTTGGGAACTGTACTTGGTCTACAACAACATTTAGGTGGGTGGTATGTGCCAAAGCAGCATCCAAATGAACGCCAGGACCCAGTGTTTCCAAGAAGACTATTGCATTGCAACAAAAGCATTAATGTTATTCACTTAATTTGTCAGTGGGTTAAATGTTGTGGCTGATCAGTGTATATGATTTTGGCATAAATCTAAATGCTCTAAATTGGTAATCCAGCACAGGCAAACTGTGTGACTCTTTAGAAGCAGTCATCTAAAGCAGGAATTATTAGATAGAGATAGATATTAGATTAGCCTTTCATAATGCAAGGTAATGTTACATTCTTCTAGTTCCCTTTTTGTGTTGCAAAGAATTTCTACTGTACATCTTCTCATGGTTTCTACAGTTTCTTCATTCTTTCTGCACAAAAAAGAAGAAAAGAGAGAATTTTTCAGTGGCACTGCAGGTTAGATGTTGCATGTAATGGGCACAGCGTGGAAATGAAATGACAACTTTCCCTTTCAGCAGATTGATGGGGTATCGCAAAAAGGCATTAAGCTAGCCAGCTACCGCAGATGGAGGACAGTGCACTCCCACAGAATAAAACATAGCTAGTTTGGCTGCTCTGAAAACAAGATGCCCTCATTTTATGCAATTTGCCCCTGAGGAGTTTTCCTAAGCTGATCACAAGGAGTGTGATTCTTCAAAGTGGTCCTCTGTCTTCTTCTTTTCGCTCTCTTTCAGCTTCTGTCGCTTTCTCATGCTTTTCCCGTTCATCTCTCTTGATCTGGCTTCTGTCACGGTTTTTGTGCCTTGTTTTTTTTTTTTTGCTCTTCTCTTCTTGCCCCCTCTACCTCTTTTCTCACTGCTCTTCCTCTGAGTGTTGAGTCAGAGAGCTGTAATTAGATCTCACTCCTTCTCATCTCCACACCACTCCCTCCTGACGTGCCATGAAGTCACTGACAGCTGTATTTAAACCAAAAGTTGTCATCCTCTTGCTTTTTTTCCCTCTCTACTCCAATTTAGTTCCCAATCTGCCCAAAGAATACATGCCTGACCATCACCTTTTGGCTAACATTGACCTCGGATTGGGTGCCACTGGTGTATAGTTGGTTAATTTCTTTAACAACAGCTGGTAAAGTTGGCATCAGACGGCAACAAGCCCCTTCTTAATGCGACATAACTGCAACAGTTGTTCCTAAATGCACACAGTTGCCTAAGCTGTCACATCTGTTTACTGCACAACAGATTTTGTCGCTTTTTTCTTTTTAAGCTTGAGTCATTAGAGGGAACTGCCAAAATAAACTGCACCGAGAATTCAAGCTGTGATAAACAACATCGTGATGTAAGAGAAGATCCTCCCCCCCAGCTGCCTGAGTCAAATTGATGTTGAGAGGAGAAAGGAGTTGGGGGGAGTGGGGCTAAGCCTAAATTATCCTTCCACATTAATTATCACACTTAGACTGTTATTTAAAGTTTACCACCCATCTGGTTGGCTGGTGGGTTCATCATCTTCTCAGGCGTTATGACATAAGGTCTTTTAATGTTATTATCAACTACAGTGAACAGGTAACTGTTGGATTGCCTGTTTTCATACAGTACTTAAATTTATTACTTCCCTTCGTGTTTAATAAAAATGCTCACTTTGCTTATGTACTCTTGCTGTTTTGATAAGTGCATATTATAAACACAGTTTAGTTCAGTATCGTAAATTTTATTGTTAACAGTTAACAGAAGTGTCAACTTGCTACTCAACTTTCTTCTGCTCTGAGGATATACCAGTGATTCTCAACCAGTCTCTGCCGCTGTGAGACTCAAAGATACAGGGTGTGATGATGCAGAATGTTTCAAGCGTTTTTATTACTTACAATTTTCTTGAAAGTTTCAAAAAATATAATGTTTACCTCCAGTGTGTTTACACCTATGAGAGTGGGGGCATTGTTACTTCATTACAACCCTGAGTCCAAAAACATTGGGACACTGCGCAAAATGTAAATATAACAGAATGCAGTCATTTGCAAACAAACTGTGTTTACTGACACAGGTTTTATGAAGTGTTCCTGAGCCCCTATAGTAATGTCCTTTATACAGTCATGTGTTTGACAAAGTGGTGAACCTTGCCCCATCCTCGCTTGTGAATGACTGAGCCTTTCCAGGATGGTCCTTTCATAGCCAATCATGATACCGATGAACCTGGTCAAACATTAAATATATTGTCTTTGTACTGTTTGCAATTGAGTGTATGTCAAAAAGAATTAGCACATCATCACATCCTGTTTTATTTATGTTTCACACAGCATCCCAACTTTTTTGCAACCTTAAGTTTGAGAACCACATCTGTATGAGATTTGGTGGACTTACACACACCTCAGCCCCTTCTGCTTGGTGTCCAACATTTAGTTTATCTCCCGGGTTGGAGGTGTAATATGTGTTTGAAGCTACAATCTCTGCTCTATAAGGGGAGGGGGGCTCCCCATGTGGTAATGGCCTCAAGCATTATTTTAATTACAAGAGTGTTACAAGCCTTCATTTACTGGAATCCAATGTAATCTTTTTCTCTGTGTCTTTCTGTGCTGGGAAGCACTCATTGCCTCCCTGATCCAAGTCTGCAGCCTCCCCGCTGGGCGCAAAGGAGGTCAAACTCATTTCCACGGCTTTTAATTTTTTTTTCTAGAGTTGTTTTGCCAAACAAAGAAAAAAATAGTGGACTAGTCTGGGTCTTCACACCACACACCCCACCCAATCACACCCCCAAACCTGCTGTGATTTTTTTTTTCTCTCCATATCCGTCAGTCTAGGACAGCACAGTTATTTATCTTTGAAACATTCAGGGTATTTAAAATGATCACACCAATACATAACCAGCCTTTTTTTAAAGGCTTGACCCCACAGTCTTTTGCACACTGTCCTGGATACTGTACTGTTTAGGTGGTGAATCAGTTTGTCCCCTGTGTAAGATCTGGTGCCACCACAGGGGTCACTTCTGCTGCCAGTATGTCAAAATACCAGGCCTCAGATTCCATTCCTAGGACATCCACATAGTTGGCACTCACACACGCAGAGACACACACACAGACACTCACAGATATAATCAGCTCTGGCATCACTTAGTACGTGTACCATTACAGATCTTCTATTCCCACTGTCTTTTTTTGGAGGGGGGGGGTGTCAGCCAGGCCCACCTGATGGCTCAATAGTGTCTGGTCAAAATCAGAGTCTGTCCCCATACCAGCTTTTATGTGTGTGCATAATCTACTAATTCTGAAATCTTGGGACATCTTCATTCTTATCCAGAAATGGGTTTGGGATGGTCATGAAATTATGAAATTGCTAGATTTGGACCATTTAAAAAGATTTTTTTCAATATAGTTTCTCATCTTTCTCTATCAGCGCATTAGGCAAAATTTCAGATTACCCTGAAAATATGTTTCCTTATTGAGTATCCTGTCTTAATGACTCAGTGGAATAATGATTGATATTGCAGTGTGTGTGCTACTACTGATGTGCTCCTTAAAATGTTAACTCTCAGCTTTGCTCCACTGGCTCTTCTTAACAGTGACTGACTCAAACTTTGCATTTTATGTGGTACATTGTTGTAACTGCTAACTTTCTGTGGTCTGATCAGCTCACCGAACAGTGTTTGATGTTGTCGTGGTTGCCGTCTGGTGAGCAAATAGACAGCAGAAGGGGCTCTATCAGTTTCATTAAACTTCGTGGCAGACCCAACAGGCTTTGGCCTCTGAGGTTCTGATGAAGCTTTAGCTTGTCTATTTTTCTATCTGGCTGACCTGCGGCACGCTCAGATTAACTTGCACTCCGGGGTAATCCCTGCTCCTGATTTATCGCAATCCCGTGTGGACTGTGCAGACATGTGGTTTATTTAGCATCTTGTTTTCTCTGCCCCCACCATTAGTCTCCTTATGTACCTCACTCTCTACCTCCATTGCGTGTTAGGCATTGCTTTGTGTGGTTCTATATTCGTCTTATGCAATAAAGATTACTTGAGCATGGCTATTTCTTTTATCCACATCCTTGGTGCTATACAATGGATTGTCTTTGTGATATTCATTTGTAGGTGGCCAGGAAAAAGAAAGTAAGGATTTCAATCTAATCTCCTTACAGTCATCACTTAACACTGCTTCCAAATTAAAGCCAGCAACAATCCATGTTTGCTCTGCTTTGGTATAAACAGTGAACATGGGTTAAAAATAACTATAGGATATCTTCACGAGCCCTACAGAAACCGGTATAGGAAGGTATAGATGTAACTTCTGTTCATCCTAATTACAAATGGGAGTTAAAATGGGAGGACAGAATAAAAGAAATCCTGTTATGAGGCATCAGTTTCTCTGGCCTAAATAAATCTCCAATGCAAAGACAACATAGCTGAGAAAGATGATTAACATCATTGAAACACAGCAGCCCTGTTTATAAAATGGATTTCCACAAGATCTTGTATAATTTCACGGTTTCACAGAGAGATCCTGAATTAGTAGTTGCGGACATGGGTCTCCTGTGAACGACAGCTTCCCCGTGTTTAGTGTCACACATGACTTTGTGGGTGGAAGTGCTATAATATTTTAGTGTGTGAGAGAGAGACAGGGGGAGGAGGGAGTCTACAGTGGCAGCTGTGGAGGAGATAATCCCCAGCCTGGACCTTAGCCTCTCAAATAGAAACTGGTACAACTATTGTGGCTCAATCAGATTAAAAAGACAAAAAAAAAAATCTTCAGCTTCAGAGAGAGGGAGGGAATGCATATCATCCACAGAAGTGCAGTAGCACAATGCTGGCTCGGCTCGAAACACAGAGACTGAGCTCAGCCAGACACAATGCTGCGGTTGTCTCCTCTCTGTTTGGTTCAAAAAAAAAAACTGCCAGCCAAGCAAATATTTTATTTCTGCTTTTCCACACAGGCTGCCATTCTTTCAGTTTTGAGAGCCACCAGATAGACAGCAGTTGGGTTCAAATGTCACTCAAAGCCAACCATTTTCACTGAGCTTTGTTTGATCTGTTTTTTTAGCATGCCGTTTTTCTCTAATATCCAGGCTGCTTGTCTTCTCTTTTTTTTAACAGGTCAAATTCCTTTCTTCTAAAAACCAACGCTTCTCAAGTTTGGTTGCCACAGTTAGGTGGCTTTTAATGTTGTTTGAGATACATATTCGGACTTATTCAACTTAACTCAAAACAGATGTTTGCCAGAAAACAAATAAGTGCATTTCCCAAAATGTCAGAGAGTTAGATGAGAGGATCGATACCACTCTCTTGTCATTATGGTAAATGGGCTGAAGAAACCTTTTAATCCCTTGAAAAATACTTCCTGGGACTAAGAGATGCGGGTCGTTTGGGTCATGTTATATTGAAGCAAGATGAACAAAAAAACAAACTGGTTTGTGGCTGCAGATTTTTTAAAAATGGTGCCTGAAAAAAATGCTTACTCAACCAATCAGAAATGTGAAAAGCCCAACACCAAAATTCCTCTGCTTTTGGAAAGTACTACCCCCTGAGCAGGGAGTTTTTTGGGTGTAAAGAATCGCCCCCATTCCTCCAACAGTTTCTAGTCCCGGGGGAAAGTTCCTGCAGTGGAACAGGGACTTCAGAAACTGTGAAGCCCAACCCTGTGATGACATATTTGTAGGAGGTTAGGGGAGTTTCTTCGTCACTGCAGCTGCTCATTTTGATTGAATATCGTTGATAAGTTCTCTCACACATTAGCTACATCTTTACTCAGCTAAACCAACTTCTATTCAACTTCTATTATGTCATATTACTGCTAAATGTTAGGTCTCTATTATTGGAAAACTAAATATGATGTCTCATAGGGTTGGGGCATTTATACGACATTACGACTACATTAACACAGTGTTTAATTCCTTTGTTGAACTATCATGGTGGAAGGTACGCTGACCAATTTCATAATGAAGTATAAATATAAAAAGATTAGATATTTTTCCTTTCCTTTCCTGTTTGAAAACCCCTGACTTCATGGTGTTCCCCCACCTCTGATACCAAACCTACAACCGACAGCCTGTTTGCAGTAGTGAAACTATGTCAGGTTGTTTTGTGGTTTTCTGAAGTAGCAAAGAATCGTTCCACATATTCTGAAAATGAAATGGTGCTAATAAGTTTATATGCGAGGTATTCCATGTTCTGGTTATTGACAAAATGCTCAAACATACAAACATTTTGAAAAAAAAGAAAAATTTCTTTGTACAAATTGAACAGCATTTATCATTTTGTAAAGCCGTTTCAACAAGGTTTAAAATAGCATATTTTGTATGAGTTTGCTGTCTTCAGCTGGAATTGAGCATTTGGATTTTTAAATATGTTCCTGCTCATTTATTTTGCATGGACAAGTTTCTTTCTTGTTTGTTTAATGAAGTCTTAGGAACTCTATTAAACTAGCGTGCTGCTGTTTGCCCCACTGTCAGCATCATCGAGGCCCGGCCCATCCCACAACAACATAACAGTGTATGTGAACATATCTCCGACTGCGCCCAACACGTGACCCCAATTTGTTCCACTTGGATGTCAGCTGAGTGGTACTGTGAGCTGTAATATTGCAGGTTTACATATGGAATGACGCCTAAAATATGTTCAAGTACAGCAGAAACATGCACTTGCAGATACGAAGTGACTATAATTCAGAATTCTGCAGCAGACATTGAAAATGAGAGTTAGCTTGGGATACTTTAGCATTTTTGAATTTCCTGGAAAATTTCCTGAAGGATCTTAGCAATTCATATAAGCTTAGTGGTACAGTATGTTGCAGCACCTGCTATCCTTTATTGTGCTGTCTGCCAAAAGGACTCTCTATTTCAACAATGATAAAATACATTATAAAGGCGGCTCTGTTTTAGAAGTTGTTGAACTAAGAGACCTTTCATTTGACTTTATTTGACCATGATCCGTTGGAAAAAAGGTGCTTCCGATGCTTCAGATTTTCTTTCTGTTGTCATCCTGCTGACAAGGAAATGAAAAATGTAACATCCAGTTCTCATTCTCACTATTGCAGAGTCAGTCTACTACACAATAGTGCACTTAACCAGATGTCCACCCACTAAGAGTAATTAATCCAGTTAAGAAAGTTTCTTTTTTTTTTGTTTGCTTTCCCCGAGAGAGGTCAAAGTACAGGGTCAACCGAACAGCTCTGCTGGAGCTGGTATGGATTGAAGAGCTCTTCTGCAGAGTGGATGCTTGCCAACAAGTGGGCTTGAGCCTTGGGTCGTGAGGATGAAGCATTGTCTATGTGACTGCCTGGCAACTCCTCCACCTACAATACTGTAGAAGAGCACATGTCGTACTCCTACAGGATTTGTTGCTTTTCTGTTTGTTTTAAAGTAACTCGGCTTCAAGTGGTGGAAGTGCTACTGCTTTGTTTGCGTGTATGTGTGAAGAAGTTTTGTTTCTGCATTCCCGTATATGGAGGTTGCATGTCGTTGGCAGAAAGTAAAACCGTGTTATTTGGAGTTTGCAGTATTGGTGAGACACGTTAAGGCGTCACGCTGACATTTGGCGCTGGCTGTTCATTAGGTGTCTGTGGCCAATAATCACATGTGGTTTTGCAGGGCGTTTGTGTTTGTCATGTGGACACGAGTCCTCCATTGCAGACAGCAGTTTGGCTGATTGAGCATGTTGAAGTTGTGGAGACAATTGGCGAAAGCAAGACGACTGGATGGCTGTTAATGTTAATGTTATATACCTGCAAAGCTAATGACATCCCTATCAGCCACAACTGTACTTCTTTACTGCTAATTAGCAAATGCTAACTTGCTAACATGTTGAACTCAGATTATGAACAATATCAACATGTTAGCATTATGATTGTGAGCATGTTAGCATGCTGATGTTAGCTTTTAGCTCATAGCACAGCTGTGCCTCAGTATGGCTGGAGACTCTTGGTCCTGTTATCTTTCATAAGCAACAGACCCATGAGCTGACAATGCCGGTGTAAATGTGAAGGCCACCTAGTGTTAGATCAGTTCACCTTTGTAGGCTCTACTTCTTAAAGGTCGGTTTGGTGTGTCAACACACAGCCCAGAGGCTCAGGCACTTTGTTTGAGTCTTGGCTCAGACAGCAGCACATTGACCAGCGTAAACACATTCACCTGTCTCCCCATCTCTTTGTATTACATGTATCACAGTATCCAATATAAAGTCCACCGTGTTAAATGCACATACACATATGCAATTGACACACCCACCTACCCCCCACTCCTGATTTCAATCTACTTATGTTTTTGGTCCAAAGCCACTCCCTGATCCAGTAATGCGGGTCTTGTGCGGGGTTAGCAGCTGGGGAGGGCCAGTGACAGCTGGCATTCTGCAGGCTCACTGGAGCAAATAGACCCAGGCCACTCACACTACACGAGGGCCAATTGGACAGCTGTCTTGTGCTGGGTTATTGGGAAATTATGAATTTATGGGGAGAGGAAGAGGGAGGCGAAGAAATAAAATTACGATTTATAAAATAGAGTGATTGATGAAAAATGTTTGAGTGTAATATCCATCAAGGGTTGTCGGCAGTCTTTTTTTTTTTTTTTTT
This sequence comes from Holacanthus passer, assembly GCA_025331565.1. Taxonomy (NCBI): domain Eukaryota; kingdom Metazoa; phylum Chordata; class Actinopteri; family Pomacanthidae; genus Holacanthus; species Holacanthus passer. The sequence goes on from JAFREQ010000043.1 coordinate 610,589, forward strand.
TTTTTTAAACATCTCTATTGATTTTGAAAAGCAGTATAGAATTGCAGCAGAACAACATATGCACAGGAAAAATGGTGAAAGAAAAGGAAAAAAACAAAAGAAGTTACACAATTTCTCACATAAGTTACAAGGTATTGATATATGACACCATAAGGCAGTTAACCTGTTCAGACCATTAACCATTCTCATAAATTTTTCAATCAAACTAATGACAGGTTGCTGGACTTCCTGACAGCATGTCGGAGCTCATTTATGTCCAATGTCCTTTCACTCCAGTAAATCAGCATGAAACATTATGTTCTTGCCTTAGCCAAAACTAAGCCAAAACAAAACTACTTTTTTTCCCCCTATGAATAATGCAGATGAGTTGTGATCAAAGACAGTAAAAGAAATGTCTTGTAACAAACTTGACTCATGTAATTCTTCTGAGTAAAACTTGAGTCACTCCGGTACAGGATTCTGCCTGACTGGATGAGAGGGACGACGTTAATGCTCGCCCTGCTTTGCTTCAAGCTCCTCAAAGAATCCAACAAGTGACAGCTTGGCTTTGTGACACGTGTATCACATCCTTTTCTGTTGCTTTTTAGGCTTTATACCCTGCTGGTCTGCGGCGGGCCGTAAGTTACATTATCAGACAGGCTTCGACTGCTTTTTGCAACATCATGCAAATAAAGGCTGGATGACTCAGTGCTATTGCTTAGTTTTCCTCTGAAATTGGTACATGTGTAACTGTTTATGAAATGCATCAAGGATTTCCTGAAATGTACTTTAAGGTGCTTGTGCACTACTTTTCCTTAAAGCTACTGTCCCTTCTTTTTCCTTCTTTTAATCTCACTTTTATTTTTCTTTCAGAAACTGACAACCAAAATATACAAAGTTTTTACTCCAGGGCTTCAAATAATCCTCATATATTGAGTGACATGGCATTCGCTTATGTAGACATTACCCAGAGGAGGTTTGTGTGCGACCGCAAATGTTCAAATCAGTTGGCCCAGACGTCAAACAGACTTTATCCTCCTCGCCACCCAGTGCTCCTATTGTGTGCCACGTGTGTGAAAGGGCAACTCCGGACCAGTCCTTATGAGGAAATGACTTAACATTTCAACTTGTGAATTGAACACTTGCGATAAACGAGCTCCTGCAGCGCGAAGGTTATTGCCTTTCAGCGTGACCCACCTCTTGTAAACTCACTCACACATTGACCGAGTGTCACATACATATTGAGTTGGACACCGGTCGATGCGCCACCAGCCCAACACACCTGGACTGTGGCCACGCTTTGTCAGACATGAACGCCCTCACAGCTGTCCGTGTCACTGAGGCGCACTGTTAAGTGAGTCTGGAGGTGCAGGTCACATAAAGACACGTGAGACCTTATCTTTTGAAGCGTTTCCAATTGTGTTTGTTAGATTGTAATTCCCTGCTGCTCTCCTCCTGTTAGTTTTGTAGTCTCCTAATATTTAGCAAGCAGTTCACCACCACACCGTACATGCACCTTCTGAAGTCACAGGAAATTAAATGGCTTAAAGCTAAATTTATGAGATTCCTGTTGTTGTATATGGCACTAACCTCAGCAACTCACCTCTCCCTTTTTTTTTTTTTTCACCACCAGGTATTAAATGAAGAGTGTGATCAGAACTGGTACAAGGCAGAGCTAAATGGAAAAGATGGCTTCATCCCCAAGAATTACATAGAGATGAAAGCCCATCCGTAAGTATTATGAATACCACTTTCTCTCTCAGTCTTTATGTATCTGTTTTACTCCCTGTCTCTGCCTCTCCTGAAAAATACATTTCAACATATTAACTATCACTTGCTCAGGTTGAACAGGCTTGAACTACAACTGTCCTGTTCACTCTTATGAGACTTGAGTGTGTGTGTGCAAGTTTGTGTGTGTTGAAGCCTGGCAGGATCCTTAGAGGACATTACCTCTGGACCTGCATTCAGAGCCAGATTAGCTCTCTCTTTAATAATGTGCTCGAGGCCTCTTACGCTTAATTGAATATTGACCTTATTGCATCATTGCTGCGTTGCCGCGGAGCTGTCATTGCATTGCAAACAACAATACTCAAGTGTTTACAGTCTTTATTATGGTTATGGGGAATCCATATTTAGCTGTGTTCCATACATCTGTAACACAGAATCTCTCATACTCATTATGAAGGTTCTCATGGGCTTTTATACAAAGTTTACACATTCATATTGAGTGTAATGTTTTTTGCAAAATGCCATACAAACAGAAAGGTAGCACGTACCATAAAATTTAGCATCATGTTGAGCAAAACATGAATTATTTAAATTGTGTTTCTGAAACGCTGAAACAAAACAGTAAAATAATCATCTTATTAATTATTTAAAAGCTGTGTCTTAACAGATTTTTCTGAAAAATGTTTCTATTCAGCCAGTATTTACTGTCCAAACATGGCGATACACAATCATGCACAATGTAGAGCAGCATTGTTGGATTTCATTAGCAGACCACTGTGACTTGAGACAATGTTGGAATATGTATCCATTAGGACATCCCAGTTAATATTGACAGACTCAATGAGAGATTTGTGCGATCGGTTATCACTACCTGTTACACTCATGTGAGGTTAATGTCCCTCCTCAAACTGATCATTACTTTATTATTGCCTTCTCATCAGGGGTTTAGGATTAATTTCTCTGCCTGCCACTCACCCTGAGCACATCAGAGAGAACAGGAAGGGTTGTGCCATTTAACAGGTTGTGCGTGTGCATCTGACATTTCTCCTGTTCCCAGTCTCTTCAATATTCTTGATGATATGATATCTTACGAAAGATTTGGCAATGCTACGCTGGGTCAGCTTTATATGCTTGGATTAGAGCTCACAATAGCTGTTGAGCTCTCCTCCCACTCAACCGGGTGCTTCTGCTTGAGGTGGTGAAATGGGTTTGTTGTATTGCCCCTTTTTGTTGTTCCAGTCTCCTCGCACTTCTTACACATCACGTGGTTTTGGTGTACGTCTGAGCTTTTGTAATCAAACCACTTCCACACTGCTGCAGTCACTCCCCTTTTGGGAAACTTGCTCCTCCACCATGGAACTGGTGGCAATGTTACTTTCATTTTCGTATGCTACGACACACCCCTAGCTTCTACTAATTTCTTTTTTTGTTGTGAAATAGCCAGTAGGCCAAATTTCCACTATGGCTAAATCCCAGATGAAAACTATGTCACGGACTACAGTTGTTGTCAGAGCTTGTCTGATGTCTCATGTTTGCTTGCCTTTATGAGCTCCGTTGCTCAGTGTTGCCACATCCTAGGACGTCATTGACTTTTTTTGGGGGGGGAGGGGGGGGTTAATGAAAATTTCCTTCAACCAACACACTCTTCAGTATAATTTAAGCCAGACCTGCAGTAGATTATGCTTCACTACACTGTGATTCAGTATAGCTGTGGGAATTTTAGTGAAATTATTTCTGTGTGTAGATTTACTGTCTATTTTTGTATGGAAAAAAAAAACCTAGCACAGTAATGGACTAGCAGCAGTGATAATGGGGCATGAAGTGGCTGGAGTTTGCCTTTGTCTCCTGTTGTGGTGACAATGAAGTGCCATCTGAAAGCACCAGGCACCCACACAGCCCAACAGACATGCACACACAGCGGTGCTATACAGCAGAGCACAATGGAGTATGGCTCCGCTCAAAGTCAGAGTCCTTTCTGTTTGTACGCAGATCTTTCCCCCTGTCCCACCACTAATTGCATTTTTTCTGGCTAATGCTTAGGATTTTGTGACAGCCTATTAAGAATACGAGTGCCAGAAGCAGAATGCTTTCCCCCTCGCAGGGGTAGAGGTGTAGGTGTGTGTGTGTTGGTGATAGTACTGCCAGTCATCCTCCTCCTCCTGTTGTTTCCTTGGCTCCATTAATTGCTCTGCTATCACTTTGATCAAACAGGGAAAGAGACTCTGTTTGCAGGCTTGCTTTGCTGCCAAGCTCAGATACGGAGCAGATCAAGAGTTGGCCATTTCATTATTGATTTTCACCTACGTGTAAAGGAGCCAAGATGTCATCTTTTGGCTGACTGTACTTTTTAATTATTTACACAAGTAAAGAGCTTTTCACTGGCTTTGTCTCCCATTTGTCTCTCCCTCTCTCCATCCATCTTAATCGCTCTCACTTATTCCCTCTGTCTCTCTTTCTCACAGTGATAAATTAGAAGCATATATACTACTAAAAATACATTTATGGCACTTAAAAGTGATTTAAAAACCCACCGAGTTTAAATCTCAAATTGAATCTGTTTTGTTTTTACTGCCTCTCAATGTAGAGACTTTGAAGGACAGATGCTCGTGAGGATATTTTACGGAACCCAAATATTTATTTTTTATGTTGGCTTTGCCACTATAATTAGATTATGACTAATCCACTTCCTGGTATATGGATGGACAGTGCAGCTGGCCAATGCTTGTGTAACTTCTTCCTTACTTCCTTGTGTGAACATGCAGTGCTTTTTGTGCACACTGCTCTTGTTAAGACCACTCAGACAAGTGAAATGCAGATTTGTATGTAGTTCCTCATTGACTGTCACCACTGGGCAGCTTGGTTGATCAGTGGTTAGCACAGTCACCACACTGTTAATTCCTCAGTTCACACACCTGTCGGCCAGCAGGAGGTGTGATGTTTGTGTGACAGTTGCATGCTTTCGCTGTGTCTTCTGCAAGTCTGCAGACAGGGAGGAAACTAGGTTAGCTGAACTGAAACTCTAAATTTCTCAAAGGTGTGAAATTGAACGTGTGTGTTATCTCTTTGATAAATCAACATAGGTGAAGTCCTACTCCACCTCTTTGCTCAGTGCATGATGAGCTAAGCTTTCCCTGTTAGCACAATAAGTATTATAAAAGAAAAACTGGCTTTCATAGCACTGCCTTTACACTACAGTTATGTTGATCATCATCAATCAGTGTTGTGCCTTCATTATCTATCTGTTCAGTTTCCTCTGTGTTCTTATGGATTTACTTGACTTGTGCCTGTTTGCTACCTCCTCCAGGTGGTTCTTCGGGAAGATTCCCCGCGCCAAAGCAGAGGAGATGCTAAACAAACAGAGGCACGACGGGGCCTTCCTCATCAGAGAGAGCGAGAGTGCACCGGGAGACTTCTCCCTCTCTGTGAAGTAAGTAGCACCGCACCAATGCACCACCGAGAGAAAAACATGATTCACACTCACACTCTTTTCTATAAATACAGTTTCACCTTATACTTACATCAGTGTACAGTTTCCCCAGAACTGATCAGGTTCATAAGTTTCCATACTTGGTATGTCTGAGTCATCGGCACAGCCTCTTCCTTATTCTTGAGAAGTCTCAGTGCTGCCCTCTGGTGATCAGCGTTCGTCACTTATGATCATTTGAGTTGTGCGTTGGACGTCAGCCCTATGAGTACTTACTGTTTTAGCTGACACATACAGAGCTCATTTCCTCTTATCTGTCTCTCTCCATCCTGACCTTCCCAAAACACACGGTTCAGATCAGTTCACAGCAGGTTACATGTAAAGTTGATGCTAAGATATGGATCTTAATTACTGTCTGGACTGTCCTGATTCCACTTAGTCAGCCAGTGCTGAATGTCAGTCTCTTACTGTCGTGACTCATTCATTTAACTAACACTTATCGGTCTGTCACAGACGCACGTACTGCATCTGATAAGTGATTTTAAACTATATTCATTTAAATGTGTGTTATAGATGTCTGGTCAGAAATGATCTCTTTGTACTCCTAAATACTGCTAAAGATCCCCTCCTCAAAGTTCTCCTGTCTGTGACCTCGTGCAGGTATGGAAATGATGTCCAACATTTCAAGGTTCTTCGTGACGGGGCTGGAAAGTATTTCCTATGGGTGGTGAAGTTTAACTCCCTCAACGATCTGGTAGACTACCACCGCTCAACCTCGGTCTCTCGCAATCAGCAGATCTTTTTGCGAGACATAGAGCAAGTCACCCAGGTAAGAACTGACATCACTACGAGTGGACACACTCTGGGAGCCAGGCTTGTTTTCCTCAAACTACAATCACAGTGACACTCAGCGCAGAAAAACAATAATGTATGAATGATATAGAGGTAAACACGTGTTTTATTTGAGGATATAATTGAATGTATCTTTTAAACTTGCTAGCACCAGACATGCACAAATCGATCATTTGTGGGCAAGCTAAGTCCTTAATGGTGACGAACCAGCAACAGCATGTTTGTCGTCAGCATGGCCACATACGAACAAACTGCAGCAATGTTGTCTGCAGAAATGTCTTAGAAAGCATCCAATCTCTGAAAAGCTCTCTCATTCAGTAGAGAGTGTAGTTACTTATTATGTTTCCGATGACGGTCAAGGAAATGAAACAGAATTATTGTCAGGGAGAAACAGAATGAGAATGCTCCTCTAAGTTGTGATAGTTTTTCGAAATGAAACATTTATTGAAAAAGAAAATGAAAAACTCCAAATAGCTTCATAAAACAGGACTGAAAAGTCTATAATTCCGTGTGTCATCACATCCTCACTCAGACATCATTAAGTAACATCCTGTTAGTGTTTCTAAATTTTCTGCCAACTCATTTACATAACACAGTCTCTTGGTTCAGTTGTCTGGCATTCCTCAGTTTAAATTGAATCGCTGCGGTTTTGTGGGTTAACATGGGACGATGATGCGTGAAAACATCTGTATTCTGCTGAGAATTCATTTGAATATACAAAATTGTATTTTATATGCACGACATTTAATAGTTTGCTTCAACCATTAGAATGATTATTTAAAAGTTGACTCTATATACTTAATTGCTCCACTAAGCAAAATGGGAAAACAGGTGAGAAATGGATGTAATTAATTTTTATTGCACGTCAGGTGTGTGGTCAGCTGACACCGTGAGAAATTTTAATCACCTTAAGTAAGAAAAAAAATAAAAATACAGTTGATTTTTTTTGCTCAGTGTTATTCTCTATGAGTTCAGACTAACACTTTTGGCCAGTCGGCTCCTGATTGCGGTGATAACATCTTTTGCATTAATTTCAAGTGATTTATACGTCACAGTGACGGCATCAAAGGTCCACATTTCACCAAACTGGTCAGTGGCACAATCCAAATCTTTTACAACCATTCCGGGTCAAAAGTGCATTCTTGCTTCATTATACATTTCAGCATTCTGACGTAAGTCAAAGGGCTGTTTACACCTGTTCAGCCAATAGCAAAGGTTTTTCTTGCGTGTGGTGCACATTAGTAGCGGAAGAAATCAGACACAGCGCTGTGGAGGCAACTCACTGTGTGTTTAGTTCCCATAAAAACATCCCTTTAAGTTCACAATTCATTACCAGTGAAAATTCTTAATGAACTTGACTATGATGCCCATTTTATTTGCTGTTGTTCTGAATGATTGCACCAACATTAAACTGTAGGCAAAGTCAGCAACAGTGTGGCTCAGCTAAAGAGCGTGGAGGTGGTATTATTTGTGCAACCTATTAAAAAAAAACAAAACATATAATAGCGTCTCCGAAGAACTGTGCCGATTTCATTTTAATGAATCTGGCCGTCGGTAGTAGGAGGAAGTTAGATACAGTGAAGCCGGTAGCCTGCAGGTCTGAGGGACAGATGCAGAAGAGTGAAGAGAGGAAGTGTGACTAAAACCACACAGAAAATATAGATGAGAAGAAGTCGCAGGTAAGATGGTTAGAGAGAGGCAGTGATATACAGAGAAGACTTGTCTATGATAGATAGCAAGAAGGGGCAGAGAGAGGTAGTCTGTGTATGAGAGAGAGAGAGAGATCCATTGCCTTATCTGTAGAAAGACAGTTAAATTATGGATGCAGCACTAATGTTTATTCTTGTAGGATGAGTAAGATTTTTTTATCTCACAGTTTATAAATTTTATAAAATTTTCTATAACCCCTGTGTCATAGTCTGGAGTAGTGGTGATTGGTGATTAAAGTTGGCCTCTGAGTTAGTGAACGTTTTTCTTCCCTGCCTGCTTAACACCAGAATATCGCATATGGTTACTTCCACCAAGGGTCACCACTCACTCAGAGATGAGTGTGAATCAGAGTTAGGATTTGTTAGAATGTGTTTTTATTCTGCATCTGTTCCTTTTTTGAATTACCATATCACACCCTCGCTAATCTGTCCCTCAACTCTTTTTTTCCCTCCTCCTGATCGCACAGCATCCCACATATGTGCAGGCGCTCTTTGACTTTGACCCCCAGGAGGAAGGAGAGCTGGGTTTCCGACGTGGCGACTTCATCCAAGTCCTGGACAACTCTGACCCCAACTGGTGGAAAGGAGGCTGCCACGGCCAAACGGGCATGTTCCCCCGCAACTACGTCACGCCCGTCAATCGGAACATGTAAACAGTCAGACCATGTATACAACAACAACAACAACCACCACCACCACCACAACAGCAACCATCACCACCATCATCATCATTATCGTTCTTGATCTCATCAGCCCCCCCCCCCCCATCCAACCCCCAAACACCCCTCCACCCCTCTACGCCATCCCACGATAACAGGAGCAGACAGGAAGAACGCAAACAACCGAAAGAGAGAAAGTGAGAGAGATATAACAGGAGTAGTGCTGTCGTAGGCGTCGCTGTGTGGGTGGCAGCTGAGCAAAATCAACTTTTACTTGTGCTGAGAATGTTCACCTCCCCAGTGAACGCCTCGGCGAGGATTGAACTGTCTTTGAGGGAAGTCTAAATGCAGAGAAACTAAAGAGTAGTGCACCAACCGTGAAGATAACCAAATGATTCTACCGCTACCCACAGCTGCTTCTGTCTTCTCCTTAACTTCTTAACATTCTGCCTTTCTTTTTGTGTTGGGTTTTTTTTTTTTTTTTCCTCCGCATGTTGTTTTAATCACCTAAATGAAATGCCTACCGATGAATCTGTTTTAAAGGAAAAAAAAATGTAAAAATATAAAAAAGAAGAAATGGTTTTAAAAATGTACAAAAACGAAGAGAGAGGAAAAAAAAACAAATGATGCAATCTACAGTACAGCAAGTTTCCATGTCTAAGATCATTGGCACGTGAGCATTGTACATCAGCCGTCGGCTGTATAAATAAATCAACTATAGAGAGAATCCATTTTTTAAGAATATATATTATATATTTGTATGTGTTTTGTCTGTTTTACCTCTCATCACAAATTGTATTTTTTTCCATTTGTAAATTATGTTCAATCTTTTGTTAGTCTGGATAAGATCTAGTAGCTCTAGAATGTGCTGAATTGTCAGTCAAGGTTTTGTTTGTTGTTTTTTTTCTGAATCTATCTGAGGGATCTCAGATAATACAGCATGATATTTAAGGGGTCATAAATTCCATTTGAAGAGGTTTCTCTTGTCTATAATGCAAGGAAAGTCAAAGTTAGTTCTCTAAGAAGAAACTAATCATGTCCAGGAAGCTAATGTTGACCAGCAAGTAGAGCCATGAATGCTGCAAGAGCTGTTGTATTACGAAGCCCTGTATAAAGGTCAGCCACCTTTTCAAAGCCAATGTATTTATTGCAGCCATTTTACTTGGGCAGTGAATGTAGCTGACTGAGTCCACAGACATTAACATGAGGGAAGCAAGGTCGGAGAACTGAACTACACAACCATGCAAGGGATTTAAAAAAAAAAAAAAAAAAAAGACATGCTGAAATAGTAACGTTGTCAATATTCATTTATAAAGAGGACGATGTATGAGGATATGTACAGGCAGTCAACATGCATATTCACAAACAGTCATTACGTGCATGCATCGGCAGACGCTCTCCTCCTTGTTATACCTGCACGTAGCAAAGAGGCCGAGCTTGGATAATCACATTGTGTAATCACCAGTGCAGATCTGCAGCTGGCACAGATTAACAGTTCAGAAAACTGAGAGATTGTCTTTTATGCTAAAAGTTGAGAGATCAGTGTAAATGATGTAAAAGTTGTTTTGTTTGTTTTTTTTCCTTTTTCTTTTGTCCAACGTGGCGTGTGGTCAAGCACTTTTTTTTTTTGTCATTTTGATTTCTGGTCCTGTGTGTGCGTGTGTGTGTGCGTGTTTGTGCGTGCGTGCGTGCGTGTGTGTGTGTGCGCTTTGTGTTTACCGTGTTTGTGTTATTGGTTCGTGTTTTCTTGTTCTCTCTGGATAGTGCCTTTCTCTCTGGTGTTTCAGTGTCTCCGACCTGCTACTTTGAGCCCCCTCCCTTTACGGGGCCTGCCAGTCCTGCAGTGAGAAACAGTGTATATAATCCAACCTGTCCCATCCAACAATGCCCCTCCCTCCGCCGCCTCCTCCTCTTCCTCCCCGTCCTACATCAACCCACCTTCACCTTTATCCTCACCAACATGGAACTCTTCTTATTTAAGTGTCTCTCGCCTTGTCTTACCTAATGATACTGTTTTGTTTTTGCTCTTTTTTTATTTGCATTTGTTTTTTTGTTTTTTCAATTAATAAAATGCAATTATTAAAAAATGAGAATCTTTTTTTTTTTTTTTTTTTGTCGTGTATGTTTTAGAAGAGACCGGAATCACTTGCTCTTGTTTATCAGGGGCAGACTCTCGCAGTATTCAGTCGATGCTAAAATGGTTCTTCGTGTGACTTCTTTTTAACTTCTCTTTTCTTAGTGTGTGTCTATTTTAGGTTTTATTTAAAGAAACAGTTTGACATCTTGGGAATACACTTATTTACTTTTTTGCCAAGAGTTGGATGAGGTTTATTATTGAAGTATCTTAACATGAAACGATCTCTCTCCATCTTTGCTGGTGAACGACTGAGTCTTTCCAGGATGAACCTTTCATACCCAATCATGATACTCTCACCTGTTACCAATGAACCTGTTTACCTGTGGAATGATCCAAACAGGTGCTTTTGGATCAGTCCACAACTTTCACAGTCTTTTGTTGCTCCTGTCCAACTTGTTTGAAACATGTTGCTGCCATCAAATTCAGAATAAGCAGATATTTACAAAAATCAGTGAAGTTGATGAGGTCAAATATTCACTATATTGTCTTTGTTCTGTTTTCAGTTGAGTAGATGTCAAAAGGGATGAGCAATTTATCACATTCTGTTTTATTTTTATGTCTTACACAACTTCTTGGGAATCGGGGTTGTATGTGTGTATAGTCTGCTAACACTAACCATGAGCTGCTTGTTATAGCAGCAAACCCTCTGCTTGACGACATGGCTGCCTTTTATTGCTCATGAATTCAACTTTTCATTTGTAATAGGATGCATGGTATTTCCTCTTTCAAATAGTCTAGCTTTAACATTACTGTTGACCTTCCAGGCAGCCGGTGGCTCCTCCAAATGTCGGTGCAGTATGAGAGTCAGCTTGCAGACTTGGAACTTGCTCGTGATGACTAATCTATCACAGTGACTATCAGCCAGGCTTTGATAATTTTTTTTTGGCAGAACTGTTGCTTGTTAACAGTTGAAAGCGCAGATTGTTTTTGTGGTCTTCCTCAGAAGACTGGGATTTCAGAGCTGCATTCATTACCATCACTACTGCAACATGTTTTCAAATGAATATATGTTTTGAGCTGCGCCTAACACCCAACCATAATGATCATGACTGAGATGACAGGTTTATTTTTTATAGGAGTCATGGGAAAATGACATTCAGACACAGTTTAACATTGCCTGTTATGCTGCCATTGTATTGAATCGATGTATGTATATATTGTACAATCTAAAAAATGCACAGGAAATATGCAGACTACAGAATTAGCATCTTCAACGACCAAAAGGGAATTCCTCCAGACAGCAGAGCACCGGCAGTGAGTCAGCCAGTGGGTTTAGTGAAACGCCAACTCAATACATGAGGCCACATTTCATTATGAAACCCATCCAAAGTGTCTCTCTCTTTCTCTCGAGGTGCAGATGATGTGCATGTGTCGGTTGATCTGAAGAAGCAGTGAAGAGGAAGCTGATGATTTCATTTCTTGAAGGGAGGCCTGGGGGTGCTCTGCATGCAGCACTCTGCTGCAGCCAAAGTGAGATCTTTAACGTCACGTTAGGCACGGTCTGGTGCACCGTCTGCTCCACATTTTGACTTTTAGCACTCAAAGAGCACCACTTTCGCTCTTCTTTCAATCTGGCTCCTCTCGGTCTTCATTTTTGTCACCGACTGCATTAAGCACTGTTACATCAGTACTGCTGTCCTCTTTCTGGCCTTCTTATCTGGAATGTATTCTAGTTATGAAAGACATCAGGCTGCTCCAGTGGTTCTATTCATCCTCCTGACATTTACCAGTAATGTCACCCAGTGAGAGATGCACTGTGATTTCTGTTGACCACAGACATCACTGACAGTCAAATAAAATGATATAAGAGAATTACATGTACACTATGTATATAAAATTATATAAAATGATTAATCTCTCTTAATTGTGAGAGTGAAAAGGCCTAATGACTAACTCGGGGGTTTTGCCCCTCAAGCTTGACTAGGCTGTTTGCCATATGTTGCTGCCATAGCGGTCGACAACAGCGGTGCAAGCATTAAAAGCCCACTCCTCTCCACTGTGTGTGGACATTTTAAGATGATTTGAGGATTTGCAAGTGAGGAGGACATTTTGCACCGAGTTGAGAAGATTATTATCAGTGTGTGAACTCGTGACCTGTTCGTGCTAGTCCCTCAACGGCATTATTATAGTCAGGGTTTTCAGTTCAGTGAAGACACACTCATGAATTGTTATTGTTTTTCATTGATAGATACCATTTGAGGTAATTAGAATCAGAGGTCTGAATTTGGAGAGTGTAAGATAAATCCAGTTTGGGGAAATGCATTTGTAAAGTGATCTTGGTATTGAAATAAAAAATGAAGGACAACCAACTGAGGATGAAAACAACAAAGACTAATGACTGCTTCCATTAGCAGGGCCAGAGAGGCTCCTGGTGAGGTAATACTGTAGGTAGATGGCTTGTAAGTATCATAGATGGATTACTGAACAGGCCTACAAGGTAGAGACAGAGGGGCCCCTGGACCAAAGCTTGCATAAGAAGTGACTTGGAAAGTTGAAAGTCACATAAAACAACTACAGAGAGATGTAAAATGACCACAAAGAGACGCAAAACAAGTATAAGGAGATACACAACATCAACAAAATTTCTGAAACAACCACAAAGAGAAAGAGATGAAAAACAACTATGAGGCTGCAAAGCAACTACAAAGAGATCATAAAAGTAGTCATTGTGCGTCTCTTTGAGTGGATATTTTGGGTTAAAGATAGCTATTTATTGATGCTATTTCATATTAGAATATTCCTTCATCATGTATATTCTGTAATCATTTATGACACTGCTTCCCTCAGCTTGCACCCTTCAGAGTCTGCCCATGTTCATTGTTGTTAGTGCTGTCTCCTGAGTGGGCAGCAGTCTGCCACCGAGTCAACCCTCACTCCCTCACGTAATAAATTGAATTAATCAAACAATCTGTGTCAGTGTGTAGGTGTCTGATATTTGATGGAGTTATCAGATCACTCATTTTAGCTGTTTGAGAGTTTGCATTTGTCTGGCATGCAAAGGTTGAGACTTTCCACTCCGCTCTCCACCGGCAAACACAGGTAGAGGAGATGAGCTCAGTCACACCGTGACACACTTTTGCCCCATGGTGACCTTTGTGGCTGTTTTGTAGGTACGTTCAGGGTCACGCCGAGTGCCAACCCGCAGCTCAAAAGTTGCATTCAAGGTCTGAACTTTCTCCATCCTCTCAAGTTATCCATCATATTCTGTGAGTTGCATTGTGGCAACTTCACTTGTTGAACTAATCTTCATGTAAATAGCCTGTGCATTACAAACACTGGATTCTTTGTACAGCTGCCAGCTGGTTACTACTGCTGCCATATGTCTCACAAATACCTAACATGGAAAAATAGATATTTTAAGTACAGACAAAGTACAGAAAGGTGACATGTGGGAGGAGAGCTCATACTGTTAAATCACTCTCTGGCATTAAAGCACAGCTGCACACAAATGAAACTCTCTTATTATTGGAAAGAAATTATGTTGTTTTTGTACATCAATCCAAGTCTATTTAAGCGTTGACTTGGTACACTGAGACTGTTGCGCTCTTTCTATTCAGTCATTTATGTTGTATTACTGCCACCTACTGGCTGATCTCCACAATAGCTTAAAAAATCAAGATATATATGTTTTGTCAACTTTCTGTAATTTCAATTAGAATAATCACAGATAAACATGCTGAACCAATATGTGGAGAAGCACTACTGTATTATTCAGTGGTGGTCACATACTTTGGTTTATATGTGGAGTGAATTGAATAATGTCACCTTGTGGAGGCTCCATCATCACAGATAAAAGATTTTAGTTCTCAATAAAGATATTTATTTAAACTACATATACTTTGCAGTAATGAGGTGCTGATGATTTAGATGATTTTACAAAACAAAAAATACTGCTAGGCATCATATATACTAAATCATGACAATACATGTGTATAAAAGACAAAAGATATATTTATATTTTTATAAAGTTTTGCTCATATGACTTGCTACATTTCTTTAGTGCATTACAAACCTTACACACTGGCCTTTTAAACAGAGGGCTAAGGAAAGCTTAGTTTTGGATTTGGCTTCTTATTAAAAGAAATAAAATCCCTCGCAATGTCGCGCAGCTAATCGGCGGGGGGCGCTGTTTCATTACTTTAAAACATGAGAGAGGCGACGTCAGTCATTGAGCTGAACTTCAGCCACTCGCAGTGACGCTTTGATACGGCGAAAACATTTTACCCCCACGTGTAATCGTTTAATGGGAGTGTGAGGCTTTCCTGACATCATATAGCAAACATTCTGGTTGAAAGACAATATTTAAGTAAAACAAATATGAAAAGGTTTGACGTTGTCGGCAGGATTCGAACCTGCGCGGGGAGACCCCAATGGATTTCTAGTCCATCGCCTTAACCACTCGGCCACGACAACTTACACTCGAAAAGCCCGTTCACAAACAATTCATAGTTAATCTGATACAGTTATACAGCTAATATACATAATTGCAGTGGTTGTACTACTGAGAAGAAAAACTAGAACTCAACTATTTTACATAGTTATATTTGCAAAGGAGCATTGTGACCGCCTATCTTTATTATTGTATCATAAATACTGATGAAATGCTGATCAATTTTGCTAGATATCAAATTAATATTAATACACATAGCAGGTGTGAGTATTTGCATTTGTTACATTTGATTCTGCACAGGAAGTAATGACATTGTTACTTCTCTGTATCTGACTCGACTTCGCAGAATCGTTTACATGCAAAACAAATGATAAACCGAGAAAATATGATGCATCTCTAGTTAAAGTTTAACTCAGCAGTGCAGGTGACAGCTAGTCGGAATGAATGCCACCTTTGCTTTTTACATGTTAATGCATCAAGAATATAAACATCCAAAATGATGATATCCAGAAATATTTCATTAATTTTGATTATAACCTCACACATCACATTCAACACCCACACACCTCTGCAAGCTGGCTCCGTCACGGCTAACGTGCATTTGAAGACAGCCTCAATGTTTTATATTGTTTGCTTTGCATTAACTGAATTGCTGATTGCTTTCATCTATTCCCCCTAAGAAGCTGCTGTGACCTCGGGTGATGCAGCGTCCACATGCACAGCTCAATGCTGATTTCAATTGAACGCGCACAATAAGAAAAGTGCCACTTATACATGAAATTAATTGGGAGTCAGAGTCACTTCGCTCATTGTGGCTGGACGCTGTGTCACCACGTGACTCCTCTAGTGCAAGTCTACTGTTTGACTAATTTTTTTCCCCAGGATGGCGAAGTCATGACCCGCCCCATTCTGACTCTGATTGGTTGGTACCCGTTGCCTTCGTTGATTGGGTTGGTTATGTTTAGCCACGAGGGGTGCCATAGGTTGGAGAATATCAACGGGAGCCAATCAGCGGCAGAATAGGGCGGGTCATGTCTTCGCAATCCTGGGGAAAAAATGTCTTTTGCTGTTTGTTCAGCCAGAGAGGCAGAGAAGAAGAAAAATGGCGGCTCTAGGCGAACCCATACGGGACGCCGGGCTAACATTTTGAGCTTTCACACCCGAAAAGACACGGGGGCTTCCCGGGGTTACTGCACCGTCTGAACCCCCTGCGGTCTAGTTTTGCAGGGGTGCTGTTTTCGCTCGCGTTCGCGTCTGCTAATTAAACGCAAAAATTGGGAGAGTAAAATAGGAGCCTTCGCTTATCATGAGAGGGAAGAGGGGCAGGCCGCCCAAACCGCTACAAGCCGAGGAGCCGTCCCCAGCCACGGCCCGGGGCTTGAGACCCAGGAGGAATCTGAAGCCCAGGCCGAGGGACAGCGGGGATGAGGACGTCGAGAGCCCCACGAGGGAGACCACCAAGTCGGCGAAGAAGAGGAAAGGGGGACCCGGCGCGTCAACACGGGGCAGGGGACGAGGCAGAGGTGGCGGCGGTGGCAGAGGAGGCAGAGGGGGTCGCGGAGGGAGGCGGACGGCCGCGTCCAAAACAGTGGTGTACGACGACCACGAGAGCGAGGAGGAGGAGGACGATGCTGTCAGCTTGAGGTCGGAGGAGGACGAGTTTGTCGAGGAGGAACCTCAGTCCGAGGAGGATGAGGCCCTCAAAGAGGACTCTGATTTCCTCGAAGATGATGTGCTGGACGAGGAGGAGGAGGATAATGCCAGCTACTGTACAGAGAGTAGCTTTCGGAGTCAGAGCACACACGCTAGCACTCCGGGTAAATACACACCACGATTAAACGGTGGTACCGTGTCTCATCACACACATTGCAGGGGTTGGAAAACACATCTCGCAACGCTGCAGCTGAGTGTTTTTGGACAGTGCAGGAAGCAGTAAGGTTATTGTTCAAAATGGAGAATGCACACTGTATGAACACAGGCCGCAGTCATTAGTGCTACTGCAGGTGGATCGGATCGGTGGCTGTATCACTAGCATACCTCGTCGCCATCACCGTCTGTCAACACATCTCAAAGCAGGCCTCTCGGATAATTCACACACATTTTAAGAACCACCGCCTCTGACTTGAAATATCATTTAGCTGCACTTAAGTCAGTAACTTAGCTGCTAGCGCGCTAACCTTAGCAAGTAAATTAGCTCCTGCTGCCAACTGTCATCTTGAAGTCTACGTTATTTAGATAACTATAACTTTACGTAACGCTATTTAAAGCTATTTAAACATTCACTGAGGAAGAATAATTGAATCATTTTCGAATAACAAATATTAGTTTTTGATTGAAGCTGCTACAAAGAAAGAAAAGAACTTAGCTAACTAACTTAGCTTGGCTAGCACGTCTGTCATTTTTATCACTTTCAGCTTTAAACTTATAAAACTATAACTCCAAAACTAATCACAAAGGAGAGCCAATGTCTTTGACTGTGCAGCAACAAAAAATAGGGGTTATAATATGTGGCCTGACTGACTTTATAAACGTTATTAGCCAACTGGACAGCTAAAGTTTTCCTACATGCAGCAGGACGAGGCAGCTCCATTTCGCTAATGACACTGGCCATGTGTTGAACCGGCTCAGCCAAAGTAACACACTCACAAGTTTGCTACCAGTGTGTAACCAGGCTTCACAATTTATCCTTTTCACATTTTGGGTTATAATATGCAGAATTTTATCTGTTTGATCGTTTCTGAAAATGACATGATTTCTTAACTACTTTTAAGAAATAATCAACTATATGTTCAATGTCCAGCTGAATTTTGGAGGTATTGGTATATGAAAGATAGATATTGCTACACAGATCTGTAGAAAGAGCTGGGTGATGCTGATAGGATTAAAGATCACAGTACTTTGACTGAGTACCTCAGTATAGATAATGTTACTCTTACTATTACTTCTATTCATACAACCAGAAGGTTTTTCCTCTGCTGTAGCCTATGGATCAAAGTGATGTAATTATGGTTTACCAATATCCATTGTGTATCCAACAGGGAAGAAAAAAGTACGGACCCCCAGACCTCGCACTCCCATTCTCGAGGAGAAGGAGATTCCTCCTCTTGTGCTTCCTGACACCTCTGAGGACCTGCTGGTGCCCAATGAGGAGCTGCTCAACGCCATCTCCATCTACGAGGTGCTACGGAACTTCAGCACAGTGCTGCGCCTCTCCCCCTTCCGCTTTGAGGACTTCTGTGCGGCACTTGTAGGCCAGGAGCAGTGCACTTTAATAGCCGAGACCCATATTTCCCTTTTGAAGGCCATCCTGCGTGAGGAGGACTCCTCCAACACTACCTTTGGCCCCGCTGACCTCAAGGACAGTGTCAACTCCACTCTGTACTTTATTGACGGCATGACGTGGCCTGAGGTGTTGCGGGCATACTGTGAGAGCGACCGGGAGTACCATCATGTCCTGCCGTATCAGGAGGTGGATGAGTATCCTTATGGTCCACTTGGAAGTAAGATCAAGGTGCTACAGTTTTTGGTGGACCAGTTTCTGACCACCAACATTGCCCGTGAGGAGCTGATGTCTGACGGCAGTATGCAGTATGATGACCACTGCCGCGTGTGTCACCGCCTGGGTGACCTGCTGTGCTGTGAGACCTGCTCAGCAGTCTACCACCTGGAGTGTGTGAAACCACCACTGGAGGAGGTTCCAGAGGACGAGTGGCAGTGCGAGATTTGTGTGGCACACAAGGTGCCTGGTGTCACAGACTGTGTGACAGAGGCACAGAAGAACAGGCCCTACATCCGCCAGGAGCCCATTGGATACGACCGCCACCAGAGGAAATACTGGTTCCTAAACAGAAGGATTATTGTGTAAGTTAGGACCCTCGCTGCCTTTCTGTTCCACCAAAATTACCTTTCATTCTTAGCCAGCAGCTTTAGTTCCTACAACAGATTACAGTAAATGAGCATTAAGTTTGCACCACGAAGTAAAACAAATAGGAACTATCAGAGCGTTTTTATTTAGCAAGGTGAAAACATCTTGAGATCCAGAATCTCATTATCAAGTGTGACTTTGCCCATTATAGCAGTGAAGAGGTGCAGTCTCTACAGGACAACATATTACATCATCTATCCACTCAATGCGGATCTAATCGAGTAAATACATTAAAAACAAAAAAGGGAGAAGGAAAAAAAGCATCATCAACACAGATAAATTGTTGTCCATATGGTAACACATGGTATGGTATGACATGTTACAACTAGAGCTGCGATGATTTGTCAAAATTGATCATCATGTTTAACAAGAAACAATGTGTTACATACACATATTCACCTTCTTGTCAAGAGTTCAATGAGGAGATTAATACAAACACAGAGCCACATTTGTATGGTTATATGGAGCTAGAGCCAGGAGCCATTAGTTTAGCTTAGCACGAAGTAGAGCAGCAACAATTAGTCAATTCTTCGATTTAGTCGATCAAAAGAAAATTAATCTCCAACGATTTTGATTAATCGTTGCAGTCATTTGTCAACAACAGTGTCCAATATTTGCTGATTCTAGCCTCTTAAATATATGAATTTGCTGCTTTTTTTTTGTCATTTGTGATAGTAGATGAAGGTTTTGGACAAAGCGAGCAATTTGAAGACGTCATTTTGTTACAGCCCTTTTACATGCTTTTCAAAGTAGAATGTGGAGGTAGCTAGTGCTGGGCAATAACTCAGTTTTATCATGTGTCAACCTTCAGTGGAGTCAGATTTTGATAATCATTGTGTTTATTTTATTTGTGTCATCACAGTCATTAAGCAGTGAAAAAGTAGTAACTATGTAGTAACCCATGACCTATGTAAATATTCAGTTACAGCCTTATGAAATACCTTAATCTCAAAGGGTTTTGTTGCTGTGAAACCAAATGTACATTTACCCTCAGTAATGACAAACATAGGCCTCAAATTTGGACAAATAAAAAAAACACATGCAAACAAAACTGCAGCCAGTTGAATACAGTTTCCTAAAAGGTAGTCTCATTTTACTAGACCTGTGTGTGTGTGTGTGTGTGTGTGTGTGTGTGTGTGTGTGTGTGTGTGTGTGTGTGTGTGTGTGTGTGTGTGTGTGTGTGTGTACACTGTTCCAAGCTAAAATTTGAACCAGCTGGAGAGTGAAACTGAAAGTTACCGAAAAAACACTTGGTGCACTGAATGCAAGATGCTCCCATGAATTACATATCAGCATTTGTTTGACAAGATGTTATAGAAGAGACGTGCTATGGAAGCATTTTCGCTTTACTGGCAGTGATGCTTTTCCTGATTGTCCCTCACCCCTACCCCAAACATATGTTCTCTTTGAGCATAGACTATAAGATGAATAAGAGACCATTTTACATTCAGAGATTTTAAATGTTTATGATTTGGATTTTGCGCACCAAACAATTATAAATTTATTTTAATTTCTATAATCATGGATTAAACAATAGTTATTAATGAGTAGATGACAGTTTAACTTGCCCTTGAAACTCCACATTATCTCGAACCTCATTGTCTTTCATCAGAAATGGCTGGCATCATTCTCTCTGAATCAGCCTCCTGTTGCTTTTGAGTTCCAGTGTGGAAATTGAATTTTTTTTTCAGCTGGCTTGTATGGGATTCTCCCTACCTTTTATGCAGGCATCTCAGCAGAGTGCCGTTTATTTAATTCAACCCAAAGAATAGAGGATAATGTTTCTTTAACAATGAAAAATGGTATTTCACTAGGAAATAAATCATTGAGTTAGAAAATTAGAGTCATGTAATGCCTTTTTTCATACTGTGAGCTCATTTGTATTGTCTCACAGTTAATTATATTGTAACAATACCTTTCAGGTAGAGGAAGTAATGTGGTTTGTTCTGATATATAACAGCCTATCTAAGAATCTGTTCTGCTCTCACCCCTCCAGTGAAAAGGACGGGGAGCACGAAAAGAAAAAGATATGGTACTTTAGCACCAAGGCGCAGCTGGAGGAGCTCATGGAGTGCCTGGATAAGGAGTACTGGGAGACGGACCTCCATGCCACCCTGGAGGAGATGAAGGAGGAAGTGCAAGCTCACATGGACATCACAGAGGACCTTACCAACAAAGCCAGAGGAAACAATAAAGCCTACCTCGCTGCTGTCAACGGTACACATGAGATATTGTCTTCATTCCCCAATAGGGATACATTGGAACCTTGCAGTAGTGTAATCTTGTTCTGGTACTTGTGAGTAGGATGTTCATGTGAGCAGCATTTGAAGGTAACATGGGGAAATCACTGATCTGACAACTAGTGTGTGACTCGGGCTGTCATGTCAGCATAATGTATCCGTTTGTGTCCTGCAGGGTTGCATTCAGACCCAGTCTATATCTAAGCTTCAGATAACATAGTTCGTCCCCTCAGGCAGCAGCGCTCTGTTACGATGACAGTTGACTCAGAAATGTTAGGTGTTGCCTTTTCTTCCTGCCTCACACACTCTCAGACAGCAAGCAACTGTTTCCCCCTAACTCCCTCCAAGGAGACAGAGTGGTTAGCAGACTTTTGATTACTGTGCCACCAGTTTCCGTTTCTGTTTGACACGCTGACATATATAACAGTTTTCCTGTGTTTGTCACTAAACTGCCCGATTTCAGTTCTCAGAGACAGTGGGGCACTATGTTTTATTGTGGATGGACCTCTGGCATTCTGTCAAAAACTTGTGGCTTGAATAGGTATTCTGCAGCCCAAAATGGAAGAAAAGATGTTTTTGTAAAGCCTTGCAGTGTTTTGTTTTTTTTAAACCATCATAAGTGATTTATGGGTGTTGGGTGGTATATTTCATCCACTGAAAGCCCACTGCTGCTGCAGCACAGTACATTTCTTCCTTTTAAGCTGGTTGGGACACAATTGCTTCTGTCCCAATGAAAACTGTAGCTATTAAACATTGCTCTCTGGGGATTTTTGCCATCTGAGAAAAGAAAATATACCCTGTCATGGATCTGTGTGCATGGGAATAGCTTTTTTGTTAAGATGTGTATTCTAAATAAGCAAGCGTCCAAGTTCACACTCTATTATATTGTATATTATAATATATATATTTTATATTATATATTATATTTCTTAATTTATATTCAAATTCTCCAGATGTACATGAACATGCTTGTTTGGTACACATCCCAACAAAAATCATATCATCTTCTTTGTTATATCATCATCATACATATATTTTTCAGTGAAAGTGGAATGCAAAAAAGAACAGTTCTACTAAAATTGTGACTCATATTTCAACCACAATATCTGTCAAAGTAATTGCAATATGATTTGTTTTGCATATCTTTGAGCCTAGTTGATATATAGCTTGTCAGATTAACCTGCCAAAGGTGGCATTTACATCAAAGGAATATGTTATGCTCCAGTTCCTTGGTTAGGATGCTTCTTTCAAATATTTCTTTATAGAGCTGAAACAATTTGTAGCAGCAACTATTATAACCAAACAAGCTTCTCAAATGAGAGGATTTGCTTTTTTTTAATCATATGTGATAGTAAACTAAACTTCTGTGGTTTGGGACTGATGGTCGGATAAAACCAGAAATTTTAAGACGTCACCTTGCATATTATTTTGACATTTTAAAGATAAAAGAAAATTGTACAACTATTAAAGAAAAATTAAGACAATTGTTAGTTGCACTACAATTTTTTTTAAATTGCAAGTGGTCTTCATCTGGAAACATAGGGAATGAGGAATATTATTATACTTTACATTATTGTTTTATTTATCTTGTTGTGATCTAGTCCTAACCTGGAAAAAGCAGTCGCTCAAGATGGAGCATTTACATTTGTTTAAATGCTGCCACCTAATGCATCTAATGGATATGTAATTACTGCCTTTTTTTTTTTTTTTTTTTTAAATGAATGTTTCCTTTTGTTTGTAGATGTGGTCATGGAGCGTATGAAGGTCAAGCAGGAGTCAGAGGAAACAAAGAGGCGAGTAGTGGACAGCAAGCAGGAAGCAGAAATGGGCTCTGTTAGGACGACTGAGGACAAGCTCACCCCGCAGCTTGACAACACAGAGCACAAAGACACTGAGCCCAAGGAGGATGCTACTTCACAAGGTAAAAGTGAACTTCCAGTAATATCCAGTATTCTCTCTTACATGCCATTTCTCATGAGGTGAACAGAAGATCCAGTAATACTGGTAACAGCAGGTGTAGTTTTCTCACATTTGCATTGTGCTGTTGTTCTTATATTGTATGGTGGAACTGTGTCAGTGATGTCTCCGCAGCACTATCAAGATCTTTAGCTCTACTTGACTTGGTGATAAACAATGTCCACTGGTGCTGTTCCACCTTGTGTATGTATGTCATACTACAGCAGCTGTGGTCCCCCCTGCTGCAGAGGAGAGCTGTCTGTCCGATCCTAACACTGCACCTAAAACGGAGTCCCTTGAACCTAACAAGGAAACGCAGCCTGCTCCCCCTAGGAGCCAGGAGAGTGGGGAGCCCGCTTTGTTTACAAAGCAGGAAAGGACAGGTACATCGAGAGCAAGACTCATGTTCGCTCCGGTGTCCGTCTATCGGCAGCATCTATTGCCATTCAATGCATCATTCCACTTCACACTCTGCTGCTGGGCTGTGCATCCATCTTCATCTGTCTGCTTGCCTCTGCTGGTTGCTGCTCACCATACCCCCTTTTTTGCCCTGTCATTGGGTGTAAGGGTGGCTATACTGATTTTGTTTTTTGTCTCAATACATTTTTAATGTTATAGTCTGGTCTCCATTTGTTCAAGAGACTGAAAACTAAGCTTTTACAGAGACCGTCATTATTTTTGCTAATTGGACTTCCAGGGTTTGTTTTTGGATAAATTATAATAAACATAGTGCATGCAATCCCTGGCATAATATGGATGTGATTGTAGGTGTTTCAGTGCTTTGGATTTACAACATTGATTTATTTTTTTCTTTTCATATACCTCTGGCATGTGTGCAAGGTTTTAGATATCACTCCAAAAATCTGTCTGACGGTCCAATGCGGCAGTTCCCCTGGGGGTTTAGCGTCATGTGTTGCTATACTATTTGCAAATACTGTATAACCGGTCTCATTTTGCTTTTGTTCAGACAGTTTCTGCTTATTGTGTTGGCTGGCCGCTGGTTAATAGAGCACTTGTGTTCTACCCTTCTGTTTTACATGGCTTCGAACAGCATATAGTGTCTCTGACCATAGTGTAATTGTGTTTCCTCAGCTGAATGTGTAATTCAGTCTCTGTGGATGGCACACACTGTGAACAAGGACCCTGTGTTTGTGTGTGTTTGTGTGTGTGTGTGTGTGTGTGTGTGTACCGGGACATAAATAACATTTACGAAAAAACACTCTTAGCTGTGGCTATTAAGTCCTTCTTTCTTTGAGTAGCTCAACCAAAACATTGTAGCTCTCCCCACTCATGCAACATTGGAGTGACAGTAATTAGCCTGATCCTTTTCAAATTCCAGCATCTCTTCATTATCTGTAGTAAACATCTAATTAGATAGTGAGAAGATATTTTCTGCTGTCACTCAGTTGTTCTTGAGAGACCTTAAGCTGTTGCAAGCCATTTTCTGCCATTCATCTTGTCTTGACCTGCTCTAAGAATGAAGCTAAAGCTGTTGCAATCAGCGGCCACTGTGGCAGCTAAATGTTGCATTTATTTTGGGTGCATTCATTTCTTGCCTTGTGTTCTATGTTGTCTCCTGTGCTCATGGTCTTGAAAGCACGCTTTTGGCACTGTGAGAGACAGCGTCTCTGGCAGCAGCTAGCACGCCACGTCTGTCACAACCAGCTCCTTATTCTCATTCCAATTTATGGGCATTTGGGTGGGTTCCTGTTGCTCAGACAAAAGGCTCTCTGCCTGGAAACCCCACCTGCTACCTCATCCACAAAGAGCCGCATATATATGCAGGACCCTCTCCTCTAACAACTCAAAGGCAGAGCTGGTGTCTTAATTTGGCTTTGCAGCAAGTGCACAGCTTGTTTTGGATTCATGTAGCATTTGCTGTCCAAGACGCATTCAGTTTTTTAGGCCTAGCCGGACTGATGAAGCACTTTTTAACAGTTTGTCGGTCAAATAGAAATTTCTTAAGACCTGGTGAACAAGGTTTGGCTGAGCTATACTGCGAATTTCCTGAATGCAGAGACTAAATTTTTGTCATTATCATTATAATTGTTTGTGTCTACACAGCACCCATCTTTGCTTAAAGCATGTTGCTTGTAATTAACGTCGTTCAGCTTCACTCATTCATCCCAAATACCTG
Source organism: Holacanthus passer (assembly GCA_025331565.1). NCBI lineage: Eukaryota > Metazoa > Chordata > Actinopteri > Pomacanthidae > Holacanthus > Holacanthus passer. Next base: position 635,725 of record JAFREQ010000043.1, read on the forward strand.
CTTTTACGCCTGTGCTCAGTCTTTGCTAACATTTTCTTTCAGATGAGGATTTAAAAGCAGAGTCTAGCAGTGAAGACAAGCACCCTGACGAGTCGCAGGCACAAACCCAAGATCGGCCACAGCAGCACTCTTCTCAGCCAGAGGCGAGTAGTGGCAGCAGCCAGGTTTCTGGAAGTGGGAGCCTCAGGAAACCAGAGCAGCCTGACCTGGCTGATCGGTCCTCTCAGTCCTCTTTTACCAGCCAGGATGGGACAGGTAAACATGAGCGATGCTCAAAAACTACACACCAACACCAGCTTTGGAATGAGTTCAGATGCGTTAAATTGTCTCTCAGTGTCTCTGTTTGAATCAATGCTGACTTTGTTGGTGCACTGATGGTGTCATCTGTTTGCTGAATGACAGATGAGTACAACGAAAGGGTCAAGAGCGATAGAGGGAGAGCAGCAGAACGGGAATCCAATAACCAAACGCCCAGAGGCAGCAAAGAGGTGAGGCATGTGTGTGGTTTTTCAAACTGCCATCTAGAACAAAAAAAATGTTGAATTGTACAGTCAATTCTTTTTGACAGAAATCTGTTTAAAAAAGCAAGCAAGCAAGCACTGAAAAATAGACTAAATTGTGTCCATAGTATTGTGGATTCTATATTTTTTTAGGCAAAGTTCTTTATGTAAGCAGAAGCATTGCATTGACATGGCTTAATTATTGATTAAATGAAAAAAAAAAGCTTTGTAGAGACATTTTCACCTGCGTATGCGCTCAGAAAGGTTTTGTTTTGGCTATTGGTTTGTTGAATGTCATGTTCACTCTTATGTTTCAGTCATCTCCTGTACGCTCTGATGGTGAAGCTTCACGTCTCAGCTTCTTCAAACGGGACCTGGCAGTGAATTTGAACAACTTGTTCAAACTGGGTCAGGAGGGTAAATACAGGGTCTACCACAACCAGTACAGCACCAATGTTCTGGCACTAAACAAGCATCAGCACCGAGAGGACCACGACAAGAGACGCCACCTCTCACACAAGTTCAGCCTGACCACTGCGTCGGAGTTCAAATGGAACGGTTCCATCTACGGTTCACGGAGCCTGACCGTCTCCACCCTGCGTCTCACCATCATCCAGCTGGAGACCAATGTCCCTGGACCCTTTATGCATCCTAACTGGGCGTCGCACAGGTACAACTTCTATCAGGTTCATGTGAAGCCTTTAGGAAAATTCAGTGTTGTTTCACAGGCTGCTACACAACAGTGCCCTTTGAGATAGTAATCAGGGACTGATACGCACTTCTTGGTGACTTACCAAGTGCTGTCAAATGAATATATTACAAGCTATTAATACATTATTGTACACCGACTTGGTGTAAAAGTTTCCACTATGCTGTCGTGCCCTTTAATCTTTTGTTATATACAGTTTGTCTCTGTTTTTTCCAGGACCAACTGGAACAAAGCAGTGCAGATGTGCAGCAAGGCCAGAGAATTTGCTTTGGCCTTGGCCATACTGGAGTGTGCCATCAAACCAGTGGTCATGCTGCCTGTATGGAAAGATTCTCTTGGACACACAAGGTAAAGGAAAAACTAGATGCATGAACTGTATTGCAGTGAAACAACTGTTGGCTCCACACACTAATAGCACACTGTACTGCGGTTTGTTTCAAACAGTACTCAAGTTACTGATCTTCTGCACCAGTGATGTCTTCAGCCTGCTTGGTGTGCACTTGTGGGCCAAACCAGCAGCAGAAGCAATAATACGTTTTCTATTTCAGTACTGCCGCTGCTCATATCTTGGTTGTACTTTGTTGCTTCAGGCTACATCGCATGACCTCCATGGAGCGGGAGGAGAAGGAGAAGGTGAAAAAGCGAGAGAAAAAACTGGAGGATGAGGAGACACTGCAACAGGCCACTTGGGTGAAGTACACCATCCCCATCAAGCACCAGGTAAAACAGCAGTGGCTTTCATCTGTCTGTCGATATTGTTTCACTTTCAGTGTGTACAAATGTTCTCTGAAATGATTGCGGTTCTTCATGTGAAAGCTTCATTATTTTGTGGCTCACGTGTGTGTGTTTTTCTATCAAGGTGTGGAAGCAGAAGGGGGAGGAGTACAGAGTGACAGGGTACGGGGGCTGGAGCTGGGTCAGTAAGACTCGAGTGCCACGGTTTGTTCCCAAGCTACCAGGGAACACAAATGTAAACTACCGCAAAGAACTGGAGGGTAAGGTTTAACCTGTCATAATTTCCTCAATATATTCTCCTGCTGCCAGCACTTTTGAGTTGTATTCAGATTTTTTTATTATTCACTCTCTTCACAGCAGCTAAAATGAGCAAGGAACGTGCAGCATCTTGCACAAATAAGCAGAAAAAATTGACCGAAATTGAGAAGCAGACTACTCAAAACACAGCTGACAAGGACAACGAACAAGCATCCATCACTCCATTATCTTATAGCACTTCATCAGAGGACCACAAACCTCAGACCTCCACAGAGGAAATAAAACCCATGGAGCAGGAGCAGGGAACAAATGAAGAAGAGAAGAGTGAAGACGAAAAAATGGAGGTTGACCCCAGCCCTGAAACTGCTGCTTCAAGTGACGAGAAAGGTAAATGTTTGAAATTACATCATATCTCCTTTATCTTTGGATTTTACTTGAGGCTGTTTGTGAATGGACACGTACAGTATTTTCATCATCCACTGACTTCTGTGCCTCTTTGTTACAGATAAAGCTGAAAACGAAGGCCCTTCCTCACCTTCTGTGCAGCCTGCGAGGGAAGAACCAATCCAGAAAGTTGAACAACCCAAGAAGGAGGAGACTGCGGCATCAAAACCCTACTACGACGTTGTGAACGTCAGCGAGGGCTTCCAGCTGAGGACAGCTTATAAGAAGAAGGTAAAGCCCTCCAAACTGGATGGGCTCTTGGAGCGCCGGGTGAAGCAGTTCACCTTGGAGGAGAAGCAGAGGCTAGAGCGGATGAGACAGGCCGCCCTGCTGTCCAAAATGGCTACCACAAAGCCTGCTTCTGGCATTAAGACCGAAGGATCCACATTAGGCAGACAGCAGCCTGCTGTGACCCCCTGTGTCAAAGAAGAGAAGGAGGAGAGCCTTCAAGTGAAAGACCACGTTGTTAAAAAGCTTCACTTTGAGCAGGAAGAGATGGAGATAAAGGCAGACAACATGGATGTCAAATCAGACACCACAGCACCCAACCACAGCAAGGAGGCGAATGCTGTGCAGGCCATAGCTCACAAAGAAGTAAATGGAGGACCTCTATCAAGCTCTGAGCTCAGCAGTAAAAACAATTTTATGTCAGATGCAACAGAAAGCAAGGATGTGGCTCGGGTGGGAGAGAATGCTAAGAAACGTGGGTATGAGGAGATCGAACAAGGCAGCGGAAAGAGCGACATGAAGAGTATGGAGTTAGACCAAGGCAAGACCAGTCCAGTGCAGGTGAATGGGAAAGACGGGGTCACCGCACCCACAGACTCGAACATTAAATCAGACCCTGCCAGTCAAGTCCAAGGTGATATTAAAGAGCCTCAGAAAGAGCCTGTGAAGTCCCTGATGAATGGAAACCTCTCACAGAATGATGTGTCCAACATATGTCATCCACCTCCTCTGAAAGTCCCCAAATTAGAGAACCACGTGGCAGAGAAAGGAGACTCTGTCAATAAGAATGAGGATGTGGCCAAGAACAATGAGGGGACAGTCTCCACTAAGCTTCCATCCTCAAGCCCTTCTTTCCTGAATAGTAATAGTACTGACAATAAGAGTAGTAGTGAAGGTTTGAAGACCACCACAGGGTCTCAAAATGCACTACAGTCTGATGTGATGTCCCAAGCAGCAAGTAGTGCAGTCTCCTCTGTTACCACCACCACAACCCAGCCCAGCTCCAGGGCAGTCGTCCCTCAGAAGCCCAAAGTTCCAGTCCCTGACACCAAGATGGGAGCATCTGGTTCGACAACAACCGGCCCCATGACCATTAGCAAAGAGTATTCCACCAGAGACCGAGTCAGCCTTCTCAGGTTCTCCAAATCCAAGAAGGCACGCTCAGGGACAGCCCTGCCATCCTACCGCAAGTTTGTCACCAAGAGCAGCAAGAAGAGCATCTTTATCCTGCCCAACGATGACCTGAAGAGGCTGGCGAGGAGGGCAAGCATCAGAGAGGTGCCCATCTTCAACTACAATGCCAAGCCTGCTCTGGATATATGGCCCTACCCTTCACCTCGGCCCACTTTTGGGATCACATGGAGGTTGATAACATCTTTTGATCTTTTTACTCCTTGTTTGGGATACTGGGCACTTGTAGTATAGATTTATATAATAGTCAGGTTTAATTATTTTAGAGCATAATTGCAGAATAACAAAAGTTATATATAGTATTACGACTTTGAAGCTTATAGACATTAAAAAAGTAATAAAACTGTCAAATTGTACAGTGAACTCTTTAAAGAAAAGTGTTTTTATCAACATTTTATTTTAATATAGTTTATTTATACCAATCCTGTTTTTATTTTTTTTTGTGTACCATTATGTTGATTGCATGATGTCTGCACTGTTTGTATACTGGATTGTTTTTTCAAGATAAAAAGTAAAATGGCTCACGTTTGTTATGACTGTGTCCCATTCAGGTACCGTCTCCAGACTGTGAGGTCGCTGGCGGGGGTCAGCTTGATGCTGAGGCTGCTGTGGGCCTGCCTGAGGTGGGACGACATGGCTGTGAAGCCCTCTGCTGCTGTAGGGACAACTCGGAAAGGTGACGAGATGCTGCACAATTCATCTTCACCTGTACTAACCCTTCACTTCCTCTGGGCTTCTTTGTGTGCCTTTGAGGAAGCTGTCTTACAGTAGTTTCTATTTTAATTCAAACATGCAACTTTTTATATCTCTTCTTCTGTTTCTGCCAATAAAACATCGGCGTCTCCGCCTTCCAATATATGGATGAGTGCGTGCAGTAATATGACTATTAAGAGTTGGCATTTGAAATAATTGTGCCAATATGCTTGATTGTCACCACAGAAACCACGGACACAGACATCACTACAACAGAGATCATAAGACGAAGAGACGTGGGGCCTTACGGCATCCGCTCTGAATACTGCATCAGAAAGATCATCTGCCCCCTCGGAAACAGAGACACTCCCAAAGGTAAAATCTAAGCATTTGCTCTCAAACAATGTAACTGCAAATTTGAAGAATGGATGACCAAGATCCATTGCTGGAACAGTTTTGGCAACATTTTATAAGGATAATGAATAGTTTGTTTGTCTGTTCCTGTGAGTAGAAACCCCCACTCCACAGAGGAAAGGCCTGCGATCGAGCGCCTTGAGGCCCAAGAAGCAGGAGCCAGCCAAGCTGACTGGGCCTGTTGCTGTGGAGACGTGGGTGCCTGAGGAGGACCTGGAGCTGTGGGAGATCAGGGCCTTTGCAGAAAGGTGAGAAACACACAATGAGTCTCCACTGGTCAAACATTAATGTTTTGGGGAATACTGAATTCTTTTGATGGAGCACTGACTGATCAGATTGTCACCTCTTTCGCTGATATCACAGAATAGAGAGGGAGAAGTCACAGGGTCTCGATCCCTCCAAAACTAGCAGTACTCTGAAGACCACGGAGGATGTCAAGGCCCATTTGGAGAATCAGCTGAAACAGGCCAGACTGGCTGCCCAGCAGGTGGGAACACTGCGCGCACACACACACACACACACACACACACACACACACACACACACACACACAAGCACACAAGCACACAGGTGTTAGTAACACCTTGTTCAGGTTTCAGTTGGGAAGCACTTTACTGTGTGGTCAGCAAACTCGCTGTATACATAAAATTCTCACATTTTGTTTTAGAAACGTCTGGAACAGCAGAGGCCGATTACGACTGCCACCACTTCCACAACCACCATCACCACCTCTGCCAGCACTCCCAGCACCCCTGCGTCCATGGGCCAGAGGACAGGTCAAGTCACATCTGGAACCAAGATGGTCCTGGCCTCCAAACTGGGCTCTCCAGTTTCCTTCCAGCAAGACAAAAACTTCCAACAGTCTTTTGCTTCCTGGGTCAAGCAGGGTCAGACCAACAACAGCTCAGGTAAGGCTGTCAAAGTCGAGGAGCATCTGAATTATCTCCAGCCCATCTGAACATGCATACCTACATCGAATGGTCTGGAGTTGTTTACCTTCTCATCCATCATTTTCTGTTAGAGACAGGCAGACAGAGGTCTTTGTCACATTTTTTATGTTGTTTTCCCTTTTTATTTTTTCATTTTTCCTCATTTTTTAAATCGCTGTTTGACCGCCATCAATTTGTAAGAAGTCAATGGCATGACTTTCCACAACTTTTTTTTGTGTGTGTCAGTTTTCTATATTGATAAATGTGATTGGCTTGGCAAAATGACTTTGTGGCTCGTGGTGTCCACTTCCAATCCTGTTAAAACGGATTTCAAATTGTAAATGTTTTTTCAGTCCTTTATATCCAAAAGGGCTACAGGAGAGCCTGTGTATCATTTTAAACACACGGCAAAAAAATAATCCCAAATTTTCAAAATATCAGCCCCTATGTTGACTCAAACCTTCCAGTGGACACCGCAGCCGTAGACTGGCTGTCGTGGTGGCCCTTACGGGTACGCGTGACTGCAGGTGGCATGGTGTGTCTTGCAGCCTCCATTGGCTCGGTGGCCACCGTGGCTAGCAGCATCACCACCTCAGAGCAAACCTTCCAGATCGCTGGCAGCCCAGTCACTGTGGCTGGCCAAGTCCTCGCCGCCAAACTGCCGTTGCCCGCAAACAGCAAGATTGTCACGCTCAACATGCCCACTACGCAAGGAGGTAGGGAGCGCCAGTGTCATCCATTTCCGCTGTTTTGGGTTTACACTTGCCAAAATGGATGGATGGGTGTCATGTGAGAGACAAAATCTGCGAATCTGTTTTAAGTATTGGTGCTGAGCATGGATGATGCCACCAGTGTTACATTAGATGGAAGAGCCTCTATGGCCAAAAGTGGGATTGCATTTTTTTTTGTTTTGTTTTTTATAAGTTGTGTATAAACTACTGTTATCCTGTGAGCTGAAGCTTTTTCAGCTGCTTTAGAGGTGCTTCATTACAAGACCTTGCAAAGATCTTCCCCACACACAGTGCACGACTCACCACTTCTGTACATTCTTGACTTGTTTTACTAGATGTACCCGAATGCATGTTTGTTTGTCTCTTTCCTTACTTAATTGTTCTTATCGACAGGTGTAGTCCAGCAGAAAGTCCTGGGCATATTCCCCTCTGGGCCCCCTGCAAACCTTAGGACATACAGCACACTACATCCTACAACTGGCAACATCAACCTCAGAGCCACCACCTCTGCCTCAACCTCCCAGCAACAGGTCTTTTGACTATTACTCTCATCATCTTCGCTTTCTGCTTGAAGTATGATGACTGATGATTTTACCTGTTGGGTTTGTATTCCAGGCCATCGCAGCAGGAGGCCAAACACCTGGCACATCCATGAGCCAGTCATCTACCCCATCTACCTCTGTGGGCACGGCAATGGTCAGAGGTCCAGCGTTGGCTCAACAAGGTGTTCTATCCAACTGATAATTTCCAGTTCACAAATTAGCTTTTGTGGCTCATATTTTACAAGTCTTACTCCCCTTTTATCCCCTGCAGGCCAACCTCAGCAGGCTGTGAGATCCCCAGCTGTGCCTGGTTCTACACCGGTGCAGACGGCTGCAGCTCAGAGAGTGGTGGGTGCTGCCCCATCACCAGCACCTGGACAGTCACCTGTAGCTTCCTCCCAGGCCAACAGACCACAACAGGGTCAAGTTAAACTCACTATGGCACAGCTCATGCAGCTAACACAGGGAGCTCAGGTGAGAGCACATTTTTTTAATCGTCTTTTCTTCCCTGCTGATACGCATAACATTTTTTTTTTCTGTAGTAAGTCCATTATTCCATTTTTGCCTTTGTCTTTTTATCTCTTCTTGAAGTCTTTAAAATGTTTTATTTTTTTTATTTTGCTCTTGTGAAGCCCTCCTAGTTTGGTTTGTATTAAGAAAGTTTAGGGTTGTATCACTGTCAGCTGAAGACCAGATTTCTTTTGTCTACAACTCTGCAGGGTGGAAACCCAGGTCTGACAGTGGTGATCCAGGGTCAGGGCCAGACCCAGGGACAGTTGCAAATCATCCCACAGGGAGTAACAGTCATCCCTGGTCCTGGTCAGCAGCTCATGCAGGCAGCCATGCCCAATGGCCAGGTCCAGCGCTTCCTCTTCACTCCCATGCCCCCGTCCTCATCGGCTTCAACTTCATCACCCACTTCCGCTACCCCTCCAAAACCTGCTGTAGCTCAGACCCCTCCAGGCCAAGGTCCAACTCAAGTCCAGACAACTCCCTCAGCCCTGACCCAAACCCAAATGGCTGCCCCTGTACCTGCCCCGACACAAATGCCACGTTTGGCCCCCACCCCAGCCTCAGTCCCTGTGCAAACCCAACTTTCAGCCACTAGTCCATTATCAGTCCCTGCACAGTCTCAAATGTCCACTCCTGTGCCTGGCCTGCCAGCCCAGGCCTCCACACAGGTTTTATCCTCAACACTAGCCTCTGTTCCCACACAACCCCAAGTGGCAAGACCTGTGTTTGCCCCAGCACAAAATGCAGTCCCAACCATGGTGCAAAACCAAGTCTCCACCCTTACCCCAGGCTCATTCCCCACACAAACCCAAACTGCAGTGTCCCTACCTGTCCCAGGACAAGTTGCACCTCAATCACAACTCCAGACACATGCCTTCAGCCCTGCCCCAGTCTTAACCTCAGCCCCTGTCCAGATGCACATTCCTGCTCCTGCCCCAGCTTTAGCCCCGGTCTCAGGCCCCTCTAACTCCGCCCAGATGCCTGTTTCTGCCTCTCTTCCCTCACCTGTCCAAGTTCCAACCCCTGCTCTTGCTCCTGTCTCTGCTCCTGTCATAGCTGTTGTGTCCACCCAAATTGCTGTCCCGTCCCCAGCCAAAGCTCTGACCCAAACCCAAGCCACAGCTCCCGTTCCCCTTCATGCTGCTGTGGCCAGTGCTGTTGTCACGCCAGTCACAGCCACCTCTACAACACCTTCAGTGCCAGGTAAGCATCATAACTCCCACGCACACACACACATCAACACCATCCTGTTTTGGTCATTTATCTCTTTAACTTAACTTTTTTAATACATTGCTTCTCTTTATTTATCTCTTCTTTTGTAGCTCTGACAGAGCAGAGGGCAGCTCAGCCCCAGGTCTGGACTCCGGCCTCCTCTCAAGTTCAGACTCCAGTTCAGCCCGCTCAACTGGCTGCAGCTCCCGTTCAGTCATCTGCCCCGGCCACTGTACCCGCCTCTGCCCCTGCATCAGTCTCCACACATTCACCCATCACTCCTCTGTCTCAAGCATCTCTTCCTCCTCAAGCCCAAGTACAGGTCCAGCACCCCACCGTTGTGTCCATGCAGCAAGTGTCTCAAATTCCAGTCTCAGCCGTGCAGGTTCATATGAAGGGGTTACCAGTCTCTACTGTTGTTACTACTGTGAGACCTACGCAGCCTCAGCTCCAGCCCCAAACCCACACTCAGCTTCAACCCCAGCGTCAAGCCCAAATCTGTGCACAGATTCAGGTCCAGCCCTATGGCCAAGTCCAACAAATGCCACAGATTCAGGCTCAGGCACATCTCCAGGCCCAAGCACAAACCCAAAACCCTCCCCAGGTTCGAGTTCAATTTCAGCCGCAAACTCAGCAACAACCGCAAGCCCAAGTACAGCCCCTCACTCAAAGTCAACCTCAGGTGCAGTTTCAGTCCCAGTCCCAAACCCAAACCTTGCCCCAGGTCCAGACCCCAGCCCAGGCCCAACTCCAATCCAGGGTCCAGCATCAGTACCACCCCCAGGTACAAGCTTCCTTTCAAACACCGGCTCAAACCCAGCCTCAGCAACAGCCTCAAGTCCAACCTCAACCCCAGATTCAGTCTCAGGCCCAAACTCAGCAGATCCAGCCGCAGATCCAAACCCAACTCCATCCCCAGGTTCAGGTCCAGTTCCAGCAACAGAGCCAGGTTCAACCACAACCTCAGGCCCCGCAGCAACCCCAGGTCCAAACTCAAGTCCAAGCCCAGCCCCAGTTTCAAGTGCAGTCACCGCCGCAGGTCCAGCAACAGCTTCAGGTCCAAGCCCAACCCCAAGTCCAAGCTAAGCTCCAAGTCCAGTTCCAGCCTCAGAACCAAACTCAAGTTCAAGCGCAGCCTCAGCTTCAGGTCCAGTCTCCAATCAGACATCAGCTCATCACAGTTCCAGGTCTCCAGCAGCCAGTCCAGCTACTCTCAGCTCTTCCAGCTCACGTTGCTGCCCAGATCCAAGCCCAGATCCAGGCACAGGCACAGCAGCAGGGTGGCACGGTTCCCCAGCAGATCAAACTGCAGCTGCCTATCCAGATCCAGCAGACAGGGGGGCAAATTCAAGCCCACCAGATCCAGAACATGGTGACCATACAGGCACCAGCAAGCGTCCAGGAGCAGCTCCAAAGGATGCAACAGCAGCAGCAGCAGCAACAACAACAACAACAGCAACAACAACAACAGCAACAGCAACAACAACAACAGCAGCAGCAGCAACAACAACAACAACAACAACAACAACAACCACCACCACAAAAACCAAAGAAGAAGAAACACCATGAGACTAAAAGGGAACAGAAAGAGCAGAACCTGCAGGCTGTGAGCCCTGGGGATGGTGTCCAAAAACAGGTGTGACTCAAAAATTCACATTGATTAATTTCTTACAGCATCTAGATACCATAAAAGTTAATAGTATTTTTTTGTTTTCAGGTGGTGGTGAAGCAGAATGCTACAGCAGAACAGCTGAAGCAGAGGAAGACCCTGGCTGCTGCTGAACGAGAGGAGAACCAGAGGTTTGGGTCTTTATAATCACAGAGTTGTGGCTCTATTACAAATGTTTAATACAGCCCCAATTCCATAACATTCCAACATGATTGTATGAAGGATATTAGTGCATGGGCTCAGGAACACTTCAGAAAACCGCTGTAAAGCCCTTTACACTGTGTCACAAATTTTTGGATTCAGGGTTGTATACCCTCCTGATGACAGTAGTATTGTCATGGTATTCACAGTATTTCCCTCCACTCTTGTCATCCATTTAAACATTTACCAAATTCCAAAAATTGCTCTAACGCCCCGCTGTCCTCTGTTTTCAGAATGATTGTTTGCAACCAGGTGATGAAGTTCATCCTCGACAAGATTGAGAAGGACGAGAAACAGGCAGCTAAAAAGAGGAAGAAGGAGGAGGTGGTGGAGCAGAAACGCTCCAAACAGAATGCCACCAAGCTGACCGCACTGCTGTACAAGCACAAAGAACAGCTGAAGGCCGAGATCCTGAAGAAGAGGGCCCTGCTGGACAAGGAACTGCAGCTACAAGTCCAGGTGAGTGCCTTCGCTATGATGATTATGTATAGAGTATAAGAGTCTTTATTAAGCATGAAATGAGAGAAGTTTTGAAATACATTAAGCGGGGATACTGTTCATTACAATATCTGTGTTTTCTCCTTCTCAGGAGGAGCTGAGGCGAGACATAGCCAGGCTACAGAAAGAAAAGGAGAAAGCGAGAGCTGCTATCACCCAGGCTGCCGCAGCAACAGTCAAGGCAGCCGCTTCCCACTCCTCCCATTCTTCTCACTCCACACATTCCTCTCACAGTACGCACACAGCACCCTCACCTTCCTCATCACATAAACGTAAGAGGGAAGAGGAGAGGGACAAAGACAGAAACCGAGATAGGGACAGGCATCACGACAAGGATAAGAAACGGGACAGGGATAGGGACAGAGACAGATATAGAGACCGGGATAAAGACAGAGACGGGGATCGAGAGAAGGAGAAAGACCGAGCGCGGGACAGACATCGAGACAGGGACAAGGACAGAGACAGGGATAGAGACAAAGACAGAGATTCCAGCTCCTCAAAACACAAGAAGAAGAAGAAGCTCTCTTCTACCTCAAAGGATCACAAGAAGGACAGCAAGTTGTACTGTATCTGCAAAACACCCTATGATGAGTCAAAGTAAGCGCTCTGGAAAAACCTCAGCTGTTGAGATCATATTTTAACATGTCACTGTAACACACACTTGATGCACAATTAATGAAAATGATGCATTTTTCTCAGGTTTTACATTGGGTGCGACCTGTGCTCAAACTGGTTCCATGGTGCCTGTGTTGGCATCACAGAGAAAGAGGCCAAGAAGTTGGAGGACTTTGTGTGTAACGACTGCAAACGTGGTCAAGAGGGAGCAAGCAACGAGGAATTATACTGCATCTGTCGGACACCATACGACGAATCACAGTATGGCTCCCTATAAATTTCAGCTTCAAGTGTAAACATTAGCGTTGTTGTTGTTGTAAGGAACCTGATATGACATCTTTCATAATTCATCATCTTCTACATGTGGAACCTCCACTGGTGTGCTCACATGATGTATCCGATTTTCACCTTCAGGTTTTATATAGGTTGCGACCGCTGTCAGAACTGGTACCACGGGCGCTGTGTGGGCATCCTGCAGAGTGAGGCCAATCACATCGACGTGTACGTCTGCCCGCAGTGTCAGTCAACAGAAGACGCCATGACAGTCCTCACGCCGCTCACTGACAAAGACTACGAAGGGTTGAAAAGAATATTACGCTCGTTACAGGTATGAAACATGAGTATGTCAGACTGTCAGTACTTATATAATAATATTAATATTAACTTTAAATTATATTAACATTAAATATTAATTTAGATGAAAGCAAAATACAAAGTGCTTTACAAGAAGCCATGAATGTATGAAAATGGCCTAGTACAGAAAACAGTTAAAGTAAAAGTATTACCAACACTATAAATGGGCAGTATAAAAACTTCACATCTTGTATTTGCTTTTGAAATGACTTTTTTAATTATACTACATTAAGTCTTTACCCCCCCTGTGTTTTAGTGGAACCACCTTTGTTTTTATTACCACCATATAAAACACATCATTATACTCTTTAAATTATTATGGTGGAAACTTAGTGGATATGGATGAACTGAAAAAGATGTTGGATAGAATATTAATTTTATTGCCTCCCTACTCAACCCCATAATGACAAAGGCAACACAGTTAACCTTTTATGGTCTTCTCTTATTGCTTTTAAAAGGCCTGGAGTGCTGTTCTCAAATATCTTGGAAGTCAACAATTTAATATTAACTAACTGGAGGGAATTGCTTCGCTCTTGTTGCAGTTCACTTTATACCCAGAAAAAAGGAAATTCCTTAATGATGTCAAAAGCGCACGATATTGAATGGCATGGCTTGGACAAGGATAACGATATATCATCAGCACATAGATTTCTTTTGAAGTCATACTCACCATTTTTGTATCTTCTTTAGCCATTAATGCACAAAGGCTGCAATGGCAAATTCTCCAATGCCAACGCAAAAATGACAAGTGATTAAAGGCATCCCGTTCCTGCAGATCTGAAAAGATCTGATGATAAATTCCTTTAATTCGCTTCATAATGTCAGTGCCAATGCCATATTTAGATTAAACATAAAGCAGATGATGGAGCTATCAATTTCTCACGTCCAAGCACATTGCAAGAATTTTTGTAAGTAATTTATAGTCTTTCCTGGTTTTGGTTTGATTAGTCGCCATTTAAAAAAAAAAATATTCTGTAATAATTTCTTGTTATTTCAACAGTCTCACAAAATGGCATGGCCTTTCCTTGAACCAGTGGATCCCCACGATGCACCTGATTATTATCGCGTAATCAAGGAGCCAATGGGTAAGAACAAATTGTTAATGACTTTTTCTTCAGCAGGTTGAGCTGATGAAATAAGCCAAATCAAAAGATTAAAAATTGCTGTCCATAGTGTTTATTTCATGATATCTTGTAATGTAGGAAATGTGACAGATATTTCACATTTCATTCACATTTCTCTGTCCCTTGCAGACTTTTCCACAATGGAAACCCGTTTGCAGAAGAGACATTACCACAAGCTCACAGAGTTTGTGGCCGACGTGACCAAAATCTTCGACAACTGCCGCTATTACAACCCCAATGACACGCCCTTTTTTCAGTGTGCCGAGGTGCTTGAAGCCTTCTTTGTACAGAAGCTCAAAGGTTTCAAAGCGAGCAGGTAAGGTTAGGTGCTCCTGCTGCTGCAGACAAGGTTCCCAAGTTTCTCTTACTTTTTCCATGCTTACGTTTGCATGCTGTAAAGCTTTGACTCTAGCCACACCAGCTGTGCTGTCAGTTTCATTTGTCCTTTTCTTTATTTATGCATTCATGCCTGTCATTCACTTTTTACTTTTGTTTATACCACTGGCATGTGTAGTGTTATTTGCAGTAGAATGTGTTTTACTTGTAGAGTTGGCTTAAACTGTCAAATGCTTTGAAGGGTTGCTTGGCTGGACTAAAACCAACAGAGCTGACAAACTTTAAGACATTATGTCCAATGTCTTAACCAAACTTTGTGCCATGTTACATCTGTACCGTGTTTCATCTTGCATTTGTGTCTGTTCACCTTTGCTGCATGCCTTTGATTTATGCCATCCCATTTTCTTCTTTCTTACAGATTGTCAAATTCTTAAGTGGGCCAGTCTGGATGGACTGGATGCTGGGGTCTCTAGTAATAATGACATGGAAACTTTGTATTTCCAGAAACAGCAAAAATTTCCATGACTAAAGAAAAAAAAAATACCACAAGAACACACACAAACACCAAATGTGCTCATGTAAATGCCACCAATTCAACATTTTCGGTAACCATTATAATATTCAGTTTGATCACAAAACGGCAGCCATGTTGGCATGCATTCATCATGTAATTGAGGGACATGCTTTCTTCTCATCACTTCCCTAAATCTGGCCTTTTCTCGCAATCCATCACAGTAGCAAGGATGTTTTCAGTGGGATTTTAAATGCATTTTATTTCCTAACTTGGATTTATTTTCTGTTGAACATCTGACTTGGATTGGATAATGTGTTAAACTTACCAATGTAAAAAAATATATATAAAGCTGCATATTTTATTATAGAGAGATATTTATGAGAACTTTTGTATGCTGCGTCCCTTTGAGTTTGATTGAACTGGTTGTTAAAGGTGGTTGTCTTGAATGTACATACTTTTTTATCATGTACAGTGCTTGTAAGATATATCTGACTCTGTATTTGAATGTTTTAAATAATTATGAACATCAATCATTTTAGATAGTATTATTTTATGAAACGAAAATGTACTACAAAAAGTGAGGAGTTTGACCTCATCCTCTTCCTCACTTCACAAAGTAAACCTCAGTTTGTAGTTGTGGATGATCGCTTCAGTAATAAAGGCATTCCCAGTAAATTACACCAACATGGCTGCAGGATCTTCTGCCGACCCCTTTGCATCCTCTGTGTCTGTCTGTCAAGATGTCACAACAATAAACGAAATGCGAAGGGCTCTCAACTTTCCCCTCTCTCCGCATTCTGTAGGTCTCATAACAACAAGCTACAGTGTTCTTCAGCCTCTTAAAAAGCATCGCACATTGCTCAGACAAAAATGCACTTGCCAAGAATATGGCTTTTCTGAACTGTAACTCTGTGACAGACTCCTCTGCCTCGTCCTATGTTCGGGATCCGCTCCTCTGACTGTCTGTGCAACCAGCACTGCTGCTTTCGCAGAACTGTTCGGGCAGATGTGGTGCCCGTTTGAGCTCTAAGGGACCTTTTTGGACCTGGTCTTCATCAGTGGGACTGTACTGAGGAGCGTGAACAACTGAGGCATTTCACAAGAAAGTTTACCTCGGAGAAAAGACTCTTAAGGAGCTCTCATATTTCCATGTTCTTTTTTTTTTATCTCAGTCTTTTAATTTGTTTTCTTTCTTGTTAAAAAAAATCCCTCAGGCCATCCTTGTGGTCATCATGTCCAATGAGAAATAGGAAATTTAATACTGACATACAATGGCTGAGTTTTACTGAGCACAACGTATCAAGAGTTTTGTGTCTAAATTCAGATATCACAGTGGAACAACTATTTTTTTCCTCCCATTTCCACTCATTGTTTAGTCTGAAAAGGCATGAAAGACAGTTGTACTAAATATCTGGACATCAGTAGTCTGCTTGGTTAAACTTCTATAACCTACTGAAAGTACGGTAATAAGCTATTGTAAATGATTTGCTCTGCAGTAGTGACTGACTGAGAAGGATGAAACAGTGTATTTGAAGGTTCCTGCCCTGTTTGTAAAAATTTGTCAGATTTTGACTGGATTTCTTTTTCTTTTTTTGTATTACATCTGAAGAAATATTGATGTATATGGAACTTAATAAAATGGAAAAGACTGATTCCTTGCTCGTCTTGTTTTTGTGGCAGTGACACATTGTTGACATCTTTATCAAACTTTTAAAATGTTTTAGTATAAGACAAATGTTTGCATAGAACTGTGATATAGTATATTTATGGCAGGGACAATATAAAACATTAAATTAGTTACAGTAAAAGAAAGAATTAACAGATCATGTGCTTCACAGTGTCCAGTGTTCAATGGCTTGTTTTGTTTTGGGAGGTGGTTTTTTTTTGTTTGTTTTTATTTACAGACCATTTAGGGATGCATAAGAAACTTTTACATTAAGAGAAACACCTTTGAAGTGTTAATATTTTCCAACCCTTTAAAGGAATTTTACTCAACAAGTATCAGCAAATACAAATAAAACCAAAGATACATGTATTTGTTGAAGGAGCTAAATATGAGCAAAATCTGATTTCCAAAAACACAGGTGTAATATTCAATTTCAGATTTACAGAGAAATATCTTTGCATGTACTTTGGAATTTATCCAATGGATGTTTATTTGAGACGTGTAGTAGCATCTTAGAACCGAAATGCACCGATCTAGAATCAGTTCATCTTTCTAAACACCCATTGAAAAAAAAGCATAAAATCGGCAGGAAACTGACCCAAAGTCAGATTCAACACAGTGTTAGTCACGCGCATAGATCTCGCGATATCATGACGACATTTCCTGTGTTCTCTGTGATTTTTTTTCAAACCGGCCAATGAGCGGAGGCGCGTAGATGCTTCTGCTCGAACAGTCCAATCAGGAGGCTTAGTTGTAGGAATTTAAAGGTCTGTGCGGGACTGACTGTACCACACTTTGTGCGACCATAAGGTGAGAGCGTGTTTATTGCTTATGTAGTTTTATTAAAAGGAATTTTATTATTTTTATTCATAATTATAGTTTTCATGTTTGTTTTTTCTGTGAGCTGTTTATTATATTACCAACGTGTGCTAGCTGGCAGTAGGTCTATTTTAATGTCACACGGCTAGCAGTTAGCTTGACGTGCTTGTCATTCGTCTTGCTGTCACGAGGCCGTTCAGAGTTAACTAACTCAACTAACTTTTTAAAACCTTCTGTACAGGGATAAAACCACAAAACTTCATTTCACTGCTGTTGACTTTCTCTGGAACTTCAAAATGTCTGAGAACGCCGCACGTCTGAACAAGTTCAAGAACAAAGGCAAAGACGCCAATGTGAGTTGACTCTATCATGTTGTCTATCTCATTATATCCACTAGTTCTGGTTATAAATGTCTGACTTGTTGTTGATTTTTTTAAATGAAATGCAGGAACTTCGCCGCAGGAGAGTGGAGGTGAACGTCGAGCTCCGCAAGGCGAAGAAAGATGATCAGATCTTCAAAAGAAGGAATGTGTCTGCACTTCCTGAAGAGGCCACTTCTCCTCTCCAGGAGAGAACCCAGAACTGTCAGGTGAGCCTTTAAATCCAATATTTAAATGGAGGAAGTGTTCACTCTAGTGTTCAATGTGCGTGAATTAAATGCTGTTTATATCCAGGAAGTGAACACTTGTACAAGACAACATCACTATAATCCAACATAATAGCCACAAATGCAATACTGTATGTGGTCTGGACTTGTGGAAATTAGTTTATTCAGCTCTATGTTGATCTTTGAGACTGTTGGTGTCTGTGAATTCATGTTCTTCCTCTCCTGTTTGACAATTGGCAGGCTGCCCGACAGTGGACAGTTGAAGAGATTGTCACAGGAGTGAACAGTGGGAATCCTGAGTCCCAGCTCCAGGCTACACAGGCTGCACGGTAATAATTCATTAAAGAACGATGTACATTTAATCTTTCCACCACAATCAACATGACCAATTCCTGCCATGATGACTCACTTTTACTGTCCTTTCCTGATTACAGGAAACTGCTGTCCCGTGACAAGCATCCTCCCATTGACCAGATGATCAGTGCCGGGCTGATCCCCAAGTTTGTCGCCTTCCTGGGGCTGACGGATTGTCCTCCGATCCAGTTTGAAGCTTCCTGGGCTCTGACCAACATTGCCTCCGGGACCACTGATCAGACAGCTGCTGTTGTTGAGGGCGGGGCCATTCCTGCCTTCATCGCCCTGGTCACATCCCCCCACCAACATATCAGCGAGCAAGCAGTCTGGGCCCTTGGAAATATTGCTGGTAACAGACAAAATATTGTTTTGTTTTGTCTGGTCATGAAATTTTGATTAGAAGCAAATGTCATGTTTTTGTTTTTACATTTATTTTTGTTTGTGCTATTTAGGTGATGGATCAGCTCTTAGAGACAAGGTCATCAAACACGGAGCTGTAGTCAATCTACTCCGTCTGCTGGCAGTCCCTGACTTGTCTGTATTCAATGTAAGTATTTTTATAAAAACCTTCTTTTTAATGTGTTTTTTTTTTTTTTTTTTTTTAAATTGTCCTATCAGACCATAATCGAAAGTAATTTTCTTGTCGTGGTCAAATTCAATCATTCAGATTGTCCACTAGGGGGCGCCCTAACTCAACCAAATGTTTTTCTATGTTAAACTAATGCCTGCTCCTCTCTTATACTTGATTTCTTTGCAGACTGGCTACCTGAGAAATGTTACGTGGACTCTGTCAAACCTCTGTCGCAACAAGAACCCTTCCCCTCCTATGACTGCAATCCAGCAGATCTTACCTGCTCTCATTCGTCTGCTACACTTTGATGACCTCGAGGTGTTGGCTGACGCGTGTTGGGCTGTTTCATACCTGACAGATGGGGCTAATGACCGTATTGAGGTGGTGGTCCAGACTGGTTTAATTCCTCGCCTGGTGAAGCTTCTTGGTTTTGATGAGCTGCCTGTTGTTGTACGTATAAAGTCTCACTTATTTATTATCACTTATTATTTATGTTTTTCTATTAGTCCAGCATGTGCATGAGGAGGGTGATGGTTGGTTCGTGTAGCCTGTGCCATCACCCTGAGGCAGCTCCTTAGGTTGTTACAGGTTATAACAACCCCTCTCACCCTTCAGACCCCTGCGCTGCGGGCCATCGGCAACATTGTGACCGGTACAGATGAGCAGACTCAGGCGGTGCTGAATGCTGGGGCCCTGGGCATGTTCCCCCAGCTGCTGCGCCACAAAAAGGCCAACATTCAGAAAGAGGCAGCCTGGACTCTGTCTAACATCACAGCAGGGAAGGACTCTCAAATCCAGGAGGTCATCAATGCAGGCCTCGTTCCTTACCTGGTTGAAATGCTTGTGCGGGTATGTTTGGGTTTTTTTTTAATTGTTTTGTTTTCCTCACTGGTGGGAGAATATTATTACCACTTTACCAGTTCAGTGCAGTCAACAGATTCCTCCATTGGACCGTTCCCTAACTTTTCTGATCATGTCTCTGCAGGGTGACTACAAAACTCAGAAAGAGGCTGTGTGGGCTGTTACAAACTTCACCAGTGGGGGCAGTATTCAGCAGGTGGTTTACCTTGTTCAAGCCAATGTGATCGAGCCTCTTCTGAACCTACTCTCCTCTAAGGACAGCAAAACTGTCCTTGTCATCTTGGATGCCATTACCAACATCTTCATGGTGAGTGCATTGTCATGGAAAAATGTAAATGTGTGTCTTTGCTGGAAATGATAAGTTCAGTTATTGGAGGTGCCAAAATGGCTGTGAAACACTGATGTGTTTTCCTATCAGGCTGGGGATAAAATTGGAGAGTCGGACAAGCTGAGTCTAATGGTCGAAGAATGCGGTGGACTGGACAAGATCGAGGCTCTGCAGTCTCATGAGAACGAGATGGTCTACAAAGCAGCCCTCAACCTGATTGAGAAATACTTCTCAGAAGAGGTAAGTGTCTTTCAGATGTTTGATCTGATTTTAAAAGAACTTTTTATGCCCATAAGTGGTCTTACTGTTTTATGTTTTTTTTTTGTTTTGTTTTTTTTCAAAGGAGGAGGTGGTGCAGTGTGTGGCCCCAGAAGCAACTAATGACTGTTATGCTTTCCAAATCAGTGAAGACCAGAGCTCTTTCAATTTCTAAACAACTTTCTAAAACCTTTCAGCTCTACTGTACCCTTTCTACTGTTTGTCCCTTGTTCATGTAATTGTGGAGTTTTGCTCCTTGTATGTACTGTACATACTGTTTTAACATAACTGATAAGACATGATTGTAAATAAAGTTGTTGGATCATGTGTGGGTTTACTTTTTTCACCTTTAAGTGTATTTATATATTGTGTGTGTGTGAAATAGGTCTGTAGACTCACACAGTAGAAAACGGGTAGTCGATCGCTCTCAGTCGACTGGTCAAATTCTGAGTGACACTGATCAGACTTTTGCTGCAATCTGGTTCAGAACCACTGAATCTAATTCTAGCAGCTGTATATTGACCCGAATGTGAACAAGCAGGTGCCATCTTACATTTGGTCCTGTGTACCCCTTCTGCTTCCTCAGTGAGTAAGGTCAAATACATATTCATGAATAATACCACTGATCCCACTACATGCTTGTCTTACAAAAAATGTTTAAAGAAACACCTTGACATGGGGAAATACATGTATTTATTGAAGTTACTGCTCCCAGTTAAGAAATAGCCTGTCATATAACCCCCTGTAAAACCATGTGGTTTACATTGCCATTGTTGAGACTGAAGATGCTATCATTCCCATAATAACTTTCCAGTGTTGTAAAAACCTGGTTCATAATATTATAAACCGCTGTGTAATCTTTCGGTGTCTGATATGCCTTAAAACTCATGGATAGTATTTCATTCCCTTGCTTCTTTTTTGAAAAAAACAACTCAGTATTCTGAGTTTTCCAGGTCCGTTACTTGAGTTATGTTTACTCCAATTTTGATCTAGGCAAATACATTTACAATACATGAAAAAAAAAGCACAGATGGAAAAAATGAATAAGGACTGAATTCCTGAGACCCTTAAGTCTCAGGATCCTGCTTTGTGCGTTAGAGCAATGTAATGATTAGTGATTAATTGGTTAGTCAATCAAAAAATTATTCACTAAATATATTGATAATTGATTAATCGTTTGTCATTTTTCAAGCAAAAATATCAAACGTTTGCTGGTTTTGTCTCCTTAAATGTGAAGATTTGCTGCTTTGTCATTTATGATAGTAAATGAAGGACAGTTTGTTGGACAAAAGCAATTTGAAGACTTCACTTCTGGGAAACTGATGAGCTTTTTTCACAATTTTTTTGACATTTTATACTGTCATGTCTTACTGGAACACTTGAAGTGAATGAGGGAAAATGTTGTGAGTAACACTACTTTTCCGACTATTATATACTATATATACTATTATATTCTGAATATTAGTTTTATATCAAAACTAATAATCACACACCACTGTGACAGATTAATTGTGGAGGGGGGGGCTACATTTATCCAGCTTGTGTCTACGCCCCTGTAAACACTCATAAACTGTCATAAACACAGGCAGCTTATTTACTAAAACCGGCATCAGACTGAGGAGGACACACCGGGATCTGTCTGTCTGTCTGCGCGCGCGCGCGTGTGTGTGAGCTCCAGCGAGGTGCCACATGTTAGAGAAATGCTTCACTCCCCCAAAGTGGGTTGTGGTCTCCGGTCAGCTCCTACCAGCAGCAGCAGCGGCGGCGGCGGCAGCGGCGGCAGCAGCCTCCTGAAGCGGGATCAGCAGCGGAGGGCTCCACAGTTGAAGTGGAGGCGAGCGGAGCGGAGACTCAGTCCGAGGCAGAGGATGGCGAGATAAGCACCGTGTCGCGGCTCTCCGTCCCAGCCCGGCCACACCGTCTCACCGGGGGACCAGCCGTTTTTTTTTAAATAGCAGATGCACTTTGCAGCCGTGCTACACTCGACATTTTCTTTTTTTTTTTCCTCCTCTTTTAATTTTTTTGTGAGCGGCCGCTATGGCAGCTCAGTTCACATCCGGGCCACAATGCCTTGACTCCATTATTGTCTAAAACTGGCGGAGAGGTTCATAAACCTTGTTATATATATATTATATATTATTTTTTTACACTTAACCACACGTTTTTACTACGAGCAGCAAAGGCTGGAACCAGAAGGAGATGTCTAACCAAGGAGTCCGGCGGAATGGCCCCGTGAAGCTGCGACTAACAGGTAGCTAGCAACGCTTTTAAATCCCCAACTATATTCCCCCCGCACACTAGCTAGGAAGGCTCCGTGTATTTGCTGGATGGGAACAGTTCCCATGGGCCATGGAGTTGGCGTAGCGCCGGCTCTTTCACCCGTGATTTCCACTGTTTTAATAACAGCTACGATACATTTTAAGCATTAGTTGCTTTTATGGTGTTGGCTAGTAGTGGAAAAGTGAGTAGGTGATCCTGTAGATAAGGCAGAATATGGATATTATTGTTCCTGGAAATAGTCTGAACCTTGTGATTGTCGCCAGTAACCACCAGCAGCCATAACACGGGTCCTGGAGGATCGGAGCTATGAGTTGTGTTGCTCAGCCTCTCAGTTTGTTGTGGCTTGATTAAAACATAAATATTGGATGATATTTCAAATATCTTTTTTTAAATATTTATAAAGACTTGCTGTAGAAGAGCGCTGGCTAACTATCACACTGCTGTGCTGACAGGCTCACATAAAGTTGGCTAGCTCATGTTAGCCTAGCCTGCCAGCTAACTATAATCAAGCCTTTATGAGATGACAGGCAGCTCCACAGGTCACAAGAGTCTGCAACTGCCACTGAACTGTGATCAGTGTCCCATAAAGAGAGACAGCTGCCTCCTTTGATTGTTATTGCCGCTCAAACAGATCACCATTAAGTTGTGTTCCTGCTCTATAGCTGCATCCTTTCAGAAGTTCACCCTGAACCAGTGAGCTGTTCATGCCCTTAAAGCCTGATCCAAGCTTGAAGCTGGCTCTTTTCAGCCAGAGTAATTTGTTGTTTGGCTCTCTCCCTCCCTCTCTGCCTGGGCTGTTTGGTTTGTGCCTTTTCAACACAAACAGCAGAAAGGTTTACATGAGAGCACACTGTTTTGACTGGGAGAAGTGGCCGACAGCTGCCCCCCTTTTGATGCAGGTCCAGCATCTGACCTGAATCAAATTCCATGGCGGCCTTTTCTATCAGGAAGGGGCCAAATTAAATATTTAAGCTGGTGCTGTTTCTGATAGGAATAAGTGGAGACATCAGGGAGGGATCGTAATGAGGTGGATTTAATGGGCTGGAGGTGTGAGGTGGCCAAGGACATCAAGCTCTGAGCAACATTTTTATAGCTGTCAGAAGTCATTCAGGGTTCACTTCATAAGGAGAGGAATGCCAAGCATTTTTAAATGGATATATGCTCTATAGGAATATGCACAGAATAAGTTTGAAATTAAGCAGTCCAATGTTCCTTTGCTTCCAAAACACCTGAATTCCTGCGAAATTATTTGATTTTGAAAACAGCACAGGTCAATATCATGTCAAAATACGTCTCCAAAACAGATTTTTAGGGTTTTGCAATTGTTGTGAAATTGTTTTAATTGTTGCAACCGTTTGAATTGGGTTTGTCATGAGGCATGGAGATATTGTGGACAAACAAGTTTTTGGTCTTTTCCTCATACAGTAGCACAGCATCAGGTCGCTAGTCTCTGTATGAAATGTCCAACCTGTTGACAATATTTGGTTAATCCTTTATCATTCAGTGCTGTCCCTCAGAGACGTGTCACCACAAGCAAGTTGTTAAGTTTATGCACAACTTAAATGTTGAAATCTAGAGTCTGTTAGTTTGTCACTGCAGGTTGAGATGGACTGCAGTGGTCTCCTGGTGGAATGCTAAGAATGTGAGTCCACTGTGGAAAAAAGAGCAGAACCTCACAGACCACCTCCCCTCATGAGTGACACTGTACACCCCCTCAGACTGAAAATCATCCCTCCTAAAGAACAGTAACATCACTCCTTAAAATGTGCTTTGCTCATCGTAACAACTGCACAACAAGTCTCTTTTCAGTCTGTCTTTTTCAGTGCCACTAGCAATCACTCCTCTGGGCAAATGTCTTTCCAAATTGTGCAATATTGTGCCATGTCATCCACATGGTGAGCCCTGTCCCATAGCTGAGCTCACTGCCTTCCCTTTCTCTTGCTCTCCAGCATGGAGAGCAGTGCAAGTCAGGGCTCGGAGCAGGAGAGGAAGCTCTATAGGAAGGCAGCCGTCTGGTGGTGAAACCCAAGCAGAGAGGCTATGCTACACACTGTCATTATGTGTTTCTTTGTTTAGCGCTGCACAGCTGTGTATACTGGGCTGATTAGATTGCTGCACAGGGAGTAATGGGCCCAGAGAGCGTCATTGCGACATTGTAGCTGCATGTTGTCATCTGTAGTTGACTTGATTTTTAGACACATAGCTGTCGATGAATTTGTTTCCAGGCAGGTCGTGAATGATGAGTTGCTACATTTAAACAGGCCTGTAGCTGTTTGTGCTGTAGGCGTCTCTCCTTGCTGACAACCCCCCTGTCCATTTGAACCAGATGTTGCAGATGTTTGCCAGCTATTAAACTGGAAAAATATGGCAAGCAAGCTGCTAAAACTAACACTTGGGGTGAGAATTGCCCCTTGACTACACGGGACAGGTTTCCATTATACTCTACAGCTGATCACTCCTAAATTATGTGACACACAAACACAGCTAATGGCATAACGCGCACCATCCACCGACTCATAAATTACATCATTAAGGCACGGCTCATTGCTTTGTCTGATCATTCTTAAATTCTGTCATGCAGACATAGCTCATGGTATAATTTGCACCACTTTCCATGCGACCATAAATTTGATGACACACTGCCGAATGCCAAGTTCCCTCCAGTATGATTGAGACTTTGCAGAAAAGGGAGCGCATCCCCCCAATCCGTCACGAACTGTGAATCATAAGCTGTCTATCACACAGAAGCGAACTCAGACTCATAAGAGTCGGTGATGTTCTGTCGTTGCCCTTTGAATAAATCTTCTGCCCAGAAATGTGTGCAGCAAAATAATAAATTAACTGACTTTGGTTTGATTTTCTGGTCTGATTCAGAGTCTGGACGTTTATTGCCATTTTCGTCTTAGCTAGGAGTTTACATGTGACTTGTTAAGCATATGGTTTGCTCATCTGAATTCTTTGGCGCGGCGCAGACTAGCGAAGAGAGCTATCTCAGTGGGATTCCCTAGAATTCTCCATTCGCATTCCCACCTCTTCCTCTCTGAGTCACTCCTGTTCTTTCCGACTGTAAGCTTCTTCCCCCTCAGTCCAAAGCATATTTCACTCCCACCCTTACTAAGTGAGCTTCCTCCACGCTCACTGATGCTCTGTCTGTTTGATGCACTCTCTGTAGGTAGTTGTGTGCCTTTCTTTCCATTTAATTAGCTGCTGTTGCAAATTAACAGGATTTGATGGCGCTGCAGCCGATTCTCCAAGTACAAGCGCCGGTGCTTTTATTTTTTGATGAAATAGTTGCAAATCTTCCCTGCTCCTTTCCCTTATAAGATGACTGACAGCTGAATGGCCACAGATGCAGCTTGAGAATGAAACAGACTTATTTTGAAGATGCAACAAAGGCCCTGGGGTTTCACACTGGCCCACTGTGTGGCTTTGAGTGAAAGGCTTAGGTCTGTCCTTTTTAGAGTCCCCGCTTTTTCAATGCAGCATGGTCTGACTGTAGTCTACAGACGGGGGTCTTTGGATGTCTGATAATTGAAGAAGAAACCCCCACAGCTGGGCACAGATGGGACTGTGGAGGCACAGGACCTGATGATCAAGACCGTTTTAATGTGGTTTGAGCTGGCGCTTGGTGCATTCATGTGGTCTCAGTCAGAGCCGGTTTTACGGAGTGGCGGTATGGAAGTGATTTGGGTTCATCTGGGTGTTCAGACAGGATACATTGTAAATACACAGTGATTAGCTGCATGTGGTGAACTGTTGACTCTACTGGCCCATCATGGACATGCATTTTGAGCGAACATTTCCACTTTTTGCTTTAACTAGATGTAAAAGAAAACAAATATTACGGTGGCAAACTACCAGAAAAAAGAAAGCAGGGGCGGAGGAATCAAAAAGGGAACGTAACAAGCTATTATTGCACATCATTTGTAAACATTTTCCTTCCCCCTGCTGAGAGCCTCCCATAATTTTAAATTGTTCCATCAATTAATTGACTGGCTGGGGTTGGCTTTCCTGTTGGTTCAGCTGCTCTTCAATGAGGACAAAGCCTTCTGCGGTTGCTCTACCCTCAACCGCCGCCAGCAACGGCCCGGAGGAGACCAGATGTAGCAGGGGGAGAGAGAGTGGGCAGCTTCTCCGAGAGGAAGTGCTCCCCAGACCCGAACACTTGTCCAAACGTCACCCCTGACAGGTGGGGAGCAGAACAGTCCAGAAACCCCCCTTTTGAGGTTCCCCTGTAATAATAAAGAGAAGAATTTGCTATTACTCAGCAGGACATTAGGCGTCTTGTGTTGGTTATATCTCTGGGTGGCTTACAGCTCTGTCCTGTCACTGTATTATAACAGCGTGCCATGGGTTTGATTAGTGGGCGGCATGTGTGGTTTGGGGAGATTGAGTTGGCTCTTCCTGCTGAGTAAAGCATCAACACTTCAGAGTAGCTGCTTTGTAGCATTAACAACAGATAATATTTTCCTGTGTCCACACACCCTGTTTCATTTGGAGACTGAAAGAACAGAGAAAATGATCCACTATGTCCTCTGTTTACACTTGACTGTCCCAACCCAACCAGTGCAACTTGTACCCCAGGGAGTATGTTGAAAGATTGGAGTTCAAATAATTTGAAAAAACGGAATAGTTTGATTTAGAATACAGTATATCTACATACTGAGTCAAGTGTAACACCTGTACATTGTTTTAGAGTTAAATGGATAAATAAAAGTCTTGATAAATGGTTTAAAAAGTTTGGAAGTTCATGGGATGTGCCTTATCCACTTAGAGGGAATCCATTTGGGAACTGATGCTCACAGTTTGCCGCACACACAAGAACATCTGCAGCACTAACCTCAAGCCTGTGCAATATCCTACACATATCAGCCGTCCTGTCTGAGCCACAACTCATCCTCTGCCTTATTTAATACTCACATGGTATATCATTATATGCATTTCCACACTCCTGTTAGAGAGAGAAGATTGTCCCTGCTCTGAAAGCGCACCTGAATGTGTCCTCTTTTATTTCCATTTTTATGATTTATGCAGCCAGTATGCCGGAAGCCATGGTTAATTACAGTTCATAAAGAATTTGAATTAGTGTGGTGTATGCAGCCAGGATGAGTCATATGACTTTACGTCTCAGCTCAGGATCTATGCGCTATACCACATTGCAAGCTTGCACTGGTCGAGTGCCTCCTGCAGTACTGTCAGAGAGGAAAGAGTGCAGAGAGTGAGAGTGTCTCTTTGGAGAAGTGTTAATCCTGGCTGGCTTGGGGAAAGACCTTCTTCAAAGGCCTTCTCTGTTAACCTGGCTGTGGTGGTTAATGGGTCAGAACTGGATTAGCGGCGAGTGTGAGGGAGGGGAGCTCCAGTGAGAACTCGACCGATTGTCCGCAGGCTCTTCTGCTATCATTCCTGCCTCGCTCTTCTCCGTACTGTTCCTCCCACCACCCTCGCCCCTCTTTTTCTTGCCTATTTCCCAAACTAGTGCTCCCTTTCAAGTTAGAAACTTCACTTGGGGGTATTTTCCTTATCAGAGGCGGCTGCATGCATATCCAATGTCTGTCTAGAACCCTGTTTGACTCTAGGAGCCCATAGTTTACTATACTGAGGAGGACTACACTCGGCATGAGACATTTTTGAGTATAGCTTGTTTTATTGATTAGCTGAGCCTTGTGGCTTGTCACTGATGCTGTGGAAAAAAATGACTTGTGAGGATCATTTACATATCACATAGACACTTAAGTCATGCCAGGATTTGTAGAATTGCATAATATGAAGAAAACATGCAGTGGGTGATGATGTTGCTGGATGGCGATATGAGATTTAATAAAACAGTCCACTGTTTCCACAAATGAATCGGGGGGCATGCGGAGTTAGAAACAAGTGATCATACCAGACATGTGATGCTCCTCATCTCGACTTGCAGCTTAACGCTACACTAGCCTCTACTGGCAAAACACACATGAATCTCAGACAGAAATGTCAGCGGTCAAGTTAAACTGTGGGTAATGTTGGCGCCAAGTTTTGACAAGGAAGAAGAATGCATGGAATAAAAAAGATGGTATCTGTGGTTCTGCTGCATTGATTTTAACACTTTCAGACTGACTGTATGTGAGTCCGGCAATTTTATAGAAGTGCAGTACTAAATCAGTTGGCTTTACTTTTTCAAATGAATGATTTCAGTCTGTATCTGACAGTGTTGTTTTTTGTTTCATGCCTTCTGGCATGCAGGGTGGTGGTGGTGCAGGGTTCTGATTTTATTCAACTTGATTTTGTATGCCATGACCTGGATGACTGAGAACCTTCACAGACAGTTTCTGTCACAGTTGACAAAAGTAAAGCTTCAGTGTCGCACATTCTCCCAGCATCTCCTGCTTTTGTGTTGGTAAGAGAGAAAAGTGTGGTGGTCCCCCATCACACCCATTCCTAGTTCACAATGGCGTGCTGGTACAACAGAGCCCTTTTCTTTTACCATTATTCTGGTTACACTCCCCTCTGGAAGGTTAAGGTCTAGTGGTCGTGGAGGGCCTCTCCTGTCACATTCCACTTTTGATCTGTGATTGAAGCTGTGGCATTAAGCTGGTTTTCTCCTTCATTTGTTTGTAGGGATGTCTGTGATTATTATCATTTCTCAGTGGCATGTCCAGGTGAGATCACTCAGCAAGTTTGCACAAAGTCTCATTAGCCCTGATAAATACCCACACATGCACCAGTCGTTCCATGGAGAAGCAGAGGTGGCGGCAGGGTGGTCAGAGCGTTCCTGCCCAGCTGTCTGATGAAGGGGGGTAACTTGAGAATAATTCTTTGACGTGCCGGCTCAGCTTTAAACCTGGATGGACATGGGTTGATACGATTAACTCTGACTAACCTCAAGCAGATGGAGGGGGGGGTCTCGCAAGTCTCCAGTGTTACCGGCCGGAGGGTGGTGGTTGTGGTGGTGGAGGAGGGGGGTTAGAGCAAAAGCTGCAAGACACCAACAGCTGACTGAAGGCGTCTGTCCGTGCTTTGGCCTGACGTTTGAGCCCCTTCAGTCCTCTGTGGAGACAGGACCAGAAGGGAGATGTTTATATTCACACCGGATCACATTTCAAATGGTACCTCTCACCAAAGTTGAACAAATACACCGCAGGATTCCTGTGTAGTAAAAAAAAAAAAAAAAAAAAGTCAGACTGCACATGCACACAGAAGTAAATGTGATATTTCAACTGTGAGTTTTCTTGCCCTAAAAGAACCTAAATGTGTACAGAGGCCCATAGGTAGTCGTTATCCAGAGTCTTCATGTTGACTCTGATGTGTAACTGTCTGCTTGATAAGAATTGCGGTTTGAGTCTTAGGAAATTCATCATGAAACTAACCTTCAAATCCAAAACAGGGAGTGCCAAATGCCTGATGATTCAGCTCTCAGGCAGATGCTGCAGAAACTGTAGTCAGTCATGTTGGGAATGTTCAGAGATGTAGCCTAATATTTACTTTTACGAACCTTATCATTATAGGCGAAGCACCTGATGTACTAATTTACTGTCCACAGCTTAAGGCTGAAAGAGCGCTCTAGTGATGATGAATTCTATGTAAGCCAGCCCGGATGTTACTGGGTTTCCCACGACTGACTGAAATTATTGTTTGGGTTTTGGATAAATTAAGAAACTCAGCTCAGGCTTGTGATGGTCACATGAACCACACATCAACTCATTCTTTCTTTACTCAGTCTGAAAGCTTGTGTTTAAGGTCCATATTTTCACTTTGAAAAGGTTTTGACATGTTATTACGGCATTTATCAAATTCCACAGGTTTGATAACGTTTGACTAACCGCATTGTTGGAAAAGAACCTCAGCAGAAGTCTTAAGATATGACTTCATTTGACAATACCAGCTCTGAGAGATGATTTCATGGAAGCGTAGCTAAATGTGGGTCAGACGTGATGACACACGTCCCGCAGACACGCGTCATCTAATTTAAACTTGACTTGCAGCACATAGTAAAACCTGTTTATGGTATGCACCTGCACACAGCGGCATGCGGTCATGGCTTTTGATCAAGAGACCACCATTGTATCTCAGTGAGACCTCAGGGCTAGATCATGTGGACGATTACTAAGGATGAACACGTCACACAGGACAGGAAGAAGTGTGGATAGACCACCAGTCATTCCATGCTCACTCCAGATGTGCTTATGTCATACACATTTTCCATTGAATTACTTCTCGAGGAGAGACGAAACAATGAAACAATTAGTTGATCAACAGAAAACTAGTCAGCAAGTATTTGGATCATCAGTTTATTGATCAAAATTCTAGTTTGTCATTTTTAACCTTAAAAAAATGCCAAACATTCTCTGATCCCAGCTTTTAAATTGAGATGATTTGCTGCTTTTCTTTGTCATGTATCATTGTAAAATGAACACCTTTGGGTTTCTAACTTTTGGTCCTACTAAGCAAAGATGTCATCTTAGGGTCTGCAAAGTTGTGATGGCCATTTTTTTTCACTATTTTTTTTAATGTTTCAGAGACTAAATGCTTAATTGAAAATGAATCATCAATCAGTAATCAAAATGATCGTTAGTTGCAGCCCTGTTCTCAAGACATAGTAGAAGATGACTGTGCAGTGCTTTCATCTACGATTACAACATGATTACTCTCCTGATTCTTCAAAGTGGCTGAGGGTCCTCTCAGTCCAACTCATTCATTGGCAAGGTACGCGGTAGAAAAGGAAAAATATGGCTGGGAGGTAATGATGTAACACTGTTCCCAGATGAAGTTGTGAAATCATTCTTAGAAACTAAAACTCCACTGAATTTTGGGGGGGGTGGGAGGAGGACAAAGTAGAGAAGCAAAGCAGCATTCCTGGCATTTAACACAGCAGTGTGGTGGTCCTCAACTTCTGTTAAACAGGTTGGTGCTATCCACCCTCTCCACTGTAGCTCGATCCAGGCCTCTCCTCTACTCTCCTCCATTACATCAGCGGGGGCAAAGGAGCCAAGAAGCTAGGAGAGCCGTGCAGCCACTGAATTCAAGTCAGGGGTCCCAGCCAACAGTAGTGCAAGCTTGCAGAAGCCCAAGCTGTGCTGTGCTCTGATTTGCTCACTGTTTTGACTTCTCACTTCGCAGCAGCGGTGAAGGTGCTGTGGAAGACTTTACTCGCCTGGATGACTCTCTGTCAGGCACGTTGTATCACACAGAGTGGAAAGACAGAGTGATGTACTATGCAGCGCAGGGGTAACAGGAATGCAACTAAAAATTGCCATTGTGGCATGGTTTCCCACTATTTGGAGCCGAAAATAGTCGGGGTGGACTCCTCTATTATGCAATTACAGTGGACTGTATCACGGAGGGAAAAGGTGACGTGAGATGGATGAAATGTTCTCACACTAAGAATGTTGCCAGTCTCTTTCCTCTCACGTGTGGATGTGCGTGGTGAGCTTCCACATGTCGTCAAACAGGATTTCACAAAGGAAGATAAGCTATTCACTCGCCTTAGTGTGTGCATATGTGACAGCTGTGCGTCTTTCTATCGGCACCTTTTGTATTTGTTTAAAGCCTGGTTTGGTCAGAAAGTAAATGGTTCAACAGCAGTGTTTCCCACAGGTTGTCTACTGTGGTGGTGACACCAGTAACTTATGGTCTGTTAGGTTTTCTTCAGGCTTGATAGCCTGATGTTTAGTGCTGTAACAATAATTATTTTCATTATCAGCTAAACTGCAGATTTTTATTGGTTTATTATTTTGTTTATAAAATGCCAGAAAAATGTCCAACCAATGTTCAACCAACAGTCCAAAGCCAAAATGTATTTTCACTTTACAATCACAGAGGACTATAAGAAAATTGGCCAATATTAGAATTAAAGCTAAAAAGAATTTTTGGTATCTTTTTCTAAAAACTGACTCAAAAACAATCATTATCAAAATAGTTACTGATTAACTGTCTTATCGTTGCAGTGCTAATTATGTTTACATCTGAATCTCCTCATTCATTCATGATTTGTTATTATTGTAGTTATTGTCACTGTAGTTACAGTGCTACAACACAGATGTCAGCATTATGCATCATGGGACTAAAACGAATCCAAGACAAAACTTGACTTCCTGGCTACTTATTTATCTTGGCTGGTTGCCCAGATAGTAACAAAGTCTAATAATCACTGGGCTTTGATGCTGCTTCGTTCTCTAACCGCAGTGCGTCATTTATATATAAAACCACCTCACTGAACAGACCTGTAGTCGCTATGAACGTCTCAATGTGTTTCATGAGATCTCTCATCACTTTTCCAGCAGGTGCTGAATGTGATGTATAATGATATATGGCTTTCTCTTCGTCATGGCCCTTTATCCTTTTATGAAGAGAAGCTATGGGGGATATATTATGTCTCCTGTCTTTTCTTTCCTCTAATTCCACCGTTGTTTTATGATTCTGGTCACAGTGATTTGGTGCAACAGATGTCCCCAGACGTCCTTTTACTCCAGTGTGTAACAGGAGTCCTGGGAATCTACGTTTTCTTTGTTTGCTTTGCGGTATTTAATGCACGTCACAGGGACTATGAGTTCCTTAAGACGTTTCACTGCTGGTTTCCTCTCCACTCCTCAATTGTTGACGAGATTGTTCTTTCCCCTCCTCGCCCGGGGCACGTGCTAGAGGGTAGATGGAGCATGTCTTTGAATGTCTCTGTAATTTTTTAAAACGTGAAAAGAGAGGATCAAGGTCTTTTTCCCCTCTTTTTTTTTCTTGAAGTGTTTCCTTTCTGTTTTCCTCTCAGTATAAAATGATGCACAGAGAGATTTTGTTACTCTTTTTCCTTTCTAATTTTCTAAATCTTGGAAATTGCAGGTCTGTTTAGAGGTATTAGAAGATTTTCCTGGCAGTTAGTAGTTCCATGATCGCTGTGCCACCAATGACTCTAATATCTTATAAATCTTATCAGATTTGCATATTACGTAAGTGGATTTGCTAAGATCTAAAAACCTGCCAAAGCTGGGATATTTCCCAGCACCGACAAGTCACTTTGCCTTAACTACATTTCCACAGTTAGCCTGCACCCCTTGAAGAGTTGAACCGAGTTCCTGAAACTCTACCCTGCTTCCTTGCTCTATTCTGCCTGACTGCAGTTAAGGGCTAAAGTGAAGTGGTGTAGCCAGGTCTTTAAAAAGTAACCCACTTTTGTCATGAATAGGGCAGCGCTGAATGTACTCTGTGAATGGGTGCTGTGGTTGCCTCTGTGGCCAATGCACTGGACTACTCCATAAAGCAGAGCCTTTTTTAGAGGTTGATTGTCTGGTATCTGCTTTTGAGAGTTAATGAGGGTGTAGCTGCACTTCCTCTTGCTTACATTACATCCCACATGTGTCAGAATATGAAAGTAGTAGTAGTTGGAACTTCTGTATAATTGATCAGTTTTAGCCCAGTTAGTGAGAAAGTGTGGGATTCTCACGATGGAAGACTGGTGCTCTGTCACTTTTTGGGTGACTTTTGAGGAACTCAGGAACTTAACCTGTATTTTGACTGGAAAAACCAAGGATTAAATCTAGTTCCTGCTTCCTGCCCTGTCACTTTCAAATGGCTCAGGGACCATCGGGGCAGACTTTTCTGTCACTGGTTGGTCAAAGACAGACCCTGCGACAACTGCAATTTGTATACTGCTTCATTTACAAAACAGGGAAGTACTGTAGTATCAATGTTAGGACAAGGGGTCGAAATTTCTTGTCTATTAAAACAAATTTAGACTTTGTTTTCAGATTCCCAACTTGTTTAAACACGAGAGAAAGAATGAGGCGGGAAGCCAACAAAAGAAATAAAGCTTAATTAACTTTTTTAATAGTTTCAAAGTGGTCACATACTAAAGCAGAAATAAATAACCATCACTCATCAGATTGTCTCCTTTGGAGACAAGATGTAGTTTTCCATCTTTTCCATCTCTGCATGTCATTTAAGCACATTCACAAAATTATCATTGTCACACCACAACAAATACAAACAACAACATGACAACCCTTGTGGTGTTTCTTTGTGTGTGTGAATTGTATTTCAAAATTTTCATGGTTCCTCAGATGCAGTGGAAATACAAACAGGAATGCGCAGAAGGGACGTTGAGTTCGTCTGGCTCCATAGTTCCTGGAACTTTTTGGTCAAAAAAAGTCTATTGGTCGGTCGCTGACTTGGCTCAGTTCAAGATGCACTTGGACTTATTCCCTATGAACTGCGCCTAATTTCCTTCCTGTGTCTGACTGAGTGCCTGCAAGTCTGTGGGGTTGCCATGCATGGAAGGTCCAGCACCCAGATAGGATCAGCCTCCCCCAATGCCACGAGGCAGCCTTCAAGATCCAACATTACCCCGCAGACTGTCATAGGAGATTGATTAGGAGACTACTCAGAGATTAGCAGGAGACAGATCAAGAACAGGTTCACCAGCGCAACCATCAGCACTTGTCAGTCACAACTTCTTCTTCTCCGTTTTTCTCCCTCCCTTTTAGGGAGGAGTGGCGAGGGGAAAAGGAAGCCTTTTGTTTATAGAAGAACAATGCAGCACATGAGAGTGCACAGTCCTGAGCCTGGAGTCAAAACAGGGCAGACAAACAGGCAGACAGGCAGGAGAAAGGTTGGAGGCTGGAAGAGTGGCGAGGAGGTGGAGGAGGAGGTGGAGGGGGAGGAGAGGAGGTACTGTTCCCTGAAGATGTGTCAGACTGTCTGGCGGGTTGGGTCAGTGCACTGGACTGGAGGAACCAGGTGGACAGGAAGGGAGGTTCAGTATGGGGTCAGCCTGAGCCAGTGGGCCTGAAGAGATGTGTTTAGGTTCACACACACAGTTATGACTCTGCGCAAGGAGGAGATCTGCCGATATTTTGAAATGCCTTCTCCCTCTCCTTCTTGTTAGGCTGTGTTTCCAGACAGTTTTGACTCGGGACAGGGGTAATGGTGGAATATTACCAGCCAGTAGTCTCTGTTCCCACACCCCCACTTCCTCCACCTCATAGGATCCAGTGTAATGGTTGACCACAGAGCAACTACAGACAGTGTGAACCCTCTTTTCCCCACGGTGCTCTTTTTCTTTTCCCATGCTTCGATGTGTTGTGTGTGTGTGTGTGTGTGTGTGTGTGTGTGTGTGTGTGTGTGTGTGTGTGTGTGTGTGTGAACGCGACTATATGTCGGTCCGCAACCAACAAAAGCAGCCTCCTAGTTCCATCTCGTCTCAACCAGTGATTGCTACCATGGCGACGCCCCCAACCCTCCCTCCCCCCAAGACGTCACATGACCCTCTCCCTCCCCAGGTGTTTGGCTTGCGTCTGGCGGACTTCATTGATTCGCCTGCACAGTGGGGCTCTTTGTGTGCCAGCCTGTGAGAAACTGGGCCCATCCTCTCCCCCACAGGTGGAACTTTAACTTCACCCCAAGGTCTCAGTCTCTGCCTGCACAGAGCCGCTGCTGCCGCTCAGAGGAATTGATTTTTATTAAGGGACAGGCTGGCAAAGGCAGGAGCTAAGCAAATCCGAGCTGATAATCAGCCATATGTGGTGTTTGTTTAGCTTTCCCTGCTGTCTCAGGGGGAAGCAGCCCTGTTTGGGCTGTAATATGGAAAGCCATTATGTGACTAGTATGCTGCAGTCAGCCAAGCAGCCACCAAGATCATACCCACGACACCCCTGCCTTAGTCACTGACAAATCTGTTCAAGCGTTTGTTTCTTCTTGTGAGTGTGTGAGGCTGTAGATGGTCATTAGATGATGCTGCATTTCTTCAACAATGTTTTCATATGTTTTAACCTCTTGTGTGGGTGAGAGTGTCTGCCTGCCATCAGATCCTCAAATTCCTTGCCCTTCTTCTGTGGTCTGTTTAAACTAACAATACTCAGTAAAAGAGAAGTGGGACGTCAGCCTAAAAGGTTTTAGTCATTTGTCAGATGGAGGGAATAGTATGTAAGACCTGTTCCCGCTCAAAAGTGTAGTGTTGATGAGCCAGTGATGGAAGGATGCAAAAGGAGAAGCAAAACTCACGTTGTTAGGCTCTTGAAACATTGGGGGCTTAGCACAGCCCAGAGATCTTCAGATTTTCACCCGATTATTGCACCATTTTCAAGTTATTCCACAATAAGGTTAATATGAGAAGTGAGACACTGCTCAACCATAAGATTCTGGTTAGGTGCGTAGACTGACTTTCACAACATGAAATGAGAAAAAACAAAATAAAATGAGTGCAATCGGATTCCTCATTCAGCTTCATTCTTATTTTTGTTTGCAGCAGCAGGAGTAAAACCCAAAGAAAAAAATAAGAGTCTTGACACTGGTGACGCAGTCATATGCTAGATTGTATGTTACTAGTGCTTTGGATTCAATTTTGACCAACCCTGGTATCAAAGCTTCTGCTTCTATTGTGTGACAGGGGCTCCTTTTGAACTGTGACCAACTGTGTTAACTCTCTCTTTTATCTATCTTCTTCACCTCTCCAGTAGCTCTTTTAGTGTCTCATCTGACTAACACACTGTTCTCTTCTATTCTCTCCTGGCCGTAAAATGGATGACCTGAGCATATGCCAACCAAAATCTAAACAAATTCTTTTTACATGATTTTTTGATGTGATGATTAGATCATAAACATGCTATTTATCAATTTATTTTATACATAGACATAACTAATTATTTGGACACCCCTACTTACATAAGCAAACCAACCATTAATGGACTATTCCATCCCGCAGGGGATAAATAGTCATCAAGGCTCATTATTCCATATGGGTTGACAGTCACATAAATTCAGACATAGGGAAGGGAATCAATCACTGGAACCATGGATAACTGTTCCAAACTGTCTGAATCAAATGCCTCTGAGCTTATCATTTCCTTTTATTGATGCTGGTGTGTTTTTCTCACAGTTGCACATTGCAAAACAGTGACATCAAACTCATTCGTCTACACTGCTGGAATCTTGCAGAAAGAAGACCAAGGAAGAAATTGTCCAAAGCGTTGCTTCATTTCACTAAGAAAGATAATAACAGTGCTAGTTGTAATGTCTGTAAAATGATCATTTAAAGTAGCATGGAAACACCAGCAATATGAAGAAACACCTTTGTATGCAACTTGGACTTAAATTCCAGGAATGCCATGTATCTGAGGGCTTAGTAGATTTTTTCTTTGACTAAGAAAACCTAAATGAAAATAAATGCTGTACAAATATATAAATATTTATTTGAAAGACTGGGACCAATAAGCAGAATTGATAATAGCATTGGTATCAGTAAAAATTCCCCCCATTTAGGAATCTGCGCTGTATGGATGGACTTGTACAAAACCTGACTTGTCATCCCTCTCAAAAGTCAGCGCTGATCTAAATGATGGCTGTAAGTGGAAAAAGGCCTCTGATGCTGCTTTCTTTGTTTATTGTCTTTATAAATGTCTAATAGCCGTCTCTTGCTGTGAATCGGTCGGCGCTGCAGTCCCTGGCTGTGTGAGGCAGTGCGACCAGAATGAGAAACACAAGCGACACAGAGAAACCCTTCTCTCAGCTCTGCCTCCATACTTGCCGTCGCTATGACGACAGAGGATTGTAGACGGGTCGAGATGGACGGGGGTTATGTGATGCTTTTCCGGAGTGTGTGTCTGTGTGTCTTTTTTGACATTGAAAGAGAAAGTTAAACCTTTTTCACACTGGGCAAAAACCCCACAAACACCCACCAACATCTGACTTTTGTCTTCAATGGGAAAGGTCGGGTCGAAAGACTCTGCAGGTTTTTATCTGCTCCAGCTCTGATCAGCAGTGATGGAAACATGACACCCGGGTGGACACGCTAATTTTTGCCCCTTTTACAGCACAATGCTATGACACGCGTTTTATTTTTATTATTTTTTTACGGTCTGGGAAAAACCTAGAACAGCAATGAGTTTGAAAGAGGCTGAAGAAAAACTAACATTATCACTGGCCTCCAGGCTGCTTTCTACTGTTTCCTGTTTGTGATGTCGAATGTATATTACACAGGCTTCTCTGTTCAATACACTCCTGATAAAATAGTGATTTTTGAAGACATCACCTTACACTGGTAACTGGTAAATTATTAAGGGCATTTTTCAATATTTTCTGGCATTATATAGAAAAAACAATCAGCTAATCCAAAAAGGTAACTGGCAGATTAAACAATATTGAAAATGATTGTGAGTTACAGCCCTTTACTAGATAAAAACGTCTTCGTCAAGATATTGAGTAAATGTAAGAACTTGGCTGGTGTACCTTTCCCAAGCACCTTAGTTGGCCAGTCCAACACCAAAACATGTTTTGAGAAACTATATTATATTTAACACCAGGCTTTAGAACATGTCTGACAAAAATCCAAAAGATTTAGTTGACATAGCAGTTCATTTTTGAGTTCATGATGAGTTTTTATTGTCACATTTTGGAAGATAATAAAGACAATTCTTTTATAACGTTTATCTACAGTTCTGATTCAAGCTCTGAATTTGTCCTGTATCATCCCTCACCCCATATTAATGCTGTCAACATACTACATTATTTGGTTGCGCTAAAAATTGCCCTCTGAAAACAGCATTCTCTACAGGGTAGCCATGGGACAGAAGTGATGTGATTCAAGCTGGCATCTGAAATGAGCTTTTTTATATTTCTAGTTTTCCCAACATTTCTTGGTGCTGCATGTGTGTTTCTTTCCCTTGCTGCGTATGTGCAGACGTATGTGCCCTCTCTTCCATTTTTGTGTAGAAGGAGAGAGAGAGAGAGCACATAATTATATTTGTGAGCATGAGAAAGCCCATCCAGGGTGACCAAGAAAACAACAGATTTACGACGCTGCCCTGTAGGTACAAGCTCGCCCACTTCCTTTTCTTTGGATGGCTTCTGTCATCGGACCCCCATGTCCCATAACGGCACACATTTTTGGGGCATTTCTGTGCACTGGTGGGTAAAGAGGCACCGCCATTTTTATTGATGTCATTATATAAAGCTTCTGCATCAGGACAGAAAATGTTATGTCCTTTTGTCCACGTTGGGTCATTAAGCTACTGATGATATAACTGAAATCTGTAGGCCATGCTAAACACATTCCTGAGCTTAAAATAAAGTATTTTGGTGCTACTGAATTTAATATTTTCGTCATCGGCTCAAAATGTTAAGCTTCTTTTTCCATTGTTTCCCTCCTTACACTTTCCGCTCTCCTGCCTGCTTGCCCTACATACAGACCCCCCTTGCTACTCCTCTTTCTGTTTATTCATTTGATTTCCTCGCAGAAGCGACTTTGTAAATCCAGAGCATCACAGTTAAAATTAAAACAAGATCATTAGAGAGACTTTCTGCATGCCGGAGGTGTGTTTAGAAATTCAGATTTATGCACACAAAGGGCGAAGAGGAGTGTCAGAGCGAG
Source organism: Holacanthus passer (assembly GCA_025331565.1). Lineage (NCBI taxonomy): Eukaryota > Metazoa > Chordata > Actinopteri > Pomacanthidae > Holacanthus > Holacanthus passer. The sequence continues at coordinate 675,487 of JAFREQ010000043.1, forward strand.
GGAAGCAGAAACCCCAGAGATGCTCCATCAAACAAAAATGAGGCCAGTCTTTCCACAGAGGGTGACACGGCAGCTCCAACCAAGGGTCTTGAAAAAACCCAGCCCCCACCCTTCATGTCACAGATCTGAGAGTGCTTTGAGTCCTCCACAATCGCAGCATCAATCACGGAAAGACGGAGAGACTTTGCTGATAGACTCAGTGAAGCCCTTAGCTCTACTAAAGGGCTCACTTCAGTTTCTGATCCTTTTTTTACCCTTTCTGGATGTGAGGACTGGGTAGGTCCACATATCCTCTCACAAGTGGAAGCTCAAGGGTGGAAGGAGCTGATTAGACAGGCTTTCATAGATACGAAAGGTTGTTACAACGCTAGATGACTAGATCTCTACAGATCTAAGAGAAAAATTGAAGAGGAAGTCACTACTAAATAGTGGAATAAGGAGGCCAACGTTTATTGATTGCTTGTGTTGAATTTTGATGGTTTTTGCTAAGGTGTGGATGGTTGTATCACGCATCAACCAAGTCACAAGTAATAAAAACATTGAGATAAGCCTCGAGCGTGCTTGTTCAGTGTCGTCGTTAATGTACAGTGGTGCCGTCTGTCACACCTGTACTCCTGGTTTAAATATCAAAGAGGTTTCTTTTAGCTCTTCTATCAGGAGCCAGTATACTCCACCAGAAGTGTTTGTTGGATGGTGGAATATCTTCGGAAAGCCCCCTCCCCCTGCGTCATTCCTACGTCACACTAGGAGGAGACTGTGTCTGACCATTTCTTTTACTTTCCAACTGGAAACACCTTTGATTTCTTAGGAGCTAGTTCTGATGGAGCACGGACCCTTAGTCTCTCCCGTCTTTCTCACCGTTCTGCCTCGACAACAGAGAGGTGTAAAGTTTAATCTGAGTCTATGTCATAACTAACCCATCCGACCTGCTTTTAGTCACAGCTTTACTCCCACACGATGTTCAAACAAAGCTACTGTTGAACTTGCGCATAGCTGATGCGCCATCCTGCCGCAGAGCTTTAAAACAAGTCGGCTTGTATCCTTAAAGAGGTGTTGGAAGTTGTGTCCTCCCCAAGCAAACTGCAGGCTATGTTCAGTGAAATGCTCTATGCTGTATAATGTTGTTTCAGGAGGCTTTGCAGCAACAAGGATAAGTGGTGTTGAGCCTTACAACCAGAGCTTTTATTGAGCTCTCTATTGCTTGCCTGCAAATTGCTTAAAATTCATTTTGCAAAATAAACTGGTTACATTTGTAAAATAAAGCTCAACTTAATAGTACGTATATCATCGTAACATTTTATAAAGGCCATGTTTCGACCGTGTGTGTAATGAGAACTGTATTCTGATGATCGGATTCCTCTGCGTCCTGATTGCCGTCCTCCTGCTCTCCTTGTGCTCTCAGACTCCTAATTGTCTTCCCTGCTACCATTGTCTCGCTGTGTGTATCATTCCAGCGGTTTTCTCTCCGTTTTCTGTTTTCAGCCCCTTGTATGTTTTCCTAAGGAGCCTATATAGGTATAATTGTAGTGCTGCCTTCCTGCTGAGGGTTACTTATGCCCTCACAGGAGGGTCTGCAGGTTTTGCTCAGCTTACTTTGGTTTTAAGCTGAGCTGGTCATTGTGTGGGCCATGCCATGTCTTGCCTTACCCTGCAGTTGGTCTTTATTGTCATTTCTTTGTTCCTGTCTGGATTTTGAATACAGGGTTTGTTGCCTTACCTCACTTTAGAGTCATATTTCCCAGCGGTTCACTGTTCCTTCTCTTTACCTCATGTGGATTTATTGCATTGCGACTTCTAGACTGGGGTACATAGTGCTTGATGTTTTTTCCCCCCTCTGGAAACACCATCAAATCACTGTCTAGCTCTTTTTCACATAATGTACATGTTGTCTGTGGCATGTGGGCAGAAGCATCGTGGAAACACAAGGCAAACGGTCACCTGTTGCCTTGCTCCACCTTTTTCACCTCCTCCTCAAAGCACACATACACACTTATTCCTCTGCGCCTGTTAATAATTAATTGGATCACTGGAGCTGGAGTGGAGCGCGAGTTGTCTCCGGGGGCCTGCGTGTACGCGTGTGCTCGCGCATGCTCGTCTGTGTGTTCGAGAAGAGCACAACCGAAAGCGATGCATACCAGATGTTTTAGAAATGAGGTGGGTTTCACTGGAACGTAACACATTCCCAGGGATGTTTGCAGAAAGAAATTCTTCCTCATCTATCGAGCATGTTCTGCACCACCACCGCCCCCTCCCCCCCAGGAGGGTACGCATCCAGTTTACTCGTCTGTTTTTGGCTCCTGTGTCTTTTTTTAATAGGGTTCTGTCATTAAGCCCATAAGCTTGTGTGTGTGTGTGTCTGTCCCTTGTGCATCTGTAAACAGCATGCATACGCACGTGTTGGTGTGTCTGACACTGGTGAAGCTGGTGATTTGTGTATTTAATTTTGTCGACACTCAGAAGGTACATCCTCCTCCCTCTGTTTCCTGGTGGGCAAAATTGTTTCAGCGAAAACCCAAAGTGATTTAGGGGGATATTTGACGTGTGCGTGTGTGTTTGTCTGAGTATGTGTGGCATGGGATGGAGGAGGCAGATGAATTGTCAGTGGCTGCAGATTGAAGGGTTTAAGCTGCAGTCTGCCACTACGGGCGTGCCTTTGTCGATTTGTGTTAGCGCAGTAAAGGGCTGAGCACTCTCACCTGCACATGAGGGGAGTGGGCAAGCCAGGCCAGAGAAAAGGCACATTCAACCAGCTAGGGCAGAAACCACTGTTTTCAACATTGATTTATCCACTCACTGTTCTCTTGATTAATTAATGAATTGTTTGGTCTTTTACATGGCTGGAAATGGTGAAAATTGCCTATAACAATCTCTGAATTCCTTGTGCAGCCCCAAAGAGATTCAATTTACTCTCATACAAGACATCAAGAAAAGCAGTATCAATTTTTAAAATAGTTGCCAGTTATTTTTCTGTCAGTCAATTAATTGACTGATCATTTTGCCTCTACAACCAGGCCTGGAGCTGCACTAGACATCAAGCAAATGTCACCCATGAAAGGTGTGAAATGGCCTCATATGACAGCATGACTCATGTCACATTGCAGCTGTCATCTTTCAACCAATCTGCTATTATATGAATGAAACTAGTATGTCAAGGACTGTGTGGTGGATGGATGCAATTTATGGTAAATGAATGATGGTCTGACACAGTGGAAAATTGATGCATCACGCTGCTCCAAAATTATAGCATTTGATATACCTTATTATGACATTTTAATGTAGTTACAAGCTGAATTATTATTTTTATTATTATAATTCTAGCAGTCAACTTTTTATTGAACATTAAACACAGCACATTCAGCCTAGAAAAGCTGGACAGGATAAGAGGACACAGGCAGGCAAATTAAGAGATACAAATCAAGAAAAAATAAAGATGAATATTCTTTCTCATTGAGAAATGGAAATATTGTTTAATTCAGAAATTAAACACAAGGCTTTTAAAGACGAGACCCAGTAAAAAGTCCACATCACACTTTGTAAGTTGTATACTGTGATTGGCACTAGTTGTCTCAAAATCAAACTCAACTCAAGTATATCTCCAGTTTAAGGTAAGCATTAGAGAAACTATCCCTCTTCAATGTGAAAATAGCCTTCTCAAAAGTATAAAACTATCTTAAATATTATTAGAAACAGAACTCGTGTTAAATATAAAACTACGCTAGAACTGTACAGTCATTACATTCTCATCTCTCTTCAAACCACTGAATCAGCCACATCCAGACCAATTATTGTCTGTTTCCTCAGAAGACTTTCATCACAAGAAATAAGCCAAACCGAAACTGTGTTTTCATGCGCCTGATTAACAGGCTGTTACTGTAACTCCAGACGCCCAGGTGGTGACTGAACTTCCTCATCCATCCGGCTCTCTGGCTCATCACCTCAGCAACTGTGTCTGTGGCTCTAAAGAGTAGATCAACAGGATCAAGACTGGTTTGGGACAAAACATCCCCTCCTTGAGCTTAAAGCCTGAATTTTGTATTATATATATAGAGTATATAGCTATAGAATACAGAGTTGCCTGCTGTTTAGATTCTAATGATACAAGAACTGTTAATTGCTGTGAAGCTTCAACTTTTTTGTTAATGTTGTTGTGGTGTCTTGGTACTCATGTGTGCAATTAAAATTCTGTCTTAATTGTGCCTAAGCGATGGTTTGTGTAATCTGTTTAACTTGTGGCTGTTCAGCAGCATTTTCCTACTTGATTCCTGAACTAGACAAACCATTTCCTGGTGTCTACCCATGCACATTCCTGCCACTTTCAAACTCAGCTTTACTGTTTGTGACTTTACTGTTTATGCTCAATTAACACTTGATTCTTCCTCTCTTTTTTTTCTACAGTCCTCTGCGCCAAAAACCTGGTGAAGAAAGACTTCTTCCGTAAGTATCTGCCAATCGCAGGCGTTCACAATAAAGCCATATTTGCTTTTCACACCCTGTTTGGTTTTCACTTTTGGTTTTGTGGGTGTGTGATGCATGCACAGTAAAATGTGGGTCACTTTGGGCTGATGGAGTGCCTGCTGTCAGCTGCCGCCAGCCTTCAGCCACACCAGGATCTACTTATTTAGCCTTTTCAACAGATGTGGATGGTTTGCTACAAATGTCCTTGGAAGTAAGAGAGTGTTGTCTACAGAGAGCCCCATTATTTTAAACATAAAAACACAGACTGACACTCAAGTGTAATTCCTGACATACTTGATCTATGATAATGTTTGGTAAAATGCATAGTATATATTTCCATTTTAGGCAACTTTTTCGCAAACACTATGCATTGAATATCGAGCTCATTTTCTCTGCCTAAGACTTATTAACTCACGTGTAGGTGTCTTTAGTGTTGCGAGTGTTTGGGTGTGTTTGGGTCAGGCTGTCATGGTGAACGAGCATGTTAAAGGTCTTCTGCTCGCTCAGGTGGTTTCTGTGGTGCCCATTCCTGCCATTCCAACGCCCAGGAGCTGAGCAAACATTCAGTTAGGGAGTTGGTGGAGAGCGGCACTGAAACCATAGATAAAAATGTCTGTCTGTGTGTGTGGGTCCTTCTTTGTGAACCAAATCCATAATGTACTTGTCAATATGTGTTTGTGTCTGTTGTTTATGCTTGCTTCAACCAGAGCTACATTATTTGCAGCAAGGAAAACGTCACACACGGGTCCCACCTGTCAGTTATAGACCTGCCACAAATAATCATTTGGATTATCAGTTAATCTCTTATGTACATAAAATGTCAAAAATATCAAGATTCTGTTTCTAGTGATATAAAACAGACAAAGGCAACTACCTCTACACAATACTGCAGCTAAATCATATTTTTGTTTGTATGTATTCCTGATAAGTGACTTAAAAACTTAAAACTGATCGATTTTTGTGTGACTAATCAATTAATGTGGTAATAGATTAAGCAATAATCCTTTTGTGCGTTGTCACACCAGACCAGCTTGTTACACTGAGAGCAACAAATTATGATTCATGTAGTTACCCGCAACTGTACTTTTGTTGCCAGAGGACCTCTATTTGGAATCCAAATACAACAAATTTGAGGAAGTAAACAATGAGTGATCTGTGACTGGTCTGGACTGGTCCCACAGCAGACAACGGCGGCGTAGACACCACAGCATCTGTGTCAGTTGTATTTATCATCGTCTGCTATGTAGCAAGCTAACGCCGCTGTGTAATGTTGTCATTTGTGTCTTGTTACATCTGTTATTTATTCTCGGTGAATGTGGCTGAGTGCATTTTTTTTCCCCCTCTCTCCCTGCAGGCCTCCCTGATCCCTTTGCCAAGGTTGTTGTGGACGGTTCAGGGCAATGCCACTCTACAGACACTGTGAGGAACACACTTGACCCCAAGTGGAATCAACACTATGACCTGTGAGTCCCCAAGACTTTGATACTTCTCACACAGTCATCTGTCGCATGTGTTTTCAAAGAGAGAGAAAAAAAAATCAGATTCCTTCTGTGTTTATTTGAATACCTCCCACCGTCCTAAAGGCTTAATCTGATTACAAACAGCAGTTTGAGGCCCTGCTCGGGTTGTTACAATACCTCGCAATTTTTATGTCTTTCTTTCTTTAACCTCAATAAGTGAGCACACTGTGAAGTGTCAGGCTGTATCGTTAACAGGACCTAAACAGTAACAGATGTAAACAGCTCTTGCATCTGCTCTCTCACTTATCTAGATGCTCTGTAATGACATAACTCTTCAGTGCAGGCAAAGAGGCTAAAAACGTCCCTCGGAGCACTATTTAAAGAAACAGAAAAGAGGGGGGTGTATCCAATAGTATTTTCTTCCATTGACTGAAACACGTGCATGTCTTGTTGTACCCTGATTGCTTTTCCCAAAGATGGTTTGTCCCGTGAAAGCGTTCTGGAAAAAAAAGTGGAGACGGAGCGCGTGAGTGAAAATGTGAGAGTGAAAGTTTCCAGCATTCGCTGCAGTGTTTATCCAACCGTCATGCGTAGCCAACAGCGAGAGGAAGCACATGTCTCCGTTTGTTTGGTTGCTGGGGATACAGGACCCCTCTCTCTACATGGCTGTTAAACAACTGCTGGTGTCACATTTGACAAGAGGGGGGAAAAGTCACGTGTTCACCTTTTAAAGACGGATCGATGGAGGAGCTTTCTCTGAACTCATTTGTCTCAAGAGCCTGCAGACGTAGCTGCGTGGAGTTTATGTGAAATTACATGTTGTTTCTGTGCCAGTGATGAGTTCAGCGTCAGTGTGCCCGCTTCTACTGTCTGTCAGTGTTTATAACTATGGCCAGCAGAAGACTGACACACTCTCAGGTGCTGTGTTGGAGGAGAGGGGTTTTAATTGACCGAGAGCAGGCTAGAAAGCAGTCTGGCTGGCTCGCTCTTATTAAAATAGGGCCTGCCACACCTGGTGCTCAGAATACAGCCTAGTGCATTAAAGCTGTTGGCAGTGACTCTTTTTTTCCATTTGTTATATGTGTGCTCATGTGAAGGTGTAGAAATCCTGCATGTGTGTGTTCGTGTTCAGGGCCTTGGTTTCATCGGGCAGCCACAGCCTACAAACTGACCCGTGAACTGTGACCCCCCCCCTCAGCATTGTTTCAGGATGTGGCCGACATGCCAAGGATAGCAGACCCAGTCTATCTGGCTGCCTGCCCCTCCTCATACTCAGTCTGCCTGCACCGCATTTATGAAACAGACACTGAAATTTCTACAATTACTAAAAACTGCAGCACATGGTGGAAATGAAGGATGCATTAGCATAACAACCACTCCTACACAAGGATTATCAGTAATATAATGATTTATTTAATTTTATTTTTTTGAGGACCTTCATATTAATGATGAGTGTCATAAAGTGTTTTCAAGCATTTTTGGAGTCACCCTCAAGTGTGCACTCAATCACATTTGGTTAATATTGAATATGGCATCATTAAATAATACATCTGCAATGTTAAGTGCCCAGTCTAGACCCAAATTATTTACGCCCACTCATCCATCAATTTTTCCTCCTACCGTCCGAGAAGAATTTCTGTGGAAGCACCCAGTTAAACAGCACCACCATTAATGGGTTTATTAGATCCTTAGCCTTAATATGTAGTATAATTAGAGCTGAGCATAAGGAAAAAATAAGCGCCTCAATGCAGAAGAAGCGTAAGAGATTCCCCTGATATTTATATATGTTGATCTGAGAAAATCATCTGTTAAACTGTATATTTACTTAGTTTTAGATAACCCTTTTGCAGTATGAGCTGTTCAGATATTTTAGCCGACTCAATATGCGGATTTTTAAAAAAATACTCATTTCTATTTGAATCCAGTCCCAAGTTGTAAATGTTAGTATGGTCAGCCTTCCCTTTTGTTTCTGCTTGTATGTCAGATTTAGTGTTGTTGTTTCTTTCACTTTGACCATATGTTCTTGGTGGTAACTTGCAGAAAAGCTACTAAAAAAGCTACTAAAAACAATGCCAAAGATGCCTCTAGTATGAATGCAGTCTGCCAAATAAAAGGATGTATTTAGAAAGCACATCTGACTCTTTAAATCTGCTGTCTTTTATTGCAGTTTTCCCATTGTCTCTTGTGAGTGTGTATGTGTGTGCATGTGTGTGTGCGTGTGTGTGTTATTGCCTATAACTGGTATTAAAAATCTTAGCCAGCCAGACTAATGAATTTTATTACATGGAGGGTGATCCAGATGACTGGGGTTTGGTTGTAATACTTCCCTCCCGTCACGTCTGTCTGACATAGCGGCTCTCTCACATCGCACCCCAGACAGGCATTTGGCATCGACTCAAAATGTCCAGACGTCTTACTCACAGCCCCATTGTTTCATATCCCTTTTGGTAAGCAGCATGATAATTACAGTGGGATGTAGTTCTGCGAATCGTACAGATGATTAGTTTTAGACTGAAGGAGGGAGCCCACCCGAGCAGATGTGCCACAACAGGTTCACATGGTGAGATTTTATCAGACCCTCAGCCTTGTCTGACGAACGAGGGAGAGAAGAGAGCAGCACAAATGCACTGGAGGAGACATATACAGGCAGGCAGGCAATGATCTGTTTCATCTACAACCCTGTTTCCAGAAAAGCTGGAACAATGCACAAAACATAAAACAGAATGTGATCATTTGCTAATCCCTTTTAGACATATACTCAATTGAAAACAGTACAAAGACAATATATTGAATGTTTGACCTCAACTTCAGTGATTTTTGCAAATATCTGATTATTCTGAATTTGATGCAGCAACAGGAGCAACAAAAGAATGTGAAAGTTGTGGACTGATCCAAAAACACCTGTTTGGATCATTCCACAGGTAAACAGGTTCATTGGTAACAGGTGATAGTATCATGATTGGGTATGAAAGGTTCATCCTGGAAAGACTCAGTCATTCACCAGCAAGGATGGAGAGAGGTTCAACACTTTGTCAATCACATAATTGTATAAAGGAGATTACTACTTGGACTCAGGAAGACTTACACAGTGTCCCAACTTTTTTGGAATCAGGGTTGTACCTACACATCTTTGGTTGTTTGATACAATATAATGACTGACTGTGTTCTGTACTTTCATAGCAGGCAAATAATTGTTTCATTGTTGTTTTTTGCCAAGGGATAGTAATGTCAGTCTGTCACTTTGGTCAAGACAGAAATACCTCAACAGATATTGAATGGATTGTCACAAACACAGACATGTATGGCCCCCAGAGGATGAACCATGACTTGACCGTGATCCCTTGACTCCTTAGTGACACCATGAGCATCACATTTTTGGTTTTGAGTGAAATCTCCCAACAACTATTGGCTGGCCTGTACCATAAATTTGGTATACACATACATGATCCCATTTTTAATCTAGCGCCACCATCAGGTTTAAATTTGAAATGTCATATTGCTTTGGTTTATGAATAAAATACCTGCAGAGCGAATGACATTCCCCTCAGCCTCAGCTGTACTTTGTATTTGGCACTCATGAGCAAATATTAGCATGCTAACATGTTGTGCTAAAATGGTCGACATTACAGTATACCCACTTAACATCAGCATGTCAGCAGTGTCACTGTGAGTATGTCAGCAGACTGAGGTTAGCCTTTAGCTCAAAGCCTCAAGTTTTTTCACACAAGTGCAATCATATCTGTCTCCCACTACATGCAACTTATTCACAACGTCTTCAGTTAAGAATAGGGCATCATGTAGCAAATATTGTAGCATGTCTCATATGTTCAGTCTATTCTCCTAAAACTGCTTCAGAATAGTTTACTTGCAGGCAAACAACCCTTGAATTATATATCTAATGTTACAACATTTGACAGAATGACTTATGACTGTTTAAAGCCAATTACATTTTCAATTTTGCTGGTTCAATCAAGCTGGTCATTTTAATTTTTCAGATAAACCAAAGGGGGATAGAGAGCAGTCACTTTTTCCCACAGTCTGCCTGATTCTCAGACCCACATTTTTGAGTATTTTCATAGTTGCAGCAGTTTTGTTGCTGCTCATCATGTCACCATCTTCTCAGTACTGTACCTCTCCTCCCTCTGTCATATGTCTCACCGCCCTCACACGATATGTGGGGAGGTACCGCTGTGAATATTATAAATGATTCATAGGATCTCAGTCTGCTTGTGGTGCTCACTGTCTCACACTCAGACGCTCAGGGTCAGATTTACACATCCACACACACAGGCTGGAAAATCCCTCTCAGCCACCCCACCTTCCTCTTCCGCCTCTGTGTCCCGACTGTGTCTTGTCCTTAATGAGGAGACTTAGCGGTAGCCTCTGTGGCGGATGTGTGTCTCCCTGCGTTGCTGGGGACATTCTGAGTGAGCCTCTTGTCAATGCAGTAGCTGTTGCGTGTTGATGTTACTAGGACTTCTCTTATAAGGTCTAACAGCTTTAGTTACACTTGAATAGACGTACAGTTATGCAGTTATAACACATTAACTGCGTTTCATCCAGTCATGCAGTGATTCTCATGGCATCTATGAGAGAGCCTATCATTGTTGAATATTAATCATGTCTCCACCTTCTCCCTTTTCCCCTCAGATACATCGGGAAATCAGATTCTATCACCATCAGCGTATGGAATCACAAGAAGATTCACAAGAAGCAAGGGGCTGGGTTCCTGGGCTGTGTCCGCCTTCTGTCCAATGCTATCAACCGCCTTAAAGACACAGGCTGTAAGTGTCAGTATTAATCTAATATATCAGCATGTTCATGTCATTTCTTATTATGGTTTGAAGGCTCTAAGCTGTGTGGGACTGTGCAGCTCGGTCTGGTCAGTAGCGGAAGAAGCCATGTTGCATATTAAAGGTACCTTGTGGAGTTATTGAACACTAGTAGAGAAAAACAACAGAGAAAAGTATGGATATGCAGGTCCCTGTTTTGTTTGCATGGTCACAGTCCTGCCACCGATTTGACGCTGTTCTGCAGATCAGCCGTTGCTGGCTGGAAGTTTGCCCAGTTCATTTCTCTCTACTGGGTTGGAGAATAACTTTTAAATTATTAATCGCAGTTATTCATGAGACATCACTCATCTGATTGCCACAGCCCTAATGGTAAAATGAGGCCATGTGCATCAGGCCAGACTTATGCCTGCAGTGTGATAAGAAGCAGAAGTTAATAACAACGCTGCTGTCAGGGCTAAGTGACAGAACATAGAGTAGCTCCTTTTAGTGTCCTGTCTCCCTCACTAGTCCTGACAGAGGCCAGACCTGTGTGCGAGAGGGGTCAACACTCTGCCCCCCTGCCAGAACAGGAAGAGCCAATCAACATCACCCTGCAATTACTGTAAAAAAGCCGTCTTATGTCAGAAGCTAACTGGATGAATGAGATGGAGGCTTTAGTAAGTGGCTCCTAGTAAAAGCAGTGCCAGACAGTTTTAGCTCCAGCAAAGCAGTCTGGGATGTTTTTTTTTCTGCACGGTGAGCTGGTACCTGCTCACTGGGCCCGCGGCCTTGTAGGCAGAAGCAGGAAAGAATCCCACTGCTTTTCCTAGAAGCCCCGTGACACTGTTGTTTTCCTGGAGCGACACAGGAAACCTGAGCCTTGTGCCACAGCTGTGAGTGGTTTGCCTCTGCATTTCCTTTCTCTCCTGGCCTCCTTCTCACCCCTTCAGTCTCCTCCATAGACTGGCATGTCCACACACACACACACACACACACACACACTCACACTCAAAATGCCATTGTGAGTAACCTCCCTCTATCTCCGTCTGCCGATCTAGACAACCGGTCATTTCACGCAGACATGCATAATTGTACAGCTATTTAAGTGTAAGCGTAGATTTGTTGTGTTCTCTCTGTTGTGGTCTCTCCCCCCCTGTGAGTATTTGTCATTCTTTTGTTTTTTGTGTGGAATTTACCAGCAGTTGCAGTTTTGTCCCCTCCACAGGCCTCGAAGAGGACATTGGGTTGACTAAAATATTTGTGTATAATTGCAGAGTGTCTTTGGTTGACTGTAACATTTATGTGTAATTGCAGAGTGTCTGTGTTCCTTGTCTTTGTGTATATGGCTGCATACGTATTTAAAATGTATGTACTTGTGATTGCACTTCTCAGCATACATTTAACTGTGTGTTTGTGTGTTTTCTGTTTTCTCTGTGGCTGCTGACCTCCGGCCAGCCTTGTAACGGTTTGACCATTGCCTGTTTTGGTCCCTGTTTAGTCTAGACAGACATCCTGAGCTGATCTGCATGACACCCAGACAACAGAGAGCAGATAGTGGCATTTCTCATGTCTGCAGGCAACTTGGACTTTTTTTGTCCTTTTTTTTTTTCTTTCCGCCTGATCTCTCTCTTTCTCCCTCACTCTCAAATTCCGCAGACTTTAAGAAGTTCAGACAAAGAGTTTCCAGACTTTGGCAGAAGTTCATGTCCATGCTAAGACTGAGTGGAATAGTGCAGGCTTTGTACTGAAATTTGTCAAATGTTTGACCTCTGCATTTGAACTGAAGCCTGCTCTGTACCGATGCTCAGTGAGATTTTTACAGCCCGTGGCTGTTCCACAGACCAGACCATCTGGTCCAGGGCACAGCCAAGCTGTGGTCTACAGACAGAAGAATGAGAGACGGATAATGAGGGAGAGAGGAATTGACTCTGAGTGATGTAAATGATAGAGCAATGGGACTTAGAGGAAAAAATGCATCCCAACACATGGTAGTTTACATGCATCTCTCTGACACTGATGAATCCTCTCTTTTCTCTCTCTCTCTCTTTTCTCCTGTCTTTCATCTTTATTCACATTTCCTGTTTGTCTCATGGTGTTCTCTTTCTCTTTGTCTCTGCTTTTGCTTCTCTCCACTTCTTCTTTCTGTCCTCTCTCCACAGACCAGAGACTAGACTTGAACAAGCTGAGTCCCAATGACAGTGACACAGTCAGAGGCCAGATAGTGGGTGAGTACAGATCGACATGAGGATGCATTAAGTTGCAAGATTTGTCTGAAAAATTGTCACTTTGATTTGAAAGTAAATGGAAGTTGCACAAAAAATCTAATACCCATAGTCTTTCTGGAGTGCATTCTACTGACTGTATTCTTCACCATGAGGCCAGATGTACTGCATGTTGTCTTTCATTCACTGTTTATAAAATATTCAACGAAGGTGATATATTAACCACTCTTGGGCTTCATGTAAAGCTAAAGGCAAGATAAGATAAGATATACCTTTATTTGTCCCACAGTGGGGAAATTTACATGGTTAAAGCCAAGGTTAACTATTTAAAAGTAATTTCAGTATCTTCCTTCCCTGTCTTTTATTAGTTGCTCAGACAGCTCTTGCAGTAATCATGGAGCTTTAAAGGACCTTTTGTTTTCTTTCCTGAATGTCGATGCATTGTGTTTATATATAGGTCAAAAATGATGTTGAGGATATTCTTTAAGTATTTATAGTGGGGTCCAGAAAGACCACTAGTCAAGATGCTATTCTATTTTGCATTGTTTCAAATATAACACTGGACAAGCCATTGACAATGTTCCAGACAGCTTCTCTAGATGTCACAGAATGCTTGACTTTGTTCAAGTGCCTCCATAAATATTCAGTGGAGTTGAGGTCAGGTGATTGTGGAGGAAAGTCCATGACAGTCAGGACTCCATGGACTTCTGTCGTCTTCAGGTGGTTCTTGCAAAGCTTTGAGGTCATTATCCTGTTGTTGTATGAATCCTTCTCCATAAAGAGATTAAATATTCCTATCTCCATGTTCTACTGTTGGTTTGATAAACGGAGGCATCATTCTCCCTCCTGTTTGTCTCCTTACATACACCCTACTGTTACTGCCATAAATGTCAACTTGGATTCATCAGTAAAAGACTTTTCCAGTCATCCAATGTAAAATGCTGGTATTTCTTAGCTCACCGCAAGTGTTTGGCCTTGTTTCCCCTCCTGAGAAGTGGTTTAGAAACTGTTTCTTGCTAAAACTAGACATGCCTCTGCCTCACAAGCTGCTGGCTACAACTCACTGACACCACCCCACTACTGCACATACACTCAACTGCACTATTTATGCTCTCTCATACCATCTTATACCACTGTCCGTACTGTATATATGGTAAATGGACCACTGTTACATTCCACTATTTTATGACTACTCAGAGCACTTTACAACACAAGCCAGCATTTACCCATTCACACACACATTCATTCATACACTGGTGGCAGAGGCTACTATGCAAGGTACCACCTGCTAATCAGGAGCCATAACATTAAATCTAATCTAATCTAATCTACTCATCCTCTGAGACCATGACAAAACAGCCTTCTTTTGACTGTACTTTTGCTGATTGGAGTCTTGCGTTCTTTATTTATCAAATTTTTTATCTGTGATTTCAGGAAACTAAGCTTGATGCATTGATCCTCTCATGGTGTGGTCACTTTTGGTCTGCCTGATCAGATACTACTGATCCAATTTCTGCAGTTTCTTTTAGATGTCCATGCACTGCCCCCTTTGAAAACTTTAGTCTAGCCATGATGTGACACTGAGAAAGCCCCTCTTTGCTAAGAATAACAATTTGACTTCTAACACTTCCACTTAGTTCTGATGACATGTTTCCCAATATCACATTGCCACTCAGTAAGCAATGATCTTTAAAAAAACAGGTGAACACTGGCTGCAAGTTAAGTTACTTGAATGACTCCCTGAACTCTCTGTGTCATCTGAACTCATACTTCAATGGAAGGGATGCAACTCAAGGAAATCTGACCTTTTGTACAAAGGAGTTCATCAATGCCACAAATTTGCTCAAATTTGATTGCTGACCGAGAAATAGAGTAGAATCTTAAATAGTTCTTCCTCATTTTACATGTCATAACTAACTGTCTTTTAATGTTTCTAACTCCACAAACGTTTCTTATTATTTCTAGGTTTACATGAAAATATTAGAGATTTTCAGCATGGTCTCAGACTTTTGGACGCCACTGTATACAACAGTCTTCATGTAAAATGTAGGATTAGATTTCATAATACCAGATCCTCCCTGCAGAAGGAACAAATAAACTCCCCTTAACCAGACCCTCCAGGATACCACTGATAAAACTGAACCATATCCCTGTTACTCATAAAGATATATAGCTCCATTTTGTGCTTCGATAAAATATCTGTGCCTGCACTGTAATCTGCTGTCTAGTAATCCTAGCATGTGCATCTGTCTGCCATGTGTTGCTGCAGTGAGCCTGCAGTCTAGGGACCGGATAGGCACAGGAGGCCCTGTGGTGGACTGCAGTCGGCTGTTTGACAATGATCTTCCAGATGGGTGAGTGAGTTGGGGGAAATCTCTTATCATCTCAGAGGGAGCTTTTTGAGAGGCTGTTGCAAATCCAAAACAATAAATGCTGCCATCAAGTACGGGGGTAAAGATATATGGAATGTGATATTTGCATGTGGTGAGACAGAACACTACTGGATGGTTCTGTGGCTGCTTAACCATGTCCGCTCACTGCTGCGTCTGTGTATGTTCCTGCTGCCAGCTGGGAGGAGAGGAGGACAGCGTCTGGACGAATCCAGTACTTGAACCACATCACACGCACCACGCAGTGGGAGAGGCCTACCAGGTGAGTACACTCTGCAGCCCACAGAAACTCAAACCCAGACCTCTTAAATCAAACAGCAGCAGGCCCATGGAAGACCTCATCTTTGCCCTCAGTGCTCCCAAACTAGGGGGAGTC
Organism: Holacanthus passer; assembly: GCA_025331565.1. Lineage (NCBI taxonomy): Eukaryota > Metazoa > Chordata > Actinopteri > Pomacanthidae > Holacanthus > Holacanthus passer. Next base: position 691,162 of record JAFREQ010000043.1, read on the forward strand.
TGTCCAAGACTAGAGTGAGCTCCTCAAAAACAAAAAAAAAAAGGTGTCAGACAGACTGCTCCAGACTGTGGTGTTTAATGATGTGGAATAGCCAGGGAAGTCACGGTGCTGACAGGAGAGGAAATGGACGCATCTCTTCCTTGCTCCATGCTTTCTTTTTACTGTCTTTATCACTCACTTTTTGCAAGCTTGACCTCAGGCAGTCTGTGTTTGATGGTCTGTTTGTGTGCTACCTTGTATAGATTTCCTAGTTGGCATCTGAAGAGTTCCTAAATGCTACCTATTGATTTGCTGCGGTTTGTGTTTGTAGAGCTGACTTCCTCCTTTTCAATCCTTTTACCTTCTTATACTCTCTTTCTTCCTCACACTGATTTACATTTAACTTTCCGTTTCATCTTGCCCCTCTCAGGCCTGCATCAGAGTACTCCAGTCCCGGCCGGCCTCTCAGCTGCATCGTGGACGAAAACACGCCCATCAGCACGAATGGGGCCACACCCACCACAGCATTGCCGCCCAGTGGCGGTGACCAGCGGGCCCAGGAGAGACGGGTCCGCTCCCAGAGGCACCGCAACTACATGAGCAGAACCCACCTGCACACACCCCCAGACCTCCCTGAGGGATATGGTTAGTGGGAAGCCAGCACCTCAGACTATATAGTATATACTGTAAAAATGAAAGAACATCTGGCCTTAGAGTTCAGCCCTCTTTAAAATAGTTATAATTGTACAAGGTTTGTGTAGTGTATGTACTTTTCTGTATCATGACATAAATTGCCAAATATGAGCAGATCTTAAAGTGCTCCACACTTGATTTTACATCCAGTTTAAAATCATTTCAAATGAACACATTTGGAAAATAACTGATGTTGATGAAGGGGTACTTGAAACCACAGCACTATACTATCAATACTATAAGTCCAGCTTCCGTGTCTTGAGACAGATAAATATTTAATATTCTGATTACATTAGATAATGCTGTTTTTCTTATCCTCTCTGAAAGCCATCTTTACTTCCACTTTGAATCATGTCATTAATGTAATGCTGTTGTGTTAATTGCTTCTTCTCTGCCCTCCTCCCTGCTCGACAGTGGGCTCAGTAACCTGGCTAATCTGTAGCCTCATTCAGTCCAGCGCCACTCTGATGACGCTGCAGCTCCACACAAGGAGCCTGAAATACTGGCTCCATTTTAGACAATCTAATTGAATTGATCTAGCTGTTAAAGGCTGGCGGCAGCCATTCACTCCCCCCTCTGTTCTCCTTTCTGCACACAATCAGACGCATTCATGTAAAAGCAAACACACACACACACAAGCTGCGATCCCCCACACAGCCCAAGGGAGTTTTGTTTATCCTCACAGTGAAATCTTCTGTAGATTTGGGAGCCAGAGCTTTAAAAGCATATCACAACTTCAGTCCTTCAGATTAGGAGGCTCTGAGACTCACTACACTAGTTTCTCTGTCTCTGTCCCTACTTTCTGAATTCTCAGGCTATTCCCTATGAAACCTGTCAGCACCTCCGATTCTCCTCATGTGAGCGAACATATATCGTGTACTCATCGGGTGGGCGTGGGTTTGAAAGGTTACGTGCACATGCATGTTAAAGCAGGGCGGTAGGTCCAAAGGGATGCCAGAGAAGAGCTCTCTGGCAGGCCACTCCATGGAAATATCTCTGTCAGGCTGTGATGAATGAGCTCACCAGCTCAGAAGTCAGACAACCCAATCTCTCCTCTCCTTTCCTCTCCAATGTTCTTCACCATGTCTCTCATCTCCCCTCCTCCCCCTCCTCTGCCTCTCCCTGACTGCCTTTTGGGATCTTCACTAACTCAGGCCGTCCTTTTATCTCCATCTGTGTGATCTCTCTCTTACGCAGACAGATTATAAGCACAGTCTGTCAGCATGTGGCACATGAATGGAACTCAATTTCATTTTCCATATATTTTGAACATTTGACATATACTTGATGCCAAGGTTGAGGCAAAGTCTTCTGGTTCCTCCCTTTTTAATTTGATTTACATCATCGTCTGACCAAGGACCTCCAAATCTTGCATCGGCTAATCACATTTTTATGTCTTCCTACAGAACAGAGGACCACGCAGCAAGGCCAAGTGTACTTTCTCCACACTCAGACAGGTGTCAGTACATGGCACGACCCCAGAGTACCAAGGTACGTCCACCACGAGATCTGTCACCTCAGGGAGACAACACAACTTTGTTCTATTCACAAGTATAAAAACATTAAAAACACAAAAATAATTTAATTTAGAAATGAGAAAATTGAGCTGTCCACAGAAGCTTAAATCCAGTGTCCTTGGGTGTCGTGCTATACGACCTCAGAGCTGCAATGATTAAAGAAAGAAAATTAATGTCCAACTATTTTGAAAATCAATTAACTGCTTCATTTTTTCATTTTCAAGCAAAAATGTCAAACATTAAACATAAGGATTTGCTGCTCTCTTTGTCATTTATGATAGCAAATGAAGGTTTGGACTGAAAAAAAAACAAATTTGAAGATGCCACTTTGGGCTCTGAGAAATTTTTTTCTTATGACATTCTATATCCCACCGCTGCCAAGCTTAAAGAATTTCCCAGTTTGGGACAAATAAAGTACATCTATCTATCTATCTATCTATCTATCTATCTAGACTATACAATTAATCTATTACTCATGAAAATAATCAGCAGATGAATCAATAATGAAAATAATTGTTAGTTGCAGCCCTCTTCCTGAACCCACCATTACTGACATAACTGACATTACTCATAGCTTGTGTCACGGCAGTCCCTAAGTCCCGGTCCCCATGTAGTATGCCGTGAACCTGCAGCTAATTATGAGTCTGACATGCTGTGAGAAGACCCATGCCACGGGGCTCTGAGAACGATTCGGTCCTCTGGCACAAGCCACCTCGCTGTGGGACACATGGCCAACAGCACGCGGGTCTCAGTCGGCCATACCAGAGGCTCTTGGGCAATACTCTTGTCAGGCACGTGTGTACTATTGATTACCATATTCCAAAAGAAACGCGCACGCACACAAATCCGGGCTTCGGCGCACTCCAGACGCTATCAATAAAACATGACTGATGTTGTAATACCTGGCCCCTGCTCACTTGCGTTCTATCAGCATGTGAGTGATAGATGATATTTTTATCGCTCTTGATAGGAGGCCATTGGTCACGCCACACCTCACTGGGTGCTCCTCAGACAGCTCCAACATTAGCAGATGGCTCAGCTGCCAAGCTCTCATCGCTCGTGAGGCTCTGGGCCCTTTTGGCTGTAATCCTGCAAAACAGACAAGTCAGCGCCAGCGTAGCGAGCCTGCTGTAATTTCTGAACCTTTTTGTCTCCATGGAGTCCAGCTGAAAGGGGTTGCAGGGCAGCAGTAAATAATTTAGATGGGAGGAAGAAGAAAAATAGAATAAAAGTGATTTCTCAGACATCTCGGAATCTTGCTGTTCGCCGAGTCCAGTTAGTCAGTGCTTTGGTATGTTTTATACCTAGAATTTGATGTGTGTGTGCTTTGTCTGTCTTTTCCCCCGTCCCACCCTACACTTCCTCCATTCTTTGTGTGTGCTAATGCTTCATTGTGTGTTGTGTGCACGTCTGTTGCGTTTCAGAGATCTGAGTAATGTGAACTGTGAGGAACTGGGTCCTCTTCCTCCTGGATGGGAGATACGGAACACTGCCACCGGGAGGGTTTACTTTGTCGACCACAACAACCGAACCACGCAGTTCACAGACCCACGCCTCTCCGCCAACCTGCATCTAGTTCTAAAGTGAGTACTACAGTGCCCTTGAGCCAGAAAAAGGAAATAGTAGAATAAATTAGATGGCACATAAAAAAGAGCATTTATTATATATATATTTATTTTCTTTCTTCATTTCTTTTTTTGCGTCTGTAGTCCAAGCCCCAATGGTTCTCGAGGAGGCATCGAGAGTCAGAATGTCAGGTAAGGTTTGGGCTTTGTGCCAGTAGTTTTCACTTGCACACAGACAAGAACACACACAAGCACACACTCCCCCAGACATTCACAGACTTACTCTCTTCGCCTCCCCCTCAGTCAATGTTTTACTGTGGGATCCTGTGCCAAGGTGTGTTCACCACCTGTAGAGGTTCAGCACTCAGAGTGGCCCTTCTTCTGAGCAGAAATACATACACAGCGCACTCCCCCACAGTCTTTCTTTCCATACAAACATTCAAATTCCTCAGGCCCGCAGAGGTTTTGATCATAAAGGCGTTTTAGCACACAATCCGTCACAAAGCTGGCTTTGGCCAGACATCAGATAGCTGAGTGGAAACCGAGGCTGCTGTGTCTGTGGCTGAGGAGCTTCTTACGTCCAGGAAACAGAGCATAAATTTGATGCCCAAGTCAATGAATGAACTATGTGTGTGTGTGTCCATCTGTGTAGGTTCATGCCTGTTGGCTTCATGCTTCCGTGCTTGGTACATGCCTGCATGCATGGACGCACGTGTTCAGAATCTCTTCCCCTGTGCAGCTGTTCAAATACATACTGCGCAGCGATAGCCGTAGAATTACCCATAGGTCCTTGCTCCACAAAGGTGGAGCAGCGTTATGGGTGCCTTGGTGGGCCTCCTCCGCCTGATCTCATTCCTTCTCCGTGCAGAGAGAGATGGAATGCATCGTCGGAGAGATCAGGTTTCTTTTTTTCCTGTTCTGATGGATCAAAGAACGTGTTTGGGATTTTGTATTCGCTTTGCTTTTTTTTTCCAGCTATGGCCCTCTGAAAAGTCTTATAAAAATGTAGGCTGGCACGCCACATTTGTTTTTAATGTAGGAATATTGTCATGAGCATGACTATGCCCAGATGTGTGAAAATCTCATGCATAGAAATTTCTATTGTATATGTTTTCTGGTAGGATGATTAGTTCACATCAAAGCCAGGAAGTGGGCACATTTTTTATGCAATATCACAGGACTCATTTTATATACAGAAAAAGGGTCTCTCTATACCTATTAGTGTTATTAGTGCTGTGCAGTTGTCATTAAGAAGATTTGCACAGTTATGTGGTTTTGCCGTTAAGTGAAAAAGTTAAATAATATAAAATGTTCGATCTCGGCTATAGAGTGTTGTACATCTCTTGGTTATTCAAGGACACGTTGACCTTGGCCTGAGATGTGTGAAATAACGTTTTTATAAATGACTGCATTCCTACAGTTAAACCTGAGCCAACCTCAATCCATTCTAATTACATTAACCCTGTAATAGTTGATCTATTGCCTTTTCGGTGTAGGTTGTTTCCTTACTTGAAGCTGCTCTGTTACTGCAGATAGAGGAGACTTTGGAGGGACTTTCTCGCTTGCGACAAAACTCTGGAAAAGATATCAGTCGTCATGGATTTCCATCAAGACATCTGCCTTTTATCAAGTCAAGGATTTTAGAAATTTTCACCCCTCAAGTGCCGTCATCCCACAAAAATGTTTGATATATATATATGCAGTGTGTGTCCATCAAAGTTATAGTTTATTGCCTTTTTTTATTTGCAAAAGACACTGCCTGAGCATCCAGACCATCGTTTTGGTTATATATCCCCTATGATGTTGCAATCTGCTGAATTCAAGTCCGCCCGACTTGCCGAGGTCACCGTTCAATAGGTAACTGAATCCTTGTCTGGTTTTAAGACCTGGCTGCAGGTCTGCCCTCTGTACAGTTGCACGAGAAATAACTGCGTCATTTCCCAGATGCTTGTGATTTGTCACATGGCCAATACATTGCTTTTTATTACAGACTTGTCTCCGCAGTCAGCGTCTTCAGGTAACATGCACCAGAGTCATGCTCATCAGTAAAGAGTTGGAAAGAGAAGAGAGAACTCTGGGGCACGCTTGTCTGCAACCATGAGAGAAAGAGCAACAGAGACGGAGCAGGAATGTTGGATTTATGGGTCAAAGTGCAGGAAGGGATGCTCCGTGCCTCCTCTTTTTTCCCTCCTCTCCCACCCTCTGAGTCGTCTACAGAGTTTAGGTGCTGTCGGGAGAGTGCCCTCCCTCCCTTGCCTTCCCTCCCTCTGAGTCTAGTCTGCAGGAAATAAAGGGATTCATGAGGAGGTCTTGAGTGTCCTATGGGGCCCTGTGGCTTTCTGGGATAGCAGGAAGTGATTGAAAAGCCAATGTGGATTCTACCAGGCAGACATTGAAAACCAAACTCAGAGAAGTTGTCATTGCGGTAGAGGCAAATGTGGATGTGTGAGAGTAGAAGTTTTGAGCTAAATTAACGCATGACAACTGTATTCTGTCATGAAGTGAACTGACAGTTAAGGTTCCTCCTCTATTTGTTAGCTCCGTTAAAACTCAGTGCTTTGATCAAATGACCTGCGTGAAAATGTTTATTGTAACCTTGGCATCACTTTGAGTGTTACAGCCTACATATCCATAGCACACGCACACAGACTGACATGTGTATCCTTCCACCACCCTCTGTGCTCGGCTCTAGAGTCTGGTGTTTATGACCCTGCTCAGGGCCGAGCATGCCTGCTACCCCCCACTGGAGTGCAAAAGGCCATTGTGCAAATAATCCTTTAGTGCCGGCTCCATAAAGGCTCTTTTGATTCTGTGTGTGTGTGTGCGCCTCCCCACTGTGCCACCCTCTGAGCCCGTCTTCCCAAACACAGCGCCCGGTTCAAAAGTTGTATTCTCGAGACCTCTGCCATCATTAACCACAGACGATGTTCACAGTCACACTATTGATACTGTGGTTAACCGCTTTTTATGTGGCTGTGTTTTTTGAAATGTTTCATCAGATGCTGCTTTCTTGAAATTCTTTCATTCTTAGCACATTCTGGAGTCTCCAATAGAGTGAGAAGACAGAAGTGTTGAGAGAATATTAACATTTTTCGACATTCAAACTAGACTGTGCGACAAAGACAGAGAGCAAATATAGAAGCAATGAAAGCAAGTTTTCAGGCTTGCCATAAATCATAACACCTTAAAAAGAAATGCACATACTATGCTCATTTACAGTACAGTGAAATCCACTACAATTGAATCCATTTAAAGTGAGTAGCTGGTGAACATAGTGGAGCATTTAGAAGCTAAAGAGCCAGATATTTCCCTCAGGAGTTGGTAGAGACCAAAAACAGCTAAAAGAGAGAAAGTACTGGTCTAACATTCACCATGTGGTTGAAAACACGACTCCAAGTAAATGCCAATGTTGCTTCCTCACTGCTGGGTGCATATATAAGCAACAGGTTTGCCATATCAGCCTAAGGCAGTATTGTTCACAACTTGTTTCTGCTGCCTCAAGTGGCCAAAAAAAAATCAGCTACTGCCAGATCAAGATCTTTATGCGAGGTGGTGGAAACACTACTGCTTTTGTCCACAAGGGCTGCCATAATCAACATAATTACAGATTACAGCTAGAAAGAAACCTGTTAGTAAATTTAGTTTCAACTTTAGCACAGGCTAGCCATGGCTATCTCACTAGCCAGCTTTCACTTGATGTGGCTCCCATTTCTAATTTCTGACTCAGTTTTGACCAAATATGTAATTCCTGCATTTTGGCATTCTAAGCTGGCAAATGGTGCGAGAGTCCCAGTCACAGTGCCTGCACTGTTCTCTCTGCCTGACAAACTTTTGGACTGTACCAGTGTGCTTCTGCGAGGTGGCCTCGATGGCCCTACATTACCTCCAGTGTACATGACGTGTCAAAAGCAACAGAGGATCTATTTGCAGAGCTTTCTTTCCCACAGTCATATTCTGCTGCTCCCCTTTAGAAAGCCTTATTTTAGTTCAGCCGTCTCACTGTGTGAGACCACCAGAGCTCTGCCAGGTGGAGAGGTGGAGAGAGGAAGGTGTGTGTGTGTGTGTGTGTTTGCGTGTGTGTGAGAGGGGCAGTGAGTGAGCAAGGGAGTCTTACCTCCACTAATCCCTCCTCCACCTATGTCTGTCTGTGTGTGTGAGGGGCCGAGGCAGCTGTTTGACTTGATGTGCTTCCCAGATGACCTCAGTGTGTTTACTCCTCGTACTCTGCAGTCAGCACAGGACACAGAAAGAACTCTCACTCTCAGAAAGCTGTATTTTGAGTTTCTTGATGTTCCTCTTGGTATTTTAGTGCGAGTGCTTGCTTACGTTTTCTGACTAGTAAGCTTATTTGTGTTTTGTATTGGCATCTAAGACAATTATTGTCTTTCATTTTGTCCCTTTGTATCTCACTGTCTCTTTCACCAGTCGTCAGAACCAGTTGAAGGATCAGGCCCAGCAGGCTCTGGTGTCCCCCGGTCAGCTCCCAGAGGAGGCTGAGTGCCTCACAGTGCCCAAGTACAAGAGAGACCTTGTTCAGAAGCTCAAGATCCTCCGCCAGGAACTGTCCCAGCAGCAGCCTCAGGCTGGCCACTGCCGCATCGAGGTGTCCCGTGAGGAGATCTTTGAGGTGAGGACGGAAAGAAACAAGCTCAGTCATGTCATCATATCATGAGAAGCGCCCCTAGGGGTGCCTGTTATTAAAGATTCTCAGAAATTTGTACTTAAATTAACCCAGAGGGAAATTCAGTTGTCACAGCCAGAGCATGCGTGAAACAAATTAAAATGCAGAACAAAATGGTAGAACAACATGGGAATAATTTCATTTGCTCCAGTTCACACAACAGAAGCAAACAGCATAATATCTTATTCTTTATGTACTTGCAGAGCCAAGTTATTTATAGATGCACCCAAGTCACCCAAGTTAAAAATTCACTGAAGTTCCCCCCTTCTTCTTGTCTACTCCCATGAAGGTCATTGTCCACAGCAGTTTGGCTGTGAGAATGATTTCTCTCACACACCCAGTTATCTATGATGTGTGAAGCCAGTCTGCTCAAAATCTAAAGCAGACCTCTTGTTCGAGATCAGGATTTTCTCATGTACATTTTTCTCAGCTGGGGAGTTTCTTTTTCTGCATCTAGGAGGCGCGGGGCCTTCATCAGAGCAACAACACCTGCAACAGACTGCGTGACCCTCATAAAATATGCACTGGAATGTGCTGGAACAGCCACGTCTGTTAATCTGAACGAAGACATTTTTGTTGGCTGATCTCAATGCAAGAGAGAGGGAGAGAGAGAGAGGGCCGGGTGGGGAGGGGGGCAGAGGACGTCTTGAGGTTGAGACATAACTGCATAGCGTCTCCAGACCAGCTGAAGCATTACATTATGACTGAACAGGCAAGTGTTAGCTGGTGGGCTGTCAGGCCTGTCTTTATGTGTACTTTTCAGCGTAGATAAGACATTCCCGTTTCTCCCACAGCACCTCTCTGTTGTCTACTGTGTCTGGAGGGCACAGTGGAACCTGGCTGTGTTATTATAGTCTTATGGCTGTGTTTATTATAACTGCCCCTAATCCACTTTAAATGAACCCTCCCCCTGACGCTGTGAGCCGTCTGCACGTGGGATGAACACTGATTCAGCCTCACAACAGAGAACCAATTGGAAATGACTGCTGTAACGCCACACTGCATCTGCCTCATTTCTTACAGAGCTGCTACCGTAGAGCAAATGTTTGTTCAGAGCCGTGCTTTCTTTTTCTGGCTCTTAACGTCAGTCCTTTTAAGCCATGTTTCCATCAAGCTGTCCAGTCCAGTTCAGTTCAGTTCGTTACACGTTAGAACGGCTATTTTCACATTTCCATTATCAAAACCTGTGAATGGTACCAATAGAAACACTCAGTTCCATCCTGTTTTTTCAGAACCCCTCTGTTGACGTACCTGGCACACGGATTCAGTACTTAGCTAGAAACACTACAGTCCATTGATTGGTCAGAGAGAATTGGAGCAACCAGAGTTGTCTCAATGTCTACGCTCTGATGTAGGATGGAAGGAAGGAAAGGTTAGCAGTAAGTTGTCAATCAGGGTGGGTAAATGTGCAGTATTGGTTATTGTATGTCAGTTAATAAATGCTGCAGCTTCTCGTCTGTTGTTTCCAAACTGCTGGAAGGTGAAGGGGGTTAGCCCTGAATCCCTGGTAACAACCCCACCTAGATTTAAGCATAGGGTCTGCATTGGAAACGCATAACAGATTTAGGTTTTAGGTAGATGTAGGTATGGGTTAGGTACGGATTTCAAGGGTAATATACTGAACCTGTTTGGTGGAATCACAGCTTTAGAAGAGTCTTAATCTTTGGTGCAGCATAATGTAAAACATGGAGCTTGGTGAGTCCCCAAAACTGGTCACACATGATTTTTGGCTGTTTCCCCAGAGGTAGGGCCCCTTGCATGGATACTGCAAACTGATAAATGGCTTCTCATTAACTCTTTATCTGCTGAGGACCGCATAGAACCAGATGGCTCTGCATCAACTCCTAGCAAATACTGTAAACACCTGTCTAACTGATGCGTTTACTGTCTTTGACGGGGCATGTGTGTGTCTGTGTTGCAGGAATCCTATCGCCAGGTGATGAAGATGAGGCCAAAGGACCTGTGGAAAAGGCTAATGGTGAAGTTCAGAGGAGAGGAGGGCCTCGATTATGGAGGAGTGGCCAGGTAAGAAGCTGTAGCAACACAAGAGCACAGACTTTCTTTGGTTCTGTAAACACTGTAGCCCATTTTTCACAGCAGTCTGCCTCCTACTGGAGGAGCTGAAGCACACAACTTACTCACCATCATTTTGTTTGCTTTGGTGTTGTAATTTCTTCATCAGTGTAAGGTAGTATGTTCTGAATTAGGATATAACTGTCTCCCTCTTCGTCTCCTGACTGTCCTACGTACATGTGGTGTACTCTGTGCAGGGAGTGGCTCTATCTGCTGTCCCATGAGATGCTCAACCCGTACTACGGCCTGTTCCAGTACTCCCGTGATGACATTTACACACTGCAGATAAACCCCGACTCTGCTGTCAACCCTGTGAGTCTCAGCTGTTACTCACAAACACAGCAAAAATTTTAATTGTGCTCTGAAAATGTATACACTGCATCTTATATTTTTTTAATCGGTTAATATATTCATCGATTTTTCTGCCACTTACCTGGGTCCAGGTAACATTGCTTGATTATGTTTCTAGGACCTATTGTAATATACAGCTGGGAACTACTGACTAAAATGCATGTGAATGTCAATAAGTCCATGTACTTAATAAATAACTCTAGGCTTTATCATTCCTACTGTATTTCCATCATTCATTGACCAGTAGGATCATGAGAAAGGTATTAAATTGAATTCTATGTGGTATTGAAAAGGCCTTAAAAAGTATTTCATTTGGTAAACACTACAAAAACCCTGATCAAAGTCTCAACCAAATTACATATGTCACAATGATGCAAACTGTCTCCTGACCAGGCATGAGCTTCAGTTCAGACTCTGATGACTGAGATCATTTCAGCTTATCTTACATAACTCCAGCGTTCTGTGTTTGTTTGGGTGAGCATTAGTTGTGATCTTGTGGATAGACTTTTACATGATTCATCTGTTGTGTTGAGACTGCGCTGCTCAGTTGTTTACAACTTGTATCATGTAGAATTGGACAGCCTGTGGAAAGGGGAGTTACATACTTTAAGCGCTCAGTTGTGCTGGTAACTCACTTCTGTCTAATCATTTGGAAACTCAAGATGTTTTGTCTCCCCTCAGGAGCACTTGTCATACTTTCACTTCGTGGGCCGTATCATGGGGATGGCAGTGTTCCATGGCCACTACATCGACGGAGGCTTTACTCTGCCCTTCTATAAACAGCTGCTGGGTAAACCCATCACCCTGGATGACATGGAGTCTGTTGACCCTGACCTGCACAACAGCCTTGTGTGGATCCTGTACGTACATTTTTAAACAAGTCAACAGTATTGACTTCTCTGTGTAAATGAAAACTGAAAGAGGATGCCGAACCAAGAATTACAGCACGTACGCATTCCTGTCTACAGTCTGTGCGCTATGAGGATACAAGTAAAACAGAGTAGCAGAGTACTTGGATGACAGCGCCCCCCAGGGTTTTTGAGTATTTCTTACATCAGTGGTCCCTTAAGCACATGCTCTCCAACCATGTGCATATGCATGTTTTCACTTCAGCTTCACATCACATCTTTTGGTTTCACTGAGTAGCACTTGTTCCTAAAAAAACAGACCTAACTAGTGTTTTATTGGAATGAAAAGCATTTTTTACCAATAGTAAAATCTCTTCTCAGGGACAACGACATCACAGGTGTGCTGGACCACACCTTCTGCGTTGAACACAATGCCTATGGAGAGATCATCCAGCATGAGCTCAAGCCCAATGGTAAGAGCATCCCCGTGACCCAGGACACCAAGAAAGAATACGTCCGGCTGTACGTCAACTGGCGTTTCCTGCGAGGCATAGAAGCCCAGTTCCTGGCTCTGCAGAAGGGCTTCAATGAGGTCATCCCCCAACACCTGCTAAAGGCTTTTGATGAGAAGGAGCTAGAGGTACTTTGCCGTTTGCACATATCCAGGTGTCAGACTGCTTGATTTACCTCCAAGTACATTTAGGCTGAATTTGCTTCTTTCCTCGACCTGCAGCTGATTGTATGCGGCCTGGGCAAAATCGACATCAACGACTGGAAGTCCAACACGCGGCTCAAACACTGCACTCCCGACAGCAACATTGTGAAGTGGTTCTGGAAAGCCGTGGAGTCCTTCGACGAGGAGCGCAGAGCCCGGCTACTGCAGTTTGTCACCGGCTCCTCCAGAGTTCCCCTTCAAGGTTTCAAGGCCCTCCAAGGTAATAACACCCAGGTTAAAGACTGTGCATACTTAATGTTATGTTATGTAAATGCACCTTTTGCATTGGAATGGTTATGCAGGACAGTAATAGGAAGCACTCCTGAAGTAGCCTTCTTTGTGAGACGGACTTTGTGAGAGTGAGCAGTAGGTGTAAAATGCTGAATGCAAATGTTATGTCAGATCCATAATGTACAAAAGGTGTGGTCTTCACTGTTTCTTTGTTGCGCACACGGCTACATTTAAAGGCTCTGTCAACACTATCTAGGGTGTATGTGTGTTTGGGATTCTTGGCCTCTCTGTGTTTGTCTGTGTCTCTGGGTTTCTCCAACCTGAGATGAACCCTGAGTCTGAGCGTAGTGCAGTGGTTCAGTGGGTCCATCCTGGCAGACAGAGCTGCCCAGAGACAGAGCACCCAGGCATGAGGAGTACACTGTGATCCACAGGCAGACAGTGCTCTTACACACTTTTATATAACAGGGCTATCCTTTCTTGGTCAAAACATCAGCACAGGCCAGAACACACACACACACACACACTTGGACTTGGATTTAAAAGCTGGACACATGGCTGCAATCAAGGGACAAAGTCAAACTCTTTTAGTACCATAGGTTACTAAACACTATACAGTATTATTGTTGGACCGTTCTCAAAACCATCAGAATATTTATTGATTTGTTTTCAATAACAGACATAAAACTGCACCATAATGAGTGATTTCAAACAGAAGAAGTCTGTCATTAATATTTGTTTCTTAATTATGACTGAGTTTGGAAATAACTCATTATTTGCAGCGCTATCAAGTCTAAGGAATGTAGACACAGATGAGTATTAAGGCCTCTTAAATTAAACAAATGGTGCAATAATAACAAGTCTATACAACTTCTGTAACAGCTTAATCCTTTGCACACATTTTTGTCTCTTATCATATGAAACCCAAGAAAGACCATAATAATTATCATTTTATAAACAACTGAAAACCTGATTGTAAAATGTAGCCAATACTCAACATTTAATGTTTAAATCTAGATACCCACTGAAGTTACAGCACTGAAATATTTTACTTTCATTCAGACATATAAAGTTTCCAGTGACTCACTTGAACGTTTCTTTCTCTGCGCTGGAATCCTGATGGGACAGGACAGAAGTTTTGATTGATTACCCTTGCATATGTTCAAGTTCAAATTTATCATCTTGAATTTTTACCTATCTCATTTGAGTATCTTGGGTTTTTTTTTTAATCTGACCTGGAAAAAAAAAAATCAAAACTTCAAATGACCTGTATTTTTACTAAAGTAATTGTATTTATACAGGTGCTGCCGGCCCACGGCTCTTTACCATCCACCAGATTGATGCCAGCACCAACAACCTGCCCAAAGCCCACACCTGGTAAGGAAACAGTCCGCACTGTAACATTGTCCGATTGTTTCATATGGTGCCTGCCTTTGCTTTTAGTTTAACTTTATTCAGTCCATTTCACTTTACTGTCAAGATAGTTATATAATTAGTTTTATCAGACCTCTTTGTGTTTGAGTTATGCAGCAGCGTAGTCATTCTTCCTCTTTTTAAGACATGATTTTAAAATGTTCTCTTCTGTTTTCCCAGTTTTAATCGGATCGACATTCCTCCCTACGAGCACTATGACAAACTGTACGACAAGTTGCTCACTGCCATCGAGGAGACATGCGGCTTTGCTGTGGAGTGAGTCACTGATGCAGGCAGAGCTCAGCAACAACCAGGAGCAACATGGTTTGGCCGTAATGAGCCTCCCCCTACAAATCAATCCACTCAGACGGGGGTGATCCATGGTTGCTTCACCCAGGGACGCCCATACTTCCCTGGGACATGTAGCCAAGCTAAAGGAGGGTGGGCGGAGAAGACCAGAACGTGTCATCTGACTGTTTTTTTTAGAGCCTCCAGCCCTCCTTTATGTCTTTTTTTTTATCATTGAAAAGGATCTCTTCAGCTGCTAATAACTCAAGACTATTTACTAACTTGTGGAACCTGCAAAATTTGCTGGCTCTTCCCTTTTTTTTTCTAAGTTCATTTTAGCATTTAAAAAAATAGACTGTATTCCATGTAGCAATGCTCCATCTTACCAAGCAGAACACAAGGTCAGTCCACTCTGAAAATGACATTGACAGTACAGGGTTATCAATGGTTGCCGCAACCACTCGGAAACACTAAATTGGGATGCAGAGTGAGCACGACTTGGGCTGTTTGGTGCCTCGGAGTGATCACACTGGGGCTAATAAGCAATGCCAAGTCTGGAAATGGGGATGTGTGTGGATGAGAAGGCAAGATGAGAGACTGAATTAGGCAGAGCCCGACTGTTTACAACCCTCTCCAAAGACAGCAGCAGGGACCTCTGCTCCTGAGTCGCCGCCCAACAACCAGAGACGCGTTCCCAGAAACCTGTTTCACACGTTCGACAGCTAGTTTTGTTTGGAAAAAGAATAAATGAATGAATAGCTTGAAATGTGTTATTTTTATATAACAGGGAAAATTGAAAAAGAAACAATAAAATTCTATATAATATATATAATTTATTGCTGTTATATTTCAGAAACCCCTTTCCATTGTTCCAGAAAAATATCATCTTTTAAATGTTAAATGTTTAAATTATAGACGACAATTTGTGAAAACAGAATTAAGCTTGACTGAGTTTCACTTAAGAATGCTGTGGTTTATTTCTTGACATAACCTCTCTCGTACTGTACAAGGAGAGGTATGTCTTCATGAGCAAAAAAATCTCCTAAACACACAATGTCCTCTGAGTGCCATAATACTTTTGAATGAATGAATCTTTGCAAATATTGAGCGGACCCTTTAAATTCTACTGATTTCATCCTGGAGCTACATATGGTGGTGTGACGTTTCCCTTCTATCAACGTTTTTTTTTTTTTTTTTGAACAGATTCTCATTTGTAGCTGGGCTATCTTAATGCCACTGGCATGAAACCTACCATTATTAATGGTATTCTGTTCAGAGGAGTCCAAAGTCCATCATAATCCATTTTGTGCTGCCTCCACATTGTTGTTGTTAGAAAGAAGAAAAAAAACCTCTACTACCTTCTAGCCATGTGGTGCTAAATAGCATTAACGTTTGTCTTGTATCAGCAAACGTACTCATTGACATACTACTGCTTCAAGTGCACAGCACACTACTCGTGCTCATACCTGTTTGTGGCCACAAAACATGTCCAAGAAATCCTACCTAGCCACACTCTCAGGAGATGTCATACGTAGTTTGTAACGTCCTTTGATTTGACGACTGACGAGACACCAGTTCTGACCGTTTGTCTTGATTTCCTGAATGTCAAGGGGCTAAAAAGTCTCACCTTTTAAATTGTTTTGCCCACAGCAGACCATTAAAACACAGTAATCGTTGCATGTGTCCATATGTGCTTTTGGTTGAAAGGGAACTGAATGAGATGAAATCCTGTTTTAGCCTGCTACACAGTCCCGTCAGTGATGTTTTTATTTAGAGAAAAGGGGGGTGATTGTTTTCTACGATTAAAAATGAAATCCTTGAATGTTTTCAAAAAGATGCTGCCTGTCTAGCAATCTCTATGACCGTGGACTGTTCTTAACATTTGCATACACTTAAAAAAAAAAAAAAAAATGAACTGTTCATTTTCATTCTTTTATGTGGACTAATGTGTATGCAAAGTGAAAAGTGTCCTCAGATGGTGCTTTGTACAGTAATAAGATATTGTTCATATATGTGGATCAAACAACCTGTAATTTATCTTTAACTTAAGTAGAAGATTTTCTTGAAATGAAAAGAGGAATTGCACACAAACGGAATGAGGTTTGCCATGTGTATTTAATGGTGACTTCTGTAACAGATATTCATTCGCCTTTAAGTCCAGTGCACAAGCTGATCGCCCTACTGTCTGTTCCTACACTACATCGCTCAGCATTGCCCCGTAGCTGCCTCTCATTGAAGAACTGAACTTTTTATGAAACGAGTCAAAGTTGAGAGATGCCGCTCTTGGGTTGTTGTTTTTTTCTGTTTTTTTTAATAGCATGATCCACTAGCAGGACTATATCTCTCATAGCTGACTGATGCAATTTGATGTATGTTAACACTATCATTTTGTAAGAGTATTTTATTTTTGTGTGTAATTAGTTCTAATTAAACTTGCCTTTGTCTAACAATGTAAGGCCTTGTACAAAGATACGTCCTGTCCTTTTTCCGTTTGAGTGCTTGTTTCAAACGTCATAAAGAAGAAAGATCTTTCACCTGAATTTCTGTTAGGCTACTTACAATCGAGGTGTTCTTTGGTACAGTGATTATTAACATCAAATCAATTGATCAGGGGCTCGTTTGTACCATAGTGGCTGAGAGTAAATGTCAAGTACGGGATGCAAAGATTTTACATCTGAATGGCACCGGCCACCCACTGTGTACTCACTGATACCACCGTGGATTAAAACGTCTGGCAGATGGTTCGGAGGGGGGCAGGGAAAAGGGGGTAAAATAACAATGAATAGAGCTGTTGGGGAAAAGGTGTCAAATCTAGTTTTTATTGTTTCACAGACATGCAACTGCTTCATATTACAGACAGTCTTACACAGACTGGACAGAGAGCACATTAGACTTCATCAGAACAATAACGCTTCATTTTGATGCTTCCCTGTGTAATCCATATGAAGAGTTAAAGTATGTTAAAGCTAACAAAATATACACATACTGTCTTTGTGGATTACATTAATTTGGACACTTGAGAATTGCTGCAAATTTCCTATAATGTTTTCAGTGTGTAGTACAATATAATATAAATAAAGGCGCACTTCTGTAAGCATGAAACACAAAATGCTTACACAATACAAAAAAGCTGACTCTGACTGAAGGTTAAGTTTATTTGGTTCACCTTTGAGCGCACATGTAGCCACCATAACATATATGATACTTGGAAAACTGCTTTCTGCCACACCTTCAACCTCAATACACCAATTTTGTAACAAAAACTGTAACGAGAAACAATTTGCTTCTCACCTTAATCCAACAGAAGTTAAGTGACTCTAGTTAAGTTGGCTCTAGTTCAAAAATATAATGGAGAAGGGGAAAAAAGTCTCTTTCATGTTTGGGTTGGTCCTGATGACGTCACTTTCCGTAATACATCGGAAGCGCAGTCAGAGCCGGATTACCAGTTTCTGTCTCGTACATATCCATCCGCCAACTCCGTTATGATCGTCGTATATAATAAATTAAAAGGAAACACCGCAAAACAAAGTTGCCTGATTTTTTGAAGTGTCTGAGAAAATACAAAAATAGTTTCTGATTTTATAGACTCTAAGTAAACAATGTTTGATTTTTTTGTATGTGAATTTTTAAAAAACTTACTTTGTTCTTTGTCTGCTGTAACCTAGATTATAAAATGTATTCAGTGGATGCTTGGTGGATCCAGATGTGGTGTTTAAAGCAAAAGTTAAAGTGAATTTAAAAGAAAGTTTCGCTCTTAGAAATGTCTCTATTTTGTCTGTCGGTAAAAGCCGAAGAGTAAAAAAACAAAAACCCGTATGGCGGATGAATATATCGGAAGTGGGACTTCCTCTTGCCATATAAACCGGGCCTCATTTTTCCTTTGCCGGCATTTCAGCAGCACTGCCGGTCGGGCCTTTTAGACGGCAGTCAAGCCAAAGTGTAGATTATTTATCTTTTTTATTTATACTAATTGTTTACAAGATGCCTGGATATTCCGACAGAGACCGCGGCAGAGACAGGGATAGAGACAGAGGGTAAGTACTTTTTCTCTGATGTTTTAGACGGTTTTCGCCCTCGTGTGATTCGCCGAAATGGCTGACAAGACATTTAACCAAGAAAAAAAGCTGGTTAACTAAAATCGATTCCATTTTAAAAAGAAAATCACCCTGATTTACTTTTCCTGTTGATGTGAGAACGTATGAATGAGAGAAGCAGGCAGTTGGCCGGCTTTATTTCTCCACACAGGCCCGAGCCGGTGAGCGGAGCCGCTGTCGTTGTCTTTGGCTCAAGGCCTAGTTTGGCCTCGTGCCCCGGCACAGCGGCTCTCCGTTAGCTTCAGGCTTCACATTTAGCTAACTCTGCTTTACGTTTCACCACCTCGGGAAACTTATTCACGACACTAGTTATGGCTGCTGTAGGTTCCTTTGTTAAATACACCGTTTCTCATGATAAAGTTTTTAGTACACCGTGTTCACTCTGTGGCTAACGTGCGGTGTGTATTGGTAGCGTTGCTAATACAGCTGGCTAGTCGGCTTTTCGCCATGTGGCAGCTTGAACGCGGATACAAAATGCCGGCTGTTTCCATTGTTCCTCTGCTGGCTGGAAAGTATATGGCAGCTATTTAATTTCACAGAATGACGCAGTTAAGACGTGTCTTTGTTCGTTTATAAGCTAACCCTGCTGTCGTCGTCGCCGTGAACGACGCGACCGATCCCAACACGACTTTGTTAACAGAGACTTTATTTAATTGTAGCTATGGCGGTGGTCCTCCTCGTTTTGGTGGCAACCGTGGAGGAGGTGGAGGAAAGTTCGGCAACCCCGGCGATCGCCTGCGGAAGAAGCAGTGGAACCTGGACGAGCTCCCAAAGTTTGAGAAAAACTTCTACCAACAGCATCCCGACGTCGCCCGCAGGTCCCCGGTATGTACAAGTCAGCATGGCTCTTGAAGTGTTATGCAACAGTAGAAATGTGCTCCCCCCTGCACGTGTTGCAGTTACGCAATCGCTTATGGCTGCTAAACTTGCTTCATTCATTTTTATCTTGCAGCAAGAAGTTGAACAGT
Source organism: Holacanthus passer (assembly GCA_025331565.1). Taxonomy (NCBI): domain Eukaryota; kingdom Metazoa; phylum Chordata; class Actinopteri; family Pomacanthidae; genus Holacanthus; species Holacanthus passer. Next base: position 710,578 of record JAFREQ010000043.1, read on the forward strand.
ACAGAAGATCCAAAACCATCACTTCTAAAGGGAGAGACTGCCCAAATCCTATTACAAAGTTCCATGAGGCCAGCTTCCCATGTAAGTTTGAAACCATTGGTGAAACAATATTGTGAAAGAAATTTGGGGCATCTCAATTAATTGTACTCTTTTCTTCAGCTTATGTGATGGATGTGATCAACAAACAGAACTGGACCGAACCAACACCCATCCAGGCTCAGGGCTGGCCCCTTGCTCTTAGTGGCAAAGATATGGTCGGCATTGCTCAGACTGGCTCTGGCAAAACGCTTTCTGTAAGTTCTATATCATCTCTGGCATTAGTTGTGATGTTAAACAAGTACCTCATCGATCTGTGCTGTGAGGCCAGATCAGTAGGGGTATGATTATGTAATCAATATTACTCATATGTAGCTTATGCAAGTGACTGTTACATGTGTTTGCTCTGCAGTATTTGTTGCCTGCAATCGTGCACATCAACCACCAGCCTTTCCTGGAACGTGGAGATGGTCCCATTGTAAGTAGTCATAACACATTGATTTGCATGCCTTTTATCTCAGATTGTGTTTTAACACTACATCCCATGTAACACATTTTAATTTTAGGGTGAAAGTACTGACCATTAACTAAGAACTTGTATATAATAATTGGATATAAGTGATCTGTTTGCAGAAATGTGGCCAGAAATCTTATTTCAACAGTGGTAGCTGAATAAAGTGTGAAGCAGCCTGTTGATGTTACTTACTGTTACTTGTTATTGAAAAGCTGTGATTCCCCCCTTTACAGTGCTTGGTGCTTGCCCCAACCCGTGAGTTGGCACAACAGGTGCAACAGGTGGCTGCAGAATATGGCAGAGCTTCTCGCCTCAAGTCCACCTGTATCTACGGAGGAGCACCCAAGGGGCCCCAGATTCGTGACCTGGAAAGAGGTATTGTAGCCCATTTTTTCAAAAACAAACAATCTGTCATTTTTCAAGAGTTGAGTTCTCACGATGACTTTTCCATTAAAGGTGTGGAGATCTGCATTGCCACTCCAGGAAGGCTCATCGACTTTCTCGAGGCAGGAAAAACGAACCTCCGCAGGTGCACTTATCTTGTCCTTGACGAGGCAGACAGAATGCTGGACATGGGCTTTGAACCACAGATTCGGAAAATTGTCGACCAAATCAGAGTAAGTCTTTGAATACTGTTAGCAGGCTTTGTAGAAAGCCTTGGACGTTTGGAAAAATGCTTAATTTTAACCATTATGTTCATTTACTTGTCATTCATGGCCAAATATGGCCAAATGTTTAATATACATTGAGTGCTGTGAACATGAGTCTGTATATGTGCATATATAATTGCCTTTGTAGTGAGATGTGGATATATAGACATCCAGACTTTTAGTTTTTTAGGTGCCTGGAAAGTACTTGAATTTTACATTCAAAAGTCGTAAGAACCCTGCTCACATCTGCTGAAGGAAAGCCTTCTCATGAGATGTATATTCAGTTGAGGGAACGTGTTGCTAATTGTTCCACTGTCTTTACAGCCTGACCGTCAGACTCTGATGTGGAGTGCCACTTGGCCCAAAGAGGTTCGCCAGCTGGCAGAGGACTTCCTGAAGGAGTATGTCCAGATCAATGTTGGGGCGCTGCAGCTGAGTGCCAACCACAACATCCTGCAGATAGTGGATGTCTGCAATGATGGAGAGAAGGAAAACAAGTGAGTAATGTGTCTGTGGCTGTAGTGACAAGTGTTGAAGCTGATGTTTTTATGGTAGCTTCGGGTAACCATGATGCACCCTTTCCAGACTTTGAAATTTAAGCCTGTCTGTCTTGTTCTGTCTTTTTAAGGCTCATCCGTCTACTTGAAGAGATAATGAGTGAGAAGGAGAACAAGACCATCATCTTTGTAGAAACAAAGAGGCGCTGTGATGACCTCACAAGGAGGATGAGAAGGGATGGGTAAGTTTTGAAATTAAAGTACTGATTTACAGCGTGACTACTTCTGTTGCAATGATCTTATTGTCATGAAGGACTTGTATGGATTAACATTAAACCCTTTTAATTCTGTTAGATGGCCTGCTATGGGAATCCATGGAGATAAAAGCCAGCAGGAAAGAGACTGGGTTCTCAATGGTAAGCTCACCATTATGTTTACATCACTGGCTAATCAGAGCTGTTCAACTCACAGGAAAAGTCTTTCTTTATTATGGCTAATTGTTTTTTTTTTTCTTTTAACTTTTTAGAATTCAAATATGGAAAGGCTCCAATTCTCATTGCTACAGATGTTGCCTCCAGGGGTCTAGGTCAGTATCCTCCCTGATCAGTTTTGTATTCTAAAGAATTCTAAAGAAAGAAAGTGTATTTGCTTTCTTTAACTCTTCTGCTTCTTTCTGAGTTTCTCCCCTGGCCTGAAGGAGCAGTCTGTGTGGCAGGGCCTTGGCATGACAAGCCCAGGTCTCCAGAGGGGGAAGGAGGATTCTTGGAGGTGTCCTGACTGGCGAGGCACGGGTCTCCCAGTCGTGCAGATATACAGAGGTGACCAGGCCCAAGTGCAGCATAAAGTGCTGGCCTGCCTAAAAAGGGGGGCGAGTTGAGGGCTGGCCACAGTTCCTCCCCCATATGCTCATCTGTTCTCTGGCAATGGTTTGGACTGCTTCACACACCCAGGCTCTGTAACTGTCCCAGCTCAAAGCCCAGCTTCACTGTCTCCTATTGTCTTGCATGTATGTTTGGGCACTGCATTGCAAGCCATTCGAGTCATTTAGGGGGGGAGCTTTTTGCGTAGAGTCGTTGTAAAGCATGGGTGGCGATAATGTTGCAGTTTCCTAAACTTCTGTCGGAAGAGCAGTCTGTGATCGATCTTACCTTCACCTCTGTAAAGACATGGCTACTGGCGCTTTTGGTGACAGTGGGACATGCTAGTTGGACACACTTGGACAAAATCCAAGCTCACACTCCTCCCTCGCCTGCGTTTCAAAGTCATGTCGAGACCTGCCAACGAGAGACATTATGATCAAGTGAACAATGGGTCTGGAAAAATCTTGCCATGCCGAGAGTGGGATGTACTGTTTGTAGGCATCCTGCAAATTGGTTCAGATCTCCAGTTTCTTGGCAAGAGACACTGCAGTGTGAGCTTTATAGCAAGCATCTCGTGAGTGCGTGACAAAGGGACCTTGGTTAAGTGCTTGTTCAGGCACACTAGGAGGCAGTAATGTGCATAGCAGGCCCACTGTTAGGGGACACCTGTGGGTCACTTGAAATATGTGGGGAGTATGCTGCAATGGGAATGGACTAGTGAATGCATACTCCAAAAAATGGTAAGACTTCTAATCCATTCTTTTTGAGGGTGGTTTGGCAGTGGTCGAAGAGGGGAGGGTTTTTATTTTATCCCACTGGATTGGAAGCCAATGGAGTGTGCATTGTTTCTCTTTTCCCACCGTAGTCTCCCTGTGGAGTAAATGTCCATCTGCAGTTATGTCTAATGCAGGTCTTTAACAGCCTGGTGGGTTTAAGGGCCGTCCCCACCCCATGACCGTACTAACTTTTTTTGTTTTTGATCTGGTTGTTGTGGTGGCGCCGGCGCACGTCTTTGTGTGCTGTCCTCCTTTTCCTTCATGCCACACTGCAACACAATCTTACAGATGTTGAAGATGTGAAATTTGTCATCAACTTCGACTACCCCAACAACTCTGAGGACTATATCCACCGCATTGGCCGAACAGCTCGTAGCCAAAAGACAGGCACGGCTTATACCTTCTTCACTCCAAACAACATGAGGCAGGCCAGCGACCTCATCTCTGTGCTCCGCGAGGCCAACCAGGCAATCAACCCCAAGCTCCTCCAAATGGCGGAAGACAGAGGAGGTAAATCTAATTGGTGAGATACAGAAACTGTGCTGCCAACTGCAGCCACTTTTTTCCTGCTGCTCTCCTGCTCTCTTTGTATGTTCTCAGAAGTGGATGGGTTTATCATAATGAGCCTATTTGGTATCTCAAACTAAACTTTTGGCTAAACTTTTTTTTTTTTTTTTTCCAACAAGACTATAACATGCCTCTTTTTCTAAAATGTGTTTTCCTTTCCAGGTCGTTCAAGGGGAGGCAGAGGTGGTGACTATAGAGATGACCGCCGGGATAGATATTCCTCTGGAAGACGTGATTTTGGAGGTTTTAGGGACAGGGATAATGGTAGAGGGTTTGACAACGGACCAAATAAGGCTTTTGGCACAAATACCCAGAATGGAGGCTATGGGGGCAATAACGGCAGCGGCAATGGCTTCGCCGGAGGCAGCTACAATGGTAACGGACAGTCCAACTTCAACAACCAAACGGGAGCCTTCGGAGGCCAGAACAACTTCCAGGCCCCACCACAGTTTGCTCCCGGTAAGGGTGGTGCACAGACTGGCGCGGGTCACCCCCCCTTCCCCTTCCCCCAGGCACAGGCCCCGCAGCAGCACCCGCCACCGCTGGTGCCCTACCCCATGCCTCCTCAGTTCTCTCAGTAAACTCACCATACACTTGAAAGAAGTAATTTATTGCTTTTTTGTCTTGTTTTAAGTTTTACACTTAATCCAGAATTTTTGTATTTACACAACAGGGTTATAAACAACTTCAACCTCTATCGAACCTTTTAAGATCTGCAGTGCAGCAATAGTGTTGCGCACTTGATTTTCCCCCCCTTACTCTATAATTTGTTACATTCCTCAGTAATGTTTAGTTATGTTTTGTATTAGGTAATTACAAATGTATTGGTTTTTCATGTGTACAATTGAAAGTGATGTTAAGCTCCTACATTGGAAGTGCACTGCATGATCTTTCAAATAAAATGAAAAAAAACATTTGTTTGTTTTGGTTTCTTTCTGAACTCTCATACAAAGCTACTACAAAGCATATGAAGCTACTATTGTCCAGTCTGAGAAAAATAAGTGAATGCATGTAATACATGTCCTGTCCAGCAGGTGTCACATCTCTCATACTAGTTCAGACATCCCCTTCAGTATGAATGAACCCAAATACTGGTATGTCACTCAACATGTACAATAGTCACATTACTGATATGAGCAACTGCTGGTTTAGTATCTTTGTTTTGCTCATGATGTCGCTAAAGCATACATGGTAAAAATGGAAATTTATGTTTATATTGATATCTCACTTCCATCGAACGGTCTTGTGGTCAGTCTTGTGCTTACTGCATGCTGGCAAAGATAACTTGTAAGACTCACATCTTGGCAACACTATCTTTTGATATCTTTTGATGACACATTTATCGTTCTTGAAATGTTTTGATAGTCTCATTTGCCAAATTTTAAATCACCTAATTGGAAATTGCACCTCTGAGCTATAGTTTTGGGAAACTGGAAGAGAGACGATGGGCCCCTGCAGCAGAAATTCTACAGTCAAAACTGTCTCTTGCGATCATCTTGGCTTTTTTTATTTTTATTTTGCAGGTTAATCGTTCCCCCAGAATGCTCTTGTTGGTTTAAATAAACATGCTCATGTTGTGGGAATTTAAACTTTCTTTTAATAGAATAGAAAATTTAAAAAAAAAACCCAAGGTTCAGGTACAGACCACAGGGACATCATAGGAAACCATGATACAGATCATATTGTCATAGCCGACATGCTTTCAAAGATTTAAATTGATGATTTAGATTGATTTGATGTGTAGATAACTTCACTTCACGTCACTTCAACCTCCCTCGGCCCATGTTGGTGTGTTTGCTGATGTAAATCTTGGCCAACTGTTCCACCTCAGTATAATGAAAGACTGAAAACGGGTCACAGGTCAGCACCTGGTGAAAGTAGATTAGATGGACAGGAGTGCTGTGGGTGCGGCTGATTTAAATTGCTTTCTACATGTTTATAGAACCGTGGCCTGGAAGTATGTGTGGAACGCTCGCTGTGTAAATACTGCCGAGTGTTCTTCATTATGAGTCAGACAATTGCTTTTTTTTTTTTCATCCTGATGTGTGACAGCCGCACCCTGCTGTTGACAGATCTATTTGCACAAAAAGAAACATGTTAGACTCGTATGATTTTTTTTTTTCTGTTTTCAGGAAAGAGAAACCTCTTTCCGTTTTGAAACAAACCAAAGTGGCAGAGGTTATTTATAATTAACTACATGTAAATGTGATGGGAGGGGGACAAACTATGCTTATCTGGGAAGGATTGCACAATGTGGAATTTAAACAGGTGGGTTGTTCATTGAGCACAGGGGTAGATACAACAGCACAAACACCTGTAACATGTGACATAAACCGTAAATTAATACCACCTTTGTGAAAACTGTTTTTAACTTTGCACTTTTTAGATGTTGCATTACGTTACACATGTTTTTATGTTATTGTGTCGAACAGCTTTCCACCTTATTAATACATGAAATCTATTTTTTTTTAATTAATTAGTAGATACTGTTGCTGAACTCTCCCTGGTTTACATTACATTCAGTAGAAATTGCTATAAATGCAAATGATTAATTGCTATTAATCATTAAACCTGCACAAGCCGATTTTTTTTGTAAACATAACATTGACATATCGTCAGCTTGTAAGTTAATGTAACAAACTTGTTACAGTTGCTTGTTTACATATCCAGCACATACAGAACAACATCATCTGGAGTCACGTGTGTGTGTTCACCTGATGAAGGTCCAAGGTTTACTCTTCTTTTAGCTCTGTTTTTGGTCTCTACCAACTCCAGATGGAAATATCAGGCTCCTTAGCTGCTAAATACTTCACTACGTTCACCAGCTAGTTGCTTTGTCTCTCAGCAGTCTGCTGCAGAGCAGGTGATGTACAGTGTTTTCCCTGAAAACTGCTACCTGATGGGAATTTGAACAATGTGATGAGAGCTGTGAGAGTGAACCAAAACAGTCAAAAGCTGTGGCCGGAAAACCAAAACGATAGGCTTAAAGGACGGAGGTCAAGGCCAGGTGAGACTCCTACACTGTCCATTGTGTCGCCACCTCAATTACGATCGCTTTCTTGTTCCGTCACTCACTCGTGGTTCCTTTCACCTTTTTGTTCCTTCTCTGTAATCCCTCCCTCGCTCCCTGCAGGTATGTGGGTGTTGGTCTGAGGAGTAACTGCTCTGGGTGTGCATCAGACACACCCACTGCAAGCATGAGACTGAGCAGCATGCTGAACCGACTTCTTCCCACTGGGGCATGAAGGAGTCACAATGTTTGATTTCAGAGAACTCTCACCACCCACATTATAGTGCATATTTGTGTTTTGTGCTTACAAAACCTAATACTGCGCATACACTGTTTTGCACACTATCTTTGTTATCAGCCTTTTTTCCTCTTTCTAATGGCGACAGGTGCAGTTTGCATTTTTCTCACTAGACCTTGACTCCTCGTATTCCACCGAGGTAATTTCCAAGGGTGTGTATCCGATAACCACTGATACTAGGATATTCATATGCTCGGTGACTCTGGGTCCTGTTAGGTGTACCAATCCTTCAGGTTGCAGAGTAATTAAAAAGATTAATAGGACACCTCAGGGTTTGGCTGGATTTGCCAAAACTGATTATCTTCTTATGAGTTAAACCTTTTCTTTCAGTGTCTGTTAAAGTGTGTCATCTTTCCAGTGTGACGGCCTGAACAACTATTTACTCTTCTGATGCTTTACAAGCTTATCATAACCAGCATAGTGAGAGCAAATGATTGTCTCCCTTTTCTTCTCTGATACACCTTTGTTATTATGTAGCGTACACTAACAAATTCTGATCTAAGACACATGAAAATCTAAATTAGGCCATGAACAATAAGAGCAATTGCTGAAGACTTGTTCCGCTGCATTCCACCACAATCACACATGTGGAAACAGTGACTGTTTTATATTATCCTGCCATGTCTTGTGTGTTGCACAGAGCTGATAACAAAAGCAGTAGCTGTATCAGGTTCGGAGACCGTTTTCGATAGGCAGGTGTGTAGAGTTACAAAGATTAAAGAGCATGGTACTAAGAGCATAATGAAACTATTTCAGGCTTCACCTGTTTCCTGACCACTCATTTTTCTGAGCGCCTAGATCAGAAAAGTCAGAACGAGAGCTGTGAAGTGGAACAGGTCCGCCCGGTCTGCTCCTCCTGCTCGCTGCTTTTACCGACGACACACCTGCTGGCCTGGGAGGAGCTGAGACAGGTGGACGCTCCTTAACTTAGGAGGAGGGGAAAGGTGGGGAGAGGGGCCTCAATAGACAAGAAGGAGTGAGAGGAAAGAGGAGGAGAGAGTGAGGAGTTGGAAGGAACACAGTGGGACTCAGATTACAGAGACCGGGCCCTGAACAGTCTCCCAAGATGTCGAAGAAAATGGATTATAGTCCTGTAAAGATCACCAAGTGAGTTCTGTCAACCTCCTGTGTGTGTGTGTGTGTCATGTTTCCTAGTGTTATGTTACTGTCCCCTTGTCTCCTCTCTTTTGCTGCCTCTTGCTCTTTTTTTTTTTTTTTCCTGAAGGGCTGAGCTGAAATCTGCTTCACGCTGCATGCAGGCATTTTTGTACCATGATCCTATTTGTGTTTGCACAGTAGAGGGCTGTTTTATTTCCCTGGACAATAAAATGTACCACAGGAGACAGGTGCCATATGAAAGCAACAATGACCTGACTGTTAAAATATATCCTTTGTGGTCAATACAGATATGTCTTTCATTCTTTCTCATGAAAACCAAAGGAGCATAACCCTTAACATGTCTCTCAGTTTTGTCCTGTACAACTTTCCATGTTGCGTGCACTTGTCTTCTTGTCACCTCACCTGACTTTTGCTCAACCACAGCACTTTTATGTGTATTTTTGCCCGAAGGGTGTATCATTAAATATTACTGACTCATTTAACCCGTATCTGGTGTATCCTCAGTAGGCCAGCGATGGGGAAACACTGCGCGTCTACTGCTCTAATCCACCTGAGTGCAGTGTATAATAGAGTGTGCAGCTTGTTGTCATTGCTCTGCTGTGGAAGTTTGTTTGAGTAGAGGAGTGAGTAGACTCTTGCCGCCATCGATCAGGTTTTATGAATTTACACATGGCAATAAAAGCGTGGACTCCCAGAGGTTTGAGATTGTGCAACCTCTCAAAGTGACTGAGTAGGTGTTTATCTCCTGTCGATACATGTCACCCAAAGGGGACAGATACCGTGGAACATTAGCGCTCCTTCACAGCGGGGTGTGCCGTACAGCCTGTGTTGCAGACAGGAGACAGGAAAGGCTCAGGGAGTGTCAGGGCAGGGTCTCTCTGCCGCTGGCTCTGTTTGTCTTAAGCACCACGGTGACACTTGAGATTGAATGGAAGCCAGTGAGTCAGTTAGTTATAATGTGGCAAACTGCTCTGCTTGTGTTTGTAACATAGCTGTCAGCAATGAATGAAGTCGCCCACATGTCGAACCTTTGCAGCAGCAATAAGAGCCTGTTTGAGTAAAGGAGCAAGTAGTGGAGGAGGAAGTGCTGTAAAAATACTCTGCAATTAAAAGTACTGAAAAATGTACTAAAGTAAAAGTATCTAAGTATAATCAGGAAAAAGTATTTAAAGTATCAAAAGTAAGCAGAAAATGTCCCCTGTTGACTGTTACACTATCATTACATCATTAGGTGATTATTACTCATATGTTAATGTAAAGGCAGGATTTTACTGTTGCATATTTTTTATTATTTATATAGGATTATCATTATTCATGATTATTTTAATAATAGATGGGATTGTTTGATTTGTAAAAAATCAGAAAATACCTCAAAATTATTAAAAATATTATTATATTATTAATTATTATAAGGAAAAGCAGCAAATCCTCACATTTGAAAAGGTGGAACCATAAAATGTTTTTGTGTTTTTACTTTAAGAATGATCAAAATCATGAATTTGACTGATTGTTTTAGCTCTACTTGTATAAACTTTAATCTATACATTTTATGCAAAACATATGAAGAGCCTTTAGGATAAGTGCTAAACCTTTATTGATCCCCAGCCATGAAATTTGCTATAACTTGTAATTAAAGCTGTCAAATAAATGTAGTTTCCCTCTGACTTGTTACGGTTTAGAAGTATGGAGTGGCTTGGGGAAAAAAACACTCAAGTGAAGTTAAAGTACCTCAGAGTACATTACTTGAGTAAATGTACCCCACCACCCCCACCCCCACCTGTGCCCCCAGGGTCCTAATCCGGGTGTGTCAGAGTAAATAGTTGACTTTCATATCACAGCGGAGAAGGAATGACAGAGCAAATATCCAGAGAGCACGAACAGGTCTTTAGAAAGTGCTCATGAGTGACATGGACTCTGCTTCGTTCATGCTTTCATGAATCTGAGACATTAACTTTGGCGTCACTTCATTACACGAGAGCAATAGTAACCGTGCCAAGATGGTGTATGAAAGCAGCTCTTTGAATATGAATGCGACGTACATCTCAAATCCAGTTGCAGGAAGGAAAAACTACATTTACGGAAGTACTGTACTTAAGTACAGTTTTGAAGTACTTGTACTTTATCCAACTTCAGAAATATATATTGTACTTCTTACCCCATTACATATATGTGACAGCTATAGTTATACACACAAAACATCTGATCAGCATCTAAAATATGATGCATTTATAGACTGAACCCAACTGTATATAAACTAGTTTTAATTATCCCAACCTCAACCAGCATCAGTAATAATAATCCAAAAAATATAACAGTCTTACAGGAGTAATTTTACTTTTATCTGCATTTAGCTGCTAATACTTTTTCTTTATACTTAAATAAAATTATATGTATGCATGACTTATATATAATAATAATAAAAAATAACACAAACAAGAGTATATCTGTCTTCAAATGATGCAAAGAAACATCTGGAGCTTCTGCACAGAATCATGTCACTGGTTTTGGTTTGGTGGTTTTTGGTTTTGATCATCTTCTCCCTGTGTTTCTCCCCAGGACTCAGGCCAATGACCTGACTATTCTGATCGCCCGCATGCAGAAGAAAGCCGACAAAGTAGAGAAGAACATCCTGCAGTCAGAGGAGCTGCTGACTGTGGTAAGAAGTCCACGTGCACCAGAGCTGGAGACTCGAACCAGACTCAGATTGCGAACATGAGGACGCACGGCTTGTCAACATTAATGCTGGCTTAATTTAGGACTTGCTCATTTTTGAACCATGAAATATGGCTGAGCATGCTGCCATTGTAGTGGAAATATAGTAAGTAATCTCTGTGAGAGTAAAGAGTAAAAAAAAGTATGTATTTTTTGTTTTTCTCTTTTGTTTTGGAGCCCATGTTCTTTGCTAAATCTTTTTTTATTGTTATTTTTATCTAACATACATTAAATTCAGTTGATTCCTCCATTTAAATAAAGTGATATTAAAACATTTTTGGAAGAAAAACCACTAAAACTAATGCACTCCTAGAGTTTTTGATACTGTAAATCAATTCAAAATCAACCAACTTCAATAGGACATGATTCAACAAAACCAAAACCTGAAAACGTTTTTTCAAAAAGAGAGAATAATCTGACAGACTCCACTCCTTTGGCTCCTGTGCAGGACAAAGAGCGTGACGGGAAGAAGTTGCCCCTGCTCCACCAGAAGGTGAACGCAGACAACCTGGCAGAGGCCGAGCTCCTGCTGAAGGACCTCTTCATGGACGTGGACAAGTCCAAGAAGCTGCAGCACCCGCAGGCTTCTGAGATAGAGAAAGAGTGAGTTTATTCTGGAGTATCGCAAACAAATTAAGACACACAAACTCAGGCACACTTGCCAACAGACACACCTAAAACCCGATACGTTACATACCATCGAGACATGCTGGCCAACAAAGTGCCATTTCAACATTCCCTTTTACTGCTCTCCACCCGTCTGCCTACTAATGACTAAAATACTTCTGTGTCTCCCTTTTCATCAGTGTGACAAATCTGCATGGGCGCTGGGCAAAGGACTGCGCCACCTACAGGGAAGTGTATAAGCAGAGGCTAGGTTTGGAGCCGACACAAAAGATCGACTGGGGTCCTCTGCTGGACGAAAAACTGGTCAGTTTGAGCTTGTAGGTCAATCTTTAAGGTGCTAAACATGTTCACGATCGATAAGCGTCACAGGTTTATATTGCTGTCATTTTGCAGAAACAGCTAAATGCAGAGGCATTTGGCCCCAGCCTGGCTGATGCAGAGAAGCAGATTGCGGCACATAACATCCTGCACCAGGCGATCGAGTCCTACGGCGACCAGCTGCAGCCTGGCACCACCACATCACAGGTAAGGGAGCAGAACAACATGTGCGTGCACTCTGCAGGACGACATGCAGGACGAGCCATTTACCTGTTTCTTCTTCTTCTTCTCCTCCTAGGAACAGTACGCCGCCCTCAAAGAGAAATACGCTAACCTTCTTGTGAGTTGTGTTTTTTTTTCCACTTTCAATGTGTGTGCTTTGCAGTTCAGTTCAGATTGATTGATGCATGTTGTGCGTTCTGCAGGAGCGCTCCAAGCAGAGGCGCAAAGACCTGGCCTCTCTGTACGACTACATGCAGAGCTGCACTAAGGAGCTGCTCTACCTGTCAGGACAGCAGGAGAGGATCCTCCAGAGGGACTGGAGTGACCGCATGGTCGACCCCTCAGGCATCCGCATGGAGTATGAGGTGAGGGGACGGCCGCAGCATGCGTCCTGGTGATGTTGGCAGACGTGGCGACTGATTGTTGTTTCTTGGCTCATTGTATCGTCTTGTGATCAGAGGAAGATGCTGGGTGGAGAGATTTTTGAAAGGAAGGAAAGGAAGAATATTTCAACTTTGTTTGTCTGCTTGCCTTCAAGCGTAACCTTTTAGTGGCTGGTTACACCAGCTCGGGACCCAACTGGTGTAACCAGTATGGTATATAGCAACTGTTTAGCTACTGGGAGAATCTGATTTGAATATTTGAAACACTTTTTTTTTTTTACATCTAACTTTATACTGTTTCTGCTTATATACAGAAATTCAAAACTAATGGACTGCTAGCACATGAGAGCGAGACCAACAAGCTGCAGCAGGAAGGAGATGATCTTGTTGCAATGAAACACCCTGGCAGCCCAGCACTGAAGGTACATCTGTCATCTGCTGTGTCAGACATTAGACGCTGTGTGATAAATCATCATGAATGAATTTCTTATGGTCATTTGTCAGGCGCACAGAGATGCCGTGCAGTCTGAGTGGCAAGCCTTCCTCAACTTGTGTCTAGCTCAGGAAACACACCTGGACAACATTGAAGAGTACAAGAAGGTAAAGTTCCTCTGACTGCACCACACCATGACTGACTGTGATCACGTCTTCTACCAAACCCACCAGTTCACTACAGCTCAATGTTAACAAGCCACTATTTGTTCAATGCAGTTCCAGCTGGATGCAGAGACGTTGTCCGAGTCCTTGGAGAGACTCAATTCAACTCTGGACCCGAAGTCTCTGGCCAACAAGAGCAACCCTGAAAAACTGCTGGTGCTCGAGGTACAACTGTTTTTTAATGTCAGGGTATCTATGCAGCTCTACAAAGTTTTGAAAAGTGGAGCTTCATTCACACAAACCTAAAAACTCCAAACTTTTAACATGACTCAAAAAGATTCTTCTTTCAGACACTGATTTGACACCGAGGGGTTCGCTTTAGCTGCACTGACCTGCTGATCAGGACCTGTATTTATCAAACTAAGATTTACATTTAAGAGCCTATTTAGGAGGGAGAAAGTCTCAAGCGTAGGAGGAACCTTTAATAATAAAGAAGAATAAAATAATGGAAATAGTCTGAGACAAAAAAAAAAAACAGGAAGAAGAGAGGGTAAAACAGAGAAGTGTAAAATCAGGAGAATTTAGTTCCATATTGGCAAGTACACACAATGAAGATGTACAGAAAGGACATGTAACATCAAACGCACATTGTAGGATAAAACTATCATACTCTGCATTGCACATATTGCATTTTACAATATTCATCATGACCAATTCTATATTTTTTATAATCCTTTTCACAACATGCCTCCGACCTCTGGACATCTTAAAGTTCTAAAAAAGTTAATAAATAGCTTAAAGTCTGAAACTAGGAGTAGAAGCAAAGGATTTATATTTTTATCTTTCCAGTCCAAGTCCAAAATGTCACTTTGTCAATTTAATAAATATGATGAAGGTGTCTGTAGGCTCTAAGTGTGTGAGTTCAGTCCTAAGTTTCACTCACAATGTTCAGTTGTGTGTTGACTGATGGTATTTGTTTAGTCTTTCCACTGTTTACATGGGTCTGTTCCAAGAAGCAGGTTCACTGACTTATCTGGATGACTTTTCACAGTCAAACACAGTATAAATTTGGGAATTTGGGTTTCATCCAAACTCCCAAATTTAGATTTATGTGTAAAAAAATTAGGTCAGGTCACTGAATCAGTCAATATTGGGCCTCTAAATCTAACATGTCAGATCTGTATCACATCAATCATCACAGCTTCATTACTCATAATCATAGGATAGATGATTTTTTTTTCTTCTTAAAAAGGAGAGAATGCAGACTAAAAATATGGCAATGTTATGTATTTAAAATATTTTGATTTGTAATTTTAATGTTTTATGATTTAGTGCATTTTAAACTTTTATATTTTGTATTTGTATTACATTTAATAATTGATGTACAGTGAATGTGTTGAACTTGAACATTGGGGATTATATCTTTGTTTGTTTGTGCTGCCTTTGTTCTAATTCAATAACACCTTCAGGGAGATGAACCAGCAATAAAGAGGAATGAGCAGCGCCTGGCCGCTCTCAAGGAGCTCAGCAGCAACATCGTGCCTCTGAGGTCACGCCGGATCCAGCCCACCAAACCCACCACTGCTGTGTCTCTGTGCGACTGGGTAGATGAGAAGGTAGGATGTGATCATTTACAGATGTTTGACAGGAAAGGCAAAATATTCTTGTCATCATCTTTGTTTGAGCATCTTCTCTGTCTGTTTCAGGACACAGTGAGGCGTGGTGAGAAACTAAACCTGAAGTCCATCTATGATGATAAGAACTGGGAGCTTCAGAACAGCACTGGGAAGACCAAAACCCTCCCTGGGGTGTGTTTCATGGTCCCTCCACCTGATGCTGAGGCCTTGGCCAAAGTAAACAGGTACAGACTCAAACTCACCACCTATAGTTAGTTGTACTTCCATTGTTTTGTATGTGATTGGAACCTGGGAGCCTGGGATGGATTTTGATGAAACACTGTGTCCGTTCAGTCTGGACAGAGGCCTGAGGGACCTGAAGAGCCGCAGGTCTGCACTCATGTCCTCCTTGAAGAGCCCCGCTGTGGAGGTGGTTCGCCCTCAGAAGGCAGGTGGGAAGAAAAACACGTTATTTTGTTTTCCCTTTAGAGCCATAAGACCACAAAAAATATCATTTTAAAATGTTTTCTTCCCTCCAACTCAGCCACTGTACAAAGTGTTCCAGAGGATCCCAGAGCTGCAGAGCTAGCCAGCAAATTAGACAGGATCAACAGGGATCTGGATCAGTGCGACAAACAAATCAAGAGCCGACTCAGGGCGCCGCTAGACAACCGCAACCCCACACAAGACCTGGCGAACAGGCTGCAAGAGCACGAGGTGAGCATGAACATTATGCTTTAATGACATGAGCTTCGTTACAGTTTCACTACTTTATTTTTTTCCTCCAAACCTAGTCCTCAGCATGTTCGCACACGTCTGTCTCCTTGCGATTGTGACACCGATTTAACTGACTTTGCCCTCCAGAAATCTGCTCAGACTGTAAGAAAACTGGAGTCTGAGAAGTCTGTGATCCAGAGAGAGATGGAACCTGTTCTGGCCAAGAAGCCCCTGGGACCCACAGCCTCCACCCTGCCCCTCAAACTCACGGCTACCAACAACAAGATCGATGACCTCAACACCCTTATTGATCTTTATGATAAAAAGTAAGAAGCTCAGAATGAACTTAGAGCACAGTGCAGCATTTTTTTAAAACATAAAAACCAAACTATCTAACTTTAAAAGGAGAAATAACACATTCTTAAAAGTACACTCAAGAGTTTTGGTATAATAGCTAATGTTCAATTCAATTGTATTTGTGTAGCGCCAAATCACAACAAAAGTCATCTTAGGGCACTTTACATACAGAGCAGGTCTAGACCATAGTCTTTATATTATTTATAGAGATCCAACAGTTCCCATCATGAGCAAGCACTCGGTGACAGTGGCGAGGAAAAACTTCCTTTTAACAGCAGTGCTACTGTGCTACTTTTACAATCTCTCAGCATCTACTACATAACAGTTTTACCTCCTGTGTTTATCTCCTCTTAACCAGAGCTACAGCCTCCATGTTCCTAGAGAAGCAAATGCAGAAAGTGGACGGCATCGTTTCTGGCTTTGAGGAGGAGCTCACTAAAGATGGTGCCATCCTCGACAAACCTAACGCCCTCAAGAGTCGCAACCGGCAGCTGCAGGTGTTGTACTTTACAATTCAAACAAAATGCCAAAATTTCATTATAGGCCCATATGAGGGGGTAGAGCATGGGATGCCACAAAGGGATCCAAACCTATAGTACCATTTCTTTAACTGTGTTCTTTGTCTTAATGCCAAACAGGCTATGCAAAAGGCTGTTGCCTCAAAAAAGGATGAGGTGAATAAACTAGGCAGAGACTTGGACCAGACGGAACAAGCATGCAGCCCCCTGCAGCGGAGTTTCAATGAATACTGTCCCGACATCTGCCGCCAAGAGAATGAGGTGAAAAAGCTGAAGAACCGTTACACGACTGTCAATAATCAGCTTCAGGAAAGGTGAGTGAGGAAAGATTCAGGCGTTATCGTAACTTGCTTTTTTTTTTTTACTTCTCTGACATCCTGACAAATATGTTTTTATTTAAAGATGGTTCATTTCATTTGTGATGAGGAGTGATTTTTTTATATTTTACCTTAGGTCTACTCTCATACAAGAAGCAACCAATAAAAATCAAGATTTTCAGAGTGCTCTTCAGTCGCTGGATTTCTATTTGGTCAATTTGCCCAATAATGAGATCAAACCTACTGATGATGTGCCGCAGATAGCAGCCAAGCTGAACTCTCAGAAGGTGAGTGGAAATAATTACCTACATCAACCTGTTTTCAACTTCTGCATACAAACTAACTCAAGTCTGTTTCAACAATGACAAAACACTGCTTTTTCTTATCAGCTGTGGTTTTTTATTTACATGTCTTGTTTAGAGAGTGATGGAGGATCTCAAGAAGAAATCAGATGATTTAAACCGTGTCAAGGGTCTTTCCCGTGACCTGCAGTGCGTCTTAAATGTGAGTTCAGGGAATATGGTTTCTCTCATTTACCATTTGCAAGTAAAGTTGATTGGCTATGCACTTGAGCTCTAAAGACTTTCTCCTTCAATGTTTAATAATTTTCCTTTCAGGAGTATGAGGTTAAGTCAAACACTTACCGTGGCACTCTGAATGATGACGATGATGATGAAGATGATGATGACAATAGTGATGAACCAATCCCAAAGAAACTTCAAACTTCTACGATGGCTCAGGCAGTACAGAGAAAGGTACAGTTATAGACAACCGCCTGAAGACAACTAAGAACTCATGACACTTTTCCACAATTTTACCTCTGTGGTCTTCAATTTTCCAAACTCATTTCTGCTTCTATGACAGGAGAAAAATCTACTGAACCTCTTCTCTGAGGTGTCTGCAGAAAATGACCAGCGACTCAACCAGTTGGGAACGGTGAAAAACATCAAGGCCAAGGTATGATATTATGGAATCAAAATGACATCAACAAAACATGATCAAAAATAGTAATTAATAGTAAAAGTAGAATCATTCCTGCCCAAAATGATTATTGTCAGTTGTTCTGAAGTGACCCCCGTCTCTGCTATGTCCTTTTATTCACACCCAGAATGAAGAAAAAGTTAGTCAGGTAGTCGTCAGTCAGCAGCTGCAGCTACAGAGCAAGATGAAGGACCTGAAGGAGAGTGATAGTCTGAAAAATGAATTAAGTGAGGAGGTTGAGAGGCGCTTGCAAGCTGAAAAAGACCTGGAAATATTCCGTAAGAGGTTTGTGTCTTTGAAGAATAGGAGAGGAGTGGAGAGGTTGGAGGAGAAGGAGGTGGTGCAGTACTACCGTGACCCCAAGCTGGAGGCAGAACTAAAGTCCCTGAAAAATCAGATCCAGGATGAAGCTTTCAAGAGGTCAAGAACCCATTCAGAGATAGAAATCTTCAATGAGAAGATTATCAAACTTGAAATACAGCTGACGAGAATCGAACCCAAACTGGTGACCAAGGTACTGACTGAATATGAGAAAGACCCGCAGCTTGACAAAGAAGCCGCCAAGATTAGAGCTGAGATGCAGAAGATACGACTGGAGCTCCAAACGAGAGATAGTGAGACAGTTCATGTGAAAACTGAACTCACGGTTCTCGCTCAGCAGAAACCCAAAATCAGGGAGAAGGTTGTTAAGAAAGAAGTAGTGAGGCTTGAAAAGGATCCACAGATGCTAAAAGCTGTTCTCATGTACCAGAGTGATATTGCGGCAGAGGAATCCCACAGCAAGTCGCTGAACGATAGCATTTTTAGCACAAGGAGCAAGATAAACACACTAGAGAGGGTCATTCCAACTATTCAACCCAAGATAGTCACCAAGGTGGTGAAGCAAGTACAACAAGATCCAGAATTGCTTGAGGAGTGCAAGAAACTGCGAGTGGCTTTGGGAGAGGAGAAAGACGAGAACGCCATCTTGATGAAGGACCTGACCACCCTTCAGCTACGTTATGGTGAAGTGGACAAGCTCAGGCCTAAAGTCGAGGTCAATGAGATCATCAATGAGATCTACAGAGTTGATCCTGAGACAGAAGTTGAGCTGAGGCGTCTGAGGAAAGAACTGCAGGAATCGAGCCGTAACTGCACAGACCTGGAGAAAGAAATCAACACAACGATAACAACTTTGACTACCCTGCGTTCTCAGAAACCCAAAGTGGAGTACAAGGAGGTGACCCAGGAGGTGATTAAACAAGAGAAAAGCCCAGAAGTCATCAGGGAATTACAAAGGCTAAACAACCAAGTGGCTCGTCTGCAAGTGAATTATGACTCCATCCTAGAACTACTGATCCGTCTGCGTAAAGAAAGAGATGAGTTGAAAGCTGAAAAATCCAAGGTGGAGACCAAACTTGTCAATAAAGAGCTCATCAAATATGAGAACGATCCCCTTCTTGAGAAAGAGGCTGACAGAGTTCGGAAGACTGTAAGAGAAGAGATTCAAAAACGCCGCAGTGTGGAGGAGTGTCTCTTTGACCTCCAGAACCAAATAATTGTCCTTGAAAGGCAGAAGCCAGAGGAGAAGATTGTAACGCAGGAAGTGGTGCGTCTTCAGAAGGATCCCAAGCAGATCCTGCAGCATGAAAAGTTGAACAGGGACCTGGACGATGAAATAAAAGCCCGCAGAAAGCTCGAATTAGAAGTCAGACAGCTCAGAGCCCTGGTTCAAGAAAAGGAGACGACCCTGGCTCAGATGGATGATCGTCAGAAGAAGATTCAAGTCGAGTCAGTGCTCAGGCAGATCAAATCTCGCATTCTCGAACTTGAAAATGCTCCTCCGCCCATTGAGGAAAAGATTGTCATCGAGGAGGTCCTGAAAGTGGAGAGGGACCCTATGCTGGAAAAACTTACTGATGATGTACGTGCCAACTTAGAGGCGGAGGGCATCAATATCAGTCGTCTAGAGAGAGAAGTCCGCAACCTGAAGCTCAGGTTAGAAATTCTGCACAAGGAGAAGTCAGTTGAGAAGGTTATTTACAGAGAAGTTGTCCGTGTAGAGAAAGACCCAGCAGTGGAGTCTGAAAGGGAACATCTGAGAGAGCTAGTGTCGCACGAGAGAAATCTCAGGCGTCAGCAGGAGGATGGCGTTCAGGACATCAACATCAAGCTGGCCCATCTGCAGACATCGAAGTCCACGACTTCACATGAGGAGACCACTCTCATGACTAACAGAGATGTTCTGCAGAGAGAGAAGGAGGATCTCCTCAAACAGCTCAAAGCGCTTGAATCTCAGAGACAGAACACCAGTATAACCTTCCAGCAACAGTCCAAGCTGGTGAGTGAGAGAAACCAGATGGCACGGCAGAGGAGCCTTAAAACAAACTCTGAAATTCAACGGCTGGAGAAACAAATCTTAAGCGAAAAAGACAAAATACACCAGAAAGACACACTCATCATTGAGCTGCAGAACAGCATTCAAAAAGAAGACCACTGTGAAACTCACACCAGAGAGACAAACCTTTCCACGAAGATCACCATCATGGATCCAGAAACCGGTAAAGACATGTCTCCCTATGATGCCTACTTGCAGGGGCTGATTGATCGCAACCACTACCTCCACCTGTCGGAGTTGGAGTGCGACTGGGAGGAAATCACTTCAACTGGTCCAGATGGGGACACAACAATTCTGCAGGATCGCAAAAGTGGGAAGCAGTACTCTGTCAAGGATGCTCTGAAAGATGGTCGCTTGACCCAGTATGACGTGGCGCGCTACAAGGAAGGGAAAATGCACATTTCTGAGTTTGCCCTCCTTGTTGTAGGGGAAACCAAAAAGCCCTACATTCCTCCACTTGCAGCCCCATTATCACCCGTCAAATCTTCCCCTATTTCTCCTTTGAACTCCATGCAATCCTCTCTGAGGTCCTCCTACCCCAGCCTCAACACTAACCACAGAGGCAGTTTGAACAACCTCAGTGTTTCAGCTGGTGACGAGCATTTCCCCATCTCTGGCATTTTTGACAACACCACTGAAAGCCGCATGTCTGTGAGAAGTGCCCTGACCCGCAACCTTATTGATACCGACACAGCTCTGAAGCTGCTGGAGGCGCAAGCAGCCTCCGGTGGAATTGTCGATCTCAACAAAAAGGACAAACTGTCTGTCCACAAGGCAGCTGAACACGGTTTAATCGACACAAATCACATGTACAAGCTTCTGAATGCCCAGAAGGCCTTCACTGGAGTCGAAGATCCAGTGACCAAAGAGCGACTTCCAGTGGGACTGGCAGCACAGAAAGGCTTCATGCCCAAAGAAAATGCCCGGAGGCATATGGAGGTGCAGTACCTGACCGGTGGGTTGGTGGATCCCTCTAAAGCAGGCCGCCTCAGCGTCCAAGAAGCTCTTGCTGCCAAACTGATTGACGACAAAACTGCCGATGAGCTGCAAGATGAGGCTTCCCTCACAAAAGAGCTGGTAGACCCCATCAGTAAAGAGAAGATATCATACAAGCAGGCGATGGATCGTTGTAAGAGAGATGTCAGCACTGGGCTCCTGCTGCTTCCCGCAGCCTCCACTGATGCCTCAAATGCCCCGTCATACTCAAACTATCGCTTCACTCCTTACAGCAAAGTCTAGACGTGAAGTTGAACATGTGCCATGTTTTATTTACTGCAGCCACTGGTGCTAGAGGGTGTATGATAACGCTAACTGATATGTGCAAAGACAAATTTCATATGTTCATACATACTTAGAAAACACATTTTTGGTGAAACTACATGTGGATCTGGTTTTTTTCTAGTGGTATTTGGGGATTTGCTGTAAAAATTTGGGTAATGTTTATTTTATATGGTGAACTTGTTTTTTCAGCATGTTAAAGCTAAATCCTTCAGTGCTTATTAAACTCCACAAGCCTCACATTCATTTTTCCTGTCTTGTTATTTAAAATACTAAAAGGTGAATCATAAGAACATTTGTTAGTAAATTGAGTCAATTTAATTTATTATGAGAATTGGGATCATGTGGTGACCTTCATTTTGACCTCCTGACATTTCCTATAGTGCCACCATGAGGTTGACGTCTGTGGTTTTGAGTGAATTGTACGTATTGAAATTTGGTTGACACATAGGATGAATTAGAATAACTCATGTCTAGTATTTAGCATCACCAGGTCCAAATTTCAGTTTGTCCAATACTTTGATTTATGATCAAATGCCTGCAAAACCAAATGAGATTCCCATCAGTCTCAGCTTTGATTACTTTTATTACTGTGTTTAATCATAACTAACAAATGTAACCACATATAACCGCAATATTATAGATTCTTAGTCTATAGTCTTGCTATTAATAATTATACGGGGTATGTACAATTTATGACACATATCTTCCCATTCCCAGAAATAACTTGCAACAAGGCAGTGAATCATCTGCTGTACCTAATACTTTATCCCGCGGAAGCACAGCTGTAGTTAATATACAAGGCTCATAAACCACAACAAGTCATATGCTTGCAAATGATGGATTAAGGATACAGATTAAATATGACTCACATAGTCAAGCGCGTAGTGTGTTAAGGTAAACAAGGTCAAACTCATCTGCATGGATGAGGCGTGTGTCTAATAAAAGACTGACTGGGAAACACAGACACCGGAAACGTGCAGACAACTAAAATACAAGTGCGCTGCTTTGTCAGCAGGTACACATCAGCAAATGATCACTGTAGAAACTGATTTGCCTTCATTAGATAGTCTAACAAAAAAGGTAAACAAAGGTCTAAAGTCACTCTTTTCCTGGCAAGGGTTCAAAGGTGTCATCCGACCACATGGTGGAGGTTCCAGTAAATGGTGTTGATGTGGGAATTTGCGGCCTGTGTGCTGGGATGTCTGCCTGCCAGATTACCTGGTGACTGAAAGGACTTTGTGGGATTACTGCACATGAGCCTGTCTAGAGGCTGAAGTGGCCCCACTCTGTGTCTGGGTGGGGTAAAGGATGTTCCCTCATGGTTGTGTCATCTCACTTAAAGTAGTTAGGAGACACGATGCTGTAATGACAAAACCAGCTTGCAGTGTGTGCCGTTGACCTACAACCAGTTGGCTGGAATCAAATTCTGGATTCAAGGATGTTTCTTTTTCTCCAGTTTCTATCGATGGTGCATTGAGCATGTGGGCTGACCGCCTCTCTGATAAAAAGCCTGCTGAATAACCCAGAATACGACAGCATCACATACAGGAAACACAAATAGCACATTTGCACTGACTGGCGTGATGTACATAGTAATTGGCAGCTCCTTTCTGTTTTGCTGGATTATTATTGTCATAATACTAGACTGCAGCGCTGATGATTTAAGCCTTGACAATGAATATTTGCACATCTGTCTCTTATTCACTCCCTATAAATGACGATAAATGTGTGCCTGCCCTGCAATCATGCCGATAGAATATCAACTAGTATTTAAAGCGCTCTTATCCGGGGCTGTATTTTCCCTCTTCACACAACAATATAAAGCGCAGTGATGATTTTCAGTGATGAAGTGAGTCAGGCAGCGCTTTATTATTGCCATTGGAAATTGATTATCAATACAAAGCACATAAAAAAAGTATGATACCCAACATGCATCCTGACAATCCTTCAGCAAAATGCAAAGCAAAACGGCTTCGTTTCTTCATTGGTTGAAACCCCCCTGCCAGAGGAAATACAGTCCAGCAGGACTCAGATGCCAGCTGGCTGCATCAGCTTGAAACCGATCCTGCTTCAAGCCATCTTCATTCTGCAGATTCCTCTCTTGAGGAGAAAATATCACTTTGTTCACTATCGTCAAAATGAACCTCCACAAAATCTACTCGACCTGTGACATTTACAAAACGAGTCTCAAAATGAGAGTTCAGATTTCTGCGGAAAAACACAGCTGATGTGTGTTTTTTATGAATTTTACAAAAGTATTCTGATCAAATGTCAACTGGATTTTGGTGCCCAAATACCCCTGATCGACATCCTGCCTTGTGATCCTCATCTGACAGTGGCTGTTTGGTTTGAGGTCCTCATACATCCTGATACCACCCTGGTGTCATCTGCGGTGTACAATGTGCAAAATATGGCAGTGATGTGTGAAATGTTTCAGTTCATATTTCAACTTTCAATTTTAATCAGAGTTTCAATGGAGATAGGATTGTGTCAGAGGCTTGTTCCTTTTGGCTTTTGCATCAGATTGCATCACATCTTTGCCCCCTGTGTTGATGCTACTTGGAGTTCTGGGTCATTTTTGAGGTGACCACTAAGTTTGCCCAGTTTGTCCTTCAGAGGAGCGGGAGCAGCTCGCCCTGGCACGTTAGTGGATTAGATGTGAGTCGGTGACTGTTGTGGATTAAAGCTCCATTCAAGAGCACTGGCTGGCCCCAGTCTCCGGAGGTACAGTTCAGAGACAGCTGAAGATATTGGCATAAAGACAGTGACATTACACTACAGAAAGAAAACAGTCTAAATAATAGTGGCAATGAGGTTTTCAGTGGAATGTTTGATTAGATAAAGTTGTCAATCAGTGACTTGGTAAAAAGTGTGTCTTCGAGAGGACAAATAAAAAAAAAACACATTAATTTTTCATCTTAAAAAACAGTATAAAACATTTTATTGAAATTGTGATACTGACACAAATGTGAAACAAAAACATCACGATACAGCATACATGTAGGTTTAAGTCAAGCCATTGGATCTGCAGACTAACCGATGAGTGGATCCCCTTCTAAATCCTCCCAACGTTTACAACAGCTAAAGTCCCCTAATAGAGCTGGAGGAGCTGCAGGTTGAGCGGCTAAAGCCCGTTCACTGACGTCAGTCCGTAGTTGTGGGAAGCCCAGAAAGGTGCTAAGCAGGAGGCGTCTTACTGTACACACACAAATCCAAAATGTCTACCACGAACGCAACACGCCATCAAAGCAACTCCAGCTGCGGAGTCGTCAACACACTACTCCTCTAGGTCGAGTCTAACAACGTGAACTTTGATTACATATAATACATCACATTACAGGATTCTTCTTTTTACCGGACACAACAGCATTTCAAGATAGATTGATGAGCTTCTGTATGAGATTAGAGAAACGAAAGGTCAAACACAACAGGGTAAGCAACCACTGGAAACTGTAAAGAAAAGCCTGACCTGTCCTACAAAGAGTACAACACTGATTTCAGATCAAAGACGACCTGTGCACACTTCTCATCTGGCTGACATGTCATACATCAACCTGCTCGTCAGTCTTTGTCAGCGGCAGGGTCAGGGGGTGCTGAGGGAAGCGGATGGCCTCGCTGTTGCGCCTCATGTACGCGTGGCCGCTGATGGGGTACCACATCTCCGTGAAGGTCAGGTTGGCCACGGTGATGGCGCAGCGCCCCAGCACCTTGAAGCCCGACTTGCGGTAGAAGGGGACGAGGAAGTCTTCGCACATCAGCACCGCTCGGCGCACGTTGGGCAGGCAGCGGAGGTACTGCAGGTAACGCCACATCAGGATGGGACCTTTGCCCTGCTGCCTGAAGGTGCGGTGGACAGCCAGGATGTGGATGTGGAGAGTGGAGCCGTGGGGCTTGTGGAGAGTCAGGGCGTCCTGGGGCAAAGTGGTTAGAGATCATGATTATTGTTCAGTTTACATGGATGAATGATGGGATGTAAAGGTGCAGGGTGTCTTACTGTAGTGAGTCTGTCCTGGTCCCAGAGAGAGCCGATGATGAAAGCCACCAGCCGGCCCTCCTCAAACCAGCCCATGGACAGCTCTGGACACAGTGTGAGGAAGTGACGCACCTCGTCCAGGTGGAGGGGACACTCACCTGACACTGAGATGAATGCTGAGAGAGAGAGAGAGAGAGACAGAGACAGAGAGACAGAGACAGAGTCAGAGATAGAGAGAGAGAAAGAGAAAGAGAGACAGAGATAGAGAGCAAGAGACAGAGAGAGAGAGAGAGAGAGAGAGAGAGAGCATGAGAATGGCCGTGCGTAAAAATGGTTTGGCACAACTTTTACGCACACTCAAATCGGAGCAAACTGCCTAGTAAACTTTCTGCTGAGTGTCGAATATTGATTCAACACAACCTCTTTAAAATCTCAATTACAAACAAACATCTGACCAGTGACTACATTCAGTGCAAAAAGCGAATGAATTGGATCTGTGGCTGCCGCAGACGCTTGTACGCACAGCCGTCTGACGCTTCTCCTCACCCAGCTGAGCGGATCTGTCCTCCGGCACAGACGGACTCCTGCTTCAACACCGTGGACCACAGGATGAGACATGTCACTCACCTTCTCTCTCGATCTCGAACACGCTGATGGCATCCTGCGTGTTGAGCGGCCGGACCTCGCTGGCCGGGAGCGTGTGTCTCCTCTGGATGCCCGGAGAGACGGAGGCTGCAGGCTGCATGGGTTTGATGAAGGGCTGCGCTCCGATCACTGACATCATACGACCTGTCCGCCCCGTGTCCACCTCCTCCTGTCTCCTGTCTCCCTGTCCCGCTCTGCAGGATCACCTCCGTCGGGCCCTGCGAGGACAGCAGGACAGTGCGTGTCCATATTTATAGGACAGCTTTAGAGGCTGTGATTCACCAGCTCATTTGCATTTGAATATATTTGATGTCAGTGAATGAATGAAGGTCACAATTTTGCAGGGGCCATTAAAATGAACCCTGCAATTAACTGTGATGCTGTTTGGTGTTTTTGTGCCCTCAAATGAATTGACAGATAATAACAAGTGATTTGCTATGAACCATCAAATCAGGCCCATTTATAACAGGTTGGAAGCGGTGGATAAAAGTTTGATCAAGTGACACGGCTCATTGATTTTTGCTCATTTATTTCAATATAATGAATAAAACTATTAAGAAAAAAAAAATCACACTATTAAAAATGAAAGTCTTTCCACCTGCTGATGCCACTTTTCCATCTCATGAGCAAAGGCTGCAGAGACACTTACCTGAGGATGTTGAGGTGTGTGTTGGTGAGTTGTTGTGTGGGCTGAGCAGATCTCCTCCTCTGTCTCTGTCTGTCTCACCACCACAGACGTCTCTCTTCATTATGAAGTGATTATTACTATGAGTCACATGATGGAGGATTACAGAAGTTGTTTCCACAACCCTGCGCATTACAGACACTTTATCTCCTCTCAAGAGGAGACTTCTCTCTCTGTGTGCTCTGGAGAAAGCGACCGATTAATAAATCGCAGGGTTTTGGTTTGAAGCATTTAAGGTTACAGGGATTTTTGTGTGTATCAGTGGTGAGAAAGGATCCTCTACTTAAGTCAAGGTACTAATACAAAAATACTCCTTTCCAAGTCAAAGTACTGCATTTAAAATACAACATGAGTGACAGTACAGAAGAATTGTCAGTTAAATGTACTTAAGAGTGTGAAAGTAAAAGAACTGATATATATTAAGTTACATTATGAGATGGTTCATGCTGATGCATCAATGCGTGAGCAGCATTTTACTGTTGGAGCTGATCAGGTGGAGCTACTGCACTTTTAACTACTTTATATACTGTTGGGTAATTTGGTCCAGTGGTTCCCAACCTAGGGGTCGGCCCCCTCCAAAAGGTCACAAGAAAATCTGAAGGGTCGTGGAATGATTGAAAGGGAAGCAAAGAAGAAAAAAAATAAAGTTTTGCTACAAACATTTGAACTAATTTTTTTTATTCTAATCTTTGCTTTTTTGTGTGTGAAATATTGCATCATTTTACCTCTTTGAGTTATTTAAACTATTGTTGACATCTAAAGAGAATATGTCTCTTTGTTGGAGTTACTAATAACATGAGGCCCCATTTAGACACTGCTTTTTGTGAGGTGTCATAATCAAAAGGGTGGGAACAACTGGTTTAAACTTTTTTTTGTATTTTATTTATTGTATGTATTTTATCATGTTTTTTATTGTTAAGAGTAACTCGTAGCTATATCTTCTAAACAAATGGATTTCTATCTGGATTGTAGTAGAGTAGAAGTATAAAGTAACAGAAAATGGATTGCACTCAAGCACTTGTGTAAATGTACTTAATTACTTTCCAGCACTGGTATTGATAATCTGGATTTAATTGAATGGAGTTATTGTCTGTGCATATTATTTTGCCTGTGAATCACAATTGTGAATTCACAATTGTGAATTTTGAATGGACTTTGTACAGGTGACCCATAAAATACAATGTGAGTGGACTGGGCTCCATAGACTTTAATGTATTATATAGCTCCTAATAACTCATAAACTGTACATGTCATAATAATGAACATTGGTACAGTTGAACGGTGTGCAATACTGAGCATTTTGAAATATGAGTGGAGTTTGTACTGTATACAATAGCAGAGATATAAATACAGTTGATGTCTATTGGATTGCTTTTAAATCTTAATAACTCAAAAAGTATAAAAGTTATCGATAAGAAAAGTCATAGCACCCATCTACAAAGAATCCCGCACGGTCTGACATATCAATCACTGTGGTGACATAAAAGCTGTAGCAGGACATACAAATCAAAGAAAATCACTTTCCCCACTAATGTCTCATTACATATGCAAATTTATGAATATTTTATGAAAATACCTTCATGAAATTAGGCAGGGTTCAATATATGAACAGTATATGTGGCATAAATGGGTTTGGAGAGCAAAAGAAGGCACAGAAGAAGAAGAAAGCAAAAGAACATGCGTGTGATTGCTGCAGCACTCACACCAAATAATTACAAGTCAACACTGACCTACTGTCAAACATTTGAGAAACCAATACTGTCAAAAGAGCAACGTTGTGTAGCACTGAGGCAACAAGGCAGCTTACAGTCACATTTCTATATTCAGATGCAAGCAAACAATCCTGGCATAGGATCGGAAAAATACTATTTAGTTACAGTTCAACTAATATAACTAAACTGATTCATACGGTTGACATACTGTATATTGTAGATTGATGGAAAAATAGTCAGAGGGTTGTTTCTCTCATTATGGTGTGCTCCTTTCAAATATTGCAATGCTATTATTTTAGCATTTGGAAGCATTTTAAACAGCTAGATACTGGTCCATCGGAGGATAATGATCATCCACACACACGTGCACTCACTGGATTAGGAGCAGAACTCAGTCTGATGGTTTACGTATTTCTAACGTGTGCACGAATAGATTAGGGGGCCTTTTTTTTTTTAGTTGACAACATATGCACATGTGCAATTTATGTGCAATTGTGAAGAAAAGCACTTCTATCTGAGATATAGCTCAACTCCCATTCACGTTACTGAAGTATCTATACCCAATGCACGAAGTTGCTATTAAGTGGCCCTGCAGCTTGACAAGGAGGGATAAGGCAGAGTAGTGCTTCTTACAACCTTAAGTAGGGTGGTAAATAGAGCGTTGGGGGCCCAACTGCTGGTGTCTGCTAAGGTTCAAGGTAAAGAATATACTGGGCTTTCTTGCTTAGATCATGCTGCGTGTGTTTGGTGAGAACAGATCTATCCAGACGCGGGCTAGAGGGGCAAGAAGAGGGTCCCTATTCAAGCTGGGAGGGGCTAAGTATTTCTGTCGGGGCTGAGAGACGATATGAAGATGGGAGAGCAAAAGTTAAGGCTTCTTCTCTTCTACTCTGGCTGGGGCGCTGGTGTCTCGTTGGCATTGTTGTCGGTGATCTTGTTTTCCAGCTCATCGTCGGACAGGAGGTCCAAGGAAGTTCCCTCCACCTGAAGCTGACGTCTGCCTGAGCGACTGGAGGAGAAGCTGATGGGGCCGCCACGCCTGCAGGAGGAAGAGGGGTGGATCAGAGGCAAAAGCAAAAGAGTGGCAAAAAGCAACACATTGCTGAGGAACATTTTTGTGTCTGTAAAGAAACACTGATATGGTTTATTGAGACAAATACTGAAATCTGATATTATTAACTCTATCAGCCATTAAAGTTTATGGAAAAATAATTTCAGATATGCCTAATTTTAGATTTAATTATCTGTAGTTGTGAGTGACAGACTATGTAGACACACTAATTCAGTGCTCTCCTATAAGTCAGCATCAGGAGCAATATCTATGTTGCTTTAAAGCCAATATTGATATACTCTTTATACTGTTGTTAAAACAGACGTTGGATGCTTTCCTCTTCTACATCGCACCTGAGGCGGTTCTTGAGTGTGTGAACCTCACGGCTCAGACCCTCACTGGCCTCTGTGGCGTCATCCAGCTCCCTCTGCAGTTTCCTGCGCGAGGCGTTGGCCCTTGTGGCCTCCTCCTCGGCCTCCTCCAGCTGACGCTTCAACTGCTTCATACGGGAGTTAGCCTTTTCCACCTGCAAGTGCACAAAAATAAATACAAAACGTGTTCAAAGGCCAGCAGGGTGGGTGTCTGACGTAGACTGTAGAAAGGTGAAGGGGATGTGTTTAAGATATTGGGATGTTGGTATGATTAGAGCTTAAAGAGAGAACGAGAGGCGAAGGAACAGTATCAGTGAACAGAGAGTTGTTCATAAAGCTAAAAACACTTGATTGATTTCTCTCTTTAAAATCAATGTGGGGCCAAACAGTTCGTGGTAGGAAAGAAAAAAAAGCTAATCACAGCAGTGTTAATGTCAACATCGTCACACATACTTGTTCTTTAAACTGGTCAGCATGACGACGCTCATCCTCCACTTGCATGCAGATTTCTTTCAGCTTCTTCTCGGTCCTTCTCACAATCTTGTTGGCTGCTGCTCGCTCCCTTCAATGGAGAACAAAATAAGTTCAGAGAAACAAAGTAAGATGTAGCATTACAGATCATCTTCAATCTCATATTTTAGCCTAGTTTGTAGTTTTGATCTGTTGAAAAGCTTTACAAATAACATGCATTAGTTGAAGCAAGGAGAACAGTGTATTGAATTCTCACTTGGCCTCCTGCTCCAGCTGTTCCTCCAGCTGTGCTATCTTGGCCTCCAGGGCAGTGATGGAGGCCTTGAACCTGCTCTTCACTGAACCCTCCAGCTCGCCCAGCTTGGCCCGCAGCTCCTTGTTTTGACGCTCCAGTTGCTGGCGAGCGTTCTCGCTCTTCTGGGCTGTGCTGCGCTCTGCACTCAACTCCGTAGTCAGAGTGTCCACCTGAGGGAGAAAAAGGAGAGAGGAGGTATGGGAAAGAGGAAAGGTGGAGTGAAGATCTGCATTTCTGTATTGTACAACAACAGAAAATCCTATTGTGCAGGGCTGGTAATACTGTATGCGACTGTAACTTATCATTTTGTACAGGTGAATTAGAAACTGTTAGTCTGATGAAAATAGGGATGAAAAAAGATGACCATTAAAGATGTTCTCTAATTTTGCCAACTCATCATACTATTTCATTATTACACCCCACCTGCATAGTTGTCTTCCTGAAGCGGTCATTGAGTAGCTCCATGTTACCCTGCTCCTCTTCCAGCTCCTCCTCCAGCTGAGCAATGCGAGCCTCCAGTCTCCTCTTCTCGTCCATCAGAGCAGACCTGACACACAAAGACAAACAGTTGAAAGTGTTGACTGCATTCATCATCTCTGTCTTTTACCAAAGAAGATCATACAAATACTTCATGTACTGACTAAAATTCCACAGACATGCATCAAATGTAAATCCACAGGGATTTTGTGAGCTTAGTGACCTTGGGATTTGAAAGTTCTTTAATTAATATGTGCCTTTTGAACTAAAATTATTTATAAGCTTCATTGGATGACATCCTGCCTTAAGATTCAGCTACTTGACAAAAAATTAAGCTTGGCACTTTCTACTTTTTTCTGGAGCACAATGACTTACTTGACTTGAACAGTGTATGTGACAATGGTTAAAACATATTATATTTATGAAGGACTTGAATAATCTTTTGACTGTAATTTAGACTGACATCTTTCATTCCAAAGAAGAAAGTTTAGTACAAGAGATGTGCCCTGATGTAATAATCCTCATTTGTCTGCTGCTCTCCATGCAGGTTGCTAAATAATATAAACAAGGAGCTGCATCTGTTGACAGAGGTGTGGTCAAGTGGGTGAGGGTAACTTACTTTCCAGAAGTGCTGTTTGAGATTTCATCCTGCAGCTCATCCCGTTCCTGCTCTGCGTGGCGTCGGCCCCTCTCAGATGCTGCCAGGTCCTGCAGACGATTGTCAAAAATGAAATGTAGGTTATCAGCACTTCTTTGTCTATGAAATCTATAAACCACAAATCAACACCCTCAACCTAATTATGCATGTTATAACAATGAAACACAACAACCATCAGAAACACCAGCACCATCTCACTGTACCTCATGTAGCTGTACGATCTCAGCCTCCAGACTCTTGAGTTTCTTCTCATTTTCCTTGGATATGGCAAAAATATCATCTCTAGAAGCTCGGGCATCTTCCAACTCCCGCTGGTAGTCCTTCATTTGGGCCTGAAGCAAAAAAAAAAACAAAACATATTGCTGAAAATGGCTGCTTACTTAAGTGCTTGGCGTGGAAGTGAAGTGTAACTGATTCAAAAATGACCTGTAACTTGCGCAGCTGTTTGATGGCTTCGTCTCGAGCCTTGTTAGCTCCCTCGATGTGACCCTCTATATCCTTCAAATCCATCTCCAGCTTCTTCTTAGCAGCTACAGCCAAACCTCTCTGCTTCCTCTCGTCCTCCAACTCTGCCTCCATCTCTCGCACCTGAGGGGGAGCCAGTACAAGTCGTTAGCGTGGTGGATTGAAAGTGTTGTAAAACTGATGTTATGTAATGCTTCGTGCTATTCTGCACCTGCTTGACCAGAGCTCTCTTCTTCTCATCGTTCTGGTCGTCCCGGCCCTGAAGGTCTCTCTCATACTGGGCCTTCATGGCCTGCATGTTGACCTCCAGACGCAGCTTGGCGTCCTCTGTGGCCTGCAGCTCGTCCTCCAGCTCCTCCAGCTGAGTCTTCATCTCCTCCAGCTGCTGCTCCAGAGTACGCTTAGACTTCTCCAACTCGTGGACCTGGGGAGGAGAAAAGGAAGATGATTGGTGAGACTACTGCTCAACTGTCAGAGCAAATCAAATGTGCTTTATTGATCCCGACGCTCACATTCTTGCCCACGTCGTCCTTAGAGCTCATCAGATCTTCCATTTCAGCACGAAGCTGCTTGTTAACCCTCTCCAGCTCCTCTTTGGCCTCCAGCGCCTCATCCAGAGCTCTGGTCATGGACAGAGCTTTGGTCTCCTTCTCCCTGGCCTCCGCTTCGGCACGGTCACGCTCCTCAGCGTAACGAGCCGAGATGCTCTTCTCTTCAGCCAACATCTACAGAAGAGAACATTTTATGAAAAATATATTTGTAGTTTGTAAGAATGGTTTTGCAATGAATGATGATAATCCTGAAATCTATCTAAACTATTTGGACGAACTTCCAAACTCGCTCCATCTCAAACTGTTTTCCAGAAGAAATATCTGTAAAAACCACAGAATGCATTCTCACCTGGTCAAACTTCTTTTGCTTCTTCTCCAAGTTGGAGACGATTTGCCTTTGGTGATCCAAGTCTACAGTTAGATCATCCAGCTCCTGTTGCAGACGAGTCTTTGTCTTCTCCATCTTTTCAAAGCCGATGGTCTTCTCCTCCAGACGCTGGCTGGTCAGCTCCAGGTCCTTCTGCAGCTTCTTCTTTGTCTCCTCCAGGCCGTCTATTGTTCCAACATCATCCTCCAGCTTCTTCTTGCTCTCTGACAGCTACAAAAAAAAGCATAATTCAGAATAAAAATCAGCAAAAATATGATCTTAACATTGTTTCCTATACCAGAGACCAAACTTACCTGACCCTGGAGGGTCAACAGCTGTTTCTCCAGATTCTTGCGCGCCTCCTCATCCTCCTCCTGCTGTTCCTGCAGAGTGTTCTTCTCCTCCTCCAGCTGGCGTATACGACCACTGAGGTTTAGTTTCTGACGAGTCTCCTCTTGGAGCAGCTCCTAAATGACAATGAATATTTGTCCAGTTAGTTGAATAGAAAGGCTGCATTAAGCATGGACTGATAATTAATGCTCAGAGATACTATATGTGACCTGTGTGTCTTGTAGCTGACTGTCTAGTCCAGCGACATCTTTGGTCATCTTGATACACTTCCTCTCTGCATCTTCCAGCAAGGTCGACACGTTGTCCAACTCAGTCTGTAGGAAAAGGGAACACAGTTCAACCAGGTTATCAGTGTAAGGCAAAATGTATTGTATACTACATTTTTTCTCCATGAAGTCAAATCAACAGAATGCTTCTAATTTTGAGTGGCCATAGAATTGTCCAATTAAAAAACTATTTTCACTTTGGTCTGATACAAAACCAAACAAAAATGAATCTAAATCAAGCTATTTTGAATGTCTTAATCACAAAAACAAAGGTTTTCGGGTTATCACCTGCAGTTTGTGGGTGCGGTCTGACAGTTCTCCCTTGGCCCTCTCTCCTTCAGTGACCCTGGCCATGAACTCCTGCAGCTGACCCTCCAGTTTCTTCCTCTTGTGTTCAGATTCCACCTTTGTCTGCTGCAGACACTTGACCTCGTTGGCCAGCTCCTTGTTGGCACTCTCCTGGCTCTGCTTAATCTTCTCCAGGTTGGCTTTGAACTAACATAATCGACAACAAACATAAGTGTGGTCAGATGATGAAGTAATGTCACTATCTCTAGTGGATTTGATAATCTTGTGATATTAGATTGCAGATTGTAGAAAAGTGTGTTACCCTCTTGGCCTGTTCCAGCTGTTCAGACAGCTCTTCCAAGGCAGTGCCATGCCTCTGTCTCATCTCCTGGATCTGAGATTCGTGATTTTTAGTCTCCTCATCAATTGTCTTCTTCAGCTCTGCAACCTCCTGCTCACGCTTGGTCCTACAGAGAACAGGGACACAGAAAAGTCTTAACACTCCTGTTGGCTTAATAATATTATCATTGCCCTAAATGCTTCTTTTACTACGATATATATGTTATAATAAATGCAGAGTACCTAAGTTCCTGCTGGGCAGCTGTTGTATCAAGGGTGTCCTCCAGTTCAGTCTTTAGGGCCTCAAGCTCTTCACTCAAGTCCCTCTTGAGTTTTTCAGCCTTGTTTCTGGCCAGTTTCTCTGAATCAAGGTCCTCCTGCAGCTCAGACAGCTGGGCCTGCAGCTCCCTGACTTGCTTCAGAGCGTTGTTCTTCTGGCTAACCTCATCTTCACCCCTGTGAACCATCGAGAACAATGAAGAACATGCAACAAAATTCCAGGTGGAAAGTGGGCACAATGTTGTGACTGTGATGATATGATATTGCAAAACTATAAAATAAAAAGGAAATTCACTGCATATATCCCACTAAAATAAGATGAGCCTGAGTGATTTTTATAAGTGTTAAAAAAAATATTTCTTTTAGCTACTAATATACAGCAGTGGAAGAAATACTTAAGTAAAAGTAGCAATATTACAATGTGTAATACTCTGTTACAAATAACTAGTAACTTTTAAAGCTTTTTAATAAATGTAGTAGAGTAAGAAGTACAATATTTGCCTCCAAAATGTAGTGGAGCAGGAAATGAAAATACTGAAGTACCTTAAAATTGTACTTAAGAAAATGTACTTGTACATTCTACCACTGTTCCTATTAGCATTTTTTCTCCCAGTGTAAAATGGTACTTCAATAATTCTGTACTGTTAACTTTTTTGTTTATTAATAAAGTATTGCTTAAAACATAAAGAACACATTTAGTCCCCCGAGTGAACTTGTCTGTTGTGTAATGTCTCCACTAGGTGGCAGCAGAGTCACTGTTTCATAAAGTAGTTGGTGCCAGCAGTTTTCTTTTGACTGACACTCTTAAAGGAGCTGTATGCTGTAACGGCCAATTAATATGAATACCGCATAAATTACATGCGCACCAACGATACAGCCACACGCCACAAACACATTCCAATGCAGTGAGGAGCAAATAAATACAGGCAGCACGTCAGAGCGGAGCACAACAATAAGTAAATGCTTAGAGGCTATTTTTGTTTTTTTACAAGATGATAAGATCACTGCTGTATATTTGTCTAGAGTGTAATCACTCTAATAAAATAAAGGATATAAAATGCCAGGTGCGAATGTATCTTACAACAGTGTTTAGTACAATGACCATTCGGTGTAACTATGTAGCACTTAGCTCAGACTGACTCACATCATGAACCAGAATCCGAATGACTCAATATTAAAGCTCGAACAGCCAGATTTAGCTCATACAAAGTTACGTAAGGCTTTGTTGGTGAGCTGATTTCACCAGTACTGAGCTGTGGTGTTTCCACTCTCCTCCGTGGGGGTCCAGTTTCTCCTACCTAGCTTGCATCACCTGCTGCTCCTCTTCCTTCTTTCCCAGCTGACCTTTCAGCTCGTCTATCTGGGTCTGTAGCTCAGCTATCTGGTCCTGGAAGTCAGACGTCTCCCCATCCAGCTTCCTCTTAGCTTTCTCCAGCTCCTGACGGGTCTTCTCCTCCTTCTTCAGCCTCTCTACGTTAGAGAACGAGTGGATACAGTGGTTTAACAAAACTAATTCTAACAATTCTATGGGTTAATTGTGCCACTTCATTCTAAATTTCACTTGAGTCCTTTACCCTCTAGGTCGACCATCATCATCTCCTGCTTGTTTTTGACTTTGCCCAGGTTCTTGGCCTTTTCTTCCTCTTCAGCAAGCACCGAGGTCATCTCATTAACTCGGTCATCCATCAGCTTCTTTTCCTAAAGGAAGGAGATACAGACAGGTTAGCAAACAAATACACTCTCAAATAAGCATCTACATATTTTAATGATCCGAAGGTTCCTTCAGAGTCTTCTCTTACTTACCTTGAGCAACTTGGAGTTCTGGTCTTCGAGTAGCAAAATGTCCTCTTCAAATTTCTTCATTTTGGCCTCAGCTGTCACTTTCTCCAGCTGCAGCTTCTGCCTGCCAGCCTCCTCTTCATCCAACTGTTCTTCCAAGTCCTACACATACATATGCAAGTATTTAATCACAGCAGCAAAAATAATTAACACATTTTTATTATCTAGATGATTTAAAACAATAAGTAATATTTTAGAGTGCAAGAATAGTTTTTCAGTGACCAGTACTTCAATGTTGCATGAGTAATTTCACATTCCGTTGAACACACCTGGATATGGGACTGCATCTTCTTCTTCTCATTCTGCATGCCCTGGTTTCTTTCTTCTTCTTCCTCAAGCCTGGACTCTAGGTCATGAAGGATCTCCTCCAGCTCTTGCTTTTTGGAAGCCAGACGAGCTCTCATCTCCTCAGCCTCTGCGAACAGCTCCGTCTCTGCCTGCAGCTGCTCTGCTAGGATGTTCTTCTCCTCCATTAACTACACAGAAATACCATTGAAACCTTCAATTATGCCTCCTAAAAAATCTATTTGTTATAATTTGGGACAAATGCTGCGGAGCATTGCTGTGGTTGTAACCTGACCTGCTGATGCTTCCTTTCCATCTCCACCAGCTCTCCCTCCACCTTGGTTTGCTTCTCCTTCACCTTGACCAGCTCTTCATCTTTAGCCTGCATCTCCTCCTCCTGCCTGGTCACCTGCAGCAGAGGCTTCACCTGCAGGTACAGAAGTTTCAGAGGATGATTTCAACTGATAAATCTGACCAGTTACTAGAAGATTAGTGACCTCTAGTGCATCAACAGCATACAAGCAAACATTTACCCATTCACAAACACACACGCACACACCTTGGTGAAGAGTCTCCACCACTGCCAGTGACGCAGTTTCAAGTAGGCAGCACAGTTCCTCTGGAGAACCTTCAGAGCACTGAGCTGCTGCTGCTTCTTAGCAAAGGCCCTGAAACATTACAGTAAAAGAGGAAGAGAACAAAGACTGAGTGAGACAACAACAAAATCTACTTTTACTTACTTTTTTTGTGATCAAATATGTACAAATCACTCTGTTTCAGTTCGGGGTTGAGTGGATCTGACGTGCAGACAGCAGCCCTTACTTGCGTGCCAGATATCCCCGACAGACAGCCTGGAAGTAAATGATGATGTCAGTGATCTTCAGGTCCCTCTCTTCCTCCAAGTGGGCCAGGACTCCAGCCCTGAAGAAGATCTTACTCTGGCCAATACGGAACAGGTTGGCGTCCAGCTCCAGTGCTTGAATCTACCAAAGATAGGGAGAGATATTGAAGTGGGAAAGGAAGAGAAAGGCAGGAAAATGGCTTCTTAATTCTGTATTTAGACATTTTGATTATTGATTGATGCCATTGTTTTTTCAGAAAAATTAGAATAAATAAATAATTAATAAGGCTGAGGCTGCAGTCAACATTATTTCATTTGTCCTTAAAGTGAGACCCATTCAAGTTCTTACCATTCTCTCACAGGCCTGCTTGCCATCCATGAAGCCCTTGGGAATGGCGTTAGGAGTGAGGATCTCATACCTGGACATAGAGCAGGGAGGACATTGTGAGGACCGAGAGTCACTAGGATAGTGTTAAATCGCAGCTACACACTGACTAAAATATAAGAAACAGAAAGAGAGAGAGAGAAAGAGAAGAAAGAGAAAGACAAGAAGCCCTTGTTACAGAAGACATGACAACCAAGATATTACCTCTGTCTGAACTCCTGGAAGACGATGCGGTTGGGGAAGCCCTGTCTGCAAATACGGATCCCCTCCAGCACACCATTACACCTCAGCTGATCCAGAACCAGGTGGGGGTCCAGTTTACCAGCCTGCAGGAGGAGGGAGAGGAAAAAAAGAAATAAAGAAGAGGAACTATGAATTCTGGCGTATAGGTAAATGTTCTGTATGAATAAATTGAATTTATATTGGCCACATTTTCATTTGGATTGAAGTAACATCTGTGTCCAACACTACAGTGTGTCTGTCCTCCTTTTTAGCATATCAGTGATTAGCGCCATCATTTATGGTCACTACATACAGTACAAGCGCATCTCATCGAAACCCACCCCCAGGATATACTGCTGTAGAGTGAAACCAAGGTACTAAGGGTACCTGTGACCATCTTAAAACTCACCCTCTTCTCGTGGTTTGGGATGATGCAGCGGACAAAATTGGGATTGGTGTTTCTCAGTGTGGCCATCAGCTTCGATAACTGCTCCTTATAGAGCTGTCCCACAGTGCGGAACATACCCTTCTTGGTCTTGTAGGCGGCACCAAACGCTGTTTCATTCATTCCCGCAACCTGGTCCAGACCCACGATTCGGTCCACTGGTGATGAAGAATGAGATGAAGAGAAACAATGGTATGAATGTAGGGATACATACTGTAGGTAACTTACGTAGCTTTTGTGATGTCGGTTTTACTGATAAGTGTAGAGTACACCAAAGTAAAGTGCTGTGCTATTTACATGAATGTAGAAAAGAGAAAAGCCAACAAAATAACTTTGAAGTCATTTATTGGTATTTAAATCCAATATGGATATTCATCAGGAAATGTTGCCAATAAAGGCTGAAGTGTTCAACGGAGCAGGATTTGCTCTTTTCTAATTTTGTGATAAAG
Organism: Holacanthus passer; assembly: GCA_025331565.1. NCBI lineage: Eukaryota > Metazoa > Chordata > Actinopteri > Pomacanthidae > Holacanthus > Holacanthus passer. Next base: position 749,638 of record JAFREQ010000043.1, read on the forward strand.
CATGAAGACAATGGACAATGGTGTAACACCAGCTGTGATCAGAGACCATCAACTGCTTTGATATTATAGGCAAAATAACAGAGGCTAACATTTTATAGCTTGTCTCCTTTAGCCAGCCTACTGCTTTGTCCATCAAGCTGCAGTAGAGTACTTAATACAGTCAGAACACAGAAACAAATATATAACATACATTACTGCTAAAACAGGGAGGTTATCAGGCTAATCTATATTAACTGGGTCAAATCTAAAAGAAACTCAACAAATAGCAAACCTATTAATTAAGGGCAATTGACATGAGTAGTCTATTGACTTGTTAAATACAGATGGGCATGTCAATCTGAAATTGTCTGTTTATTGTTTGCCACATTAGACTAAACTGAATCAACAGACATACTTCTTGCTTTAGTGGCATCTTGGTGGTTCAGTAGACCTTTGTCACATGTCATCCCTGAGATTTATATGTCCTGCCCCTCTACTGTCAACTATCTAATAATGTGAAAAGAAATAAGGTTAAGATAAAATAAGATATACCTTTATTCGTCCCACAGTGGGGAAATTTACAAAGAATTAAAGTTAAGTTAAAAAAGTTAAAGTTAAAGAAGAACCATCGAGTTTTTTTGGTAAACAAGCAAATGTTATGTTTGCAGTGTTACTCACCAAAGCGCATTGTGTGTATCCCTGAGCTCTAACGAAGCTCTAACTCCTTTCTTATAAAAGATCTTTTAAGTACTGCAAATCCTACATTGTTTACATGCATGTTTACTAGCTTGCAGTCTTCTACTGCCCAGCTGGTGCACTGCTGCATATCTGTTATCACCACCTGTCGATCTCCTCTTCCCCATTTTTAAAAATTAAAAATAATTATTTGGACACCATTTATTTATATCTGCTGTTAGCTCTGACACACAAACTCTGGGTTAAGCCTGTTGAATAAAAAAAAAGTTTTAATAATACAATAAAAACTTTAATACAACTATATAAGTGGACTCATGGCGCACCAACAATCTAGTTTCCTTATTGTGCCCCTTTTAGTCAACAAAAATGTACAATGGCCTTAAAGCAGTTTTAAACTCATCCCTCTGACCAGGTCAATGTTTAATTATAATGTTTCCTGTCTCAGATTTTCAGCCTTTTGACAATAACTGTATAAGTTTTCTGTTGTGTGAACTCTGTTTTTTTTTTTTGCACAATTACAAAAAGAAAAACCTTACCTGGCTTAGCAATAGTTGCTGGAATAATTATAGTGGTAGTAAGCCACCAGCATTCATTTCAAGAATGAAATGTATCAGAGGGTTTAAGTACAACAGGAGTACAGCCATGCAAAGCCAGAGGTGTTTTTAGAGGGGCGCACAATGCAGCCAGGACAGGACAGGGAACGAATGATCCCTTCAGTGCGGAGGATGAGGAGAAGCCAGTGGTACACGAAGATTAAGTGTTACTATCATTCACCTGGCGCTTCATGGAGCCCAGACACATTGTCATAGAAAGAGGCTCTCTGAAACGTCTGTATGTCTACAGCAACAGAGACATGAACAGAGAAAGAAGACAGAAGAGTGAGAGAGAAAAAAAAAGCAGGCATGCAAACACTTACACCCATCATTCATACACCCACAAACATACAAACTTTCAGCAGCATTGATTAGCTGTTAAAAAAGAGGACTGAAGAATAAGTGTCAGTTCATGCACGGTAATACTGTTCAAAGCTAGTGTTGGGTTATCAAAGCTGAACAATAATCAGGAGAGAGATTAGTCCAGAAAGTGTTCTTTAACCCTTCTGTTTTCCATCAGACCTGTCTGTGATTCCATAAAAAAACAAATGTTAAATTAAAATAATGATTATGAAGGCCGTGGCTCCCATCTGATTGAAATATGAACAGTGTACTCGCTGGGGGAGAAAATACAGGATTAGTAATAAATCCGCTGAGAGAAGAGTGGCTGTGGTTTACCTCGCTTACACTTAATGTTTTTGCTGGCAAAACTTATGCCACATTAGAAAAAGCATGAAGCACACTGCTGAATAAAACTCTGACTGGAAGTGTGAGAGGAGTCCACATTTATGCCAGCAGCTCTATAAGGCTGTATTTAGATACAACTTGCTTTGAGCTAACTTAATGCTAATGCTAACTTCAGCATGCTAACATGCTCACAATGCCAATGCAACTTTGCTGATGTTCAGCAGGTTTAATGTTTACCATGTTCACCACCTTAGTTTAATGTGTTACAATGCTATCATTTGCTGGGTTAGCACGAAACACAAAATACAGCTGAGACTGACGGGAATGTATTTAGTTTTGCAGTGGTTTGGCCATAAACCAAAGTATTGGATGAAAAAAAATTTTGATCTGATCTTGGCGCTAGAGGGAAGAGTTAAGCATTGTTATGGTTCATCCTGAAGGAAACATTTAATAGTTTCACATTTATACCAAGTTTGATGACAAGCTATCCAATAGCTGTCGAGATATTTCACTCAAAGCCATAAATGTGAACCTCATGGTGGTGCAACAGGAAAAGTCATGGATTCTCCAAATTCATTAGGATACATTATCTGTAGACCAAGAATATCTGTACCACGTCATTCCTAAAGGCAATGCTTCTTGAGACATATCAGTCTGGAAAAAGTGGTGGAGCAACCAAGAGACTAACATTTCCATCCATAGAGTCATGCATGGCTAAAAATCCAAGATCCAGGACAAAAATGCTTTTAATGCTTTTCTGTTTTTTTGTCTCCTTTAGTCACACCACAATAGGTATGGCGTTTATGGTTGATTTATACAGCAGATTAACGGTATCAATATACTTTTATACAATTAAAAGCTTGATGAGCTCCTGCAAGATACTCACCGTCTTTCCAGAGCTCAGCCACAAACTTGTCAGTTGACTGGTGGAGCAGCGTGGCCACATTATCATTTAGGGGATCCATGTTCTTCATAAGCCATTCATCGGCTTTGTAGTCCACCTGAAGAAACACAGTGATTCCTCAGTGTTATTTTAGTGTCTGGACCACAAAATGCTCTACTGTGTTTCCCTCATACAGACACACATATAGGTGCAGCATTAAGAAATTATGTTTTTTTCCCCCCCACCATAACAAAGAATAAAAATGAGAATACTTTCAAGGCAGTGACCTGAACTTATCAAATCATATTTCATGAAATTCACTGTATGTCATCCAATCCTTTTCCTTTCATTGCAGTAATACTCCAGTGTTAACAGTGGAAAAGAAAAAATGTTTTAAAAATACACTTTGAGAGGACTGACTTTCAGTCTCTGATTAATGACTACTGGTCTGCTTCTCCTGTCTGCAAAAGTCTGCGTAGTCTTAACTGACAGCTCTAATAGTGGTTCCAAATACCACGCAGTTGTTTTATCTAACTGGCAGTACCAGATGTGCTGTTTTTTACTTGTACATGTCTTCCAAACGTCTAACGCATTATGAAGACTGTTGAATTAGAGCAGAACATTAATAAGTAATTGACACTGTCTGCAACCTGAGATGTGGAATGTCAGATCTCCATATGTGTTTCATCAGAATCCTGGAAAAGCAAACTCACAGTGTTTGTATTTATTTCCCTCTTCAGAATGACTCTGTCATGCAGGATTTATTTGATGAAGTTCAAATTTAATGCTGGGTTCCCTCCAGTATAATACTGGATGAATCTGAGGTTTTCACCTGTTTGTCATGGTAAGGCTCAGGTCCAGGACTGATGTTTAGACACGACTGACTGATGATGATTCACTATATACACATATGCAAGAGAGGAAAAAGAGACAGGTAAATCTAATTAAACTATCACTCTGGGGATGATCTCAGCTTTCATGCTGCCACTGACAAGCATCCTCTCAGGAATGTTGTGGAGTATCATTTTCTCTTTACAGATGGCAGACCACCAGGCACCAAAGACTCAATCTCACACCAATGTGAACCAGATGTGGGTTTCCTACAGCAGCAGTATGACAACTGGGCTATTGTTTTCAGGTAATGACCTGGTTAACGGCGCCTGTGGAAGAGCAAGGCCCGTGCCTCATAGAAAGGCTTCAAAACAGGTCAGAAACGGAGTTGTTGCATAAGGAAAACATACACATGGATGTTTCTGAGGATATAAAGGGGGCATGAGTAATGGTCTTCTGCATTTCTGTAGTTTTTAAGAGCTGTCATCCAAGAATAGAAGCATACTAAAGTAGGAGGTCCAACTGGCTACCATTCCCAAGGGAACAGTCAGAACGTAAGACACCTTAATGGGCTGAAATACATACCCGGCCTGCGTAGTGAATGATGCAGAAGTCAGCTTTGTCCTTGAGCTGACGCGGCTTCTGAAACTTGGTGTGAGTGCCCTGCTCCTGGAGCACTTTGTCTATAAAGGTCTTGTCAGTGGCCTTGGGAAACCAGCACTCCTCATCCAGCAGAGCCAGGATACCAGGGGGGTTTGTCTGAGGAGACAGAATTAGTTTAACACATATATATGCATAAGCAGACATATACAGTCTCACACACACACACACACACACACACACACACACACACACACACACACACACACACACACAGATCGAGAGCACTGACCGGCCTCTCAATGAGGTCGATGCAGGGCTGCAGGTCCAGGCCAAAGTCGATGAAGCTCCACTCGATACCCTCCCTCTGGTACTCCTCCTGCTCCAGGATGAACATGGTGTGGTTGAAGAGCTGCTGCAGTTTCTCATTGGTGTAGTTGATACACAGCTGTTCAAATGAGTTCAACTGAAAGGAAGCAAAAGACAGGTTATCTTGCTGATCGTTTTGTAAATGTGATTCTGTTTAATCTATGTGTAAAAGAACACAACTACAAGGTCGAGAATATAGTCTGTGTTTTGTGGAAAGAGGTTTGTTAGTATTAAGGCACTGCAATCAGCACCTCAAAGATCTCAAAGCCAGCGATATCCAGGATGCCAATGAAAGACGCTCCTTGGCGTTTGGTCCTGTCCAGAGCCTTGTTGATGCGGTGGACCAGCCAGCGAAACAGCCGCTCATATGTTGCCTTGGCCAGGGCTTCAACAGCAAAGTCAGCCTGAGGAAAAAACAAAGAGCAGGACCAGCAAGGGTAACTATGAAAGCACAATGCCATGAGTGCAAATATGGTAGTATGAACTTTGTGTTTCTGATGTCAGACCATGGGCTACAGTAAGGACAATCCATTAGCAAGATGTTTATGAACCATGAGTTTGCAAGTGAGGTATATTCTAAAGAGAAAAATATCAAAGTAAAGATATACAAACTGAAGTGAAACCTTTCCAAGTTTGATACTTTCACTTGTTTAACAGCTAAAAAATAATATATAAACATGGAAAACAAACATAAGCCTCACTGATAGAGTTAGATGGCACCTTACCTGTTCTTTGGTCTGTGCCTTTTGTACATAGTCTCGTCCCACTTTGATCCTCGGGGTGAGGATAGCTCTGGTGAACTCCATCACATTCATTCCAAGCAGATGGCAGAGCTTCTGCGCCGCTGTGAGTGTCAGAAGACAGGAAGCATGTAACTTATTGAATTGATATAAACAGATTTGTGTACTTTTTGCCATATCCAAAATCTGACTGATGTTTCATGCTAAATTCAAATAATTAAATCAAATAAATAAGTCTGAACACTGCCAAACATTGTTTTCACAATCCAGGATATATGACTACATCCACATTCTGCATATCCTGACGGGGCTGAAACCTCAAAATGGGTCAGGGGCTTCCTTTTATGTGAGTTCTTAGGCGACTAAGATCATTATGTTTAATGAGTCTGACCCCAGACAGCAGACTATAAACTAACTATATTACATATTCATTATTCATGTGTCTTCTTTCTTACACTATGAGAGGTATGTGACTACAGTATAGCCCAGACTGCAGGAGCATCTAATGGTGCTGACATTATCCAGACACTACAAGCACTACAATACCAGGAGACACACAATCTAACTTCAGTGCAATCAGGTTTCTAATAAAGCATGTGCTCATAGTGAGTGGGAAAACTGTGGGTAATTATATCCAGTATGTGGAAATGATCATCTGTTTGACACCACCTGTTGTGGTGGAAGCTGAAGCATCACAGTCATCTATTTTCTGGATTTGTGAGTCATGACAGACACTAGCGAGGTCGGGTATGTGTACATGTTGGATGTTTACCTGTGTTCTCAGGCATGGAGGCCTGATCAGTGTTTCTCTCTTTCTTAAAGACAATGTTGCCAAACTGCAGCACGGCAGAGACCACCTTCAACATGCCTGTCAAGGATAGGAGTAAGAGAGGAAACACAGGAATGTAATTATACAAAGAGAAGCTGAAATATAATATACTTTGTTTCCGGGCACATCTGGAAGGACTGTACTACTCACAGACAATCTCGTCATGGGAGAAGCTCATGATGTGCATGGCATCCAATGTCTCCTGGAAATTATCCTTGTCCTGCTGGCCAGGGATGGGAATGTTACCATTTGACAGGAAGCGGTAGTTGTTAAAGCCTTCGAGGAGCAGGTCAGCTGAAGAAAGATAGGAAAGAAACATTTTTTCAGATCTCTTTTTCTATGTCTACTTTCTCTTTGTAAAGTGTACAAGGACCATGCTGGGTGTTGATTTTGTCCTCAAAACTAATTTAAATGATTGTTTGATGACCACAAATACTCAGATTGGAGTGAGGTATGTGTTACATTTGCATCCATTTTCAGTAAATACGATTAAGTCTAGACTCAGGGAGAAAGTGGACAAGTCAAGGAGAGACCTTTAAAATCCACTATTTCATAAGAGAAATATGCTGTAAAATGTTGACTTGAAACGTCTAAACATGTTCTGCATCATCACGAAACAATGCACTAACAAGCTAAATTAAAAGTTAACGAGAAAAAAAGATTAGTTGGCCAGTGCTAATTCAAACCAGCTTTCTTTAGCTCTATTCCTTGCCTGAAGCAAACTGGGACAAACATGAAACCTCTGATACTTTTCCTCCTTATAGCAGTTGTCAGACACTCACTTCGGAGATGCTCTCCAGCCCCTGCCAGCAGGCGGTAGAAAATGTGGAAGGTCCTCTCATCTTTGGCCTGTCTAATGGCCCTTGACTTCTCCAGAAGGTCTGAGAGCAAATGTTAAGGCCTGACCAGGTAATTGCAGCATGAAAATCAGGAACCATCAATCATCAGCAACCACCATGCTGTGAAATTTCTGCTCAGGAGGAACAGCAGGTCAATTTAGCTGCATAAACTATGACTTGAAAATTTCATAAGAGCATGCCACCACTTTCTGGTAAGCATTTTATGGCACTTTAGCAACTATTATTTTTATATAAGAACTCCAATAAAAAAAAGTACACAACCAACAAATCATCTTATAAATCCTAGATCTTTCAAGAAATCATTGGGGAACCTAATCTTTATTCTTTCTGCAAGTGTTGCCACAATGAAATATTATCCTGAAGAACCTTATCCATTATTTTGCTCAGCAGGCATAAATAAACTTGAATAAAATGGAGGAATAACAATAAAAAACATAGTTTCTTTATAACTCAGGGCTCTCCAGCTCCGCCTGGGGAATATGCAGAACGGGAATGGCATTCCTGTGGTTAAGCCTAAGCCGTGCTGAGTCGTGTAGCCTAACCACTGCACTCAGCTCTAAACTCAACATGTACCCCATCTTTTAGTTTACTTTGTTGTGTTTGAAACAATCCTTCTGTTCCTTCGGCCTGTCCCAGTTGTGAGGATACATGTTTCAATGTTGGCCCCAACAATGTAGCCTGTGACGTCAAAGTTGATTCTGATGAACTTCCCCTGCAGGAAACAAGATGCATATTTATGTTAAAAAAACAGTGGTTGAACTTGAAACCTCACAGATTAATTCAAAAAGCAGATGATGTCAGTTTGTACTGTTCAGTCTGTGTTTGCGTGTGTATTTGTCATATATTTCTTCTCTCTTGCATTGTAAATACCACTTCGTGGATTCTTGTAGATGACATACACAGTGGAGAACAGAATGCCTATATTAGGGAAAGCCAGGTTAACAGGTCAGAAAGAATCTCAGGCATGTCTGTGGTTTCCTGACAGTGAATGTGTCAGAAGTGTGTGTGCCCATCTGTCTACTGGTCGTCATCACTTCTGATCTAAGACAGCTGGTGATTCATGAGGTCTGAACACCATGGTGGTTAATCTTGGCCGCATGGTTTACTTAGTCATACAAGATCTGAAATGCTTAGAGTGAGAATTGTAACGGTAACTCATCACTTCGAGATCAGAGATAACAAAATATTAAAAGAGCAGCTTCGTTTCAACTTCAACTTCAGTTTATATTACTAGATTTTTTTAGGGAATTATTATAGAACAAAGACTTATGAAACAAGATACATGAACAAAAATTACTGTTTTTTTAACAAATATTCTAAAGTCACATAATTAAAATTAAAAAGCTCCAGCAGAAAATATTAAAGGAATAGCTGGACTCAGCTGGACTCACTCTCTGGCAGAGAATTAGATGACAAGATGGATACCACTCTCTTGGAAGTATGGTAATTATGAAGCAACAGCTAGCAGTTAATCAGCTTACCTTAACATAACGACTTGAAACAGGGGGCACAGATACAGACAGGCTATGTCCAAAGGTAACTATATCTGCCTACCAGCACCTCTTATGCTCACTAATTAACATGTTACATCTTATTTGTTTAACTGGACAAAAACCTACATAAAAACAACACATTGGTTTTACAAGGGGTTAAGTACCAGACAACTTGCTGGCAGAGAACAGCAACTTCATGGAGTCCCAGTCAGTTGCCTTGACCAAACAAGTGCAGTTGTTTTCCCCGATTTCCAGCCTTCATGCTAAGCTACTCTACCCAGCTCATGGCTGTAGCTTCATACAGAAATGAAACCATACTGTACAGAAATGAGAGTGGGTTTGATCTTCTCATACCTCTCATTTGTTTTTTGTACCATTTCCCAAATAAAAGCAAATTGGTTTAGTTCAAGGAAAAAGAGGGGAGATAGGAAGAATTAAAAGGTAAACATGAAAGCTACATGAATCCAAATTTCTTTTATATCAATATACTATATAGAATTCCTCCATAGACTGAATATATTTAAGACCAAGAATGGGATCTTCTTCTTCTACTGTTCAACATGAAGAAATGCTGTTATCTATATACAGTAAGTTGGGAATAGAAGCATCTGTGTATTTGTTAATCTGTATATGTATAGCAAATGTAAATTGCACTGATAGTCAATGTGGAACATGTTAATCTGTTTCCCTTTTGGATACTATCTGCACATATGTTTAATTCAAGAGAATGATCATTTAAACAGGAAGTGTAAACTCACAAAGCGAGATGAGTTGTCATTTTTCACTGTCTTGGCATTGCCAAAAGATTCGAGGATGGGGTTGGCTTGCAGGAGCTGGCGTTCCAACTCACCCTGTGGAGAAAAACAGAGAGGTAAGAAACAAACATTTCCACGTCTGGCACTACGTAAATAATCTTTTTTCACTATTTATCACATTTTTGTCTTCTTATTGTCTGCCAAAACATATGCAAGCTGGCAAGGCGAAATCAATTCTTCCTAACAGAGCAGCTAGAGAATAATGTAGCAAAGATAATAAGCTAAATAAATCTTTCAGATAGTCAGCAATTCATGGCTCTGTCGGCTCCACTTTAGTCAACTGCAGCTCAATGTGATTTTTGTCAGGGGAACTCGACAAGTTAACGGGCCAAGACAAACAAATAGTTTGACGGAACTCGTGAAACCACAAAGGCAATACAGCGAGTGTGTTTCTACACATTCACTACAGTGAGCGGTTACTTTGGGTTGATGAGTGAGAGCCTTCTTCCGGCCTGCACATTCCTACGGTTGTGATGATGTACCCTATATATCCAAAGACTGTACCACCAGGATGGTAATGATGGCTTCCTCTCAAATCTCAAAGCCTGAGTTGATAGGCGGTTGGGACATTTACTACAGCCTTTGAAACCTCCAGTTCCTCTACACATGACGCAGTCTCCTCTATCCAGGGCACTGGCAGTACAAAAATAGCCCCTTCAGCAGATGAGATCCTGCCTTGATCTGACTCCAGGATGTTCCTCTGGACTCAGAGAAACAGAGTAAGGTACGTGTTAGCCCTGACTTGCTGCCTGGCTGGCTGATGCTAAAGGTCAGCCAGAAAATGGCCATAGACAGAAACATGGGACTACCTATAGTCCTATTTCTATGTGTTGTTAAACAGAAATTAAGGAAAGAGAGATTGACAGACAGAGAGAAAATTCAAATTCTGTGGCTGTTAGCAGAAACAGAACAAAGAAAAAGTATATCAAAAAGAAGAAAGACTTTTCAGGCTCTTTGTAACAGAACGACACAGATTCCAGCACATATATATCCCTGTATAACTACAGAATAAACAGGCATTCCCATATGCATTTCTCATTAAAACGAATATGAAAGTCTGGTCCCTTCTGGTCTGCTTTGCCTCTTCTCCACTTCTTCGTGTCCCCCTTTTTCACCCCCGTCGAAACCTCTCTTCTCCACCATATCTTCGCTCTCTCTCGATCCCTGGTTCTACATTCCTCTGGCCTGTGCTCAGAGGCAGCCGTAATGCAACGCAGAAGGGAAGCAGCATTAAGGAGGTCAGCGTGGATGGTGTCCTCTGGCATGGGAGCACTGAGGCCCTGAGTTACAGCTACTCACTCTAAGCTACTGAATTGCAGCATATTAAACAGGCATTCGCCTGGATTGTGTGTGCTCAAAGCTGCAGGTTATAGGTTTCAGTTAAGACTCTGCTCCTATAGTTATTAGATTTACTGAGGACACAGATCACATCAGGTAGTGCTTTGGGGGAGAAAGAAAAATAGCTACCGGATAAATCAAGCAGAGAAGAGGTGAGCCAGAAAATATCAAGTTTTGCAGAATGCACAAGAGAAAGACTATGGAGTTGAGGTCGAATTCAATACTGTGTAAGCAGAGTCTCATTTGTGTTACTTCTGGGACAAAACATTGGATGTTAAAATCTGAAAATCCATGTGAGGCTGCAACACCCACACAGAAACATCCCCTGTGCCTGGTTATTGACTGGGCAGTGAAAGCAACGCAGTTGGTTACTGGAATAATATTAATACAGCCAAGGCTAAAGAATAGGCCAATGAATTATTAGCTGAAATACATCACCAGTGGAAAAGGACATCACCAATGGAAAACATGCATGAATATAAGATAGATCTGATCAACTACCGTCATCTTCATTTTACACCTGAGCATTCAGTATCATATTATTTTGTATTATTATTATTATTTAGTTTACTAAAATATAAATGATGAAACTTATCATGAAACAATTGAGGAAAGATGTTTAGTGTGGCTGTGGTCTGATTTTCAGACTGATAAACACCATGTGAACCTCAGAAGCCCAGGACTAACGAACTGACACTGACAGGCTATAGAGTCAGTTAATGCCTGACAAGCACTTAATGTGAACACTTTTAATGACAGGTTTGACCTGTTTCTTTTGGCATTTGACTGACATATGTTTGTAATAAAACATCTCAATTTCCGACTGTTTTAATAAAACCAAACCAACTGATAAAACAAAGTGTTTTAGGATCATGAGCCTGCTGGTTAAATGGCAGATTCACTGGGCTTCAAATAATCATATGAGAAGACTGAGCCAGCACAAACAAATACCTCATACAGAGAGAAGCTCAGATTAGTGTGTCAACATCATTATGGAAGCGGCAGAGGTTTAGAGGGAGGGGCATGCACATACACACAAACATTAAAATGGACCACACACTCTTTTTGAGAAAGCGGGAGATACACTTGCCTGGAGCTTGAATGCTTTGGGAGATTCGGGCTGTTTGTTATGGATAAACAAATGTAAGTGTTAAAACCTGAAGCGCTTATGTCAGACACAAGCCACAGGAAACAGAACACCAGTACACACTTAGCCCAGCATCGAGGACACTCGCAGAATGGCACTGGATGACATGAAGCAGGAGCAGTGACCAGTCAGGCTATATTAAAATCTATCAGGTTAGCTATGGATTAATACATTTTTTATCAGCTGAATATCAAAATTAGCTAGCACTTTAATTTTGACGAGTACATAGTAACATTACGAGTCATTAATTAAACAGTTTGATATTTTGGGAAACATACTTACTCACTTTCTGGTGGAGAGTTAGATGAGAACATTGATACTGCTCTCAGGACTGTATGGTAAATATAAAGCTACAGTCATCTGCTAGAAAGTGAATAAGCGTGTTTCTCAAAATGTTGAACTATTCTATCATGGCCAATTTTTAATTTAAGAGGTGAAAAAATGAGGAAAGGAGAGGAGACAAAAAACTGGAGGCTCAAGCTTGGCCAAGGATAGAGAAGGCAGAATGTGGGCAGTGGGGCTCTCACAGGAATGTTGTGGTCTTTGCGTCCTTTGTGTGAGGAGGCAACGTGGGCCAGGTACTGGATGACCTTCTTCGTGTTCTCCGTCTTGCCAGCGCCTGATTCACCTCTGCAAACAAACGGGATAGACAGCATGGAGATACACATGGACAGGCAAAGAGAGCAGAAAGTGTGAGTGAATCAAAATGAGTGAGTGGAAATAACCACCACTTTGTTTTCACTTAAGTTTCTGCTTTTCTCATAACTTCCAACAAATACTGACAACACCCTTAGTTTGCAATCATGAATTACAGGCTTTTAGTTGTGAGGCATAGCTACATTACAAGAAATTATCTGTGTAAGTTATCCACAATTTAGCAAGGTACAGACAAAACAATGTAAAACCCAAACCAAAATAACCCTTGCTGATCATTATGGTGCTGAGGAATGATTGAATGAACCCCAAGGAAAGAATAAACAAAGAGAGAAAGAGAGAGTGAAGTGAAAATCAGGCTATCTGTTCTGGTTTTCTAAATCCATCCATTTGTTGGTCAGTCTGTTTTACTGGAGAACTCTGTGGTTTGGTGGGCCAGTCTCCAAAGTTTCCAGGCTTTTGGGCCGTCTCTAATGATAGCTGTGTTCAGGCAGGGCTATCCACAGCTCCCACAGTCAGGACCCAGAGCCCAGAAAACCAGGGCAAACACTGAAACCAGGCCAGCAACACTACATGCAGCTACATACCGGTGGCTTTAGTCTAGCTGGCTATTAGCTCCACGGTGCATAGAGCAATGCAGTTTTAGCTGCCGCAGTAGAATTTGATGGGCGAGTCCTCGAATACAGGATACAGGCAAAGCAATATAGGTCAAGTTAGTTACACATCTCAGTTTGGCTTGATGTCTCCATAGTTTTACAGGAGTAATATTTCTCATGGAAATAACCGTTCACTGACTTTCCCACGTTTCCTTTTTTCTTAGAGATGTTAAAATGCAGGGTTACAGGGTCACTTATGGCAGGATTCCTCACTTTGTGAACGCTCTGCATCTCCCGTCATCTTCTGTTGATCGCTTTCTCATACGTCAGAGGGTCGACAGTATGATCAACTCTAAAGCGTGAGATTCTACAAGTTCTCTGTGTCATGGGCTGCTCACTGTTCTGTTCTTTGGGCCACAGCATATAGACTTGTACATACACATATAAGCGTGTGCTGACAGTAAACTGGGAGTTAGATACTTTAGAGCTGACTGCAGTGACTTCCTTCACCCTGTGTACAACACAAGTAAATACCAGGAATTGAGGGTTCACAAAAGACGGTCTGCAAATGTTATTCCAAACACATCACTGCTAAACCACGTAACTACACAAGAATTCAATAATTCTATGTTATGCTTAACAGGCTGATGGCATTTTAACTGGATTATAAGTGATTGTGGCAAAGTTCATGCAGGCTTTTTTTTCTAAGACTAAGTAGAGTCAGACCTGTATAAACACAGGTTGTGAGCTTGCCTATGCCTCAGTCAGATAACCTGAGTGTTTTTTCAAAGATTAGTATAGATTCAATTTTATTGATCTCAGGAGGGAAATTTAAAAAGAAGACAAAGTAGGTAATGGTGTATTTTTCTGATGTTCTGGAGATCCATTCTCTCACTGTTGTTGTGTTGCTGTTGTGGGAGATTCAACTGAGATTGTCCATTTTTCCCACATACTGGGGCTACTTCTTTCCTCCATTTTCTTGGGCCTACATTTACTTTTGAAGATGATGAAGTATAATTGACAAAGGTCTGTCTGCTTCAATAAATATTATACACTTCTATTCATCTTTTCCACTGAAATCAATATAGGTGTCTTTACAGTGATGAAGCAGCTTCTCTAAACTAGGTGACCACCCTTCTTAATTAACAGTGGGGTAACACTACTAAAATGGCTCCACTGTCACCAACAGGGGGCGTTGTTTTCAAAATTTAGGACAGATTATGCATCAGCGCTTGTCGGTTCATTGGCAGCGTCAACTCAAGCCACATTGAAAGAGTGTGGCACTTAATTATTCTCTGCCAAAGAAGATGAAGGCAGGGCACCAAACCGCACTCATAACTCCCTCAGTGTTGGGTAGAGCTGCTGTGCAACCCTGCATCCACAAAAAACTATTTGAAACCAGTCTTTAAATAAAACAGTGGGACGATGGGAGCTGGCCAACTGACTCAGGGCAATGACATGAAGGGAGACGAAGAAAGGGATGTCATCGTATATTACGTATACCACGATTGTGGTGCTTATTTTTATTCTTCTTCACTGTAAGGTACATTTCAAAGACAAGAGGTGAGACCCTGCCCTTATATGAGATAACCCTATTAAGATACAGCTATACAGTCTTCTTCTACAGACAGTTTCATTTTCCAGCCCATCAAGCAGCCTTATCACCAGAACTAATAGAGGAAAGACCGCAGGAGAGGAGAGGAAAGAAGGACGATTAATAGACAGTTATGAGTTGCAGTACTTACGTGCAAAGGATTGATTGGTCCTCACGATCTGTTCAGAGAAAACAGAAAAAACAGTCAGTATCTTTCCATCTTCTCCCTGGTTTTACCCTTCATTTAAACTAGAATAATTACAAGGACGGCCTTTTGTGGTCAAGCAGTTGGACTATAACGCACTAAAATGAAATGCAATTTAACCAGTTCTATTTGTTTGCACAGGGCACAGGCTCGACATGCCAGTTGGGGAGCTACAGTATGCTGTGGTGCTAAGATAGTATGGGATAACAGAAAACACTGAAATACAGCGTCATGGGCACCAAAGTCACAATAATCCAGAGCGTGTGTGTGTGTCAAGAGGAAATTTTACAGCTAACAGCCCATTCCTCAGCCTCCTTCATCCAGACTGCCCTGTAAAGCCATGCTGTGTAATGGCAATAAAACTAACACCCAGACGAGTAACTGAGGCTTCAACACCTTTCATCACAGAGGAATTCAGACCCAGTCCAGATGACAGGATTAGCCATGCCCACTCAAGTGTGTGACCCCTCATCTTTAAAGGTCCTGCTGCGCACTAAAAAGTACTACAAAGACCAGAACCATGAAGGAACTTACCTTTTTATCAGAAACTGTCACAATCAGAGCATGGCCTAATTTAATATAATTTAGCTGGTGAGGTGATACGAGGTGTACCGAATGAGCAAAAAAGAACTGAACTAAAAAAAAAAAAACAACAAACCTTAAAATGTCAGTTTGATAAAGAAAAAAAACCAACTAAGATTCTCAACATCTAATTTCACAACATTCTGTTAAAAGTAAATGTTTTATTATTTTCTTTATCAAGCTATCATTCAGCTCAACACTGCTTTTAAACCTCCACTACAACTATAAATATGCAAAACTGTTCATTAAACCCACTCTTTCCATATATAAACCTCAAGAAAGTAATCCAACATCTATCAGATCACAATGAAAGCAGCCATCTAATAAAAACCACATGTAGTGTAGTAATGGTTTACTGTGACTGAAAACAACAGGCGTGACTTATATGTCTTTCACACTAGACAAAAAACCCACTTTCATCTGGCTTTTGTCTTCAGTGCAAAAGGGTACAAACTGCATTCATTCCCGGGTCGAATGACTCTGCAGTAGTATCAGGTATTTATTGGTTCCTGCTCTGATCAGCAGTGATGGAAACTACTGGAAATACTAATTTTCACCCCTTTTCTGTCGTAATACTATGACGTGTTGAACATTATTAATTGTAGTAACAACATGCAACAGCGATATTGTTCAGTCAGTGCTGAGTTTAAAAGTGAGACTGAAGCAACAGTTGTAACGTTGTCATAAGCCTAAATGCTGGAGCGCAATACAGGGAATACATATCTAAAGACACTTTCCTGGTCTGTCTCTCATCACACACACAACCTGCCTGTGCAAACTGGCTCTTTTGAGTTGAGACGGTAAGTATTTTGCTTCCATGAACAACTTTATAGAGGAACAGACAAGAAGTTTGATTATAATCTTAAAGCAATACTTCTTGTGCCAGTCACAAAGTGAATCCTCCTGCTGCCCTTCATGTTGCTGACATTCTTGTGGCAGGAAATAAGGAGATTTTTCATTTCCTGAAAAAGACAAATTTGGGATCACCTCCACATTCCTAAACTCAATAAAACTGAAAGGAATGGGGCCACCCTGTGTGCACTCACATCTCACACAACTACAAGCTGCGTTGCTGAAGGAATAGGAGCGGATTATACACTGTTAGATATTAGACAGTGTCTGTCTTAAAGTGGGGACATTAAACAAGTGAAATCATGTTTGGTGAAATGCATTTTGTGAGATGCTTTCCTTTGTTTTTCAAAAATTTGCCCATGTAGTTCTCTTTGAGCTCTTCTTCCATTTTGTTTGGATGAAGACAGTTCAGCAAAAGACCATAATTAGTAGGATCCTCTAATGAATAATATTCTCTAATAAATCTCTCTAATAGCCATGCACTGCGTGGATGATTGCCTCCTATAATCCATCAACTCACACCTTGCTGATGTGGGTCAGTTTTCACAGAAGGCTTAGACAGTCTTGAAGGTGTTATCTTTCAGCAAAGAAACAACCTTTTGTTCTTACACTAAAGCGTGAACGTCCCACAAATGAGCTTGGCTGTACGTGTGTGTGTGTTTGCACCTGGAGATCTCTTTTCCCTTTCCAGTAAAAGTCTGGGTTTTTTTCAGCAAAAAATGATGAATGCAAATGTAATGCAGACAAGTGAATGTCTGCCCACTTGAGAGTTACTGTAACAGTGGGAATGATAAATGAGCTGCTCACTCTAACTTGCCACATCTCCCTTGATAATGAGGCAGCCTCCAAAACACGGGTCAGAGTTTGATTATTCTTCCTGTCTGTGTTTCACTGCCACATCTACATAAACCTGAAGCGTATCAGATGCACCTAGTGTTGACTTTCACATGATCTTGCACCTCCAGTCTCACTGGACTGAGGCACACAGCATTACATATAATGAATATGTAAACAAAATACACACTCACTAAACAGCCCCAGCTTTACATGATTAAATGGAGAACAAGTTTGCATGTGTGACCTCATGCCTCTGAAATTAGCACTTGATTGCAATCGGTGACAAATGCACAAAAAAAGAAAGAAAAAAGTCGACCCTAAGCACCACTCCAGTCCTTCCAAGTGCCCCACAACGCCCCACAACTGCCGCCAGCCCAAATTCCCATACAGTTACCTCAAGTGTTGCTCTAGTGCCTTAATAAACACCATGTGAGATAAGCTTGTCCTCTGGTGTACAGGAACTATGCTTTGACCCTCCGGCAGCAGCAGCAGTCATTTGTTTGGAGCTGTAGCAGCATGAGCACTAATAGATACCATGGCTCAACAGACAAAAACCACAACATCAAAACAAAAGAAAATTTAAAAAATGCGTCACAGATTTTCACATTTTGTAAAGATATTCATGTGTGTGCCTGTGTATCATCATCTCTGGTCAGTGTGGGAGATAAGTCCGACCTCAGCTGACCCCTGTGATTGAATTGATCTCTCACATGAAATAGCAGACTGGCAAGAGTCCCTGTACAGTAAATGAAGAAACTGATGAAAGTGAAGTTGGAATGTGTTTGAGTGTTAATGTGGACAAGTAACATATTCACAGGCCACCTATCGGTCCTGGCTGATGGGAAGGGAATGGCAGAGGAATCTCACAAAAGTTTGCACAAGACAATTACACACACACACACGCACACACACACACACACACCTTTGGATATCCATTAGAGCTACACTCACTTCATTCTCTGCCCATCAGACATCTATTTATACAGCTTACTTCTGATGCCCTCTTTATACTTTTCATTTGACCTTATATCCTCTGTGGACATCCATCATCTCCACATATAACCCCCCTCCAGCTCTTTCCATGATAGACAATCATTTCTTTAATCTACAATCCCCTCTATGATTCTACTCTCCTGGAAGGTCAGACAACATTAAGTAGATACTGATTTCACCTGTCAGAACCAGTGACAAGTTTTGTGTCCACATCCATCCACCCATCAAACACATACTGATTCATAAAGTAGAAAGCAATCCAGAGTTCAATTCAGCTTTTTGAGCAGCTTTTGCATATGGCCTCTCTATTATATGTAATTGTGCAGAAGTAAATTTGCTGATCTTGTGACTGGTAACAATAAATATGTGTTCTTTGTTTCAACTTCATTTTAAAATGTTGTATTGTCTTGCTGTGTTGCTAAACTTTTTGTGACTCATATGTTTTGTAAAATTCAATTTAAACTGTCTAAAATGACCTGTGCTGTTTGAGTGGGTCTGTGCGTGCATCCATCTGGTGGGTGCTCCCACCTTGGCCCTCTTGGCAGCTGCTGCTTCCTGGATCACCATAGCAACTAACTGCTGGGTAATATTTACCCAGGATGCCATGCTGGCTGGGCATAGGTGGACTAGTCAAACTGCATGTGCTCTTCCCTTCCAGTAGCTCATTACTGCCTCACTAAATCTCTACCCCCTTTGTGCTTCCCCTTTCTCTCTGTTGCTCTCATTTCCCCTTTCCCCCCCATGAATGGTGCACAGCCAGATTACTCAGACCACTAAGGAGTACTGAAGACAAAATCACTTTTCCACAGCAGCAGATGTTTTTAATTTGAACACCTCATCAGAACTTTGAGCTGCACTGATATTTCCACCACAACATCTCAGAGCCAATCATTTAGGTAATGTTAACGGGAGATGGAAATAAGTTGGCTCCTTCATTCATCAAGTTTTTGGTTAAACCACAGTTCAGTCTATGTTTGGATACAAGTTAAATGCAAATCTAAATGACAGCACAGGAAAAGTCAGTTTTCAGACCAATCTGTATTGCTGCAGTGTCATACCACGGTTCACTGAAGGGTGAAATGCTTCACTTCTACTCCATGTTCGAGATAGAAAGCAGGCAGTTCTAAAAAAAAAAAACCCCCCAACACTTTCAACTATTGTAGCAGCCACGTCCAGCTCTATAGTGACACTTATTTCCTGAGGTTGTTGAAACTTTCACTGATCATTCCAATCAATTTAAACAGCTGCACAAGGCCTGTCTCATGGGCATATGAAACCTATACTAACATGCACAGATCTCACTTTAGACTCCTATGATAGGAGACGGACCGGTCTTGCACAGCAGGGTTCCTTTGGCTGCTAATAATTTATCCCCCACAAGGATTAAACAAACCCTCATTCTTAACATTCCAGAGCATTCCCCCTCTCCCTCCGTCTCAACAAAAGCCCCAATCGTTATCATAACCCCTTATTAGCAACCTCATTTAACCTTGTACAGCCTCGGTATCTCTTTCCTGACTGTAACTCAGTTTATTGTTGTTTTCATACCCATGCATGTAATCTACTGAAAACTATTCACTCCTTCCATATATTGAGTTCTCTGTTCTTAGTAAATACAGTGATCTTGAGGCCAAGAGATTAGGATAATATACTGTATTCTCAAAGTTCCATACTGCTGGAAGGTAGGGAAAATATGTTCTGTAATCTATAACACTGTGGTATGTTATACTATAAGTAATTTGTAGTTAATGGGGCAAAAATAATAGCATCATCATTCAAGCTGTGGATAAAAATGGGTTATCTTGAAATTATAGGAAGTCACCAAGTGACAAGCATAGCAGCAACTTTTTATTTATTTTTTTCTCCTGTTCTAATGAGCCAGTGTGGAACAAAATTTCTCATTTCAGCTCCAGGCTGAAAAGGTTTGAGGACTCCTAACCACAACCACCACAACATTCTCCACATCCCCTGCTGAAACCACACCTTGGTGTACAAAAACATTCTTAGCACAAGGATCATAATTACGTCCATTTATTGTCAATGGTCCACAACGACATGGCTGCAGTTCAATGCAGTTCAACCCAAAGTCTAACCCACAAATTGCGCTCCTAATTGTTGCAAACTCTTTCTTTAATATCAACTTTGTGCGTGTGCATCAGCCAGCTGTCAAACAATCCATGATTACATTCACACATATTCTCAATAATCTCATACTTGTGATAATACTGGCAAAGATGACTAAAAGGAAAAACTAACACCAGCCCTTGCCCCACTTGACATATTTATTTAGAGAGGAACTTACTGACCACTTCATGCTCAAGTAAACACTTCTACAAACACTTTTTTTTGCCAAATAAAGAAGCAAAACCACAACTTTCTGATTAGGAACACGCAGCTATAAAAGTAAGTGTTACAAAAATGGATGTTGGCTTGAAAACATGATTTTCAACCTTTTGGGGTCTTTGCAACTGGATGTAACACATTTTTTCCACACTGCAGCTCAAGTTCTCACAATTTGCTTCATAAAAGAAGTCGTAAAACGCAACTGCACACAGTGAAAATTGTAGCGCCAAGGCAACCACTTCACACACATAAGAAATCCTGACTGATAGCCAGTAAGCTGCTCTCCCATAAACCCTTGCTATATGTGGTGAGATTTATCCACAGTTGCACACATACACTCATGCACACACAGCTCCCTCATCACAGCAGAATATGGTGACTGCATTAGTGTAAAGGTAAAATAAAAATGGCGACCTGCTTACTCATAAAAGCTTAGAGCAGAGGCAGGACACAGTCCAGAGCTACTTAAAACCAGAGGTACAAAGCCTTAAGTGTGTGTGTGTGTGTGTGTGTGTGTGTGTGTGTGTGTGTGTGTGTGTGTGTGTGAGTGAGACAGAGCTCATTCACATTCCCAGACAGTGGAAGTAGCAAACAGTCAGCATGATCTGGGAAGTGTTCTGGTCTGTGGGTACCTGCATTGTTTAACTGTCACTTGGAAGCTTCCGGACAATTATGTGCAAATTAAACCGTAAAGTGGAGAGCTGAAGAAGAGTAATATGCTATATACTCCAACAGCAGTTTTAGGATAAACAGACTTAAGAGGCTATAAATCCTCCAATAACGATTAAGGTAATACTTACAGTCACTTTATCTGCTGTGTGGAATGGAAGAGGTAAAGACAGAGACTAAAGACAGATATTAGGGCTGTACGATAAGACCAAAATCTCATATCTTGATACAGGTCGCTTCATATCCAGGTAACGATAGATATTACAATATAGAACATTTTATGTAAATTCAATAAATAATTAGCTTTGTTTATGCAGACGTTAGTTGCAACGGCAGCCGCTATCTCTTTCCATCTATGTGAGTCTTTGCCATATCATGTGCCGTGGGCAAAGGTCTCCTGCAACATCTCAGTCTTGCATAGCAATGCTATGCGTAAAAATAGGTGGAGTGCACCTTTGCAATGAACACTGACAGTGATTGAAATAGAAAACTGAACGTCCAAATACACCATTCACTTTTCTAAAAGATATTTATTTATTAACGTAGGACAGGACTTCAAGTCATTATTATAAGAATAAATAAGTTCCACACTGACAGTGATAGAAAACAGGATTTGTTTTTTGTAAAGCTATAAAAAAGCTAAAGTATCCATGAGTTATAAAATCTCTCATTACAGCAGTCTCTCTTCTAATGAGCACAAACATGAGATCTGTAGAAATTTGTACCAAAATGTGCCAAAAATGTATCAGCAGTTTAATAACAAGAACAATTTATAATATCAGGTGAGAAAAAGCAGCACAGAATTTATATACTGTGCATATTTTGGCTCATTGATCAAACTCTTTTGAGTTACTAATGCACTTTTAGTTAAAGTACTAATGTACTTTTCTGTACATATGGCCATTTGCAACTGCTGAGTGACTAAATAGCCCAACTGCGTTATTCACTATAATGCCGTTGAACCAGCTGCCAGTTTGGCATTCATAGGCATTCATGAGCCTACGAACAGAAGGGCAGACAGCCCCACTGAGCTGACTGGCCATTTGCGTGTACCAATTTGTGTGTGTGTGTTTGTGTGCTGGAATTTGGATGCCCCTTGTTTCCCTCCCTACCAGCAGTGGGGCCTCTTGGGTGTGGAGCAGGCGTTGTTTTCAGCAGGCTGCCAGTGCAACAGAAGTGGCGTTTATGGGAAATGAGGGGCAGGAGTGGTGGGGTCAAAAAGTGAGGTTATGTCTGGTTTAGTAGCTTGTGTGTTTCATCATCAACCACAAATAATACAGTCCACCTCAGTGCCAATCAGCAACAAAGATGTCAAAACATAACAATGTAGACTATGCAGGGGAGATGCATCATTTCCACACCATCAGCAAATGAACAAACGGGTGGAGACCGCTCTTAATCCCACTGACAGTCACAGGATGTGCATCTGGCACAAGAGAATAACTCCCAGATGAGGTGAGAAGGGTGTGGTGGGAAGGGACCAGATAGGAGAATGATGAAGGGAAAAGTGGTGATGGCAGAAGGAAAGTTCGTAGTGGCACATGGGAGTCCGACAAAGCTAAAAATAACAACATGTCGCCCACTGACATACTTGCACATGAAATCCTAAGTGTGTTTCAGTACTTCTGATTCAGTTTCAGGATAGTGATGACAGTTGGCAGCTGAGATCACAGACAGAAATAGATTGTCATCATGGGTTAGTGGATGGCCCCACCCTCTTGGAAATGACAGCAGTGTGTGAGGGACCACCTGAGTGAGTATATGAGGGTAGAAAGAGATCCTACACACACACACACACACACACACACACACACACACACACACACACACACAAAGGCAAAGAGGAATCTTTTGGCATCATTTACACCTTGAGCTTCCTCTCTTAAAGCGTGTCGAGCTGATTAATGCTGGTCAACTTTGCTTTGGTATAAAAGCTGAATCTGCATTTTGATAACAATTACAGGATTGCAATAAAGCAGAACTGTAACTAAGAATTATATTCTTTATCAGCTATTTTATTGATTGATTCAGAGAAATTAGTTTTGGGATATATAGATATATATGTATAGATTGCATGGCTGCTGCCATGCTCCCAGCCAAAACACAGTAACATAAGCAATATATAATGCACAAATAAGTAAGCTTTAGAAGTGCTGGCAGTCTTTGTGCTGAGCTATCTGGCTGCTGGCTGCAGATTTATGCAGGAGCTGACCTGACATGTCATACGTGACACGAGAGTGGTATTGATCTTGTCATCCAGCTCTGTGCCAGAATGTGAATAAGCATTATAAGACACACAGATTTTTCTTTAAAAAATGCTGAACTATTCCTTTAATTGGACACAGTCAGAAAAGACTGGAGACAAGAGTTGAGAGATAAAACAGAAGACCATACATTTCCCCACATAACTTTTTCTCAACCTTATAATGCTAAAAAAAACAACTGGGTCAAATATGATGAGCTTCATGTCAGTCATGTCAAGTATTTAATGTTTAAATTGCAAGCTGATGATGGCTAACTTTGGTAAGAACAATGGAATTTGACAGTTTAAACAGTATATTTAAGAATAGTGTCAAGCACATATGGACGTTTGACTCTCTTGCGTGCTAAATTCAGCTTCTCAGCCGCATGTCCCGTGGGCTGGTGTTTGGCTTGTAAGGCTTGTGTTATACTGTCTGAGCTGTGCTCCACAGAGAGCATTCAGACAGGCTTTTGGAGTCTTTCCCTTTTCAAGTCCCACAAAGCACATTTTTCACATGCTTTTGACGCAGGGGTGAAATGAGAAAAGTCTGGGAGCAAAAATGAGGGGTATTGAGATAGATATAGCGATTGAGAGACAGAGAGGTGTTGAGGACCAGGTCCCACGTATTTCTCATGGACAGGTGCTGGGCTGGTGTGGTAAACATTCTTGAAATAATTAGAAGAGACTTTGAAATCTAATATGTCTATCCCCTGGCATTAACTGTAGTTCATGTCTGTTGCCCTGAAGATATGTGCCAGCTATATGGCTGCATAGCAGAGGGACAACATATGAGTGTCGACGGTGGAATGGATATCCATGGCTCAAATTCCCTGTCGGGAGTCAGTGAGTTGGGACTATAACATCTGGTGAGGCTTGGAGTGAGACGGTTACTTGCAGCTTGAACAACTGTACTACCTGTAGCTTGTGCCTGATGCAGAGGAAGACCAATACAAATAAGTGACAGAGAGCAAGAGACAGAGAACAGGCTGCATACATAGACACTAGTGTGAATACTGCATGGAGAACAGAGAAATGGCAACAGTAAGATGTAATGTACCTTTTGGTTCACTGAGCACAGTGGTCATGCCAGACAAAATACCAGCGGCTTCAAAATAGCAGAACACAAAAACACACGGACGCACTCGTGCTCTCATTTCCCACAATAGTGAAGGGGCGTGGGGTCTATTCTCTGCTTCTGATATACTCCATCACTATTCAGACCATTGTTTGTTAGCCCGGCTAAACAAACAATAATTACATTCCACTCATTAACTCATTAGCAATAACTGCTCCAAATAAACACAATTCTGTTGTCTTTACCTAAACTATCAAAGTTATTGTTGTGGAATAGAAAAGCATTCTTAACCGAGTGAGTCTGAATTTCATTTTACTTAATTCATATTTCAGTTTTGTTGCTGTCACAATGTTACTACTTTCTCTCTAAGTTCATTAAAGTTTTTAAAGTTTTCCAGTCGAGGAGCCAAATGAGGATTTTGTCAAAAGACCAAAGGTAATGAAATAAGTTGTCTCTCTTCCTATGTGTGAGCCAAGGCAATATTTTACTGCTGTATCTGCTGTGATCCAGTGAGTGTGTGCCCAAAACTGCAGGAAGATTTGTGCATATGTGTCATTAACTATTTAAAATATATGATCTCCTGCTTTTGGCAGGGTTTAGATGTTCTTGTAAAATGCAATGAAAGCACTATATCAAAAAGAAAGTAGAGAAAGTAGAAGGATTCCACTCTGGTTTTCTAATTTCTAGTCATGTCTGTCTGGACACAAATCTTGTGAAGCATAATGGGCGACTCCCAGATCGCCTGCTGCTATCACACCATATCATGTCCATCCATTGTCCATGTCTTGTCATTGTCAACAATTACCTGTTAAGTGTGCCATGGAAATATAATACACATTATCAGTATTGCTGCTCAAAGGCCAGTGATAGACTTTACAGACCTCTCTGGCCAGGGTTATCCCCCAAGTATGCACAAGACTGTGGATGTCATGAACTGCAGTCTGCTCTGTAAGCCTTACACATGCAGTTTTGTTTATGCTAACAGAGTTTAAGTGCTGCACAACAGCACACTTACTAAGAGTAAAATTAGGCTTGTGCCGTTGGGTGTTGCCTTTAGGTCAATGAAAGGGGAGAGAAAGCAGTTGCGGGAGATATGGCAGAGTGTATTTGGCAATGTAATCGATTGCAGATGGCAGCCGTCGGGTGCCTTGTTCGGTCCACAGTGGTTCTTTGTGATGGCTAGGCCTGCCATAATCCAACAGGACAAGGCTGTTTTCGTGTGTGTTTATGCTGGCACCTCCTAATATCACCGTGCTAAGCTCTGCAGCCCCACAGGAATCCAGACACACAAGGGGGAGCATGGGTCCAGCCACAGAGGGGAAACTGTGAGGCAGCATATGACTGAATCTAATGGAGTCAGCGAAAGAATATAAAATAATAGGCTAAATCGGAAAAGGGATAAAAGGTTATGAGAGCGTTAAGTTTGTATGACTAATACAAGTGAAACTAGGTCACAACTAAGCAGCAGCGACAAGTAGAGGTGAAAGTGAAGTAAAATTGCCTTGAAAATAAAAAAGTGATATGATTTGCAGTCTTAGATAAACACCAGACTTTTGTGAATGTGTCCAGTTTACAGATTAATAAATACACATGTGTCATCAGTTGCTCATTAAACTGAGTGACAGAGTAGATCAAGCAACCAGTCAGCAAGCTGCTTTTCTCCCCGGCCTGCAGTGGGTTTGCAAGTTTGCGAGTGTCATTGAGAGGACACAGCATCAGTCAGGTAACCCTATCTGTCCTGCTGAGGCTTCTGGTATCAATGCTATGTGTCTCTCATGACAACACTATCCAAGAACGAGGGCAATACATGACAGAAACCTTAAATCATCAGCTCTCAGTTGTATGTCTCTGACACTCACACAGACCGCTGTGGGTCAGGACCTGGCTTCATGGCAGCTATGAGTGTTGACTATTGACTACACATGCGTAAACACACACAAAGTAAACAGATTATATATAGCTTATCCATAGGTGGACTAACCTGGATACTCAGAAGTTTCATCTTTATGTTTTGAAATAAATCAAATACTCTAAATAACTGATGTAGAGGTGGATGAATTAGATGTAGTCGTAACATTCATTCTTTCTGTGATTTCAGCCAAGCCTCTATAATCCATTAACATGTAATATAAAAAAAAAATGTGTCAAGTGAGGATAAAAACTATTTAAAAACAAAGCCAAGATTCAGGTTCCTTTCCATACAACAGTCACATAATGCACATATGCATGACAACTGACACATAACAGCTTTCCAAATCATCGCCTTGTCCAGGTTAGGTAAGAAAAGTTTCGGGGGAGGAATGTTACCATAAATCAGAAATGATGTCTGACCCACAAACAGAAATATGATTTTATCCTGTATGAACTCCACAGCTGTCTGCCATTAAAGACACATCTGCCCATGTGTATTTTTGTGTGTGTGTGTGTGTGTGTGTGTCTAGGACAGAGAATGTTTGCAGTACACTCATGCAAACATGCTGTTTAAACAGGCTTCCCCATTTGCCAGAAAGTCATTTCTTGAACATGTAGCGAGTGCAGTACAACCGTTTGAAGACTTGGGAAAAAGTCTCTCATACACACATGCACATGCATGCACACACACACACACACACACACACACACACACACACACACACACACACACACACACACACACACACTACCATTGACCCTCCACACCTGTCTTGTCACTCAGGCCCTGGGTGTGCCCTTCACCAGCCCTCCTCTCCAGGCCTCACTGCCCCAATAAGAGGCCTCATTTCCCAGGGAAGAGCTCTGTGGCTCCAGGCCTCCCTGTCTGCACCCACACACACACACAGCACCCTGGTCCCAGCCCCCTTCAGACTGCACAAAGCCCCCATTGTGAGGCACAATGCTGGCCACCCCCTCTGCCTTTCCCCTGTACCCTCTGCTCTGTTTCCCCCATAACTGTCCCCTCTGCCCCTCTTGCTTTTGCCTGACTCCCTCGTTCTCTGCTTTTCACTCTTCTTTGCCTACTTTCCTCTATACTCTCTTCTCTTTATTCTTAAATCTCCACTACCAATCCTGTTGATCCTATCTGTAGGGGTCTGCCCTCTTTTATCCTAGCTCAGTCCTTTGCCCCACTATCCCCTTCAATATTAAGGCCTTCAACATACCCTCTTCGCTCCCCCCTGTCTGTCCCACCATGGTCCTCCCTCTCGCCTCAATGTTCCAAGTAAATAGTAAGTATGTGTAGTTCATGTGAAGCAGGGTGATTGTTACTAGAATGTAACTCTCTCTGCAGTGCAGTTCATATTATTGAGGATATGTTCTTTAATATGTAATTTTTTGATATGTAACAAGCACTAAACTCTACTTTTTCTGTGGGTGCTCTGTGACACACTTTGGCAGGGTCCTACAATAGTCTGGCAGTTGTTGTCTCTTCTGAAAACATCAGGTTAGTTAAACTGTTAAACAACAGTGCAACATTGTGAGAAAATTATTTTCTAAATGGTTTAATAAAGGCCACAACAGTATAATAATAAATAAGCAAATACTAGTATATTTTGCACTTACAGGTCTCATGTAATGATGTCCACACGAGATAAAGAACCTTGTAGGTTACTGTGGGAACAAATATAATTTGTATCCCAGTAATTATATTAGTAATTAATAATCAACTCAAAATGTTATAAGTATAACTATTATACTACTGACCAAACAAAAGTGCCAGTGTATTGCCAGTGTGCCAGGGGAGGCGAGGCTACACACACTGCAGCAATCAAAGCCAAATGTGGCTCCTCTTCCTCATCATAAACACACTATTTTGCTTGTGTGAGTGCACCAATTTTAGTTCGGTTTGTAGTACACTGTCACAGCTTTGATTCCACTCCACCACATTTGTTTCAAAGTGAAAAAAAAAGCAGCCATAATTTTGACCATGGGGTGGAGTTGCTGGCTGGCTGGCACTGGCACTAATCTAAGGAAATCCCACTGTGGTATGTGATTTTCCATTATCTCTTTGCCAAGCCGCAAACCTGAATTCTGTCAATTAAATATTGCCTTGCCCATTGGAAAAGCACACACAGGTGCATGTATGCAAATTGTTTAACATGATTGATGTTTTACTGAAGAGAGGGCTACTGCTATACAATTTATATGCACAGCAGAGCTATCTGTCGCATTCACTTCAGAAAATACTGACCAGCCCTGTTTAGACACTGTGGTTCCTTGAGTAAGCTGAGCTGCAGTAACACTACTGTATAATGCAGTTGCCACCTGGATGTAAGTCTGTCTAATCTGTCTTCCTGAGAAACAACAGCATGATCCAGTAACAGAACACTAACTAATGAAATGAGAGGCAAAAAAGTTATAAAAACTGCTTAACACACAAACACAACTGCACAGTTACAGGGAATATGGAAATCTGCCAGAAACTAAGCCTTGTTTGACTGGTTGAGGGATGAAATAAGAGAAAATGGGGACACAACATTGTCTTTTAAACAGAGGCCTAACTATGGCAACCCTTGTTATACAGTGACGTGGAGGAGCGATGAGATGGTGGGCATTCCACACACACATTTGTCCTCCTATGTTTTCTGATCAAAGGAGGAGAAGGAAGGAAAAAGGCAAATTGAGCCACCACAAAACTTCCAGCATGGCTGCAGTTTGTATTTTTCATGTTAAGTGAAAGGCGACCAAAATGCCTTCAAGGATGTGGCAAATTTTCCTCTTCAGCATCTTCCAAGCCAGAACAGTCTGGATGAAAGAAGAAAAGAAAGACTGAACAAACCAGCAAGTAAAGCGGAGAAAAGGGTAGTCACTGAGAGAAGAAAGAAAGCAATTACAAAACAGTAGGAGATCTTAACTAGATTGCAACAGCTTTGTAGCATTAAAAGACAGATTTCCCACCCTGAACAGGAAATTAGCCATATGAAACAGACTGAAGGAGATTCAGTCATTAACACACAAAAGTCCCTCATTGCTGCCAGCTCAAATACTGTCACTCGCCAAGTGACACCTCTATTTGAGATCCCAGGGGAAGGTTATTTTGGTCGCACACAGATACACACACACACACACACACACACACACACACACACACACACACACAGGTATCCATGGTGACATACCCCTGCTCAGGAGCCCAGCAGTGGGTAATGGGCTGCAGCGGACGAATGTGACAACTCGACGATGATTCAGCTTGTAGAATTTAGCACAGCATGGTATGGAAAGCTGGGACAGCAATGACCTCATTCCATGGGCTGCTTTGTCCCCCTCCCTTGTGAGGGACAGCAGTCCAAAAGACAACCGACTGGGAGAAGGGGGTCAGAGAAAAGAATGGTGGCTAAAGAGAGGTGTCCCATATGTAGACAAACATCTCACATAGTGATAATAGGATGGGTGGTTCTGAGTAAAGCTATAATTAGAGTGTGGAACATATGGTAAGTATAACAAAAGGGATGCAAATAGGAATGTAGTGACTTAAGAAGGTTTGGGCCTCATATAATACTTAACAAATAAAGTTTTCCAATATTTTGGGGCTCTGATCTTGACATGAGACACACTTTAAGGTTGTGAACCAAATTCTGAAAATCAGTGGTCCACGTTCTGACTCTGCTCAGCCCACGACTCCGGTGAAAGTCTCAGCTGTGTGGAGATCCGGTCCACTGAGACTAGAGACCAGAACACAGCCTGAGGGCAAGTAATGACAGGGAGCTCCAGCACATCAGTCGGACACACGAACCCTGGAGCTTTACAGCTGCAGCTGCAGAGGTCAACCATTGACGACAATGTCACATCAAGGCTCAAATACTGTATGTTGGGATAAATTAAAAAATAAAAGGAAAGGGACACATTGGCTAACATGATATTTTAAAGAATTAAATCCTTCAGATGTGAAACAACGTTCAAGAGAAATGGAGGAATGAAAGGATGGAGAAAAAGGAAGAAAGTAATGCTGTTGTTCCATGGTTTGGCACTGATGGCACACAGAGCCACAGAGAGGCTAAGGCTGTCTAAACACTGATAGATTGTGATAAAGGTTCTGCTTATCACAGCGGTTCTTCTACATCAGAGAGTCAAAAACAATAAGTCAGACCCAAAGTGGGTCACAGTCCTGTTTCTTATGAGTCTTTCTTTAAGTGCATCAAAACAAGTTGCACAACTCTTCTCCAATATACTTTATTCCCTCAAAAGCTTTGGACTCTCTTGCCTTCATCAGGGTGGATGACTTGACTTGGGCTTAAAATATAAACTGTAAACAAGCTAATATTTTGAGTATGCAGCAGCTGCAGTTCATGGCATGGACCAGATTAGCAGTGGGTGCGCAGGATGAAGACAATTCCTCTGAATCAGTGCAGCAGGTCCAGACAATGACAACCTGAAGACTGAGGCTGGGTGCACCTGCTTTCTCTTTACTTCCTCATCTGTCTCACCCCCCTCTCCCTCTCTCTTTTTCTTTATAAATCTATTTGCTACATGGCATTAGCCCCAGCGAGCCTCTCACCACCCACACTATTAGGAGCTTAGAGATCTGTAAACCTCATCACTTGCAGCACGTTACTTACTGAAACGCAGACAGAGGCTGTTGTCCATCTCTGCTGCCAGTACATGCTCATGGTTTTCCCTGCTTATCTAACTCAAAGTCATAATTTTTATTATTGCTGCCGCCTTTGTGGAAAATTCCGACAAAAACAAAAGGGTGTTGTGTTTTTCTATATCAAAACTACTGTCCCTTTTAGCAGCATATTCATTGATGCACTTATAACAAGAATGCTTTTTCAATAGCTTCCATGTCATGTGACCCACCTGTTGGTATCACTGGTCACATTAGAATGCTCTTTTAAATCTATCCTTCTTAAATAGTGACATCACTATGAATTCAATGATTTGTGTGCTTGGCAAAAAAATGTGGTTTGGAGAAATAATGGCATACAGAGCCAGGAAGTTACATAAGCATAGCATACCACTTGCCAATAATATTGAAAACAAGCTTTGTATGAACAATGCAACTTAACACTCCAATCCTAAATCCTTTGCCCACTGTTTACAGTGTTAGCAATGGTGTTGAACAGTTACTTATGACCAATGCAATTACCAATTAACCACATAACACTGGTGATACAGCTGGAAAACCTGCCGGATAGTTAGTCATTTTCTTGGACACCCCCCCACCAAAAAAAATAAAATGACAGCAGACCTGATGTCACATCCTGTTTGACCTTGTGACCTTTCACACATTTCACACACTTTCTTCACACACTAATCTCTTGGGCTATGCAGCCAAACCCCATGCTGCCTGCAAGCGAGCTAAACTCCCTGCCAAAAGAGCACACACTTGCATAAAAAACAATCCACCTCAGTTTCCAACTTAACTGTACTGAACCATACCAGAAGAGACAATGTTGCTTGCCAGTTGAAAGTCAAAATATGTTTGGATTTGCCTGGAGATGATGACATTGGATAAAATACTCAACAATTCTACAGCTCCTTTTAGTGGCATTGTGAAACACTAAAATTCACACAATGGACAATTATTATGACACATGACATATTCATTAATCGATCAGTAAAGACCAATAATGATAGTAAGGAGCTTTATAAAAGCAAGATAAAAGGGTCAGTTTGAGAAAAACAAGTGTCTGTCATACCTTGAAGCATACAGCGGTATGCTGACTCAGAGATGGCATAGATGTGTGGAGGCATCTCGTGCCTCTTCTTCCCTCTGTACATCTCAATGATGTTCTCTGAATAGATGGGCAGGTTCTTGTAGGGGTTGATTACCACACAGAACAGGCCAGAGTATGTCTGTAATTAAACATACAAAACAGACAAAGATTGGAAATTAATATGGAACAGTGGCAGTGTGAAACAAAGAGAGGCTGCAGTTCAACATCAGAATCACTATATTTTCAAGAAATATAAAAACATACCAAATATGCCATGGTTTGAAACAGGCATAATAAACTCTCGTTAGCCAGAATAAGGAGAAAATGTAAAACATTAATGTCTTTTACATTAAAGTGGAGCATGCGAGTTCCTAGCTTTTTAAATCATCAAGCCTGCATTCTATCAGTGCAGCAAGACCTGTCATTACCCACTATTTAGGAGCTTACATCATCATAGCAGTGACAGATAGGGCAGACTAAATGCAACACTGAACAGACTCTTTTTTCTCGTGAAGCAGCAAAAAAACCCAGAGAGCCTTCATATCAAACACAAAACATAATGTGAACAAAGAGTATATGAATGTTATAAAGACTCATGTTGCAGCAAGTAGCTTGTGCTGCAAATGTTTAGCCTACTTTCTGAGTTGTGGTGTTACATTTGGCTGTGTAATTAGCCTGAAGATTTCTCCCCAGACAGTGTGTGCGGTATGAATGCTTCTCAGCTATGTTGTAGGCTGATACAACCAGGCAGCAAGGCAGCCAGGAATGAATGAGGGGCCCTGGTGGAGCACTGGCCCTCCCGCATTCTGCAGATGTTATAGGGGCTTTGCATTTCGCCTATAGATGACACAGAGAAAGAGGTGCTTACCAGTAGTATGACTTTCATGACTGGCATGTTAGGCTAATCCTAGCGGCCTATGCAAATGCCCACCTCTACCTACCTCACTAGCTACCCACATACAGTACATACTTAGTGTACACAAACTTTAAGTGCAGTTATATGCACATGTATATAAATCTATAGACCTTAAACCTTAAGAAGTGTAGAAGAAAATCTTAACATATTGAAGTAGGCTAATGTCAAGCTAAAACTGGAAGTCAGTAAGGTAGTTAGTAATAAATTAGTAATTGCCCAATAGATGAGTCATACAACCAATTGATTTAAACACCAACAAAAAGACACTTATCACATTCAGACACTTGCTTGATGGATGTTACGAAGCAGTCAAGCCTATCTGGTTGGAGCCCCTCTGGGATCAGAGGCAGCTGGCTCCCTGCTGGCTTCAAGGTCAGAGTGACAGACATGTTTGTTTGTTCTGCCTCCTTCTGGGACCATAGATACACTCTGCAGTGACTTTTTGTTTGTAAGGAACACTTGCATTACAAAACTGAAAAATCAGAGGAGTGTAGGAAAGGAAAAGAAATAGAATCATGATCTGTAAAATGTTTTGTGGTAAAGTTTAAATTCTTTTCAGGAGGAGTCTCAGCATGGCCCTTGGAGTTCATAAAAATGCACGTTCTCTACAGACTGCAGTCTGTAATGAATGACTGAGCCTTTGTTGAGCTTTAATTGTTTCAAGAGTCTTTTATTCATAAAAACTATGTCCAACAATGATCTTTTCCTATCAAAGCATCAAACATCATGACATCTGCTTCATAATTAAACCTACTCCAAGGCTGAGTGAGGCACTGTGCCGTGAGTGACTCAGCAGACATAGGTTTACAAAGGGGCCCCAGAGAGCAGACTGTAGCCGTTACGTAACAGCTCGGTTAGGGCCCTCACTCAGCACTGAGCAACTGATGCCGTGTGTTGCTGATACACAACAAAAAAAAAGCAGAAAGAGGTTGGAAAAAAAGGCGGGGAAGAGGAGATAGGCAGACAGAAATGCAATGATCCTGCTGACAGGGCTCCCTCAGGTCTAATACAGTTGAGAAGCAGAGGTGTAACAAACAGTGAATCGTGTTCTCAGCCTTCCTGTAAATTGCTCCCAACCTGAAGGGAGGAGAGAGCTCAGCAGAGAGAGAGAGAGAGAGAGAGAGAGAGAGAGAGAGAGAGAGAGAGAGAGAGAGAGCCTGCTGAAATTCTAACTCTGCACTCTCCTTTTCGAGGCTAATGAAAAATTAATTCCCCCTTATCTGAAAACTGAAGCTGCTATAAATAGGGGGTCTGTTCTGTTCTCTTCAGCTCTGCAACAAGCAGCACTGAGGCAGCTGGCGTGGCTGCACAGAGATACCTGGATTGCAGCTTTAACATGAACAATCCCAGGCAGCTGAAGGGTTAAAGGGAGCATTGTAACTTGCTGCACCAAGTCTTTATATCCATGTTTTATTTGATTAAAACAGCACAGAGCACTTGCACAAAGTTGAAATGGTGCAGCAGTGTTTGCTTGGGAAACAATCTGATTTCTAAAAATAACAACAGTGGTTGAATTTGAGTGTGGCTTTTAACTAAAGTTAAAGTTAGAGGTCCTTTATCAATCCCCCAATCTCGGTCACTAATTAAACAAAATTGCCTCAAAGTCAAGAAGAAGCTAGGAGTGCTTATTGCATGCTTGTTGCCGCATTCACTATTGTGAAAAATCGTGCAGGATTATTGCAGTAAAAAGAACATTTACTACTGCTGTTGCCAGCTAGCAGAGCATACGGCTAACTCAACACCGCCTGCCAAACCAACATGTCTGGCCCAATCCAGGAAAGAGAAGGTGATATTTCCACTGTGAAATCAGATCCAGGGGAGGGGATGCAGTGGCCTAGTAACAGCTGAGCAACACACAGCCAACAGCAGACACAACAGCCGATCCCATCTGCCATCTCTGATCAGTGAGGCGGCGGGCTGACGTGGATAGGCCCTTCTCCATTGCAGAGGCTGGAGAGGACACTCTGGGTGCAGAGGCACCCTCAGTGCCATTGATCTGTGTGTGGACTAAAGGAGACCTTGACCATTCCCTTGACAGCGCTTCGCTCTAGTGATTTCATAACATAGCTTGCGAATACTTCCGATTCAGCTTAAATACTTCAGACGAGGCTTTTGAAATATGATCAACACACTGAGGTGCACGGTATCAAATCACATCGACAGCAGCAGGACACCTTCTGCTTTTGTGCAGCTTTAATGAGTTGGAAATTCTTGCTCACTGAATTTTAGAGCAGGGTGGCGATTGTAATGCAGTCTATTAACAATGAATCAAGAATCAGTGGTATTCTATATTCATTTCATACTCACAAATTCATGCTTCTGTCTGTGAAAATCAAGGTGACATGAAAAGCAAACATAAAGTCAAAGTGTTATCACTGCCCTGTTGTTGTCCTGCAGACAGAGGGACCACGTGTGACTTTAATTCAAACATCTCCACAGGGATATGAGAATGACTATGCATTTTTTGTTTCCATGTGTTTTTTGTTCCAATGCTGCTTTACCTGTTGCCCTGCAGCATATAGAGCAGTAAAAAATAGAACAGGTTTTGAGTAGAAAAATGGGGCAAGTTTAGTTTGCACATATCTAGAGATATTCAAAATGCCAAAAAAGTGAGGATGTAAGAAATAAGGTGAGGTCAAGGTGCAAGAAAAAAAGACATAAAGTCTATGTCATTGTTGTCCAGGACCAGTGAGGCGGGGAAGAGGAGAAGCAGAGAGAGAGTGTGGGAAAGGGAGCAGGGCTTGTGAAGACAGGACGGACACTGAGCAGCAGCAGAGCTGAAGTGGGCGGTGGGAGACAGACAGACGGACGATCTTTTTGCCATGGAAGAATGCTGAGGCTTTCTGACAGCTGAGGCTTATCTAACGACACAAAGGCCTGCTTGTAGCCCCGCCAGTGTGGTGTAGCCTAGCGTGTAGCATTGCGGTTAGCCTGTGACTCACCACCTCGCAGATAGCAAGCTGCTACAATAAATGAGTTGGCTAAACAGGCTGACTGACTTCACACGGATGGAGTCGTCAGATGGGCAAAGGGCCACAGAGTCAGACAGCAAAGGAGAGGCGAATCACTCACAGACCAGAGGCCTAAAAATGCAGTGGCAGCCTTAAGGTTTAAGTTGCTGGTCAGTAAAGGTGTGTGATTGCAATCCACAGAAAAAAAAATATATATAGAGAGAGAGAGAGAGACAGAGAAAGTATGATCACACCTTAGGCAATATTACTAAGATGTTGTTGGATGTTTAAGTGGCAACAAGTGAGATTTTTGTTGATAATGACATTACTTTACGCGTGTTTGGGGTGTTGAGAGAGTAGTCAATCAGTACCATTGACTCATCCAATTAGGCAGGTGTAGAGTCTGACAATCAAAAAGAATCCTGTGTTATTACAGTATTGTGCATGATGATACATGTCTTCATTATCATCTTTTGTTGGATCTCGGTTCAAATTAACCAGTTTACTTGTCTCCATTTTTAAAGTGTGCCTAATTACAAAGGGATGGAGAGCAGAACAGCCACTTCAGACAGCATGCATTCCCAGTAAAGGCAAACCTGTAAAAAGCTAAAGATTGACATAAGGTATAGTTGTAAGCTGGCTCAACTTTTAGTAGACTCTAACAGATTTATGCTGATCACACTACAATTCAGACAGGGAAGTCTTCCCAACCATGTCAACTAAGAACACAGCCCGGGGGAGACATCATATTATGTCTGCACTAGATGTAGCTAAGCTTTGGGGGGTAAGGCAAACACATTGGAAAAAGTTTAAAACATAGGGGGTTTCTTCTAAGGGCGAGCGGCTTGGGGAAAATTCTCTTGCTGACCGAAAACCAACAAAGTCAGACACATGTTTTCAATTTCTCTTGGCCAAGGGGCAAATTAACACGCTCCAAAGCCAATTCTGAACCACGAAAAAGTAGAAACCATGACACCATGGTATGAGAGAGAAAATGAAGAGAAACCCAGGAGGAAACTCAGGGACTGGCATGTCAATTCAAAGCATATGGGAAATTGATAACACCACTGTCACTGGAGTGTGTGAGCACTAAGAGTCAGTGGTGATGTTTTATCATGATGTGTGATGAGGAGGATAAATTGTAAGTGCAACACTTCTCCCTGTAGTCCCTGAACTAGAGTCTCTCAGGTGATAACCAACCCATATTCTATTCTTGGAAAACATGTCACGAAATGGGTCAAGATCACAGCTAGAAAATCACAGAGCAGTTCCATCTGTAGTGAAATTGGATTATGGGGACAGTGGCAATGCAGTGATACAGACCACTACAGGCGTTGGCTGTGATAAATTCAGAAGGGTAACATATAATTAAAAGATTAGACAAGAAAATGCTTAACTGTCCATAGTGACATGGGTAAATTTAAACATGTTTGGCTTACGTTTTTACCCACACATACCAGAGTTTTTCCAAGCTACTCTACGAGCTGAATACAATTAAAAACGTTGGTCTTGAACTGCCATATGAATGGGGATGAAGACAAGGTGACAAAATCATTGCATTACCCTACATTTTGGGACAAATGTATTTGGTTTTACACTGTGGGACTGCCACAGAAGAGCAAGAGAGGTCAGGCCATCTCTGTGATCAAACAGAGTCCACCAGTAGGAGCACAGAGCAGGACAAACAAACTCAAGCCAGTAGTGTTTATGGAAGGGGCCTGCCTTTGGCTGAGGTGAGAGAGAAGCCATGGGGGGGAGGTAACAATCTGTAACCTAGAGGCATTAAGGAGAGAAGATCCAGTGAGGGTAAAAGTCTGGCAATGGTTAAAAGACTAACGAGATGTGTCACTCATACTATGTGCGTGGGGTCAGGATTCATTCAGCACAGCAAAAAGCTCAACAATGACTGATAAATATCAGATCACTTATTTTCACATGAGAGTGCAAAAGACAGATGGTTAAAAGTTAAGATTAATGTGTAATCAAGAAGAAATACTGTCCATCATTTTGCAATTATAACAACTAAGGGTGAAATTCAATCTACAGCTGTGACACCCAGGGGATCTGTGAGTTTTAAGATTAATCATCCCCCACTATGGAAAGTATATACTGTTATGAAAACACAGACAGTCCGTGAAGGCTTCAGGTAAAAAAAACTCACATATATGAGTCCCGAGTAGTAGCGGTCCTTCAGGTTGTGCAGCACAGACGCCTCATTCAGGCAGGTGAGCTCGGCCATGTCCTCCACCTTGCTAAACTTGGGCGGGTTCATCTTCTGGATGTCATCCTTGTTGATCACCACCTTCTTACCATTCTCAGCCAACTCCACCAGCACCTCCTCGCCACGCTCCTCCCGGATGCTGGCCGCCTCGAAGCCATGGCGCTCTGAGGGGACCCACACCAGCTTCTTGGCCGTCCAGTCAGCCTGTGTGGCTGGGTTGTAAACCACAGCCCGGTCCACGAACAGGTACCGCTCTGGGTCCTCTTGCCCACTCCGATGAGACATCTTACTTGGGGATTACCAGAGCAACGTGGCCACCTAGAACAGAAAGTGATGCTGGGATTAGTACCTTAAACATTGCATATAGGATACAAAATATCAGGAACACAATACACACCAATTACCCTCTGTGTCTCACCAACTGTGATCAGTACAGACTCAATAAGAGATAATAGTTTCTACCTTCACTTCATCATAAGAGTATCTCTAACATTTGATACACTTATTGCCTACTCTAACAGTGCATGTTTAAAAACTGCATCACACACTGTAAACAGTCAGATCATTCTGTGTGATATAGGGCACGAATGAAAATGAATCTCATGCACTCATGTGTGGTATAACAAGGTAATACACAGGACACAGTGAAGATCAGATACCATACTGTATGTCAGCAGTTCAGAGCATGACAGATACTGAAGGGTGACATGAATCAAAAGTATGACCACATTTAAAAACCAGGTTTCAGTGCAGGTCTGACAGTCTGCACAATACTAATGCGCATACTGCGTAGGCTTCATCTCTCTCACATCAGATCAAACTGCACATCTCTGATCCCTCTTCTTCCTCTCGAAATCTTGCAGTACAGACAATAATCACACATCCCCATAACGTGCACTTGTATGTACAGATGGATCTTATACGACAGATACGATGACTGTGCACTGGCAAGTCATCAAAAGCACAGAATGAAGGGAAACCAGCAGGAGGGAAACTTGCTGCCTCAGTCCTGTTTACAAATATCAGGCTAATATCGGCGGTAATGAAGCTGCGCAACCGGCACCAGCTAACTAATTGAGCTAAATGAGGTAACGGGATATGAGAAATAACGTTGCTAGCTAAAAGTCTGATTAGGATAAAAAAATATTGTTAACTTCAAAGATAGTGAGTTTTATTTAACGTTAGCTTTAAATGTAGTACGTTTAACTTATCGTTAGCTTCAGAAAAGGTGGGTTTTATTCAACGTTAGCTTCAATGGTAATAAGTTTTATTGAACGTTAGCTCAAATTAAATCGTACTCGTAAAGCTAGCTTAACACAACTAGACCGCACTTACTGTTATGTGTTATAAGCTTCAGTGTTGGCTCATTAACTATTTTCTAGGTGGAAAAACAGCATGATGTGTTACCTCACATTTAAAAGGTGTGCTCTTCTTAACTCACTAACCAAACAGTTATATAGTCAGATTATAGTCAAACTAAGTTCCCAGAGCGACCTCCATCCTCATCCAGGACTAACTTACCTGGTGCAGTGCGGTCAATTCCTGTTCACCAAGCGGTCCGATATCCCCCCTGATGAGACCCTGTGTGCGACTAGCTGCTCCACACAATTGAAATGCAGGCATGTATTTGGGCTTTGGTATGCACCACAGGCACAGTGCTGCCTCCTCTAACACTGGGGCCCCTCCTAAAGTGGAGCAGACTGGACCGACGCTGCTCCCGCCTACGACGGACTGCGCGGATCGATAAAGCAGCACTGGGACTCACTGTGGGAGCGTTCACCTGAGCACGAGCTGTCAGCATCTGTTTTCACACTGATCAGCAGTTGATCAGGATGTTAATGGTGAGGTAAAGTGTTTTTAAGATCTATCTCACATATATCTATGTATTGCACACACCCACTAGAAGCAGCCAGGAGTCTATTGGATTCCATCATTGGCTGCCATGAACCAACCCCCCAATTTGCTGCCAATCAAAAACATGCATGAAAATGAATAATCAATATAGCAACTGTTACATTCCTGATAACTGGCACGATCACTACTAAATATTCTGGTACTTTACCATCTCATTCTCATTAAAATATTCTTTACGAAAAAGAGTAAAATCCGAACAGAAGGAAGTGCTTTGTAAGAAAGCTATGTAGCTTCATCCCATTCAAATGTCACATCTGAAGTCATTATTCACCGTTTAGTCCTGTTGTAAACCGAAACAGCGCCCTCTTGTGTCTGAAAGCGACAACAGCAGCATTTTACGCTGAACAAAACTCACGCAATCATACATCACTCTACCATAAACACAAGCATTGGGTTTTACTGTGGCATTTTTATTACAAATGGAAAAATCTCATAGAAGAGCAGGGAAAAGCATGTTTTCTGTAATTAAATAGTTTGCTTCCATAGTAAATGTCTGAAAACATGCTGTTGTCATAATCGAGTTGTACATCAAAAATAAGAGAGGCATTGTATGTTGTGGTTATGTACAGTCTGTTAATCTAGGAGGCTTCAGCGTCCCCCCCTCCAGGCTCCTCCGCCCCCCTTCTTCATCCCTCCTCGTCGTCCTCCTCCACCACCTCCTGGTCCACCTTTCACTTTCTTCCTTACTCCGCTTGCTTGTTCTGTGTCATCCTCGTCTCCATCTCCCCCTTTGGGCCTTTTCCTTTTCTCGCCCTGCTCCTTCATTTCCTGAGGATGAAGATGAGACATTGTTTTTTCTCAACTTAATGTTGACAATCCAGATATGACAGCCACCTTTTCCGAGTTTTCCAGATGTGCCCTCACAGCCCAGTCAGATCAACTCAAGAAGCCACCAGTCATGTTCCAAATGTTCATTTTAATTGACTTTAAATTGGATGTTATTTAATACTGTGATGCAATTTATTACATATATACTTTTAACCAACTATTTTAACAATTAAAACAGTTGATTTTATGTTTCACTATATTATAACCATGTATCCATTATCATTAGCTAACTCTTTAGACTTCTCTGCTTGCTTGCTAACTAGTATTTATGCACTCTCAATCACAACATGTGTTGCAGGTGTTACAGCTTTCAGTATGTGGACATATTTTTTAACCAAATCATAACTTCTATTTTTTCCCACCTTCAAATTAGTTGAGCTACTCCACAACCTTTCCACATACAAAAGTAGTACACCCTAAAGTACAAGTACCCCTAGTTTGGAATCATGGACTGAGAACAGAAATAAACACTTCCCCCACACTCTCTCACTCTCTCTTAAATTCATCTCTATCACATCATCCTCCAACTGTTCACACTCCCCACAGCTCATCACTGCATTGTTGAGTATGCCACATCAATCCTATTCTACCCACAGACTCCTTATTTTCTTAAACTGGTAAACTAGTCACTAGATGAAGAATTCAGTACTTGTCTATTCCTAACAATGTAAATATTCAATTTGTCTGTTTGAGTGAACATTGAAGTTATTTGGACAGAAAAGTGATCATGTAGTAAATACTGACTTACCAGCCTGGCAAATCTCTGGGCCTCGCTCACTCTCTCCACTAACATCATCACTTCCTCTTCCTGGGTCGGGAAGGCAGGAAGTTTCTTCCCAATCAGGCTTTCAATTCGTTGGAAAAGCTCCACATCATACCTTAGATAAAAGAACATGTCAACTCATTTTCACCTTTTTACTTAGAGTAGCAACACATCATAAAAAATGTGGCACACAAGCACAATGAGTATAACAATCAAAAATATGTCAGCAGTTTAATAATGAAGTCACAATGAATTAAATTAAATCTAATCCAATCAAATGGTGGCTACAGGTGAGAAACAGGAAGTTCTTACTGAGTGACAAAAGTGATGGATTTCCCAGAACGCCCTGCTCTGGCTGTTCGTCCGACTCTATGGATGTAGTCCTATGAGGGCAGACAGATCCAAAGATCCATTCAAATCAAATCAAACTATTCACATCAAATAAACCGGGAATGTGAACGGCAGCGCCAAGGTACCTTGGAGTGAGTGGGGATGTCGTAGTTGATGACGCAGTCAACATGAGGAATGTCCAATCCTCTGGATGCCACGTCGGTTGCCAGCAGCACCGATCGAGACTTGGACTTGAACTTGTTTAGTGCTCCAAGACGTTTATTCTGACCAACAAAGGGAGGCAGATCCAGCCAGTGAATAAGACATTAAATACAAAGCTAAAAAGACACTGCAGAGAAGCATTTAGCACTGATGGAAACACTTCCTCAAAAGCTTAAAAGCCTAAGTGTGTACACAGCACTCTATGCTTTCATGTCAGATTTGGTGGTAAAAAAGTTGTATTGTTGCACGACACAAGGCCAGAAGAGGGCGCCGTTCTTCCAGCCCAAATGGTGCAAAAGAGATGCGACATTCACACAATCTCTGTATTGAGGTTCATGGTATATGACACTGATGGCGTTGATGTTTAGAAATGTCACACAAAGGACATTTCAATGCAAAAAGTTACACTCTACATTTTGGCACCATAAATGTACTAAACTATACTTCACTGCACCAAAGAATGCTGTTCCTAACAGTGTAAGAATGTCGGGCTGCAACTATTGATTATTTTCACTATCATTTCATCTGACAATTATTTTCTTGATTAATCAGTCTACAAAAGTCAGCAAACACAAAAAACTATCCCAGAGTTCCCAGAGTTCCCGCATAGTGACATTTTAAAATGTCTTGCTAGGTGCGATCGAAAGTCCAAAACCCAAAGACGTTTAGTTTCATATTACAGAACACTAAGAAAACCAGAACAAATCAATTATTGGACTAATTGTTTAAGTTATACAAAAATGGAAAACTTTTTTTTTTTGCTAACTTTTTACTGTATGTGTCAGGCAATGCAGTGGACGGCTCTGCACCAGTGTTGGTTACTGCGCTATAATGACTGGCCTTATGAATGATGGTGTTAGTGTATGACGGTGTCAAGAAGACTCAGCATCAGCAACATCTCTGTTTTATCAAAAATGTGTGAACAAAGAGAAACAGCGCATGCAAGTGGCTACTACTGTTATCAAACTGTTACAGTTGAGTGTATAACAGTGAAAACAGTGTGTGTGTGTGTGTGGTCCTCTGAATCGCTACCTGACTCATCTGACCATGAAGAGGGATAGCAGTGATGCCAAGATTCCTTAACAGCAGCGCCACCCGCTGGGCATTGTTACACGTGCTGCAGAAAATTATAAATGAGTTGCCGGCCAGCTCATTCAGGATGGACACCAGGTAGCAGTCCTGCCACAAAACAAGCAGAAAACTGTGTTACAAACAGCATTTGGACTCAGACATTAAAACATGAAATGAGAATGTGCATTTCTGTGTGTCCAACCTTGTACTTTGATGGTATGAAGATGTAATATTGCTGCAGTTTGTCTACTGTAGAGTATTTGGTGGATACTGCACACTTCAC
Source organism: Holacanthus passer (assembly GCA_025331565.1). Classification (NCBI taxonomy): domain Eukaryota; kingdom Metazoa; phylum Chordata; class Actinopteri; family Pomacanthidae; genus Holacanthus; species Holacanthus passer. Next base: position 793,270 of record JAFREQ010000043.1, read on the forward strand.
AGGATCTTTTAGAGCTGCTCTCTGGAGTTTCTGGACCTGCAGACCAGATGAAAAAATGTCAGTAAAAGAAAAAAATGTTCAGGCTCTGCAAGTGGTGCAATGCTCTAGTGTCAGCTTATTAGTTTTCCCAGTAAACCTGCAATCAAAACAGGACTATTGTCTACCTTTTTGGTCATGGTGGCAGAGAACAAGAATGTGCGTCTCTCTCTGGGAATCACCTTCAAGATTTTATCCACCTGTCCAAAGAAAGAAAACATACACTCATAGCATCTGACATTTCATTATTTTTGTTGGAATGTTCCAATTAAAATGAAGGAATATTTCCACTCAAGTGATTGTGTTTCTTCATAAAATTAAGCTAAATGTAGGAAGACTGTTGAACTGAATGAAAGCACTGACATTAAGATTTTCAAACAGCCCACCTCAGTCTCAAAGTCCATGTTGAGGATTCTGTCTGCTTCATCCATGACCAGGTACTTCAGAGCTCGTAGGGAGAAGCCCTTAGTGTTCTCCATGTGGTCTATCAACCGACCAGGCGTGGCTGTAAACACATTTGATTCACTTCATCACGTTCATGCTAAAATGATTCGTTTTTGTAACTGTTAAATATTGAAACGACTGGACTGAGGACTCCAGGCTACATAGAGGCTGCCAATAATGTTTATTTTCATTATCAATTAATCTGCTGATTATTTTAATGATGAATTGTTTAATTGTATATAAAACGTCAAAAAATTGTGAAAAAAGCTGATCACAATTTCCAAGAGCCAAGATAAGTGACAGTCCAAACCCTTCATTTACTATCATAAATTACAAAGAAAAGTAGCAAATCCCTATATTTAAGAAGCTGAAACCAGCAAATATCTGAAATTTTTCCTTGAAAAATGAAAAAATTAAGTGATTAATCGATTGTCAAAATAGTTCTAGATTAATTTTCTTTAGATTAACAAACTGACTATTAACTTTTCTTATATGACCCAAAACATACTATACTTCTATTTGCTTGCGGTGTTGGTCAGATTAATCAGGGAGTTACAGTATATGATGGGTAAATTAAATATTGGACATGATTTGAAACACATCGGTTCAGTACAAGCATAAAAATATACACACACATGCGGAAGGACTATGACTTGAGCGTTGATGTAAATGAAATGAAATACTGATGATAGTTTTAATTATGATCTTACCAATAACAATATGTGGTTTCTTAGCCAACACCAAGGACTGAGACATCATATCGATTCCTCCAACTATGACAGCTGCAAAAGAAATGACACAAGCTTTAGATACAGAACCACAGAAAGTCTGCATCATTGCAAACCGACCAACCTATAATGGACACGTACCACACTTAACACCAATGCTGGAGCCCAGGGCCTCAAACTGCTCAGAGATCTGAAATGCCAACTCTCTGGTAGGGGTGAGCACAAGGGTATGAAGCCTCTGGGGTGAGCTCAGCAGTGACTGGAGGATGGGCAGAGCAAAGGCACCCGTCTTTCCTGAACCAGTCTCTGCCAGGCCAATGACATCCTTCCCTGCAGGTCAAGAAGAAGGCATAGATTGACATTGAACTTGTGTATTGAACAGAGTACCTATTTAAAAATTTGAAGTAATTGCACTTACACGAGAATTACCTTTTTACTTAACTTTTTTATTCTACTCCATTACTTTTCAGTGAGACAGGCTTTTTACTCACATGTTTATTTGGCAGATGTAGTTAAAAGTTACTTTGCTGATTAAGACCAAGATTTTAAAAACCTATAATAACTTTCTTCCTTGCACACTGGATAGCTTAGTTGGCATTCTACACACTGATGATCACAAAACCTATAAGCATATCAAAATATGATGCACTGTTCTGCAGCAAATTAAACCATCTTGAAGTGCATGAATAGGTAGAAGTATACATAATACAACCAGCTACAAAATTAAAATGCTGCCTAAAAGTCAATGTATCAGTAATAACAACAATGTAATATATAATAATAGTGACAGGACACATTCTGCTGCATAATGACATTCAGTTCATAAAACTGATTATACTTATTACTTATTATACTGTGTGTTTACTCAGGTAACATTGGGAATGCATAATGTATGTATTACATAATGTAGTACTGTATACACTGTGGCATTATAAGTACACTGGAGAGGCTGCACAGTAAACATAGTGACACTGGCTACAACCTTCTCTGATGGAAACATGTCACTGTGATCACTCACCTTGCAGGGCTACTGGTATAGCTTCTATCTGAATCTTTGTTGGACTCTTCCATCCCAGCTGATCACAAGCCTCACAGAGAACCTCAGTAACACCCTGTGGACGGTAAAGACACCGGACAGAGACCTGTGTCAGTTCCTCATAATGTTTTGACACCAAATTATAACTATTCTTTAAACAACATCAGATTTCAGGTACATTTCATACGATAAACATACATATGAAACTAGCTTAGTTTAGCTAGCTCAAGCTGCTATGCTGCTAAAATTGCGTTTCCTTTTCACTTTATAAGATAAACTTACCAAATCCTTGAAGCTCTTCGTTGTCTCATCATTCTCGGCGCTATTTACGTGACTGTTATCATCATCACTACTCGAACCTTCGAGTGTTTCATCTCTGTTTGGCTTCACGCTTTCCTCTACGTCCGCCATGCTTTTCGCCCCAACGTGTCGTCAGCTCCGTAGTGCGCAGATGCGGAAACAAGTGCAAGCTTAAATCGCAATGGGTGACGGGAATTGTTGTTTTTAATACGTATTCGTTTGTCAGTATGCACTGCAAAACCATGAACAGAATAAATATAACTAAAACGTGTTGTAAACTTAAACGTCTACCTAAAAAAGGAAAATGCTAAATAGTCATTAAAATCTGATATTAAAACAAGTGGATTTGTTGCTTATATTCTCTTATTTATTAAATCACACTGAAACATGAGGTGAAAAAGAGTTTGATGTATTTATTTAGCTGCAGCAAACAGTATCAGACATATACTTTGCCAGCCGTCGACAAACATTTCACACCTCTAACTTTGATGCCAAACATGTTTAGGAGATCACCAATGAAATAGTCAGTCATAAAATCATACAAAACGTCTTTACTGGTCATGACAAATCACAAATAGCTGGCTGGAGGAAAAACACAGTTGTAGGAAAAAGTAACAACATACTGGGGACAAAGAGCACTTGGTAGTCTCTGGCAATGATTTTTTTTTCTAAAGCAGAGATAGTGTTCTTTTTATGAGTCACCTAGTAGAATAGCAACCAATCGAAATGTTTCCAATTACATATATAATCAGATTTCTTACGCACATCAAATTCACATTCTCTTTGATAAAACAAATAATAGTTCAGATCAAATGAAGAGGAGTCTTTCCTGCAGCAGCCTTTCCTTACTTTACTAAAGAGAAACTGATCTAGCTGAGTGCCTTGAAGACAGCTACCTCTACCATTCTGCATTAAAAAAAAACAACACAGAAAACAGAAAGTATTGTTCAGAGCGCCCCACTGAACATCTGCCACAACACCCTCTTGAGTCTCAGAGGAGTCCCTCCATCTCCCTCATAAAGGCTTCATACACCTGGTCCTTAGTCTTCATGCTGGGCTGAGACACAGCACCCATTTGGGCTGGGTTGATCAAGCCCATCTGAGCAGCTGTTGGCTGCTGTTTCTGCCCCTGTCCACCTCCCATGCCTTCATCTCCCCTCCGTCCTCCAACAACACCCCCCACTTTCTCCAGAGGCCCAGCCGCTGGCCCGGGCATTGCTCCGCTCTTGTCCCTACGCACCCTCAGTGCTGTGGGCACAAAGCGGGTGACCTCCGCCTTTGGATTGATAATCTGAGGTTTGGCAGAGATTGTTGCCCCACCAGAGCCGGCACCCGCTGCCAGGCTGCCTCCAGCTGCTGCGACAGAGGTGATGTTGGCTCGCTTTTCGATGGTGGCTGCATGGTGGTGGCCAGGGGGGTTGCTACCAGGATTGGTGCCCGTGGGGGCGGCAGCTGTCCCTGGGGGAGGAGGCATCTGCATGACGCCCGGTCGCATTGGCATGGGCATGGTAGGGGGCGGCATGTTGCTCTGTGAACCATCCTGGTTGGATCCCGACCCTTTTTGCCGCTGGACAATGTTGGGTGGAGCACTGAGCACGTTGGAGTTGAGAGGTGGAGGAAAGAGGGAGAGTGGTGGGGCAAGTGGACGTGGGGGCCCTCCTGCTCTTGGGGGAGGAGGTGGGATACCTGTAAAAAGACAGGACACAGTAGAAGTATTTTGATGAGAAATGCATCCTTTTGCCACTCCATAGATTTGAAACCTTAAATATGCAGATATATATTTAATGATATATAGAAGTCTATTTTTATGGTCTTTTACTGATAAAGAAGTATGCCATATTTGCTTAGCGTGTATTCATGCACACACAGGAATATAAGCAGTTCAAACACACACAGTTAACATTTTGGTTAAATGTTCTATACCTATGTGCATGCACACATGCAGATGTGTGCATTCATAGACTGCTTGTACACGTATGCCTACCTGGTGGTGCCGGGGGTGGTAATCTGGGAGGGGGTCCTCGTGGTGGGGGGCCTGGTGGGAGGCCAGGAGGGGGCCCTGGGGGAGGGCCTGGGGGCCGACCTGGTGGAGGTCCAGGAGGCAGAAGACGAGGCATTGGACCCCTCATGCCTCCAGGCATACCAGGAGGCCTCAAGAATGGAGGAGCACCTTAAAGGAACAGAATATACCATCTAAGTGATGCATAGTGTACATATGGCTAATGAGCACAACCTAAAAATAACCAGGGATGTATTTTAGTCTCCAGTTCAGAGTTGGAACAATATTCCAGGATTACAGCTACTAAATGTGTTAACTAACCTGGTGGTGGACCAGGAGGCGGGCCAGAGGGTGGACCAGGAGGCCTCATTGGAGGAGCTGGGGGTGGACCAAGTGGTGGAGGCCCAGTCATTGGTGGACCTTGCAAGTGTGGAGGCCCTTGCTGTCCCACCGGCCCAGCAGGAGGGGGTAGACGCTGATTGGCCATTAGGTGGGACTGGTTGTCCCCTGGTGGTCCCCTGTCCTCGATGTCTGAGCTGTCTGATTCATCTGTGTATTCCTCTTCTACCTCTTCTTCTTCCTCCTCTTCAGGAACTGACTGACCTGAAGATCATAAAAAAACATGTACCATGTCATCAGAAACAGAAATGAAGGCGTGCCAGGTTAGTAAGTATGCAGCAAAGACACGAGTATACTACAGTACCTGCCATCCTTAACATCATTGCCTGAAGGGGGGTAATGGCCTTGGTCCTCTTCACCATCCTCTTTTTCTTCCTCTTTCCTTCACGGGGTGCCTCTGAAGGCATGTCGGCGAAACGTACACTGCGGCCTAAAACAGTTAGACATGAACATATTTGTCAAAGAAAATACATTAGTGCAAGAACACAAATGCAAACCTATAGAATTTGTCATTGTGCATTGCAGAGTGCCACCACATCTCCCAGAAAAAAAAACAGAAAATAGCACAATTGTCTGGAACAACCCAAATACACCTATAATATACCTAAACCCATAATATTTCTGTAAAAGAATCCACATGTACATAAACAAAATTATTGAACTGTTTTCAGAATATATTGTCAAAAATAGGCTGAGGCACTTCACACTCACTCACCAGCATGTCTTTCATTCCTGTCTCCATCGTCCTCTCTTTCTCTCTCATCATCCTGCCTGTCCACACTCGTCCTCAGGTCACCGTCTCCGGCTTCATCTCTCTCTTCTTCACTGTCCTCCTCAGAGTCGCTTTCATCGTCATCCACATCATCCCGATCTCTGTCACTATCACTACCACTGTCTCGTTCTCTTCCCAACTCCATGGCAGAGTCCTTCTCAAAACCAGGAATAGAAGGCTCTGTTCAAAGGGAAAAAAAGAGTCCGGACAAGGGGCAGAAAGGTGAGCAACAACGCAATTATGAAAGAAAAGTCTCATTTTTATTGAAAGGAAAATAAACATTCAGAAATGTTGTCATTAAGGGAACAGTTGGTGCGTTACCTATGTCTGTACCATAACCTCGTCGAGCGGGAATACCGTACAGTGCCAGGACCTGTGGAGGCGGGGGTCCAGGTGGGGGCCCAGGGGGCTTCCTCCCTGGAGGTAAACGTGGCACACCTGGCACTGTTGCCAAAACCGGTCCAGAGGATGACAACAGAGGTCCTTTACTGAGAGATTTGTGAGAACAGAATTACCTCAGTGGCACAGTGATACTCAGCAGCATGATATACTTAGTGGAGTTTATCTGCAGAAACCTTTAACACAGACAATACTGCCTACCCAAAAGAGGTGCTCTTCTTTAGTATGGAGGGAGGCTGAGCCCCTGGTAATGGGATGTCTTGGATGTGAATATTGGAGGGGGCGTGAGGCATATCTGGTAAAGGGATACTGTCTACCTCTACTGACTCTGCATTCTGAAAAAGAGGACATAACACAGATGACAGTAAATAGAAAGTCACCACAAGGGCAAATTATCTTGTATGTTATTAACATAAGTTTATATGAATACTAAACTTGAAAATCCTATGCATCTGAACAAATACATGCACACACAAACGAAACCCACAAACACACCTTGACTGAGTCAAAATAGAGAGCCAGCTGCCCTCGTTTGGTCTCATAGTCCAATTCCAGTTTGCGCAGCTCCTTGTAGGTGTCAGGGTTCTCTCTCTCGTACAGGCGGACAATGCGCTCAAATGTCTCACGTAGTTTCTTCCTCTTGTCCCTCAGCACTTTCTCATTCAGCAAGGGCTGTTGAACCGGGTTGAACTCTGTTAAAGAAACAGAAACGCTTTGAGGAAAAGCAGGAAATTATTTGCGAAATTTAGAAAATTCTGATTTTTTTGCTTTAGATATATGAGTGTTGGAATAGCTCAAGAGCCTTAAATCCTGAAAAAAAACATGGATACATGTACAGCTCCTGACCTGTTTTTAACGGGACAAAAACCAGCTCAACAGTAACATAAACATGCAGCCACCTCACCCATCTCATCCAGCTTCTCCATGTCTCTGATGATCTGTCTGGGGTCCTTCATCTTCAGCACCGCTGCTCTCACCATCATTCTCTGCTTCTTGTTCTAGCAAGAGAATTTAAAAATGAAACAAACTGTTACCAACACAATAACATTTCTGTTGTATTTAAGATGCATTCTGTATTAATGAGTACATTAAAAGTAAATCTCATACTATGAGACCATAAGTACCTTTTTTAATTCCCTCTTCCTGGCCTCCTTTCCTGCAAGGAAGGTTGAGAACAAGGAAAAAGTAGTTATCATTCTGACAACAATAGATTGCTGGTTCTTCAGGTGCTATCCTGCAGGTCGGTGCCAGAGGATCCAGCTCTTGGTTACGGTGGGTACTTACTGGCCTGGTCGGTGGGGTTCATAAACTTCCCACTCTTGGTGGAGGAGGTTGAACGTCGCCCCATTGTGTCGGTGCGTCTCCTTCACCCTGTAAAGTATTTAAATCAGCCATGATTACATGTGAAATGAAACTATGGCTGAAAAGTCATGCACAGTTTTACCATAGATGTGCAATTCACCATCAATTCAAGGGCGTCCCTGGTAGATTGAGGATCATCGGGAGAATGATCTGATTTCATTAACTGTACTAGTGAGAACTATAGTCGTTAACACTTGATACATATAGTTTAGATTTTGTTAGCACTGATAGTAAAACTGAAGCGAACAAAACGCTTATTTAGAAGAACAAACACTGCACACCTTATTGAGTGTGACGGTTAGCTTTTACTGCTAGCTAGCAAGTTAACAGAAAGTTGACAGTCAACGCATGACCAATGGACAGGTTAAGTCAATGAAGCATCTCTCTATGTCAGACACAGCATAACCAAACGCAACGGACGCATTAAGTAGCTAGTAAACATAATAAAGCCAGTAAAAGTCCATGTGATAGAGAAATTTCATGCATGCATGAAGTTAGCCGGTAACGTTAGCTTGCACTTGTAGCTAGGGCCCCGTTAGCATCGGCAGCAGCACAGGAGGCAAAACTTGACCTTACCTTTTATTCGAGGGAAACCTGGAGAGCACAGCGCCCTGCACACACACCCCTGGTGCCAAAAGTGAAGAAAAACGTCTCGTTTTAGGCTCTGAAACAGAACTCCAAAGCCTTCAGGACTGCACGCATTCAACCACTTCGTTAGCCGTCCGCCATGTTTACTGCCGCGAGCGAGAGCGGAAGAAGCTCATTTGACGTCATCAAAACAAGTTAGGAGCAATGATGTCAAAAGTTCTCACTGGCAAACACATTGGTATTGAATGAATGAGTTAAAGGTGGAGGTTTGGGCAGCACCTGTCTACAAGAATCTGCAACCTGCTAGCAGAGAAAGGAGGTGGAAGAGTCATGCCCCTTGAGGTATCAGCATTTTTCAAAGATGTAAAAGTCAAAATTCAAATGAACTATATCAACATTGAATATGTTCTGTGCTGTCACGTTTATTATTACAGGGAATTTTCAGTTTTAGTATTTGAACTGTTGACAGATCAAAATTATTTACAGAAACACAACACAAATATTAATAATGTAATATTTTAATGTATTTAATGTTTTGGCAGAGAGGAGATGAAGATTTGTGTATGTATATTGTGATTTTTTTGTGGCCACTGATGTTTCTTTGTAAGAAAATATTTGGCAGATCAGAACCTACATATAACCACAACATTGTGAGTCCTGAGTGTACTCTGTCAGACTGAGCTGTAGAATTAAACAGACTCATGGCTTTGGCAGGAAAGGATTTCCTGTCTCTGTCCTTGTGACAACTGAATCTAAACCCCAGAGACTGCAGCACAGTTGATTTGCAGACAGACTTTTTTGCTGCAATGTTTTTTTCCTTGATTTCAGACTGTCCATCAGTGTCCACCCACCCAGTTACAACCCCGATTCTAAAAAAAGTGGGGAGCTGTGTAAAACATCAATAAAACAGAATGTGATCATTTGCTAATCCTTTATGACATATAGTAAATTAAAAACAGTACAAAGACAATATATTTGAAATTTGACCTCATCAACGTCATTGATTTTGTATATATGTGCTTATTTTGAATTTGATTGTAGCAACACGTTTCAAACAAATTGGGACAGGAGCAACAAAAGGCTGGGAAATATTTCATTACATTAAAAACATTAAAAAATACCTCAATCCATTGAACAGCAGCACTTTGATCTTATTAAGTTACTTGTACAGTCAGCCAGTATAATCAGCCAGTATATAACCAGACAACAGAAGTTAAATTTTTTAGCTCCTAGTTTTTGTTGCACAGCTGTTGCATTGCATCACATTATAATGTCAGGCATTCATCATCAACCCTTGTTAGCTACTGTAACTCTGACAGTCTCTCTGTTCAGCACATACATGACATACAGAAAGTGATTTCATGGCATTATCTGACATCCTGCTCATGATGTCAGACTCCAATCCTGTTTACATACAGTTGATACAGACAGAACAAATTCACTCAGTTTGAAATTAATTTTCACTGAATGTGTTTTTTTTTTTCTGTGATCAAAATGGTCACGTCCTCATTTATTTCAGTCATGGGCTTCTCATGCAATGCAACAGACTACTCAGCTGCAAATGTGATCATTGCGTGTAGACTGAGAATATCTTCTTAAGTTGCACAGAACCTTTAATTTTTCCAAAGCATATATGGTTATGTAATAGCCCGATGATGTATATTCTCATGTGAAAATACAGTGAAGAAACAATCCAAGAGCTGCAGTTATTTATTAATGATCAGATCATTTGCATGCAGAGATTAATAAACACCATACAAAAATATAAATTGTACATATTTAGATTAATATTATGTATGAAATTTTAAAAAAAATTCTGCATATTTAAATAAATTTCTATGGAGTGGTATGTGATTCACAATCCTTCTAATAAGAGACTTTTCTCTCTCCACGTTCCCATCTGCTGTATTCTGTTCAGTTTCATTTACTCATAACGGATACAAAGCTTTATCCACACAGTCGTTAACTCAACTAGCACCACATGAAAGGATGAAACGAGTCAACAATACACAGATGTGTATTCTACATGGGTTTCCTTCAGGGTCATGATTATAATATATAATGGGTTCAAATTTTGATTCTTTTTAACAACAGCTCTTATTATAGTAAAAAGCATTCATGGCATTTAGATGCACTTATTCTTTATGAAAAAGCTTTAAAAATCAACAGTAATGTTTGACTGCTTATATGAAATTGTGTATATGCACAGTGTTAAGCCTATCTTTCTTTTCTAGACCAAAGCTGCAGAGATAATCCATATGAGACCTCATCCCTCCTCTCTGGCATACGCAGATCACTGCTGATCACGGTTTACACACACACACATGCTCACACAGGGAAAAGAAAAGAAAACTGAATGATACAGTGACATATAACACAGTAAGTTCAATTTTTCTAACAAAGATATTCACAAACATCAAGCAGCCCAGGATCTCAACTGAGACTGTCATCATGAGTCTTAAACAAGCCTGCATCTTTCTCAGAGGAGGAACCAGGAGACAAGTAAGTCAAAATGGTTTTATGGTTTTACAGCACACTTTATGGTTTTATGGTATTTTTGTTTTTACTTTAGTCTTAAGTTTCGTTTTCTAGTTTTTAGAGTTTTCTAAATTTCAAATGAATTGAGTATATGTGTGTTTTTCATTGGTGTACCTGGAATGCAAAACTTACTTTCATCTGTTGATCATTTATGAAACAAACATTGTTTTGTTATTATGGTCCTATTTATTATGTTTGTTATTAGGAGTTATTATAGGTTAATGGGAAAAGAAGCTTAGAGGACTAGTCCCATTGTGGAGCAGAGGTGAGAGGGCAAAGTTTTCAGGCAGTGTATTAGGCAGATTCATTGGCATTCAGTCAGTTTCTGTGCTTTGTCCCCTATTTCCTTAATATTTTATATATAAATAACATAAATAATACAAAATACATTTACACAAGATAAATAACATAAATAATAGAAAATACATTTACACAAGTTGCATTCTGCACTCATCACTTATGTTCCTATTTTGACCAGAAATTGATCTTGTAATTCCACAATAAATGATCTGGGATCAATCAGATAAGACACTGTAAGATTTTTTTTTTTTTTTTTTGTGCAAGGATTCCATAGATGGCAAATTTCAGATCTATACATTTATGTGGAGGATGATTTATATATATGATGAAATGTATAGTAGTCCAGAATGTTTCCTGTGAACAGTGTAGCTACAAATATATTCAAAGGAAAATGTAAACCCACTCAGATATTCAGAATGGTTCTTTTTATCATTTTAATTCTTTTACAAATGTATTAGAAATGTAAGTTCAAACCAATACACATCAGAAGCAAGTAGAAGTGTGTAAGTGAGTTTTTGTCACTTATTATGTAGTGAAGTATAAATCGTAAGTGCACATGAGTTACAGTGAACATAAATGTCAGAAAACATAATGTGGATGGTTTTGGTACATATTGGGGTTTTTTTGCATGTTGGTGGAAGAACGTGACGTATTTCACAAAGGTACAATTAAGTGCATTGCTCTAGAATCTAGCTCTGACATCTGCAATGCAATATTACATAAATGTGCACTTTGAGTGTGTGATTCAATAAAACTGGTAGACAGACATGCTGCCTTTTGTCATTTGCCATGTTGGGTGTCAGTTATTCCCCCGTTTATACCCTAATTTCCTTTCTTAAAAATATTGTATTTTTTAATCAATTAAATGCAATGCAAATATATGTGCACACATACATGTAAAAATCTCACTGACTTAGGGCACTGTTCTTTCAACAAGTGTGTTTGGCATTTGCTTATTCTAGATAGATTTAATTTTTCATCTGCAATGTATATTTACACATAATCATTTACAGTATTTATGGATTTTATGAAGCTTATAGGAGATCACTGCCTTACAGAAGGGCAAAGTGTAGATGACTAAGAATATAACAATTATTGAATATTTTGTGTCACTGTATATGAAATATACTAACATTTGTATCCATGCTGTTGTTTTGCAGACAAGAGCTCTTACACACGATGAGATTGAAGGTAACTTGTTAGAGTGCTGCATAATATATATTTAAATTTTAGTCACATGCATTCTCAATTTATTGTCTGTATGTTCTCTAGAGCTGCGAGAAGCTTTTGTAGAGTTCGATAAAGACAAGGATGGTTTCATAACCTGTAAAGACTTGGGGAACCTGATGAGGACCATGGGTTACATGCCAACTGAAATGGAGCTCATAGAACTGAGCCAGAACATCAACATGAATCGTGAGTAATGTCCAAACAAAAGGCAAATATGACAGAACTGTTTTTGGTTTAGGTTTTTGTAAGTCATTCATTACTTCTTCTATTTTAGCATAGAAAATATTTGCATTTCTATCTCAAAAGTAAAAGTATTAGTAGGAAGCAATAATTTCAAACAAGAAAGATAAATGTCCAGAGAAAGTGACATAAGTACGCTTGCATGTACAGTATGATCTTAGTTTTCCACTGACTGACTGTAATGAAACAGAGAATCACAAATAGCCAAAGATACCAAATCCCCCTGACAGCAAGCTAAAGCCTAGACATGTAATTTTTTTAGGATTGCACTGCGGTGTCATAGCACTCAAAGCGCTTAAGCTGTGACCCTTTTATAGTTTTATCATTTGTCTTATCACAGTGGGGGGGCGGGTGGACTTTGAAGATTTCGTGGAACTAATGACCCCCAAGCTTCTGGCTGAAACTGCAGGGATGATTGGGTTGAAGGAACTTAAAGATGCTTTTAGAGAGGTGAGCTCAACATACCTATTCTCTCTTTTTGGTCTTTGGTAGCTCATGGTGGATATTAAATGTAAAAGCTGAAATCTTGCAAAACCCATTCATGCAATATGAATCCAAAATGCCCTAAAGCTTTGCAATGTTTTTGAGTTTTTCCCCCTCCCCTACAGTTTGATATAGATGGGGATGGTGCCATCACATCTGATGAGCTGAGACATGCCATGATAAAGTTATTAGGAGAACAAACCAGCAAAAATGAAATTGATGCGGTGGTCAAAGAAGCTGACAACAATGGAGATGGAACAGTTGACTTCGAGGGTGAGATACAAGGAAATACCAGTGCACATGCACGCACGCACACACACACACACACACACACTTTTAACTTCTGCTGTCTGAATTTTGAGTGCGTTAAGTTGCTCTGCAAGACACAGAAGTTGAAGTAACGTAATCTTTGGTTAATATAAATGGTTACAATTTTAAAGTGCTGTCAGATAAATTTATTAAAAGACATCTGAAAGGAAATAACAGGACTCTGGTATTGTAACTGACTCTACTTTCAAAAGATAGTTTGTTTAGTCAAAACTTAATTTGATTGTTGTTCAAGTATAAAGTAATCCCATTATTTTTCTATCCAAGATTTTGCATTTTCTTAGGTAGTTCCTATACGTATTATTTACATTCAGTGCCAAAGCAGAAAGTATATGCAGAGTGGAGTTCTAGCTCTAACTGTTCTCTGTTTGCTAGAAACCTAAAAGATTCAGCTAATCAATATCTTGTCCATTCTCTTTACAGAGTTTGTGAAAATGATGTCGCAGAAATGAGGAAACAGAATGAATGGATGACTGTGAATGGAGAGGATGCATTTTTTATTGAAGAATACGCTGATATATATATATATACTTCTTATGAATGATAATGATTTTACCTTATTTTCCTGTTATTTGAGTTGCATCGGCCTCATACACGATCACGTGGAGCTCATTCATTTCAATGTTAAAATTTGAATGGTAGACAGTCACATGATTACGCTTTCGGAGTTCAGTTCAGCAAATTTGAAAACTTTGTTGTCATCTAGTTTGTTCTGAATCCCCCAAACCTGTCCCACCGAGCAGTGGGTGCATGTATCATTTGTAGCTGTTCAAAATGGAAGAACTGATAAATATGTGAACCAAAGGTGTCTGCTATGTCTAGCTAAGCAGAGGTTAAAGTACAGAGAGCTCCACCAAAAAAATGTGGGTGTGCTGCACTCTGGAAAATGGATTAAAAATGTCTTTTACAATCTTATTCAAAGATGACCCAAGTGAAATTAGTTGGGGCATTTATATGCTGAACATTGCATAAAATTACATGTTTGAAGTTGTGTGTGTATGTGTGTCTGGATGTTGCCGTCTTCTTTCCCTCAATAAGTACAAGTAGGTGAACTGGTCATGCTTATTATAACTAAATAGTTTTTTGACCCAGAATGATGAACTGAATTTGTTTAAAGAATCCACACTAACACCTGGATGATCACTGGCTTTGCACGGATAGTGTAGTTAACTGTCACATTGATGTAATGCACAGAAATAAACTGGGTAAACTACATGACCCTCTCTACATCTGCTCCCTATGTCAACTCAACATTATCTCAATCGTGCTGGGATCTGGGAACTGGAATGACCCTTATATGGATGTAAAATTATATGAGAGGGGAAAGACTCCCATGTTTACGACTCGCAAGTGTTCACAACAACTCAAGATGGCTGTATGATTTTATAGTTGATCATGTAAGGGTTTCAAAATATTGTGGTGTGACAACATTGCACTATATCCTATATTCATTAAACATTGGTTTACTTATATTAAAGAGTGGAGTTTAAGGTGTCCATGTTTTCTTGGTTTTCAGGCTCTTCCATATTACTAAGTCAGGTAAATTGGAGCTTCCCTTCATAATTACACCCAGCATGTTGATGCGAACACTATGTTCAAGTGGAAAACTCCTAAATGCAATAACTCCAATGTTACGTAAACTTAGCCTTGTGCTGCGTTCACATGGATTCAGGCAGACAGCAGACAACAGATGGACCCTCTGGACGGCACGGGAAAATCAAACAGTCCGACAGAATGGCACAGCATTTTTTTTTGTCTGTATTATTTTGTGTAACCAGTCTCGTAATGCATGTAGCTATAAAATGCTGCTCACATCGTGCACATCACCCATGTTTTCTCCTGGTTTGAGGGAGCTACGTGACATCTGAGTGTAAATTCCATTCCATTGAACTTCGCAGTCTATTGTCATCGTGCTGTCATTATCTGCCGGCCTCACCTACTTTTACCATCCTGCTCTCATCCACTAAAATGATCTCCAGTTTGCCATCTACCATATTCCTGAATCCATGAGAATGCAGCATTAGCCCATCCACTCTTATGGCAAAAAATAAATATGGAAGATGAGCCCATAGTGTTTCATGATACTTTGTGGAGAATGATTAGAAATGTGAGTGGCCTGTGGAGATATGTGCATGCTTCTTCCAAAGGTTGTGTGTGGGGCTAATGACAACAGCTTTCCCATAAGTAATGGTTGACTCTGCCACAGACCCT
The DNA here is from genome assembly GCA_025331565.1 of Holacanthus passer. Lineage (NCBI taxonomy): Eukaryota > Metazoa > Chordata > Actinopteri > Pomacanthidae > Holacanthus > Holacanthus passer. Next base: position 808,662 of record JAFREQ010000043.1, read on the forward strand.
TTAATGTGACTGCAGCCTTGACCCTGGCAAAAAAAAACCCCATCTGTCCCCCCAGTGACACCTGGAGAACACGATCTTCAGCAGGGCCGAGTGTCCTCTACTGCCACCTCATCACCTCCCATGCCTCTGTCTCAACAGGGCTCAAGCTTCTTCACCAATAGTGTTCACAAATGTGTTTTCTGGAAGTTACAACTTATATCTCAAAGATTGCAAATTTTAGAAAATAAAATTGCAAGGTATTTCTCAGTTGTTATTTGTCCTTTTTTTTTCTTTGCAAATTACATGTAATGCCTGATCCTTATTACAGCGGGAGGGGGTGACACACAGGTCTGATAACAAATTGTTCCAATAATAATAATAACAGATTTGTTCATTTGCATCTTTCGCTGAAAATTATCTCTCTAAGGTCACTAATGCTGTTGCGTAACAAAAGGCCGACATGTGTGACAATGTTTTTGTCGTTCAAATAAATGTGCTTGTCACAGTCTTTTGTCAGGAAAAACACTGATGTGTGCTACAGAATCAGTGTAATGGCATGTATATATATATTGCTGGGAAACAAACACATATTGCTCATTGTGGTGATCAACATTAGTGCAAGATATAAAACAACATCACGCTCAGGATTTGAAAATTCAATTCCTGCTTTTAAAATATTTCAGTGATGCAGCAAAGTACATAACCTTGAATTTTTACGATGTGGTAGACAGTTGAGCAAATTTAAGATAGTAGTTTTTTTCCCCAACACTGCCATCCCTTAATGTTGACCTATGACAGCCATACTCAATATTTGAGATGTTTTATTATTTGCCTGTGAATTTGACAATGCCGGTAAGCTTCCCATCCAATCCCACACAGCTCATAGACTAAATGTCAAGTGTTGAGCAGAATCATACATCATGAAACAACATACATACAACTCCATATAAACAATCTCAGGAATAATCCTTCTCTCTGGGGTGGATTAGTTCAGTTCTCTGTAATCCTCATCATGGTACCCTTAGATGAACAGATGGCAGATAAGACAAAATCACCACTCTAATTCTCATCTAGTGGCTGAAAAAAGTAACCAAAAAAAAGCATAACAGAGCTTAATGAACCAAAATGTGTTTTCCAAATGTTTTAGTGTGTTTAACCAAAAAGACGTATTCAAATGTATGATATTTTAGAGGTTATTGTCTTTTCCCATACAATAATACTGGCGATTCTAGAGTTCTGTAGAGAATAAGCACATTTCCATTTTATTAATTTTTTTGAACAAATCAAATAATCAACACTTCATTTTTCTATAATAAAGATAAAATACATGAACACTAATTGTTAGACTAAATGTGTTCCCCCATATATTTTGAGAGCCCTACAAAACCATCGGCTCCATGCATATCACCAACAGTGTACACACACAGGTATTACCCCTATACAGTGAGTCACTATGATTTATTTGTTATTTATTTGCAATTTGTTATTTTGCAAGAAAGACTGATTTGACAAAAAAACCCTGATGTGTACAATATGTAAACCACTAATTATATTAATAAACAAAGGAAAAATAGATTTATACATAGAAACATACAGGCATACATGGGGGATAGTAATACAAAGAATAACCACAGTATGCAAAAGTTCATATAAGGTTGGCATTCATTTTGAAAAACAAAAATAAATAGAAATTTACATTTTATATGCTTTTCATGTTTTCACAGTTTTTTGGTTGAACCATTTTTAATCTACCTAAATTCCAACATAAAGTATCGCAGGCAGACTTGAATGGAATTTCCATCCTGAAGGCATATGAGTACATGCAACAGCATCTCAAAACAAAGTCCAGTAATCAGGACAGATAGGTTTCACATGCAAGTCGCATTCACTAGTACAGTATATGATGTTGAGAGAAGATTTACAATAGTTAACACCAGATCTGCTCTTCTTAGTTTAGCTCTCATTGTGCTTTCAAGTGATGTCAGTTCGTACTTTGCAGCCAAATTGTCTAGCGCGCAGCGTTGTCTAACATCATCCATAATAACGCGTTCATGTGGCACTTCCCGGTGTAGACCATAAATCAAACACCACTTGAAAGTGTGGTTAATGGCTTGTGTAATTCTTAGGGCAGATTCACACAGTGATTCATTGACTGGAATGGGATGCGTGACCCACAAACAAGCAGGGCTTAAGGTAAGGCATCCCTGCATGTTAGTGTGGTGCAGGGGCGAATTCAGAGGTCGGGACTGAACATGAAGTCCAAAGCTTGTCTCTCAGCTGCAGCTACATTTGGATGCCAGAGGTCCACACTCAGAATGACTCGGGGTCCAGCATCTGGAGGACCTTTAAAAAATAGAAACACATTTTCACATAGGTTGAAATGTGACAGCCATTTAGTTTAGCTGGGAACAACTAATGAAGTGGAGCACACACTTGTAAAAGTAAAGAGAAAATTATGCAAAGCATCGCATTTTTCTTTTTTTGTGCATGGGTTTAATAATAACAACATAATTAGGAGAAAAATTTGAGTAAAATAACCATTTGCTTCCATCACAATTGTATGTCACCATTTGTCTTAATGAAATTCATTTTTTAAATTGAATAAATGTCATAATTTCACACACACACACACACACAGAAATACTACACATGTTCACTAATAACATTTGCTTTTCAAAGTGCACCAACCCTTGTGGGAGACGGTGTGAAGGAATGAGTCGTCGACCAGGAGGCAGTGTCCCTCTGACCAGCACTGGGGCTCCCCTCCCACCACCAACTCGCACGAGGGTGGAGTCTGCAGACCTACAAAAGCGATGTGGTGTTTTTAAACTTTGGAGAGACAATATTGTGGTTTCCCTCAACTAAGAAGGCACTTCATCCCTGTCTGTGTTTAAAAGGGAGAGGATTATAGGCAGACGGATCACCACACAAAATGGGCTAAGGGGAAATGAGCCTCAGCCATGACCTATAAAGTATGCCATTATGCAATGGTTTAGTGTTTTATCAGGTCATTTTCGTCTGGCAGCAATATATTAGTGGCACTTTTTCTGAATTTGATGCAGCAACAGGAGCAACAAAAGACTGTGAAAGTTGTGGACTGATCCAAAAACACCTGTTTGGATCATTCCACAGGTAAACAGGTTCATTGGTAACAGGTGATAGTATCATGATTGGGTATGAAAGGTTCATCCTGGAAAGACTCAGTCGTTCACAAGCAAGGATGGAGAGAGGTTCAACACTTTGTTAAACACATGATCGTAGAAAGGAGATTACTACATGGGCACAGTTCATTAGCAATTCATTGCATTCAGTTTTTATTCACGTTTTACACAGCGTCCCAACTTTGGAATTGGGGTTGTACTTTGTTCATTTGTTTAAAATGTTTTGTTACAAAGTGCCTGGCACACACCATCCTATTCTGGGAGGTTTTGGCATACGAATGAACAAAGTGTCTATAAGTTCGAATCTATGAGTTACTACCAAGTAAGAACAGAGTTTTTGTTTATTATGATAATATTCTAGTTCATATTATAAAGTTTCTATTATGTGAGAGTACACTGCAACAAATATACTGTGTGAATCAAAAGCATGATTCAATAGATTATCATTGGGAAAAGTCAGTCAGGTCTTTCAGATTTGACAAACCACAATGAATGTAATTCTTTTAGATGAATGTAATCCTTTTTCCTCACCAAGATGACAACGTAGGCGTGTATTGGTGGGTCCATACGAGCTCCCCAACGTAGCTCCGGGTCCCAATAGCCAAAATCCAGCAGATCCCAATGAATTGCTGCTTATAAAGGTGCGTAGAGAGAGAAGCGTCCGGTAGCTGCAGGGACAGGAGCGACAGTTTCCTGCCACACAGACACCTGCGCTGTACAGAGGAAACACCGCCTGGCCCTAAAAGAGACAATAACATACTTCAGAATCACTTTATCCTCTTTTAATATAAGAGCTTATAGGTGGATTTTAATGGTTGTATTGTGTCAGTTTCTTTCACACACTCCTTTGCACAACCAATGTTTTTATCTTTTTATACAAAGCGTGGAAGTGTTTCCAGCTCTGCCTTCTCATAGTCGGCCCGAAAGATTTCATCGTGTACCTTCGGCCCCAGACAGGTCCAGCCTAACTTTGGGTCGATGCCCCGCTGGTAAACAGCCTTGAATTCAGCCAAGATCACAGAGTAGTTGGCTTCCAAGACCTCGATGTCATGTCGGTGAGCGTCACGGGGGAAGAAGGGAACGCTTGGGACATCTGGCAGGAAGAAGAGATGAGGCTTCTGTATGGCAGAGTGATCATTCAGTCTGACCTATAGTGAGAACATGGAGAACTCATTAATTCAATCTTGATCATATTTCCTTCCTCCATTGTTCCGAGGAACTGCTTCCTTGATTTAGCAATCTTTGGAGCAAATGAGGTGTTGACTACTTATACACGAGATTATGCAGTTATGCTAACAATCTGACCACAATGAAATTCAACATAATGCATGACACATGTACACAAGATTTACTGAGTGAGCATCAGCTTGCGTGGAACAAACTCGTACCTGCTCACGGAGGCCCTTGTGAATACGGCCCATGCCCACCCAACTGTAGCGCTTGGCATACTCTTGCAACGCTGCGTACAGTTTCTTGGCTTCTGCAGATGCCTGGGCTGGGAACAAGGCATGACTCAGCACCGGGGTGAGGTAGCCCTGCCCCTGCTCCTCGTCCTCCTCGGTTTCCATGGAAATAAAGGGAGTAATTTGATCACTCCTCGACAGCTTGGAGCGCGCGCTACACTTTGTTCCAGCACAGCTACCGCCACGGGACATCATGGACCGCCTCGAGCCCGACTTGAGCTTCCCGGCGTGAGCGTGGCCCGGGATCGGCAGGTCGGACCCCATCCGATAACAGTGCCACAGGAAGAGCAGCAGCAGAGTCCACAGAAGGCCGCTCAGCGAATGGACGCCCAGCTCAACGTATGGAGGCAGGGGCAGCGTGTTCATTGACCAGTGCATCCTTCACGTTTGTGAGACACTAAAGTACTGCAAAAGAAAGAAAGGAAAAACAGAGTGAGAGATTAAGGTATTTTTTCCAGTAAAATGATATTTTTACTGGCCTAGAACTAATTCTATAGGTGACTCCAGACTTTCTACACCACAAAATATTAGCCTTGATGGCGATGTTTCTAATTGATGGGATTTTTTTCTTACACAGTCTTTTCCACTGTCCAAATACAATTTTAGCTTGTAATATTGTTACACATCGTGATAAGGAAAGGAGAGGCTCCGTTTGCCGTCAAGCACATCCTCAAGGGGATGATGGGCCGTCCTGGTTTCAAACAGCCTGCTCATTCATTTCTTTTCTTTTCTTTAATCCCCTCCAGGGGTCACAGGGAGCTGATGCGTATGCCAGAAGAAATCAGTGGACCATTTAGGACAGGTTGCTGCTCCATCACAGACCCACTAACCCTTTGGTTTAGCGTGAGACTGACTTCGTGGTGTTATGTAAGTCCTCATCTCGCTCCCGGAGCAAGAGATCCAACTAGCTGTGGATGTAGCTAAAGATTTCACCGCAGGCAGTATTCTTATACCAAGGCTTTCCATCTTCACTGTTACCTCGGCTGCTAATTCAGAGAATGTTTGTGTCTTCTTTTTCATGCATTTAATTCAGTGAGTTTTCTTTGCCACATCAAGGTCTACAAAGTAAACAGGCTAGAGTTAACCACTCATGAATTGATGCTTATCTACTTTTAAAACATCCTAATAGTTTTCTTTATCAGCCTCAACTTTTATTTAATTATGATTTTTGTGTTATAAACAAAGTCATTGACTATATCTTTCCTATTAGTTGAAAAATGCATCTCCATTCACTTACTCTCAGCTGCTGTTGCTGACTTCAATAACATTTGTCACTTACAGTGTTGACTTTTGGGGGAATTCATGTAATTTAACATTATGATAGATAGATGAAATATTAACATTACATGGTGATAAACAATGCAATTGTGTATCTCTACAAATGTAAGTTATACTAAAAATTGTACCCATAACACTTATTCATCCATGTCAAGGTGGCACAGACCACTTTGAAAATGTTGCCTTTGGGTTGCATATAAATCAGATTTCTGTCACAACTGTGATTTTATGAACAGCAATAAACAGAGATAACAGAGCAGGCTAAGTTCTGTCCTGTGAGCATTTGGTCTGGAAAATTGATTTACACCCGACTAGATCAAAGATGCTGTGTGTGTGTCTTTGTGTATGTGTGTATTTGGTTTTATATCCTTTAACTTGACTACACACCAACCCATGAGGACCTCCTGTCACCGTGGGGACAATTTGAGGTCCCCATGGGTTCTTGGTTTTAGGGTTAGGGTTACAGTTAGATTAAGGTTAGGGTTAGGGTAAGGGGCTGGGGAATGCATTACGTCAATGGAGTGTCCCCATGGGGATAGTGAAACAAGCCTGTGTGTGTGTGCGTGCATGCTTGGGAATTATACAGTCAGACAGACAGAGTTTTTTTTTTTTACTCTTAACCACAAGCAGAACACATGAGTGCGTGCACGTCTGTCCTCGCGCGTGCATGCACGTGCGCGCGCATGTGCGGGTGCCTTTTGAGGTGGGAGGGCTCTTTCCTAATAGGCTTGTTCCGACGGATTCGTTTCGTAGTTGCATCAATTACATGCTAAGTGATGATACTGCCCCCGTGGAAACCCCTCTGAGGCTACAGCCTGGTTCCGCATCATAAAGGTGTCCCACACACTGTTCACTCGGGTGCTTCCTTCTTGCACTCGCATTCGACATTCATCTTGTTTTCTCTCTGCACCAGCCCCCGCAGCTCAGCTCAGCTCATGTTCAATGCCCGCATTCCAATGTTAGCGCAAACATCCACCCATTCCGGGAAGCCGCGGCGCAGACACGTTCTCCATGCACACCGCGCGCCACATGCAGGCCTCCGAATGAGCACGCATGCAGAAGCCGTGCCGCATCACCTTCTCACACCTCCGTCTGATTACCTTGATGGAGCGCGAGCAGCGACGTTCGGGACACACTTCAGCACCGGGCTGGTGGACAGCTCCTCCAGCGCCCACACACCGAATGTGGGAGATCTGCCGCGCGCCGCCGCCGCCGCAGTTACCGCGTGCGGCCGCTAGGGCGCACCTGGAGCTTCCACACAAATGCCCTCACATCATAGCCGAATGCGTCAACCGCGCGGTGACCAGCTAGGGGCATCTCACCAGCGCCAACCCCGCCGTGTTCCCGGGGCCTAAAGCAACAGGATAGAGTCCGACGCAGAGGAGAAGCACGGGAGGCAGCCTGGGAGGTAAAGGTAAGAGACAGGCAGGCGAGCTTTCAGTGAGGCCGAGATGGTTGTGGAGATGACTGATGCCAAAAAAAAAAAAAAAAAAAAATCCGTCCTCCGCACAAAGAGGGCCGGAGGATGCTGCCTCGTATAGCCCCCATCAGTTTTTGTCACACAGCAGGCTGCTAATCTCACCGAGGAAACGCCTCGAATGACAGCACATCCCCCACGAGCAGGTCGATGGTGGAATAAGAGTGTACCTGCGGCGAGGACGGGCTCGGTTGCTCGGTTTTGGAATAGCGCATTTTCGGGCATGTTGTTGCAGATTTGGGTGAGAAGATGCAGAGGGGGGGAAGCCTGAATATTTCACCTTACACCGTGTGAGACGTGCACCTGTTCCCTTTTTCCTGCACCTGTAAAAAAATAACTTTGATTGCACTGTCATTTCCGCCTGTGTGTAGTATAAACTGAATGGATGTATCTCAGATCGGAGCAGCTGAGCTTTGACAGTATCAAAACGCAATGATCCTCTAATCCGAGTCATTGTGGCCTGTGCGATGTAAACACACGCTCGGCGGCTGAATTACGATAGAATTTTAAATTATATGACCAAATGCTTTGCTGCTCGTGATCCCTCCAGCCAGCGTGGGTCATTTCTGTGCAACCTGCAGTAATTACAGGCTACTAATGAGCAATCACATTACAGCAGAAGATACAGTGATGGTTCTATTTACATGATCACATCATGGTTTGCTAATCAATCTTGTCACTTTAACCTTCTCAGGTCATTCAGCTTCATCCAAAGCCATGGGGTTCGCACGCCTTGCTGTGATGCTGTCTGTCATCATGATCCACCTAGTTTCAGGTAACTGTGTTTGTGTGTGTGTGTCTGTGTGTGTGTGTGTCTCCTCTTGCTTGCCATGTCCTGCTAACTTGGTTTGTTTTCATTTTGTCTTTTTCAAATGCCAAAACAATAATTAGTTTCCCGGCTCTTTCAGGCATGAGCTTCATGACTCCTGAGCCTGACACACCACCAACATCAACCCCAGACTCTTACCCTCTGGGCGATCTGATCCACGCTGCCCTGCAGAGCAAGGAATACTTAGGAGAGGATTCTGCAGGCACAGGTACCCTAACACAGGCCTTTATGGCTGAGGTAATGCGGCCACAGTACAATGTGGGTGATTGCTTATTGGAAATGACACGCATTAAATTGCAACCTTTGGACTCTGCAGGCACTACAACCAACCCGACGCAGGCCGTGCCTGGGCTCGGGCAGACCGAGTCAACAGCGACAGTCATATCGCCGGGGCTGCTCACCACAGCTTTAAGTTCCTCTTCTGCTGCCAGCCAGACAGGATCAAGGAGCACCATGTCCTCGCTGCCCATAGAGGAGGAGACAACCACCACTCTGATCACCACAACCACTATAACCACAATGCATATGCCAGGTACTTGCATGCCACCACCTGGCCTCCCCTGAGTCATGGTTGTTTATTGATGCAAGTTATGTTTCTGAAAGCAATGTGATAAACGCTTGAACAAATCATTCAGACTTTCATCATTGGCGTTAGAGGTGCTTAGTTTTCAGTGGCGCGGGCAGTGACGTCAGATCCCTACTGAATGACTTTGGTCCCCATCGCAACACAGTAATTTCTCTTCTCTGCCCTCCTTTGAAGACAGAGCAACAAAGAGATCTTGACTGACAAGGTAACGTGAAACATGTTGTCATAAAGTATTCATGACGTGGTTACTGAACAATGTGAGTTACTTGTAAAAAAAAAAAAAAGAAAAAGAAAAAAAGAAGATGTTCACGTACTTCACATTTTTTAGAAAATTCAAACACTGTTACATAAAAAGTATTATTAATTGAATGCTATTTTTTAAGCAAGCTATGGAGTCAATATAGCTACATGCTATATATATATATATATATATGCAGCCATTTACCTGCTAATAATGTGAAACGACATATTCAGTATCCACAACTGATTTTAGATATTTCGCTCACTGCTAATATTGGACGTTAATATTTGGTAACAATATGAGAACAGTCTAAAGTGCAGACATTTTTGTCCATACCTCTGGTCTTATTTCTGCAAGAATAATGTGCTTCTTGTATTTCTACATTTCAGGATTCATGCTTTAAACTTTTGGAGGAACAATGCAGCAAGTGTATACACTGAAGATTGGTGTAACAGTCTGAACTACTGTAACAAGACCGCTGCCAGACGTATCAGTAATATGTCTAACATGGACATCTTTGACTTAGATGATGGTTCAGATAGCTGGCACCAAAAAGAGAAACAGATAGGTTGTACCCAGAAAACACAGGATAGGGCAGTGAAGTGAGTGCAACTGAACCATGAACACATAAACTTTTTTCCCCATAGCTCTCTCTCTGAAATGTATTAATAGTCCAAGTAAAACTCCTTATTTATTACCTTTAATGACCAGTCACAAAGGCTAACGTGTGGAGATAAAGAGAGGCAGATGACTCATAACAAGATTTGAAACATACCAGAGGGGCATGGACTCATATCTGGAAGTTTGTAAATGCTAGTGCACAGTTAGTGTCCTCTTTTTTTCACATTGTCATATGAAAAAGTTCTCTAACCAGAAGAATCCTGACAATAAAGTCTAAATATCCTTTATGGTCTTTTAGTTGTTATTACAACAAATAAATTAAAATCAGTCAGTGTGCATTAAAACAACTTATTAACTGAATAAAGAGCACCATAAATACTAATGTCACCACTGTTATTGATTTAATATCATAAGAAGAGAGGTATTACTTTGACAAATCAGTCAGTCAACATTGTCATCATGACCAGAATACTAATAGGGAGCGGTGAAGAACACAAAAGCATCCAGTATGAGTGACTGTCAGAAATGGACTTAAGTGAGACAACATTACAGCGTTTCCTTTGGCCGAGTTGTGTGTGCAGCTCTCACTGCAGGTGGATGAGAGCTGCTCCTCATTCTGGTCATGAAATGAAAAGAAACTATTACAGCGGCGGCTACAAACGAGGGTTGAGGAAATGTGATTGAGTAGAAAGGAGGTGGGTCAGCTGATTTACACCAGATGTGGGGAGAGAAATGTCATGAGATGAATGATCAATGAGGTGTGTGTGTGGATAGATGTGTGGATGTGTGTGTTTGTCAGCTGCTTTCTCTTGGGTTTCATTGTTTTTATCGTTTTTGCTGGGAATTGTCATTGCAACCTCCTGTAAAACACTCTCAAGTAACAAGGAAATGTCTCAAACATGTTCACCAGACATGGCAACATAATAAGGAATGATTTGACATTTTCAGAAATAGGCTTATTTTCAGAAATAGGCTTATTCGCTTTCCTGGAGTGTCATGAGAAGATTGATACTACTCTCTTGTCTGTATGGTAAATAGTTACAGCTGGCAGCCAGTTAACTTAGCAAAAAGTACAGAAATGAGAGCAGCGTCAGTCTTTTCATCTAACTCTCAGCAAGGAAGCGAATCACCTTATTTCCTTAAATGTCAAACTATTTAACTTTTTTTGAAAAGAACTCTAAAATGCTCATCATGTGTTGCGGACACAACTTATACACTATCTGCCATGAAAGAGTTATCATCAGTCTTTAACAATTGTAGAGAGGTGTTGCAGCTAAGTGGCCAGATTTTTTAATTTACTTCTACCTGTCTGCATGCTCAATTAACACATTTCTTTATGGCACTTTCTAAAAGTCAAAAGCGTTGGGTTGCTCTCCCCTTATTGATGCTTCTAACTGTCAATTTTTGTTGCTGTTCATTGTTAGCCAAATGGACTGTAAAGCCCTTTCCTCTCCAGATGCCAAGTGTTGTATTACAAGTGGTGGTCAATAATTTGATTCTGCGGAAGCATAGCAGCAGTTTCAGTCAGTCATGCGGTCAATAAAATAATTTAATGCGGGGCAATCCAACACATCCCAAGGCAGTGCTTCTATTTAGCCAGCACACAGTGGTAGAAAATACTTTTAATTTTCATCCAATTGAATTGGTGTCCTGTTACTGATGATTGCGTACTGCCACTTGTGCGGTGATGATGTGCCAGTTTGTTATTATCAGGCTAAATGTGATGCTCCCTTGTCTGAGATGAATAATGTGATTATACTTCCTGTAGTTGGTATTTGGGATAATTAATATACTACAGATAACCCCTGTGCTAATAATATGTGGATATTTTGGACAGTGGATATTTTCTTACCAAATCAATTTTCAAATTAGCTGAGCTACTCCACAATGTTTCCATGATATAGAGGAGGTAGTAGATTTGCCCCTAACTGATCACTGGCCTAGACTTCTGCTCGCCAACATCTGGTATCAGAGACTCTCCTCCGATTAAGCGACAATACCAAAATGGAGGGAGCATGCAGGATCAGTCTAAGATGGGTGTGGTCAAGTCGACTCACTGGAAGCATTTTGCATCAAAATGGCCCCAGGATTCATTTTTGCTGTTCTTCTATACAGAGAAATGTATCAGTGCATCATTAGAATTGGCCTTGTTGCTCATTCATCTTAAAAGCAGTCAACCCAACAAATGCAGTTTATATTACTGGCACATTTTTAATGCCATTGAAGCACCAAACCAAACAGCAGTAAAGGATGCTATTACCATTTCTTCCACCTTATATGAAACTACACACATACTTAACAACTTTCAGCTTATGCTTACCCACAACAATTTGCACAGGCAGATGAGATTTTCCTGGAGTTCAGTGATGTTTCCCTTGATCCCTTCGATATTTTGATGATTTGCACAGTAGGGGGGTTCGTCACTGCCTATCCAGCAGCGCACAGCTATTTTGGTGTCAAGAATGACGATGATTTGCATCTTTCACCGCTGACCTACTTGAAAGAGATGAGCGGCACAGGACAAGTTTGTGTTTTTGTGCTTCGATGTATATTATTATTGTCTGTCCTTGTACATTAATCAACCAGTAAATGAACGAATATGCACAACTGCACTCCAATTTCAATTTGATTATAGTAATAATGGCAGCCAAGCAGAGTCTGACCTGCATGGTTATAATTCTTGTCAATGTCGTCCAGACACAATTGCTTGCAAGATCAAGGCCTTCTTCTCAGTTTACTAAATCACCACAGCGTAGTGCTACATTAGTAGCAGGAGAAATATGTGTGGCCCATCTGCACCCTTCTAATTCCTGGTAGCCATTTAATTCCTACACAACCAACCAGTACAGCCAGTAACAGTACCATTTTGCTGATCAGCAGGAATTTTTTGTAACTTCCTGGTTTATGCAGTGTAGATCATTAGGAGGGTAAGAGGCATCTCCAGCAGCGACCACTTGCACCAACCCTCCCTTAAAAAGGGTTACTGGGATACAACCAGATTATACAGAAGAAGAAATATTCAAGTGCAAAAGATAAAGTACTGTTATCAAATGTAACTTAATACAACTTTAATAATCACCTAAAACACCTATGTCAAATACAACAAAAGAGATTATTTGTATTATTAATAGTAGTAGTAGTAGTAGTGGGGAGTGTAACACTTTTAAGGAAGTGAGAAGAGCCATCATAAATGATAACCCCTGACACGCTCAATGATCACGCATTCCTCCTAATCCCATTTCATTTTCCATTGTACCAAGTGTGCACAGTATTTATGTCTGTATGTGCACTGTCTTGCACCTTGATTCCAAAATTCCTTTAACTAGCTGTGAAAATGTCATTTGGAGAAAATGCAAACTCTCTTTATCAAAGTACTTAAACTATATCAATGCTGTTGCTATATGCATCTCTGCTAAATGTTTCCTGTACATGAATTTTAAAAGCATTAGATGCATTTCTCATCCCACAATTTTGCTTTTTCTTCTCGTGTCCTTTCCCTCTTACCACAGTGCAATGCAATGCGACTTTGTCAGCGATGGAGGATGTTGTCGAGTCACCAGATCCTGCATCAACATCTTCTTTTTCCCCTCTGGAATGCACCTACAGCATTACTGTGTATGCAGGTTATGGTGTGGAAATTCAGGTAATGTACATTATCTGCTATGAATCCACTATATAAAAATAAATATAAAACTTTTGTCAACAACATTTTCCTCCGTACAAAAGTCTTTCATGTGGTCTTTGAAGTGAATATGTAGGTTTCTGTGCTTTAATTGCACTCAGGAATATAGACACTGTACAAGAATAAGACTTTTTGTCTGAAAATTTGCTTTGAAAATTAGATCTTTTACTTCACCCGATCTCAGATATCTGTAAAATTAGATTGTTCTAATAAATAATTGCAGAGCCAATGTGGTATGTTCAGAGAGTAACCTATTTATAACTGGCTGCATCTTGAGAAAAAAAAAAACGCAGCAGTAATCACATGGGAGAACAGTGTAATTCTAATAGTAACAACGCTGCAGCAGCAGTATGGTCAGTCAGCTACACACTATTAACTTTGAGCTAATGAGGCCCAAGTGAAATGTCGGTTAATTAAACAAAACATAGACAATTTAAAAGATGGCGACATAATGCCTCTCATTATTAAATTAAATTTTCACACAGCACACTCTCTATGTTTTTTTTCCATGTGTTCATCTTGAAGGTGCAGCATTTGCATAGAAAGAACTTAACATTGTATATCATTATTTAGATGAGGCTGCAGATCAGTGATTATTTCACTTGTTGCTCAATTGTTTGCATTTGCTGTCTTCTCTTCTCTAGGTGAGGAAGGTGAACCTTTCTAAGAAGGAGTCCTTGACCATCATGGGGTATGGAGGTTTGGGACCAGAGCTCTTAGCCAACGAGACCCTGATGAGAGAGGGCCAGGTGATTCGCAGTACAACCAATCAGGTGTACATACACTACCGCAGTCTTCGACAGAGCAACCACGGCATGTTCAGCCTCCATTATCAAGGTAAATTGAGGTTTCATAAAATAACGAGAAATGGTCTTTTCGCTGGTGCCTTGTATTTATTTTCTTGTTAAACAGTGAGATAATAATGATAAATGTTCTGCGGCTGGAATGAAAACCTGCATATTTAAAAGCATACAAGCGTGTTAGATGTTGAGCCAATGGACATACAGTACTGTATTTCACATTTCCTGCACTTGCATCGTGGCCTTTAAAGTTAGGAGAATTTCTAGCTGCATATTCTTCAGTGTGTGACTTTAACCACAGCCAAGCAACTTTCAGCTCTACTGTGAATTGAGTTTGATTAGGAGAAATGAGGTCATGATAGATAGGTTGGATGATAGACAATACCGGTGTCGGTGAAGAGGCAGACGTTGAAAGATGGCACCTGCTCAGCCACCTGGGACAATCTGGCAATCATGGTGGTGATGTGGGAGGTGAAGAGAAAGCCAGACTGACAGCATCGCAGAGATCTAAAGCTTTGAAGATCATCATGAAAGTGATTATTTCATAGAATGTAGAGGGAAAGCTGAAGGGTCAGAAATAGCGACACATGTATAACTGTTACCTGGACTTTTCATTTACTTCCTGTTTCATCAACAGCCTTCCTGCTGTCCTGCCCGTTCCCTCTGTCTCCTGAGGGCGGCGGAGTGACGGTGACAGACATCCATCCTGGAGGTCAGGCGCATTTCCACTGTGATCCAGGTTTCCAGGTTCGCGGCCACGAGGTGGCCACTTGCGTCAACACAACGCAACCGCACTGGAGCACTCCTGAGCCGCAGTGTGTCGGTCAGTAAACAGATTTTAAATTTGAGTTCGATGCAACAATACGAGCAAATCTAGCCAGTCTTTTGAAAACAATATGTGGGATTATTTTTCCTCAGCTGTGTCTTGTGGAGGGTGGATTCGTAATGCAACAGTGGGCCGGATACTGTCTCCACCCCCTCCATCTGTCAGCAACCACAGTAATGGAAATAACCTCAGCTGCCACTGGTTAATAGAAGCCAAAGAGGGACACAGACTCCACCTGCACTTTGAGAGGATTGCACTGGATGAAGATGATGATAAGTAAGTTTGCGTTTCCGCTGGTCTTTGCATCTGTTTTCTGGCTGACTTTGGGGGTTCACCCATCGATTTAACACTTTGCAGAATGCACATATCTGACTACCTCTGTCTGGTGACAAATATGGATTGAGTTCTTTGTTCTGGTATCTATCCACAAACTGATGTTCCTCTAACAGATTTGAAAGCTCCCACACTGAAACTCATTCTGACATTATTTTATTTCTTGGTCTATTAAAGCATACTAATCCAATTTAAAATTTCACATCCCGTAAGCTACCAGATTTACGATAGACGGGCAGTAAAAGATTTTTTTCAACCTTGATGAAAATTCTGTCTAATACATTACCCAAAATGCAAAAAAATCTTTGCCTAAACCCTCCCCAGGTAAGTGTTTTAGACTCCTGCTCAGTTTTTTTTTTCTATTTCTCACACAACACTACTCAGCATCATCATGTAATGATAGGCAAACGAGAAATGTTTATTCCATATCTAAAAGTGCAAAACAATCCCTCACAATTCAAACTTAATGAAAGCTTTCATTTAAGCATTACAAAAGAAAAAATGTCCTTGATTTCACATATCACACCAGACTTGTTGACATTGATTACCTTCAAGCTGACATCCTTGCACATTCACACATTTCAAGTTTACCCTCATCCATCTTTGTGCTTCGCTCCTCTCAGGTTAATTGTGCGCAGTGGAAACAGTTCCCTGTCTTCGCCGCTCTTTGACTCAGACCTGGATGACGTCCCAGAGCGTGGGCTGCTGAGCGAGAGCGCCACGCTGTACCTGGAGCTCACAGCTGATTCTTCCTCCATCCCTCTGCTCCTGGCTCTGCGATACGAGGGTGAGCGGAGAGACTTCACATACTCAGCATCCTTTCCCTTATATGAGGTCATTCAGCGAAACACAAAGCTGGCGGCAGAGCTGCGCGTCCCTTTAACTTTATGATTGTACAATATTGAATGCCTGGGTCAGCCTGAAAGCAAGTTAGATATGATTCATTAGAGAATTAAAATCTAAGATTTCAAAATCTCTTCTCAAAATCTCACTTGTTACAGGTTGTTACTCTTCCAGGGTTGACCTTTCTAATCTTGATGAGTTATAGATAATTTTGTTAGATGTTTCATTTATTAAATTGAATTTGGGAATGAAGTTTAATGGACTACAGCCCTCCGGAAACCCAAGGTTTTCTTCTCTTTAGTTTGTTTTTTAAGAGGACCATAATGAGCCACATAAGTGCTTACAGTCTGCCCACACTTCAGTGGGATTTATTTTAGGCTTTGGAGATGCTCACTGCTTAAGCTTTTAGTGTCTTACACCTGGGCTTTTCCTTGCCAAGACGATTTGAGATTGTGGTTCATCCCAAATGAAAAGCTGCCCTCCCTCCTCAATTAAAATGGGTATGCTTTCTTGATGTCAAGTAGGGAACAACCACTAGAATACAAAAAAAAATGCAGGGAATAAGGAACTACTTTTTTCTGATCAGCATGCACATGAACACACTGTGTCTAATTTCTTTTTATCTTTCTTTTTTTTTTTTTTAGCTTTCGATGATGAGCACTGCTGGGAGCCCTACATGCCCCATGGAAATTTCAGCAGCAGCGACATCACATATCAGCTGGGCACCACCGTCACCTTCACCTGCTCTCCGGGCTTTGTCATGGAACAAGGCTCGGCGACGATCGAGTGTGTCGACCCCAGCAGTCCCCACTGGAACGACAGTGAGCCCGTGTGCAGAGGTAGGTTTTGGCTGTATGTCAAGAATCAGGGCTTCATATTCTTGATTTAACTAAACCTAAATCTTCCACTAATCCATATCTGGAGTTTTGTAGGTTTTTGCATGATTGAGAAATTCATTCGGTTCATTAATAGTCAAACTGAACTGCACTGAGATGGGCGCCTAAGTGTCAAGATGTTGTAGTATGAAGACTACAGCCACTGCTGAATGTGTCATCTGCTGATCTGCTGGCATGCTGGGAAAACTGAGAGCAACAGAGAGACTGAATATAAAACTGGCAGAGACATTGCTCCGGGTCAGAGAATGGCTGAAAACACAGGTGCTATAGTTTCAACCAAGCATTAAAGACAACCTGAAAACCATATGCTGGGTGGTGTGCACTTCCAGGAAAAGCACAAGGAGCTCATACACAGTAATGTATAGAGAGGTGGATGGTGGGTAACTTGTGTGCTTGCGTGGCGATGAAGTCAGAGCTTTGCATGGCGGAGGGCTGTCTCTCTCGAATCTGTTTGATGGCTTTAAAAATGAGGGATCAGCAGGTGGTTGGGAGCGCTCGTAACTGCGATTGGTAATATTTTATAGATTGCTCTCAAAGCAAAGCTGCTTGTTCAGTATTCAGTGCTGGTGGTGTGATTCTGCTCGTATTTGCCCATTATGACTCACTGAAATGTATTTGACAAATGTTGTGGTTAAAATGTTCCCAAGCAAGTGTTTGTAGGATCTAACCCGTCTGCATGCACTGTTTTCTTCCATCCCATGTTTCTGTCTTGGATTCTCTCCACTGCCGGCCACTTGCATGTGTCTGTTTGTGTGTGTGGCTTCAAAATAAATAAATATGCCTCAGGTTTATAAGGAGGTATGAGAGCAAGCCCTGGTGTCGCATGTGAAATCAGCTGCATCCTCCAAACGAAATCTAATTGAACACATTCTCATAGGCACAATTGTGGGTTTGCATAGAAATAAAAGTGCAATTTGCACCTATCACTGCAATTCGCACCCCAGAGCTGTCACCTCTGCACTGACACATCTTCCTAGCTGGTTGTATAATGCTTCTGCTACAAGTTGCTGTGGGTAATGTAGTCCTTCATATTCTGTAATTGATCTGCCTAATAACTGAAGAATAATAGAGGCAGGCTACAAATAAGATAACTACTGTTTTTAATAAAGCCATGGCAAAAGCACAGATGTGTAACTTATGAAAGTTTTAAGCAAGCTGTTGCTTTTGGTGCCATATATTATTCAACACATCTTTCTTCTTTAAGCGCCCTCTGAGATCTTTATCACCTCTCCTTGATCGTTTCACTGTGTTTTTATTTATTTTCTCTCCCCTCCTTTAATATTTCATTTTCCTCCAGTTGCTTTTGTTTTTCCGGTCTCTCTCGTTATTTCATAACCCCTTTCATCACTCTCTCTGTCTCCCAGTCCTCATCTCGGTTTCTCTTCCTCTCTTCTGCTCTGTAAGCTCTGTGCGGAGGGGAGTTGACCGAGCCCTCCGGAACCATCCTGTCTCCTGATTGGCCGCAGAGCTACTCCAAGGGGCAAGACTGTGTGTGGCAGATCCATGGTAATGAGGAGAAACGCATTGAACTTGATGTCCAGATGTGAGTATTGCTAATCTAAGCTGATGTGGCCTCTAATTTTCTACTTTGCTTCAAGTTCACACTGAGCCCAACAGGTGTCAGGATGTCAGGAGGATGGTTACTCTAATAATGAATTCAATTAAATTCAATTTTATTTGTATAGCGCCAAAATCACAACAAAAGTCATCTCAAGGCACTTTACATACAGAGCAGGTCTAGACCATACTCTTTATAATATTATTTATAGAGACCCAACAGATCCCATCATGAGCAGGTACTTGGTGACAGTGGTGAGAAAAAACTTCCTTTTAACAGACAGAAACCTCGGAACAGAACCAGGCTCAAAGATGGACAGCCATCTGCCACAACTGGTTGGGATGAGAGAGAGAGAGAGAGAGAGAGAGAGAGAGAGAGAGCACTGCATAGCATTGTTTTTAATGTTTGATGGTTTCAGGGTATTTGTTTGCATCACTCTTCTCTGAACACAAAATATAAAGAGCAGCTTGTTGTCGACACATGCGTTGGATAATTTCATACTGACAACATCTCTTAAATTTTACATGTCAAGGGTTTTCGGTTCAGTATATGAGAAGAAAAGCTTTGGTAGGAGATAGAAAAGCTTTTGATGACACAGAAACACAAAAATATTGTGCGAAAACAACTCATGCATGCACCACACACACTTTCACACTTTTCACCAATTTCACCTTGTGTTATTCTGTTTTATTTTCCTCTCACATCTAATAGCGAATTTAGATTGTGATAAAGATTTTACAGAGATTTTTGAACATCCTTGGCACATTTGTAAATTGTACCTCATTAAAAGGAAAATAGTAAGGAAAATAGTATCATGTTGCATCTTTATATAATCTTGTGCCTCTCCTGCCTTTCCTTTCCGAACCATGCACTGACTAATAAAATGCGTTAGGTGGGTGGACTGCTTGTCTTAAAAAGCAGCATCTCTCCGAAGTAAAACCTCATTTCTCGTTTTGTTATTCTCATCTTTCCCTTTTAAAGTTTAAATATCCGCCACACTGATGTGCTGACCGTTTTTGACGGACGCGACCTCATGTCCCACGTGATCGGACAGTACCTGGGGTCCAGAGAGCGTTTCCAGGTCGTGTCTGGGGGGTCAGAGGTCACCATTCAGTTTCAGAGTGATCCAGATGATTCCAGTTTCATCCTGAGTCAGGGGTTCCTCATTCATTATCGTGGTAAGAACACGCCTTAAGTGACCTATACCTATTTTTGCATTTGAAATATACAGTGGGCCGATGTAAAGTGTATCTCCAGTAGGACAAGAGATCTGCCACGACTGAGGACGACATCATGAACGACCTATTTTAATTGCTTTGCTCTCTTTCTGTGCCATGCAGAGGTTGAGCCCAACGACACCTGCCGCACCCTCCCACAAATTGAGTTCGGCTGGTTCAGCTCGTCCCACTCCTCCCCCGTGAGAGGCAGCGTGCTGACCTATCAGTGCCAACCAGGGTATGACATCAGTGGCTCTGACATCATCACCTGCCAGTGGGACCTCTCCTGGAGCAGCAGTCCGCCTACATGTGTTAAAGGTGAGAGAAGTACTCTAAAGATCTTATCCACGCAGCAACCTCTGTTAAGGACTGGGATCAGAATGTAAAAACTAAATAGCTAAAAAAGTATAGAAGCCAAGAAATGTGACCACTATATGTAAAAGTTGGATTAGATGATTTATGTTTTTGGTTTTATTATCAGTTATTGCCCATGAAACTATTGCTCCTCTGTTCTTTGTTTTAGGCTATTTTCAAATGAATAGTTGGGCACAGCTACATATTTATTGTAGCTTATACATAGATTTTTTGTACATATTTCACTGGAGTGGTACCAGCACCTCTAAAGCTCACTTAGTAACCACAGCATATCTCATTGTTTAATCCATACAAAAAAATGAAGTGTTAAAAACAACAGGTTGTGGGTTTCACGCAGTGGTGTGTGCTGGACTATTTCTTGTGTGCCAGTGTCTTTTTACACTTTTTTTTTGCAAGAATTAAACAAAGTAAATCTAATTTGGGAGCTTTAGAGTTGCTGGTAAAAGATTTTTCTTTGGAGAGAGCCATTCTGGCTGTTTGCCCCTGTTTCTAGTTTTTATGCCAAGCTCAGCAGGCGTGCTGTGTCCCTGTGGAGGGGACCTTTGTTGCATGTCCTTTCCACGTCTCCCTCCCTCTTTTCCTGTCATTCTCTACCATTAATAAAGGCATAAATGTTGAATTATTCTTTTAAGTTTTGTCAACAGTTAACGCAGTCATCATGCATGTTGCTACTCCTCTGTTATTTGTATGAAACTATTTATGATGAAGCTTAATGGCAGGATCAAGTTAACAGCTGTTACATATGTCTCACTTTGTCCCCCACAGTCCAGCAGTGTCCCGATCCAGGAGAGGTGGTGAACGGAGCGCGCTCAGTGCGCCCTGAAGCAGGTTTTGCAGTCGGAACCGTCGTCCGTTTCTCTTGTAACCAGGGTTATCAGCTGGAAGGTCCCAGCCAAATCTCCTGCCATGGACGAGACACCGGCACCCCCAAATGGAGCGACCGCAGCCCCAAGTGTGTCTGTAAGTCCTCGTCCTGCACTCTGCTGCTTTTTTCTGTCTCTTTACGATGCTTGTTGCTGCGAGTCTAGAAATCAACTGCAAATTCATGACTGTCCTTTATGGGGTTTTTTTTGTGTATGTGTTCCCTGAGCAGTAAAATATGACCCCTGCCCAAACCCTGGTGTCCCTGACAATGGTTACCAAACCTTGTACAAGCACAGCTACCAGGCAGGAGAAACTCTGCGTTTCTTCTGTTATGAGGGCTACGAACTTATCGGTGAGGTCATCATCAGCTGTGTTCCCGGCCATCCCTCTCAGTGGAACAGCCCACCACCCTTTTGCAAAGGTAAAGGTTTTCATTGTCTCAACAATCCCATATAGTCAATCTGTTTATTGTTTAAGTAACAGAATATAGATCAACGTAAAAATGTGCTGATGGCAGAGGACTTCAAAGTGTAATTTGTAATAATTTATTCATTTCACAAAGTGGCGTATGAGGAGCTTTTGGACGATCACAAACTAGAAGGTAATTTATTTTCTCCTCTAATAACTTCTTTTGACATAATATTTAAAGGTTCTATATATGCTGCTACAAAAGCAAACATTTTTTGTATTTTTGTACTGGAACACTTTGGGGATACAACAGTTTTTACAACAAAGAATTCAGTGTACTTCACAAAATATATTGATATATATTTGAAACAAAGGTGTCAAAAATAACTAAACAGAAGTCAATGTTAGACAATTTAGATTCAGCAAATGTAATTTAGCTGCTACTTAGTGTATTAAAATCATGAGAGTTTCTCTAGATTTAGCCTTTTCTGATGTGTTTAACAGTTTTAGATGATGATGACTGTGAACAGAAAAACATCCCAGATGATTTAAAAGCTTCTTTTTGTGATGATATTTCACAGTGTCCCAGTCATTCGAGCCGTCCCATCAGATCCTGAGCGAGAACATTGCTTTGGCAATAATTCTGCCAATCATCCTGGTCATTCTCCTGATTGGAGGAATCTACATGTACTATACAAAGTAAGTACCCTGGGTAACATCTCTGTGTCTGTACTTCGCCTCAGTTCACAGTAATGTGTAAACTGCAGCCTTCATTCATGTGTCAATATGTCATTTTATTTTCTCACTCACAGCATTTGCAGACTAGAATGGAAGCCGCTCTTCTGGAAGTCTCTTTCTCATACACACTCCTACAGTCCCATTACAGTCGAGTCTGATTTCAACAACCCTCTTTATGAGGCAGGGGTGAGTATGAGGCTGATGAAAATTTCCTTTACTTCACATTTGTTTTAATTGAGACCTTAAACTACTATATGTATATTTGTATTTTTGCATAAATTGGGTCCTTCATCTTTTCCTTAGAAATATTTTGTCATTTTAGATTCTTACATGATGTTTACTGAATAATTTCTTACTTTGACCACAGGATACACGGGAGTATGAAGTATCCATTTAAAGGAGAAAACATCTTGGTGAGAATGAAAAATCACAGAAAGATTCAATCCTTTTGGAAAACAAATTCCTTCGTATTAAAAGGCCTCACTCCCCTTTTATCGTTCATTTTAAATTATCTTCCTGTTTTACCATCACTATATCTCTGTTTTATCAATTGTGAAAGTGCTTTATTTTAATTTGTTGCACTGATATGGTGGTCTGCCAAATGTGGACCCTACTTCTTGGTCCAGCTGTAACTTCTGTATCATTAGGACTGGTGCCTTATGAAGGGTAAGAAATTGACAACAAAGAAAAAATTAACAATGTGGGAGGCATAAGAACATAAGAGGTGAATTAATTTATTTATTCAGTTGAATTGTAATGAGGCCAAAACATTAGAGATGTTGGCAATACTTTATTTGTAACTATCAGAAGTTACAGTCATGAGCATACTGTACACACTGAATGTTTTTCTTTCATTTTTAAAGTGGCTCATGTGACATTTTAAGTATTAACAGTAAAAGGGAAGAACACTTTCATTTCTAGAAAAAGTCTGTTCTGAGAAAAAGTTTGTGATCAACAGTCATTTTTTCTCTTCCTCACTTTGTCTTTCTCTCTCTGTGTAACACACACACACACAAAAATTGAATGTAAATATCTGACTTAATATTGATTGAGGTTGATATATATACTACATTATATATATAAGCCTCATATATACACTTATACAAGGTGGTGGGAGGTTATATATTTTCATTATATATGTAATGAAAATTCAGTGCCAAAATATAATGTTAAATAATTTAATGTCCCTAAGTGTTTCATCTGTTGTTGCAATACTGTTTACAAAGACAGTGTTTATTTTATTCGCTGTTTCTGGCGTGCATCGTCACCCAGTGTCACATGACATATAAGAAAAGGTGAGGACATGAATGTCATTATGCTTAGAGCATGCACTGATTGTAAATTATATTGCTTCTGCTCAATCTTGCCATTATCATTATAGTTATTGACAGTTATCATTGTTATCAGATTTGATGTTGTATGCACTATGTTGATGAAAAATTGCAAACTTGGCTGCTTGCTGTGATGCATTATGTATTTATTTACAACTGATTGTTTGAACAGTGAATGTAGTCTTATTCACTGTGCCAAATGAAGGATCTTGGAGACTGTTGCTTTGTAGACTTAATTCTTCTCTTATCATCAGTAGCATTTCTTTGCTTCATATATGAATACACTCTTTTGAAGGCAGTAAATTATTTGCTGAACTGGAAATAAAGTCTCTGTTGAATGGTGTAAAACTTGCAGAAAGGAGCGTTTATTTTTTTTCATATATTGAGGCTGCACCTACATTTGCACACACATAAAAAATGTACCATCGTGATCTATATCACAATGGGAAAGTAATTTTTTAAGTTTTAGAGATAATTTAGAAATAAGAAATATTTTAAGTTTCACCTATTCAGTAATCTGATTTGAAAATGTACCTTAAAGAAGTGATAAACATTTTTATGCATCATTATTTTAGATAATGATCATTTGTGTTTTTGATTGATTTAGTTTGGTCAATGTATTATCAAAGTACTCACCGGAAATGTGAACATGCAATTAACAAACATTAGTACTAACATGACTTTGAAAACCCTTATTGATACCACTAAAGACTAATAATAATAAGTAAAAATTCCTGCAATATCCCCACTGAAGGACGTAGAGTTGTAGTCTGCACACTGACTAGCAATATTAGATCATTTTTGTAAATCAGTTTATGAGCGCTACGGGGTTGCTACTTTATAAGTATTTACCGTAAGTGTAACTATGGTCTCATTTCTTTATTTACGCCAACTTGATACATATAATTCTGCAGTTCCCCGCTGCCTCCACTGGAGGGCACTCAGGTCCACGGTGTCTGCGCTGAGGTTGTTTTATACAGTCTATGTATTTGTAACGCGCGTTTCGATTCCAATAGGTGGCAGTAATTCACATCACAAGTTGCTGCTTAACACAAATGTGAAAGTAGAAGAACAAAACAACAGCGGAAGAAGATGCGA
Organism: Holacanthus passer; assembly: GCA_025331565.1. Classification (NCBI taxonomy): domain Eukaryota; kingdom Metazoa; phylum Chordata; class Actinopteri; family Pomacanthidae; genus Holacanthus; species Holacanthus passer. Next base: position 833,266 of record JAFREQ010000043.1, read on the forward strand.
TAGTTTCGTTTCCGTGTGACCTATTTAGCTTCTCCTATTAGCATCAGTTGATAATCTTTATGCCCAGCAATGGAATTGGCCGCTGTTAATTTAGCCGTTTGCATTTTTTGATGCCTAGTGTCTTGATTTTTCACTCAAAAAGCGACACAAACCAAAAGAGCATCGCTAGCTTAAAGCTTGAGTAGGCTAGCTGTTGTTAGCCATTTTGATTTAGCTAAGCTGGCTGCGGTTAAAATGAGTTGTCAAACGTTAGCTGCGTTGTAAATTCAGTTGTTTGGTTTGGGCTGTTCACATTCGTCGGCTAGCTCATTATCGATTGCTGGCTGATGTACGTTTACTCACTTAGCTCTTTAGGCTTATCTAGATTCACTCTTTAAACTCCCTTGGATGTTCAGTGTGGTAAGTACTATTTGTTATAAGCTAACTTAGTATTTGATTTTATTAGCTTGATAAGTTAGCATCTGTCCTCTCAACAACTAACTAGACCTCACTGAGTGCTATCGTTTTATAACTAACTGTGCTTGTGGTTGTAGCCAGCTAAGTTGCTGCTAACATTATGTAGACAGACGCTAAACATTGGCTGTGTTCAACTCTACATGGCTGAAAATAACAGACGTCTCAGTCACTTCACAGGCCATTAATCTAATGTAGGATGAACTATTGCATTAACGAATAAGGGCTCTTCTGACACAATACTAAGATAAGATGAGATGAGATATACCTTTATTCGTCCCACAGTGGGGGAAATTCACAATACTTCCTGTATCCCTCTGAGATCAAGTGTGGAAAAGGGCACACACAATGGGTGTGGTTGATGTTTTTCTTTTATCAAGACGGCTGTTTAATGAATAAATTAATCCAGAAGTGTCTGTGACGACCACAAAAACAGCTGCTCAAATTCTCTAATGAGAAAAGAGGAGAAATCGCAGCTTCAAGCCTTCACTTCCCATCCATCTTTCTTTAAGATAAACACAACCAGCATCTTTCACAATAACAAAGGAGATGTTGTGGTCTCTCCATTTCTTGCATCAACTTTGTTCTAGTAGAGTTTTGTTAGTTTTAACAGCTGTTTCATGATTGTGTATCCTTCACACATGCTGGGATTGGGCATGTTTGGCTACATTGAGATACTGGATGTAAGTAGGAATGTCCCAGAATTTAACTGCATGGCAGGGTTACATCCATATCCCCAGCCATCATAATTTCTTCCCTAATTTTCCAGTATACCTTATACTATATCTATACCACCAAAGGTGGCTCTCTTTTAACCTGGCTTGATCACCAAGGTATGCTGAACACCTAAGCTGCTTTGGAGGAGGTTGCATTCAGAGTTTGGGATTTAAATTACCTGTAAGAACTGCCACCCTTTCACCAATTTGTTCCTGACAATATTCTCTATGATCGATATGATTCTCAGCTGAGGGAAGACATTATATATGCAAGCTATGTCCACTATCCAGATTTACATTAACAATGAATCATTGATCACTTGTCTTAGTCCACGCCTTTACTATAACAACACATCTTGTTCTTCTGTGTTACAGTCAGGTAGTGACTCCTCAGCCCCATGTCTGCTGAGGCTTCAGCTGGCAGTGATGCTGCTGACTCTGCCCAGTCTGCTGTTTCCCAGCCTGCCTTCCACAACACAGATGAGCTCAGAAATCGGGGTCTGCTGGGGAGCAAGTATGTCAAATTAAATGTGGGTGGCTCATTGCATTATACGACTGTCCAGACATTAAGCAAGGAAGACAGTCTGTTACGGAGCATATGCAATGGAGGAACAGAGGTTACCATAGACTCAGAAGGTGAGTGGATGTGTCTGTCCGGTGCGCACTGACATTTTAACCTGATCTACATCGCTATTGTTCAATGTTTTGAGTGCTGTGCCATTGATATCAGGAATTCTAACATGTCCCTGTGAGTGTGGAGTAGGATTTCTTCTGCCATCTTAATAGCATACTCATTTCAGGTGGTCTGTTCTGAATTTATATAAATTCTAAATTACTAAATCTTTACTAAATAAAATTACATATAGCAAGTAATAAAGATTACTGAAGGATATAAATGACTCAAAATAATTTTTCTTGATACCCCAGGTTGGGTAATTTTGGATAGGAGTGGCAGACATTTTGGACTGGTGTTGAACTTCCTACGAGATGGATCAGTACCACTTCCAGAGGATCACAGAGAACTGGATGAAGTTTTGAAGGAGGCCCAGTACTATCGGGTCCAGGGACTCGTCCAGCACTGCCTCAGTGCCATGCAGGTAAATAGATTATACTTTTGTAGAATTTTTTATCAGTTTTGTTTTGTGTCCAAAGGCATCTACAAACACACAGAAATCCAGATGTGAAACACAATGTGCACGGTGAACTTAGTATTTCATTATTTTTTCATCACCTCCACAACAAATTTCATAGAGTTCATTTATACTGAAGGGCCAAACATGTCCTTAAAGTAGCATGACCATATAATAGCATGAAACAGTGGTTATTTGTTTGAAGTTATCACCATCAAAACTCTTCTTGGTTTGCCTAGTTAATGTCTGTATAATAGAGTGTCACAACAATAAGCTGATGTGTCGATAAGCTGATGAAAACATAGTTAATATGTAACATAGTTTCTCCATTTTATTTAGTAATAAATTCAATACTTCCAGGTTTTAGTTACTGGTCAGACTAAATTAGAAACTTAATGACATCATGTTGAACCAGTTAATACTTCATAAAAAATGTTAGATGAGGATGTATTTTAATGCACTTTCTTTGTTTACCCACAGAAACAGAAGGATGTCTTTGAAAGTGTGTGTCGTATCCCCATGATCACCTCAGCCAAAGAAGAACAGAGGATGATTGCCACTTGTAGAAAGGTAAATTGCATTTTATGTAAATTAAATGGACCCCTGATGAAAGTGTGTACAAGGTTAGTGCCTGTAAAATTCTATTTGTCCAGTGTACCAAGGGTTTGACTGTTTCTCTGTACAGAATTGGAAAAAAAATTATTTGGAATTGTGACTCATGAAAATTGTTTTTTGTCCCAAGGAAATGTTTATCAGTATTTTTTAAATTGTTAACTATTTAGGAATGAATTTCACTCACAAAATGTAACTCTTGTTGATGTTGATTATTTTTTGTTTTACACACAGTTACCCATATTTCTTCCTGTTTCTTGTCTCTACAGCCAGTAGTAAAATTGCAGAACAACAGAGGAAACAATAAATACTCTTACACCAGGTAAAAATTAAGGCTGGCTGTGCACGTGTCCTACAGAGAGCATGAAAAACAACTTAGCTGCCACGACAAACTATCAGTGTTTTTCACATGTTCACTTGACCTTCAATTTTTAGCTTCACTTTTTGGATTTTGAGTGGAAAGTACTTATTAATTCCTTTTTTTCTCTCTCCTGTGACCAGCAACTCTGATGATAACCTGCTGAAGAACATTGAACTGTTTGACAAACTTGTGCTGCGATTTAATGGCCGCGTCCTGTTTGTCAAAGATGTACTTGGGGATGAAATCTGCTGTTGGTCTTTCTATGGTGAAGGACGCAAGATTGCTGAAGTATGCTGTACTTCCATTGTCTATGCCACCGAGAAGAAGCAGACCAAAGTAAGCATGACACAGTGTGTACACTTAGCAATAGTTTGACACTCTGAAAAAAATACAGTGATTAGCTTTCTGACAGTGAGCTGGACAACAGTCAATTAGGTTAGCTTGGCATGAAGATGGGAAACAGGGAAAACATTACCTTTGATTAAAAGAAGAGCTCATCATCGTAAGTCATATAGCTGTACTTAAGTGAATGAGTGCAATGTTGTGCTGTGACGTAGCTGAGGTCCACATCTGAACAGGACAAACCATTTATATAGAGAGTCTTTCATCAAAGATTAGCCACCTTTTGAGTTTCCTCTGCATCATCACTGCTGCTGTCTACTCAAACTATGAAGCAAACGCTGCTGAACTCAACATGACACACTCCTGTACACCAGTTACCAAACTTGAACATCTGTGTTTTTAGGTTGAGTTTCCTGAGGCTCGAATCTTTGAAGAAACCCTCAACATCCTCATTTATGAGAACGGCAGAGGATCTGGTCCAGGAGGGTTACACCTTTTAGATTCAAGAGGCTCAGGATCACTGGGAGCTGGCCAATCAGAGGAAGAGGGTGCTGTGGGAGGCGACAGGCGAGTACGACGGATCCACGTAAGGAGGCATATAATGCACGATGAAAGAGGGCACGGTCAGCAAACTGTGTATAAGGACTAATAATGTGAAAGCGTAAGACATGGGAGAGTGACTTCATGTATGTTCGTTTTTTTTTGTTGGATGCTCGCAGAATGAAAGAGATGTCCTTCATGATAGCAATAGCTTAGTAGTTAGTTAGGTAGTTATATGTCACTGCAAAAACGTAGGGGTTGATGACTGATTTGTAACTGAAGTAAGAGTCGCGCGGAGATGAGAAAGGCTTCTGTTTACAAGAAAACAAGTTGTGTACATTATTTAGATAGGAAATGTGGAAAATGACCTGGGACACGAAACTGGCATAAATAATACCTTGCAAATGTTAAGGAACCTCCTGCAAGTTACTGAATGGGCCTCAAAACCCATTTCCCACCCTATAGGTGGATTTTATTCCTAGAGCGGACATCCGACTGTTAGTGTGGGTGTTAATGATATGCACTGGCAGCCTCCTCTGTGTTTGATTTGTAGGAAACACCGTGTCAGTCTATTCATTCAGGTTGTGAAACATCTTTTGCCTTTTCATAAGTTGGACTGGTGTGTGCTGCCTGACAGTGATGAACAAGAGGATGGTCAAGTTTAGCTTAGATATGTTAACACTGGAATAAAACTGAGTAGCCATTTTATAGTGAGGTTGTCCATGAATGAGATTGTTGAGCAGCTCCATTTTCTTTATTTAAATTATTACTGCTGTTGCTTCAAGATGTTTTTTATTAATTAATTTATGAACCTAATTTATTGTTTGGTATTTAACGTATTGTATGCAATCTTTGTGTTAACTAGTGCTCAAGTGAGTTTTAATTTTTGGAATGATACGATGCACTCTATAGCACACATCAGATTTTGAATTTACGCCTGTAAATTACTCAGTAGTGATCTTACATTTCAGTTTAATGTTTCAAGAGGAAACGTGACCATTTCTTTGATATTGCATTTTATTCTGAGCCATGATCTTTCACTTTCGCTTTATGTCTTACCAAACCACTGAAATTTGTTTAAAGCGATTGGCCATACAGTGACGATAAAGGCAATTAATACTGGGTTGTGCGTATTTTTATTTCCCTCAGGGAGAGGATACGTATTTTCTTTCTAATATTCACCGGTGTCTTGTGTAAATCTAATCACTCTGAATACTGAAAAAACATTGAATGAGAGCAATATGTGTCTCAGACCCTTTGTAAAATCACCTTGGAATACATTAAAATATGCACTAATATAACTTCCGTCCGACAGTGGTCATGGGAATGTTCTGAATAAATAACTTGATGAAATACATCTTTTGCTTCTTGGTCTCATTTTTTCCTAAAGTATAAAGAAATGAGCTTAAACACACACAGTCCATGTTACAGAAAACAAGTTACCTGCAGGATATTTATTACCATGCTTGCTTGATATAGATGCTCAACAATGGCATGGGTTATTTGGATGTTATTCAAAATTATTTAACCCTTTTATTACTTTACATATCATATTTAGCTTTTATCCAAAGCGACTTACAATAAGTGCAAATCAATAAACTTGATACAACCCAAAAATTGCAAGAATCATGCAGTGTCATTATATATTAATTCTGTATGCACTGCGAAACAAGATGTACTCCAATATTTCTTTTTTCAAAAGGCTTCATCGATCAGAGTAATTTTACATTTTATGTGTTATTGGTGGTTAATGGTGGAAAATAAAGGTACAACCAAATCTTATGAAAGGAAATACAGAAATATGAAAGGACAACTCATTTATTTTCGACAATTGAGTTTTCAAAAACTGAATATTTAATGTTGTACCTCTCTGTTTTGATGAAATTTTAGAGTTTATGAAATATATTAAATCGTGAATGAAGTAAATTTTTTAGAAAACATTTGCCCATTAAAATCAGTAGGCTATATATATAATAAAATCTTGGAATTGTATTATGACCTCTTTGACATAAATTTTAATATTGTGTTCATCTAAAATCTGACTAAAATTTGGAGGTAAAATTAAAACTGTAAAGGAGATATATACGAGTATTTTTGTTTAACAAGTTGTGCCTTCAGGGGGCGTTGCCTAGCTGTGACGTCACGTTGCGCTACGTCCGGGACCCCGCCGCCGCCAAAAAGGAAAGCTGCACAGTTTGTCATGATGGTGTCCGAGGAAGAGACACGCATCCGCAGGTTTGTGTGCGGTCAGCTCCGGGAAAAGCCAGACTTAAGGTACAGCTGAAGCGTTCAGGACTTGATTAAGCGAGTGCTGGTTGTGGGCAGAATAAGATCACAGGCCAAAGCGCTTTAGTTTGTGTTCAGAGTTAATTGTTGCTAACTTTGGTCTCAGTGCAGTTAAGAGTAATAGCTGCTAGCATATTAGCTCTGTAAACACTGCTGTCCAATGTTCATTTAACTACTCAAACCAGCTGCATTAAGCGTCAACACTGCAACAAATGTAATGTTAATGTGTCGTTTATCGATAAACCAAAACACAAGTGAACACTGTTATGTTTGTCACAAACACTGTCACCCTACTCTAATTTAAGCAAACCAAGCCTCATTTTTAACTTCAGTTAGCCGAGATAGCTTCGTTAAAAGTTGAAGTATCAGTGTGAGTGACATATTTGTCATCATGCAAGTGTGCAAACTATTTGCTTAAAACGACACCTGCTGGTTGGAGGCGGTATCGTTCAGTGGAACAAGAGTTAATGTTCTGTCAACCTTATGGTGAGTCAGGTATGTGCTGCAAGTATAATGTGAAAAGCTCTCTGTCAGTGATTGGAATCAGCTAAGAATAGTAATAGAAAAAAAAAATTTGGGTGAAAAACCCCACCAAATAATACCACATACCACGTCTTTGTAAATAGTGCACTTTGAACATATCTACATGATAAATATTTTCTCATGAATAAACACTCCTGACTTTCATTTTATATATATTATTAGTTTTATTCTTTTTATTTATTGACTGTAGGAAAATCGCACTAAAAGTAGTATCCTGCACAAAATGGTGTTTCGCAATTTAGTTTTTACAGTATTCATCAGTTTAAATCAGCCACTTAGTATAATGTGGGTGTGTTAAATGTTATCTGTCTTCAAAAACACGAAGACTCAAGTTAATTATGTCTATTTTTGTATATTACCCCTTCCCTCACATGCCTTGATGTAATCTTTGTAATGTCTTATTCCAGCACACTGACCTTAGGTATTTTAAAAAAGCGATATTTGGCACATGTGCGATGTGAATCATTAAGCCCAGAGGCCAAACATTTCATGAAACGGGTGGTTCAAGAGGAAGTGATGAAAATGCAGGTACCTGAATTCTTTCTTATACTGCTTATAGTATATGTTTCTTAGAGTGTTTTAGATCTTTGTACAAGGATTTTTCCCCCCCTGCTAGGACAATGACACAAATGGAAGTGAGACCAAGAAGATCCAAAACAAAAGGAAGAGGGAAATGGAAAATGACCAGGTGATAAGTGAGGAAGAAGATGAAGTTGAATCCACAGCAAAGAAAACCCGTCGTCAGTCAAGCTCATCATCAGGTAGGTTATAACTGAGGTTTTTAATGCATTTGGATGCCTGTAGTTTTTATAATCTATAGCATGTTCTAATTTTCAGTTGCTCAATGTAAACTGTCCTGGACCATCATTAACTAGGGCTAGGACTTTAGGTAATGATTATTTTCATTATAGATTAATCTGTAGAGTAATTGTTTGGTTTGAAAAATGTCCCTCAGTCCCTCAGTTCTCAACGGTCTTCTTTTTGTCTTACCAACTGTCCAAAGCCGACAGATATTTAGCTTACAGTGCTATAAAACAGAGAAATGCAGATGCTCATCAGATGCTATGATCCTCAGATTTGAGAAGCTGGAACCAACAAATTTTTGGCATTTGTACCTAAAAAACATATTAACATCTCATTGATCAGAATGTTTGCCAATAACATTTCTGGCTAACAACTATTGTTAGTTATTCTATCAAATAAACATGCAGTTGTACACTTGTCATTGTTTATCCCAGTCTTTGGTCAAGTAGCATTTGAAGGTACTTTATATGGTTTATTTTAACCTACATGGATACCAAATATTTCACAAAAGACAATACTTGTAGTTATTTGTCCATAGCCGTGGTCCAGGCAGGTCAACTGCTGCACTTCAGACCACACTTTTTCAGTTGTCATACTGCTCATTGAAGGCAGTTGTCATTTCAGACAGTCTCACTCAGTCAGCACCTGTGTTACCCTGACCTTGTCTTATGTTATCCCCAGTGAGGTTTGATCATTTTTATTACTGTGTTGTAAACCATGAAATGCCTTCTTTTCTTGTGTGGTTAATGGCAATATCAGAGGAAAAAGAGGACTGCAAAGAAAGTGAGGAGAGTGAAGAAGAAGAGCAAATTAAATCTGATTCTGAAGATGACGAGCAAGAGGTGAAAAAACCAGAGCAAAAGACAAATGGAAAAACTAAACAGCAGATAAACAGTGAAGACTCTTCAGATGAGGAAATTAATGAGTCAGAAAAAGAAGAAAATGAGAGTAACTGTGACAGTCCAAAAGAAACAGTGAAAAAGAAAGCAAGTACTACAAAGAATGGGGAAGAGAAGAAAAGAACAAAGAGAGAAAAGAACAATACAAGTGAAGGAGAGACGACACCAAAGAATGATGAAGAGAATGAGGCTGGCACGGACAACACATCAGAAAGGAGTGACAAAATCAAAGCCAATGACTCCTCAGGTGATAGTGAAAAAGGTGACTATGCAAACTTTATACTCATATGCCCCATACATAAATGTTTCTTTATTCATATTGTCACTTATTTGTATGACTTGATTTGACTTTCTGTTTTATTATGCCAACAAAAAATAACGACCCAGACTCTGATTCATCGTCACTTCCCTCTGTGGAGGATGAAAAGGATAATGGGACAGAAAATACGCAAGATAATAAAAAGAAGAAAACTAAAGAGAGGAAAAAAGAGAAGAGCACTAACGATAAAAAGGTGAGCCCATGAGTGATGTTATGAATCAAAATCAGAAGAATCAAGCTTTGTAAAGTCTTTAATTCTTCAACATGCAAATGTTTATTTTATTAATTTATTTTTTAAAGAAAGTGAGAAAGTAGAATAAACATTGCATCTTCTTTTCACAGCCTTCCCTGCAGAATGACCTCAAAGCAGTTGTGAGGCTCAAACGCTACATTGCTCTTTGTGGTGTGCAGCGGAGATACACAAAGCTTCTCAGTAGCTGCCACTCTGTTCGCTCCCAGGTGGCTTTTCTGAAGAAGGAGCTTGAAGAACTTGGTGTCCATGGTCAGTGGAAATACCTTCACCTTTTTAACAGACCACACATTTTGAGCATTGCAAATTGCAAATGTTTGGAGCCCCAAATTCAGTTTTTCATTTTCCCCTTATAAGATATCTTGAAAATTTATTTTTTAATTTATTCTAAATGGTCAAAGAGTAAAGGGGATATTTGGTTTTAGAGCACAAATCCTGATGTTTTTTTCTTTTTTTTAATTCATTTATTTGAAATATAAAAACAAAGAACATGAGGTTATCATGGGTGTTACATTTAAAATCGCAATACATTTTTCTCCATACATCATGTCATACCATTCTAAACAGAGTGCATACACAATCCATTTTTCCCAGCGGTCAGTACATTTCTCCAACTCAAGTCTTAAAACAAAAGTAATTCTCTCCATGCAGTAGATTTCTTTCACTATCCCATGCCACTGGGCCAATGTTGGAGGATCAACTTGCAACAACTTTCGCGTTATAGCTTTCCTACTATTTGCCAAAAGTATCTTCAATAAGTATTTATCCTTGTATAGGAGTGTTTCAGGTATTTTACCAAGATATAAGGTGACAAAAGAGTAATCTAATTCCACTCCCATTCTTTTGTTTATCTCATTAGTCACCTCCCCCCAGTATGACTGGATTTTTGGACAGGTCCAAAAGACATGGAAATGATTAGCCATAGAGGTTCCACATTTTCTCCAACAGAAGCCCCGGCTCTGTCTGCTGTTTGCAGTTATTTTAGGAGTGATAAGGAATCTCACTACATTCTTCCAAATCCTGATGTTTTTGATATCTTTAACCTGTTCAGAATGCCAAATCCACACACAAAAAATATAAACTAACTGCTAGGCTGCCATAAAATTTACCAAGCTCCTACCTCTGTAGTTTGAGCCTGCTTTTCAGCAGACGTGACATTTTTATAATTTATAAAGAGTGTAAAAAGTTACAATTTATTTATTATTATTGTTACAACAATTTATTTTTATTTTACAATTTTTACTTTATTGATACAGTTTGAATAGCTCAGGGAGCCATGGTTCAAAGTAATACGGTGTGTATGTGTTTTCACACAGGCCAACCATCTATTAAGAAATGCAAAAAAGTCAGAATGAAGAGAGAGGAAGATGAGGAACTAGCTGGGCTCGATGTCAGCAACATCATTGCCACACAAGGTAACTATTTGTCTTTTTCTCTGGTGTTTACATCCATTACTTTATGCTTTTCCAGTTTTCTTCAGGAAAACTGTCATTATTACATATTTTTAAGTTGCCAAGCTTATTTCTTATTCCCTGACAAAGGAAAGAAAAAAAATTACAATTTAAAATACAGTTTTGCTGTTGGACACCCACTTGCTTTAAAACAAAGTCGTTTTAATCCACATAATTCAAAAACCTCTACCAACACAAAATGCTAATGGATGCAAATTAACTTGCTCTACAAAAGTACAATGATACGTACCAGAATATTTTGAAAATTACATTTTTGCTGCATATTTCTAATGTATACTTCTTTTTTTCATTGTACTGTTAACAGGAAAAGCCAATTTTACACATGTAAATGCTTTGGGCTTGGCAGTTATAGAGTATTGACAAACATTGTGCAAACGCCATTAATGATATGCATATGCACAAGGGATGTAAGTGTAATTTGCATTGTAAAAAATGGCTTTTACGTTTACTGGTTTATCAAACGTGAAACTATAAAGTAATAGTACCAAATAGGTGTGGTTTATATCCTGGTTGGATCAAGAAATGCACCTATAGTAATCTTACTGTTGCAACCATTGGAAGCGGCTCAGTCACCAGTATTGTTTATCATATTTCACATATGAATTTGAAAATATTGATTAATAAGAAATGCTAATGTTGATACCTCTCTCAGGTCGACCTAAGCGCAGAGGAGCCTCAGCGTGGCAGAAACAAGGCGACCCTCCGTCCTCTACATATGTGCGCTCTCTGAACTCCTCCAGCTGCGACAGTGATCAGGAGAACGATACACACAGAGGGCGCAGAAGAACAACAGACTGGGCCAACCTGCAGGGGATCATCAGTGATGACGCAGACAGTGACTGACCGGTTCAGAGGCCACTTGGACATGGACGTTGCCTTTTTCTTTGTGAAAGCGGGGTTTTGGTCTTTACGAATTACTTTGATAGTATGATAGTAGGGATTCTGATCTTAAAAATTGATTGATTGATATATACGGGTAAAAGATCAGTGGAGTGTGATATAAATATTTTTGCATGTACAGCTATATTCTTTTTCAAATAAAAATATTGTGCTGAATAGCTTGAACATTTTTTTTAAAGCTGGTGTAAGAAAACATGAAGGATGATGATATACTATTGCTTGCAAAGGACAGAAAAATTGGAGACTAGACAGCATAGTAATATAATAGTGCCCATAAAAGTGTCAGGGAACAAATGGCATCAATAGTGTCTTCTTATCTAGAGAGTGACTTCAGGACCCTGTCTGTATAAAAAGCTCCAGTAATGCTCTTCTGTAACAGCTGTAACACCTTGTTATTACATAAGCTTTTTGAAGTATTCGCCTCAACACTTAAAATTAGTTTTCGTTTCCCATCGAAACATTTTGCTGCGTTACGTTTCCGGAACCAATGTGAGCAAGCTCTCGGACATACGGAATGTTTCGCAGACGGACGGGTCCCACGGGGTAATGTGTCTGCTCGCACTCCTGCAGGTCAATTAGATATTTCTTGTTTATTACATAGTTAATTACTAATACCCGCGTAGGTGTTGTGTTTTTTTTACGAACGGCAACATTATGTCAGGCCGAACAGATTTATGCTGGTAAACATGTCGGTACTTCAATCAAATAACGTCTGAACACAAAATAACTGCATCACGTGACCCTCAAGCCTTCTGTCTCAGAGGTGTCTCAGTAACAGATTGTAATAGAAAAGTACTTTTCATTTCATGTCTAAGCTCGATCGAAATAGTTTTAACCAAAGGTAACAAGTTTTTGAAACCTGTAATTTAAAAAAAAAAATCTATTAATTTTGATAAATCATGACCAACAAATATTACTGTATACCAATATGGGGTAGCTATGTTAAATAAGCATGTGTCTTAAATATATATATCTGCATATTCTCTACACCATTATAGTGTCCAATTGTAGGCTAACTGCCTATTAATGTCCTGATACCCATCCATCAGCTTATCTTCTAGTATATCCTCAGTCCATAACACTACACTATATTCAGAACACACTGTGTCCAATGTGTGTTTGTAAAAGTGTCTGTCTTGAGTGTAAAAGGAAAAACAGCATTGGAAACATGCAACGGGGAAAACAACCCAGTGAAAAAGAAGTTAACAAGGGACATATGTAATAAATGAAAATCTAGTTTGCAATCACGGAGCAGAGTCATCAAATTGGTGTATGTACTGTGTGTGTGTAGAGAGAGAAAGTCCCTCTGCCACGGAATATACTATCTCATACAGCAAAAAGAAAAAAATATTTTAGAACCCTTTCCTGGTGAGTTTTAGTATGTGCTCTAAAATTAGATTTAATTCAACCTTACACTACACAATTTATGCAGGAATGGATGATGATGCACCTGATGACGCCTTTGCTGAGCTCAAGACCAGGCCACTGGGAGGATGGGCTGTTGCTCAGATAGCTGCTGGCACGGGGCTTGCTGTATATGCTATGTGGGTGGGAATCCTTCAACCTGGCTTCCGAAAAGTCCCCTTGAAGCTCCAGGTATGGTCTAAATCCTTATAACACTGAACATCTATTTATGTAACTCTTCTTGTACTAGTTAGAGAATTTTTTTTTTATCAGATGCACTTAACAATTTCTTCCAGGTCCCATATATCCCTGCCAGCAAAGCTCAAGTAGACAGCGTAATGACGTTGCTGAGAGGTCGAAAGGGAGGCCTTGTGGATTTGGGATCTGGTGACGGCCGCATTGTAAGTATAATCCAGGTATTTGGACTTCTTTTTCTTTCACTTTGAACAATGTTTTTTGACTGTGTTTATTTTTAACCTTTAAGGTCTTGGAAGCTCATCGGCAGGGTTTTACTCCGACTGTTGGTTATGAGCTCAACCCCTGGCTTGTTCGTCTGGCCCGTTTTCATGCATGGAGAGTAGGCCGTCACAAAAAAGTGTCATACCGACAAGAAGATCTCTGGAAGGTTTGACATTTGTCACTTGTATTATGGCCTCAGTGACACTTCTGTTCAGATTAGCAAAGAGTTGCCACACCTAAATTACACCAGCCACCATTAACGACCATTTGTTCTATTCGCCATTAACCTGTGACGGCATTTCACAGTATTATTGTAATTGGTCTTGGAAACAATATAATATTGCAACAACATGATATTATGAATGGAAATGTCCCCACTCCCAGAAGGAAAAGAATGGCACTGTCAGACACCGCCTCCATCTAAAGTGCTGATAAAAGATAAGATAAGATATTCCTTTATTAGTCCAACAACGGGGAAATTTGCAGTGTTACAGCAAGATAAAAAGTAGGTAAACAAGAAGTATAAAAAGAGTTCACAATTCGGGTGAACTCAAACTTGGGTAAAAAAGTATCAACAATTTAACTAGAATAGAAAGTATTAGCACTTTAACAATAATGAAAGTGAAAATAAAAGAGTTTCGTATTAGCAGACAGATGTGAATTGACCCAACATCTTAGGATTTATACGTAATTATTTATTATAACTTTTTCTCGATCTAGGTTGGCCTTCTGCTTTACTTTATTTGGTTCATTTGGTCAAGGAGTAAATACAGACCTCCACAAAGCTATCTGAATATTTAAAAAGCATTTGTTTTTCCATATGATCATTATATTTATGTCATTTAAAGCTGAATTGTTGATAAAGTTATTGGACTATTTACCACCTGCCTTGTGTCTCATCACAGGTCGACTTGACAGAATGCAAGAATGTCACAGTGTTTCTGGCTCCTAGCGTGGTGAGTAATAAAGTTATAATCGGAATAAGGTGAGCTCATTAAAAGTCAAGTGAGATGAGGCATGGTTGCTCACCTGCAGGTATTACAGAAAGTCTTATCTATGGTTCAGCTCGATGGTTGCAACTTGTTAAAAGGAACCTGAGTGCCATTACTTCACTACATTTTTTAGATTCTATGTACAAAAATAGGAAGAATCTGGCAGCACATGGTTTGTTTACAGGTCAATTTAAGTAAATTTCTGTTAAAAGAATAGCAGTAATTTTTTTATTGCACTCTTGTGTTCTTAGCTTTCATTATTACAGCAGAAGTTGCAGGCTGAGCTTCCTGATGATGCCTTAGTGGTAGCTGGTCGTTTTCCCTTCCCTGATTGGACACCCTGCAGGACTGAGGGACATGGTGTGGACAGAGCCTGGGCATATAGCATGCAGGCACAAAGACAGCGCACCTTCAAGGAAAATGACATGGACACAGGCAGCAACAGTGAACTAACCAAGGAGAAAGGATCCACTTGAAGCTACACGGATGTTTCTAGTTTTTTGTCCTTGAGAATGCTGACATGGAATCATAGTGTATATCATTAAGTTACTGCTTATGAGATGTAAATATCCTTCACTGGAATACTCAGAACATACCTTGACTGTCTTGATATTTTATGGCTACACCTACCACCAGATGTGTCTGACAAACTGTTGTTGGAGTGATCTTTGACAGGTGGCCAATTCTTACATATTGTACCTTTAAATGTTGTATCATTCGCAGTTTTTCACTGCTGTGTTAAGTATATGTAGTAGTAGTAGTACATATAATTTGACAACTTCAGAGTAAAGTTTGGATTCCACGGTGCAGCTAGTTTTCTAGGTGGGAGGAACTAAAAATGTAAAAGCTTTGTGTCAGTACTGTGAATGACTTATGTGTCAGCAAGCATGGATTGTGGCTCTTCAGGGTCTAGACGTCAAAGGTGTGTTTTCTCCCAATCACAACAGATTGTAACGTGTGTATAAACCCCACAGTGTACAAACAGTATCCCTGTGTATAGAACATCCCTTGACAGTATGACATAGTTACCTCTGTATACATTTTATGTACATGTACATGCATTTATCTTTATCTAATAAGTTTTTGGCTATTGCCTTTCCCCTTAATTCTCTTGATTGTTTTAGTTTTCACCTTGCTGTGACAGTTCCTGCTATAAAACTACTTGCTCTACTCTATATATGGACTAAATGTGTCTATAATATTATATGTATGTGGCTGATACTCCAAGGCGGTCCATGTGAATAACAGCCTAAACAAAACAAGTGATACTGGTTTACAGTGACTAAAACATGTCATTGATGTAAGCAGCCAGAGGTATTGTTTGTGCAAAACATTCAACATTCATGCATTAACTACTAATGATCCAGGATAGCTTTAAATATAAGCCGAATGAGCTTTGTACATAAGTAGCAGCATTAAAGTGGATGTTATATTGTGTAATGTTGCTTGGACGATCCTGCAGATAATAAATTATTTTTGAGGTGAAGTGCTGCAAGGAGGCAAATCAGCCATTAGATTAGTTCCTTTAAGAGGGAATACATGTTTCCACACTGTCTTATGCTGTTTATTGATTTTTATTTTTTTTAAATCTTTTTCTATTTATGGAGTGATATTCAGTTGTAAGCCAGCCATGTTTCTGTCCCTTTGTGGGCTAGAAAGACAATATTATATCAGTATTTTGCATATGATTTTAGGGCTTGTAATGTATAATATGTAAATTACTTTTTGAGTCAGAACATGTTCTTTAATTTATAACTCATTGCTCCTCACTTTTGAAATGTATTTGCACACTGATCAAAAATGTTGTCTTTAGTATTTGTCCAAAAAAAGTGCTGTAGTTTTAAGGCTATAACCGGAGATGGTGCTTTTATTATTGTGACTGACTTGAGACGAGCTGATCGGGTTGGTTGATTTCTGCAGCTAAAGAGGAAGTTGCGAAGCGAACCCTGTAACTAGCAAGCTAGCTGTATTCTTGAGCCGCCCTATGCACTGAAAAGGGGAATAACAGGAACAAACGCGCATAGTGTTACATATTGTTATTATAAAATTGTCAGATATATAACTTAGGTGTGCATATCCACCCGCTTTGAAATTATAGACGGTAGATGCAAGTTGTCGTGACCAACAGTCCTAGAAGCATGTCAACGTTTGACAGCGAGCATAGCTAACGAAAATGATACCTTCATCCTTCTAGAAAAGCTAGCGAGTTAGCCATCCGCTGCAGCAGTTAGCAACCGGGTAGCTTAGCCTCGAAACGCTGGGACATAGAAAGCTAATTAACGTTGCACATTTCTTCTGGAGCCAGTGTTAGATGTCCCACAAAAACAAGATTTCTATATTTAACATAAACGCTGCATGGAGTTAGACGACAATGCAGCTAACCTACCAACTCGGGATAGCTGATTCAATGTTAAGCCTATATGCTTGGTAATCGAAGATTTTATTCGAGTAAGGTAAATTAACTTCAGTGTTTCAGGTTTTTATTTGCCAGGAGAGTCAACGACGCCAACCTTTGCTAGCTAGCTGTGTATGGAGCATCGAGCCAGCGTTAAGCAGCCGAGCAGAGCATGATGAACCCCCTCTGCGGTTACGTTAGCCAGCAACACCTTAGCTAACGTTAGCTACAGAATTGGCTCGCTAGGTAGCTAATGTTGGCTTATTACTGCAATTAATCCGAGACTAAGTGAACCGAAGAAAGCACCTGAGCCAGCTAAACATGGTAAGTCTAATTTAACGCGTCTTATTTACCCAGTTATTCACGTTTCTTCCTGTCTTGATTGCTAGTAACGTTAGCTGTCGTGGTGCAGACGCTTGTTATTTGAACAGGAAGACCTTAAGGTGTGTTGCTAATGTATTTCACTATTTTACATATAGCTGATCGTGTGTGATTGTATGCACTGTAGTTCTCCTTGTCTGTGAAGTCATATAACGGTTTGGCGAGGCCAGGTATTTGACGGGATGTGACAGCTCTTTAAGCCATTTCACGGTACAAGACGCCCATCTTGCAAAACCGAATATTTGCCTTGAGTTGTGTTAAGCCTCGGCAAGTTGTGGCTTATTTGAGGAATTCAGACCCGCCTGACACAGGAACTGCTCTTTAAAATCTCAATTTGCCATCTCGGTTTTGCTTTGGCAGGGCCCAACTTCCTCCACCTGTCAAAGCATGGCATTACAATAGATACAACACAAACCATTTGATTTAATTTCAACTTGATTTGGATCGTGTGACCAACACCCATGCAACCCTCAACGCTTCAACCATATAAGCAAGTGAGATTGCAGTTGTCAACTGTACAATTGCCAAGTTGTGTGAACTGTTTTTCCACGACACTTTGCCAAACCGTACCCAACAATCAGTGATACATGTGCAATGACCCACTGTAGCTGCTGTGTGTGCAGGCATGGACATGTGAAGATAGGTTTCCAGCTCGCAAAGTGTCCTGCCTGAGCAAGATGGTACATGGCCTGCAAGCACTAACTTACTAAAGGTCATCTCTTTAAATCAGTCAACAGGGAAACGTGCTGAACTACTCTCTTGCATATAGCCATTCTTTTCTTAACAAATTGGTGCATAACAACTCGGCACAATATTTGATTTGTTAACAAATGAATGGATAAGAACTTTGCATGATACATGCATAGGTATGTAAACAAGATATTTGAATGCCAATGCACTGTTCTCTTCACTTTGAGGATGGGTTTCTTGTTAAGGAACGGGTGTTTGGAGAGGCCTATAATTTGTCTGCAGTTGTGTATCTGCTGTGCGTGTATACTGCATGACATGCACTCCACTTAATTTTACCTGTCAAATGCACAGATACTGGTCTAAGTGTGATTTTTGTCACGCTAATGGGTTGGTGTTTATGACAAAAATGCAGCGTTCAGTGGTTTGGATTGTACATTTTGTCAAATAGATAAGTCTGTGTGCATTTGGTGTGTAACTTTACCTTTTATTATCCACTAGGCATCAGAGGAGGCATCACTGCGTGCACTGGAGAGCCTAATGACAGAGTTCTTTCACAGCTGCACGACCAATGAGCGAAAAAGAGAAATAGGTAAGTTTGGCCTTGTCAAAGAAATGCGAAGGTATCATTTAATAAGAGTGAAAAAGATCACTTTGTGGATCTCATTTTGTTTGTTGATTAAAAACATAATATACAAGCCTTTTATCTTTGAACAGTTTTTAATGTAACCTTAAAAAGTTGCTTTCTATTAAAAGTATTTTTTGCATTGCTTTTTTATACACTTCCTGTGTTGTGACGCATTACTTTCAGTCTGTCTGCTTGTGAGGTACTACATTGTCTTGTACCTCTGTCAGTGATCATGCCTACTTCCTTCTTTCTGCAGAAGAGCTGCTGAATAACTTTGCACAGCAGACTGGAGCGTGGCGCCACTGTTTGTTCTTCCTTTCCAATACTCGGAATGAGTATGTAATGATGTACAGCCTCACAGTATTTGAAGTAAGTCCTGTAGGTGGGAGATACATATTTGTAGCTCCTAGTGCTGTCTAGGAACTACTTTACCTTTTTATGCTTTAAAAATAAGACAGTACATAGAGAAAAGTATTGTTTTGTAGGTACTGAGAAGAGTTGTTTCTGGCTGTTTTCCTCTTTCCTCATTTCCTTAACTCTTCAAAACAAGTTAGCTAAATGTGCATTTTGCATGTGGTAAAATGCTGAACATCCTGTGACCTGTAATCACATACCTTAACCTTCTTTAATACATATGGGGGATGCGTGTGCTTACATTTAGGTGGTTCATATACATTGCATATATTTTTTGTCCCCTTTTGACACAGCCTTGACAGCCAATTGTTTCCTTTTACTTTCAGAACCTAGTGAACAAGATGTGGATCGGTGTTGCTTCACAAGACAAGATGGAGATTCGCAGCTGTCTGCCCAAACTCCTACTTGCTCAGCACAAAGTGGTGCCCTATTTCATCCGTAACAAACTCTGCAAAGTCATCGTGGACATTGGTCGTCAGGACTGGCCGATGTTCTACCATGATTTCTTTACAAACACCCTTCAAGTAAGCCCTGCTGATGTTTTTTCTGTTAATGATTAATTTATATGTTTAGTGTAACTTAAAATCATCAGTAACTGGATCCGGGTTGCCTAAGACACAGAAGTTAAATTAAAGACTACAAAACTATAGCTTCTGTTAAACTGAACATGTGTTCTTTGATAATGTGAAGTTGCTCTGAAAAGTATCACTCTCCCTTTTCCCACATCTATAAATGTGTTCAAACTGCACTTCACATTTACTTTCTTTAATTTTACCCTGTGCGTATCCTCTAAGTATTCTAGCCATTTAGCGTTTGCAGTCTACAAAAAAAGTACTGTACTGTTATAAGGATGTGGTTGGACATGAACAAGTGCTATATTATGACCAACAGGAAAATGTTTTTGTTTTGTTTTTATGTTGCAATGTTGTACTGTTGCGTGGTGGATAGATTGGATTATTGCTCGAGAGCACAGTTTTAAAAAAGAGCTTTGTAGTCCCTCTTGAGGGGGACTGAAACGGTTTCCTTTCATTGCAAAATTAGAATGTGATGGATTACACTGATTAAATTTTAAACAGTCAATAATAAGTCAAGTCAACAGTCTGCATTGGAGGTCCCTTTTTTCTTTAGAGCAAGGGGCTGGCCTCAGTAGAATCACAGCTGATTGGACATGCCTGATGATCAATTTAGTGAGCAGATGATGACCTAAACAGCCACACTTACTATATATATGGCAATTGTTGTATAAAGGTTAATGTTTCATTTCATAAAAGTGTTTCAATTGTATGGTAGATGGTAGTAGATGGTGATGGTCTTTGTTTTAGATAAAATGGCCCACCTCCGCTATAAAACACTGTGATAAACCCTGAATTGTCAACTAACCCTTATAAAGCCTCTATGAGTAGGTTCCCAGCATGGAACAGTCTGGGAAATGTTTTGAACTGTTTAGGTGGTGGGTGAAATTCAATCATCTTTATCTTTATTGATGGAGCTGTTGTCTATCACTCCGTTGTGAATTGCAGTTGATCCAGTCCCCAGCTCTGGCTCCATTGGGGTTGGTGATGTTGAAAACCACATCAGAGGAACTTGCGTGTCCTCGAGAAGACTTGAGTGTCGCCAGGAAAGATGAGCTTCGTAAACTGCTGCTGGAGCAGGTACCAACAGTGCTTGGACTGTTGACAGGTGGGAACAACCTTCTGGGTCTTGGTTTTAGCCGCTTGCAGATCAATGTCAGTGATTTCTTTTTTTCAGTACAAAAGCAAAACAACAGGTTGCATGCAAGATGTAGAAAAGAGATTCATGCTCTTGCTGTTAAATCTCTTTCACTGTCTAGTTGTGGTGCAGGACTAGTAATTGATGCGTGTGTGTGTATGTAACAATGACTGTGCTGAAGTTAACAGTGTTCCCTCTATATGTGACTTCAGTATTACATAACACATTGCAAGGAATGTGGCATTGCAAAGAAATCCAGTCCAATTTTCAGACTGAGGCACATCTAGAGAAATGCTATTTGAATAGAATATAAAGTACCAAGGGTACAACCAGCTAATGATGTTTAATCTGACTTATAAAATTCAGTTTCCATTTGTTTTTTGATGTGCAAACTTGACTAAAGATAAAATCTGCCAAAAATTAAACTGCCAATCAGAACAAATGCTTTGGTGGAAAACCTTTAGCATATGTGGATAATTGTTGTTTTGCAGGTATCCTAGAGACTTACTGGGACAAGCACAGTGTTATTGCTTCCACCCCACCTCCTTCACCCACCTCAGGGGAAAGCGGTGAGTGAATTGTCCTTAAGTTACCTAAAATTGCAAAGACTTGCCAGTAATGTGACATTGTCTGACAATTTTTTGTTCCTTCAATCTACCAGTGGAATTGCTGGGCAGTTTGTTTCAGGGCAGCCAGTACTCAAAGCTGCTTTGCCAGCCCATGGCAACATTGGACAATGAGAGTCACCAGCTCTGCTGTCTTGTTTTGGAGTGTTTGGCTCACCTGTTCAGCTGGATCCCTCTGTCCACAAGCATCACACCCACACTGCTGGCATCCATTTTCCATTTTGCACGTTTCGGCTGTGATCTTCGGACAAAGGCCAAGACAGGATCCTTCATCTCCTCCAACTCCTCCTCTTCTAACGGGCAGCTTAATCCTGGGACAATGCCACCAACATCAAATGGAGAAGGGCGAAACGGACAGCAGAGCGAGGGCAACAAAGTGGATCGTGCCCGGCTTGGTGTACTTGCCATGACCTGTGTCAATGAGCTCGTGTCAAAGAACTGTGTGCCCATGGATTTTGAGGAGTACCTGCTGCGCATGTT
The DNA here is from genome assembly GCA_025331565.1 of Holacanthus passer. Lineage (NCBI taxonomy): Eukaryota > Metazoa > Chordata > Actinopteri > Pomacanthidae > Holacanthus > Holacanthus passer. Next base: position 855,069 of record JAFREQ010000043.1, read on the forward strand.
CCAGCAGACCTTCTTTCTCCTGCAGAGGCTGACACGAGAGAACAACGCTCACACAGTCAAGAACCGCCTACAGGAACTTGATGAGAGGTATGGCTCAGTTCCTTAGCTCACACTAATGTTTGTGCTTAGGTATTTGCAAACTAGAGAGTGTATTCTACCATGGCACTGTGAGCAAGTGGTCAGCAACTTACTTACTTTTGCTACACTCAAATCTAACTTGCAATCAGAAGTTACACTGTGCTACTTCTTAGTACTCTGTCTCAAAACACCCTTTGTTTTCATTACTGCTACTCTCCACACTGGCTTTCTATAGCAATGTACCCCAGCTCTGTCACATGTTTGTCATTCTGACCTATTCTTTCTGCCTGTTTTGAAAACTGCGCCATTATAACTAACTTTGAAACTAAAAACTATTTTGGTCAGACTAATACAAGTCAAGTACATTTTATTAATATATCCCAGAATGACAAATCAAGTGTTAATATGATAGCATTTGCAAACTCAGTTTCTACACAGACCTAACCAAAAGCTGCTGACATAATATTTTGTAAGATGGTTATTTCCAGACTGGACATACTCTGTCATTGAGCTCCATTTTATCATCTCACTTCATCTGTGACATCCCAGTCATTATCAAATAAGCTTAATATTTGTGGTAGTTTGTGCAGACGCACAAGTGGCATTGTCACTGTCTGTTGTCAAGACAAAAATTAGGGCTGGGTAATGTAACATCTTCTTACAATGTGGGCATATAGCCTTGGTTTAAGAAATAATATAATCGACCTGTATAGAATATTTAAAGTAATTTGACTGTATGATATTTGTGGTGACTTTAATGTTTTGTTTTGTTCATGTTTTCTCTTTTGTCTTGCAGTTACTTGGAAAAGTTCACAGATTTTCTGCGCCTGTTTGTCAGTGTTCACTTGAGGCGGATTGAGTCCAGTCCTCAGTTTCCCATAGTAGAGTTTCTTGCCCTGCTTTTCAAGTACACCTTCAACCAGGTACTCATCAATTCATCAAACAGTCATTTGTTTACACAGTACGACAAAGGATGCCAATTTCTACAGGTTTCCTGTAAAACACGAGTTCTGACAGATTACAAAACTTGCTTGTCACTTGGTTTTCAGCCTACCCATGAAGGCTACTTTGCCTGTTTGGATATATGGAGTGTCTTTTTGGATTTTCTAACAACCAAAATCAAAAGCAGACTGGCTGACAGAGAAAGCGTTCTAAATAGGTGAGTCGCTCAAAACACATTTATTCCTTTTAAACTTCACGTAAACTTCACCCAGTAAACTAAAAATGATCAATGATATCGAATTAATGCAGCCTAATGACCTCTAGGCAGTCAAGTGTGTAAAATGCCTGATATGTTGTTATTCATTTGTTGCTGCTTTTGTTTAATGTGTAACGCATTTGTGTATGGTTGGACAGGTACAAAGATGCTTTAGTTCTTCTGTTAAGGGAAGTTCTGAATCGCATACAGTTCAGATATAATCAGGCCCAGTTGGAAGAGCTGGATGATGAGACTCTGGACGATGATGTAAGAACAATTTACATTCATTTCACAGTCTGTCAGTTGCACCACCACCAAAAATGTATTATATTATTAGCACATTAACCCCTTTAAGACATGCACACATTACAAAGACGTATATTGTTCGCTTCAAAGTCTGAATGTCCTCCTTCATTTGGTAACTATAGCAACAGACCGAGTGGCAAAGATACCTGCGTCAGAGTCTGGAGGTGGTTGCCAAGGTGATGGAGCTGCTCCCATCCCATGCATTCTCCACGCTGGTAAGAGATCATTGTTGGGGTCATCTTGACATTTTGTAAGGTTTTTAGGCATCTTTAAGTGGACTTCGCTGGAGTATAACTACTTCAAGCCTGGCATGGAAAAGTATTTGCTTGGTATTAACAACCTTAAAACACCAAACATTTGTATGTACGCCGTAGCTTCCCAAAACATAAAAGCAATTCCAACTCCTGAATGTTATTCTAGACTCATTGGCTTCGATTGGCTGCCAGGTGTGTGTGTGTGTGTTAAAATTGTACATCAGTTCACCTCAAAAAGTCATTGTCCACAGTTTGACCACTTTCAAAACCATTGTGTCCAATGTGTAGGCACCCATGACAATATTTACATATCTTATCTTATGCTACGTCACCAGTTAACTCACTGTTCAAACTAATGGAACAATAGCTTAAACAGACACACACAACAAGGTGTCTTATGATTGGAACATAATGTACATGGTGGAGGTCAGGTTTTAGTTAAAACGTTTTTAAACACTGGTAAAAGTGGTGGTAAAAATGGTAAAAACCTCTTCCATCTGAATGCCACAATGAACTAATGAACTCAATAATGCTGATGCGGAAGTAGGGTGATGTACAATAACAGTATGTTGAGCAGTTTTACTGATCTGACAAGTTACATAAACATTTCGCACTGCTGAGTCTGTCTACTGTCAGTTCATGTGACAAACAGGAGCTAGACAATTTATTTGCCCTAGTCTAGTCACAAAATTGGCAGAATGAAAAGGTCAGTCAAATAATTTCATAAAAATGTCGCACAATCCAAACATTTTAGTTTTTCTAGGAAAACAGTTTGTGTTGTGGAATTAATGTTAGTTTCAGTTTAACATGTCAGACTAGAACACATATCAGGAGATGACTTGCAATGTTTAGTAAAATACCGGTTCCTCCACATAGTTCTTGTCTTCAGTTCTAAGGTTCTTTCCTTTTTTAGTCTTTCAGTTCCTTGTTGTGCAGTTTACCCATTTGTATTTCCACTGTTTTCAGTGACATGTCTATAAAAAAAAAGAATATTCAAAAGAAACTGAATTCTTTTTGGATAGTTATTTTTATTCTATTATTTATTTTATTATTACATGTTAAGAAATGTACGTTGATACATTCCGGTTTGTGGCAGAGGCAGCCTCCCCCTTATTCTTCTTTTTTCTCTCAAGTTTCCGGTCCTGCAAGAAAATTTGGATGTTTACATGGGTTTGCAGCAGTTTATTGTCACCACTGGGACAAGTAAGTAACCTTACCTTTATTTTTTCTTGCTTCCCCTTTTGACTTATGTACTGAGGTACAGTCACATTAGGTGATGCTAATTCAATATAGTAAAATGTTGGGATGACCCATCTTGATGTTCCTCTTTCAGGTCGGAGGCTTAATATCTCGGCAGAGAATGATTGCCGTCGACTTCACTGTTCTCTCAGGGACCTCAGCTCCCTACTTCAAGCTGTCGGACGCTTGGCTGAGCATTTCATCGGGGAAATCTTTGCTGCACGTTTCAGTGATGCCCTGGCAGTGGTGGAGAGGTCAGTGCTCTAATACTCTTGTTGAAACATAAAAAAGTGATTCTTGTGCCGACACCATGAGGTTATATTTATGTTTCAGCATGCTTTAATATATATACTGAATCTTTTCTGTTTTGACATTCTGTTGAGTTTGTAGTGTTAAAATGTATTCACTCTGTACTAGGTGGCCTGCATTTACTCATTATAAATGGTGGTGGTTTTTCTGTTGACTTTTTATTTTGCTCCATTTACAGAGCAAAATGTCATAATGGACTATGTGTTTCTTTTTCAAGGTTGGTTGAAGTAACTTGCTATGGCTCTCAGACCAGCCTTTACGACCTGGAGACCGCTGTGCCTTCTGTGCTCAAGCCAGACCTCATTGATGTGTGAGTATCACATGTTTTAAAGCAGAAGTCAACCCTCACATGTGATGTCACACTGTTTGTGCATGAGAACAATTGTTTCAGTTACAAATACCAAGACTAAACTCTTTGCTGTGTCACTGGAGAGATAATTGGGGAACTGAGTGTGTGAACAGTTAAGAGTGGGTGTGTGAATTTAGACACAACAGCCAAATTTCACAGCATTAACCAACGCCACTGAAAAGCAGCCTTGGCAGTGTGAAATTGTCTTCTGTCAATAGCTTTCAGAGCTACTGCTTTTTAGAAATTTATAAATACAATTAATACAACATGAACACATTGCAAGTAAATTTGGACCAAACCAGGCTCAGCTGTATAAACAAGAAGCAGGTACGTTTTATTCAGTGTTTTAAGTGTGTGTATTGGTTTGTTCATTACAGACATGCACAGGCCCTTGCAGCTTTGCAAGCCTACTCTCATTGGCTCGCACAGTTCTACAGTGAGGTCCACAGCCAAAACCAGAGCCAGTTCATCAACCTCATCACATCTGCAATAGATGCCAGTAGCCCACTCATCACAGCTAAGGTAGCTTGACTCATCCCATTTTTTTCTGATTGTGTTAAAAAATTAACAAGCTATTGTTGGACTAATGTATTTGATGTAGTCATTATTATATATCAATGTAAAATTTTTAAAGGGAGTTAAAAAATGATTTGTGCATAATCTCTTGGTCAGTAAAGAAATTCTAACAGATTGTGGCTCAAGTATAAGAAAGTGCAGTTCGTGGATACTTGATCTAAAAAATGTTACATTTTGACAGTGGTTCATTAAAAGGGAAGTATGATATGGGAAATGCGTAAGAAACACTTAAAACCTTGAGGCCATGTTCACAGGAGCTTCTTCTTGTGTTTATTTTCCACTTTACTTTGTCTGGGCCTCTTGATATTAACCTTAATATTCCCCTTGCTGTGGTGCAATTTCATTTATTCACATCTTCACATTTTCTACATAAGCGATTAATTAGCTGTGATAGTTCTGCATTATTGACATGCATTTTACATGATGAGACATAACAAATATGACAATGCAGACCTTATTCAAATCACTGTAACATACGCAACAAGGTGCATCAGCATCATCAGATAGTAGAAGACACTCATAAGAAAAGATTTTTGTTAATAGATAAAAATAGATGAAAGAGCAAATTACAGTATAACTTTTATTCACTATTAATAAGGTAAAAACTAATTTTGCACCCATTTTAAAGCTCATTTCTACCTTACTAACATTAAAAAATGTAAGCAAATAGTTTAGAAAATTATTTTTAGGGTTGGGCTTAGATAGTGAAAAGCGAAACTGAGTGAAAATGGTTCTTCTTCAAACTATATTCTGTCTTCATGTCCAGGTACCAGAAAAGCTGCTGCTCTCAGCATGCCATCTGATGGTTTCCATAACCTCTACAGTGCGACCTGTGTTCCTGGTCACTTTGCCAGCTGTTCAGAACATCTTCAACCTCATTACAACAGAGAATCAGACCCGCAGACTTCCCCAAGAGGTAAATATTTGTTGATTTTATTTTGCATGTGTTACGGTTCAATTATTTAATACAAAATAAATAATGGATTTATTCTTTGTTGGAAGTAGCAAAGTAGGTGAACCTTCATAGAAATGTCATAGTTCATAAAAATACTGTCACCATATTTGGTCCAAAACTTTTCTTTAAATAAAACACTACACAAGCATAAAGATTAAAAGTATGTGGATTTTTAGTTTTGAAGTTCTTGAAATGTCCTCGATACATGAAGTAATTTCCCCATGTTTTTGTGCACTTGCCTGCTCCTACAGGCTCACATGTTGGTGTGTAGGGCTTTATCCAACATGCTGCTGCTCCCGTGGCCAAATCTACCAGAGAATGAGCAGCAGTGGCAAACGCGTTCCAGCAACCATGCCAGCCTGCTGGCAGCGCTCACCCGAGAATATCGTATTTTAAGAGGAACAGTGAACGTCACTCCACGACAACCTGATCTGAATAACAGTCAGTGTTTCTTTCTTTCATTTCTTTTGTTTTTTTGCTGTTACTTTTCTTATACTGATGGGCTTTTCACACCTTGTCATTCTTTGTCCTGCTCTAATTGTGTTTTCTTTTTTCTATTCCAGTGAAAGCTGTGATACAGCAGACCCTGCCTGTACTCAGAGACATAGTGGACAGCATCTCCGGGGAATCCACCAAATCACGTCAGATCTGTTACCAGAGTCTTCAGGAGTCTGTTCAAGTGTCCCTCAGCCTGTTCCCTGTGTTTATTCAGCAGCCAGGTCAGTGTCTATCATCTACACTTTGGCTATCCATCTTAAGTTTATCTCAAAGATGTTATCATAGTATGAAAATGATCCAATCCATTCCATTTTCTCTACCTCCTGCTCAGTACAAAGTCATAATCTGTTTGCATAGAATAATATAATAATTAACATTACCTGTACCTGAATGCTAAGCTAAATGCTGTTGACGACTACAGTTTTGCTAATTGTCGCTTCTCTTTCCTAGATGTGACAGATGAGATGCTGGCCTTCTTCTTGACGCTGTTTCAGGCATTGCGAGTTCAGATGGGTGTTGCCTTCACAGGACAGATCATTCACACTTTCCTCAGCATGTTTACCAGGTAAAAAAACTAATAGCTAACAATCTTTGGGTGGGGCAGACACTGAAAATGTTGGTATCACACTAATTAATGCAATGTCACTTGTATGTGCTTCAGGGAGCAGCTGGCAGCCAGTATTTTGCAAGAGGGCAGTGCAGGGTGTAGAGTGGTACAGAAGTTCCTGAAAATCCTGCAGGTGGTGGTGCAAGAGCCTGGTCAAGCTTTCAAGCCCTTCCTGCCCAGCATCCTTTCTCTGTGCATGGAGCAGGTTTACCCGGTTGTGGCAGAGGTCAGTCGGTGCTGGGGTTTGGTTTTGTTTGCATCTGGATTGACTTGCCTGCTAACATCTAAAATTAGCATGTGGTGTTGCATCATACAAAAATGTACCTACAGTTAAATATGAATGCTGTGGGAAAACCTGCCATGTAAAATAATCAAATTGACAGTTTGTCTGTGGAAATCACATGGTTAATTTAAGTATAAATATTCTCAAATTTCCTGGATAACAGATGCTCATTGAGTCTCTCATGTTTGATAGCGGTCTTCCCCAGACGTCAAGGCAGAGATGTTTGAGTTGCTATACCAAATACTTCACCAAAACTGGAGGTACTTCTTCAAAACTTCAGTCTTAACAAGTGTCCAAAGAGGAGCTGCTGAAGATACAATGGAAAATGAGGCCCAGTTCACAGCTGCCATGCAGGTGTGTGTATGCATGTGGCTAAAGTTATCGTCATATACCTTTTGGACAAATACATAGTCTTGACTTGACTTGTGCTGAAATATATTTTCCAGGCTTTCGGACAGTCTTTCCTGCAGCCTGACATCCACATCTTCAAGCAGAATCTCTCCTATTTGGAGTCACTCAACAGCAAGCACAAGTTGTATCACAGAGTAAGTTGAGCTTTTGTGTCTCACATTCTCTCATTCTGATTCTGAATTTTGCTCTTTCTCTTTTGGCAATTTGCAGAACGTCCTCAAGGGCCAACATTCAGTCATTATCTTTGCTGTTTTGATATTTCAGTCACAACATAGTTAGACTAAAGAATACTGTATAAATTACATTAAGAATTGATCCCAAAGCAGTTACATTAAGGTACTTTTTATTGAACATTACCGAGCAGCAGTAGAGCAGTTAACACAATATAGTGCAACTCTTCATACTTAAAAGTCAGTAAGTATTGAGTGGCCAGATAAAAATAGCACAGTTGCTTTCTTTAGTGCAGAGGTGTACGTGTCATGTGGACACAACTGTGTTGCTACTTTTAGTTAGCGTGTCAGGCTTATATCTGTATTTGTATCTGTACATGATTCTAGTATATCAGTGAGGCTTTGGAAGTAGTTTTTAATTTTTTTTAAAATTTTTTGGCATGCGGAGAATTAGATGGCAGTTTAAGTACAAATGCCTTCCCCATATTTTTTGATATATCGAACAACAGGAGTCATGAAAAGAAAAAAAACCCATGGACAGAATTAAACAAAACTCTTTCATAATATATCTGATAAAATGATTAACCTGTAATTAAGACATGTGTCCCCTCATCCAGAGACCTACACTGACCCCATTGTCATTTTTTGGTTTTCTTATTGTACTTTAGAAGCTTTTCCGAACCTCGATGCTCTTCCACTTCATCAACGTGCTGCTGCAGGTCCTTCTCCACAAAAGTCACGACCTTCTTCAGGAGGAAATCACCGTTGCTATTTACAACATGGCCTCTGTCGACTTTGATGCCTTCTACTCAGCCTTCATGCCAGAGTTCCTCAATGGCTGCCAGGGCGTGGACACCAGCCAACGGGCTGTTCTCGCACGCAACTTCAAGCTTGAACGGGTAAGAATAAAACATTTTATTTACAAAACTTCTTGTCCCACTTAACTGAATTATTCTGATATCACAGTTTCAAAGCTAACACACACCGTAAATTAACATGTTCAACTTTTCTCTTCTTTCTCAAGGACCTGCCTTCGTTCACTCAAAGTGTGCAGCGGCTGGTGAACGACCTTCGCTACTACAGACTGTGTAATAGTAGCCTGCCCACAGGCACCATCAAGCTATAGCACAATGTGACTGCTTGAACCACTCCACACATCAACTATGATCAAGGACTGCCTGTGCTGACCACTTTGCCCAACACTCCTTCTTCAATTCAGCTTTGGCCCACCTATTCAATGCAATAGGAAGGAACAACACATTGTTTGGTTGAGTAATTGGAGGTTGAGGATGCTGCTGATTTTTCTCTTGATTTCTACTGTAGAAGGTTGGCGCATAATTATTTTTTAAAAAGCAGCGCCCTCCTTATGTGTTGCCAATGATAATTTGGCAAGAAATGTAAACCTGGTCTGCAGTTGGCTTTCGCCCAGACCTGGAGCAGTCTGAGCCAGGCCTTCTTTCCCACGCCTCCGCAAACAAAGCTGGGCTGGGACTGAGCACTTTCAACTCATTTTGAGTTTTTAAAATGTCTGCTTTTATTCATTTTGCCTTCAATTTTTTTCATCTCCAAAGGAGACAGACTCTCAACTTAAGATCTTTCATATCATTCCATTCTGAAAAAGAGAAAACCTGCTTGATTAATAAAGTGCTTTTTTAGTAAAACTCAGGTATTTGTTATTTCATGAATTAATTTACTCTTTACTCTTGCAGTGTCGTTACAGTGCATTTGTGAGAATAATGGTTGTATTGAGGTTGATTAAGAGATTGAAGACTTTGCTGTATGTTTACACTGTTTTGCTCTACACTTGTCAGTGGCGTCTTTTTATAATTGCTTTGAACTTAAATTGATCCACTTCAACTGCTGAATAATTTTTCAGCCCTGCATTTTTTTAGATCACGTGCACAAATAATCAAATAGTGGATCTGGGTCTTGACAGTGCCAACGGGTAAGACAGAGCAGATTTTAATTTTGAGACTTGCTAAAAGCCTTTGGCAGATATGATGCATCAACAGGTTTAATACGTGGCGTGTGAAACATCACGTATGAGAAATGTGAGGACACAGCATGCGGAAGATACTGTAGGAAGCGTCAGCACAGAAAGATTAAACAACTTCACAAACTCAACACCAAATGTTGCATCGTTTTTTTTTCTGTAGGTTGAACATGCAGCGAGAATTGTAGCTTTAATGTTGGTGTGTTGTTGCCAATTGTTAAGCATCACCAAATCATTCCTCCGCCTTAATACTGAAGGCAAACACTCAGTTATGCTTTTACTTTTACTATGTATGTTCAGCCGCATGTGATTGCTTGGTAGTAGGAAACAGAGTGACAGACTGGAAGTTTGTGTGACTCTACAAGAAAAACAACTAAAGTATTTGACTCCTTCAATATCATTAGAGCATATGACCTTGATGCTAAATCTACATTAGTTATGTATTTAAAAATATTGATATTGTCATTATAATCAATGAGATTTTCATATTTATGTTTTTATTTAACAGAAGTTCCACCAATTTTACACCTCAAGATCACTTCATCACTACTGGGGAGTACTTTAAATCTTCTTTAAAAAAAAACCACAATTGTACTGTGTTTACTGTGACTGTCGAGTGGAGACAGTTTCTCTAGCCTGCTTTACATTACATGACATAGTGTTTAATGAAGAGATTTGCTTTATGGGAAATGTAAATGCTAAAATGCTTCTTTATGTCAACCAACTTCATGAAAATGTCTCACTCACGGCTGGAACATTTTTGTGCTAGAATTATTGGTGTGGTTAACATTCAGCTTAAAGGTGTGGATATGCTGTAAAAGGGAAATCATGTTTTAAAAGCTCCAGTTGTAGAAACTAAATAGCAGGATCACTGTTTGTCTCTTAAACTCACAGTCACACACACACTGTCACATGCAGAAAGAGACGATTGACGATAGAAGTGAATTCCAAGACTGAAAAAGATTACCCATTGAACTTGTGTTCATTGTTAAATCCAATGATGGAATGAGGGCGAGCACGTGAAATATTTCTTGGTCAGTGCTGAGATAGAAGTCCCTGCAGAAAAAAACTGTCTGGCATCACTGGAGTTAATGTTTGAGTGCCAGTGACAGACAGGGGGATGACTCTGGAGTTGTGATTGAGCAGGGTTGATTTCACTCTCTGCAGGCTGACAGGACACATCAAAACATGCAGAGGTGCATTTTTAAAACACTTCTCCAGCACTTTAATCCAACCAATCAGGTAACCACTAAATGTCTGCAAACTGGGTTTCCCACCACCCTGCTTCATGGACACAGGAGCCAATCAAGTAAGTGACTGGGTTGAGGATTTTACATGTGTGTTTAATTCTCACTTGTGTGTGCGACTTTTTTCTTTTCATCAAGAAATGCTATCAAGTGAAAGGACTAAATTGCACAAATTGCAAAACTTAATATTTAACTAAGAATGATGTCACACACATAGATTTAGACATAAGAATACTGTAAAACATTATTGGCACAGAGTCTAGAAAACTTTATTCCTAATGTTTTCCTCCTTTAATTTGTTCCAAACTTCTCATGGCCATTTACAAAAAAACTCTTTGCTCTGCCAAATTCCTGGGGTCATGAACTTGAAGTAGGTTAGAGAAACTGGAGATAGTGATGATGGTGAGGGTGACTGACACAGTGACCTGCGCTCAGTGTGCGTAATGACACCAAACCTGTGCGCACTGTGGCACTGTACCGTGTTAGAGAGCCGGACATTTCTCCAGGACCAAACTTCCACGACAGTCTTAAAGTTAGAGTTCCTCTCGTGGAGGGTCACGTGCGTGTGTGTAATTGATCGCATGCAGTCATTCATTAAGTGGTGTTACAGCTGCTATTCTGTGTGCAGCTACAACCAACCATCTGAATACACACAATATCTGATGCTCCTGTTTTATTCTGCTCACAGAGGCTAGTTCATCTGTGTTTGACATGCAAACCTGTGTGTGTGTGCAGGGGTGGAGGAAGTACTCAGATATTTTACTTAACTGAAAGCAACAGGATAAAAATAAAAAATAAAAGTCCTCTTTCAAAATCTTACCTAATTAGAAGTACAAAAGTGTTAGCATCAAAATACTTAAAATACCAATAATGAAAGTGCAGAATGGCCCATTTCAGAACTGTGTGTGTATACACACACACACACACAATATACAGCTGGGTAGTTTCATCTATATTAATACATCATAATTTATTAGCTGATTTTTATTTTAGATTATGATCTGAATCTGCGAGGTAACGAGTAAATAAAGTTATCAAATAAACATAGTGGAGTAAAAGGTGAACTATTGGCCTCCAAAATAGAGTAAAGTAAAGTTAAATAGTAGCAGATGGAAATGGAAAAATGGAAATAATTGAAGAACAAGTACCTAGAATTTGTACTTAAGTTCAGTAAATGTAATAAGTTACATTCCACCGCTGTGTGTGTGTGTGTGTGTGTTTGTGTGTGTAGTGGATATCTGTTTCACTGCACACTGCTCTCCTGTCTGTAGCTCACTAACATTGGCACTATGTGAAGATTAGAAGTTGGAGGTTTTACTCTGTGTCCCTCCAGGTCTTGCCGGCGTACAGGAGCGGACTCTGATAGCTGTAAAGCCAGATGGAGTTCAGCGTCGTCTCGTTGGACAGATCATTCAGCGGTTCGAGCGGCGGGGTTTCAAGCTGGTCGGCCTGAAAATGTTGCAGGTACAGAGGTCCGGAATAAAAGCGTTTGTGTGATGTGCAAGTTCTCTGTTTCTCACTGTAGCTGTCTCTGTCGTGAAGGTGTCTGAGGATCTCCTGTCTCAGCACTACAGACAGCTGACGACTAAGCCCTTCTATCCCCAACTGGTGCATTACATGACCTCAGGGCCTGTGGTTGTGATGGTGGGATTACTCCCTGATTTCTTATTTACTTCTCCTCATTTCTACCTGTGCATTAGGTTGACAGACATATTTTAGAAAATGATTGCTAGAAAATGATATGTATCTAGTATACACAGTATTTCAGGTGTCAAGCTCAACGAGTCCTGCGTATCTTATCTTGCATATATCTTTTTTTGTGTGCATATGCATTTTATATCTGTGTAGGTGTGGGAGGGGCACAAAGTGATTGAGACATCACGTACGATGGTGGGACACACTAACCCAGCTGAGGCCCGGGCAGGCACGGTCAGAGGAGACTTCAGCTTTCACGTCAGCAGGTAAAATGATGACCTTTATTCTCATAATGTGTACAATAAGATGAGACTGCCATTTTCAAAGTTTTGCATTTTGTGAAGCTATTGAATGTGATCCTTCTGTCTTGGAGGTAAAGTAATGATGCGTCATTGGTCATTTAAAGGAATGTGGTTCACGCCAGTGATTCACTGGAGGGGGCACAGAGGGAGATCCAGCTGTGGTTTCAGGGAAAGGAGCTCCTGAACTGGGACTGCTGTGACCAGGCCATCCTCTGTGAGGTGTGAAGACACCGAGAGGCGAACGCAGCGAGAAACAATCATGCTACCTCTTCTCCTGCTGCTCCAAGGTCCGTCCCTTGTGACAGTGTGACCACAGTGATTGAAAAAGATGAGTCATATATTAAGTGTTTCTACCAAATAATTTTGCTCAGTAAGTGCACTTGGAATCACAAAGATTTTTGTAACAAATGTAAATGTTTCCTACTCTTAGCAGTGACACATATGAATATACAGCCACAAAAGGAGAAGTTTGCCTTTGGTCTCAGGATGAGATGTGTGCAGTAATCATTTGTCATTCTGGTTCTTGCAGGCGATAGATGCAGTATTTTATCAATATTCATGATATATATGAATGAACTGATTAAACATGAATGAGAGATACAGAAATGGTTAGTGGCTGATTTTGGCTCAAAGCAGGTGCAACATCAGAAAGTATCCCACAATCACCTAATATGCCAAAGTCCTTCTGATTAGTGGATACGGGTTGATGTGCTTGTTTGTTTTAGACATTTTTATCCCCAATAATTTATGTAATTATTCTACTTGACTGAAACTACTTGACAAATTTGCGTACTGAAATCCTTGAGCATTTCTCTCCCCTCTGTTTAAAACCACTGCTGTGTGGCAGAAGAAACTAAATATGAGGGTGAACACTCTGAGACTTGTACAAAACGTCGTCAAGAATTGTCTGAGATGGGAATTGTTGCTCGTAGTTGTGCCTAAATCACACGATGACACTTGAAAACATTTGACCTCTGGTGAATGTTATATGCAAAATGTGCTGGTGCTGTCAGTGAACAAATACTGAAGGAACATGTTGTGCTGTAAAGCTCTGATAATGATTTACCTCCACCTGGTGTTATTGAGCTGTGGAATGATTCAGATTTTATGCATGTTGACACCTTCAGTGTCACTTTAATTCTTCACACAGCTGATGAAATGACTTAAGTCGTATCTTGCACTCTGTATCAATTATGAATTCACTTTACTTTTCTCGTGATTTTTTTTTGAAATTGTACGTCTCAATCATATAACTATGTCTATGTCCGAATATGGAAAGAAGGATTGCAATAAACTCTTAATTATTAAAAATACAATAATTCTTAAGTGATGTTTTATTCAAACCAGTACATTAATGCCAGTGTATCCCTTATGTTTCTGTACATGAAGTTGATGATATATGCTCCACAGCTGAAGTTACAAGGAAAAACGCAGAATCAGGAAACATGTTAGTCTCCAGAGAACATCATCATCGTGACTGAAATTGTGTATTTATGACATCAGTTTATGTGTATATAGTCTAAAATAGCATCTGGCGGCAGCGAGTAACACGGTTTGATGTGCAAGCAATAAAAACTCTGAATTAGTCAAACATCTGACTGTTTGAACAGAATGAACTTTTTTTTTTTAAAGCTTTAAAAAGCAGAGCAGCAGTCCATTGTTGTTTATACATCCGACTAATATGTGATTATGTTCATACTGCATTTGTGTTTGTTGTCCTGTTTCAGGTATTATTGAAACAAAGGATAATAGAAAAACTGTAAAACATGTGATGAACACCAAATGGCAGGAATAAGTTCAGTACAGTCTGAGGAGAACTTAAAGTTTAAAGCCCCTCCATCTTAAAAATGTGTAAAAAATAGTCCCAATGTCAACTGGTATTAGTGTGTGAGCTTTACCTTTAACACAGCTTGATTTCTGTATCTGTAATCTGTAGTGCATAAAAGATACAACCGCATGCATGAGTATATGATTTAAATCCATCTGCAACATCACTCTGTTTGTGAAGCTGCTTCCAGCTGTGTATACTGCATTTATCTCCCATGATCTTGGATGACACATCTGTATTAATAGATGTTTGAAAGCTCCATCACGCTGCATTACTGCTCTGATCTCAGGTCGATCTTCAGCTTTTGCTTCTCCATAACTGTCTCCAGTTCTGTGGCTTTGCGCACGTCCTGTGGACACAAGACGAAATGTGAAAGAGATATCAATTCAATTTTCAGATTTCAGCTCTGTCTGGTCACATTTTAAACGAATGCCTGTGCTGTGAAAGTCAAATTAAAACACAACCCTGAAGAGAGCCATTATGAGATTCCTTTAATACCAGAGCAAGAGCATGAAGCCTTTCTAGTAATCAACAACTGCAACATCTACCCACTGCACCCACTAACCTATAAGCTCCATAGGAGCTAATATGGATTTTGGGTTTTTTGTAAATTGAAAGGTAAATAGTCCATGTAGGTCAGGACCAACGTGGTAAAATGATGTAATGTGCATAAGCCAAGGCTGAGCAAACAACTAGTTCAGAACACATGGACCCAAGCACAATCACACAAATGTACACATGCAGGAACACACAGTACATCCAGAAAAAAAAAAAACCAAACAGTGGACAAACCTCGAGAAGGGCCTTCTGCACCATGATCTGGCTGTAAACTCTGGCACCTTCCTCTGGTGAGACCGTGCGGAGCTCCTCCTTGTTCAGGGAAAAAAGCTGCGCTCCTGTTAAAATGCCCAGACTCTGAACCGTCCTAACAGAGGAGGAAGGAGCAATAAAATCAGCGTTAGTGTCCGTTCACTTTCACAGAGCTTTGTCAAAAGTTCACCTATAACCTGGGTCTTTGAAGAATCTACTTGTTTGAACTGGAATCATCTAAAGCAAATCTAAGCTTTTCTTCTCTTCACGTCTTCACTTTCTTGTTGCATTTAATAGTGACCCTAAATGTCCTCCAAGCTCATTGTCAGTCCAACTCTACTTGGCCCACAGTTAAGTTGTAATATACAGTACAGACATTACCAGGGAGGACACTTAGACATTTGAGGGCGCTATTGTGCACTAATGCAGCTGTCAGTCCAACTCTACTTGGCCCACAGTTAAGTTGTAATATACAGTACAGACATTACCAGGGAGGACACTTAGACATTTGAGGGCGCTATTGTGCACTAATGCAATAAGCTGTGGAGGTGACTTTGTTTTGAAGTTCAAATCATGTGAATTTCCCCACTGAGCGACGAATAAAGGAATATCTTTTTTCATTTTCTTCTTTGTTCTTCAAGTCCACAGCACCCAAGTGTCCAATAAACCCCCACACACAACTCACTGAAGCCAAGACAGAGCTCCTCTACTGGACCAATAAAATCTACCTCTTCTTTTAAATTTGCTGGTACAATAAAGTCAATAACGCTCCCGGATCATTTTCATTTAGTCTAATATTAAAACCATTCATTAAATTAAAGCTATTCAGCATAATTATAGCATGAGTCATGTAAATGTAGAGTGATTTATTCATTTAACTGGTGTTGGACATGTTTGATATTCCTACTGAATCTTGAGACTTGCCCTTAAATGAACCAATTCTACAAACCAGCCTTGTTCCAAATCAGATTTTTGCAAACAGCGTGAGTCAGAGTTTCCTCCAACAGAGCACACTCACTGCTGACCGAAGCCCTTGGCCGTGAGCCAGGCCTCCACCTCGGCAGCCGGTGAGTGGTAGTTGAGGGGGACGGAAGTGTCGGCCGTGCGGGGGACCACCAGGGGACGGACCGAGCCCCTCTTCCCAGCCAGCCGCTGAAGAAGCTCGTCGTTCATTATCAGGACTGCGAGTACGAAACACATAAAACCAAGTGGTGTGAGACAAAGCGTCACATTTCTATTTCAAGATTAGTGCTCAACCTCCTGGGTTGTCTTGCATTTACTGTAATGTGGTAAATGTTCATGGAAGGTGTTAACAAAATGACTTTTAGACCCCATAGTTAAAAGTGTGTTTATAAGTATGTCTGCACTTACTTTTAACATTATCCCAGTATTTTGTAGGACCAAGATGTTAAAACATCTGACTGCACCCACCTTCAAGTGCACCTAATACTTTTACTTTTTATACTACATTTCGTTCATATTTTCCTGCACAAAACGGATCTATTTTATAATTGAATATGTAATTTGGAAAGCTACAGACCGATATGTTGGCTTTATTTGTTTTCAGTTTCATAGTATTTCAAGTATAGTATAGTATAGTATAATATAGTATAGTGTAGTACAGTTACATTTGTCTTGTTTTCTTCTCTGTAATATGAATGATATGAATGGTCAGTATATTTGATACACACTAACAACAACCGAAACACTATTATGTCAAAGGCATCAAGGTCGGTGTGGCACGGCTATGTCCACTGGACAGCACTTAAGTGATGAGAGACAGTGTGTGTGCTACTGCTGTTATATGCTGAAATATTACATAATCCACACCCTTTACATGCTCTAAGCACATTTGGGAACACTGTAGTGTGTTGGTATGAAAGATTTAAGTGATGAGTCAGCAGCTTTCTTTAACTATGGCCTTCATTTATTCATCTATGCTTATTTTGCTTGACCTTTATTAATTTGCCTTGTCTCTGGTTGGAGTTGGACTGTAGATTCCAAGAAGTTTAGGGCAAGAAGCTGTTGAGATCCATTATGTTGGCACTACCTTCATAATCTAACAGTCCCCTCTTTGTGATTCACCATGGTTCATATTCAGTATGTATGGGAATGTTACCTCGGTCACTGTCTTCTCCCTGCATTGGTGAAGATGGCAAAACCATGCTCTGTGGTCGTAACGGGCTTGTGGCAATAGGACTGGTCCCAACCGGGCTCGATGGAGCATATGAGAAGTACTTTGTCCGAGAGGAAATGGGCGTTTTCTGTTGTGGAAAGGCAAGAATGAACAGCAAGGTGGCGTGAAACAAAAAGCATGTACGATGTTTGAAGCACTGACTTTGCACGTGTGTGTTGCCTCTGTAGTGTACCTTTGACTCTCTGCGTACCACTGGGCTGTCTCTCCCAGTGTTATTCAGAGCAGACAGAGGCTCCAGGATGTTAAAGGGAACGAATCCTATCTGGTCAAAGCGATTCCGACACTTCCACCACCGCTTTGATGACTCAATTACCTGAAGAAGGATGACTCACAGATCAGTCAAGTTTCGTAACATTTTCTAAATATACAGCTACTATTACAGGCAGGACGCCACCTCTGAGTCTAATTATGGGTGTGCACCTCAAGTGTTTCTCCCTGTAGCACAGACAGTTCACTGCTGTTTCGGGCCACAAAGTCGTAACTGCAGCAGTAAAGTCTCTCGCCCTCTGGAGGGAGCGAGTTCCCGTCTCTGAAATAGAAATGTCATTCAAAACATATGCAGCATGTAAAATTTTAGCCCATATAATAATGCACATCAGTACATGTCTGATGAAATACACTGAAATGAGTTATTCTCATTTCAACCTCCAGACTGATTTTATTATGCAATAGACTGCTAACTGCACCCATTAGGAATTTGGCTTTGGCCCTGTTCTTTGTTTCAATGTCTACGGGCTTACACGTCATCAGTGTCTTCACTGGGAACCTCCACTGTCCTTCGAGCTTGGCTCCGCAGAGTGTGCGCCGCCCTGCTTTCCCTGAGAGCATCCTGCTTGTGCTGTGACTCGATGGGATCTTCCAAAGGATGGCCAGTTGTATCATAGGCCTGAGGCTGCCACCCATCCAGGAAGACGGGTGAGTATGGAGGAGCAGACACATTGAGGTGCGAACTGGGGAAAGAGGGCAAGAGGATCTTGTTAGAGCAGCATGCAACACTCTCAAATCAAGATTTACACACACACATAAACACACAGACCAGGGCGAAGTCCAGTTGGGCCCTAACGAGGTCCACAGCTCCTTTTCCTCTTCAGTCAGATGCTGCTGGAGCAGTGAAACAGCGCCACTGGTCATAGCAGGACTCACCACAGACGAAGCTAACGCCGGCCCTCCAGTGGTTTTCACCATCTGCGAAAGAGAGAGAGTCAACATCGGGAGAGACAGAGAAACTACTAAATAAAGCTTCAGATAGACTCACCAGTCGAAGAGGCACAAAGATGGGAGGCAGCAGCTCCGGTGCATCAGGCTGCGTGATAGATGACTTGAGACGGTCCTGAATAAACCAGCATATAGGGTTATTTACATGCAGAGGTTTTATCAAAAATATATTCCAGAGTAACTCAATACTCAATTATGAATAGTCGGATCTCACCAGCAGACTGAGGGAGTACTTGATTTTCTGAAAGATGTCCACAAATTCCTCTTCAGAAGGAGGGCAGGCTTTCATGGCCAACAAATCATCTGCACACAGAAGAAGAACACAATCAGAGCCCCAAAACATCTTAACAGGATCTATATGAAACACGCAACCATACCGCCATTGCTGTTGTTATTATGTTGTTACGATTTTTCAAACTTGATAGACGTTGGTGTCGGTATCGTTTGTCAAGCATTTTTAATTATACAGAAAAAATCATAAGCTGCCAAATACAGTAAATTAAGTCTCCAAGTAAAGGTGTGGAGTGCTTGTTCTAGCTTGCTTTGGCAAGTGACTAATAGCAATCTTGTCTTCTATTTCATTATTAATACAGTCATACATTCAGACTTATCTGGGGTCACACCTATGCCAACACACACTGGCCAGAAACCTGGGAAACACCCTGGTCACGTTGCAAGAAAACTCAAGGCGAAGACAGGTAGACAGAAAACTTTGTTTCTCAGCCTTGCTTGCTGTAGGTGAGAATTTTCATTTTCATTTTCTTTTGGCAACCTGCCTGCTGACCTGCTTCCAAGGGGTAGAATAATTTGCCAATATTCAGTCTTTGTATCGAGTTACCTGCCTCTACTCTTCTTCTGCAGCAGAAGCAACAGAAACCATCATTCGCCAAACTACTGCAAACACTCATCTGCAGTCTTCCTCTGCCACCAGTTGATCTACAGTTCTTCATACTTCACACATACCTTAAACATCTGACTACTGTACATCTTAGTTAAAGTATGACTGCAGCAGTTCATTCTTAAGAAGAGCTCTGACCATTCTGATCCTCCTTCTTCTTGCTCTTTCTGCTTCTCGTCTTCTTCCTCCTTTGGTTGAGAACGCTCTGGGCCTCGGCTGCCTGCTGCAAGCGTGCCATGAATCGCTCCACGTCATCAAAGCAGTGGTTCAGAATCTCCTGATGAAGACATGTACCATATGTTTTAGCCAGAGGGACAGAGAGAAAGCGTTTCAGTAAGTTACCAGCTCATAGTACTGGTAAGTTAATAAGTTATCAGTGAGTCAAACAGCATACAGAGAACTGAAACCCAATATGAAAGCATAGTTTTATGCATTTCACATATGTATGCAATAGCCCTGCAGTTAGTACATTCATAATACTTGTAATGAAAAATATGTGAGACTGTTTATTTAACTTGATAATTGTAACATCAGTAAACACAGAAAAGTCAACTGAAAATCTAAAAGGACGTGTTAATTCTGTATAAATTAACATAATTTATTCTATTTATCTATTTATTATAAATCTGAATTGCTATCAGTATGCCAGAGCTGTGTTTTTTATCTACTTATGAATACATACATTACATTACACAATGGTTTCTGTCTTGATTGTGCACATGTACAGACACA
This sequence comes from Holacanthus passer, assembly GCA_025331565.1. Lineage (NCBI taxonomy): Eukaryota > Metazoa > Chordata > Actinopteri > Pomacanthidae > Holacanthus > Holacanthus passer. Next base: position 875,219 of record JAFREQ010000043.1, read on the forward strand.
CGTCTCACTTTCTCTAAGCTTCTTTTCACAGGTTGCCATCCATTTTGACTTTAAGACTTTATTAGTTATTTGTAATCTTTATTTTTAAACCCACAACTATGCAAATATAAAAAATGAATCTCTAAATCATTATGCAAGTACATACCACTTCTCTCTCTGCATTTAATAGAGATGCACCATTCGACTCTCCACTGGGACCGTTCTCTGCGCAGAGGAAGAACAAAACCATTAAAGCAAACTTGTGCAGAGAATGAAAATGTGGCATCAGCACATGTTCACATAAACACATACATATTAAGAGGATGAATATACCTTTTCCAGAATCTGTGTAGATGGGCAGACCAATAGGAGGACGCTGTTCATCTGGAGCTATCATGACTCTGAAGCCAGAATGCTTTCTGGGGAGCACCGGAGGTGGTGAGGACATCTGTTGAGCGTGGATGCAGACAGAATCAAATCAAGCATATATATGCAATAGGAGATAATGCTTAGATGGGATAATAATTTTTCTAGGTAATGTTTATCACCTTTTATGTGATGCTTCCAACACCTAATTTCCTTTTCGTTGGAAAATGTAATACCCCTGTGTGTCATCTCACTTAATGGGACCAATATTATTACATATAAAGTTTGTTATATATGTTTTATTTTTCTCGCTGGAAAGCTGGAAAGATTTTGATCAACTCTACCAAACTGATCAAAGCAAGCTCATCTTGACTCCATTTAAATCTCATAAACCATGATGAATGAGGGCTTGATATTGCCACATTCCACAAGCTGGTTGTAAGAATGCTGAGTATTCTGTCTGCACGCTCGGATGTATCTCACAGAAACACACGACAGGAAAAACCACTGTCACCGAATGCACGGTATGCAGTTGTAACAACCACCGACACTTGATGGAGAAACTGCGCCAACTGAATATAAAAGTCAGTTCAGCACAAGTTTGTGCTATGCAAACACTGCGGCTCTTATCTTTGACATCTCTTTTCCTCATCTTCCCGCCTGCCTTCTGCCATTTCTCCTCTCCCAACATATTGATGAAGCAGTGAATGCTGCATAAAATATTTCAAGCTTTAGCACAAAATGAGTTTGCAGACGAAGCATTTCATACAGTTACATGTTACAAAATATCCTAGTGTATCGGGATGAAGGGAAGCTGGATCAAACTGACACAAGGTAGCTGTCATATGACAGGTGTACCTGCCACTCTAATCCCCTCTCAAACACACACACACACACACACACTGTTTGCACATAGTTAACACAAAGAATCTAGATTTTTCACTGTACCTTTTAGTGTGGTTTGGGTGTAAATCCAAGGCACAGAAACCAATCCTTGCACTGAGTTATATGTGCACTGAGCTTAGCTGTTTACACGAGGAACGTCCCACCTTCCTGAGATATGCAGAAACGAGAAAAACGAGTCTGGCTCTCCTGTCGCAGCTAATCTGTGCTGCTTTCACTCTCCTCTGATTCTCATACAGGCACACACACACACACACACACACTTGCTCTCTCCCATTCTTCTCTCTGCATCTTCTTCAGCCTCTCCTTCCTTATGACAGCCATTTCTATTAACAACTGCCTATGGCTTATGCCAAGGGGTTAATGTGATCAGTAATGCATGCCATTTGAGAAATGCAATGCAGTCCTCCTCAGACTCGCCACCCTCTACAAATTCAAACATCAGGTTTTGTTTGAGATTATAATAACAAAGCCGAGGCCAAGATAAGGCTCATAGGTGATAAAAGGTCATTGTAAGTTCAAATTAAGAAATATCGATAAAAAGATTTTTTTTTTTTTGAGCAATTTATTCTTTGGATTTTCCTCAAAAGAGAATTCTTATTAGTTCAGTGTGACTAATTGGATTTAAACATTCCTTCCTATGAGGACCACCTACCCACCATATTCAATCATAAAGTGATTTCATAATAAATAGCCCACTTTCCTCTAGTTCTCTGGCACTGTCTCGGTCTGTTCTTTAAATGCTCTCATTGGCAAAAGGAAATCGAAATTTAACTCAAATATTGCAAATATTTGATTGGTTACTATAAATACGTTTGCACCAACAAACATTAAAAACACGTGAAAAGGATGTTGGCAAAACATCCAATATCTGGTTTCTGATATGGAAAAGTGAAACCTGCAGACACACGCTGTACCGTCCAGCAGCACTGTGTGTCCCCACGTCTCACAACACTTTAACACTGCTGGCTTGTGTCATCTTTAGCAGTTTGACAGATGTCAAACAAAAAGCAATGCAATGCTATATTGCCTCTATTTCTCAGCGCCAAGTTTAGTGAAGGGCCAACAAAGATGGATCGAGAAGTAGGTTAACTAAATTAAACTAGAATGGTGTCATGATTTTAACAACTTGCAACCTAAAGTCACAAAGATAATGTAGGTAAGATCATGCATACAATAAGAATTCATAGCAGGTAGGGGCAAGGCCATAGGCTGTATAACTGAGCTGTTGGTGAACAGTGACACCAACTGGCTGTTCCAGGTCTTCCTCAACCTGTCCCTGCGGCTCTCCTCATGCTTCACTTTACTTGCACAGGTGGGGTCATTGTCAACAGGTGTTCAAACTGAGAATAAAAGAGTTGATTGTATGCGTCATGCTTTCAACACATTGTTTCAAGAAAGCCTCCAGTTCTCACCATGTCCCAATTACTATGCTGATACTATGAAGAACAGGTACATTGTTGACAACATTGCCAAGTAGTCTGACATTACATTTTCTTATGTTTAAATCTGAAATAGAGATATTTTTGCATTCATTACTGTTGATATGACAGGCACAACTTTGCTCAACAACAGGTCTTATCTTAGCCAAAGAGCTTAACAGTTGATCTCCACAATTAGATTAGGATTTACTGTGCTGCTATGAACATCGTATTCATGCCAAGCCTTGACTTCTTGAAGGACATAATCTGCATCCCATCTTTTCTAATGTCAGTTAAAACATTTTCCTCATCACAAGTTGCTTGTATCCTCTGGCTGTATAAAGGTTACAAACTGGTGTGTTGTATGTCCAACTTTACCAAAGTAATAAACTTCACCAACATTGATTTCCTCCAGTTAGACATTTCTGTCTACTCAACACTGACTCCGAAAGATTCAATCCGTGTTAGATGCAGGTAATAGTTTTTGAATTTATCTTGAGACAAAAAAAAAAGGTTTGATCTCTCTCTTCCTCAAACAAAGATTAGACTGTTTCTTCAGTTTTTCAGGATGACTCTTTAAAGATTAGTTATTGACATGAAAGACTCAGTTGACCGTGCAGCTATAAATATTACATATGGTGATGACTTCACACTTTCCAGACTGCACATTTATAATTGTGGACAAGCAGATTAAATAACGTATCAAAGATGCAGCCTGCACCCTGTACGAATATAGGTGCAATTAAAAAATTAAACGCTTTTAATTTTTCTGCAAACCACAGCATGCTTAAATGCTGCAGAAGTAAATGCAATCATTTTTCGGGAGGGTGTGTGTGTGTGTGTGTGTGTGTGTGTGTGAAACCTGTAGACACACAGTGTACCGTCCAGCAGCACTGTGTGTCCCCATGTCTCCAGGACACTTTAAAACTGCTGGCTTGTGCAGTTTTAATGGCAGTTAAAATATTTTCCTCATCACAAGTTGCCTGTATCATCTGGCTGTATAAAGGTCATAAATGTTACAAAAGGATGATTAAAGAGAACAATCTAAGCATGTCACATAAGCTTTAGTACAACTAGTGGATTCCTGCATTCCTGCATCATTTGTGCCAGCATGCATTGAGGGGGCATCGTGGCACATTTTTTCCACTAGGGGGAATAGAGCTTTTCTTTGTATTCAGCCAACAGGTGGCTGAGAATTTACTACTGACTTGCTTAGCTCAGCTGTGTGACCACTGCTTCTTATGGCCACCATTACTTTCTGTGCCAATGTAACTTTTTATTCCTAGTACACATTTTTCAATAGTAAAACAACTGGCAATATTACCACAGCAGAAACAAGAGTGAAATTCTCTATACTGATGGTAGTCCAACTTTACCAGAGTAATAAACTTCATTGAGCAGCGAACCTGAGCTTTCAATACACTTTGATTTCCTCCTAATGTCTAATGTCCAATAGTTTCAATCCATGTTAGATGCAGGTAATGGTTTTGGAATTTTTCTTGGACACAAAAAAGTTCTCCCTCCCTCAAACAAAGATTGGACTGTTTCCTCAGTTTTTTTTTAGGATGACTCTTTAAACTGTCAATTCTAGTGAAATTGTCAATACTTTTATTCTAGTTAAATTGTAAGTAATTTTATTATAGTGAAATGTCAAAACTTTTTATTATAGTGAAATTGTCAATACTTTTTAAATTCTAGTTAAATTGTCGACACTTTTTATTCTAGTTAAATAGTTTTATACGTCTCTTGTTGATGTGCAACAACAAATATTACATCTGGATGACTTCACACTTTCCACACTGCGCGTTTATAATAGTAGACAAGGGGATTAGATAATGCACTAAAGATGCAGCCTGCACCCCAAATATAGGTGCAATTAAAAAGTTAAAAGCTTTTACATTTTCTGCAAACCACAGCATGCTTAAATGCAGCAGAAGTAGATGCAATCATGAAGTTTTTTAGTCGTGTGTGTGTGTGTGTGTGTGTGTGTGAAAGCTGCAGACACACAACGCGCCGTCCAGCTCCGCTAAGCTTGATGATGCCGGACCGTCCAGCCCCCTCTGTCCTCTCATTGGCTCCGGCCGCACTCCCTTCTCCCTTCATGGCTTCTTTAATACTCGACGGAAGAGTTTGGTCCAACACAAGAGAACCGTGGCCACAAGTTGTCAAAACTACCTGATCGACACTCTTGTCCCTGAGCAGATTTGTATCCAAAGCTAAAAAAAAAAAAAAAAAAAAAGAAGAAAGTAAGAGTTTGAAAGTTGTGATAAAAGAGAGACGAGGAGGGTCGAGCAGAGAAACCAACACCAGGACTAGTGGAAACATTACTTGCTGTCAGCATGGTATGTCCACAAACCCACTGTTCATCTGTGCTTTATTCTCTTGATCTTTATGAGACTAACTGCTCTTATTGCTTCTATGTAACTTTCCATGTTTGTGCATGTTATATAATTGACTAACAACTGTGCTCCTTTGCTGCCTGAGCTGTCATGAATAGGCTTTAAGGCTTATAATCTCCCCCATGCAGCTGATTTTCTATACATTTGTTCACAGTGATACAGATATATAGCTCAATGTGCTCAGGGACAGATATGGGTCGAAACCTTCAGCAACTATCAGTGGATCAGCACATGAAGGATAAACATGTGCTACATACTATACTGTGCAAACTTTGCTTTTGGGGCTTTGACTATAAAAGTTGACACACACTGATCTGATGTGGATGTAAACACCCTCAAATAAAAGCTTTTTTTTTTTTTGACTCACAGTTGTTTCATTTGAAATCACATATGATGGAGTGCAGACATCAGTAATGTGCAGCTGTCCACAAACCTACAGGCTATAACCAGCATGTTGTTTTTGCAAATGTGTAGTAAAACACACTGTACGTCTGTATTTTTCCATGTTATCCCATGGGTATTAAGCTGCACTGTAGGGGGGGAAAAATAGTGTGTTCATGATTGACAGCTACTGGGGTTACATAATACTGTGTGTGTGTGTGTGTGTGTGTGTGTGTTGGGAGAAGCGTATTACATGTGTATTTGCTACTGTATACCTGTGCTTGGTATTGACCCATTAAATATGTAGCTGCCATTCTGCATTCTTAGTACAGGTGTACCATAACTGTGATTCATATGATAGCAGAAGACCTTGTTAGTATTCTGCCTCTTTAAGACCTTTGTATGTTATCCACAAGATCATTCTCCTATATTTTTTGGTTGCACATGTGTCGACTCGACACACAGTCATTTGTGTGATGTTTTGCATTAGTCAGACATCATCACTAGATCTGGTGAGCTACTCATTTTAAGAATTGGCACCACATGATAAAGGTTGACAAGACATTACATTTAGGTTTTGACTCTCATTTCATTCCTGTTTTGCTATCTGATCTTCATCCTGACGCAGCTGGCTTAAATGATAGTTGCCTAGAATGGCGGCCTGATGGCCTGATGAGTGTTTATTTTACTCTTGAGCCAACATGGAAGCATTGCAGAAACATTACTTGGTCCTGAGTAGGCAGATTGCCAAAGAGACTTTTACAGGAAAAAATGACTCTGGTTACTTTTCAAACATGATGTCGACATGCAAAATCGCATACGTGAAAGTGGGCTTTATTCTGTCTGCTTATAGGGGGTTGGGCTGTCTGCAAACTGAGTAGCTGGTGTGTGTCACAGTGTTTTAGGCATTTTTCCATATGATGTATAGACACATAAAGAATTGCTTTACGTGCTGATTATGCATGACAAAATGGTTTAAATGTAGAGGCACAAGCCTGAAGAAGGAAACCAACATAGCATATCCCACAGCCCCACATGTTCAGTCATATGTATAACATTTACACCAGTTATAGTGTATATACCTTGACATTGATTAATAAAAAAAAACTTTACAGCAAACAATCAGTTATAATCTGCTCTCCTATTGATGTGATCCAGTCTAACCATTTTTGCACAAGGTGCAATTATATTACACTTCTAAAAAAAAAATCCAGTTGTCTATAAATATAAAAACAAAACAAAGGTATTTTTAGAGTTTAGTTAGGCAGGTTGCTGCATGCTTTACTATTACTGTTCACTGGGGACAGAAGTGTGGTTGCCTGTTTGCCAACCGTACCCAGAGATAGACCTTGAGTGACCAATAGGTCAATCAACAATTTACAACTGCTGTATGTGTGTGCTTTTTGCCTGTGTGTGTGTTTGCCGGGGGGACGAGGGCTACGGGGCAAGAAGATAAAATAAGGATAAGATAAGAATTGTATTAATCCCGAAGGAAATTCTTGAGCCAGAGTACTCCATAAATTACAGCAGCAAAAAATTCCAAAAAATACAAAATACAACGATTGTGCATCAAATACAAATATACAATGCAAAGTGTTAAGGAAATTGCAGATGATTTATGGTTTGCCAAGTACAGAAAAAGAGAAGGGAAAAAAATACATTTAGTTATTTTGCAAAAGACTGTAGCGAGGCTCAGAACTGAAGAATTAGCATGCAGTTTTTTTCCACTTCTTTTGAAGTCTTTACAGTAAAAAGCATTTAGAGTCCTCTTTGCAGCTTCTGAAATAGTGGAAATAAACATGACATGACAACAGCTGCGCACTTTAAGTTAGAACTGTGTGCAAATTAGTTTGTTATTAACTACAAGAAGGCTTGATACAGACTTGCTGTGTTGTTGAGGAGCTTGAGGATGCAAATATCCAAAATCTGATATCTGAAATCTTTTAAGGGCATTTTGGTTTTTTTTTTAAAGGAAGGAGAGATGTCACCAATGTTAATCACATGTTTGATAGCTTTCTTATAGCAGACTTTATCAGTTCACGATATAGTAAAACCTTGAATTCCAGTTCATGGTATTTAAGTAAGACTTAAATACAAGGCAAGTCTTGAATCGAAGGTGACCTACAAACCTAGTCCACTTGCCTTTGATTCAACTTGGTGAATCTCTATCCAAGGTCAGCTGAGTCTGGAGGTAACTAGTGCTGCAACCACTTACTGACTCCAGTTGATTGACACCGCCACTACAGCAAAAGTCTGATGATAAATGGCTTCTCAAAATGAACTAAATTCCAATGGCCTTTCTCCTGTCTTGTTACCAACTATATCCACTACATGGTCCACCCATGCACCTCAGCACCACCCACAGTGCGAACCAATCTGAACCTAACACCTCCCAGTGGGTTCTCCCACCCACATGTCACCCAAGCCTATCCCTCCTTCACCAGAAGTTCTGCGCAGTGGCTTCTGCTCTTCCCACTTCACCTCCTCTCTATTTGTGTGCACATGCATATTTCTGTCACTCTCTCGCACTCCCCCGTGCACGTGTGTATGTATAATTCTGAAACTCACCTGACTTATCTTGCCATGTGTCTCAATCAGCAGTATGCTTTTCTGGGTCATCCACGTCTTGTAATGTTCCATTCTCACCCGCTGGCACCAGCAGTGGCACACAGAGTTCCTCCAGCTATGTCATATCCTTAAACCAGGTTGGCTCATGTTAAACCACTTTGGATCTTGCCCCCTCACATAAGTAAACTTATCTGTAGTCTGATAAGTTGAGATTCCTTTGCAAAGGAGTTTCATGAGAATTCAGATGATCTAATCATCAGAGACATAACAACATTTTGTTAATTTTCACATAACAAACCACAGTGGATAAGATATACCTTCATTCGTCCCACAGATGACAATTAGAATAATCTATTCCAATGTTTCCAAATTATGTACTCCTTGACCGTATAGACATACTATAGCCTACGTTCTACCAAACCGTGATTACTGGTGGAATTACAGAAATTACTATTATTTTGTAGATGCATTTTTAATGAACAATCATGGTTAGTGTTAACCCTGTGAACTATACATTGCATTTTCTGAGACTATTTCAGAATAAAAGTCACCCTGAGTTTCACCAGTGGAATGATTTTAATGTGAAGCAGCAGCCTCAGGGAAAGTTGTTTTTGCATCAGCAGTAACTTAACACAGCTCTGACAACGGCTGTGGGAGATTGAGGCTAAAAATAAAATAAACTAGAATTACCCCCTTGCGGTTGTATGCCCCCTGTCAAGTTGCAGTTTGCATTCATATTTGTCCAGACTCATATATCTGGTATAGACTTTTAAAAAATTAATAAAAGGTATTAACGTTACTTTTAGACAACATGGAAGTTATTGCTATATTGACATATATAATTTCAGTGAATAATTTCCAGCGAGAAAAAATAGTGTCGTGACTTCTGTTTGGAGGACAGAGGACTGATAGAGAGCTTTGTCACATGGTGCAATGGCAGTAACCTGAAGCGCAATATCTGCAAAACCAACGAGCTTGTGTTGAACTGCTGCAGCATGTCTATTAACTAGCTATGACATTTGAAAAAGCTTTAAATATGGATGTCGCTGCAAAGAAACTATAAACTCTAATGCAAAGTTGACCTTTGACCTTTTCATTTAATTGTTTTATCCTATTGGACATTTGTGTGAAATTTTGTCACAATTAGCGTATGAATTCTTAAGGCCAAAAACATGCTTTGTGAGCTCACAGTGGCAATGACCTTTGACCTCCAAATTCTAATCAGTTCATGCTTGAGTCCAAGTGGACATTTGTGCCAGGTGTAATGTAATTCCCTCAGGTGTTACTGAGATATTGCGTTCGCAAGAATGGGACGTATGTGAGGTCATAGTGACCCCGACCTATCACCACCAGCAGCACCATGGCATAAAATCAATTTTGCTGGATTAGATGCATGCATGCTGTGAATCCCTTGTGCGTGGGCAATTTGAATCCAGAGCGGGACTGGTGGACTCTGCCACTAACAATGAAAAACACTATATAGAGAGGTAATTACAAAATGTGCTAAATAACTACTGCTGAAATGCCGACCATATCGATTTCGTGAAAATTTAAGCATTATAACTTTAAAATATTTGATTTGAATATTGATTATATTTTGTTCAGACACTGCACAGTGTACAGACAGCATTTCAATGTCTCACTTTTTCCCACATGGAGCTAATCCTCCTTGTTGATATATGAAATTGGAGTGCTACATGACTTACAGCACATATGTGTTTTCACATAGCAGGTGAGGGGTGGAGGCTCTCCCTCTCTCAGTGATGTTTAGTCAGTCTCCTCAGACACTGTACACCTTGCATATTGTTATAGACTCTCGTGGCCCCTGATAAATGATAAATCGGACTCTGTGGGTTTCAGCTGGATTGTGAAACAGACATATTGAAGGCCCTCAAACACATTCTGTGGTGCAGAACATCTGATTATGGTCAACCTGAAAATAGATTCTTACCTTGCATACATCTTTGTTTGCGGGTGTGGGTGGAATACGTTGTTGTAATACATTATTTTCCATGTGCAAAAAAAAGTTTATTGGCATAACATCATGTTTAATTTTATCTGGACTGCTCATGTCAACAAGAGATTTTATATCAACCGATTATCAGTGAAGTTTATCATTCATCTTTGGCTTCTTTTTCTTTTGTTTTCTTTTTGCTAAGGCGGAGAAACCTCCACTGGACGGCAACGAGGACCGAGCCTGGCTCAGCGAGGGCCAGTCTGAAGCTCAGCTCACAACCATGCACGGTCCAGATGGAGCTGAGACATCCGACGAAGACCGGCCTGCGTGGGACTCCAAGATCCAGTATGTGTTGGCCCAGGTGGGGTTCAGTGTGGGCCTCGGGAATGTGTGGAGGTTCCCATACCTGTGCCACCAAAATGGAGGAGGTGAGCGTCTTGAAAGAAAGAATTGTACATTTCAGCATGACTGGTGTCACAGTAGCTCTTTAAAACCAACAGCTGACAACTTTTCCTTTTTTGATTCAGCTTTTTTATGCTAGAAAACACAGCAATGAGGAAAAAATGTCCAAAAGTAGATATAGATAGATAGAGGTGTGAAAAATAATAAAGGTAGATATGTGTGTATATGCCTTCATGTTTTAAAATCTTCCTTCCTTCCTTCCTTCTGTCCTTCCTTCCAGGGGCCTTCATGCTGCTGTATGTTTTTCTTTTACTGATTGTGGGAGTCCCACTGTTTTTTATGGAGCTTGCAGCTGGCCAGAGCATTCGTCAGGGCAGCATCGGAGTTTGGAAGCACATCTCCCCGAAGCTGGCAGGGATCGGCTACTCCAGCTGCATGGTGAGGACTGAAATCTTTTTATATTTATTTACATTATTTTTTTCTGGGTTTGAAATCAAAGTGTTTGTCTAAAAAGTTTGGAATATTTGTTAGCTGGGGCAAATAAAAGTCAAAATGAGTAAGCAATGCAATCCATTGTTTATGCTGTATTCAACAAGGTAGCTTAACTAAGAAAGCTGTTCTGAAAAAAAAGAAGTTGATGTTTGCACACACGTCAGCAAAAATGACTCATAGTGTCTTGGTGAGGTGAGTTTGGTTTGGAAGCTGGCTGATTTTTTCATGTTTGGGTTTAGCGCAATCATCAGTATTTTTAACATGAGTCCAGAATGAGTAGATTCATGAGCATAAATGTCTTTCTCCACTCGTCTCATTAAAAAGCCATTACCTGTACTACCTCTTTTATCACCGTTCTGTAAACACCTTCCTTTTTATTACCAGCCACGCTGTGTGTATGCTGTGTGTAAGAAAGCGTGATGGCATCCTGCCATGTTGTAATGTGAGAGAGGCAGTCTGCTGTAGCGCTGGAGGTTTGTTGCGTAACACTTTTCTCTATAGACGGGGACAAGGTAAACAGTGTGGACAAGAATTTTCTCTGCACATACAGACGTATACTTGTGTGTTTAGACGCCCACTTTCTTTTTCCAGAAAGCCTCGGTGCTCTGTTGCTCCCACTCAATGTCGGTGTCACAATTCATTATGGCTTTCGGGTTACACATGCGTTAAGTTAGAATAAATCTCTGGTCAGTTGAGGTTTTTCTGTTCTGTGTACATTACTGACCTTGAAAGTACTTTTCACAGGACATACTGCATCCTATATCTGAAGGACTTACCGTGTAAATATTGATAATTTATTAAGTAAATCATTCACGAAGCCTTTCTCCTCCTCTAGGTCTGTTTTTACGTGGCCCTTTACTACAATGTTATCATCGCGTGGAGCCTGTTCTACATGGGTAATTCTTTTCAGTATCCTCTGCCGTGGGAGCAGTGTCCAATTGATGTAACCACCAATGACACAGGTACTGAAATAGCTGAGAACGTAATCAAAATGACATATCGCACACATGCGATCACGGTCAAAGGTCTTAAGTGTCGTCTGTCCTCGATCAACAGTGAAAGAATGTGCAGGTTCTTCCCCGACATCGTATTTCTGGTTTCGGAAAGCCCTTAATATCACAAGTTCTATTGAAGAATCTGGAGAGTTCAACCCAGTCATGACGGGCTGTTTATTGGCTGCTTGGGCAATTGTGTCCTTGGCTATGATCAAGGGCATCAAGTCTTCTGCAAAGGTAAGATTTCATCTCCTCTCTTTATCGCTCCAGCCCCTATACAAACAACCATCAGGACACATACGTACATTTATCTTTGTATCATTTTTAAAGGAATATGACAACATTTTGAGAAATAGGCTCATTTGCTTTCTGGTGGAGAGTTATGCAGTTTTTACACTAAAATTAAGTAGATGTCCTTTCTCACTGAAGACATAGTGAGTGTTGGTGTCCAGTGTGAAAGGGGTATTAGATGAGGAGCTGCATACCACTCTCATACGTCCGGTATATAACTAATAAGCCAGTTTGCTCAGCTCAGCACAAAGAGTGGAAACAAGGGTAAACTCCAGACAGAGCCAGACAGAGCCAGACTGTTTCTTGGACAGACACGAGGGTGGTAATCAATCTTTTCGTCGAACTCTCAGCAAGTATATTTTTCAACATTCCTTTAAAGGATTCTGGCACAAAAATCATCCTCCATTTCTTTTTTTCCCAAATCTTAGGTGATGTACTTCTCCTCAGTCTTTCCCTATGTGGTGCTCTTTATTTTCCTCATCAGAGGCCTGACGTTGGACGGTGCGATGGACGGGATCACCTATATGTTTTATCCTAAAGTAAGTATGTTTGATCATATTCATGTTAACTTTTTTCTAGATTTCTGTTTGTATTTTTATTTAATGAATGCCACGCAGAAAGTGTTTAGAGTGTATTAAAAACTTAAGATGAAGTTTTCCAAGTTTGCAGCCCTTACAATAATTCTGACTCAATGAGACTTTATTTCCTGGGACTTTTCAGCTGGAAATCTGGGGTAATGTGCAGGTGTGGCGGCAGGCTGCTACACAAGTGTTCTTCGCCCTCGGACTGGGCTATGGCTCCGTTATTGCTTATTCCTCCTACAATCCAGTCCACAACAACTGCCACAGGGATGCGCTGATGGTCTCCGGCATCAACTTCATGACGTCTGTGCTGGCCTCGCTGGTGGTTTTCGTCGTGCTGGGTTTCCGGGCCAAGAGTATTGCACTACGATGTGTGGCTGAGTACGGATGTGTGTGTTTGTGTGTGTGTGTGAGTGTAAATATTGGCATTGGCACTGATAATATCGGCCCATTATTAGCCACATCATTTCTAATGGGTGCAAGATAACTACGTTCACTCAAGCCCCATAAGTTTGTGTAATTGCAAAATACTAAAAACAATTTTATACCCTTTAAGTAAAGTAAAATGATATGATTTGTCTTTGGAAAAATGCCATCTTGCTTTAAAAATATATCCATTTGAGGCATATTTAACTGTCAAATGTAAGAAAAAAATATTTAAGACATACTTTCATGCAAAGATTCATGAATTGCAACAGTGTGAGACATCCCTAGGGTGGAATGTTTTTCAAAAGTCCCTGATATTTGATCTTTTTATTCTCACTTCTTCCAGAAATGTTGGTCTTCTAAACCTCATGGCCTCCTACGAATCAAACCAGGGCCTGGTCAGCCGCGGTTGGCCTTGGATCAACATGACAGATCCAAGCTCCATATCCATAGCTGAATACCGAGAGTGGTACAGTCACTACAGCTCCGTGGTGGGTCCTAACATCACCGACTGCAGTCTGGAGGAGGAGATGAATAAGGTATCCTGGAGATATCATTTTAATCGACTTTCAAAATAAAAGATGGTTCAGAGAGAGATGAAAGTACAATTATTTAACTGATGAAAAGGATCTCAAGAACAATGAAAGAAGCAAATCATAGCATTTAACAGTTAGCAAAGACAACAATTAAAAAAAAAACTATCAAAGAAGGTTTAGCAAATAAAAAAAATACAAATCCAAGCCTTTTTTGTGTCACTAGTGAATATCTGAATTTCAAGAAACTGTTTCATTCATCAAGTACCAGGAAAAGTTTTGATGCAGCTATCTTTTCAAGAACACATTTTTAAGGGAGAAAAAGATCACCACAGGTTGCTTCATCTGGTGCTGGACGCTGGCTTGCTTTAAAAAAAAAAAAATCAGGGAGGTGAACATTTCAATAACAATAGTAAGTAGGTGGACTGCTGAGGTTCCCAGGACCCCTGAGGAACCTGTAAGGTACTGTAATATATCCAGCTGGCAAGAGGAAGAAAACATATGGGACACTATATCCAGTAGCTGTCTAGGAGAGATGGAGACAAGCTGTGATAGAGGAGTGAAAGGAGAAACTGAAGAAACAAAGGAAAGGGTACTAAGAGTCATGTTATCTAACAGAGTTTATTTTATCAAGAATGTCATACTACAAAAAAAGATGTAGAGGAGGAGTATATTTTTGTACTGAAAAGTTTATTTTTCATAAATGTACAACAGACACACATTAGTCCTTGTTCTGTCAGATTTGTAGCTTTCGATCTACCATAAATGAGCAAAGCAGAATCCTATCAGCATGAAATGATGCTTCTGGTATGATGCTGTCAACATTTATAAAAGTTCTTGTTCATAATTATTCTCTTCTCCACGCAGGGTGTTGAAGGGACAGGCCTGGCGTTCATAGCGTTCACCGAAGTGATGGCCCTTTTCCCCGCCAGCCCCTTCTGGTCCACCCTGTTTTTCCTAATGCTGCTCAACCTGGGCCTCAGCACCATGTTCGGGACCATGCAGGGAATCCTCACACCTCTCATGGACAATTTTAGCCTCTTTGGGCGCCACCGGACCATACTCACAGGTAACATCAACACGTGATCAAACGATGCTCTGTTTTACAGGCACTTACAGTTTTTGTTTAAATGACTCTTTTCCCGGCAGATATGATTAAAGAAATATGTAAAATATTCTCTCTAGGCAGGACATTGTGATATCTGACCATGTACAGTCCTGCCTCTCTCTCTCTCTCTCTCTCTCTCTCTCTTCCTTACCCTCTATCTCTCTCTTGATTATTTATAAAAGTATATAAAAATAAAAATACTCTTGCAAGGTGAAATTTTTCAGTTGATCACCAGAATCATTGAATGTGTCTGCAGTTAAAGCTGAAACGATCAATGCTGTCGTTCAGTATATTACATTAGAAATACATCACGTGTGTTCAGATAACTGCTATTTTCTAAGTCTGCCCTCTGGCTTGTTTTTCAGTGTCCAGCTGTGCTCTGGGATTCTTAATCGGACTGTTGTTCACTCAGCGCTCAGGCAACTATTTCGTGACTATGTTTGATGACTATTCTGCAACTCTGCCCTTAATTATCGTAGTAATCTTTGAAACCTTCAGCGTGGCGTGGGTCTATGGAACAGATCGGTGAGAAGCCAAGACATATTTTCACTATGAAATTATTTTTCTTTTTTATCTGTCATCCACTTTGTTTCTTATTTTGAAAAGATGCATCTCACGTAAATATTTTTCCATCACTGCAGCTTTCTGGATGATATTGAAGTCATGCTCAAATGGCGCCCCCCAGTGGTGTACAAATATCTTTGGAAATATGTTTGTTTGCTGGCCATGGTTGGTCTTCTGGCTGCCAGTTTGCTGCGCATGGTCTTCAAAGGGCCCACGTACACCGCCTGGAATCAAAGCACAGTAAGATACCGGACCCCCCTTTTTTGTCTTTTGCAGAAGAAATTAATCTCAAAATAATCTTCGTCATAGTGTGATAGATGATAATATATGTGACATATACACCATGATATCTCTTTGTATATTTTTTTCTCCTGACTGCACTCAGCTATAACTGTTGATTTGTTTCAAGTTGTTGAAGTATATGTTGTATTTTTTGTATTTTCAGTGTGTTGTGATTATTTTCTTTTGAGTCTTAATTTTGATTTACAACTTTGTTAACCATTTCCATATTATTAGCAATGGAATCATTTAATCTTAATTTAGCATTTTTTATGATCAAGATTTTGAGCTGTATTGTGCCCATGTTTCTCTCTCTGACATGCTCTGTCTCTTCCTCTCCTCAGGCCTCTGAGATGACTCTTCCGTACCCTGGCTGGGCCCTTGCCATGATTGTCATGCTTATAGTCTTTGCCAGCTTGCCTGTGCCTGTTGTCTACATCCATTCCATGTTGAAAAACCGCAAGGCCGGTAACATTCACTCCGAGGAGGTAGGCGGCCAGCAGATACACCGTGAGTTGTACACCAAGTGCAGCTCCACCGAGCAGCTGGATTCCAACTCCCGCCATCAAGCCCCTTCTGAGGAAGACGAGATTCATTCCAGGACTCCCTTCCTGCCGATGGGCAACGAACACTACCGGCTCCTACCCCAGCAGGAGGAGGAAGATGAGGAACAAGATACGGGGGTGTGAGCACGTCTGCAGGAGGGTAGTTGTTGTCGTGAAGGGACAAAGTTTTTAAATGTTGAACCTCAAAGAGCAAGACCCTGCAAGAGAAACTGCAAAGTGAAGGCAGGGCAGTCAAAACCAGAATTATTCTTTATCTGAGAAAGAGTATTTAAATTGCACAGATTTATCATATTCAGCTCTACATTGTTGACAACCTATTTTAACTATTTACTAACTGCATTACCAGTCAAATCAAAAGCTCTTTTTGATTCTGTAGTCATGAAACTACAACTCTTCCTTATATCTCCGTCTTTCGTTTTCTGAACCGCTCATACAGTTCAGAAAATACATACATGAAAAAGGAATAAACTGTTTATGTTTGTTGAAACAAAGAATTTATGGAACGTTTTAAAGGAAATTGACCGGTCACCTGCATGTCAAAGTAGGTTTGTCTATTGTTTCTGGTGGCCTTATTTCATGTGGAAGTCATAACTGCGGCTGGTGAATTTAGGAAGTTTAGGAAATTTAGGAAGAAATTATTATGTTTTTATGATGAGGATTTTTAGCCAAATGCCAAGTATGGATTTGCATGAAACATTCTACCTTGAGGAACTGTGATGTATATATGTGTGTGTGTGTGTGTGTGTGTGTGTGTACTTGTAAATCTATCTTTTGTGGGTTCGCTTATGTCCAAATTGGGGATATACACTAGACTCAAGACCAGTTGATTCGGGACAGCAGTGCAATTGGGGACAAAAAGTGGTGCCCTCAATTTGGAAAACTGTGATTTTTAGGTCAACAGTTAAGGTTAGGGTTAAGGCTAGGCTAAAGTTAGGATTAGGGTTAGGGTTAGGTTAAGGTCAGGTAGTTCTTCAGGTTAGTCTCCAGGAAATGAATGTAAGTCTATGTAAATTCCCCAAAAGTGACATAAGTACAGACTGAGTGAACTTCTTGGGAGTGAGAACATTTTTGGAAAGTGAGGACATTTTGGCCCAGTTAGAGTTTAGTTAGGTCCTGGGTTAGAGTTAAGGTAAGGGTTGGCGAATGCCTTATGTCAATAAGGGTCCTCACAGGTTTTAAAAGTACAAATGTGTGTACGTGTGTTTATTTCTGTTGTGAACCAGTTTGGATGTGAAATGACAGATTTTAATATGTTAGTAAAATAACTTTATTTTACTTTATATTTGTATCATTTTACCTCAGAAGACCACAGCAATGTTTTTACGTGTGTTCTGTGAAGCAATATTGTACTGTACTAGATGAGGATTTAAATAAACCTCTAGATGGCAGCAACCTGACTAGATGTGCCTTTTTATGATTTAGACATCACCATTCAAACCTGACACCCTCAAAAGATCACAGACGATATTGATGCGACCATCACATTACATTATATTTTACATTACATTACATATATATTACTTTTAAAAAGCAATGTTTATTCTGGTCAACAAAGAGTAAAAGAAATGTTCATGAGGTTTTCTAATTTTCCTTTAAACCTGAAGGCTGTTACAGAAATTTCCACAAATTACATACATGTGCTGAACACTGATGTTATTGTTGTGTAGAAACATTTCATGCATATCTTTTGCCACTCACACATCATCTCAGCTTTAAATCATGTATTGATTTTGTATGTTCAAAAAGTAATGGATCATTAAAATAATCTATTAGCTGCTATGACAAGTCCCTTCATTGCATGTGTATCAGTTAGATTTTATGGGTTGGCTGGACTCTTTATGGACAGATCTTGGTCACAATAACCATGAGATGAAAACATCCTGACACATTCACAAAAGAGAAAACTTTTTTCAATGAAAATAAAAGGATGCAGTGCAAAGAAATGACAAACCATAACTTTCAGAAAAAACATACCCCAATTGGATTTTGTGTATTACCTCTGTGAGTAAGTTTGAACTGTATTTTAAACTTTTTCTTTGAAACTTGGGTAAATTAGCATTTTCTGAAGATGATAGTAATTTTAAGACTCATGTGTAATCACTCTATTATATCATCCATAGTGTGTATGTCATCCACCTTTCTGTGGCCCATCTGAGAGAGAGAGAGAGAGGCAGACAGACAGTGAAGAGAGTGAGGGAAAGACAGAGACTGGGAGAGAGAGAGAGAGAGAGAGAGAGAGAGAGAGAGAGAGAGAGACTGGGAGAGAGAGAGAGAGAGAGAGAGAGACTGGGAGAGAGAGAGAGAGACAGTGAAGAGAGTGAGGGGAAGAGAGAGAGAGAGAGAGAGAGAGAGAGAGAGACTGGGAGAGAGAGAGAGAGAGAGAGAGAGAGAGAGAGAGACAGTGAAGAGAGAGAGGGGGGAAGAGAGAGAGGAGAGAGAGAGGGGAGGCAGAGACAGGGAGAGAGAGAGAGAGAGAGAGAGAGAGACTGGGAGAGAGAGAGAGAGAGTGAAGAGAGTGAGGGGAGAGAGAGAGAGAGAGAGAGAGAGAGAGAGAGAGAGAGAGAGACAGTGAATAGAGTGAGGGGAAGAGAGAGAGGGAGAGAGAGGGGGGAGGAGAGATAGGAAGAGAGCGAGAGAGGGACAGAGAGAGAGAGAGAGAGAGAGAGAGAGAATAGAGTGAGGGGAAGAGAGAGAGAGAGAGAGAGAGAGAGAGAGGCAGGACTGTGCGCGCTCAGGCGGGACAGGAGGGCGTGCGGGACATCAGCACACCGGCCGGGTCAAGAAGCTGCAAGGATGGAGATCCGACCAGACAGGTTTAAGGCTGTCGCGGGCAAAACTCTGGGGAAGATTCACAGGTACAAAACTATTTCAAATACCTCCCTCCACCTCCGACTTTCCCCCGCTTTTTAACGCGTTTGCTGCGGATAGTTGTGCTGTGCGGGAGCCGGCGGCTCGTCCTGCTGCGGGTTCCTCTGTCCTCAGACCAGTAACTCTGGAGTGGAGGAAAAGTTTGTTCCTTGTTGGTTTTAGGTGGGAAAAGAGGAGACTGGGGGGTTTAAGCCACAAGCATCATGTGGATGTTTGCACTTGATTGGGCTGAGAGAAGTGATGAGGATGATGAGGAGGATGATGAGGAGGAGGATGGAGAAAATGTCACTGTCATTTCAAGCACAGCTCATTTTTATTTGGTACCTTGAAAAAAGAACAAACACATGATGTAGAAGACTAGCAGAGAGGTCAATAATGTGGATGTTATCTGGACACAAGTGGAGGGAGCTTTTCTCCTTCTGGTTTGATGTTTTATTTTTCTTCTTCTCAGAATCATCAATGATGCTGATGCACCTGACACTTTCGTCCAAACTCAAAGTGGATCAAGCATATTGGCGTTTCAGAAAGTGTGGTTATATAATATTTCTGTTGTTGGCTGCATGAAAGCATTGATCAGATGGAACCATACTGATCTATCTATCTATCTATCTATCTATCTATCTATCTATTATTTATTATTTGAGGGCATCTTCTGATGTTACTTCTGTCTTTCTTTGATCCATGAACAATGAGATCTCAGGCAATTATTCATTAAATTTACCAAATAATCAGGTAAAACTTCAGGTAAAAATTTTAACCATAATTGTAATCTATCCATCTATCTATTTACTAGTTCACCAATCACCAATCTAAAGATATAAAACTGAAGCATTAGTTGATTAGTCATCAATATAAACTTAATTGGCAAGTTTTGATTGACCATTTGATTGTTTGAGTTATTTTCTGAGCAAAAGGGCCAAACATCACACATTTCTTGCTTCTGGCTTCTCAGTTCTACTATTCTACAGACACTTTCTGTTGTCTTATGTGCTAGAAAATATCTTTGGTTTGTGGACTGTTGGCTTGACAAAAAAATTGAAAATATATATATTTTTTGTAATTTTTTTGACATTTTCTGAACTAATTGCAGCCCTAAAATAATGAAAGGAAATCTGTACATGTGTATCACCTCCACAGCCTTTTTATGATACACACACACACACATTGAGGTGGTTTATGAAGCCACAGACCTTGGCTAGTTAATGACTGTGTCAGAGTAATTTTTAAAGCAAAGATCAACATATTTCAATGCAGTCTCTTATTTAAAAATGTCTTAAAGTGCTTGATATGTGTAAATAAGTTGCATATCAATACAAAAAAAACCCCCACAGATTTGTGTGCTGGCAATTTTTCAGTAAAAAACTGCTGGAACCTCATGCAATAACCATTGCGTTAAGCTTTCGCTCTCTCAGGATTTGAGGTAGCAACCAAACGTATAAATCCCATCCTGAAATAGCCTGTTTTTCAGTCCAGCTGTCGAGCCACGCAAATCCCTAAACTCTCCCCTCCCACTCACTCCATCCCAGCCCATGTCACTTCCTCCAGCCGCTCCCTCCTCCTCCATCCTCCATCCATCCATTGAGCCATTGGGACACCAGTACAGGACAGGTTTCAGCCTATCGGGGTGTCCCAGATTAATGGACATGCAAATCTCAGGCTTTTTCTCTCTTACTGGTCATGAGCCATGCATGTGCACGGCCACAGCTGATGCTATGAGAGATGTGATGTATCAGATTGGATCCAGATTGGTTTTAGTGGGCGTTTCCTCGGCTTAGCCAGTGAACCCTGATCTTATGTGGCCAAAGCGTTAGGTGCAAGCAACGGCTTTAGTCGGAAAAGTCAATATTTTGTTCAAACCTATGTTTTAAGGCATGCGTCTGTTTGCGTGTGTACGCATACAAAGTGTCTGCATCTCCAACGCAGGACATCCCTGCACTGTGTGAATAGATGAGTGTCTGTGTGCAATCTCACCACCTCTCAGACAAAATCCCTCCTGATGAAAGCAGCCAGGAGTTCATCTATTATTTAAACATTTTCTCCATCAGAATGCATCTCCTGTTTCTATATTAAACTCCACTAGGTAAGCATAATCTTCAGCACTGTAAGGTCAAGTGCACTCCACATCTCCACTCTCACGATTCCCTTTTTTAACATGAACGCCTAAAATTATCTTTTCATCTCCTCGTGCCAAGGAACTATTCCACAGCACTTAGTATTGTATGGTATAGTACATATAATCCATAATAATCCAGTATGATTATACTACAGTGTCCTCTTATCACCATTTTGACTGTTTGTGAAAGTTTCCAATAGCATCCCATTCTGCATCTCTTAAAAACGCCATATATAGGTTTATTACAAGACATTTTAAAAGACATGGTCACACGAGGAGAGCTAGTGTTTCCCAATGTGCACTATACAGTATATAGCAGGTAATCAATTTTTAATCCTTTTCACTTGCGGTGCAGTGCTGCATTTTCAGTTGTGCTTGAGTGCTTTGAATAAAATATTCAAATGAGATTAATTTATGCTTCATTTTTTTTGCCATTTAGGCTTTGGCAAAATTGAAAGAACTGCAAATCATCAAATGCAAATCTTAAAAATGTAAGAATTATTGTGAGTTGTTGTATTATATATTACGCCATGTTCTTGACATTAATACTTAAGTACACCCAGAGACAGAGCAGCTTTGCTAACTTGGCTTTTACTTTAGCTGTGCACGTGTACAATCAGAGGGGTTTCCTGATGAATAAGGGGTTTGCATTGCATCCTGGGAAACCTGTGAAATCTAATATTGCAGTTAACTTAACTTAGCCACTTTTGCACAATACAATGCAGACAGTCTGATATGCAGAGGTAAATATTTTCATAATGAAATAAAAAAACATTCTCATGTAAAGTCTTGGCTGATGGAGTGCTGTGGAAAAAAAGCTTAGGAAAAAAAAAATCAATTTTAATATATGACTACTCACATCACTCCAGGGATTGTGATGATTACAGTATAAACATTGCGATTATGACAATGGCAGTGATAATGATAAAGCTATTGGATTGATGGTCAACTATAAAGATGAATCCTCTTAAATCTTAGTGAATCCTGACGGGGTGCTTTTGCAGAATTTGAAAAGACTCTAAAATGCTTGAGCCACTTCTTCTTCATTCTCCATCTTGATTATTTGTCTTCCTGTCTGTCTTTGCCTGTCTCTACCTGTGTTG
This sequence comes from Holacanthus passer, assembly GCA_025331565.1. Classification (NCBI taxonomy): domain Eukaryota; kingdom Metazoa; phylum Chordata; class Actinopteri; family Pomacanthidae; genus Holacanthus; species Holacanthus passer. The sequence continues at coordinate 897,514 of JAFREQ010000043.1, forward strand.
TTGTATGTGTTGAGGTGGTTACAGGTACACGGGCTTATTGAAGGGTCTACACAGATGATGGATCTGCCAGAGCTCAGCAGTTTGTAAAGCCAGCTACAACCACTCAGCATGTTATTGGCAGCGATGCTGTTTGTGTCCATGATGTCAGTAATGATTCAGTATTTTATATTTACTCTGCCTCCATGCGTTGTCGAGTTTAACACCGTGGCGCCCAACAAACAGGAAGAGAAGTATTTTTAATATGACCCGGCTGAGTTCATCATTAGCTGTCTGTGCATATGCTGTCAGCACTCACACACTGATTGAGTTATACTATGTGAGTATTTAGATAATAAGTCTATGAAGGTCACACGTGTGGGTGTTTGAACGTTGTGTCTGTGTGTGTGTGGAGGGAGAGAGAGAGAGAGGAAAAAAAAAGTGGTGTGACAGGATGGGGAGGAGGGTGTCTCCCTGGGTGACACAGTCCCACCGAGACCCAATCTGTTCACTTCAGGGAGAGCGAGAGGCTCGTGGAGGAAGGGGGAGACACCACTAACGAAATTGCAAAATAAGTGTGGAAACTGCAATTTGAAAATGACAAAATTCCTCAAGCTTCCAGCCATATTTCCAAACGCCTGACCTACAAATAGAGGGCAAATCATTTTTTAGAGGACTGGAGTAGGAGGGTTGACATGAGGAAAGAAAAGCGTGGTTTACATGCAGCACAATGGAGGATGAGTTCAGCACACAAATGTGGACAAATAATGACCAGGGCATCTGGCCTTATATAATATTTTTACTGTCAACCTCCCTGGCTGTCTCTCGCTCTCTCTCTTCCCTCTCTATCATCCTCTTAGGAGAGGATTACGCAGAACGCTCTGTGAATTTAATATACACGGTAACAAAGGTCCCAGGTCAGCCACCAGCGCGTGAGAGTCACAGTGTTATTTAGTCATTTCTGATAAAGTGTTGCAAAATCACAAATTAGGCAAAATTTAAAATACTTTCTCACTATTTAGCAGTAAGTGTGGAAGAAATGTATATGTTTGTCATGGCCTCAAAGCAGCTCATATACATTGTATGTTATTATTTATTCCATGGTTTATGTGAAGAGTAGTTTGTCTGGACTTATTAATGCTGCAAGAGCTGCATTAGTTGATTATTCATTTGTTCAACTAGTCGATTGACAGACAATTAATCTGCAACTATTTTGATAATCAACCAATGGTTTTAGACATTTTTTTAAAGAAAAAAAATGCTAAAAACTCAAATGTGAGGATATCTTTGTCATATATAAGAGGAAAGTTAGAAATACATCAATTTGGGTATTCCACTAATTTACTGATTTTTGTTATAAACAAAATGATTAATTGTTTAATCAAGACAAAAGCATCAGCTTATTGAAAATAATCATTATTAGTCAATTAATACTTAAGAATATTCAAGGTGCAAATTCAAATTAACAGTTTTGCATAAATCTACTTAAGATCAGAGTTATGTTATTCAATCCAGTGTGTAAAAGTCTTTTCATTTTCTAGACTAAGATTGAAAAGTGACTTTGATTGAATTGTTTTGTGTCAGCTCTTTATTCAGGTTTCATGTTTGTAGGTTTGAACTTTCGCTTCCTGCGCTTTGCTCAAATGCACAGATATGAGCTTCGGTGTGAGGTGTGAGCTTGGTTTCCACTGAGCCTGTTCCTGTTGTAATTATGATATGTCAGAGAGCCCGAGGTCACGGCTCTCCTGCCTGCTCATGCTCTCTCGCTCATTAATTGCTGCCAGCTGAGACCAATCAGGTCCTCGCTTCTGCTTACAAAGAGGAGCTCCATCGGCCTCGCACGAAGGCAAAACATCCAGGGACCGAGCTTCATTGTCTCATTCCTCTACTTACTCAAAGAACAAGCAATTTTTTACCAACTAGTACAAAAGCACCAGTAAACTCCTTTTATTAAACATTAAGACACCATATTGGAAGAGGGAGCTATTTTAGGTGTCAGCTATTTTGAGGCACTCACACGTGCATTTGGGCGAGTTTGCCCTTTAGTGGGAAGCATCTGTAATTAACGGTGGTTTTTGCTGTGGGCTGGCCTTGTTAGCTGGTAGCGTATGTGCAGGTGTCAGGCTGCAATCTGTCGTGTGGTCTAATGAGGATCCTCCTGCAGCCTCCACTGACTCTGAAGCAAAGTATGAGCTCCACTCAGGGGGCAAGTCAGCACATTTGTTTGGCACAGAGAGGACAGCGGTGTGAGCGTGGCCACACTGATTTGACAGGGGAAAAAAAAGTGCACTTTTTGCACTGATTACAGGATCAATTTCACCTCTCTGTTTCTGGTGTTTAATGCACTGTGGTGCTGCAGCTCCACATCCAGGGGCCAGTGCAACTTCTGTCAAATACATATGTGCTGTAGCTGAAACAATAATTTGTTCACACCATGAAGTCAGACAAACAACAACTGCATGTAAGTAAAAGCAATCTGATTTGCAAAAGTACTAAAAAAAAAAAAAAACTGAATCAAAGGCCAGGACAAATTTAACAGTGTGTCGTGATAGAGGGGAGAAGTATGAGGAACCACGCCCAGCGCTAGTCTGTCCTTCCATATTCATTTCCGGAAGTAAATCATTTTTGTAATCCTAATCTGAATGTTGTGACAGATTAAGAGAGAGAGAGAGAGAGAGAGAGAGAGAGGATGCAGCCGCTCTAATCTCTTACAAATTCCCAAACGTTGCTTAACAAACTATTACTTTTCTGTCGTCAGTTGTGTTTTACTTGAAGTAGAATATATCATGATGGACCCAGGTTGAATGAATGTGTCTTTATACTGGCATATCTTTTATCTTTTCTGCTATGTCTAATTGCATTGGATGTATGAAGAGATTATGCTGCTGTGTGGAAATGGGGGAGGGAGTGAAATCCACATGCGTAACGAAGAAATATAACGACCGGATAGATGAGACGGAGTGTATAAATGTGTATATATGCAGAGGAGCAGACAGACGGACTAACAGATAGATAGATAGTGACAGATTATGGTGTAAAAGCTAGAGTGAATTATTTATCTCACCCAAAAACACATCAATAATTAAGCAGTGTCAGAGTCTGACTTGTCTTGTGTTGGCGTGCGTGAATAAGTTATCTTGGAGGTTGCTGAGAGCCTGAGAGGGATGAATTGTCTTGAATGTTTGCTCGAAAAACAGAGCGGCGATCAATGCGGCAAACGCTTGTTTTGGGAAGTTATTGAAGCTAAAATTAAAAAAAATGCAATCATCATGGAACAAATCCTCACTGTGATTGTGCCTGTTTCTGTGCATAACTCTCCAGCTCACTGACTAACTGGATCAGCCCGGTGGAAAGTGGACGGCTGATGTACGACTGTGCTTCGCTGTGAACTCGCACATACCCCGACGCACATGCTCAGGTTCAAACATGCAGACTGGTGACAAATTAAATGATAAACCAGGAAGTGTCTTAGTTAGCTTCAATGCACCTTGGCATTGATTTTACATGTCTCTGGAACTCTACTGGAGGGATGGACACCATTCTTCAAAAAGATCCCTCATTTGGGGTTTTGATGATGGTGGTACTGTCGCTCCCAAATCTCCCATAGGTGTTCAATTGGGTTGAGATCTGATGACTGCGAAGCCAATAGCATATGATTCACATCATTCTCAGACTGATCAAACCATTCACCCCTCATGCTCTATGCATGGGGGCACTGTCATCCTGGAAGAGACCACCCCCATCAGAATCGAAACGTTTCATCACAGGATAAAAGTGATCACTCAGAACTACTTTGTATTGATCTGCAGTGACCCTTTCCTCTTCGGGGACAAGTGGACCCACGCCATGCCAGCAAAATGCCCCCCACAGCATAACAGAGCCACCAGATCCCCTCACTGCAGGGATGAGGCATTCAGGCCTGTGCCCTTCTCTCGGTGTATACACTCACCCCAAGAATATGATGAAGGATGACTCATCTGACCGGATCACTTTTTCCCACATCTCTATAAATCAGTGCCTGGTTTTTGCACCACTGAACTCTCAAACCTGCATCGATCTTTGTAATGAGCAGCCCTACTGTAACATCTCTGTCGGTGTAATTGTCAACAGACAATTTGTGTTTTCTTGCTGACACAGTCTGATCCTCTGTTTTTCCTATCACACTAATGCACAAGCATCATGGTCATCATATATGACCACAATATTTCCGATCTTATTTACTGATGGCTTTCCCTTAGATCCAAATGCAGATGTTACTTTAGTCACTGTTTTATGGAAAAACTAGCCAGTTGAACGTCTTTGTGACTGAAACTCCTGCCATCCGTGCCCCCTCCTTCACAGACATCTTCTCACCATCCTACAAAAGCAGAAGCGACTCTGCCTGCTCAGCATTTTCATACATGCCACAGAGCATGATGGGACGTTGATTGCTTAATTGTACATCTGCATTTGTTATGTTCCTCCACTCATTTCTTTAAGGATTTTTTCCTTTGCGTGTTAATCTGAGAAAAAAAGGAATCTGCAGAAAGGACGTCCTCAAGTCTGCCATATGCATGTGTGTGTTTCTTAGTCGTGGTGTGTTGTTGAGAGTATGGAGGTTATAATGCACAGATGGCCGCTCTCCTGACTTCTCTGCTGGACTCCTGTGGAAAAAACTGACACTCGCCGTTTGACAAAAAAAAAAAAAAAAAAAAAAAAGGTCTTGCACAAATGATAGAAAACAGCCTAAAATAACAGCAAATTTTGGCCTCTTCTAAAACAAACTGATAATTCACTAAAATTATTAAAAGACAAACAAAGAAATTCGTTGGTTGACCAAAAAAAAGAAAAAAGTTAAAGTGTGTGCGACAGGACAGATGTATTTTTGGAAGTAACACTTCAAATATTGATCACACTCTCTTGATAAATTTTGCATTTCAGTGAATTGTAAAGGCTTCTGCTTTTCTACAAAGCTTCCTTTTCGGTTAATTGACATAATGCACATGTGCGTGTCTTGTTAAGCAGGCCATCTGAAAGACAAGAAAATCATGCCTTTCTCTCTTTTTTTCTTCTGTCTCTGCACTCTGCGTTCTGAACAACCTCAAAGTATGTAGTGATGTGGTTAGATGTCCAGAGAGCTCCTGTTTGTGTCTGAGAGAGCGGACATCTTGAACAGCACCGGGGTGGCAGCAGGTCCCAGGCATCCTGAAGGAGCCGGACACTGGGGGAATGTGCTGTGTCGTAGCTAACTCCGCTCCTCGACTAGTGACAGCTGCTTCCACACACTGGGACACGCTGAGTCAGACACGACCCCAACATGGCGCATGTTGTCTGCGTGGAGGCATGTGTGTGTGTGTGTGTGAGACAGAGAGTCTGAATAGTAGACAGATTCTGCAAAATCTCTGCTTTAAGAAAAATATGCATGAAGAAAAGATTTTCAATCAATCTTTAAATAAAAAACATTTCTTTTTCAAAGCATCAGCAGCTGACACTGACCAGAAGATGTTCCCCATACGCCCAGGAAATCCCCCTCTGAGCCAGGTTTCCATGTTATGCAAGTTTTTGTCCCCAGTGGAGGGGTCACCTCACTGTCACCTCTCCTTCTGTCCCTCTTTTTCATGACAAATGTCTCTCTGTCCTTTTTTTTCCAAAAGAAATTACATTATAGTACTTAAATGAGCAGGTATTTGCATTGCATGTGTAAGCAAATTATGAATGACATCATCCCAATCAGACTGTGTGAAGAATCAGTGTTAGAAAGATGCATGATAACATCACACCTGTTACACGGTGATTGCAGAGGGCGCTCTCTGTCCCTGTGTCTCCTCTCAGGCTGATCGAGAAGCGGCAGCCCAATGGAGAGACCATCGAGTTATCAGCCGAGGGCCGTCCTGAGCTGGTGGAGGAGAAGGAGCTGCCGGTGGTGGACTGTACCTGCTTTGGTTTGCCCAGGCGGTATATCATCGCCATCCTGTCCGGCCTGGGATTCTGCATCTCTTTTGGCATCCGGTGCAACCTGGGTGTGGCCATCGTAAGCATGGTCAATGACCACACTGTCTACAAAGGCAACAAGGAAGTACTTGTGGTAAGTGGCAAAACAGAAATCAAAACTTTTGGACTTCACTGTATTAGTCATGTGCATGTAAGTCTCACATGTAGAAGAAAAATGTTTAGAATTTGTTTCTGTTCCTTTATGATCTGCTTCATTCCTGCTCAGGACCTGATTGATGTCAGTAAAGATGTTTTTCTAAAACAAAGACAACCATGATAAAACCATGGTCAGGCCACATGTAAATCTAAAGTGATACACTAGCATAAGCATATAGATTATACACTACATATGTACATTGTTCCCAATCATCACGTCACTCTTCATTTTGGAACTGAAAAGGTTTTTAATTTATTATAATGATAATAGATTTACCAAATGTATGTAGCAAGTACATCAAAATAATTCAAATGAAATGATATGAGATTTTTTTTTTTTTAAATGAGGACAGACATGTTAGTTTAGGTTAGCATACCTTTAAAAATATTACTTTGCCTGTGAACAATAGAAGTTGTGATGACAGTTATCCCCTCTGCTTTGAAGTGAGTAAATTGCAAATTTAACTAAGTTATAATTAACTATTGTTAAAGTCATATATCTTCTGTGCTCCAGGCTGCGCAGTTCACCTGGGACCCCGAGACAGTGGGGATGATCCACGGCTCCTTCTTCTGGGGCTACATCGTCACACAGATCCCGGGTGGCTTTATATGTCAAAAATTTGCAGCCAACAGGTGATTGCCTTTACATTGAAACTATCTTCTCCTCTATGGGCACTGCTGTAATCTGGTATGCTATAAAATTGACTGGCTGTGAAAAAAAAGTGCTTTGGTGATTCTTCTCTCATCTTTTGTCTGTGGAGCGTTTCTTCTTCTCGACGTTCCTGTGCTGCCGTCGTTCAATGTTGAATATTCGATCTGAGGCGGCTTGTTTGTCCTTTGTGTGTTCAAGAGTGTTCGGCTTTGCCATAGTGGCCACGTCCACCCTCAACATGCTGATTCCATCTGCTGCTCGCTGCCATTACAGCTGTGTCATTCTGGTCAGGATATGCCAGGGCCTTGTTGAGGTATGTGTCTGCACGCACGTGTGTCAGCGGGACTCTGTGTGAGGCTTTTCCCTCCGTGTGCGAGTGTTTCCCCTGACTTGTATCGTGTCCTTCAGGGTGTATCGTACCCAGCCTGCCACGGGATCTGGGCCAAGTGGGCGCCTCCTCTTGAGAGAAGTCGATTAGCCACAACAGCCTTTTGCGGTAAAGTTTCACACCTGACTGACATATTTATATCTGAACTAGACATGTAGATTTCCATGGCCGCTTAATAACAATATATATTGAGGAATTTGAGTGCAGAAATTATTATATGATTATAAGAAAAAATGAATCATTTGGTTGCTTTCCCATATGTTTGATGCCTCCAAAGGATCCTATGCTGGGGCGGTGGTGGCCATGCCTTTAGCTGGGATACTGGTGCAATACACTGGGTGGCCTTCAGTATTCTATGTCTATGGTGAGTATCCTTATATTCAAATATGTGTTTGCTTACATTAACAGCAACCTGAAAGGAAGTCTTGAGTAGCTGCTTCTCATTTTCTCACGACTGTTCCCTTCAACTCTGGACCTCTTGCTCTTTCTCTGCTGTACTCATGTCTGCGTCTCTCTCTTTCTTCCTCTCCCAGGCAGCTTTGGGATATTCTGGTATTTGTTTTGGGTTCTGGTGTCGTACGAGAGTCCCGCAGTCCATCCCACCATCACGCCGGAGGAGAGGAAGTACATCGAAGATGCAATCGGAGAGTCTGCAGCGTTTCTTAATCCTCTCCATGTACGGCCCTTTATGATACTCATGTGCAGCCTGTCAACCTAACACAAACACAGATAGTGCGGATGTACTGGATCCCAGTAATATCTTATTCCTTTTGGTGGCAGAAATTTAAAACCCCCTGGAGACACTTCTTCACCTCCATGCCAGTCTACGCCATCATTGTGGCCAACTTCTGCAGGAGCTGGACCTTCTACCTGCTGCTCATCAGCCAGCCGGCCTACTTTGAAGAGGTGTTTGGCTTTGAGATCAGCAAGGTGAGATTATATCATGCATATCACAATTGGAATATGGCCACAGCCACAGGGTCTAGGTTTCAACTGGAGTTAAAGGGATATTCTGGTATTTTTGTACCATCAGCTTATTCACATAATTGTGGCTGTTGTGATTATGAGGGAGATTAACTTTGCACTTGTCACCTCAAGCATTTTAAATGGTTTATGTAAGATGCAGCTTTATTTGGAAAGCTATAGGGGGCTTGTATTTAGTATTTAAATTATACTTAAATCTTTGTCTGTCATTTGATTTTCTAACCAGCCGTTCATCCAGTCACTTTCATACTTGGCAGGTGTATTGCTGAGGACCCAAGTGTGTGGAGTAGTTTGGATGAGGGGTTCTCTAGCAAGCAGCGTTACTGACGCGATATTGCTTATACAGACACTGCATTAGTCTCTACAATGGAGTTGATGAGTGAAACATTATTATGACCCATGGTCCACACATAGCCACATTTAGGAGAATATGACCCAAGCTGAAAAATACTAGGATTCCCCTTTAAGGTGTGGGTTTGTGTGAGTCCCATACCCAGATTTTTTGATGATAATTAATCTATAAACAGAGTTCCAGACTCATCCCTAAGAGACTTTTTCTTTTTCTGTAGTGCATAATTTTCTTTTCTGTGTTCCATTCAAAAACAAGACTGCTGATAAGAGTCGGAGGGGTGGCACGACAAAGCCAGAAGTATCTTTAGGGGGATTTTGCTTTTATTTGATAGCAGACAGTGTAGAGGTGAAAGGAAATGTGGCAAAAGGGGAGACGACATTAAACAAGAGTTCCCTGCTGAATTGAATATGGTCAATGTCCTAGACCCCCGGACCACCACCAACACTCCAGAGTCATAATATTTTACCTCTTCTCCTCTCATTTTCTTTTCTTTGACATTATGACACAATTCAGTTCAGTTGAGTGAAGCACTAATCAGCATAAACATTTACTATTATCCAGATCAATGTGCTATTGTCAATATATATGAAAAAAATCTAGCTTGAATGTCAGGACAAATCTTTTTCAACCTTCAGCCTCCCGTTGTTTCTAACACTGTAGCAATGAAAACACTATTCTCGTGTCTCTTTCTCACAGGCACACACACATTGTCTCACTCTCACACACACTCTCTCGCCTTTCCTCTTTCAGGTGGGCATGGTGTCAGCTTTGCCCCATCTGGTGATGACAATCATCGTGCCTATCGGAGGCCAGTTGGCAGACTACCTGAGAACCCACAACCTGATGTCCACCACCAACGTGAGGAAGCTCATGAACTGTGGAGGTGAGAGTGTCAAACAGAAAAGGGCGACAGTTGGAGGAGGGTGAGGAGGAATGAAGACGAGGGGGGAAAGAGAATGCATGACTGAATAACACAAATCTCAAATTTATGATCAACATTTTGTGTTTGTGACTGATGGTGTGTGTGTGCATGTTTGAGCAAGAGAGAGACTGTGAATATTTTGAGATGACGTAGAAATAAAGTACTTTCAGTGTAAAAGATTAACTGTTGACTGAACTCCAGAAAATGTATTCAGTTTGGGTTTTAGAGAAAATCTTAAAGTCGAGTCCAATCACCACTAAAAGAAGAGAGAAACATCTCCAAGTTTTAAAGTAAACTTGACATCTCTCTGGGCAAAGTGTGGCAAAATATCCAACCACTGTGGCTGATAATGAAATAACTTTTAACAGACATCCAGACGCATCAGTTAAGCCAAACTGTCTTCATCTTGTCATCAGTTAGAAATTAAAGAGATATTAGAGAAATTAAGAACAATCAGACTTTGACAAAGTAAAAAACAATCTTCAGTAGCTTATGTGTGTTGACACGAATGCATCAGTGCATTTTATAGATGTATTGGTCAATGATTGTTGTAATGCTCCTGAAATTTAAGGACCTATAGTAACACTTTGGCACCTTTTACTCAGCAACTCTCTTTCAAAGTGTTAAAAGTGCAGCAGCTGCCAGGACTGGAATCATATTAATAATTTAACACAACTTAAAGGTTGTATCAGTGTTTCCTCTGCATAAACGTGTACCATTTGTAACATTAAATTACAACATCATTATAGTGCATGATGTGTTTACATGGACACATTTCAGGTTTTGGAATGGAGGCCACTCTCCTGCTGGTGGTGGGATACTCTCACTCGAAAGGAGTTGCCATTTCATTCCTGGTTCTCGCTGTGGGTTTCAGTGGATTTGCTATCTCAGGTAAGAGACGTTATCAATAAGTATGCTAAAAACTTGATTTTATCAAATCCACCGTCTCCTAAATGATTTCCCTGTACTCTGTTGTTGCATGAAAGGTCAGTACATGGAATCTTTTTCTGTGTAACACTTAACCATGAAATCATGCTTCATTAACATTATTTAAAAGAAACTTTAGAAACTGGTAGAAATGACGTTATGCACTGTTTCTCTTCTTTCAGGGTTTAATGTCAATCACTTGGATATCGCCCCTCGATATGCCAGCATACTGATGGGCATCTCAAACGGGGTGGGAACATTATCTGGGATGGTGTGTCCTCTCATAGTGGGAGCCATGACCAAACACAAGGTAACAAAACTCACTTGTACTGACTTTATAATTCTGTGTGTAAAACTGCATATTCAATGTAAAGGAGAACTTATTCTTGAGCTCACCTGTGTTCCGCACCTTTCAACATCATTTCAGACACGTGAGGAGTGGCAGTATGTCTTCCTCATAGCATCCCTTGTTCATTATGGAGGAGTGGTTTTCTATGGTAGGACTTGCCTTTGAATATAGTGTTTCATGAGGCACGTGATGAAGACCTCAATCTAAACACTGATCATATTTTCTCACCAGGGCTCTTCGCATCAGGAGAAAAGCAGGCGTGGGCTGACATAGAGGACACCAGCGAGGAGAAGTGCGGCATCATCGATGAGGATGAACTGGCCAATGAGACAGAGGAGCTCTACCGCGGAGGCGGGCAGTACGGGGCCATGAGCCAACAAGTTGTTGGTTCCAACGGAGGAGGGGCTGGAGGAGGAGGAGGAGGAGCCGGACCTGGATGGGTGTCGGACTGGGATAAGTCTGAGGAGTATGTGCAACCGCCTGGATACAACTCTTACATGTACGGGGGAGAAGAGGAGAGAGAGCTGACATAGAAGACTGACACGATACGAGTTTGAAAAAAACAAGATAAAGTAAAGAGGAAGATTGTTTTTGGGGAAAGGGATTGTAAGAGAGTCACTGCTATACTGAATGGACCTGCTGTGTGCTTTTGTACAATATCTACAATTGCACATATCAAAAGTATGGATCAGATTCATTCCAATGTGTGTGTGTGTGTGTGTGTGTGTGTGTATGAGTGTGTGTGTGCGTAGGCATGTGCATGCAGGTGTTAGAGTGGTTAATGTACACAAACACTTACAGTATTCATTTGCAAAAACCGAACTCGTATCCCAGACTTCCTTCCTGGTCCTGAGCTCATTGTGATTGGTCAGGAGTTCATCACTGAGGAGATTCTGTGTGTGTGTCTGTGTTGTTTGTTTGTGTGTGGTTGGCTTTCTGCCTGTACAGCAACTCTCTCAAGCCATTGGCATTGTGTTGTATTTAAAATTTTATGTGTAAGCCACACATTGACTTTTTTTGCTGGCAAAGCACCTTTGGGGCCTCAGTTTTAAAGCGTAAAACCTTTGAGCTAATAACATTGTCCAAAATTACTAAATACAAAATGTGATACCACTACTGTACAATGCTCACACACATTTGTCTATATTATGCTCAAGGCTCTCAGATATATTGGTCATATTGGTCACATGATAAAAATCAATACACAAACTAAACACATTTTCCTTTGCCACTGAAACATTATGTTTCCAAAGCATGCATAATTCAAGTATGCTTGCATGTGGTGGTCAACACGGGTTCATGTCTGTGGTAAGAATCTGTCATGTTTTAAACTACTTTCAAACAATTCTATCAAAGAGGAAAAAGGTGCTTAGGTGTTGTATCACTCTGTGTTTGTGTGTGTGCAAAGCTGTGAAAGCTTTTCTTACAACAGGCCCCCCTCTACGTATGTGTGTGCATTTGAATGTGTGAAGGTGTGTGTGTTTGCGCTCGTGCACAAAACTGCATGTGGTGTCTAGCTGAATCTCACCTGGGTCTGACCTAACTAGGTCACGTCCAGCCAGGCTCATGGGTCACATGAGTAATCATCTGGCATTTGTGACTTTCCATTCGGTGTGTACGCTCCCATTAGAGAGGTGGCCCAGAATGACAAGTAGAGTGTAATAGTTGCTTAACTGTTCCGCTGCTTAACCAGCGAGGAACAACTGTTATAATATTCCCAGGCATCACAGCACGTGCTGCCTCAGTTTCTGCCTTTTTCTGTGTCTCTGTGGCTGCCTCTCCCTCTGTCCTCCTCCCTGCATTTAACAGGATGTTCTCTGTCGTCCCCTCCCTGTCGGTGTTGTTTCCATGTCTTTGCTACCTACATGTCAGTCATGTGTGTGTCGGTGGGTCAGAGCTTTTCAGATTGTCTATCTGCGTGTGTGTGTGACAGTGAGTGTGTTGTTGTGTTGGGTGCAGGTGCTGAAACATTGTGCGGTGAGCGTGTTTTAATGAGCACAGCAGTGCAGTACCTCGCCTTCCCTCTCTTACTTTTACACACAAACACATAGGATGCTAATTTCATGCAAGCACAGTCAAGTGCACCACGCGCAGTGTGCAGAGGGAGTGGTGGCACACAATTTGGTATTTACATGGCTTTGGGTGTGAAGCCCACCCATTGAAATAGGCTGTGATTAGGAAGAATCTATTATAATACATTATCAGAGGGTGTGTTAAGGTTTGGTAACAATCATGGCCAATCACATCAGCTCCTCTCATGCCCTTTAAAAGCAGCACCCGCTCCATCTTAAAGCAGCCGGGCAGAGGCGCTTCTCCTGAGAGGACACTAACATTCTCATACAGGAGAGGAACTGCCATATTGTTCAAGCTGCACATTTCAACTCTTTGAGCCTGCACATAGTCGATAGAGCCTCCATACTGAGTGGACATACTCAGACATGAAACAACATGTGCACGCACACGCAAACATTCTGCATTCAGTGTGTACTCACAGGTCATGCCAACACACAGTCAGAAATTTAAAAGTACATTTGCAGACAGCTCTAATTCTGTTTAAGTTATAGAGGGTTTGTCATTTGAACTCACTTTTGTGAGGGAAAAAAAGACACTGTCGGAATGTTGAAAAATGATTTCTTTGATTCAAATGAGGGTTTAATGGTAAAATGTGTTGGTTTGTCAATAAATAATTTAAAAAGGTGATTGTGGCAAAATTGTGGTGTGAGTGAAACATCTAAAAGACACGAATGATTATTCCTGTGAACAATTTCATTTTAAGTGTTGTATCGGTGTATTTTTAATCAAGTTTCTCTTTGTCTCAGTTTATGCTGTTCCGATGTTGTCCTCCTCCTTCTTGATGAAATGTGTGGTGGGAATCAGTGTAAAAAACAAAAACAAAAAAGGAATCATATTTAAACATGCAAAAATGTGAAAAATAGTCTATGTATAAAAGATGTATATGTGAGATATTCTTGTGTATAATAAAATTTAAGCAATTTAAGATGATGTGACTGTTTGAGCACAATCATGTCATCAGGATTGATCACCCCCAGCAGGATGATGCATTAAATTGGTGTTGATTTTTTTTTTTCATCATTACAGAGCAAAGTCAGTTCTGTCTTTCTCTGTCTTTCTCTCGGGACAGATGGATGCAGGATTATCTCTGTGATTTTAGGCAAAGATTAGATAGGAGAGCAGATGCACTCAGTGGGAGAGTGAGGGAGAAACATGCACGTCACAGACAAGGGAAGTATATGGACCAGAGGGTGGGTCATAGTGTGTGTGTGTGTGTGTGTGTGTGTGTGTGTGTGTGTGTGATGCAAGTGAAAGTAAATCTCTAATCAGCAGTGTAAATTTCAAATGAATTTTATTGCATTTTTAGACTCTAAAAAAAAATCTCGAAATATTGTTCACGGAGCTAGGATGAAGTCCTTGGAAATTTCACAATAAAACAAAAGATTTCCATAATTATCTCATCATAATAATTGTATAATAATTTCTGTTTGTTTGTTTGTTTCTGATTGCTTCAGTTTATTTTGAAAGAATTCACCGAAAGTCGTGCCACTATCATATCTGCATTGGTGCTTCGTTGTTGCAGTTCCCCGCTACGACCACTAGATGACAGTATATGCACATGATTCATCATCTCTGGTTTGAACATCTCTAGGGCTAAACTGGTCCTCACATTGTTATTCAAACTGCTCTTAAGCCTGCAATAACTTATTTCTTTTGGCAACTTGGAGGCAGAAGAAACAAACAGCAAACATAACACTAACGTCTTATACGTTTTCAGTTGATATGGTGAGTTTGTTAGCAAACAGTTGCTTATTTAACAAATCGTAGGGTTGTAGTTCAGTATTATGACCACTGGAGGGCAGCAAACACTCATTCTAACTCCACCCATGTCTCTTGTACACTCCACCGACTGTCAAGACAGACATTATACAATACTGATACTTCCGTTGAACACGTTCAAAATAAAATAATCAGAAGGGTTCCTAATGTTATTTTAAAAGCCCAGTGTATAAGTTAATTTTCATTTAAATTCATTACATGATGAAGGAGTTCATAATAATTGTAACTGGTTGATAATATAGATAAATTTAGTATTTAATATCAATCATCAGTATAGAGCGCTGCCCACCGGAAGATGTGAAGTTGAGAAGAGCCATCAATTTGCCTCAGAGACCACGCCCTGTTCAGCCTGCTCCTGATTGTGATTGGGTGGTTGTGCTAGCCTTAGGCGGGACTAGAAGCTAAAACTCACTGTGATTGGGCTAGTGCGGCGTCAGTCCGCCTGCTTTCGTCTCATTGGTTGTTTGACGAGGGGATTAACGTGAAAACGCTCTGCTTACAATGAACCTCAATGGAGACTAAAGGAAAGACTAAAGGAACTCGCCCAAATTCAGGCTTTTAATTTATTTATAACATGAAGTTAGATTTATACTAATAGCTTCACGAGTCTGCAGTTCATATTTTGACTGTTAGAAAAAACAAGTTGCGGACAGGTCTTAGAAGTTTGCCTACAAGTGTTTTGAATGAGGAAATCGTCTCCGGCTAACGTTATGTAGCAAGCTAATCTCATTTATCCATTCGTAAAGTCAGCTATCATTTTACAGACTGTTATACATCCTACGCAAAGGTAAGTACATTAAAACACTTTCACCACCAGCACTCATTCATATGGCTTCAGTAACTGTAAAGAAGACCGGACATAAAGACAACTAACGTCAAACGATAGTCGCCTTAAATCTGGGTCAGTCCTTTCGCCATGTCACTGTTGGGAGGAAGACGGCACCAGATTTGTTTCGTGTTCACCTGATACTTGACTAATCCCACGTAAAGTCACGGCTACCTGCTGGATTCATCCCTTCCAGGCATGACCGAGTACAAGCTTGTGGTGGTCGGGGCAGGAGGTGTGGGGAAGAGCGCTCTCACCATCCAGCTCATCCAGAACCACTTCGTTGATGAATATGATCCAACCATCGAGGTGAGGAACTAACCACTAGACACAATGACGTGGGTGAAATTCAATGTTAATGTTAACCACAAAACTACATGCTCACTTCCATGTGTCCGCCAGTGTGAGTTATTCACAACTAAACAATTGAGTAAATCTGGCTTTTATTAGGTGCAGTAGTTTTAAACACCCACTGTAAAGTCATATCGCTCTGTTAGTAGACATTGATCAATACACAGGATGTCATGTTGCTGTCCTTTATGCTGCAAGTCAAGAGTTAAGTTGAATAATAAGTAGTGGAAGAAGTATTCAAATCCTTCCCTTCCCTTTACAGTATTTGTTTTGTAAGGCTTGCGGTTGTTTGCAATTTAAAGTGACATGTAAGAAGTGCATCTGTATTTCAGTGTCAACATAGCAGGGCACTTGTATGTGCAGAACACAATACATATCTATATAACCAACTAACTAAACATAGTAATATAAATATCACTTAAATGATAGTAACAAAATGTACAACAATGTGAAAAGTGAAGGTGTTCATTATGCAGAAGAATGGCCCCAGTCCTAGTCATATTATTAAGTATTACATTATATGATTATTATTAATCTTATGGCTGATCCATGCAAGAAGCATTTTAATCTTGCAGCTGGTCAAGGTTGAGGCCAATTTGAACTGCTGGCTAGTTTATTCTGTTACAATGCATCATACTTTATAAACTGATTGTGTATTTGTATCAAAAAACAATAGCTGTCAAATGAAGACAGTGGTGTAAAGCATAAAAACGGTAATATAGCACCAACACCAGGCATGCTGTCACAAATCTACAGCACCATCCAATGGCCCAAAAACCTGTGAAAATCTGCCAGAATCTTCTGGAAGTTAATATAAATTTGTTAATGCCTCTCCTGTAAGCCCTTTTTAGATTCAATTATTTGCCACTAGCAGATAGAAATCACCACAAGTTGGTAGTAAATCTCCATTTCCAGACGGTGTTAAATGTGTCAAGCTGCGAGTCCGTTATTTGTCTAATTTCACAGGTGTGATGTTAAAAAAATGTTCAGGTATTTGCAAGTTCTTTAAACATTCCATTCAACAAGGTCTTGTTGCGACATGATGCCACAGCATGACTGTCGTGGGAACGTGGGAATTGATATGATGCAATCCGCCGTCAGATGTACTGCTTGCATGATCATGTCAGTGCTGTGTTACAGGACTCGTACAGAAAACAGGTGGTGATTGATGGAGAGACCTGTCTGTTGGACATCCTGGACACTGCAGGTCAGGAGGAGTACAGTGCCATGAGGGACCAGTATATGAGGACAGGAGAGGGTTTCCTCTGTGTGTTTGCCATCAATAACACCAAGTCCTTTGAGGACGTTCACCTCTACAGGTACAAGATTCTTCATAGTGCATATGTACACCCCACCATAGACTAGTATCAGTAATAAAACACAGCTGGAAGAAGGTAGTCTATTTCAATAATGTGCTTAACTTGATAGTCTGTAATCAAACTGTTTATAGTGTGTTAAAAACAGCAAGTTTTGCAAAGATATCTCTCACAGATTCCTTGTCTTGTGTAATAGATAGCCTCACAAGCACTTCACTGTCGCACGTGTCTCTTCCTCAGAGAGCAGATCAACAGGGTGAAGGACAGTGACAGTGTTCCCATGGTGCTGGTGGGGAATAAGAGCGACCTGAGTACCCGCACGGTGGAGACGCGGCAGGCACAGGAGCTGGCACGAAGCTACGGAGTACCATTTGTCGAGACCTCTGCCAAAACCAGACAGGTACTCATTTGAGCAATAAGACGTCTGCAAGTCAATACCTGAAATAAAAATTTTAATTACCAAAATATCATTAAATCAATTTTAATCTTAGCAAACATTTTTCTGCTGCTGTCTTGCAGGGTGTGGAGGAAGCTTTCTATTCGCTAGTACGGGAG
Organism: Holacanthus passer; assembly: GCA_025331565.1. Classification (NCBI taxonomy): domain Eukaryota; kingdom Metazoa; phylum Chordata; class Actinopteri; family Pomacanthidae; genus Holacanthus; species Holacanthus passer. Next base: position 915,090 of record JAFREQ010000043.1, read on the forward strand.
ATTAGAAGATATAAGGAGACCAACCGCAGCAACAAGAAGAGCAAGAAGAACACTCAGAGACGTTGCACAATACTATAGCAAACTACACACACAACACACACACACACACACACACACAACCAGCAGCATCCCCTCCAGCACTTGTTTCATGCTCCCCCTCACACACTGCACCTCCTCTGTCACGTTGGAGACATCCAGCACAGCCCTGGACGAGGAAGCCAACGTGGCAAAATCCGTTTTTACTGCTGTCACAGTTTCCACTTACAAGATTTGCCATTTATTCATCCACTGTGCAGTGTCCACTTTATGCTGTGAAGTCAGTTGGGTTTTTTTAGTTTTTGTTTTCATGACCAAACGACTATAAACTGCAGTATTTTTTTCTTTTTACTTCTTTTTGGTTAAGGTCAGCATTTGTCCAAACTGCATTTGAGTCTGTGGTAGAAAGATTGTATTTCCCCCCCGAATACACAATAAGAATTTGTCTGTAAGGATAATTCTTTTTCTAAGTGTGCTATGTCCGGCCAGTGTTCTTGCAGACAGTTCAGCTCCTTTTGACTACTAGGGGTCAAAGGTTCACAGCGGTGCGTCACCACACTTTGCACTGTCAGTGCAAATCTCCAGAATAATTTTAGGACTGAACATTTGTTTGGGGTTGTGGAATTTGTGATGAATTTTTATGTAATTGCTCGGTACACATCTGACTTCATGACGTCCCACAGATAACATGAAAACAGTGTCATATTTGACTAGGATACTGTTTTGCTTCCAGATGATTGGTCAAAACATTTTGAAAAGTTTTTAAAAAATATGTCTTCCCCCTCATGTTTTTCATAGATTAGTGTGTCATCTGGGGCTTGAAACACAACAGCAATATCTAGTTTTTATCGTTCTCAAAGACCACTTTTCAATGAAAATGCCGTATTATGATAGGACCATCACAGTATCGAAGCCTCAAAATTGTGTTCCAGACTCCTAGGTGCACTTTATTCATTTCTTGTTTTTTATTGTAGAATTTAGGATTAGTTAGTGCCATTTTAAAAGTTTACTCAGGAATATAGTGTTTTATCAGGAACTGAGGAAGTAACAAAGCGAGAGCTGTGTCAAATGATTGGTTGAGATCTGATGCCCACGTGTCCATCGTGTCCTGCCATCATTAGCTTACTGTTTGAAGTGTCAGCCCTGCTGTTTGTTCCATACAGTCACACTGTATTCCATAGTCCACTTTTAATGCAATTTTTTTTATGTCAGGCCCAGTGTTGTTAGTGGTTGCAGAGTTGAATCACTGTGTCCAAGCACTGTTAAGCTACATCACACTCTACCAGAGCATGTAGCATGTGCAAATATCTATGTGGTATTGCATACATTTAAAACCACGCTGATGTTGCAGTGTTAAAGTTGGTGGCAAATCTTTAGAGCTGACACAGTGACAGTCACATTATCTGATCATACTTGATGCTGGATGATGAGAATATTTAATAGGGCATCAATTTTTTACAGTGTTTGTCTTCTTTGATAATTTCTGTCACCCTAAATGTAATGGATTGTTAAATTTCTATTTTTGTAGCATTACAATTTTCCCCGATTTAAAGACCAACATCTGCTCACATCTGATTTACAGAAGTTATATAAGTTCAATGAGCTAACTTCAGTGAATCCATCAACAAAGGATGCCTACCTTGCTATGATGTTAGATCAGCAGCTGTCTCTTTATCTGGACTTTATGTAGTTCCATTGTTAAAATATCGAGCAACTCAAATGTGATTTGAATCGAACACGTCTCTCACTGACAGCTATGTAAAACCTTTAATGCACTCTGCTGTAATAAAAAAGTAAATATCATTTGCTTTTACATCTTGTCTGTTTTGTACATCTTGTGAATCTTTACTGGTAAGGAATTTAGAAAAGGTTAAATGTGTTCTCAAAACCAGAAGTAGGACACCAGAAGAACTTATCTCAAATAATCTAAAGTCTTAAGTCGAGAGTGTGGTGCGTTTCTGCCAGATCTGATGCGTAGAGTTCAAGTTCAACTTTATTGTCCTGTGTTTTAGAAATGCAATGCAACTCTTGTGCTCTGGCTCTAACTGCCACAATATACAGTTCACAATAACACAAAGTGAGGTGCAAATAGACGCGTCAGCTGTTCAGCAACTTGACTGTGGAAAATGGCTGTTAATCAGACAGGTGGTGAGTGATTTCATGCTTCAGTAACATTTCTTTTAGATGGAAGGAATGAGAACAGAACATGTTGGAGGTGGCTGGTGTCATTCATAATGTTTTGGGCTTTCCTTTTGCAGCGAATGGTGTCAATGTTATAAAGCCGTGGTAGTTATGTGGTATTGTATTTACAGTCCTTTGAAGCAGTGAGGCTGCCAAACCACACTGTGATACAGCCTGTCAAGACACGCGATGGTACTGCGATAAAAGTTTGCCTCAGAAACTAGAGTCTCTGCTGCACCTTCTTGAGGATGCAGTTGGTGTTGAGACCATATGAGAGTGTCTGTGATGTGTAAATCAAGTAACCTAAAACTGCCCATAAAAACAACTGATGACTTATTGGTGGAAATAGGAGTGTGATTACCTCAGATCTTTCTAAAGTCAACAACGATTTATTTTGTCTCACTGGCATTTAGAGAGGTTATCATGACACCACTTGTGTGTTAGATCTTCCACTCCTGTCCTATAGACCCTCTCATCACATTTGCTTATTAGACCAATCACTGTGGTGTCATCTGAATTTTATGATACAGTTGTTGTGACATTTGGCAACACAGTTGTGTAGCCCTGAGGTGCACCTGTCCTATCAACTAATGTAGATGAGTTAGCAATTTACAGATCTGTAATCAATAAACATTCCGAGATAGGCATTTTTCTTTTCAAGTTGTACTAAGCAGTATGCATCTACAGATATATTTGAACAGTAGGCAGACTAATAGATCAAGGATAGCAGGAATGTTACATTTTTTATATGATACCCAGTCTTTTCAGGCACTTTATAGGAACAGAGGTCTAAGCTACAGAATTGGAAGAATTCCCTCCTCAGTTTGTGCCATCCCAAGTTAAGTGATCAGGGTTTTCTTTTGACAATGGCAAGAAAGATATGTGGTTTATGAGGTTTAACAGAGACAATAATGCTGAAGAGCGTGGCAATACGGTTCCTCTTTTCATTTCTCTAAAAGTATGCACTTTTACTTTGATGTCAAATGAAGATTGGGGAATGTGCACATGTGAAGCTGAGCGGGCAGGTTCACACCTCTCGACACACAGGACATGTCATTTCTGCTGGGATAAATGGCTGTGTGGTCCAGCATCCTGTATGTAAATGTTACTCTCAGTGCGACGTTTGCAACGATTGTTGAATAAATAATGATCATACTTTACAGCCCAAAAGGAATAGATTGCTTTTTGATTTTATTTTACAAAAAGATACTACTTGAGGTCAGTTTATTCATATTAGAAAGCATAGAAATAGTGATATATATTTTTACAAGCACCAAAAGGTGTAACAAATAGAATTCATGAGTCTGATGTCATCTGAAATGAGGCACAGAAGGAGTGTGTGTGTGTGTGTGCCTATCACCATCCAAAGCGAGACACCAGTTTGCTCTGGTCATCCAAATCTTTCTGAACCTTCTTCCTCATGTAAAAGATGGGACAATCCCGGCTGCAGGGGAGACAGGAAGATCAGTGTTACTGGACGTAAAGGACTGATACGGCATGTTGAGCCATAATTCTGCAGTTAACACACAGTTCTAATAAATATGTGCAGCATGCACCTGGTACACAGCACATCCTCATGGAGGGAGCCCTGACAGCGCTGACACTGAGTCCACAGGCGAGAGAAACGCTCCTCCAGTGTGTTCAGGTGAAAGATCTGCAATTTACGACCAAAGTATTATGTTTGTTTACAGACATTAACCCCTTCATTCTTATGTTAACAATTAAAAACAATCTAATGATGTATTAACTGTTTGTGCTTTACTGGAGCAGTCAATTTGGAAAGACAGAAATCACAGTTTAACCAGCACACTAGCCATTAGCAGCCCAAAAGTGAATAATAACAAAATTAGACTAAATATGATTTGATGTTAAAATAGGCTGTGTTTAACTCACTGTACTTAAAATACATTTGATATCAAAAACCCAGAGCTCTGAAGAGGACACCACCAGAGGGCAATAAGACAGCCATTGCTTAAAATAAGACATTAAGGCTTCTTCAAATACAGTCTTTAATTGAATAAACACAGCCCTGTTGGTGAAGAAAACCAACATATTAAAGTATTAAGTCATCTGGCATCTTGCCTACCTCCTTTTGGTACAGTTCAGACTCCTTCTTCTTACAGAAATCGCACACAGCCGCTGCAATGACACACATGGTAAATGTAAGACATATAAAGCTCCCACCCCGGAAAGTGTCACCTAACCTCATTAGGCGGATATAAAATTAAATTAAAAATTCTGAGTACACACACCATCTGTCTTTAGCACAGCTTTGCAGCCGATGCAGGTGCTCCTCTTCTGAGCAAATGCCATGAGGCCCCCAACCTTCGAGGTCAACACAGTCTTACAGCGTGTGTGGTCGCCCTCTGAAAGACACCAGAAAATCAAGGAACACTTGGATTTAAAACTAGAGAAGACGACACATCCCAAGTGTTATTTATTTAAATAGAACATCTATATTACATGTTTTTGGACACGACTATTATATATTATATATTGTCTAAATGTGATTGCATGTGTGTGTGTGTGTTTGGAGACGTACTAAGCAGGACACTCTCAGCTTTGCTCTCTCCCAGGATGGGCTCAAATATTCTCAGCAGGGGTTTGGACAGCTGCTGCTCCAGGTAGTATTGTGTGTCGATAGGAATGTTGTTCTCTAGCACATAGATCGGATCCTAGAGCAGCATGTGGAGGAATCAGGATTATCATCTGGACTAAATATGTATTATAAGAAAAGGAGGATGCACAAATGAAATAAACAAGTTTCTTTACAGACAATCAAACACTACAGACCTCTGACTTCATGTATGCTGCTACTCCCTTTGCAGCCTTAATGATGACATAAGGAACTCGGTCTCCCAGATTCGGGGCGCTGCCGGCATCTCTCTTCCTCATTCTGTAAAACATCACTATATTAAAAGGGCCAGTTCACACACACACACAGATTTTCCCTTGGAGTATGATTTGAAATGAGATAAGTATTGTCAGTGTGGTTAATCAGACCTCTCAGCCAGCTCCACATGCGCCTGTTTGCCAGCATACTCCTGGGCGGTGCGCGTTAGCTCCTTGGTGATGACCAGCTGGCTGATGTCGATGCGGTTGCACAGTAGATCTGAGATCACTTCTTTAGCGTGTGCCACAGCACCCTGGGGATCCCTGATGAAACATCACATCAGAAGTGGTTACTTCACAATGAATTAACAGCTCATAGTTTGGTTAGCATTCAACCAGGAAACAAGCCAGAAAAAGGGCTAGCATCTAAACATCAAGTTGAGATGTTTATGGAAGCCAAAACTCTGATAAGATAGTAGCAGCAATATGCAGTTTGAAAAGTTCAGTTTTACATTGCATGATAAATTATGGACTTCTATTCAGTATTGCCAAATGCAATTGTGGATTAAATTATGAAAATGGCTGTAATCTTGTAACAAAATGAACAGATAATGCAGGTAATGTACAGAATGTGTGTGTGTGTACCTGTCTATGAGGATTCTCTGCAGACAGGTGTTGATAAGGTTAGCCACCAGAGGGCAGTTGTCTCTGCGGACAGTCTCAATGCCTTTACAGTCCATCTTGTCATGTGTGTCTGCACTGGAGGAGAAATAGAGGCCTGCGTAGCGCTTCTTGTTGATCAGCAGGTATGGGTAGTACACCTGTGGAAGTGACAAAAATGAGCTCTCATTAGCAGTGAGGGCACCCTGACTCTCATGTGGTCCCAAACCCCGACTTGATGCAATTTGAAAGTGTAGATTCTCAAAGACGCACTTGGGGGCAGAAGTGCTGCTGAATGTCCATCTTGCTCAGCTCAGTTTAAACACTTAACTCTGCTGCAGCCAAAAATAACTGTTCCTCTACATACTAAATGACACATTACTCCTCTCTCTCTGACCATCCCGATTAAAAGTCTATCACAACTTGTACAGATGATGAAATTACTTGGACAAGTGTTTTGAAACATCAAGTGGATGGAAATGGTACCTTCTCAAACTCCAGTTTGATGGGTGGTGTGAAGTGGGACGACACCCACTCTGCTGCCTCCTTCCCAATATCCATGGCCTCCCTCACTGTGCCAACTCCAAGCTTAACCATGACAGAGTCTGTGTCACCATAAATGACCTTTAAAAGATAAAAAGAACTTTTAAACAAAATGTACACAGAGGGTCTTTTGAAAACATCAGATTGAAGGTTTCATACCTTTAGTCAGCTAAAAACTACAATGTATAGACAGTATTTCATCAGATAAACAAAGCTGATATGTTAACTCATAAAAGGTTAACTAACAAAAAAGAAAGGAAAAAAGAGTGAAGAGTTTGGGTAAGAATTGGTTGGGTGGATTACAGGCATTCCTCACCTTGGCATCACCTTGATAACCATTGGAAATGATGTACTTGGACTCCACCAACTGTTTGGTTTGCTCGATCATTTGCCTTCCAAAACCAGTGACGCTCTGGATGACAAGAAAAGGAAGAATTAAATAAGTTCACTTAATGATTCATGGCGTTGGAAGCTTTCATTGGCTATTGAGCAAAATCATCAGCCACGTTACAGCGTTTCAATGCCTGGGATAAATATTTGCCACAGAGCAAGCAATTTGATCCCACGACAGCTGTGAGGGTGTTGTGACACTACAGTTAGTAAACCTTACACAAAACAGCAGAAAACACAGCCTGTTGTGGTTCATTTTTACATTTACAGTAGAACTTTGTGCTGAATTCTTTAGAACCACCTGTTCTGTGGTTTCTATTTCAACACTAATCTTTGCTCTACATCTTTGCTGTTTACCGTTCGTGCTCTGACTTCTCATCTGTGCAGAACAGCAGAAAGTGCGACGACAAGTCACATGGGGACAACTTCATTTAGCATGAACGTCGTGTTGGTACAAAATTGTAAACATTTGTTTACACATGGATTTGAAGCACCACAATACAATCAGGCAACCTCTGACTCTACTTTTGGGTGTGTAACTATGACTTGTTCAGAATGTCCTTTTGAAAATTCCTTATTTTTCAAATCTTGATGAACTGGTTGATAATATAAATCAAAGTATGTAAACATGTACAGTACTGAGCTTACAACACCACATACTATGCAGGCACTGTCAACAACAGAATTATCAGTCAAGTCACTTTCAACACAACAACAAAAAATTGGATTTCTTATGTATGCATGTAATGTAATTTCAGTAAGGCTTTTGTACCTGCATGAGACCCAGAGTTAAGTGCTCACCTGTGAAATCTCTAGGCAGGGCAGCTTGCCCACCTGGGCACCTGTGAAGCCATAGACCGAGTTTGCACTGATTTTCAGGGCGAGCTGTCGGCCGTCCAGCACCTGCCTCTTAAAAGGGTCCGTTTCCTTCTTTAGCTCTGTTTTGGCCCTGTGAACATACCATGAGATAAGCTGAGAAGGACCCCACATTTTTCTGATTTATGGGCACATCAGAGCACAGTAGTCTGTTGGAAGTAAAATATAATTATACTTAAATTGATTAAGTTTCATGTGCTTTTTTCCTACATTCTTTTTGAATTTTACCAGATTAAATCTTCATATTATTGCAACAAAAGGAAACACATTAAACACTAGATGTGAATCAGAGGATCAAAAAGTTAATTAGGCTTAGCAGCAAGTTTAAATCTAAAGACAAAGGGACAGAAGTCGTTTACTGAATTGTTAACTCCAGTTCAGGCGAATCTGATTTTGTGATTTATGTGAACAATTCAAACCTCTTCCTGGCAGACAGCAGGTTCTCCAGGATCTCAGGTAGAAGTCCTTTCCTTACAGAGCTCTTCACAAACATGTCACCAGTCGGAGTCTTGATGAAGTCCTCCGATGAGAGGCTGAAGACACATGACCACTTCAGATATTAGTTCATCGTGTTAATATTAGACAAACACATTGAAGTGTTTTACATGTTTAACTGGTTATTAAGAATGAATCAATGAAGAATCACATAATTAAACTAGGTGACATTGTACATCATTGTGTGTTTGTCAGTGTTTCTGATCAAATTTATGTTTAAGTGTAGATTCTGCTTTACATTTCATAAAACACATTTTAGCTGCAAGACAAAGTTTAGCAAAACTAAAGCTGTTCTGAGCCATTTTAAACTTCATAACTTTCAGACCTCATGAGGTTTTTGAAATATTTGTTTCTCAAAGTCCAAGTGGGAATGAGCAGACTGACACTAAACATAAACCACACATAGGAAACAAAAGACCTGCTCACTTCTGTCTCTCTGCTGAGCCTTTCTGCAGCAGGGTGGTGTAGCACAGATTGTGAGCCATCATGATGGACGGATACAGGGAGGAGAAATCCAAGGTGGCAATAGGAATGCTGTAATATCTGCACAGAAAAGAAGGTGGTGATGGAAAGGTAAGCTTGAAAATACCAAAAACCATCAACACCAAGGGCAGAGAGGAGACATACACTCACACTAACAGCAGATGTACATACCCTTTCTCTGGCTCAATGACAGTCGCTCCAGTGTAGTCCTCTCCTCCTTCCGTCTTCACAACAGGCATGACCAGGTCCTGCTTCATGGCCTATTCATGTAGAGACACTTAGACTTTCCATCCTTAAATCTGTATGTATTCATGCAGTATTGTCCCATGCATTTGCCTTTGTTACCTGTCGCAGCAGCTGAGAGACAACTTTGATCTGCTGTCCTCTTGAGAGCAGGTAGGTGAGAGGCACACCTGTCACTCTGGCCATCTCCATGTAGTTAATCACACACATCAGCTTCTGGAGCAAGCGCAGTGGGAGGTAGGCGTCTTTCAGGCAGTAGACAGCCAAGCGACGACGTGTCTGTTCATTACCATTCTGTAATAGAGGAAAGTGGGGGGGAGAATGGATGGCGAAAAGGCACAGCGCAACATTAGTTTAAATATTTATTAAGTTGAATCTGTAGAGTTCTTAATGATGACCAGCTCTCTTCAGACACAAGGCTGCTGGTTTGTGCTTTACCTGCAGATCAGTGATGATGGAGTGCTGCACGTCCTCCTTCTGTTCTTGCAGGAAGTGGAAACTCACAGCATTCAGTGTGTACGAGCGCAGTTTATAGTCCCTGAGGAGAATCTGATAGAAACACACCAGTCAGAAGGTTCTCAGTGTGCAGCGTCTTTTCCTGGAAACATTCTTAACTAAGTCATGCACCACATGCTAAATGTGCAGTAACTTAAATCTTGTTAAGGTTATGATTTAGAATAGGAAGTTGCTGCAGTTGAAGCTGACCTGCAGTAGGTCAAACTGAACACGGCCCTCCATGTTAATGGTCTTGTTCTCTCTGCGGCCCATCTGCTTGCTCTGGAAGTTTAGGTCTCGCAAGACAGACTTGATGCCTCGCACTCGGCCAAGGTAGGGAAATAGATTCACCTGAACACAAAGGAAAATGTTCTATTGAGTTAAAGGAGGGAAAAGGATTGTCTAACTTCAAATAGCAGAGGGAAATTTGAAGTTTTTCTACTACATTCTTCAACAGTATTTATGTGTTTTATTCTTAATCCGGTCATTTTAAGGCTTGGAATTGCATGGAAACAGTAGACAAATGTGGCTCCATCTAACCTTTAAAGCAGCAGCTCTGTTGAGCAAGTAGGGGAAGTCAAAGTTTTGGATATTGTATCCAGTGATGATGTCTGGGTCCACCGTCCTCAAAAACTCCGCCCAGCTCTGCTCAGAGAGGCATCAACACACACACACACAACAACATGACAGATAATCAACAAATCATAATCAATAATATATAATCAATAATATAATCAAAACATATTTTTGTTTTTCAGTGTCTTCCTAATGCCAGTATGCGAACCTGCAGTAGCTGTTTCTCCTGCGTAAAGCACAATATCTGAGAGCCCACAATGCTGGCGCAGGACTGGAGGGTGAACACCGTCCGAATGAAGGGCTCCGTCTCACCCTGCCGCTGCACCATAGACGCTATCTGAATCACAGGGTCTTTGTCTGCTTCTGGGAAGATTCCTGGAAAGAAGAGCGTTAACACCAGAGTCAAACGCTGCATTTGCTTTCCATCAAGTATGGTCAGCCTCATAGACAAAAAGTACGTTAGGGTTAGAGTTGGCATGTTGTATAATAACAATGGCAGAGTGAAACACACCTTTTCTTCCTGCACACTCAATGTCAAAGCTGAGGACCCTGAGCGGTGCGATCCTCTGCCAGTCTCCCTCCGCAGGATGACTAATCATATCTGTCCATGCCACATCCACTTCGTACTGACACAAGGACTCCTAAAGAACAAAAACAGGTGGAGAAAGTTCATGAAAAATAAAAGCCTGAAAGAACCAATTTTATATGATGGCAGTCAGAGGGAAGTGAACTGCTGACCCATGTAGTGTCACAACCATTTGTTCTCCTGTCAGGCCAGATCGAGTCATGCAACAAGTAAGGTGTGAACTAGACCTACCTTGCCTAGGTTCTGAGAATCCATGCTCCCCATGCTCTTCTCTTCACGTACTCTGTACTTGCCTTTGGGAAGTTCAATCCAGCAGCATCCCACTACATCACAGTCCACCATAAACCTGACAACACAGAGTGGCTCATTAAGCTGAAGAATCCACTTAAGAGTTGCATTTACTTACTCGTTTTAAAAGAAAGTCATTAATAAAAACAAACATCCGCTATAGCTAAATTCAACTGACATCATCTGCAGCACATTATTACGAGTAAAATAAGAGATTTCAATGGTATTCCTGCAAATGTACATATAAGCAGACAAATGATATATAATAACACAATAATATAAGAATACAGATTTGATGTTACTCAGAGGACTAAAAACCTGACACAGGTTTAACTTAAATAAATAAATCTTGATAAATGATGATGCAGTCTTTTGCAGAAATGATGATTGCCTCTTAACTGTTCATAATAAACTTAGACATTAAGGTCACGTCTATTGTCATGCCCCTTTGATTGGAATAATTACATCTTCTAATTTCATACAATTTCATGACTTTCATTATAAAGCAAACCCTGTCTGCATTGCATGAAAAAGATCCATTCACTCAAATTTGTAGCTTCCAGCTGCCTTAAGTTATAAAATCTCCTTTAACATTTTTATACAGTACAAACACACACACGCACCTTATCTCAAAATCTATGTTGGCCTCAAAGGGTTGGTAATGCTCTGTGGGGAAAGGTCCGAACTTGAAGCCCTGCTCTAGAAGCCTCTTTGCTGGGGCAATGAGACGAGGCATTGCCATGGTTATCCGCAAAAACTCCAGACTGCGTTTTCCATGGTAGCCATACATGTCTGCAGGAAAAAGAAAATACAAGGTTTAACTCAAAGAATGATGACGAAAGCATAGCCACTTTATCACTTTGCATGTAAACTTTTTATCACGTGTGTTTTGTATTTAGGATCAACCTTCTCGTGTCATAATAATGTGATCAAAGAACACTTGTGAATCTCTGAGAACTCCTTTAAACACTTATATTCAGTGAACAACAGATGCACATGAGCATTTGCACATCACTTGTACTCACTCTCTTTGCGGGTGATGTCCACAGCCAATACTGTGACGGAGATGTTGTCCTTATTAGATCTCATGTCCTTCAGGACAGCAGAGTTCAGCTCTTTTTTAAATTCGCCCAGATAAGCAGATGTAAATCCTTTTCATAGGAAGTAAACAGAGAGAAACATTGTAGGATTAATAAGAATACAGGCAATGATTTTTTTGGCCCAAAAAGACTGAAAGTGTGTTCAGTGTCGATTGTTCAACTGAGATAATGTTTAATAGTAACAGACTACTAGTACTACAACTGAGCAAATCAGTCACAAAATACAAATACAAAGTGTTCATATGCACACTGACAAAATCCTGAAGTACTCACCATTTGGTGCAGGAACATAGAAGTAAGGCGCAAAACCATGGACGTGGCAACACACACTGTTGCCACTATCTGTCACCCCAAACATTCGAATGATCGGGACTTTTCCCTGTGACTGGCCAGGCATGCCCGCCACTGTTGCCCCTGTATTACATGAAAGTGGAAACCAACTTATGATATCACTTCTTCTCACATACAGCAACAGCATTTGAGCAAGTGGAAACATTCCACACTCCAGATCCAAACAACAAAGAAGCAGAGAACCCTGAGACAACTGTCTTTTTATATAAATAATATGGGGCAGTCAGGTCGAAGCTTCTGCTTTAGAACTGCTCTCCATAAAACAATAATATATGTCAGTTAAAAACTAAACATCCCAACAATAAGTCTTTGTAATCTGATTTCTCGATTCAATAAAGTCCTCTTAGAAAATTACCTAAATAATAGTCAAGTTCAATCTGCTGAAACACCAAAGTGTCAGATGATGTGTCCAGTGGGGGGGCATGAGGCCGTCGCCAGCGAGGGTTAAGGTCTGCCGAGAAGAGGTCACCTGATGAAACAAGGTTATAAGACAGAGGTAAAACCAAGTGTCAATCAGAAGTTGAAGTAATCCAGTAAGAGCATTTTCTTGGAATGATAGTTAACTAGTTCCAGTTGCCACTTACATGCAAAGCTATCCATCAATCCATTACTTAGCTATCTCTGCTTATCATTGAGGGCCGTGGAGGGACTGCAGTCACCAGCGGACAAGCATGCTTAATTTACTCGAGGCACGACTGGACTACCAAAATAATCAGATGGATTCGTGAAAACTGCCAGCCATACAAGTTACTTTCCTTAAAATGAGAAAAATTGCACTGCAAAATACACATTTTATTCTACTGGTTCTGCAGAATAAATAATGTGTGTGGCTGTGCTTGTTTAAGAAAATTATAAACATAGATAGGTTGAATACTGTGTGACTACATCAATTGGTTATCGAGTTATGGAAATGGCATAAAACTTAAATCTTAACTGTGAGTCACTTTTGAAAAGTGTCCGCATGTCAGTTACATAACTCACTTTCCTTCAACAGAAACACCATCATGACTATGACTGTGTGCTTTCCTGTGTAACACTCACCTACGGGAATAACATCATGGCCTGCCTGCCCCTCCATCTCCTCTGCGTCCATCTCCGCTTCGTCAAACATGGATAATTCCTCTTCAAACTGCGACGGACTGTCCTCCCATTCACCAGCCATCTTACCCCGTTTGGCCTGGGACGCAACACCCACATAAGGGCCACCATTGCGTCTTTTAAAATCCATGTCTAGAAGAATCATTGATGGCAGAAGGCATATTAGGCACATTAGGGAAGATGATTACAGACTGTCTTGTCAGAACAACAAATTCTTATTGTAATGTTTGTGCTTATAACCACCTGAAAAGAACATTTTGATAGACAACCGAGATCACAGTACAAATGAAAAGTCTGAACAGAAAGAAGCAACAACTTGACTACTTGCTTTTGTTAATATTTCTTGTACAGTCAGTGTATATTTGACATGTAGCGCATGTGCTGAAAACTGTGTAGGCTATGGTGGACTTTTGTCTGTGAATAATTGGTGAAACAAGTACAGTCAGGAATAAAATTGTAGTATACAACAGAACAAGCACAGTGTGTTTTTTAGTGGATTGGATAAAGTGCAACAACATGACAAAAGCAAAACAGCATCATGGGGTATATAGCACAGGAGATAGAGCGGTTGTCCACCAATCAGAGGGTTGGTGGTTCGATCCCTAGCCCCCAGCCCCCTCAGTCTATGTGTCGAAGTGTCCTTGGGCAAGATACTTCTCCCCGATGGCTGATCCATCTGTATGTGAATGCTTTGGATAAAACATCTGCTAAATGGAATTGCAGCACCAGAAGTTAAAAAAGTAGCTTGATGGCAGTCCAAAAGTGATGTAAAGAGCGACGTACAGTAAAATATGCTTTGTTTTTAAGATCATAAACAGGAAGAAATGCAATAAGCTGGATAAGATGTGGTTGGTAATAAGCACCAACAAATGAGAGACAACCTTTCGTAACTGCGCATATAGTCCATTAGCCATGTAGCCAGCATGGCTGTTGTTGCACTCCTCCTAACTTCACACAACACATTGTACAGTTTGCATCAGCAGCAACTAGATACTGTAGCTGGTTATATTGTGGCTTCCAAAGCTTCTCAGTGTTATTTTGCTGTTGATAACTTATCCACATGTTAAAGCTATACTTTTAAATTGATGAGTTCGGTAAGACTTAACCTCAGTATTGCAGCGGAAAGTTATTTTTGGATCAAACTAAGAAAGCTTTCTTTTGTAACAAGCTAATGCAGCAAGCTAGCAAGCGAGTGTAAACAGTGGTGCCAAATCTGAACTGGACAAAATGTAGGACTCTCGCTGTGCAAGACAACAATCAATGACTGGTGCCTTTCTAGCGAAGATATAAATACCTATCGACGTTAGTTCTTGTCAAGAGCCCTCGGCTGACAACAGCTCCCGCCACTCTTCTTCAATTTGTGAACTTTCACCGACGAAAGCGCGGAAAGTTTCCGTTTTGTTTGTAGGCCAATGAGCAAAGGAAAGGACAGTGACGACAGCGGCGAGACAGAAACTCAATGGTTAACGAGCAGGAAGTTGGACGCAGTTTAACATTACCCGGTAGATGAAAAGAACCGCGTGATCGCGGCAAAATGACGTCATCACGCACGCAGCAGCGAGGGAGGGAAAGAGCGGTTCGATAATTAGTGAAAGAAATCTTTGAATTTTATTTTGTTTTTGTATTGACCATATCCAAGAATAACAAGTTGATCAAACTTAAAGCTTGTTTTGTATTTTTTTATTTATTTAAGGCATGAAACACACAAGAAGGAGGTAAACATTTTAAAACTTAAACAAACTATGCTTTAGATCTGCCTTCAACACCCCTTATGAATATTTTGAGTTGTTTTATTATTGACAACAAGATGTTTTATTATTAATAGCGTCACATACTGCCTTACTTAAATAATGGTAAAATTGTGTAGAGTATTTGGAACATTTTCCCTATCCCTCTTAATAGATTACTAAATTCTATGTGAAATTGTATCATTATCTAATATGATTTATTGAATTGCAGTAAGTATAGGGGTGACAACAGTGTTTCATATTGCACAGATATGACTGCAGCCCTCTGAAAACCAATGTTTACATTAGGTAATGATGAGTTGATTGATTGCAGCCTTATGGACTGATAGTAGGATGGTATAGTCATACAGTTACATAGGGATGTAGTCTAAAAATCAGATAATGGAATTACTGGTTGAGTCACTTAACTTGAGTGATGGTTTGTTTTGCTTTATTTATTCAGGAAGTCTCAAGACGCCAGAAAGTCTGCAAGAGAGGCCTGAGACAAATTACATAATTACAAGATCACATCAAGACAATTAAGTCACACAAAACATTCATCCCACACACTGATAGACTATTCAAATCAATAACTATTAAACATACCAGGAAGTAAAACTCTAAAATACAGAGGAACATGTGTCTTTAACTTCAGTTTTTGTTGCTGTTCATTCCACTAATGAGGTGCATAGTACCAGAAGCCAGTCTTCCCTATAGTTCAGAGTTGGGATGTGACACTGAAACTACATGTGATGTAGTGTACTCAACTGTGAACCCCTGCAAATTAGACTGCAAGGCCCATTAAATGAAAACAACATATGCAGATGCCTTCTAGGTGTCAGTAACTATGACCATCCGATCTCTCACCACTCACCACTGTCTGTCTGTACTTATCCATGAAACTTGTTGGTGCTTTCTGTCACTCCCTCCAGACACACATAAACACACAGTCAAAGGTCAGAGGTCACACCATAGCACATAGCACCATAGTTTTATACAGTGTATGAGAACAACACATTAAAGCTGGCAGGAGGATAGTGCCATGCTCAGTGACACTTCAGCAGTGCAGATCTTCACTGGAATCAGATTCTAACTCTGTGATCAGAAGGCCACTCATTTACTTTCACCAGCTTTACCAATATAGACCCTGAGCACTTGGCCCATGTTGTTATTGTAGGATAGATCACAGAGACATGTGGAGGGGTTGGGTGTCTTAATGTCACTGGTCACGTTGTATTCTCCAAACTATGTTCTCCATGACCCTTAGATGACATTATAAATAACTCTCTTGCTCTTCTCTCTCCTCGTTGAGGGGTAAAAAAAAAAGAAAAAAGGTTGCTCATGATTCCCCCGTTTTGTATGGATGAAATAATAATTCACCATCCTCTGCAACGCCCTCCAACCTCTGCTCAGCCAATTGCGTCTCTCAGCTGAGGAAGACGCCCACTTCCGGTCATGTTGTTCACATGGGCGGAGACAAAGCGGACACTGAGACCAATGGGAGTGAAGCTCATGAATAATAACAGCAGAGACCCCGCATTTACCAACCCAGCCTTCTTCCTGCATCATAGACTGTGGGCGTCCTGTCTCTCTGCATGACAGTGAACGCACCAGGCCAATGTCAGTCGCTGGTTTTTAACTAAAGCCGCCGCCCCCTTTTCCTCACTCTCCTCTGGCTGCCTTTCCTCTTGGATTGACTGCGACAGCTGCCAATGTGTAGTTCATCTTCGTTAAGTTAGGACAACAAACCGAAGGGTGAGTAAAACGTCTGCTTATTTATTTTGCACCGTGAGAATAGTTGGATACTTCCTGAACGACGCGGACGCGCATCAGGACGCGGTGTCCTTTGCGCGTGTCCGCAGCTGTGCGCCTGCTGGATGTCACGTTCGCTGAGAAAACACAAGCCAAACATACAGCAGCGTGCATATAAAGACAGGGGGTCTGCTGGTGGGTGTATGTTGCTGCTGTCGCCTGTAGACTGCAGTTCGTCCTCCATAACCTGATTGAGACAGGTGGGGGGAGGAGAGGGTGTCTTGTCTCTTGTCTTGTCAGACCTGTAGGCCCACAAGACAGAGCATATCAAAATAAAATTCATCATGATGGTGATTATTGTGACTGCATGTCCATGTGAGTGCCTATTGTAAAGCATGGTTGTCCCAGGCAGGCGAGGGTCTCCACTGCGAATCCCGGGGGGAATAGCAGCAGCACTGTGGTATTTACTCTCTAAGTTTGTGTAATGATGGGGGTTTATTCATATGTTTGTGTGCTATAAAACTCTTCTCAGATGCTGTTGCGTGAGTTCAATTTTTAATTTCACTCAAAAATGTGTTTACCTCACTGTTAGATCACCTGGATGTTTGAGCTTCACTCCGCAGACTGATGTAAGAGTTAGACACTAAAAGGCTGTTCTCACATTGATCTGCTGAAGGAGGGAAAGTTTCTCTGAGCTCACCTTAAGTCTGAGTTTAAGACATCTACATGTGAGCATGAGGTGATGGAAGCCACTTTTACAACAAGCAACTTACACAAGCATGATGTGGAAACATGAAGCCTCTAGTGGAGATGCAATGAGATTGTGGTTTTCAGTGAAGTAGATATCTTGTGTCCAACAGACAAATATTTGAAATGAGCGATATTTGTATATTCATTTTTTAATGGGGGGGGGTTGATGTAATTTTAAGAATTTTTGACAAGGTAATTCAGCTTATTTTGTGGAAAACAGAACACCATATCAGACACAAATAATAGCTCTCACCAGAATATTTTTACATGTCTGGATGGGATGTTGAACTTCTGTTGAAAGTGGTTTGACGTGAATATCTGAAGTACATGCAAAGAAAGGAAAGTTATTTGAGAAGATGTTCACAGCACTTTATTGGGCTTGAACAGTGATGGACTGTTTAGCCACTAAACTCAGGTCATGATCTTGTGTGTCCCTTTTGTCCACTGCTATCAGTCACTTGAGATTTGAGATCAGCTCAACAGTCGAGTACACACCAACTGAATTTATAGTGAGAAAAAAACATTTAAGTTGTGGGCATGTCTCAACTTCACACGATTACAACATTTCATAAGAATAAGTGCCACAGTGTGAACAGCTGGATCAAGTTTATACTTGATCCGTGCCCTTGTCTGTGCCTTTCTCCACCTCTCGTCTTCCTCCATCTATTGTTCAGGAGGTTGCACCACTTCTGCAAGCAGGAAATGAACACAAAGTTGTATTTTCAGTGCATCTTACACATCTAGCAGAAATGCGCCCCTCCATTAATTATGCTTTTAAATGGCTGCACTGATAATGGGAAGACAGATATTTAAACTGATACATTGAAAGAAGTTAAATGTTCACAATGCAAACTTGTAGTTTTTGTACAGAAATAGACATGCAGTATATGATATGAATGAATGATGTGTTATAAGACCCTCTCAGATTATATGCAAAGCAAATACTGAAGACACATTATCACACACACATACACATGTATGTTGGATGCCTATTAATCAGTGTACCGCTTCAGTCTTGTTTGTATGACCAGAGTTTCCTATAAGAATAGCCAAAGGATAACTTTAGTTACCAGACGACAATTTGACTACAATTTTTAATCATCATGAATGAGGTTTGCCAAATAATTGAGAAAGGTTGTGTTTATGTCACAACAGTATAATAGTATTATGAAATAAGGTGTGTGGTTCAGTGATGACATACAGAACTGGTTTCTTGCAGTGATGTGAGGAAGTGTTGGTCAAGAGAAAGTAACATGGTTTAAAAACATGTCATTTAATACTTGAGGTTTACCTGATGCTGTTATCCAGAGAAACTTACATTGATAAGTTAGAGAAACATTAAAATCCCACAGTCTTCGGAAATTGGTCAAAGTCAGAGTGTCCTGATAAAAATATTTTCTTATCCCAAGGTTGATGTTATATGGTTGAATTCATTTCACTGTAAAAGCCTTGTTTCTATTTGTGAATTGCTCACACATCAAGAGACGTCAGTTAATATGTCCAAAAAGTGGCAATCATGTACTGTGTATACATATTTGTAAGGTACTCCCTTCTCAGCTGAGCTTCTTCTGTGTTTACCCAGGATGCCGCTGGCTCGCAGCCTGTCTGTCACGTCGCTGTCAGGACTGGAGGAGTGGGACGAGGAGTTCGATTTGGAGGATGCTGTTCTTTTTGAAATTGCATGGGAGGTCGCTAACAAAGGCAAGTGTTTCTGTGTGTGTGTGTGTGTGTATGTGTGAGTGTGTGTGTGTGTATGCATTGTGTACATTTGTGTTTGCACTTACGTAAAGTTAACTAATAGGTCATGAAAATACATAAATGGTATGTGTATAAGAACACAGTTTTCCTGTATCCTCATGTCTAATCTTGTTTATTTACAGGGAAATTCTAGTTTAAAGAGAGACCTAATCATCATAATAATCTTGTATATATTATCAGGTTGAATCAAATTATATCTTTGTCTCCATTTTGTGTGCGTAATCGTGGCGTGTTTGCTGCACGTGTGAAGTTGGAGGCATCTACACCGTCATCCAGACCAAAGCCCGTCTGACCTCGGAGGAATGGGGGGAGAACTATTTCCTGGTGGGTCCCTACGTGGAAAGCAACGTGCGCACTCAGGTGGAGCTGATCGAGCCCACCAACCCTGTGCTGAAGAGAACCATTGACAAGATGAACTCCAGTGGGTGTAAGGTACTGCCGCACATACACAGCAAACACATACGCCTCTGAGTTGAATTTGTTCCACTCAAGGACGGTCAAGGACTACACATAGTTGGATTATAGAGTGAGATTTGTGAATATGTGTGGTGAATGTGCACTACGCTTAAAAACCCAGTTAGAGATCATTCTTAGCCCCTCTTTCATACCTGACCCACTTGCTCTGCTCAGCCTTCTGTCCCGGACCACGTCTCTAAACCCTGTGACATTTGCTCATAAAGGTTAGAGGTTGTATCAGTGTCTCTCTGTTTCTCTCTCTCTCTAAGACACACACCAGAAATAGATGACTGCCAGTGTGTGTGCGCACGCGTGTGTGTATCTATGTGATACTTTTAATGCTTTGTGCTGTGTCACTCTGGGAGTGCTGTGGAATTATGGGTCAAGGCTGGAATTGGTAGTGGTACTATTTTAAAGGGATAGTGCAGCCTTTTCAACAAAGCCTATCTGCTTTACCTTGGATCACGTGACCTTTAAACTCATGACAGACCAGCACTAGAGCACATTTAGTTTGGCTGAACATGTTTTTCTCAAAAGATATTTAGATCATGTATTAATACATTAAACTAAGTCCTGCATTTCAGTTTAGGTGTACTTGAAGCAGTTCTGTGTCAGCCAGCAAAAAACGTAGTCAAGGTTAAGCTTGGACTGTGGGGTAGAAATATGTTTTTGTTACTTTGATGTGAGCCTTGAAAATAAAGTACTTTTAGATTAGAGACGGAAGGACTCACCCATTTATCTGCATGATAAAACATGGTTAAAGTAAATAGATTAAAGATTATTGCGTCTAACAAAAAAAGGAGTTGCTGTTGCAGCTGCAACTCTTAAAGTGGTTTCAACTATTTTTGTTGTAAAATGATAGTTCACCTAGTGAGTAACACAAACATTAAACTTTTCTCACTTAAAGTTATAATGGGAAAACTATGCCCTCATCCATGGGTTGTGTGTGGCATAAAGACTTCAAGTCATGTCCCCCCCTCTCCTGTTCTTTATTTTCCCCCAGGTCTACTTTGGGAGGTGGCTTATCGAGGGCAGCCCCTACGTTGTTCTGATTGATGTCGGGTTCACCGCCTGGTCTCTGGACACCTGGAAGAGTGAGCTGTGGGAACTCTGTGACATCGGTGTGCCGTGGTTCGACCGCGAGGCCAACGATGCCGTGCTGTTTGGCTTCCTGACGGCCTGGCTTCTGGGAGAGGTCAGCAGCTCACACTTAGAGAACTTTCAAGTGATACAATAGTTTCTGTAATAATTAAATGTAAAATGTTTTAGCTGTTGCATACTGCATGTTTATGTAGACAAACAAGACTGATTATTAGTAGGTCCTTGAAAAGTCTGAAAAGGTTGTATAATAGAAATGTCAAAACCTTAACATGTGAAAAAGAGTTATGTTGGTGTGTATATGTGTAGTCTACACTGACCCTGTTTTTTCCCATAATGCAGTACGCAGCCCAGAGTGACGAGCCTCCGCACATCGTGGCCCATTTCCATGAGTGGTTGGCTGGCCTGGGTCTGGTGTTGTGTCGACACAGACAGCTGCCCGTCGCAACCATCTTCACCACTCACGCCACACTGCTGGGACGATACCTGTGTGCTGGAAATGTGGACTTCTATAACAAGCTTGCAGACGTATGTGTGTGTGTACCTGTGTATATTTAATTACACAGGACTGTATTAAAACAAATGCAAAATAATAGGAAGAGGCCTTTTAACAGTCACGTTGACTTTTTCTGTAGGTACATTAAACATAAATACATCATTTATGTTTAATTTCTCTCTCTTGTTTGTATCTCATTCAGTTCAACGTGGATAAGGAAGCAGGTGATAGACAGATCTACCACCGCTACTGTTTGGAGCGGGCGGCTGCTCACTGTGCCCATGTCTTCACCACTGTGTCACAGATCACAGCCATTGAGGCAGAGCATCTGCTCAAGAGAAAACCAGGTGTGTGGAGATGAATTGATGTGTGAAATTCAGAAACTTCCTCGATGGTTCACTCTGTCTTCAGTTGTCATGATCCAGTCAAACACTTACTGTATGGGGTTACAGTCATGTCATGTGTTTATAACTTTAAAGTAGAATCATTTTTTAACAAAAACCCAGCAAAGTTTTAGAGTTAAAGTTTAGCTGATTTCTCTGTCTCACTGCTTACTTAATCTCTGCCATCACACGCAGACATCGTCACTCCAAACGGGCTCAACGTGAAGAAGTTCTCTGCCGTGCACGAGTTTCAAAACCTCCACGCTCAGAGCAAGAATCGGATTCAGGAGTTCGTCAGGGGACACTTCTACGGGTCAGTCCAGAGACCCCACAACACACGCTACATCATTCAGAATACTATCAGCACTACACTTTCACTAAGTTTTCCTGCACGTTATCAAAATCAAGTCATCAAATTAATTCTGTCTGATAAGAAAGAGACAAATCAAATTCTGAAGAATATTGTACTTATTATGCGATTATAGTGAAAAATGAAGAGAGAATGTGTACATTGTAAGTGCTACACTCTCCCAGCTCTGTTGAAAGACTTTGGTTTGTGTTTGGTTTGACCTTCAGGCACCTTGACTTCAACCTGGACAAGTGTTTGTTCCTCTTCATCGCTGGAAGGTATGAGTTCTCCAACAAAGGAGCCGACATCTTCTTGGAAGCTTTAGCCAGACTCAACTATCTACTGAGAGTAAGTGTGTGATGGTGAAGTTGTCTTAACAGATGTGCGCATGTTTTCAAGTGTTTATGTGTGTGAGGGAGAAGGAAGAAGGGGAATCCTAGCGGTAACCCCATGTTCCTGTATGATCTTTCTGTTGCAGGTCAATCACAGTGATGTGACTGTCATTGCGTTCTTCATCATGCCAGCTCGGACAAACAACTTCAATGTGGAGACCTTGAAGGGCCAAGCAGTCAGGAAACAGCTCTGGTGAGGTTTCTTCTTATGGTTAACAGGATAAAGCACCAAAATGACTCTAACTAAAACACTGTGAACCAGACAGCCAAGGTGCTACTTTCATCCATACCCCTGTCACCATCAGAAATATTGACATCAACTTGTAGAAAGTGTTTGTAGTTGCATTATAATATTTGTCTTTACTTTTGTCCCTAACAGGGATACTGCTCAGACTGTGAAGGAACGCTTCGGAAAGAAACTTTATGAGTCACTTCTAGTGTAAGTTGTCAACTTTCAGTCTACTTGATGAAACCTGTAAGATATGGAATGACTTTGTTTTATAACACTATTGAATAAAAAGTATGAAGAGAGTAAGAGACAACCTGCTTAATACAAAAAAATCTGTTTCTAAACAAAATCCTGAAGTTTGCCATCAAATCTGGATTTATAACAATTCATGCTAATAAATATTCTATTATAGTAGAAACCCAAATACACATCTTTTAATTGAGGTTGCAGATGATCAAGCTTATCATTTCACAAGTTTTCCTTTAAGTCTAAAACAAGCTGTTTCCATTAGTGGGCAGCTGCCAGATGTGTCGAAGATGCTGGACAAAGAGGATTTCACCATTATGAAGCGTGCCATCTTTGCAACTCAGAGACAGTGCCAGCCTCCAGTCTGCACCCACAACATGCTGGAGGACAGCAGTGACCCCATCCTAAACTGCGTCCGCCGCATCGGCCTTTTCAACAGCTCCGCTGACCGTGTCAAGGTATGTCAGTTGTCAGTAGTGCATGAATGATACAAAAAAATGTTCACCCTTGCAAGATTTCTTCTCACCTTTGTACATATTGTTGTTCACCCAAGGTATCCTAAGTCCTCCTGTCCTAAGGTTTCTGCATGTGTTGGTATTGCAAATACTCATATATCCCACTCTGATAATGAATGGCTTCTCCCTTCTTTAGATTATCTTCCATCCAGAGTTCCTTTCATCTACCTCTCCTCTACTTCCAATGGATTATGAGGAGTTTGTAAGGGGCTGCCACCTCGGTGTCTTCCCTTCTTACTATGAGCCATGGGGCTACACACCAGGTATGGCTTATGCACACTGACAAGGTGTTTTTATGTGTTATATTGTATAACATTAAAACATTAATCAGGCCTTACTGTTTCTGTCACCATCAGCTGAGTGCACAGTCATGGGAATTCCATCCATCTCCACCAACTTGTCGGGCTTTGGCTGTTTCATGGAGGAACACATAGCAGACCCCTCAGCATATGGTGCGTTTCTCACACTTTATCTGCTTCATTCCATAATGATTTTCAAAGTCTGCCTTTAAAAAGAAGCACAGGGATATCTATTGCTTTCTTTCACATCATGCTGTTTCTTTTTTTTGCAGGTATTTACATCCTGGACCGGCGGTTCCGGGGGGTTGACGAGTCATGTAACCAGCTCACTTCCTTCCTGTTTCAGTTCTGCAAGCAGAGCCGGCGCCAGCGGATCATCCAGAGGAACCGGACTGAGCGTCTGAGTGATCTCTTGGACTGGAGATACCTCGGCAGGGTGAGATTCCAAATCCCCAAACACTCATTTTGTTCTTGTGATAACTTCCAGATGAACGAATGTTGTTTTTCTCCTGCTCTAGTATTATGTATCCGCTCGTCATATGGCCCTGGCTAAAGCCTTCCCAGACACCTTTATGTATGAACTTCAGGAGCCGACCTCAGTAAGTTAATTATTTACTGCATTCATGTAAGCAAAATCTTTACACCTCCATTCACCGCTTTGAGATTTTGATGACCTTTGCTGCTCGTCCTCAGACCTCAGGCTTCCGTTACCCGCGACCAGCCTCTGTGCCACCGTCTCCAGCTCTGTCCCGCCACTCCTCCCCCCACCACAGCGAGGCGGAGGACAACGACGAAGACGAACGCTACGACGAGGATCTGGAGGCAGAAAAGGACCGGGTGAACATCCGCCAGCCCTACTCCTTGCCATTCAAAAACAAGTCTTCTGCTGCCCTGGGGGCCAATGGAAACGGCAATGGTGTCGCAAGCGAGAAAAACTGACACTCGTGCACATACACACATACAGTACAGCACTAAACCTCACTAGTGAAACCTTATCTGTGGCAATCGTTAAAGTCATCCATGTACTCAGAAACTTTATACGCGAGTGCGGTCGTGTGGATGCGAGTGATGAATTTAATATTGGCTCTCGTTGTGAAAAATCGCATCACTGTCAGTGTCTTCCCAACATGTGCGTACCTCAGAATTTTTAAAAATACCTGTCAGTTTTGATAAGTTTTGTTATTGTTTCAGTTACACCAGCAGTGCAACCAGTGGTTTTGCTTTGTGGAGTGGATGCAGCAGCTAGAAAGGACTCAGCATGGAAAACAAATCAGGATTGCTGGATTTTTGTAGTGTACTAACACTGGATAACATAGGTCTAAAGTAATGAAAAAATAGCAGACGATTCTTATGAGTCTGTTTTTATACTTGATTCAAAGGTGGGTAAGACCAGAGAAAACAACACGACCTCCCTTTTTACCAGCGTGTCATCTTCACACACTCAAAGCAGGATCAGCTATTTTCCTGGTTAAAAAAAAAAAAAAAAAAAGGTAAATGTAACAAGAGTGTGAGTTGCTGTGAGGACCCACAAAGAGCACCAGTTCTTTTTACTCGTGTTCGGTTTAAAAGTGTGTTGATGATTCAGCGCTTCAAACACAACTGTCCACCTTGTAGCATTTTCTTGTTGCCTTGTTTACTTCAAAATGCCCCAGAACGGGAATGAAATGTAGAACACACACATACACAATGACAAATAGCATCATCAAAAAGACGCTGCTAGTGTTCTCATTTTGAGAGAAGTGTCGCGTGTGCGTTTTCATTTTCTTCCTGCGCCTTACTGTACAACAGCCTTTCAGTGACGATCACCCATGAATAACCTCACACTCCTTTTTATGTGTCTGTGTGTGCTTGTGTGGACGTGGTTATTCCTAGGTTTCCCTTATTATGGCAAGTATTTATTTGTGAAAGAAACAGAGGTGAGACAGGAAAAAAAAAAGACTGTGTCCTGAGATGACATCATTTTTTTTAAAGGTGAAGGACATAGAGAAAGGGCTTGAAAATTGTTTGTTATGGAAGAAGGAAAATGGTTTTATCAGGCATGCACACTCCCTGTAAGAGTTTTATCATTTGTTACAATCTTGCACCAGATGAACTTATAATAAAGTTTAAATATATATACCTATTGGTGTTTTATAATTGATAACTGGCTCTTCTTTGTTTGTATGCATTCAGTTTATTGGGACACAAATATCCGATCCAATATCTGCAGGTTTTCCAGTTCTTGGTAACATACTGATCCAGTGACACCATCCACACAGTTTACACCACTGTAAACCCTTTGATTTAGCTGGAAGTGGATCTTCTTGCTGTGTCGTAGTAAATTCTCTTTGTTCTGCTTCAGCACAAATAAACCCGGCCCCCATGACCTTTGCAAACTGGAAGAAAAAAATATATATATATATATATAGAGAAAAAGAATTGACAACAATTCTCAGTTACACAAAAAACTCAAGATTTTTTTCTAATTCTGACCTAAGTTCTGACCTAAGCTGACATATTAATTACATCATTGTTTCCAGACTCTAGTAGATTGTGGTGAAAGTACATTTACTCAAGTACAGTACTTTGGTACTTTACAGTTTTCAGGTATTTCTGCCTTAATTTCAGTATTTCAATCTTATGCAACTTTATACTTGTACTTCATTGCATTTCAGAGGGAAATAATGCACTTTTTAAAGTATGTTTTTGGGCATTTGTAAGCTTTTTTAATTACTGACAGAAATGAAGAAGAAGATGACAAAAATGGTCGGTGCTTTAACCCCTAAAAATAATTTCATATCTTTTTACAGCACATGTGCTTCTTAATTCACATTTATTTAAGATTTTACATGAAAAATATGTGATGAGCTCATAAAATACAACACATTGTTGAAGATCAAACCCTTTTTGCTCGTGACCCCTCATAAAAAAGTCTCTTGTTGAGGTCCATTATCACATTTCAGATGTCTATGAGATACCACCTCTAAACTTCATAGATGATTTCATTCAAATAATTGCTTGAAACAGAAGAACGTTTTCTTCTTTCCAGCCCCATAAATCATCTCATTAACACTCAGATTTTTTTGGATCATTAAGGAATCATGCAGAACTCACCAATTAAACTATTCCAGAAGGAGTTGTATGTTGCACTGCCGGTTACAGCTCCGAGTTTGGCTGGATTCCTCCTCACTGTGTGCACTGAAAAGCCACTAGGCCCAGTCACCTCCACCTCCACCACATGGTAGTCACTTAACCTGGGGCAGAAAGAGGCATGAAAAGCGTGATTCAAGCAGACATGAAAGGCTGCATCAGGTCAGTCAGATATTTAGAAAGACTCACGCTGTGTCTGACACAATCTCTCCCTGAACACCAGTAAAGCCAAGTGTTCCTGCTGCCACTGCCGCTGCTGCCATGGTGTTAACATTGTTTGGAGCAAGTGGGCACAACTCTGCCACCGAGCCTCCGAATAAAACACGTCGACCCTCATCCTCCGTCCAATCTGAGAGGACGTCTCCTGTCAGCCGGAAGCAGGACGGATGCTTGGACATTCTTATAAACAAAGCCTGAAAACAAGTCAAGTTCAATCAGAACACAATAAGGTTTACCAGAGGACTAAAATAAAATTATAGCTTATTTGCCATTTTCTCTTTAAATCTTACCTTGTAATTTGAATTATGAGTATAATTATACTCCATATGCCAGAACATAAATGGTAAATGAAAAAGTAAAAGGCTTAAAGCGAGTGGCGTGCTTATATCACTCTGTCTAACACTACCTGCACCAGTGTTACCTTCAAGCCGCCACTATCATCCAGCCTCTGGATGTCCTGGCCTCCCCATAATGCACCACTGGGGACGTAGAGCGTCCTACCATACTTCTGAGCCGCCTGACGCAGCTTCTGGTTCAGATCAGGATCAGAGAGGGCCGAGGGAGAGCCCACCTGAGAGGAGGAGAAATAAAGGCCCAAAAGAGGAGGCCAGGATTCTGTGATTAACAGTCGAAACATTGTGTCAGCTTATGTGTTAAGTGTTATTTACTTTTATCTTTTATCTAATTCTCTATATACAACACTACAAAAATCTTCACAAACATTAAGCTTTTGAAACATCCTGCTTATATTCCATACTTCTTGAAATGATGCACAAACAGCACTTCGCTGTTACACAGTCAAATTCAATAGCTTTAACACATCGTGAAATAGCTCTTTTCAGATGGGGACATATCTATAACTAATAAAAATAAATAGGAGCAAATCAAAGCAGTGGCAGTAAAAACAAAAAAAAAAAGCCAAAATCTCACCATGAAATGAGATTTAGACAGGAAGTGAACCCCAAATTCTTTCACTATCTGCGGATGGCACACCTCTACAATCACATCACATGGCCTGCAAAACACACTGATTATTAATCAAACTTGGATGCTGTGGAACATTAGGTGCATGCTGGGAGCACAGAGATGATATAAGATGCCAATAGTGGGTTTTGCATATGGGTTTACAATACATATGTGTGTGTTGGCACCTGCTTGCAAAGGATGATAGATCACTAAGTATGAGCTCATCAGGAACTAAACCTTTGAGCTTGTCAGAATTTCTGTTCCAAACAAAAGCCAGAGTTAGACCGAGAGCAGCTCCATCTTTGAGGATCCTCTCCACCAGGTACTGCCCTGAAGCGCACACACACACGCACACACATATATTATATATATATGGTAAAATATATACAGTAGGAAACTTTGTGACAGTATGATTCAATTGGATTATAGAAGATTAAAACACATGAATAGATTTATGTATCAGAAAGTATGTGTGGGATCTGGAAGGGGGAGTTCAGACCTAGATGTCCATATCCTACAACTCCAATCCTTTGGGAAGAAGAACCGGTTGCCATGTCCTGTGCTGAGAAAGCAAACGTGCTATGAAAAGCCCAGACTTACCTACAACTTGACAACATAAACCAAAAACTCACACATGAATGTCTGCTTTTGACCTTAACTTATCTCTTCTACCTTAATCTCTACTTGATCAGTGTATCACTTACTATTTATTGCTCTACTTACCAGATAATCGCACACCCCTCCAGTGCGTCTCCCAACTTGATTCAATGACTCCAGCAGTTGTGGGCAAGCACGGTACAAAGTTTAAGTCAGAGAGACAATAGTTAATGATTGTTAGTTCATAGATGTGTGGAATTATCACATGCTGGGCTCCTCCTCCATCCATTTCATTCAGAATCTCTGGCCAAGTGCAACAAAGATGTGACAGATTAAGCATAAAATTCTTCTGTTACATGTGCTGCACATCAATCAAGATGTTTACATTTCTTTTCTTTGTCCTGCACACGTCACTATTCTTTTTTTGTAAATCAAATATGGCTTCAACAAACAGTAATGACTCCATCAGAACTATTTTCTCTCTAGTTGTTCCAGAGATCACTAGTTCATTTTGCATCACCTACAAGGTTCAGAGATATGGTTCAAAGGATTTCCCCAAAGGAAGTCCCTTTCTGGTAAGAATGTGGCCCACTATTAATGTGTCATGAGAAACAATCATCAGAAGTACAAACGTACAGTGAAATAAAAAAAACCCAACCTTTGTCATAAGTTTACTGCTAGTTCAACTTTGCTCAAGTGTTGATGTCACCGATGTATTCTAGCTGGAGAGGTCAAAGGTCAGCTGTTTGTCCATGAGAACTCAAAACAGGGACAACATTGATTATCAGAGTGCGAAGATCGGTCCAAAGTTCATTGGTGTGAAATACCAACAGACTGAGAGACACGGCAGAGATTCAAGACAGGGGGAACAGGAGAACAAGACAAGAACGTCCAAGGATTATATGTGTCAGTAACCAAGACTGTAAAGGCAGAACGGCAAAGACAGAAGAAGATAGAAGGTGACAAACAGGACAGGTTCATCCAACTGAGACATCTGCCAGAGCCAACGTGCTGATTTTGAGAAGATGGACATCCTTGAGACAGATGCCTACGACAGGCGGCAGAGGAGAAATATGGTACCTAAAATCCATTTACCCTTATTTATCATTATTGTTAATCAGTACAGTACAGAAATTGTAATCGAATAGTTGCTTATGTTACAACTTTTTCCTTGTGGACAAAATATTCTGAAAATCATCATTTCAGCATTCTCTTGAAAATTCATTTTCTGTGTCTCCCCATTTCTTTCTGTTCTTCCCTCTCTATCAGTCCTGTGCTCTCCTTTTTTCCCTCTTGCCCTTCTTTCTGTCCTCAGCTCTGTACTTCTACCTGTGGACTCCTGACTTGCCCTCGTCCATCACGGCTGCAGGTGTCAAATCAGCGCCAACACTCCTCCTGGCAGCAGTAGTGCTCAGCTGGAACAGAGGTCAGAGTGTCCTGGGTGTGGTGGGAGCACTTGTCTTCTCTGCTGTCGGTGACTGCTGCCTGGTATGGCCTGAGCTCTTTCTGCATGGTAAGGGCCTTGTTTGTACAAAATTTTAAAATTTTTATTTTTTATAGATGCAAATTAAGCTGTAGGTTGGACATTGTGCCCATTACTTAGAAAATAGATTTGCAGTGTTCCAACTTTTTTGGAAATGGTCTCCTAAATTCAAGCTGCAAATATTTGCATTGTGTAAATGATTTATTTACTTACTGTTTATCTATTTTACTAATTAATTTCTTGTATGTCCTTAACATTTCACACATTTGTTTCAGGAATGGGTGCATTTGCCGTGGCTCATCTGCTGTACTCAATCGCCTTCCTCTCCAGTCATTATGCAGCATATCGCTCTTCCTCCGGGATCAGATTTATATATCTCTTCCTGTTCGTGGTGGGAGGAGGTTTTTACATCTATCTGTATCCATTCCTGCAGAAGGCGCCAAACTCAGATATGATCATTCCTGCTGTAGGGGTCTACATTTTCTTAATTGTTGTAATGGGAATGTCAGCCATCAAAACCGGCCACATACCAACGCTGTTAGGAAGTTTGATCTTCATGGTGTCTGATATGTCGCTGGCATTGCAGGTTTTCAAGGTGACGCCACCAATGTCGCATGGTCATCTTATTGTCATGGTGACATATTATTTGGCACAGCTACTAATAGCTGTGGGCGATGTATGGGCAGTGGAGAACAAGGACGACTTTGCAAAATGGAAGAGGTCCTAAACAACATCCCTGTAGAATCCCTAAAGTAATGAAAGTAAGTACCTCACTGACCCTTGTACAATCCCAAAAACTGCCTGTAAATACCTCTTGCAAGTCTTGGAGTTTTTTAATACAAACCCCTCAATTACAGCAATAAAAGGAAGATAAACATAAGGTCAGTTCTCCTACTGGTCAGGACTTTACATTTAGTGACTGAGTAAAAGAGCAGCGTGCAACTCAAGATATCTTACTATGTGTTTCCAAATTGTATTTGATATTTCAACAATCATACCAACAGTCATGACATTTTAAAATATCAGCCTCCAAACAAGATTGAAAGAAATTCAGTAAATATCAGTTTAGAATGATATCAGTATTCTGATTTGTGCCAAAATACTTTAATCAGTGACATTCATGTTTATGTGTAGGTTGTGTATGTGGCGGCAATGTTTTCCACTTGTGAGCTGGCCATTGTATGTATATAAATACTCTGATTTGTTTTGTTAATAATAAATAAATATGGTGTAAAAGATAAACAATGATGTCCATAATTCTGAGTCATGTTTTAAGAGACAGTTGTCTGAAATTAAATGAAAATACTCATGATGCAGACAAACCTACTATACAACACTTAAAAAATGAGTTGTATATGTAACTCAGTTAACATTGAGATGTAAATATTAACAATTAAAAAAGAAAATACTTTACACATTAACCTTGATGGAGATGTCTGGTATTACAATTAGATATGAAAAACAAACACTGGACTAAAATAACAGCTGACTTGAAAAAGTATTTTATACATAAGTGGTATTTACACAGTAAAATCCAGCTCCTGGATTACATGCATAATATGGACAGCATCTGTCGTAACAGATAAAAACATTGCTTGGGATCCATGAACTAGATCATGAATGTTGTGTTACATCTTTGCACACTGATACCAAAACAGGTGAGGTAAATAAAACTTCAGCGATCCATCCCATTTTCATCTGATTGCTGCCCACGGAAACACATAATCCTCAAACGCTCGCTGAAGTCCAGTTCTTCCTGTTAGAAACAAAATGATAATGATTGATGATAATGATTAAGTCTAGTCCAAGCTTATGGATTTTTTTAAACCGATATCTTTATTAGCCGAGGATTCTAATTCACTTCACTAATTTACTAATTCACAAAAACTACATGTTGGCATTAAGTTTAGACTTACTACTGTACATAACGCTTCCACAACACTAGATTTTGCATAGTTTTGTACATTAGAGAACTATCATAACTATTGCTTCTGCTTTAGAAGTAAGAAAAAGTTTAAAAAACAATTCTAGGTACGAAAGATACCAATTAATATTTGGACCCAGTTTTACCATCTTCTACCATCAGGCTCAAAGATATGGGCATTACCTGACTCTCTTCTTTTCCCTGGAGTTCTCTGGATCGCTGCCTGAGAAACTCCTCCAGACCTAGAGTGGGATTCCTGCAGTCTTTGAGACCCTGTGGACAGTCTTCCACCAAACTAGACAGACATCAGAAATGACTAATTACTAATATGAACCATGATTTAATGTCAACATGTTCGTGTTGAAGACGGTGAGGTAGAGAGTATTTCTTACCAGCAAAGGGCACCAAGCACATGTTCATGGAAAGGTGAGTGTGGTGTGCGGAGAACAGATACCAACTGCTGTACCATACCCATGGAGACAACTGTGTCTGAATGAAAGAAACAGATAGATATATCAGGCTTAAAATGAATGAGTCCCAGAATCGGTTCAGGGGAGAAGAAACTCTACATTGTCAGTGCTAACATGCTAAACAGAGCAATGGTTGACTGAAAGGTTGAACATCAGTCACTACAAAATGACAAGGCTCATGAAGTCTCCCCTACTTAAGTTCTTTTTATTTTTTTAGCTTTAAACATAATTTTGCTGAACAATCTGAGATTAGAGCAACGACAAGAGGTGTAATTTGGAATGTATTATTAAATGATCAGAGCGTATTCTAATCAGACTGAGTTTGCCCAATGAGATTTACAGTACAAAACTAGTGTAAGTCATGTTTATGTTAAACTGGGGATACAGCGTTTGTTTAGTATCAGCGATCAGAAAGTGGACTTAACATCCAGACAGTCAATCTAAATGACATCCTAAATAATCCAAGAACTGTCTAAATCTGTAAAAATAAATACAGTCAAATTTCTAAATGTCTGCAGTGATGATTTGAACTTTAGCAACATGAACTACATAAAGGCTCTTTTATCCAGTTCAGTGCAGATTTCGAAAACTGTAAGAATTGGTCCTGGGAAGGATTCATAGCGGTTCACACATCTATTTTGAATACATTTACATAGATAAGGTGGTTGTAACTCAAGAGGGAGTTTAGAGTGAACCAGCCAAACTGAGTGTGCAAAGAATTCTGAGTTTACTGACATAATCAGCTGATAATGTTCTATAAATAAATACTGTGAAGTAGTTAGCCATGTTTTCCACTGCTAGCATGAATGGCGGACCCTTCCTGACTAAAGCTACTGAGGATAAAAGCAACCATGAATTTTTATTTTCAATTTCATTGTTTTATGCCACTGACTGCAGATTCCTTAAAGATAGCAACATATCACAGAGACTCCACTGAACAGGTGTGTCACCCAGCACTGAAGAGCTAAACTAGACCTCAAACAAACTGGAGGAGTCTCGTCTCCCAAGATCCAAAAATCCACAGATGATATAATGGCACTGTCCTGTTTCAATGCCTCTGCCCTTCATACCTTTCTGTTCGGGATGCGACGTCAGCAGGTTGAGTAGAAGGAATGCCGACTTGGTCCTGAGCTTCTCGTTCTCTGACTGCATACCTCGCATCAGCACCGAGAAGCCATCGTGGGCCAAGAAAGCCTGGAGTCCTGCCTCCTGCTCTCGAACCAGACCTACAGTCACAACAGGATACAGTTAGAGTTTTGCTCTGCGGTGTACTGTACACTAAACATGAACCAGCATATATGCAGACAGCATTAAAAACTAGTGTAAATGTTTTATACTCTTTTGGTGCAGTTTTAAATCCATTGAATGCTTATGGTTAAACTACTATTCAGCATCAGTACTAGCCAATTGCAAGACAGTATTGAGCATAAGTAATCATTATACTGAATTTTTGCAGAACTGTCTCAGATACTCACATGACACAGCATAGAGTGCTTTTACTCTGACGGTGGGGTGAGGGTCTGAGTCTGTCAGCTGCAGCAGTTTGGGCAGCGCCCCAATGCCAAGCAAGTGGACCTGCACCTGCGGCATGTTCTGGGCACAGGAAGCGATAAGCTCGGCAGCGCGCCACCTCAGTCCACTTTGGGCATGACACAGATACTGGGAGAGGCACAATTCCAGTCCACCAAGAACCATTAGGTCTGTGAAGTAAAGGAGGAAAGGAAACATTTTATCCATAACGTCTATCTAGATAATGGCTCTAGGTCCATGGGATCATCTGATCTATAGACTGCTTGGAAAACAGCAACTCCAATGCAATTCATTACAAACCTCTAGCATTGTCCAGGTTCTCACACAACTCTGACAGCATCTCAAAGGCTGATTCCCGCTCATCTTCTTCCTCTTCATCCCTCTCCTCCTCTCCTTCTCTCTCTCTTTCACTCAGTCCCTCCTTGCGCAAGACAGCCAGGCACTGC
Source organism: Holacanthus passer (assembly GCA_025331565.1). Classification (NCBI taxonomy): domain Eukaryota; kingdom Metazoa; phylum Chordata; class Actinopteri; family Pomacanthidae; genus Holacanthus; species Holacanthus passer. The sequence continues at coordinate 949,537 of JAFREQ010000043.1, forward strand.
TTCATCTGCTCCGCTTCATCCACCTGCCACTTGGAGACTTCAGCAAGAGCATCTCTCAGCCATGTTTTCCTCTGTAACAAAGATGATGCAAGGAATGCAATCATGCCGGAGGAGGTACAATGTAATAAAAACAGCACACGTTGCTCACTTTTTGTCTCCTTATCAGAATGCTCTTAACTCCAGTGGGGACCAACTGAGGTGAAAGAATTTGGACCCAGCAAAGTCTGTGCGAGTAAGAGTTTCATACATTCATATATCAGACAGTTACCTCCTCTGACATGGGTTCAGTAGGAGCAGGTCCCTCTGCGGCTGATCCAGCCTCCACTGCCAGCTGTAAGACCCCCTGAAGGTTCTGGGGATATCTCCTGTTCTGTCTGTCTTCTGCCATGATGTGCACAGCTGAAGAGAAAAACGAGAAACATCAGCAAGACAAGGACAATCGGATTTCATAGGGTAATACGGGACAAGAGCTGAGGACATGAAACCCAAACACATGAAGCGAAGCAAAGCCTAACACATTTTACTGTAAAGATGCTAACACTATCCTGGAGTACCTCTAGGACCACATTCAGGGGGTTTGGCAGTAACATCCCATTAATTCACAGGTACACCAGTAAAATCATAATCAAAATATTTAAAAATGACAGAAACACAGTGGCCCAACATAACCCACGCTTATCACAACTGGCTACAGATCCTCATTTAGCTACGGATAACATCGACTCTCATTGACAGAATTAGTTTATCCACAACTTACCTTTTCAAGAGTCTTATAAAATAGTGTTGAATAAGTTGACAGGCGGTTTCTCTCTGAGTTGAAAACAGGTTAGCTCCCCCTTTAAACACATAAACATGAAGGCGCTAGAACATTCTAGCTAGCAGAGCTCAGAAGTGGCATGGAGGCTGCCATGCTTTACCGTAAACCTTCAACCAAATTGGCAAGCAAAATATATTTGCCGTTCTCTTTTCTCACTTCAAGTTATTTCAGTTTTTACTTTTTTTCTGAGACAATTCAGTCCTTCAGAATGATCATATAGTAAAACTGGCAGAAATATAAACTTAGTGTTTAAAAGGCACAGTCGCAAACCTGATTATATTAACGTATTTAAGGTAAATTAGTGACGTTTATAAGTGCGACGTTCAGAGAGTATCAGTAAGTGAGAGAAGTACCGCACGAGAATCCCCATTTTATGTAATATATACGTTATCTATACATAACATAAAATTGTTGTAATACATGCGATTTTATATGTGTAATAATATGTGATACAAGAGTGATAAAATCTATATAATATGCTTTATCACTATTTTCTTCTTGGATAACAGCAAATTTGCTTAAAGCAGGCCTAGAAAAAAAACAGAAAAGCGTTTTTTCTCCAAGGCAACAGATAATTCCAAAAACTACCCTGGTCTGATCTGTTATAGGTATCCTAAAACCTGCAGTTTGGCATTTTCTCTTATTAAAGGCATCTATTTATTCTTCTTCTTCTTATTATTATTATTATTATTATTAACAATAAAATCGCGGCCATTCTCGGCTTCCGTAATCTACTTGATGTAACAAAATTGATCGTGCTTTTTGCAGCCCTGTCTGCTGCTTGGAGCGACAGCTTTGGAGTTGACCAGGTTTTCTCTTGACTTTCTGATAATCTCTGGTTGGTTTAACCATCCAAGATGGCGGCGCTTGTGGGTCTGCGTGCATGTTACTCCGGTAAAATCGTTTAATTCTTTTGTAGTATGTGACTCTAAGTGTATTTCTGACAGTTTGTTGTTTCATAACATACTGGGTTGTTCAGCACAACAGAGTATGTTGTTTGAGTCTGTAGATATATAACCTATCATGAAAAAAGAGGTGATGCTGTTTCTCCCGATAGCAACGCAAGGTCACGTTACCCAGCGTGTTAGCTTACAGTCCAGCAAGCAGAGGATGAGGACAGACTGATGAATGATGATTGAACTACCTAATATTATAGACAGCTTACTGTTTAGATAGCTTATCAGCATATTTGAAAGAGAATGACACTGTCGAGTCTTCCTTTGAGTTTCAAATGGGCTTGTTAGCTTAATGCAACCTGCTGCAGAGCCGCTTTAGCTAACGTTACTTGAAGTAAGCAATAAAGATTTTAACCATGATACAAACTTTAACATAGTCCCAGTCCTATCATCGGACAATTCAGATGGACATTAACATTTGACATTCAGTGCAGGTGCAAAACAGCTTAAGCTTTCCTTAAGCTTCTTCTTTATTTTTTTTAATTTAACATAACTCTTTCCCCTGTTGCTTACACGTAATAAATAGTAATTATTCAGATTTGATTGGACAGCCAGCAAAGTTGTGTGAGGTAAACACTGCTAATTGGATATGGGAGACATCTTATCGTTATCAGGTGTCTGCACTGATTGAAACAATCATGTAGGATATGAATATATTTTGCTCTGAGATTTTAAGGAGCTGAGTTTAAACTTTTGTCATCGACCTAAAACACATTCACAAAGTTTCAGTGCTTGTATTGTGACAAGAAACGATTTATAGGCACACATTCTGGTGGAATTACAGAATGAGCTACACTGGATTATTCTCATTATTAGCCATGATCTAAGTCTATATATTTCTCATATTTTAATTTTATCTTCTCAGCCCTTCAGCTTTCGTCACCCAGCCTCCTGCACAGCTCCTTCAAATTGGTGCGTATGCACACAAATTGCAGTCTACAGACTCCTTTAACATGGACTTTGTATTTTATAATTCATTTTATAACACTTTGGTTTGTCATTGTCTTGTCTAGTGTGCTGTGCCTCTGGGTCGGCGGACCTTTGCTGCAGAGGCTAAGAAGACATACAGCAGAGACAAGCCCCATGTCAACATTGGAACAATTGGCCATGTTGATCACGGCAAGACAACCCTGACCGCAGCCATCACGAAAGGTAGAATCCTAGCTTTTACACTCCCACACGCTGAATCATTTAATATGATTTAGAGACTGAAAAGTCAAGACTTAATTTTTCAAATTTTTTCAAGAAATCAGAAATGTGACCTCTGTGTATTTTTGGGTCCTCAGTGCTCTCTGATGCTGGTGGTGCTAACTATAAAAAGTATGAGGACATTGACAATGCCCCTGAGGAGAAGGCCAGAGGAATCACCATCAACGCCTCTCATGTAGAATACACCACAGCCAACAGACATTATGCTCACACAGACTGTCCTGGTCATGCTGACTACGTCAAGGTAATCTGCTTTACTACAAAGTGCCTGGAACTGACCTGGCCTAGATAGTGCAGAACATGATGCAGCTTTGTTGATATTTTAGCTGATCAGAACTCTTGCTTTTCTTAAGTATTTCAAGTATTTATTTACTTAATAAGGTACTTAAAATGTAATTAGACCCCTGTAATTACCCCACTTCTTTCATTTTTCAGAACATGATTACAGGCACAGCTCAGATGGACGGCTGCATCCTGGTGGTGGCAGCCACTGACGGCCAGATGCCTCAAACACGAGAGCACCTCCTGTTGGCCAGGCAGATAGGCGTCGAGCATGTGGTGGTTTTCATCAACAAGGCCGACGCCGTGGAGGACAAAGAGATGCTGGAGCTGGTGGAGATCGAGATCCGTGAGCTGCTCACGGAGTTCGGCTATGATGGCGAGAACACGCCTGTTGTCATAGGCTCAGCCCTCTGCGCCCTGGAGGTGAGGGGAAGGCTAGCAGTTATTTGACTTACATTTTAGATAATACTGTCAGCTGCTTGGTTTTTTCAGTTGGTTGCAGTAAAAATAACTGTCCAGCCAACAAAATCATGAGCCTAAATGTGGCTCCATCATTGATAGTGACTTTTTGCAGCATATTTTGAGTCTCTAATGTGAGGCATCTGTATGTGATCTGTCTCAATGAGTTTTTGAATTAAATGATTCTTTCCTCCATCTCAGAACAAACAACCTGACCTTGGTGTGAATGCAGTAATGAAACTGCTGGAGATTGTGGATGCCCACATTCCTCTGCCCAAAAGAGAGCTGGAAAAACCTTTCCTTCTGCCCATTGAAGGGGTTTATTCCATCCCAGGTATAAAAAAACTACAAGAACTGCAGACTGCACACACTTAAAACTGAAAAGCTAAACCCGATTAAGGAGTAATATTGGTGCTGTTAGATTATTTTAATAAATGTATAACTTTTTATCTATCTGCCTGTGTTCAGTGGTGTAATATTGTAACTGATGTGCATTAATTTTTAATAAACTGAGTCAGATGAGGGTGATGCTAAAAAGTGACTTGCTGTAAATTTGAGGATTATAATTTTGTCTAACAGGCAGGGGTACGGTGGTGTCAGGCACTCTGGAGAGAGGTATCATCAAGAAAGGAGAAGACACTGAGTTTGTGGGCCACAATCGTTCCTTCAAATCAGTGGTTACAGGTGAGTGAAAGAAAAAGCAACAGAAACCCGGAGGTAGAGCTCCTGTGCTGTTTTCAACACACATCAACTAAACATGATAAGTATCCAGACGGGTGACAAATTAAAGTGGAAAAAAAAAAATAATGAGCTTCCATACCGGGTTCAAGGGCTTACTAAATGGTTTGATGAGTATGTAAATTGGTGCACTTAGATGATGAGTATCTGATCTAAAAATGCTGCTGAGAAAACATCCGATACTGGTGTGTTCAAAGTAAATTCGAGTTGAGTCCGATGTAAATTTGTATGAGTATTGGTATAAACACAGGAAATTTACCTTGCTGTCCGTCCTGTTGGGTTCAGGTATTGAGATGTTCCACAAGTCTCTGGATCGGGCCGAGGCAGGAGATAACCTGGGCGCTCTGGTCCGAGGACTGAAGAGGGAGGACGTGAGGAGAGGGATGGTGATGTGCAAACCAGGATCCATCAAGCCTCACCAGAAAGTCAAGGCCCAGGTCTGAGAGTACAAAGTTGCAGACCGCTGTTATTGATGAATTAGTAATATTTTTAAACAATCAGTGAATCTAAATGGCAAATTTTGACTGTTTACACAAAATGGTCACATCTGTTACATGATTATATATAATCCAACAATTGTAATGACCAAAGAGCAGGTTTAAAGGCAAACCGGAAGACAAGCCACATGCCAAAGTAATGACTATGAGGTCATTCACTCAGTTAAAGAGTGTTTATCTACTGACAAAGCAATTGCGGTTTTAAAATGAAATGCATAACCCACTGTTATTCAGTAACACTGATGTGTTGTGCGGATGTGTTTGTGCTTCCTGTATTACAGGTGTATGTTCTGAGTAAGGAGGAGGGAGGCAGACACAAACCGTTTGTCACCAACTTCATGCCTGTCATGTTCTCTCTGACTTGGGACATGGCCTGCAGAGTCACTCTGCCCACTGACAAGGTGTGTGTCTGTCTGTCTGTCAATAGATGCTTATCAGATAGTGTCGAGTTTTGTAACTTTATGATTTCTCAGGTCTGATCTGTGAACTAGTATTGTAGCTTCTGTTGACTTTGTTTAGGTAGAGATTTTGGTTCTGATGTTTTTTGTTATTGTAAACAATGCTGCATTTTAGGATGTGAAAGATGTGAAAATTTTAAGTTTCACAAAGATAGTATTTAATGCAAGACTGTCATTAACTTCATGCCCTTGGGAAGTCATCTTTAACTCACTTAGCTATTCACTGTGACAGAAATTTTGACCAGGGGTACCCAGTCTTTTGCATGCCACTAAATGGTGTCGGCAAAAGTTGAAATCTCCCACAAAAATGAATGTACTTTTAAGGTTCTTACATTTGTAAACAATGTAATACAATAACAGGACTTGGAAGGACATTAACCACTCTCCTGTCTGTTGTTCTTGTCTTTCAGGAAATGGTGATGCCAGGGGAGGACACCTCCTTGACGCTCACTCTCCGCCAGCCGATGGTTCTGGAAAAAGGCCAGAGGTTCACGCTGAGAGACGGAAACAAAACCATCGGCACCGGCCTGGTCACAGACATCCTGACATTTACAGAAGAAGACCAGTGCCTCTGGGGCTAAAGGGAAACTCTGCAGAGAGCGCTGGGCTGGGGGGGGGGTGCATTGGGGGTGTGAGGGAGGGAGAATGGGTGCGTGTCTGTGTCTGGTCAAATCAAATGATTATAGAAATTAACAAATACAGTACATGAAACCATGCACAAACCATAAACAGGAGAGGACTCAAACGAATGCATGGCTCTGTTGTGCAGTTCCAACCAACCAAAATATCGTAACGTTTAGCACTGTCTTTTTGTTTAAAGGCCAGACTGTCAAAATTCTGTCATTTATGTAATAAAATGTATTTAATATAAAAAGCCATCCTTTGTTTTGTTGTATTAGCTATTGCAAGCCAGATGATTTTCAAAAAACAAACACACAAAGAAGAACCAAAATGCTCTTAATGAACAAGAAATACGTTACTATGTTATGTTCATATAGAATCTTGATGAGTAAATCTGTAGTGAAAGACTGACAGTGAACGTTGCGTGCTGCATGTGATAAGATGACATTGCCACATGAGGGCAGCAGAGAGGTCCTTCAAGAACCTGTTTGCAGGTCTGTTGTAACAGTTCTCATCTCAAACTGATTATTAATTATAATAAACAGACTTAGGAGGTCAGTTACATCAACTATGTTTTTTTTTTGGTGAGCTTCTGAGTAAATGAGTTCATTCCAATAAAACTAGTCTGCTCATACTACAGTTTATGGTTGATATATTTGAAATAAGATAAGGGGAAATTCACATGATGAAAAAGATGATCAACTCCATTAGTTTTTTACGGTTTAGATACCCAGAATATAACCCATAATATATTCACCATGGTTTGCTGTCCTGAGAGGTGATGGATTAAAGCTTTGACTGGTCATGCCTGCAAGGTCAGATAAAGGATTCCTTTACAAAAATATTTCAGATTTAATTGAACATACTAATAAATTTGTGCCAAGCGTGCACACTACAGTCCAATTCTAATTGCCAGCTGTCACTATCCAATAAATGCAAGAAGCCCGAACAAATAATTTAAAAAACTAACAATTACTGCACATTTTAACAAAATATTTGATTAAAAAAGTTGGTACAATTAACTGAAAAAATTAAAAAGTAAACACGTGCAATAAAATGTTATTGGCACAACCAAAGGTCAACACACAGGAAACCAGCAAGTGTTTTGATATGCATGGTACTGTACTAAAATAAGTATGTTTTGAATCATGATTTGCTCAGAAACACTAAATGCTTTCTTTTTTTTTTCCAGTTTATAAGTCAAATCCTTCATCTGGGTATGTGAATACACCTTAAAATTATATACCAATAAATGATGGAATGGACCCTTAAAGACATTACTGGAAAACAAACCAACCCCGTTGTGTTTTGTGCAGTGGATAGTTAGTGTCCTCTCTGCTCGTCCATCCCCAGCAGGAAGTTCTCCAGTTGTTCTGTTTGCTGTAGGTATTTGAGTCAGTGCCTCCTGTAATCCAATCAGCCTGTTGCTGTAATCAAATACTGTATGTCTGCAGGAGTCGAGGCTGGAGCGGCTGATTGATGTGCTCAGCTGGAGGATGAATGTCTCCAAAAGCAAAATAACTTTAAAGAGATAGATGATCAGACAGTAAACACTAGAATCTACTCGTGGTCAGTGACACCGTCTTTAAGTGTCTCTCAAGAGTGCTGACATGATGAATGCGGCTCAAACCAGAGTTCACCTGTGACTGGTTTTTGCTGAATCATGTCAAGACAACGAGCTTTGGGAGACGTGCTCTGTTCACATGTTGTTCACGTTGACAACAACCTAATTATATTACAAAAGTAACTAGTAACTGCAGCAGTCAGATAAATGCAGTGATACATTTAACAAAAAGTATTATATATTCTTGTGAAGAGAAGTGGAGTAGAAGTAAAAAGAAGCATAAAATGGAAATATTCAAGAGCGAATACCTCAAATTGTGCTTAAGTATTGTACTAAAGTAAATGTAGACACATCAGAGGGATGAAATACACTGTCAGCTTTCAACATTAATAGTTTGATTGCCTGAATAAGAGAAAAAGGTAATACTTGACTTTAACAATTGTTTATAACAAACTAGAATGTAGTTGTAAGGACATTGTCAACCACTATAACTCTAACTAAGAGATAATGAATGATTATAAATAAAATCAGTGGTTGAAGAAGTATTAAGATCCTTCACTTGAGTAAAAGTACTAATGCAGCATTATAAAAGTACTCAACTACAAAAACTCCTTCATTCAAAATTCTACTTAAGTAAAAGTGCATAGCTCAGTAAAACTAAAACTTACTGTGCAGAAAAATGGCCCATTTCAGCGTGATATTATTGCATTTTTTTATTATTAGATCATTATTACTGATATTGTAGCTGGTTAAGGTAGAACTGGTTTTATGTGCTGATCAGGGTCATAGGATACAACTGGGTGGTCCTGAGATTAATCAATGGAGTAGGAAAGAAGAAAAAAAATATAGCTCATTAATTGTATAAACATAACAAGTAACTGCAGCAGTCAGATAAATGTAGTGATAAATGTAGTAAAGCATAAAATGGAAATATTCAAGTACAAATAACTCAGAACTGTACTAAAGTAATAAAGTAGTTTTTTCCATCAATTAATATAGTAAAGCACACATATACTGTAGCTGTGGTTGTAGTGATATAAAATATGAATATGATATGTTGTATGAAGTATTAATATTATATTATATCTATTCACTCTATTAATAATATGCCTGTGAAGGATATTTGTATAAACAGTTAATGATTACAGCAATGTTATCCTGTGTTAATAACTCTTTATCAGCTTTTTACATTTTACAACAATTTCTTAAAAAATGGCCTCATAATCTCTCCGACTAAGTTCTAATGTTTATATTATATTATTTATATTATGTTATTATTTTGTATTCTTCTCAAACAATGCAGTTAAAGTAAAGTGTTACCAAAGAGGATACGTCATGCTGAATATGTTAGTGTGCAAAAAGATGAATTGATTACATTCATTTTTCTTCTTTTTTTGAAAGTAATGAAAATTCACACAGTCTCCTTTGCACAGCTTCACTTTGGGCAGAGAGACAGTAGTTTAAATTACAATCTAACCCACCCTAATTTAAAAAACCAGTTTCCTCTATCAGATTTTCCCACTCAGGGTGGGTTTTTCCATCCACCCTTCCATTCACAAGTTCACTCCTCTGACCTTTAAGCCGTCCACACCCCTCGAAAGAACAACATCACACAGCCTTAGCTGTCTGATGAGTCTGTGAATGGAAAGGGAAGCTGCAACATAATATCAAGAAGATGCGAAGACTGGTTTCCTCGACTTGTTCTGTCCTGATTAGATGTCGCGTCTCCAGGCCAAGGACGACAAGATTTGAGGCTCGTGTCCAGCCAAGCTTCAACATAGACACCCATTTCCCAGCAACTTGTCCCAAATCTCTTTACATCAGAGTGTTGATGGGTGGTTACATTCCCATAAGAGACGCATCAAGCCAAACAATTTTTTCAACATGGAGGCATCCAACTGATATTCTTTAGCTTATCCATGGTAATAATTAACCACAGCAGAGCATGCAGACTGTAAGCAATGACCAAGGTACATCAAAACTCTACAAGACGTCATTTTCATCTACAGCTTTTCATCTACATAATTTATTACAAATAAAGTGACCGACTTCTTGAAAAAGTCTTTACTTTGGGAGCTTTTGTGGTTCATTTGTGATGAGTCCGTTGGTACTGATTGTACCAGATTCCAATCAAGAACAATACTTTCTTCTTTCTTTTGTTAGTTCCTAAAAATGTGAAACTTCACACATGCAACATCAGTAAAATAGAGCAGCTCTATCGTTGATATGATTACACTATGATTCAAGTCTAAAATGTCTGGAGTTATTGCTTTAGGAAAGGAAGTGCAGCTGTTGCATCATGTTACTTTTTTTTTCCACCCTCCGCCTCCTTCGGGCAGCTGAGGGAAACCAGCAAAGAATAGAGCTGCTGCAATTAAGGCCGAATTTGCCTTTCAACAGCCCACTCTGCATGTTGGAAGACTGACCCTCCACGGCTTCTCATCCTCCAACACGGCCGAGTGGGTGAGAAGCATCCCAGTTTATTCTCAGTACCATCACACAACACCTCGAAGATAACTTCCTGAAACTTAAATGCATGAAAGGGTAGGACAGTTTTTTTCTGTTTAATGTCACTCTCGTAGGTCTTGTTCTCGCAGGATAACGTTTCAATATCTCACACGCTCACTCTTTAACTCTTAAGCTGACAGGTCATATCAAATAGTAATTGAATAAAACCGGATCTGGGTAGTATTATTCTTGGAGAGATGTACCACCAACACACAGACACAATGATATTGTACTTATATTATATTTTCCAGGAATTTTAAGCATCATCTCATCAGTGAAAACCAGTTTCACCAGTGACAATACAGCAATAATTGTCATTGTTATTATGTGTAAAACTTTTCTGTGATTTAAAAAAAAGTCAGCTGACATAGTGTCACGTTGCAGAAGCTCACACAGATTTCGGACAATTTAACCAAAAGCTATTCTAAGTTTACTGTCCATGGTTGTTTGTGCGTGTCCATGTGCGTGTGCTCGCGTGCATGTGATCTCTTTTCCAGTGTTCAAGGTTACAGGGCAGTGAAATCAAGCGGGACTGCCAAGTCTTCTCTGTACATATGCAAAGACGTGCCTGATTGATTGCATAAGAGTGAAAGAAGAAACCTCTGACCCCAACCAGATACTGGCCCACCACAGCCATAAATTACAGCCCATTCCTCCGTGTTTATCAAACAGCTCGCTGCCCCTTTCCCTCCCTGCTGCTCTTCATTCTTATTATTCTACAATAAATCCATTCACTAGAGGCTTATTGAAATTAAATGGTGTCTGTCTACCATGAAGGAAAAAGAAAACAGTTGACTTTGTGAGATATATTTTATTGTGGTAATCAACAGGAGAATTTTTTTTTTTAATTTGTCTGTCAATTTATAAATTGTTGTCTCACACAACAAACTAAAATCCTGTGAGGACAAAACAAGGTGCAACTCAGGGTAAAGATTGCTTCAAATGCGTTTAGTGGAAGACAAGAAGAGGTCAGTAGACATTATTTCAGTCCATCAAGCAAAGAGTATTTCTAGTTTCTGGCTTTGCTCAAGAAACTTATGGTATTAACACTGATCTTGTTTTTTTAATACTTAGTGTCTATTTAGCCAGAAAAATCATAAAACCAAAAAAATAAATACATTTATTTACAACAACGGCCCAACAAAATGTACAAATTAGAGTTTTTCCGTCTTATATTCATGCAGAAGGCCTTGACTCTGCTCTCGGTGCAAACAGCAGCGGAACGGCCATTTGTTTTCTGGAGCCGGCCTTTTGTAATATTTTCAGCACAAGTCAGCAAGATATAAATACAAATGTGTTGAAATTTGCTGAAATGGCAGTCAGGTGTGTAAGTTATCCCACATGGAGCTTTTAGTTTGAGAAATGTGGGGGGAAAACTAATTCATCTCACCTGGGATAAGTGAAACTGTGCAGTCTGACCTAATATCTTTATCGCTTGTCCTATTAATAATAACAGAAAGAAAGAGAATAATGACACTGGCCAAGAACATAGAAAAACAACATGAACGGTTATATGACATCAATGGATTCAACAGTAGAACCAAATTATAATATAATGTGCATCTATCAAAGGTTTCTTTGGACGCCGGTAATTTTATGAAGCATATTGATTTGTTATTTGGAGCTGTGTGTGATCCACTACAACGTGAGCAGACCGGATTGAAATGAGGATGCTCACTGTCTCTCTCAAAGCTGTGTATGTCTGTATGAAACACATGATCGTGATGAAGCAAATGTTTCTTGGTTTCCTGCCGAGCTGCTCTTTCTTTACGTTGATATACTTTAATGATATATGGTTACATATATGGCTTGATTTGTGTTTCCAGATAGACGTTATATCATCTAGTTTCCAGTTTTATTTTTCACCATCTGTTGCATGGTTTACTTTTTAATTGTGAGATAAAATGTATTATCTGATATAATATCTAGTCAGAGCTTGTTAAAACCTCCTATCTATTTTGCACGAGTGATTACAGAACATGTGAACGTAATAAACGTGCCACATGAACATTCAAGAGTTATTAATATGCTGGTTTTATATCGACATCCTTGAAGAGATGTCCTCAGCACTGTATTTCGTGCTGTGTGCCAGGATTTCCCTTTGGTCAGTGTTTGCTTTTTTTTTTTTTGATTTAGCATTTTAACTTATCATAGAGCACAGACGTGATGCGGTGTTACTCCTCTCTCTCTCCCAGGGGCCATGCATGTGACAGGGTTTCATTTCAGATGACTCCTTTATTGCCTGTGGGGACCCTCAAAAAGTCTTTGATAACCAATGTGTTATCAAGGTTTCAGTCACATTCTCCTGTTCTTACTGTGCTTTCATATCCTGATGTTACACAAAGGGCTGAACTTTGAGGGTTTTTTTTGTCTTTGGTTATTTCTAATTTTGTAAGTTTTGGATTCACACGTCATGAGGATGGCTTGTTGACCTACAGCAGCACATTTATAAAGAGTGTCATCTGGAAAATATCGAGTCAGTGTACAGCCGTGTTTTTATTTCCCTTCAGAAAAGAAATTGCATCTGAGAAGAACTGACAAATTCATTTTCATTGACCATTTGCTAAACCACATGTCAAACCAGCAATTGTGCAATCATAGCTTAGCACCCTTAACTAGGCACGTTAGGCATGTCAAGCTTTGGATTTCTTCAAATCTACATTTGTGGACAGTGGTGGCAAGAAGGAATGGATTAACCAGTGTGTTTGTCTGCTCTAAAGTAACCTAACCCAGTGTTACCTCCAAGCCCAGCAGCCTCTCAAACTACTAGAACATCCACTGTACAGTATTTCCTCACTGTGTGGAAACTGGTCCTGGATGCAAACATATCAGAGCGTAGGTTAATATTCTGTCCTGTCCTGGATTTGGGTTAGTTTACACTCCAGCAACCGAGCCAATACTTTTGAGAAAGCATTGTTAGTCCTGATCCTACAAGCCTTTTTTCTTGTGAGGTTAAACATACAGTACTAGTTAGAAATAAGAAAAATAATAAATCTAACCTTTCTCTTTCTTGTAGTATGCAAGCTTAGCAAAACAAGTTAAACCAATACATACTGAAATACAAAAACAATGTTTATTTCTATATTTAAGTTTTCAACATGGGTCGCTGGCTGGTGAGGAAGCTTAAATCTTTGAGTGGGATATCATGATGTAGCCACAAGCTCATATTTTGTTTTTCATTTTAAAAGAGTCAAACATTAAAAAGTTGGCTGGAGAGTAAGCTTCAGCCGATAAAATCTGAAATCAAGGCAATCAATCAATCATTTCAGAAAATTCTATAAATTCCCAGTGTAAAATCTCACTCTGTTATCATTGTAAATGATGGCATATGTGCCACGGGAAAACAAATAGTATTAGCAGTTAAGTGCTTCGAGATAAACCATTGGTGGCATTGATTCTCCAGTCAGGTGTCATTAAACCATTGCAGGTGACGTACTTAAAAGAGTGCCAGTCATACCTCCAAAAGCAATACAGCAAACATGATTGAAAAAAGACATATATGTTTGTTTCATGTATTCATTTGAGGTCATTTACAGTCTACTCCACACAGATCTGATGTTTTTAGAATTATAAAAACATCAGATCAGAGCATCGATCTGAAATAGTTAGAAAACTATTTTTAGAATTCTGGGTGAAACAGAAGCTTAAGTCACATGCTTTATGTACGTCACAAGTTAATCACTAATTGTTTTTCCATCGCAAGCCACATTTTGCTTTTAATAGATACACCAACCTTTCCATCTCAGCCAAGAGGAAAACCTTTTTTTGCATTTAGAGTTTGAATTTTGGACATTTCCAACCAGCTGTTTTTATGCACAAAATGAAAACGCGCATAAAAGCAGGTGAATGGAAATGCGTCTATTGTTAAACAAAGAAATTACACACTTCATATCAACTCAGGTCAAATGTTTCCAACTGGCTGAAATGTAAAGACAGAGATGAATAGTTTTCCCTGTTAGTATTCATAAATGACATACGATTCACTATCAAATTTATTTTCCCTTTTCGTGATGGAAATGTTTATAACTCTACCTTGTCATGTGTCTCCCATAGTTACATGCAGTCCACACTATGTACGTATATCAGTTGGATGTATGCCAACTAACCAAGTCATCCACTGACATTGTATAATGCAGAATATTTTGAGTCCTACTGCTTACATACGTTATACCGTTAAGATAGAAATCCACGTTGATCTTACTCCTCTGTTTTTACCAAATGAGTCCCCAAAGTTCTAGTTTTCTAAATGTCTTCTGCAAAGTGTCAGTTTCACTCCACGCTCAGTCGTAAATCGTATATTTGAGGACTGAGAACAGCACCTGCAGATAGTCTCACCAAAACTATGAAACATTTCTCAAAATATTTATACAAAACTATGCTATCGTCATGCACTTCATTACTGCAAATCTACCTGCAAATTGAAACATGACAGTTTTGTTTGCATTTGATAAAGCTCAACATGTCAGGGAAACGAAAGGTTAATCCAGTTGGAACTGCGGTGAGTTTCTTCCTCCATGATAGAGATTCGAAATGTTTCTCCACCTGCAGCAGAAATGTCTTTCGTGGTATCCTCATGTCAGCAGAATGACAGTCATAGGGCTTTTTTTCGTGCGACTCTTGCATTGCTCTGCATCCAAAAACAAACAAAACAGACAACGGCCAAAGTTTACATCTCCGATTCTCTACGGGAGGACATTTGATCGCGCCCGTGAGTGGCCTGCACGTTCACTAGCTCCGACGAACACTTCCTGTCTTTCTCCTCGTCTCCTTCGTCCTCCTCGTCCCTGCTGATGAAGGCCAGCTCGTTCTCATAGCAGAAGGAGTTGGCGCCAGAAGTTGGGAATTTTCTCTCCTCCATGTCCTTGGCACTGCATCTGGGGGTGGACGGTACCTCGAATGTTTTGTGAAAATAGGCATAATCAATCCTATACTGATTCTTCTCCTCAAAGATTAGGGGCTCGAAGCGGTGACCCCACAGGATCTCTGAGGGCAGGTAAGAGCTTCGCGCTTGTGTTGTCATAGCTGTGGCCTCCACCAACCCTTCAAGTATAATTACTATCTCAAAGTCCGATGTTTCGAGATCTTGCTTGCTGATGCCAAACAGTGGGCTTTCTTCATCAATTTCATGTATGACAGTGAGGGGTGCAACCAGGAACAAGCGGTCTGTACCTTTGTCATATCCTACGTTCATGTCAATCTGATCCAGGGGGATATATTCACCTTCTTCTGTGTAGCGGGGTTTGACGAGTTGGGCTCGCACATGAGCTTCCACGATGTGGCTCTTCCTCAGATTGGCAACCCTGAACATTAGGCACAGTTTCCCATCTCGCAAAGCAATGACTGCATTGTGACTGAACAGTAGTGTCTCTGCACGCTTTTTGGGCCGTGCCATCTTGGCCATGATGGCACCGATCATGAAGGCATCGATGATGCAGCCCATGATGGACTGAAAGACCACCATGAAGACAGCAGCTGGACATTCCTCCGTCACGCAACGAGCTCCATATCCAATGGTTGTCTGGGTCTCAATAGAGAACAGGAAAGCTGCCACAAAGGTGTTGACCTGCGTGACACAAGGAACAAAATTGTCGTCCCCTCCGGGATGGTCCATGTCACCGTGTAGGAGGCCGATGACCCAGAATGCTAGGCCAAATGTTAGCCAGGACACCACAAACACCAGGCTGAAAAGCAGGAACATGTATCGCCAGCGGATGTCCACGCAAGTTGTGAAAATGTCAGACATGTACCGCTGTGACTTCTCATCCATGTTGGAAAAATGGATGTTGCACTGGCCAGCCTTGCTGACGAACCGGCTGTGGTATTTGCGTCTCGTGTGAATCTTGCCATTGCCGAAGCTGCCCACAGCAGGCATGGTACTTAGTCTCAGGCCTTCTTCCTCACAGGACACGAAGCTATGGTGGTGGGCCCTTCCCACACTCATGCCTCAGTGGGGCACAGCCACACGACTTCACACTATCAGCCCGGTTCATACAAAACTGACCAGGCTCACAGGAAGCGCACAGCCCCGTCCAAAACTGACTCCAAGTGAGTACCAAGTGGAATTCAGAGGCGAGGCACAAAAGCAGTTTCCTGTGAAGGAAGGACAGGTAAAATGTTAAAATACAACATTAGCAATTTTCTATTTTTCACAATGTAATTTCTATTATGTGAATAGATATCACCTGAAAATAGGAAAATGAATTCATTTACCATTGTTTAAACAGAGAACAACACTAATGTGATACATTTATTTGCACCTTCTGGCTTCTGTACAATCATATATATCACATAATCTCTATCTCTTAATTTCCAGCACTTTTTTGACTATACTACTTTTTACAATTGCTACTTAAGGACAGACTTCTGCTTCTCACGATGTACTTAAAATATCTGGACTTCTCTCAGGACTCACTTAGTGTTAACTCTAATAGTTTTAGGTCCTGGTGTCTAATAATAGCTGCTAGTTTACAAAGCCATCCCAGCCAAAGCCTGTCATATTTCCACTTAATCATTTACCCCTGTTGATTAAGTATGAACTCATTTTAATGTTTTTTCAAAGGCAACATGTTATCAATGAGTGTCTTTTGCAATAGTCTGTGTGTTGAAAACCTATGTTACCTATAATCTATGTTGAAATCTATGTTTATGTCTATCTATGTTTCAGAGTAAGATATAACCCACTGCATTTCATTTGTCGTATATCCTTTCATAGCCTACATTCGATTTTCTGTCCTCCCTCTCTTTCTACCCTGCTCTGTTGGAAATGCTCTGGTATATACAATACATGTTTCTCTGATCAACAAGTACAGAAATAGCCAGCTAATCCAATGCCCTGCCATTTTATGTGACGTATCTTCTGTTTCCTCCAGCTGGCACAGCTATTAGAGTCATTGGAGTACTGTGATGAGGCAGTGTGATTCCCTTGTGAGGCTGAACTGGAAAATAATATGGGCTGAAAAAGACAGGGTAGAAAACGGGTATCGCAGAAGAGACAGCCTCAGATACGAATGGTTTGATGGAAGGATTCGATGGGATCACTACAGGCACATCGATGGGAAAAATATTTTTTTTAAAAAGGGAAACTTTGTCCTGATCAGCCTTCAGCACATGCAGCTGTGGTGATGGTAGAAATGAAAGTTGTTGCAAAGTTGTTAATATCTTAACTTTGTGAATGACGTGTTTTAAAGTCCCATAAAATTCATTTTCTATGTTTAGACCTTGTGTCCAAGGGTAAAAGAGACTCAAAAGCACAAAATTTCAACCTCATGGTCATTGAGGTTGTGGGAATAAAGGAATATCTTATCTTAAGACAAGATGAACCTTTATTCGTCCCTCAGTGGGGAAATTCACAAGCAGTGTGGTAGTGGTGGTAAAATCAGGGATTACCAAAGTCATTAGGATTCATCCTCTGGGAACCACAAATGTCTGTAAAAAATTTCATGGCACTCCAGCTGTCAAAGTCTGGACCAAATTGGTTAAACAACAGATGGCTAAAAATCTAATTACATATACCTGCATTAGGACCAAGGACATTGAAAGATGCTGCGGATAATTTCTTACCTGAGTCTTCAGCACTGATTGATACTATCTTCTACTTCAGCTGGTAATACAGATGTTGCTTTATTGATTTTCACCTGTTCTGATTCTTTACAGTCCCATTTTATTATCAAAGATTCAATTTACTGACACCAACTGCAGTTTCCCCTGATGGAACCTCTCACTCATTTCAAATCATGAAATAAGACGCTGCCACGCCATCACGCTGCAGACTCGAGGGACCCAGAGGAAAGCACTTCAACTGCAGGTCAGCACAAGGTGACATCATGGTCAGCAACTGGCTGCGACTGTCTGTTTACTGTGGCCTTTTGGATAATTGTTATCATGACTGATTTGGATTTTGTTTGTTAATCTTTCAGGACATCTGAGAACTGAGATCACAAGACGGGCTGGGAACACTCGTCCTAGAAAACATGGTCGAGTCCTTAAGATGATTGGTTTTCTTCAAGAGACAAGATGCACTCAAACACCAATTATGCACTTTTAGTGTACTGCTTTAAGAATGAACAGTTATAAAACAACTGGGCTTCCAACTTTAATAAAACTTCCAAATGGGGTCATAAAGGCTGCTGTGCAGAACGGGTATGCGACAAACTGCAGCTAATTAAAAAGTAGATGATGAATTTATTATACACTTTCAGCACAGATTCAAATTGAGGTCCAGGACGACAATAACAACCAATCTGACATTTTCGCCAGTGATTGAGTGTTTGTGCATGGGTGTGTTTTAACGCAGCAGTTGCTGTTTCTCAATGCTCTAGTTGCTAGGAAGCAGGATGTTGAGTGTCCAAAGGATATTAATATCTAATATTCTGTGGCGACGGCTCCTCAGCTCTCACAGGAGCCACACTCTGCCTACTGGGCTGCGATCTTAGAGCCGGAGCAGAGATCTATTTCTCTGCTGACGTTTCTCACAATAAACTGTTCTCACTTGAAATATATATGAATTGAACAAGACAGAGACAGAGATAGTCCACAGGTTAGGGGATGTATGGAAGGGTGTTGTCTACAGCTTTGGAGCTTATTCATATCTTTTCTGTCTACAATCACAAGAAGCTTACCTTGTCTGCCAGTGATCCCAATAAATGTGGATTTCCAACTTTCCTTTTCTCCCAGATCTCCAAGTCTTTTAGCCGAACTGCTGCATGTTTCTCCTCAGGCTTCCTTCAACTCTTCCCTTCTGTTACGGGCAGATCCACTCTATCCTCCTGAGGCAGAAAAGTAAATGGCCACAGAGTACCATCATGCCCGTGCCTCCTAGTTTAAACGCGTCTCTTTCTCCACTCAGCGAGGAGAGCATTACAATCACTCCTAACGTCGAGCCCTCCAAAGTTACCACTCGATTGATATCCCGCCGATCAGAAACAGACAAGGAATTAGAAAATGACTTTAGTGGAGTGCTGAAGTCGTAATTTTGAACCTCAGAATAGCATAACGACTTGATCACAGTCAAATTAAATGTCTGTCGGGCTCACATGACCTGTGGGATCCAATCCAATCAAAAAATCAATTCCTCACAGCTTATTTTAGAGTCACGAGCAGTCGACAGTCTCACACTTTCTTGGTATAGCTGCTATCTGATCTTGTTCTGCTGCGGATCCCACTCTGTATCCCACATCCAGTGAACTATTGCTCACTGCTCAGCTCTCGTCCTCCCCCTCCCTTTCACGGTGTCACTGTAGATACTTGGCATTTGGAGACTACGTGCTCTTCCCCTACCAAGTGTTGCACCAGTGCTGGTCAGCAATGCTCAGGGTTGAAAGAACCAACAAGTATTCGGGACCGATGTGGACTAGAGAGACAACATGAACACATGCCTTTGTTCAACCAATTTATCTGGGTTTAATTAGGTTAAATTACTTTTCCTAGAAAGTATTTCTAGAAACACTTCTGGCACACTGGATGTATTGTTAATCATTGTATCTAGGCGTCCATGGAAGTAATGACGTAATTAACACTTTTAATTCACTACTACACTTTGTAATGTTGTCTTTATTTTCTAACTAAAACGGATCACGGAGTGGGTGGTGTGGTCTCTGTTTTGACTCATTCAAAAAGCAAGGCAGCTCCTGTTGAACATGGACTTTGAAAACCACGTGTAGGCAGTTTCTTGCTGAACATCGCTCATTTGTCTTATGTGTGCGTGCATGCCTGGATGAAGGAGGAAATCAGTGGATTGCTTGTGTACTGCAGGGCCATTAAGCAGTTGATTCCTTGATTATGCTGTTGGTTATGTGAGAGTGTCCTTTGATCTAATGTCTTCGGAATGAAAATGGTTTTATTGTGGTCATAAACCAAAGTACTAGATGAACTGAATTTTTGTCTTAATGATGGCGCCATGATCGCCAAAGTCATTAGGAGACATCGGCTGGGAACCATGAATGTCTGTACCAAATTTTATTCCAATCCATCTGGTAGATGTTGACATATTAAGTCCATCCATAAAACACTAAAGTTGGCTGCAGGCTTCATCTCTGTGATTCTGTGTCTGTGTAGATATGAGGTCCCTCTTTTCATCAGGTTATATGAATACACTGGTGTATCATTGGAATGGCCTTTTCACATTGTCCCAATCTACCTGAAACATGACTACACCGCATGTTTGGCCATTTGGGATAAAAATGTCCAAATTTAAAAAAATGTACATGCATAAATTCTAAAATGTATAAAATTCAGCCTGCTTTTGTACAACCACAATAAATTTCCAAACCACCCAGATTAAAATCTATCTGTTCAAAATCTGTTCAAAAACAACAACACATCCCACCGCCACACTGCTCTGTCCAGCAGGTTGTAATTCTTTTGTGTGTTTCACAGGACAGAAACAGGATCAGCAGTTCCAGTAGTGGCCTGACCCAGATTCACCGGAGGCCATCTAAGAGCGGAGAGATGGGTGGAAGGTGTGTGTGACACTGGAATATGACGGCCTCCGAGGAAGCTAAACCATGGTTGTCTGAGTATCAGTTTTCTGATTATAATCGGAAAAAATGTTTGACCTTTGTGAGTGTTAATGATGTTGGATCTGTGTTCACTAAAATAGTAAGACTGGTGTATCTTCATTTCTTTTTAGGTGGACACGCTAACATGCAACCTAGCATGCAAGATAAGATAATACATGTAAGATATGACATTTTAAAAGCAATATTATTGAACAGTGTGTATACTAAAATTAATTTAAGCTGAGAATAAGGATGTCAATATTTGTGAGGAATTGACCGGATTCCGGTTTGAAGGAAGGCCATTTTTTTCATAACAGGTGTAACAGACTGTTTAGAAGGAAAAGCCAACATTCATTGAGTAAAAATTCAGAAAATGTATATGTGCATGAGTAAGTGTGTGTGCTCCTGTGTGTGGGTGAGTGTGTGTTTTGTAGTTTTGCATCCACACTATACTGTTACTGTACTGTTACTATGATGCCTGTAAATGGGTCATGGGTTCAGTCAGGAGATGGCAGACCAGATGGGGATGTGAAGTGTGCAATAGGGACGGAGAGAGCCCACAGCCCAGCCGATACCTCGGACCCAGCGAGTTATTTAAAGGCCGCCTCAATGCGGCAAGGACAAAGTGGGCCAGGCTCGACCACGCTCGGGAGCGTTTGATCACACTTTGATCACCTTTCAGATAATCGGCACGCACTCTCCCATTCATCTCACGCGTTATGTCATGTTGTGGTTGTCCCTGTGTGGCGCTGAAGACACCAGTGAGAGCACAGGATGTTTACTCAAAGCTCAGTCAGACATGAGAGGTAAGGTTCTGGCAGGACACCGAGGATCAGGAGCGTGGCAGGTACCCCAATTATACAACTGTGTAACCGTCTGTTTGGTTGGGTCTCAGCAGCACTCCTGCTGTTCATGCTCACTTACTGTGTTTCTGCAGTTCCTGCTCATTGTTCTATTATCTATAGCCGTGTGCAGTATCTACGACGTGGCCTGTAATTGCTGTTGGGAATAAAATCAATCACGCAGTTAATCGGCCCATTTATCTGCCGTTACCTCTTGCGTCCGATCTTAATCGTTCTTGCATTTGTAAAATCTTTTTGTGCGTTTAAGTCATTTTTCAGTTGGAGGGAACAAAGTTAATTTCAGCTGGAAAAAGGACACATATTTTAATGACCTATGATCACAGCCAAAGAGGTGGGTCAGGTGAGATGGTTTTAAACTATGTCATTCAACATTTTCTCATTTCTTATGCTTCAGTAGTTTTAAATACTGACCCACTGATGATTCAAAGAAACATTGAACATAACTGCTTTGTCTGAAAGTTATACTCTAAAATTTCTTATTTAGTGTCCAAGTCTTTGTGAGCTTTACTGGTAGATGTGACGGCATCGTAAGGAGGATCATAAGGGAAAGGGATAATAACATTACATCAGCATATTTAACCTGAAGCGTCATTACAGCTTTTTAACATGTAGACCAACGTGACTAAGGTGGTCTGTGCCAGCTCAAATACAAATGTGTGAAATCTAAAAAAATCTACCTTGTCACACTAGTGAAGCTAATTACGTGCATGACTGCTTTGACATTTAGCAACACATCATTTTCAGCTGACATTAGTATTAGCACTTATCATTCCAGCTCCATAACAACAAAGCTGATAGTATCTTGTGAACTACACGGTGACACTGGGATAATACGAATGTCAGTGAGTAAATAATGTCAGAAAAAAAATGTCTCATGTAAAATGTCTCATTATCATGACTCAGTACTCAAGGTTATTACGTTGAAACTGCATTTCCATGTAAGAAATCCCAGCATAAGAAGTGAGATACTGACACTAACTCTAACGTGAATGTGAAGACATGCAAGTATTGTGAAAACATGAAACTAATATTTTCTCATATTATAACCACAATTCCAATGTGTGGAGATTTGCCTGTTGTTACCCCCAATTTCTTTATATTTCTATACATTTTTATCCTCATGTTTTTGGCAAAATTACTATGAATTTCAAGTGGTAAATCTGCCCTGTTATCATTGCTGACTACATATATGTGCCATGGTGAGAATGGAAAGCTTCATAGGTGTAGCAACAGAAACATAGGTATCATTTACCTGGGTATTATATTTATTTCAACTTCTATGGATAAAAATGGGTTGAGAAAAAAATGATTTCAGGAATAAAGCTAACTTTCCTTCAAAAAGCTCCAACAAAATGTCTGCAGGCCTTTGTAACACAGCAGTGATCACAAGGAAGAGACAGAACAAACACAAACAGTAGAGATGCAGTAGAGAGTCTCTGTTGGCAGCCAACACTGACAAAAACAACCTGAGTGGGGAAGAGAGGCGGCGTGCACCCACCCGACAGGAAGAAATGCTGCATATACACAAAACACAGGACTTTTTTTTTTTTTTTTTTCAGGGAGCTGTTCACTAACCTCCCTGCTCCAGTTAGGGAATATGCTCCAGACCAGCCTCATCAACATCCTGCCTCGTAATAATAAAGTGCTCTCACCTTGTGGAATAACACAAGGAGACCATGTTAGCGCTACACAAAAAGGACTGGAGGTTGAATTTCAGGTCCCTCTTACTGTGAAGCCACATCTGCATTTAGTCACAAAATTTTGACTCAACCTTTCTGCATACAGGTGGGAGTTCATTTTTCCTCACATAACATAAAGGTAATTTGGTAAGACGTGAGAGTGTAGGGCCATTTTTTTGTCAATGTTTGGCTCTCCAGATGAGTTAGTCCAGTCCTGTTGGAACGTCTCAATCTACTCTGTTCCCAGTCATTATCAGATCGGCTTCTAGCTGACTGCTGCACAAAAGCAAAAAAATGAACCCAGAATTAAAACTTGTTACAAGATCTATAATATCTTCAGTATCATTAAACATATAAGCTGTATCTGAATATCTATTAAATTACTTTATATTGGAGCATTTTTAGGGCATTTTCAAGATGTCCATATCTAATAGAAATATGCTTCACATCTTCTCATCTGTTTTGCACCAACCAAACTTTGCTTGTTTGTCTCCAACACGTTTTATCTGCAGCACACACGACCGACTGCATTGAAGTTCTTCCCCAAATACCAATCAGCCTCATCGTCCTCCATGCCGAGGCTGGTCTTGCCAAACTGACGGCAGTGCCAAATTTATATTTAACTCAGGTGAACAATGTAGGATTTATCCATTGTCATGGAAACGCTGACAAATTTGTGTTTGAGCAAACAAATTGCATGTAGGTCACACGCCTCTGGACCTGATTCTGTAACACTGTGATCCAGATCAACTTGGGGGGGGTAAAGACGTCCATGTACCTTCTTGCTGTTCGCACCAATTTGAAACCACAAACACGAACGTGTGTCAGGAGCTGAGCAGAGTTGTGTTCCTGTCAGCTGCGCTTAAAACACAGATGAGATGTATCATTGGGGAAGCAGGCAGTGACCAGAGATCAGAGCAGCCTCTGTGCTGGTTGCAGTAATTGATCTTTGCATGACTAAATGGGCCACTTATTTTTGCAGCCTGAGCAGGTGCACCTGTGCGCTGGTGTTTCTACATCAGCCGCTGATCAGTCATGAGGGCCTGGAGCGTTTGTGGGGCAGCTCGACTCAGAACAAACCCTGCAGGTGCACTTACACACACACACACTCCACACGCAAAGTAATGCAGAAACAAACTGAGAGTTTATTTTTGAGACATGTATGAAAACCACTTTCTTCATTCTGTTTAACATTTTGTTATCAGACTGTGTCACATTAGCATTAGAAACCCATAAAATAGTGAAGGAATTTAAAATAAATTGAATGCCAGTACATGAGAATAAAGCCATGATACCAATAAGCAACAAATTAAAAATAACCTGGCAGCCTGGACCTTTAAAATTTCAGTCATGTCCAAACATTTCTGAATGCATTGACCCTTTAAAAGTGGATTTCATTAGTGAGGCAAATTAAAATCTAGTTTGCAAAGTCATACACGACAGATACAAACATTCATGACATGACGGAATCTTCTCAACTCAGAGATTATTTTAAATTTAGCACTTTATTAATCCCACTTGGGGAAATTTAGTTTTTACACTGTGTTGTTAGTTTTGTTTTTTGGGGTTTTTTTTTTGGTCACACACACATAGGTTCAAAATGCAGTTGCAGGATGGAATTTATGATTATTTTCATTCTCAATTAATCAGAATTTTTTTATTGATTGATTCATTAGTAGTTAGTTCGACAAAGTGTGAAAATAACAGAAAAGTCCCCTCAGTTTCCCAGAACCCAAGGTGACCTCTTTAAATTACCTTAGTCCAAAAACTGTCCAAAACCTAAAGATATTCAATTTCCAATTATATAAAACAGAGAAAAGAAGCAACACATTTTAGTTGACTTCATGATTAATCAGTTGTCAAAATAATTTCAGATGAGATTTCTGCCAATCAACTAATTGTTTGAGCTCTAGTCCAATTACTAGTTGTTTTTTTTCCAGAGCTTTCAACCACATCTTACAGTATTTATCAGCAGATGAAAACTCAGAACTAGCCAAAGTAGGAAGTGGGCCCTGGGTTAAGATCATTTTGTTAAACTACAATTTCAAGGTCAAGAATGAACTTCGATGTACATAATGATTGTATTTCTTCAGTGACAAAGTTTGAAGTGGGTGGTACAACTCCACTTGCCCAGTCCAGGTTTACGTTCTCCAGGTGTTTCAGGATGAAAAATCTTACCTCCCTGATGCAAAAACCACTTTTCAGAGAACAAGTGCAGAAACGGTGTTGATGTTGTCACAGCCAGCCAGAAAAGCTTACAGGTGCAGAATCATATCCACGACGGGTAACATTAAGAATCGGCTTTGCTCTTTCAAAGTGTCGGCTCACATGACTGCAGTTTCACACGCCAGAGTCACAGGGAAGGAAAGATGAGTGTTGGGTTTTAATGAGGTGTGATGTTCCTCTTCAGGAATATGACTCCAAGGAACAGAGCAACATTGAGATTAGGTCTTTTGCAAGGGCACAGAGAGATATGACTGAAAATTTACACAGAAATCTGATTTCTGGAGATGTTGTTATTTATTGTTAAGGATTATTATTCTGTGTTTCTGTAGAATTCAAAATTCTACAGAAAACACACTTATAAAAGCTCTGCATATAAAACTCTAGGTTTACACATATTAAGCATTAGCTGAGACAAGCTGTAACATATATTTGAGTCATAGGATGCATGTTACTTTAATGTCAACAGTATGGTCAGTAATGGTAAGTAAACGGTAAGAGATTACAAGATGTTTGGGATCTGTCTGCTATTTAAGCAGGGGCTTCCCTCCTGCCTCTGTATGACAGCTGGTCTGATGTCGGAGACCCTGCTGAAGTGTGTTATCACTTCCAGGCTCTGTGCAGACTCGATGCTCCACTAATGAGGTACAGTGCACTATTTGTGTCTCCAGCATGAGAGCCGGCATCAGTGTTTTCCTGCACCAGCCTGTGGCTGTGTCGCACACTTTCACCGCATGTTGGGCTGTGCAGCGAGAGAGGACTTCAGTTTTTTTTGGTTGACCACACAGCCAGGCCTCGCCCTGTGCAGTTATCATGTTCCTACCAACTCAGCTATATCAACACTTGGGACACTTTATTTTACTGTACGTGGCAGCGAAACAGTTTTGCGTCATGAATTTGGCATGTTGTCCAAAAAGGTCATCAGGTTGCTATTAGCAACACATTAACTGAACATGAACTAAATTCATTCAATCTACACCCTGTTCTTTAGTTTTAGTAGCCTGTCATCCCTCGATGAGGACCAGATGTGACCGTGTGTGTTTCATGTATTGTGTATATCAGTTTGTTTCTGTGTGGAACATGAACTGGCTGTGGAAACAAATCTACCTTAGACTATCTTTGCACCATGGTGCTGATAATAAGTCATTAAAGTGCCATTTAAAGACCTTAAAAGGGTTTGCTGGACATTCATTTTCAGCTTCAAAGACGTTTACTTTCTCACTTAATTATGTATTGCCAGAGGGAAACAGACAAATAAATAAATACAATACAAATACTTTATTGTCTGTCTTTACATAACTGAATGATGCCAGAATACAAAATCTTCATATAATATAACTAATATTTGTAGAAAGTAACCATCCCTAAAATTCTTGCACATCCTTTATTTTGCAGCTCAAATTTTGTTGGACATAAAAACGGCTGCATGTCCACTTTTGTTTGCAGCAGCTACAGATCAGATTTTAAGATTTAAAAACAGATACAGATTCACTCATCTCTGTCGCCTCTGCAGGGAGAGTAAATGTTGTATTATGCTACATCTAGTGGTACAATATGTTAATAACAGTTTTAATACAACTGATGCAACCCACTGAGTTATCTTTAAAAAAAAAAACCCAGACAGTCTTTAAGTTACACTGTGCAAAATATAAATATCTTTCTTTGTGATCACTCTGTTCTATTTTATAGTAAACTTTTAGAAATGTTTATCTAGAAAAGCCAGTGTTTGTTGCTCCATCTAGTGGTATTCTGATGCTTATTACACACACACACACACAGACACACACACACAAACCAAAATCTTGGCTTGACTGCTCCAAAGCACATCAACAACAAACATCAAATCAACTTTTCACATAGTAAAAAAAAAAGTTACACATAATATTACACACATTGGAAATTAGAAAAGTTTCACAAACTGTAATAGACAACAATACATCTTCTGTCTAGTGCACTGACCAAGCAGCGCTTTTGAAGCACAGGGTCCCCCTTCTCATCTTGTTTGGTTCAGAATGACTCAAACAGCTTCATTCTTTCTTGGATTGAAAGGCCTTCTTTTAAACTCTGCAAACCAAACACATATTAAAAATGACAAGGAAAACCAGAGATAAAAGAAGCTCTTTGTTACAAGCTAGTATGGCTGAAACTTGCAAAGTTAGAAATAGTTTATATGAAGGGAACGTTCATTAATAGATGAAAACCTCCCTTTTGAGGATTTGCAACAGCAAATCTTACCTTTGATCTCACTCCTCTGATCTGACGTGTGAGGGATGATTTCTCTGGTTTCTTCAGAAAAGATGAATTACTCGTGTTTGTCACAGCTTCTTCTGAGAAAACAAGAGGATATGAAGCACAGAGAGGTGGAAATTAAAGGACTGGTTCTTCATTTTGGTAAATTTGCATAATCGATAAGGAGATCGATGGAGATGCTGGTAAGTGAAATGTGTTCCCTTTGGTTCAAAGCCAGGCTGTTTCCCCCATTTCCACCTTTTATGCCTATCTAAGCTAATTGGCTGACGGCTGTGGCTTCATATTTGAGGTGATTCTAAACATGGTCTTAGTCAACCGGCAGCACTATTCACTAACCAACTAAAGAAATGTTACATTCTTGAATGTGTGTGTGTGTGTATGAGAAGAAGTCTAATAAGTTATCATTCCACTTTATAATGTATGCAAAGTAAAAAGTGTCTCACCGCTCTGTCCTGAGGCGTCTCTGCTCGGAGACCAGGTAGCAAACTTGAGATCTTCACGGAGTTTGTTGTCACCGTGATGGGGTTCATCCTGGCTCTTTGCACAGAGGGCCTTGAGCTTATTCTGGGCATATATTTTGTCCTATTGTACACACACACACACGTGCATCAGTGTGATATATTATCAGACATGACATCTCAACTCTATCATGTTTTTTAGTATTAATCAGTGTACAGGTAAATATTAAATGGAAGGAGAGGATTGTGGTCGATGTGCCATATTTGTTTGTTTTGTTTCATTTATATTCATTCACTAATGTCATAAAGTGCAATCTATTTTTCAAGCATGGATGAAAAAGATTCTCTAAAGATTACCTTTTGCAATCTAATCTTGTAATCTAGCAAGTTTAAAGAGATTTCAGTACCATTCGAGCAATCTTTAACTCGTCCCTGAGAGAACGAGCTTCCTGTCTGAGAAACTGCATTTCTGCCTCCCTGGCACGCAGAATCACCTGGAACATCAACAAGTGCATCAATACAGTTTCATAAGGTAAACATCTTTAGTAATTTATATGTTGTGTGTTACAGTAAAGGCAAGAAGATTATATGTGCAAATATTTGCTACATACCTATGGAAATGTGTGATTATTCTACAGTTTCCTTCTATTATGAACTGGTATGAGATAAAGGTTAAACTTTTCCGGACACTTACCTCCATCTCATAGAAGTCGTTTATATGAGGGGCAACATGTGATTGTTTCCCATTTAGCGAAAAATGTAGCTGAGACATTTCATCTGTCTCTCTCTTAAAGGGTGACAGGGAACAGAGAGAGAAGATACACTGGTCAAGGTCAAGGTCAAAGGTCAAAGCATTTATTGTCATGTGCCCAGTTAAAAGAAACACGTTTCCCTGTACAATGAAATTCTTCCTTTGCCCTCCACTATGAACAGAGTGTTGAAAGAATGCAATTGAAAAAATAGAAATCACAAAAACAAAATAGAGAATAAGACTAGGCTTAAAAAGATGTGTACAGTAACACGAATGTGCAAAAAAGCATGGATGTGTAAAAATGTCAGTTACATCTCAATCTTATAAATGGCTTTTGAAATAAACACACGGTTATGTTGAGTGAATACAGATGAAGAATACTAACTATTCTGTCTGAGACACCTTCGTGAAAAGAAAATGGTGATACCTGCTTCTGTTTGAGCTCCTGGTTTTCCCTTTGGCACTGCATCAAGGATTTTCTCTCATCTTGCAGCTCCTGGTTCAGCTGAGAGTTTTCCAGGCATTTCTGGGCGTGCTGGACCGACAGCACCTCGAGCTCCTTATGCAACAGCTGGATCTCCTTCCTGCAGTGGCAAAGCAGAAGGAGAACATGTACAGTAAAGTGAGCAGGAAGGAAGCAACTTTTCAAGGAGGGAGTGATAGATATTTGGTTTGAATACTATTAGCAGCAAGTAAAAAAGCTATTATGAGATTAAAAAAATAGCTTGATTACTTGATGTTGATTAACTTTTCTTTATGGGAAAACTGAGACTACAAGAAGCACAACTGAAATAAAAATGGGAAGAATAGGACATTTATTCAAGACTCAGAACAGCAACATCAGAACAGAATAATAAAGAATGATGGGAATCTTGTGAGAGCGTTTCCCCAATCTCTTGCCATTAAACATTTGAGTGAGCTATATTAGAACAGGTCCCAATACGTTTAATGTGCTAATATGCTTTCAACCAGTCTGTGTGACATTTGCCATTTGATTTTATGTCCCACAATAAACATGAGGTAACCATAATCTATCCTTATGGTTAGATGTACACGTGTGTTCAAGTTGCTCTCTCAGCATTAGCACCGTGGACGGCGGTCAGTGACACAGGTCATGACCTCAGCTGGCACGTCAGACTAACGAGTCCTCAATTGGCTCGCTGGTCTGTCCTCAGAGGGAGACACAACAGTGTGTTAAGACTCTTAAGAGATGACGCTGCCAATGCTTTGTCTCAACATTAACTTCACTTTTAACCTCACTGGAACCCCAAAAGTAAACCCACAGATGAGCTGTGACTGTCCCAGAATCCCATGCATATATGTGCATGTACAAAATGATGGAATATGTAAGAATGCCTAATAATAAGGTCAAGAGGTTGCATGTCTGTATCTATGTATATATTTCCATTTTTACATGCCATTTCCTCCAATAATTTCATTTTTAAGTGACAACTGTTGGGTTTTTGCTGTCAAGGAATGTTACTGATTTTATGTCTGTCTGTCTTGAATGAGAAATAAACAAGAAAAAAAGAAAACTCTGTATCATACACATTGATTTACCAGTTCACTGTATAAGGTGCCCATTACAATATGATGCAAACACACAAAGCCCTGCAGTTAATGATGCAGTAAAAGAGCAAGCTGCATCAGTAGCTTTGGTGTAAGAGGAAAAACAGATTCGTCACTCACTCATGTTCGATGTGCAGTTGTGTCATGTCAGCGGTCTCCTTGATGTGCTGAGACTGCCGACTTTTCTCCAGCTCCTGTTTATGGGCTCTCCTCATTGCTACAATGGCTGGAGAAACATATGACAACTTGTATTATTGTTTAACATTGTTACCCAGAGTAACTACATTTCTGTTCATCTGTGACTTCAGAATCAAAGATGTAATTCTCATAATAATTCTCTTAATTAATGATGTACAACCAGTCAGTTTCCAAGTTATTTGTCGTCAATTGACTAAAGCCCATTGTTTGTGAGTCAATCCAAACAGTTACAACTTCCTGAAAAAAAAAAAATTCCCCCCAATAAATAAAACTATCTTTATATGGACTTAATAGTGTTTTTATTTTTGTGTGGCGTCTTCTTTACCTGCCATCGTTGCAGAGGTCTCTTCCTGCAGCAGCTGGTCTTTCTCCTTCAGTAGTGCTGCCACCTCCTGCTGATGCTGCTGCTGGAGATCACAGATCCGCTTCCTGTGCAGCTCCTCCATAGCAGACAAACCTTCATCACAGGATGCCTGTATTGGAATTTAGAAAAAGTTCTCTATTCATATGCACATGTATATAAGTAGAGACTCTATAGTGTTATATTGTGGTTGTGTATCCTAGTTAATGCTTTTAGATGTCATACTCATACAGAACAAGTTTTTTTTAAGTGATTGAATAAATTCGATATTTTAATAAGGATACTATAAAGGAAAAATTGACACAGATAACATATGCACATTTAATAAGTTTTAAAAATGTGCAGCAACAAAGATGAGCAAACTTTTTATTTACAGACATGTTTGACCATTAATGGAACAAATAAGGTTGTGAAATATTAAAAGTTAATTACTTGTTAAATAGGCCAAGTATCTGATAAAAAAAGATTTTTGTTACCTCAAGTTTTTCAAGATCTTGCTGGTAAGAGGTGAAAGCAGGCTCCTCTGTGCAGGTTTTGGTCTGATTCTCTTTGGAAACACAAGACTTGGTGTAGTAACCATGCAGGTGTTTCATCTCTTCTTCATGGATCTGCTGCAGTTCCCTTATCTTCTCTTGAAACTCTGTTTCCAGTTTTTTCATCCGTTCCTCGTGATAATCCTCGACTTTCCTTATGTCTTCCAGGAGTCTCTGGTTCCCTGTTTCTACAGATATGATCTTTTGCTCAGCACGCTCTAGCTCTTCTCTTAACACACTGTTGTCCTCCTGGAGCTGACATAAAGTGTGATTAAAGGCCTCCTGCTCATCCTTTAATGTAATATCCTGCTCTTTGCACAAAGCTTGCAGTTTGTCCTTTAACACCTCACTTTGCTGCAACTCCTGCTCTAAATCCAAGTGCAGCCTGTCCGACAAATAAATCAGCTTTGCCTGCTCCTGCATCCACTTTAAGTCAGCTGCAGAAGCATTTTCACAGTTATCATCCATACTACTCTCTACTCCATTGCCATCGGAAATCTCCTGGCAGAGCTGGTGTAAGCATTTAACCCGTCTTTGCAGCCGGGATATGAGTCTCTCTAACCAGTCTGGTTCTTTCTCTCCCTTTTTGACATCAGAGTCGTCCTTTTCAACTGGTTTTGCAGCCTCTTCCAAGCCTCTGTCCTCTACCTGCACTTGCTCCTCATAAGGAGCCAACTCTGGAGGACTGATGTCTGCCAGGCCCTTCCTTTGTTGCTCCACTCCTTGATTATTTCCTTGAGTCATGCTCTCGTATTGCTGCTGAAGTTTCAGGGCAGCGTGAATGAGCTCCGTTTCAGCACAGATTCTACCGATAACCTTGTCTAAAGGTGAATTGTTGTCACCTTCTGCTCTCATTTTTTCTGTCTTTAATGCTATTCTTTGGGAGATGATGCTCTTGTACCTGTGTGCCACGTCCCCCTCGTCCTCTTTTGCTGCTAAAGATAGCTGTCCGATGCCACGTTGACTCTGAAGGACAGACATCATTTTTTCTACCACAAACAACTCCTTCATTAAACACTTCCTCACACTGTCCGTGTCGTCCTCTGAGGGTAATGCATCAATCAGTTTAGTTTTAACATTGCTCTCAGCTCCAGCTAATGTCTCATCATTGAGGATCTTGTCCTCTCCTTTGCTGGCATTACGTGATTCGTGCTGCTGTTTCTCTGCGTCTTTCTCTCCTTGCTGAAGGCAGGCAACAACAGTGGCGAGCTGCTTCTCAAAGTCTGCAATATTAATGGGAGCGTTCTGAAGCCTCTCTCTGCAGGCTTGTACGATGTTGAGCGCCACCTGAAACCTGCCAACCAGCATCCTGCAGCGGTTTTCCGTCTCCTGGGCGAAGCGGCGGCTCTGCTTGGCCCGACTGTGAAGCAGCAGGCTGAGGTGCTGAGCGGTGGCTCGGCTCCGAGTGAGCTGGGAGCAAAGGTGGGGGTCCTGGCAGGTGATGTGGCTCTGGTGTTCCTCCAGTCTCTGCATGATGTCTCTTAACTTCTCCTCTGTTACGTAAAGCTTGGTTTCAAGTATTTTAATCAGGGACATAAACCTTTCTGGGTCATCTCCTGCAGAGACAATGCTCTGATATGATGAGTCAATGGAGAGAGAGTGGCTTCTTGCAAGTGTGATGGCATTGGAGGTATTAAACAACTGCTCGCTGTTGATTGCGTTTGGCCTGCTGTCATTTACAGTGAGAAGATCGGCTGTCTCTTGTTGTCCCTCATTTTGCTGAGCAGCCTCTGATGATTCATCCTTCACCTGAGAAGAAGCACAGGTGCAACCTTTCAACACTTCATTCAGCTTCACTTCTGTCTCCTCCAGGCTGTTACCTAAGACTTCCATCTTCAGCAGAACTTCGCTCAGCTCTTGCTCCTTCCCGTCCAGGAGCCTCTCGTAGCCTTCTCGTATGTCCTGTGTTTCAGACTCCTTTTGCTGCACCTTCCCTAAGGCCAGCTGCAGCTCCTCACAGACTCTCTCATACGAGTGCTCGAGATTGTAGTAGTGCGTCTCGTCCGTCTTCAAGCGGCTCTGCAGCCTGCTCACCTCCCCGTCTGCCTCAAATAGCTGGTTCTGCAGCTCTTGGCAGCGACGGTCCAGCTGCTCTCTTTCCTCTTGAAGTTTCTGCACAGCAGATACTGTGCATGCCAGCTCCTCTTGAAGCTGTTGTTGAGCCTTCTCAATTTCCCTGGTCCAGGTCTGAGTCTTATTCAGGCTCCCCACCTGCTGTTCGGCCCTGTCCAGTCTCTCCTGAAGCTCTTGTGAGTGCTGCTCAGCCTGTGCCAGGCTCGTAGCCAAGCTCCTCCGTTCTCTCTCCTGACTCTCCTGAAGGAGCACGAGGTGCTTCTGCAGCCGAGCCTCCTTCTGAGCCTGTGCTTCTTCATTGGCCTGAAGCTGAGCTGTCACTTCTTGCAGATGTTTCTGCAAGCGACTGGCCTCGTGCTGAAAACTGCGGAAACTCTCCAACTCCTGCTGCAGCTGCGTGAAGCGCGACTCAGCCTCTTTCCTCTGCTCCTCGCTGACGCTCAGCTTGGACTTCAGGGAGGCCACGCAACGCTCCCACTCCACCTGCAGCTCGTGAAACCGCCGGCGATCTTGCTCTAGATGGGCCTGTGCGAGCGCCGTGGCGTCGCCTGTGACCAGTAACTGCGCCTGTTGGGCTAAGAGATCTACTCTTCGCCGTAGCTCAGCTTCTCTGGCTTCTTCCTGACTCCTCTTTTGAGCCTCCAGTTCACAGCGGAGATCATGGTTCATCTTCTGCAGTCGCTGTAAAGCCACAACTTGTTCCGAAGACGAGCTTGAAAGAAGATCATTCTACAACACAACAGTGAGCTTGGGTTAGGACAACCTGAGCTTTGCATGCTGGTATTT
The DNA here is from genome assembly GCA_025331565.1 of Holacanthus passer. NCBI lineage: Eukaryota > Metazoa > Chordata > Actinopteri > Pomacanthidae > Holacanthus > Holacanthus passer. The sequence goes on from JAFREQ010000043.1 coordinate 983,886, forward strand.
TAACATAGAATATGCAGCTTTTATATAGTGCACATTTAACAGTAATATTTATAGTATATGTTTGAGTGTGCTCAGTGTTACCTGAAGATAAGCCCTTTCCCTTGAATGACTCTCTTTCTCTTGTCGTAGCTCATCCTGCAGATTCCTGTTTAACTGCTGCAGTCGAGACAATTCCTTCTGTGTTTGTTCCAGCTGTAGAAAATTTGCACAAAACAGGTATTAATGTTTTTATGTATTCAGATTAAAAATACACTCCACTTCTCATATAGAATCCCTTACAAGATTGAGTTGTTGTTATTTCCTCTTTGTGACACTGAAAGACCAACGCAAGGAATTACATACACACATGATCTCACCTCTTTGACAAGTTGCCCAGTTTGCTGCTCACAGGGCAGGTTGTCCTTCACTTTCCTGATGTTTAGTGACGCTTGTTGCTCCTCACTCTGGGGTGTGGTTTTAACTTGCTGCTCAATTTCACTCTGCATGTTTGAATGTCCATCACAACAGTCATCACTTGACAGCATTGCTATGGAAGTAGAGCTGTCGCTTCCAGCTCCTACAACGCACAACGATGCATCTGTCAACAGAAGGTTATACACAGAAATACATTTAGTACAATGTATTATGTGATGTAATATATAGGCATGTATAACTCTTACTATGTGGAGCAAAATTACATTTAAATTATTTAAATTTAATTTGTACACTGAAGACAGGATGCACCTTCACCCTCCTCCACCTGCCTTGGAGGACCGATGGGAGACGGAGCAGAGGAGGCGGAGGGGGAGACGGGGGAGGACCGATGAGAGGAGGGCATTATAGTCGATGCACAGCCACCATCAGCAGAACTCTGCTGTCTCTCTGGCTGCAGTTCGGGCTCCTGTTTTTTCTGCTGGTGATGTGTTTCCTCTGCACAGTCACTGGCTTTGTGCTCTTGCAAAAAGCTGTTTGGGTGTTCAGCTTTCTCCAGATCTTCAGCTGATGGTGAGTCTGGTTGCTGTGGGTGAGTGGTCTGCTCTGGGAGGGAGCTGTGAGGAATACAATAGAAACTTCTTTAGACTATACTGAAAGGGTAATTTGTTAAGTAAAAATACTAATTTACTGCTAAATCATAAAAGCCACAAAAATAAACTCAGATATGATGATGATGTAAAGTCAGATTCCATGAGATCTGGAACTGTGAAATCCATTTTATTTAGAAGTCTGACATCAATCATGCAGCACTTTAAGAAATCAAATAACACAATCATATTCACCTTGTGACGTCAGGTGTAAAACCGGGCCTCACATTCTTCAACACTGCTTGGACCAAGTTGCGTCTCATCCCAGAGGTCTTAGCACAGAGTGTGTACACTCCGTCTCTGGTCTGTGGAAAGATAATCATCATTCATTACACACCGGAATGTGAAAGGAAGTGGATGCGTTGGCTTTAAAATCTTTACAGTTTAGAATCTTGCATTACCTTGATTTACCCTCAATGTTGGGTAACTCGGGTTTCTTTTTTTGGGATTTGATATGTTTTATGGCTAGTGATGAAAATGTGTTGTGATGCAATTTTTCACGTTTTTAGTATTATATGAATTAGATGTGCATAGAGTGGTCTGTAGATAATGCATCATCACTAGTACAGTATATGCAATAAGAATACAGTGCAACAAAGTACAAAAAGCAAGAAAAACAGGAATATTGTCAGGTTTTGTATAAGGTAATTGCAATGGCATCCAGAACATGACAACTAGAATCACTGAGAGTTTATGTTAAATATCACATATCACAACAAAACACAGCGTGAGCAGGCAGATGACAACAATGCAGTTTTTCAATGAAGTAACTGTCATGTAGAGAATAACTCAAACCTCCATGAGGTTTGTAGTCAGTGAGCATCATTGTGTTCAGATCAGACTAAATCTAGCTAAGATCCCATAGATGCAGAGCAATAAATCATTCACAAAGGAATGGGGAACATAGGAACAGGGGTTTGCTGAGAATACTATAAAATGCATCATTACTTCTTAAAAGAGGCCATTGCCTCTCCAACACAGACAAGCCTACAAGAGTCACATGACTCCAGAGAGGCTACAGCAAGATACGGAACGGATCTTGGGATGATGGAGATTTGTTTATGGAATTATGGAAATTTCCCCATTGTGGGATAAATAAAGGAATATCTTATCTCATGTACCCTACTCCTGATATTAAAAAACCATAATGAGTATAACAACATTTAAGTAACACAAACCAAAACCAACCTTTCCCAGACTGTTATGGTTCCTGTGTAAATCAGCAGAGCCTGTATTATTTGCCTGCACAGTTCATCCACACCAAACAGCCTATGCAGACTGAGACATTCCTTGTACAGAAGCCAAAATGAGCACGGTCACTAACAAGCTGCTGGTCCTGCCTTCATCATACGAAATTTAAAAAACAAGGCCCAGTATATCCAGTTCATGCCTTGTCACACTTGCCACATATTATAAATCACATGTGATGATATATGTGATATCAGACCCATCGATCTATATCCATTATTCCTTTGTTTGACTGTACATTCGAGCAACTATTGAACTCACATGAATTTGAAAACCAAAGTCCTTCTGAGCTGGGTAGTCTGTGATGTCAAAACATGTGGACAAGTTTATCTCACCGTCCACATCAGCTGCCTGAAATGAACAATCAGGGAACAATATCTGTAACATAAAGCTCCATTCGGACATTCACTCACAGTTAATGTTGAGTAAAGTGTCATATGTCTGATGTCACATTTGAAGTGTTCACAATTTTTTAAAATGTTTTCTAGGTTCCATCTCCACACTGACAGACATATGAGCTTCTTCTCCAGCTGTAAAGCTATTTTAGAATCAACAAAGCAGATTAATTGCAGAATACCAGCGCACCTCCTCAGCTATTGAATCTTTGTAGAACCTCAGGATTTGGTCAGTCAGGACAAACCAGTGTTGCTGCCACTATAGGAGACATGTTCAGAGCACAGCAAGATTAGCTTGTCATGCCACTGCTCCTGAAACTTTAGGTGACTGTAAATTGACCTGTCCAGATGCATCCTGTTGCATCATGCATCCTTTCTTAAAGCTGAGTAGATCAGGCTGAAGAAGAAGCAAAGCATCTTATGCTCCATACCAAAGTAATACTGTGTATCATAATCATAGCTAGTGTTGAGCATTATTTAAAATTTTGATGCAGACATTTACTAGTTACAGATCCTGTGTTTGTGATAGAGCATCTCTCTAGGGAGAAAGTGTCATGATCAGACTCACAATAGCAGAGGCTTCAGCATCTCTGCGCTCGAGGGATGCGAGCCGGCGGTAACGAGGGAGGGACGAGCGTTTCGACTCCTGGCACAGAAAAGAGGGTTCACACCCAAAAATAACTGAATGAATAAGAAGCAGGAGGAGTTCGTGTATGTACCTGTACTGGATTCCTAATTCACTTCAGAATTAGAAAGAAGAGTTTAACTGGGTGAACTTTTTAACCTGAGAGCACATGTTCTCTTGATGGTGCGTGTCTCAAAAGTTGGTCTTAAACAAACTAGTGTAGCAAATAAAACAATGAATTGGATGTTAAGGCAGCCACAAAAGACTTCTAATCTAAGAAATCTATCAATGTGACATTAATTTGGAAACATGAAAACTACTATTTGAATGGCAAGATGAACACAGAAAGCTCAAACACCTGAATACCAATTAAGTTTGAATGTTTTACACAAGTATTCTTTGATTATGATATTGCTATTGCTATGACTTTTATTTAATATGACAGTCCTAGAATGACTTCTACAATTTTATATCTCCATTTTTAATACATTTTTTCAAAGTCTGCAATTGCCTGTTTTGTATTCAAAATGTCTAAAATATTACAAAAAACCTTCTTTGTGCATATTGGGTGATTCTTTAGAGTTCTTATGTTTTTGAGTTCCTCCTTTTCAATATCCCAGTGACTCATTCAACTTTTGTTTAATGTTAATTGTCAAGATATGAAAAGGTAAAAACCCCACAAACCTACAAAGCCTCATCCTTAAGTGTAATGGCAAAAATGTACACAGAAACACACACATAGAGGGAAAAAAGCATTGGCTGGCTCCAGTTAATGGGAACTTCTTCCTAGTTTTCTTGTCTTGGAATATTTTAATGTTTACTGAAAGCTCCATGAGACAGTGTCTAACTCAATACTATTAAAACATTTTGTATATCCACCTTTTCTTCTATTTATCACAAACATATCTCTAAAAATGCTCTTGATTTCACAGTTATTGGGTTTCATAAATTTGTTGTGTATGTTAGTTTCTCTTTGATTATCTTCGAGAACAGCATGGATTTTCTTTTACTTGCGTGAAGAAGCAATAAGTGGTCAATTATAATCTATCCAACACAGTATTTGATAAGACAGTTAGATAATCATGCACAGAAGAGATGATATAATATGAATAAATGGTGAATAGCACTGGGCCCAAGATGTGGCTTGTCTTCAGTTACCAGCAAGAAACTAGACTGGACAATCACTACACTCACCGACTGACCACATAAGTCATGTCCGACTACGCAAGAGCATATAGAACAATTAATATATGTATGTAATATGCTGATTGGTACAGGCAGACAAAAGCTGAACGCCTGCTTGACATCTTTGTCCAGCATCAGCAGGTAACACTTACTTAGACAACTGCTTATAATGCATTCATACATACACATTAAAAGTAAAACTGCAAGTACCTGTTTCTTTACTTTGTTGCAGTGATGATGATTTTCAGCAACCAAACAGGAGGAAGACTGTGGCTCAGAGGGGCTGCTCATTTTCATTTTCTCAGCATCATCACCGGGACACTGGTCTTTGTTATCCCTTTAATGATGAAAACACAGGTGGAACAGCTTGATAGTGGCTATCACTGACTGCACATAACTAACATGTATCATCCATTTGAAATATGGCACAATAACAGGATTTCATAGAGTAACCATAAAAACAAAAGTCCAGAAATTTTTTAAAAACAACAACAAACCTGACTTGCTCCTCAGAGGACGACAGCTGGCCACAACTCAGGGCTTTCTTTTCTGTGGTTTGTCCTTTTTTTAGTTGTGAACTTGGAGCTGCATTTGAATCTGTTTCAGAGACAGCAGTGAAGAAACAACAGCTGTGTATAAAACAATTTAAGAAGCTTCTTCAATGATATTTCTATGTATTTATTTCTTATTTATTTCATTTTCTCACAAAATCTTAAGAGCTTCTTTGTCATGGTGCAACTTAGGAAAATCTATTAGACAGCATATTAAAAATCAGCCACCACGTTTAGAGATTTAGAAATATATATCATAATATAACTTAATTTGAATAAATGTTCTGTAAATATAGAACTGTATATAAAACATGAATGAAATTACCATCTCCAGTGGATCTCTGGTCGAGTCTGCTGAGAGAGTGGCTGCTTCTCATGAATGGAGCAGCAGTGAGAGAGGAGGTGTGGAGGGACGAAAAGCTCCGGCTGCTGCTGAGGTGGAGGGTCGGTCTGGTTGGACGAGGTGCTTGTCTGGTACCAACGCAGCCTTGGTGGCCGAGGCTGCCTCTTTTCAAAGCGCCACCAATCTTACTGCCACAAGTGGTCGAGTCACTTCCTCTGCTGCTGAGGCTGTTGCTTCTTCCATAACTAACCCTGGTTTTAGACGTGCTGCTGCCAACCTGTTTCCCCCCGCTAGACACAGGTGCTGTTGATGCTGCTAGTTCCTTTGGGAGAGAGAAAAAGAGAGGATTGTCTAAGAAAACAAGTCACAAAAAAGAGAGTTTTGTACGGTTTTCAGTTTTGAGGATGATGATATTTAAATGTCAAACATCACACCTCCTGCTCATCCCCATCCCAGCTTGGACTCTTTGACACATACAGTACAATCCCATCACTGCTGGAGAGAACCTTTTAATCCTTACAAGAGCTCTTAATTTGCTTAAGTACCATCTGACCAACACTGTGATCGTGGACAAAACACACACACACACCTTAGACTTAATCACACTTGAGCATTGGAAAGCCATCAGACCTAACCGGTCTATTCCAGTCTCTGGAGATGCAACCTCACCAACTGCAGAGGCAATCAATCTGTGGTCCGGACCACAAGACAGAGAAATCAATTAGAGGAGGCTTGAAGACTCCTGACTTAGCGACTTGTGCAGGTTATAACTGCGCTGACTTGGTCTTCAGCCATTAATGGTGATATATCAAACCAAATGCATGCACGTCCAGCAAAACACATGCACCCACTCCGCGTCCATGTTAAATGAACGACACAGAACATTAAAATAGAGCAATAAATTTAAAGACTTTTATATTCACAGTTGGCATTAGCTGTACTACTGGAGGAACGGGGGGTTGTAATACAGCAATATGCTTTACATTAACTCTTGTCAAATTAGGTTATTAAAAAGATCTTTGCCAGTGAGGTTCCAAATTTATTAAAAAGGGAATCAGCTATTTTTCTGTCATTACCTGACGGAAAACTGACACAAAACATAGTCTGAGCAGATCTGTCAATTTGTCAAATTCAGCACACTCTTGCCTGTGTGTCTGGGTTTATTTGTTGTGGTTGCAAATTTCCCCACTGTGGGACGAATAAAGGTTTATCTTATCTTATGTGTTAACTTAGTTGATAAGTATGATTCAGGGTTTAGACACTCAAAGGTAGTTTGTGAATCTTTGAACGATCCAGTAAATAATGGACCAATTTCAACCAACTCAAAACAATTGTTGGAACACTGCTGTGTTGTAAATCAACCTGAGACAGAATGGATCATTTAACTATGGTCTTTATTGTCCCTTTCTGAATGCCTTAATTCTGTTTAAGGTCATATTTTAATCCTGTACTCTATATCTACACGTGTTTCCCAGCACAGCAATCCTCGTATACACTAGAACATATTTGTTTCTAAAAGAATGAAGAATGAAACGTAAAGTAAGTCACATTTTAAGAGTCACCTGATCCTCATGACTTTGTCATAGAACACACATTTCTCCAAATCAGAGTAATAAAACAGTCATCTGTGTCTCTGAGAGACTCCTTATTCATATGTAATGCTTAAGGTCATTAGCATCATGGAGTTACCAAACCAGCATTTTTGAATTTCTAAGTGAATGTGACCTCACCTTCCCCCCTGTCTTCTGTGTAGGTTTGATGGTCTTAGTGTTTACCAGGGTCTCAGGCCACCTGCTATAGATAGGATTAAGACAGTTAAGCATAAATCATCCTGTCATCCTGCACTTTCAAAAAACAATTATTTAGTGGGGGGTCACAATATTGTCTTTGGCTATATTAAAAGATGACATATGTGTGCTGATAATGTTAATTCAAGGTGTCAAAGAATTCAACCATGTTATGTTTGCCTTGTAAAGCAGCTCATGAAAAGCTTGCTGACGTAGCCCAGGTTCATGGAAATAGTATGTTCTTGGCAAACATGTGTGTCAGCGATGATTATCTGATAATCTGTGCAGTTATTTTTTTCTCATGAACACATAATACTCTGGTTCTTGTGCAACAGACCCTCCTTATGCCTACCTTGGTATGCAATGCAAAATTATTACTGGTGGTCAAATAACGGCTGCAACATGTTGTCTTTTCTCTTATTTAGCTGATTATGACACTTGGGAATCTGTGATTACTTCGGTGGAGACTGAGGAGCATTTTACATGTAGTAAATAAGCGCCCACAGTTAGCAGAGAGGTGCCAGGAAACATGATTTGGCAGCCATGTGAGCATAATATAGAGGCTGCCTACAGAGTAAAAAACGTCTTAATCTATACCACATCCGTCTCTCTCACATCCAGAAAAAGAGAATTTATAGCCAATAAATTGATCAGATGTAGAAACAGATGGTAAACAGCACATTTTGTCCATAAAGAAGTGAACATGCTGATTCTCATGATAAAGTTACTCGTGTTCTTTATCACTTTTAACATGTTATTGTCACAGAAATATATTCATCTGTTTTTATTTAAATTAATCCATCTTGTTTCAGAAGAAATAGCATTAATTATGCCATAATGATATGCTTTATGTTTTATAGGAAACAGTTAGATAATGCTGACTTACCTTTGCTTCTTGGACATCATTTTCAGCAGTACAATGAAAAAACACTAAATGAGTCTATGAAGATAAATGCGAAAACTTCTTGCTGATATTGTTATCCTTCTGCAAAAGATGTATGCTCTCTCTCGCTCTGGCAAAATCAAATCACAAATGGGTCTATACGGCAGTGTCCTAAAGAACAGACACACTTACACACACATAATCCCATACAGAGTTGACAAACTCTATTAGAGTTTTGCAGGATTAGGCCAACAGCTTAACAGGATTACTACTCTTTAGTGATCTTGACATTCCTTGCCTGCACATACTTCAAATGTCTCTCAAGTTTATATCAATACACAATATTTAATTTACATGAGCACAATCCAGAATAGTAGTGGAGAGGAAAACATGAACTCTCTCAAGTCCAGCTGAGAGGGATTTGTGTGCTGACTGCATTTGTTCTGCACACAGCAACACGGCTGTCACTGTGGATCTGCGAGCTATGACCTGACCTGAACTGTTAGACGCATCATTTGTCTGAATCCATTTTATACAGCCTATGATCTGAATAAAAGCACTGTTTATACACCAAGAAATCAATTATCACGCAACAGGGGCTAAAGTGCCTGAACTAATTGATGATTTAAGCGTGTGTGGTTGAGGCAAAAAGTGTAAAGCAGTGGAGTGAGATGGAAAATGAATGGGAAAATACAGGGGAACAAAAGAAAAACAAGTAAAAGTGAAATTTTTATTTGATTTAAGGCTCACACATGTCAACAAAAGAGGCTCTTTTTACTGCCATTTTTTATTTTGAACTAATGACAAAATGTTTTTTTTTTTTAATTTCTAGAGGATAAAACTATATTGCCAATTCTAAGTAGCTGCAACTGATAGTATCTGGTAATATTAAGGTGTTATTACACACTATATAACTTTATCCTTTTTAAATTCCATATAAGCTTTACATGGAAGTGAAATGTAAAAAGTGTTGCAACTTGAAAAGCTCCGATATATTCTGATTATTTATTAATTAATGTTCACAACAAAATTTTAACAGTAAATGAAACTGTATTAAACGTATTTAAGTTCATTTTACTGGAGTTAAATCGGAGAAATGTTCTAATAAAACTGCACTTTCACAGTCGCCTTCTGTTTTCCCACGTGACCTGAATGCAGCATGTGAAACTTTTCTTGTAGTCTCTCAAAGTTTCTCTTTGTCTTCCATCAAACAGTTTGTGCTTCTTCCTTCATCGCATCTCATTTTAATCAACGTGTATTTTTCATTAATCCTGCAGTCATTTTAATCTTTAAATCTACCTGCTCTGTTTTCTCCTCTCTAACAACACCGGCGCTGATTGGCTGGGCGTCACGTGACCCCACAGCTGATTTCGCCTGGCTGTGTTTTGCTTTGACCGTTTTTTTTATTATCTCATGGTGCCATTTCTGGTTAGCATCGCTGCAGAGTAGCACAGCCATCACCGTCTATTGTAGCAGGCTACCATGGCACAGGCAGCTCAGGCCAATGCCTTCGACGCGACCAGCTCTCAGATCCAGGTGGAGCACGATAAAAAACGTCGGCAGTTTGTTATTAGACTAAACGGTAAGTTCAACACGTAAAGATTAGCGCGCTAGCTAAGTTAGCTAATGTTCGCTCAGATGTTGGTGCAGTTTTTCTGGATGCCAGCACCGTCGTCGTCCCCTCATTGATAACTCCGGCTGCCATTTCGGACACAGGGGTGCCGTTAATGTCATTTAGTTGAAATGTCACGTCTTTATTCTTATATTATTTCGTGTCAGGACAAGCTGAACAGGTCACAGTGGCTCACTTGTAACTTCACCAGCTTGTTTTTTTGGCACGACGAAAACATTTTCTTCGTTCCTTTCCTGAAAGCAAACATGCAGCCTTCAATAGCTTCCACTCACAAAAGACATTCCTGACCATTAATTATCCTTTCATGTGAAGTAGCCTCATAACAACTTAGCACCTCTGCCCAACCTTTACAAGTTATGCTTGAAACATCAGTCATCTGCCAGTCCTTCATTGATCATGCACTATATTTTATGGGCTGTGGCATTTCTTTTTGTTTGGATCTGGTTGACTTTTTGTTTTTAGTCTGTCAGTCTTTCGGTTTATGTCAAACTAAAATACAGGTTTGTCCAGGTAATTATTTATGATCATCTAAGAATTTAGCTGATCTTTGATCTTTAGCAAACTCTGCCTCTCTCTACCTAAGCTACATTATCCTTTTCCACAAGCACTTGTCTGTATCTGGCTAGATGATGTGTTATTTTCTTGAAGTCTGTGGCTCCACATCACATGGTGACCCTCTTGTTTTGAGGTCAATTACTCATACCATGCCATATTGAGCAGCATTGTTGCAGTATTTTATGTAGATAACAAGCTGCTACTGCAGTTTGATCAATAACTTAGCCAGTGGGCCTACATTCAGCTGTAAATGCCAAGACTGTATAGTTAATCCAGCGCAAGATTGTGCTGCATGTGTGAGGTAGATGATGAGCTACTAGTTGTTGTGTGTTGTGTCAGCTGTGGATTGTCAAAGTGAGCATTTTTTTTTTTTACGAATCTGCCATATTAGGTTTGCTCTTAAACATTGTCAATTGCATGCAAGTATTATCAGTATTCCCTAGCAAGGCGGTGTCAAGTTGCTACTTGTAAACTGTAGGAAACTGGGTTGGGTGGAGACAAACTTTACACAACTGACAGCTACAACTTCTGTCCTCAGGATCTCATGATCGTGCAGTTCTTCTGTATGAATACGTGGGGAAGAAGACAGTGGACTTGCAACACACTGAAGTTCCAGATGCTTACAGAGGGAGAGGAATAGCCAAGCACCTGGCCAAGGTAAAACTCAAAAAACTGGCTATTTTTTCAAGAGAAGAGAGGGAGGTTCTCTTTCTGTTAATTTATTTTATAAGGCCCAATTTGTAATATTTTCATGTGAGTATGAGTTTAGTATGTTCACATGCACAATCTAATGATGTGAGTTGTAAATGGAAAAGCAGCATTTTGTATTTTTAACCTGTTTTTTTTTTACATTTGTACCTTTTCAAATTTCTGACATAACAAACCGTTAAACATCAGAGAATGTTTAAAGTGAATAGAATTGTGTGCATATGAACCCAAATTAGACTAATGACTAGTTGTAGGACCTTAGTTTTTGATGAAAAGCAAGAGTACCTTATTGAGATGACTTTACCAGTGATTCCACCACTTACATCTAGGATGCATGCTCAAGCACATCTCACATAGTTTCATTTCGAAGGTACAATACACATGAAAAATCAATGACCAAAGTGTCCATATAAAATGCAGTGAGATAAAATGCCTGTCAGAACAATTAAGACTGGATTTTATGCTTCTGTGATGGCAGGCAGCCATGGATTTTGTGGTGGAAGAAGATCTGAAAGCCCACTTGACCTGCTGGTACATTCAGAAATACGTCAAAGAGAATCCTCAGCCTCAGTACTTTGAACATATTTATCAATGACCCTACATGGTGCTCCACCAGAGAAGAGAAGGAGAAAGAGACTCCCAGAGGATAAATACTGTGTGGCAGCATGCTTTGGAGTTGCAGGTTGATCTACAACAAAGGACCTTCCAGGCTTTGTTAAACATGATATTGAGTGACTCCAGAGACAACTGATCTCACGGCACAGACATCTGTGAGCTGAATGTTGGGTCAACTGGTCAGTTATGTCCATAACACAGGGATGCACACTCACCAGAAATAGGAAGTGAATCAGCTGGTCATGACTCTAGAAACCATGAGCAAGTAAAATAACCAAAGCTAAAGCCTGTTACCTCAGAGAGAAACCTTCAGGGTGTATATCACTGACTGGAAGCAAGGGTGAGGCATATAATGAGAACAAATGTGAGTCAAATCTCATGTTGCAAATTTTCTGTCCTGCTTTGGATTCTGTGGTTGTGAGCAGGGCCACGAGATGACTGACCCAGGCTACTTTCTCCACGATAGCTTGGACAGAAGCAATGATGGCTTCACTGATGCTCAAACTGTGATGACTTTTATATTTTGACCCCCTTTTGATATTCTATGGCTTTGTTTTTGTCATTTTGTTTTTGATTTGTTTTCTACTCCTCTACTTACTTGGGGCTGAAATACTAATTTAGTAGATTGTGAATGCTAAATGCATCTTTGAAATGTCAAGTTACTTGAGAGGGTTTTTTTCTAGGTATAGACATAAATTTGGTGGGTAAAGGGTCATTTTTTAAAATAGGAATCTGTATATGTTTTCAGGACATTTATATTTCCGAACTCCCAATTCGGTTCCTATGTTACTGTATCCACTTCTGTTCTTCCCAGTAACAGAAACGTACTGTGTATTATTGAAGTTATAAATTGATTAGTCAAAGATGCAGGGATTTGTAAACCAAAGAACACAAACTGGGGATTTCTAACTCTGGAGGGGCAATCCTGAACAAGCCTCAAGACAAAACTGATCATTTTCTCCATGAAGGAGAAATTGTTAATATGTATGTGATAAATTGGTCTGAAGCTTGTCACTGTGTGGTGCAACACCATAGTGTGGATATGAATATCTCTGCTCAAACCAGCATATTCTCAAACAGCACTGCTATTTTCAGGGCATTTACATTCTATGGTGTCCACCATCCTTTGTTCTGTCATTCAGGAGAATGACACTGGATGGCTGAGGCTCAAAAGTTATTTTATATCTTTTGTTTTGTTTTGTTTTTTCCTCTTAACCACAAGGCTTCTTTTGCCAGCAGATATCAAAATGATAAAGGTCATCATAGAAGAAAACTTTTAATGAAAAAAAAAAGATTTACTGTGGTATCCCTTTTTTTGGCTCTTCAGGAGCTTTTGCTGTTGACAATCGCAAGTGTTGGGGTGAAAAATACCTCAGGTTACTCAACACACTCGGGCAGGACATAAATCAACATGCAAGGCAGACTCTCTATCTGCTTTAATCACTCGAAGGTAATGCAAGAAACCACTGTCCCTTTGTAAAACTTTCCTTTAGGTGACGCACACCTATAGATAGGCCAAGGTATTCAATGTGTTCTTTCATTTTTTGTGCTTATGTTTATATTTTTGTTTTTTCTGGAAAGGAAGTTTTGATCATGTGGCTCTACCAAATGCATCAAAGTGTACCATTCCTTGTTATATTGTTTTGTGCTTAAGACTTTTTTTTCCATTCTTGTTGTCTATATAAATAAATAAATCAAGTACTTATCACATTATTAATGTCAAGGTATGTGTTTCAAAGGAACAGAGTATACATGCAGCCAACTTTAAAGAGAACATTTAATACTGTGCAATACTTTTTTAGCCAGGGTGCATTATCACTGTTTCACTGTTAGCAGAAATATTTTCAGAATATTGTATTAAGATGTAATTACAAAAATATGTTTCAGTGAGGGCTGCGTTGTTACTTTCAATGTTTGATTTGTGTGGAAAATATCTAGATGTCCACCGCAAAACACTTTTACTTAGTCTCATAAACATATTTTATATAAACAAGGTGGAATATTTACATGTATTTATATTTAGGTAACTTTAGGTGTATCATCTCTTTAATAAACACATCCTGCAACAAACAGCACCAATTTGGAGAAAAACTGCAAGAGTTTTGCTGAGTTTTTCAAACTCAATTTTGGCGCCATCTAGTGACGGTAAGGACGGTAGGAACAACAGAGGTGGACATTGTATTTCAATGCACTGGGTCAGCAGAAAAATTAGCAGTAGTTTGATTTGTGTGCTGTTAACAATGCAGGGCCAAACACTTCTCAGATGGGTGAGATGGGTAGAAATCTGCTTGCTCATCTCCTATTTGAAAGACAGCCGAAGTCTTCATGACTCTTATCAACTACATAACATCTCCTGAACATTCAAGAAGAATCTACCTGACTTTGCTGCACTGCTGCAAAGATACATGGTGCATCATTCACCACATTTAACCAGCCTCCTGTAACCCAAAACCCCAAATTTTGCTTAAACTCCAGTGGATGTTCAAAGTCCTCTTAAATGACTAAATGAAAGTGATTTCGGTCTGCAACTACTGCAGACACAGAGGTCATGCCCTCTCTTTTTTTCTGGGGGTTTTCATGACCTGCACATGGAACTTATTTTACAGGCTAATTCCAGTATGTTTAGACTGAATATAATTAAATGTGACAAATTTTGGGCCGAGAAAAACCCAATTAGAAAAGGACTAGGGCTGGGCATTGATTTCTGTCCCTATATGTCTTAACCCTTTTCTTTTTATTTGATAAAAACTGATCAAACTGCTCAATGCACCCGTGTTAAATACAATGTACTCTGACATGAGAAAAGTTTTCTAATTTCAGTCAGGAATAAGAATCTGACCAAGCACACAGATATCAACCTTCAATATTTGACAGTTTTCAATACTTTAATAGAATATTTTAAGGTGCAATATCCATAAATTACTCATTATCTCTCCACCATTTTATTCCTTATTGTGTGGCGATGGCATTGAAAGAGCATATAGACTTTCATGTTGGGAAATGAAATTATAAATAAAATATAATTGACCAGTCAACTGAAATACAATATAAAAAAGGGAGTGGGATGATCAGAGTGCACTGAAGAGATGTCCAACCCAGACTGCAACAACTTCAATTCATTCTTGATTAATGGACTGTATTTTTATTAGTAGTAGATGAATAATTAAAAGATGAATTTATTGATCATTTACCTACCAGTAAATATGCATGGTGTGTGTCTCCTAATAGCCTGCATCAGTTGAATGGACTCTCAGTGGTATTTATATATCGAGGTCCTGAAGGGGCCATGGCAGGTGGAGCAACCCTGACTTAAACATTTTTAATTTTTTTATTGATTGGATTTGTATTGATTACGTCACGCACACGTCATTTAGCAGGCCGGATAATAAAGCTCTTACAACTGTTGTCACAGGCGCAGCTTTTGGCTGCAGCTGATCCCACGTTCCTGAACGTGACCATTATAGTTATTAGATCCACGCCTCAGGTTACAGCAGGGGGACAGACAGGAGACACAGAGACACACAGAGAGAGGACACAATATGGGTGAGTACCCAGAAGAGTCTGCAAACACAAATCTTATTACAAAACCAGAAGGATAGGACACTATATTACATACTACATCTACAGCATGTTGTAACCGATGCATGCACGATATTTGCCTGATTAAAGTTTTAAATATCTAAATGTCTCCTGTATTAATGTTAAGTTTTAATATAGTAATTTAATTTTCAAACAAACATACCCTCGTTCCTTTGTGTTATATTTATTTATAATAAGGTCTGACCTCCCAAACTTCTATGTGCTATTATAAAATACGTGACGGCAGGT
The DNA here is from genome assembly GCA_025331565.1 of Holacanthus passer. Taxonomy (NCBI): domain Eukaryota; kingdom Metazoa; phylum Chordata; class Actinopteri; family Pomacanthidae; genus Holacanthus; species Holacanthus passer. Next base: position 999,303 of record JAFREQ010000043.1, read on the forward strand.
CCTCTGGCTCTATAGCATCACGGGAATTGTAGTACACAGTCGCATCCCTAGTGATGCGTCGTCCGCGTCGACAAACTACATTACCCATAATGCTGGATGCCGTCATACGTCAACTGCAATCACGGTTGTATCTCCAACATGGCGTCGCTGGGAAGGAGGCGCGGTGTCCCAGTAAGCAGGGAGAGGTCAGTTACTCCACATCTTGGCCGTTAAACGAAAATGTTTTAATGTGATACATCGTTGTGTAGGTGTCACCATTCGTCAGATCCCGAACATGCATATCGTTCAGGATTTAAAGTTAAACGGCAACACGACAAGTCTGAATTTTATCCCATGGTTAGCTAACGTTAGCTGGCTAACGTGTACAGATAGCTAGCCGTTAGCAAGGAAACAAACTAGCAGCTCATGTGATGTTTTGGTTATTTCAAGCCAACCGATAACCGCAGAGAAAAGTTGCGTTCAGCCGTGCGTGGGGGCGACCGTTGGCGTGATTTGCCACGGCTCACATGCTACACAATCCCGGCTGAGCTAACAATGTTGTCCGCTGTGTTTGTCGACCTGTTCTGAACTTAGCTGGCCAGTCCTCCAACTTTGTACCATGAGAGCGAGTTAGCCGCTGCTATCTAACCGACGCTCAGGAACATTATGTCCCATACACGATGTTCCTGAAATGATTTTCACTAGTATCCGACAAAACTTCAACTTCTTTGACGTTTGCCTCCTATGTCCCTCCTATGTCCTGCTGCCTTTGAAGCCGGATAAGCTTGCTATCGTTATCTATCTGGTCTTTAGTCGCTAGGTTTTGCTTGTCAACATGTACTTGAAGGCCTCAGAGTGTTGACACTGATCCTCACATGTGTTTGTCATATATAAAGGTGATTTACAAATAAACGCTAACATATCAGTTTACAGAGGTGCTGGGACCGAATTTATTAGTCGATTAATCGATGGGACAATCAACAGAACATAGTTGTATTTATTTGTCAAGCTGAAATATAAAGAGTTGTCGGCTACAGAATCATAGACTCACTATCTCCATATTTAATGTTATAGAGGCATTTTGTTGACAGCCATCTATCCCTGAAAACTTGTGATGACCATTTAGTGATTTTAACATTTTATCGTTGAGGTGAAAAGATATGGTGCAGAATCACTTGTGCAACTCAAGTATACACATTTGAAATAAAGGATATCCAAATGTTGACTTGATATAGTGTAGAGATGGATTGAGATGGCCTAGACATCACCTTTTCATTAAGAATGTATCATTCATTCATGATCACTAATCTTGTATCATTTTAACTAAATGCTAACAAGTTGGGGCATTTATGTAGTTGAATAGTCATGTAATCATGTAGTTACTACAGTGCCATGGAGTACTGATAAATGGCAACAAATTAACAGTCAATCCCACGCTGACATTTTTCAGTAGAAGATATATATGTCATGTTACAAAGGGTTTTTTTTTTAACTTAAAATGTATAATTCATGTGTGCATGACACAATTACTTGTTAGTTATGTTGGAGTGAGATACATGTTACGATTTGGCAAACTTTATGGAATTTAAATTGCGAAACCACTTGGGTCAAATAACCAGCTCTGAATGTTTGCCTTAGCCATTCTAGACAAAAATTATTTTCAGGTCCGTTAAGAATGGACAGGCTGGTGTAAAAAAAAAAAAAAAAAATTAGGCAAACCAGTCTTAGATCTGTTGATCTTGTTACTCTACTCTCTATCCCTTCTCTCACTTTCCTTGTTGGTTTCTCTGTTTCTCCACAGGGGAGTGATGGCGGCAACAGATTGCTACATTGTGCACGAGATCTACAATGGGGAGAATGCGCAGGACCAGTTTGAGTATGAGCTGGAGCAGGCACTGGAGGCCCAGTATAAATACATTGTTATTGAGCCCACACGCATCGGAGATGAGACGGCCCGATGGATTACTGTGGGCAACTGCCTGCACAAGACGGCCGTGTTGTCAGGTGCCGCTTGCCTCCTGACGCCGCTTTCACTGCCCCCTGAATACTCGCGCTATGTGGCGTTGCCCGCTGGCGCCCTCAGTGTGGCCTGTGCTGCCCTCTACGGGATTTCATGGCAATTTGACCCCTGCTGCAAGTACCAGGTGGAATATGACAGCCAAAAACTCTCGCGGCTGCCCCTGCATACACTCACCTCCTCAACGCCCGTGGTATTGGTGCGCAGGGATGACGTCCACAGAAAGAGACTCCATAATACGATAGCACTGGCTGCCCTGGCGTATTGCGCCAAGAAGATCTACGAACTCTATGCGGTATGAGTGCACTCTGAAGAGAGTTTAAGAACCAACAGAAAAAGAGAAAAACAAAAAAAAAAACAGAACCTATCCACCCCCAGATGTATGAAAAGTGGAAGTCACGATCAGGCCCAGCAGTTAGCTCCGCACATGTGGTGGGTGCTTCCATTTTGAACTTCGATCAGAGGGATATAGTTAAAACTAGAAGGAATTGTTTTCTCCTTTACATTTCCTTTACTTCTATGTGACAACAGCAGCACACTTATCTCCGTAGTACCCTTGCGCCTCCTCCCTTGCGCCCTCCACCTGCATTCTTGACACACAACAAGCCAGTGCACAAGGGTATGACAGCAGTTCCTCTGGACTGAATCGTATTGCGAGTTGGATCGGACAGACATGTTTTGAGTACCAAGCTCTTTCCCCCTTTCCCTCGTAGTTTTACTGTACCCCTTTCTTGCTGATCAGTACATCACCCTTTCATTAAACATTAGGATATTTCAAACTCACTTTTCTGTATTTTATTTTACTTTTTTCATTAAATGGATTCTACATGATGTCCAGAAAAGTGCAAATAGCTGCAACTTATTTCAGACTGTGTCTTGTTCATGTAGATTTTCTTGTTTAAAGGAGTGGGAGTCAGATCTCATGTGAAAATGCTGTGCCTCACTGTCCTCTTTGAGAACACTACAAAAATACTAACTTTTGGAAAGTCACGTTTCACACATGCTTCTAATAATGTATATTACATTAAAATCAAGCCAAACCCTCATAATTGAAATGTAAATATAGACACTATTTGACACTACAGATAATAATTACACAGCAAATTCTAAATTCATACTTTCTTATATATGTTTACCCAATTGTGCTTGTTATAAGTTGCTGTCTACATCAGCATTTCTAAAATTTGGGGTCCCAGCCGGAGGTAATAATTATGAGCAAAAATCAGTTTGGATGAAGTGGAGGATGAGTTGTGATATAACAAAGAGAATTGCAAGAATTGAATAATAAAGTGGAATTCAGATGAGAATTGGTTGAGTCACAGTAATTAATTAGTCACTGGTTTAAAGTGAATCTTATTTAAATGCCCTTATTTAAATGACTTTCCACGGACACATTTATTTCTTTGACAGCTGGAAAATAGCAAATTTAAACCTTTCATGGTACATCTGTTCCTGAGGAGTTTCCTGAAAAGATCATCATGTAAATCCCTGAAAAGCTCCATTAAACAATGTATCAGAAATGAATTTCATCTGTTAACTTGCTTCAAGGTTTGAAAATGTAGACAAATTCATGAAAATGTAAAAGTCTTGCTTTTGCTCCATCACACTATTTTGTAGAGTTCTTACATGAACAAGGAATCTACGACACTTTTTACATGTTTAAAATGGCTACCAGTAGGGTTGCAAAGAGTTCAGTTGTTGATGAAAATGTTCAGTTGTTGGTATTGATAAATGTCATCTTATTGTCCTGAAATTTAAAACAAGGTGCTTTTGAGTTTTTTGTACCTCCATAAATGGTGCTTACACTAGTAAATTGCACAATTTCTTAATTCAGTAATTGCGTACAGTGTATGAAAGCAGTGCCTCAGACAACCGAGGCTGCTGGCTGTAACCTGGAGAAAAATTCTGTTTGACACATCAAGTGTGCAACGTCAGCCTATGCTCAGGTTAGCGGGGTGTTAGACCCGGCAAACCACAGGCACAGAGTGTTTTGCAGCCCATGCATTTCCTGCTCAGTCATTTTGAAAATTACATAAAGCTGAAATGCGTTTATGCAGTATGCAATTCCCTCCAATTCTATTTCCTCTCGCCATACATATAAATAACCTTCATGGGATGAGCAGAGACAGCAACACTGAAGCAGAGGGATGAGTGCCCAGAGACAACCCTGGTCAGTTTTGCTGATTTGGGGCCAGAGCAAGCTAATTATCTGTCAGCTGACCTGATGCTGACATTAGTGCTGACCCACAGGATTTGGGCTGATTGATGGGCTGGCTGTAAACCAACCAAACATTTCAGGGCAGCACTACTGGGTCTGGTGGCACAGGGATGCCCCAGTCATCATAAAGCGGATATTATTCATTAGAATAGCTGGATGACAAGTCAGTATTTCTCTGCTGATAGTCATGATGAAGGCGACTCCCTTCTTCAGCTGTTACTGTTACTTTGGTTTCTCATTACTGTTAAAAAGTGAAATTCCCTTGATTTGATGCACACGTTAGATAATCTGAAATTTAGATTCATCCATAGGCTGATGAATGATTGCCATACTGATATTTTGTTTTTCATTCAGGCATCATCTTTTATACATATGAGATTTTCAACTTTTTTCCACTTTGGTCTTGGAAGAGCCCAGATGTTCCCAAATGCTTTCAAAACCAGATGTGATAAGGAAAGTCTCGTCTTATGTTAAAAAACAAAGCTCTGTAGGTGTATTTGGCTGAAGAAGAACCATTACTGATAACTTGGCAGCAAATAATTTGTGATCGAGAGGAACGAAAATGGGCACATGAGCTCATTCGTGCCCTCTGCCTTACTGAGACTTCAGCTCCCACAATTCCTAGCGGGGGAACGCAGCCGGTCGCTATACAGGAACACACTCCGGTCGGTGGGTGCCTGTCAGGCGAGCCCGGACCAGCTCATATCACCGACTCACGCTGCTGTGTTGTGAAGCAGGACAGCAACTCAGGTGAGTTAAACTACTGACCAACAGAAGAGAATGAGTTAGTGCTTCATTACAGTGTGGAAGCTAGCGAAAGCGTTAGCATTAGCCAATTAGCATTAGCGCCCACAGCCATTCACTCAGATAAACACAACTAGCTTACCTATGTAGTGCAGAGCAAGCTCATTGTGTTTCCTCATTTGTAAGTTAAAGTTTTCACACTTAACCTATTTTATATTGTCTGTAGGTGAAATAGACATTGTCACTGTTGTAAATAAACCAGCTATGCGTCAATAAATATGCTAATTAATGCGTTAACTAGGAAACTTGTTGGTTTGCATAGTTTCAAAAACACAATTTCAGTCAGTAATTTCAGTCTCAGTAGTTCCAATGATTTCAGGACAAACACATTTTTCTCATAAAAATGCAGATTTCTGCAGCATGGTGCTCCAAAACCTGCTCAAATCATTATCTAGTGTGGGGAACCTGGTTAAGGATGAATTTCATGTCATGGCAGATGGTTGAGTCATTGTTCCCACAATTAGCATCATGTACAGCTGCAAGGACAGACTCAGGAGGACACTGTCCAACAATATGAGTATGCATACTGCTTTTCCACAGTGTCCCATCTCACTTTGATGTTCAATATCCAGCTATTATGATCACTTGGTTGAGACTTAATCAGCAGCATGTGCTGAGGATCTGGAAGCATTATAAATGTCTCTGAGGTCTGTAATATACAATTAGAGAATATGCACATCTTGCCACGTTTAGTATGGCACAAGGGGACGCCACATTCATTAAATTACATTTTATTTTATGTGTATTCTTTAGTCTATTTCTCTCTGAATTTCTCTCTCTCTCTCTGTGTGTGTGTGTGTGTGTGTGTGTGTGTGTGTGTGTGTGTGTGTGTGTGTGTGTGTGCATGCTCATGATATGGTAGTACTTGTCACTGTTGCCATGCTGGCTGTTTGTGCTGTGCTTTGGAGACAGGACAAGTGGAAGAGGCTTAACTAAATTCACTGGACATTAAAACATTCACAATCCCTTTCAGCATGGGGGCCTGAGAGCTTGCAGAACACACATGTCAAGGTCACACCGTAGCGTGTTTAAAGCCCTTTTTGGTGTTTTTTTTCTTTTTGTGTCCAAATGTAGTATTTGCTCACAAAACTAGTTTATATGCTAAATAATAGTGCTGCAACAATAAGCAAGTGTTTTCTCTGTCAAGTATACTATCCGTTATTTTTTTAAATTAGAAATCATTTTGCCTGAAACTGTCAAAAACACTGAAAAATTATTATAATAAATTTGAGCTCAGGAGTCACCTATGGCTTGATGCCAAAATAGAATAGGTCTTTTGCATGTGAGCAGTGGTTGCTATTCTCACAATTCATCTGACAGATATGTTGGTTGAATACTTTTCTTTTTTAAACAGACCTTTGTCAGGTGACAAATTTGCAATTGATGTGACTGTTGCAAGGTGTTGCAATGTGTCTGCAGGTACGGGACGTTGTGCAGAGCAGTGAGGGGGATTGTCAGCCATGGAGCGTGTCATGGGAGGAGGCGTGTTTCAGCTGGTTTTAGCATGTGCGGGGGTCTTACTGCTTTATCGAATACTTGTCCGCCTCAGACCAGGAGCTGCTGTGCAGGATGCTGTGGTGGTCATCACGGGGGCCAGCTCTGGACTGGGGAAAGGTTGGCCTTCTGTTCATTTGTTCTTCTACTCAGTTTACATGTAGATGCTTTTGAAAAAAATGGAGTTACATTGGTGTGCAGATGTTCATTTCAGTTGGGTCGTAGTAAGATAATGTACAGTAACGTTTCAAGTGTTTTTTGTGTTGTAGAGTGTGCACGGGTCTTCCATGCTGCAGGCGCGAGACTTGTGCTGTGTGGACGAGATGCAGCCCGCCTGCAGCAGGTGGTCCAGGAGCTTACAGCGACTTCAGCAGGCTCACAGCAGCGGGTGTGTACACTGCTGATGGTCTGACATGTTTTCCCACCAGATTCCCTGCTCTGTCTCCCTCTATTGTATGTTATTTTGTCTAATATCAAATATTTGAAGTCAAAGGTGTATTGGGTATTAGGTATCATTTTTCACAACCCTGCTGTATCACTAATCATGACTCCTTAGACATTCAAAAGGTTTTTATTTCTGAGAACCTGCTACTGTTTTCCGTCAGAAGAGAAACAACTCAACTCTCTCAATTCTGCAACTCTTTCTTATATTTTTACGCTACAGTATCAATACAGACATGGATTGATGATTTTATCTCATAAAGGCAGCGTGGGATGAAATAACTGTGCTGCTCTGTTCTGTTCAACCACCAGACTTACACTCCCTGCATTGTTATCTTTGACCTGGCTGACGCAGACACAGTGGACAGAGCTGCAGAGGAGATCCTGAAATGTTATGGACAAGTGGATGTCCTCATTAATAATGCTGGAATCAGTTACAGAGGCAAAATACTGGATACCCACGTTTCAGTTCAGCGGGATGTTATGGAAACGAATTACTTTGGGCCCATTGCACTTACTCAAGGTACGTGAGAAATGTAGCTTGGACTGCAGGCTTTTTTCTTTAGGAGCTTTAAGTTGCCAGATCTGAACAGAATATGGGATTAAAAAGTCAGAAATAATATATATGGGGGAGCCAAACCATGGAGAACTTGTTTAAAGGGTATTAGAATACTCTGCACTCAGTAATCTTCTTTCCTCCCCTCACAGCTCTCCTGCCCTCCATGGTTCGCCGGCGCAGTGGCCACATCGTCGTCATTAGCAGTGTCCAGGGCAAGATAGCCATTCCTCACAGATCAGCTTGTAAGTTGTCCTTTTTCATTTTAATCAAAGCAAACAAGTACCCAAGAGGTTTTTCAAACTGTACGGTTGATTGGAGATGAAGCAGGACTCTGGTTTGTACAAACTGTCGTCAGATGCAGCCTCTAAGCACGCCACCCAGGCCTACTTCGACTGCCTACGGGCCGAGATCGAGCACCACGGGATTTCAGTGACTGTCATCAGTCCTGAGTACATCCGGACCAACCTGTCAGTCAACGCTGTCACAGGAGATGGTTCCAAGTATGGAGGTGAGGCAGTGAAACGTGTGTGACACTAACACGTTTATACTAACAATAAGAGAATATCAATCAGTGTGACAACTGTTTTCTATAAATTTAAGTTATAAATTGCAGATGGAAGGTGGCAAACACTTTCACCACACTCTACAACAACTGATGTGTGTAAACAATCTAATGCTACTTTTGTTGCTGAGTAATGTCAAAATGTATAAGCTGGAAAATTGATGATTTGCTAAAGGTGGTGTGAGTGTGTGTGGATCTAATATTGCCACTTTTTCAAGAATGCTTTTTTCTGGGTGTTCTGTCTGAGTGGGTCTTCTTCTGCCATCCATCCATTTTAGTGAAAGCTAGGAAAACTAATGAAGAAAGGAGAAAGGGGACATAGAAATAATAACATGATAAACAACTACAATAAATAAATAGAGTTGTACATTTTTAATCAACTATGTCTGGTTACAAAAGGAAAACAAATGGGTTCACATGTTTTTTGGTACTAACATAAGTCCATTAGAGTAAAGTAATAAATAAAACAGAATATAAATAAGTCAAGAAACAAGAGAAGAAACATAATCCCAATTACTGAGCAGTGTTCTGTATTCTTTGATCAACTGTAAGATTGATGCAACATGTTTCTTGTTTGTGCAACACTGCTTTCAGTTTTGGATAAAACCACAGCAATGGGTCGGGACCCCGGGGATGTGGCTCAGGCCGTTCTGAAGGCTGTCCGTCAGAGGAGCAAAGATGTTGTCTTGGCAGGACCTGTGCCGAATCTGGCCATCTACCTCCGCACACTGTGGCCTGCGCTCTTCTTCAAACTCATGTCCTCACGGGCTCGCAAGGAGCAGAAACCTAAAGATGAGTGATGCAGCAGCAGCAGCCAAGGACTAAGAGGCTCACAAGTGGTGAGCATTAGAGGCACATGGACCAAAAGATGACACTGACTGTTTCACATGGAGGCCAAATGGACAGGAGAAGTGTTCATTTAGCCGTTAACATTTCTTTAACCTCCTCACATCCTGACATTATCAAAGTGCATTTTTCTGATGAGAAATACGCAGCACGAACCATGATGCAGAAACTCTGCCTGCACTGCTGAACACGCCCCTTTTATGTGAACACAAACTCTGATTAAGTTGACACTGACTTAAAAAACCAACATCTTAATCACTGTCGTAGTACCGGTTTAACACCAGCTGAGGCAATCAGAGTTTGTTAACCCTGACTTGCCTTGGTAACCCCGAGTTAAATCTGTATTGTTCAAACTCTCTTCTCAGTACAGGCCTATGTTTGCAGGGCTACCTGTCAAGTATTTGAAACACACCAGAGGCCTGTATACTGTAAGGCTGTGTTGTTAAGCTAATGCATAGATGAACTTTTAAAAAGTGGGACTAGTAAACGTCTTTTACCAACAAGACTCAAAGCTGTGCTGTTGTGAGTATGTGATGTGGGTTTTTTTGAATTGACTCCTTGATATGGATTTGGTTTACAAATAAAATGCTCAAGCTGTTATCTATTTGCAGGAGTGTTAATGTTTAACTAGTAATGTTAATATAGTCTGTCAGGTCTGGGAAATATTTTTAAATGATTTTCCTCTCGCTGTCTTCTGCTGTCCCACTCATGGAAATCATCCTTAAAAGCCTGCAGTATCACATTTTAATGACTGAAAAAGAGAAAAGATGAGATTTAATTCGTAATCGCAACACTGTGCTGTAATCCATTTGATGCCAACAGTAGAAACAAGTTTATGAGAACATCTTAACCAAAATGCAGGATTTGATAAAGGTATCATGTATGCTATTTCAGCAGAGGATCTAACCCCAACACGCACTGTGGCTAAAAAAAGTACAACGATCTTGTGTCTTTCTTAGAGATGTGGTACAGCACCTGACATCTTGTTTCTGGGTCATCCGTACCATATGGCATACGGAGCCTGCAACTGAAAGTGATTCTCAAAACGAAGTGCTTTTAGTACATCTTGTAAAGCTTCAGCATTTTGATTTCACTTTTCGAACAATGTTTTATCATTTAATTTGCGTCCAGATGGTCACACCCTCCTGTATTTCAGTCCTAAATATTCCTGGTGATTTAATTAAACGGGTTGTGGTAAGGGCTGCTAACTAATTTTCTTCATTATCGATTAATCTGATCATTTTTACGATTAATGATTTAGTATCCATATCACTGAAAAATGCTCATCACAATTTCCCAGAGCCCAAAGCAACATCTTCAAATTACTTCTTTTGTCCAACCAACAATCCAAAACCTTTATTTATTGTGAAAAATGACTAAGAGAAGCAGTAAATTCTTACATTTGAGAAGCTGGAACCAGCAAATGTTTGACATTTCTGCTTGAAAAGTGACAAACAATGAATCGTCTATTCAAATAATTGGCGATTAATTTTCATCTGATCCGATGGGTGAGGATTTCTTTTCTTCAGTGGGGACAATCACAGAATTCAGTGCCGGGTTTGCAGAGAAACCACTCAGCCACCTCTGGAAAAGCTGACAAACTGAATTGTGGTGATAGCCCAAAGGCCACACAAAAACCTTGTAAAAGTGGTTTTCCACAGAGTAAACACAATGAATACAGAAAACAAGCAGGTTTTTCAACTATGTTTATACACAGAATAAAAACACCTTTTACAAACTGAAAACTTTAAACAGGTTTTTCCTTTTTAGGTGTCATCTTAATATTAAGTTAAACAAACACTTTTTTTCTGAAATGTTAACAATAAATAGTCCAAATAACAATTTACATTATGTTACAAAAGCGCAGTGAATACTGGAATTGACATTTGTACAAATAAATCCTTCAACAAAAAAAAATGCCAGATTCAAAGACAAAACCTGCTGTTTATTCCTAAAGAATCATCTTCGTTGTTTCTTATCTAGTGTGAGAAGATGAAGTCTTTCACGAATGAAGGAACATCACAATAGCTTTTACATCGTAGAGTCAAAGTCCCCAAGGTGCTTAATTTAAACAGGAGACCAACGTTTTCAATCCCATTTGTGGAATGACAACAGGAGCTCTCCCACAATTTACACTCACAGATGAAGTTAAACATGTTGACGAGACAAAATGTCGACAATACTGCATGTTGATGGTGCTGGTTAGTTGAAATTCAGAGAACATCTGGATGTTTGGACTTTACATGGTGTGTGTGTGTATTTGCTATAAATAACAGTACAATGATGAAACTACATGTTTAGAAGCCAATCATGTTAACATTAGATATAGTGTTTCGTCAACATCCAGTATCAGTACTAGTCAGTGGGGAATTAATGTTTTGAGCACAACCAATCAGAAGGTTCTACTAGTGATTAGAGAATGTCTACATGACTTTAAAAAAAAAAAGTAAAATAAAGGAGTGTCAACTACGACTTTAGTGTTTGATTTGATAACATTCTTCTGACTCTTGCGGAGTTTAAAATGGAGTGTAAGACTACTGGGACCTCTAACATTTTAAATTTGAGTTTAGCAATGCAAATCAATATGTAGTTGCGGGACAAGGGTGCCTCTGTTCAGTTCTTGACTGAAAACAGCTGGACTCGTGTCTTTGGAGTGCAAGATACAAGCTTAAGAGCTAATGTTAATGACCAATATTATTTGTCTTAGTCGCTGAGTGAAAAGACTCCCGACTACTGTGACAAGATTATTTTAAAGTAGACCAAAATTAAATGTTTGGGTGTCAAATTAGTATGTGAAACAGCAAGTGAAACATAAATGCGCATGAGGAAGAAGACCGTTGCTATTTCTTCTCGACCTGTTTAAGCGACAAACCAAACTGAAGACCATTGCATCTCAACGTCAATGAAAAATGCAAATTGCATGAAGCGGCTGGCGATGGACGCCGAACTCCAATGTGAGTTCGGCACAAAATTCAAGGGTAGCAGCTGCAGATGAACACATCTGTAGAGCAACCAGCAAAAGCTGCCATTTTGCACAAGACCGTAAGAAATGACGAACCTGATTCCAAACACACACGGCAGGCTATATCCCTACAATGAAACCAATACAACCTGAACTGATGGAGAGCACGTCAAAAGGAGGGCAGTATCAAATGATTTCACTTCAACCCGTCCTGCTGTGTTGTGCTCTACTTTTTCAAACCGAGGCCACAGTAACAACTGAATTGAAACAACTATGACAAGTATCTCACCGCTTTCGCTATCTTTCTCCACTGGCATGACTTTCAAAATCGCCCTCCAGCAGCCGTTTGCCCCTAGCTGGGAGCTGAACTGCACATTTTGGCGGATTTACACATTTTGGGGGTTGATCTGAGAGAATAGACGACAGACGCACGCACACACACACACACACACAAAGAGCAGGAAGAGACATAAAAGATCAGTGAAAATATTTTGTTCAGATATGGCATAGTATTTTCCTGTACATGAGGTTGTGTTTTGTAAACGCATTTGTTTTTTTTTTTTTAAAGTGTTTTTAAAGGGCATTTCACCTTAAACAACAGTTCAGTGAAACCAACTCGTTTCAAACTCGCTTTGAACAATGGTCAAGGTTCACCATTATTATTGCACTTTTACAAACAGGGCAGGGATGGCTTTAGGGGGTTGGTCTTTCTCCACAGCTGTCTTTTCTCCAAAGTAGAAGAGACAGCGTGGCGACAGTCTAGACAGAGCGGAAAGACACACGGCAACTCCTCCGGTCACTCAGCAACTCATGTCCCTCTAGGTGGACGTGGGTCGGTGGAGCCGGGTCCTCTCTTCCTCAAGGCGGTGGGATGGAGGGCTCGGTCACAGCCAGTTCCTGAGCCAGGTCGTTGAAGCGAGCGATGTAGTCCACGCTGCTCTCGCTCATCATGCAAGCGAGCTGGGAGTCCATCTGCAAGCATGACCAAAGAGCTTTCAATGTACAACGGCAATGGCAGCTGAAAAAAAATAAAAAGGGAGAAGCTGGCTCTGCCTCCCAGCCCCCAAAATAGTCTGGACATTGTAGTTTTTACAATTCGGCACACTTTGTACAGATTAAACAAACAAGATATGGCTTGTTAATGAGAGGTGCTGGTAGGCAGATTTTGTGACCTTTGGGCTGAGTCACACTAGCTGTTCTCTCCTGTTTCCAGTCTTTATGCTATGCTATGCCAAGATAACGGCTGCTGGCAGTGGCTTCATATTTAGTGTACAGACATGGGAGTGGTATCAATCTTCTCATGTAACTCTGAAGAAGAATGTGAATAAATGTATTTCCCAAAATGTTGAATTATTCCTTTAACAAGGAAGCCAAGACTGGCAGAGTGTACAATTTTTAAAAAAAAAAGCAAAACTGCTAATTTGTAGAATACTCTATAAAAACATTATTTCCACTTAAAAAAATCTCTTAATTAGAACTTACTTCTGCCACATCGGGAAGGCCACGGGACTGAAAGGAATCATGGGAATTGCAGTCCAGGAGGCTGGGACCAAGCAGGACAGTGCCACTGGAGGGGCCAGAGGGGGTTAGGGTGTTCCGCTTGCCCTTATCAGGCGAGACCATGCTGGCTGGAAGGGAGAGAGAAAGAGAAAGAGAAAGAGAGACAGTGAATAGAAGGCAGAGCAGACATGAAGAGTGGAAACAAAGTCATCTTCATGGGACATCGCTGCCAGAGGAAGTCTGCAGCTGTGTCAGTGTTACTGTGCATGAATAAGAGAATGGATATTTACACAAAGAGTTCTTTGTGAAGGTTTACTCAAAACAATATGTGTTGCTTAATTATCTTTGTTACTTTGTCTGACATGTATTTAACACTAGTACGTATTGTTATACAGTCAATTTGACAAGCCTTTTATTTTCCTGATCATTATCTATTAAGTCTTTGGATAGTAGACACACATCAGAGTTCAGAACAGTGACAATGAATAATAAACAATAATAAAAAAGAAGCTCTGTAATAGTATTTGTTGGTTTACATTATTTTCGAGAGACTTACAGAGAAGACATCCCAGTGTGGAGTCCGATGAGTCGCTGGGGTACCACTGGGGGTCATGGCTGGGCGATGGGATCCAGCCTCTGGACGGGCTCACTGAGGGAGACGAGGCCAACAGTTTGGAACTGTCGTTGTTGGTCAGCTTGGCTGGAGAGAGAGCGGCCTCCTCACCTGCAGAGGGTCATTAGATTACACACATGGGTGTGTTGTTCAATAAGCCTAACGTCTCAGTGCAAGTGTCGTTGATTGCATGTCAACTTAATTCTTCCACAGAATACTTTACATGTTTTCAGACTGTACAACAAAGGGAACACAAAATCAGTTGTTATTTTTACAGAAATAAATATACCCCACTTTGGGTTTCCCATGTAAATGTTAGCGTTTGGGACAGAGACACAGGCACGCACCATAGTGGCCAGAGTTGATGGCGAGCTCGATGATGGAGTCACCGATGTGTGTCTGAGATTCTCCGGGGGCAAGAGCCTCTTCGGGGGGGCCAGGGAGAGAGATGTCCAGGAGCGAGGCTACGCTGGGTGGAGAGAGGAGAGAGTCCCCACCGCCGGTCACTCCAGGAGACGGAGGTGGCACACCATTCTGTAAAAGGCATAAGTTGAACACTTAATCAGGGCGGTTTGATGAGATGCTTTTAGTGCGATCTCTATCTCTATCTACCCATCTGGCCAGAACACACAGCCCACGTAATCTGAACCTTGCTGGACAAGAGGAACGCTTGGTAATCAGGACAACAATATGCAAGGCATTGAAAAACTACACTGGATAAAAGGGGTCGCCAGTCACAAGCCAAATCTAAGGTTTGGAGAGACTCACAAGAAATTTGCAGAAAATAACAATACATGCTTTTCCTCTGTTGTAGGCCCCAACTCAACATCAGTATATTATTGTTTCTTACATTTGTACCACAGTGCATTTCCTGCAGTCAGCAATCCTCTTATTCTTGTACCTCTACCTCTGAACAGGGCCCTCACAAGCAGTACTTTACTGTGGCATTTCCCCGGGGAGTCCCACTTCACCCTCAGAGTAAAGCAGTTATTCTCCATTCTGCTTCTCAAACGCCACAGCCCTGTAAGTTGTACTGTATATCGTACCAAGATGTGACCTGCATTCGTGCCGAACTGCACTTATTCAGCCCCAAATTCAACCAGCAACAATCTGGTGTTGAGTGACCGGGAGGGACAAGCACTGCACTGAAACATATTTATCACATGTCTGATCTAATGCTGTTAAGCTGTTAGATGGTTTGCTGTAACCAAGCTTCTCACAGAATCTGAATTTTGATTAATAGTAATTACAGTATGGAAGGATTTGTGGTATCCTGAAAGATAAAAAGAAATAGTTATATAATAGGAAAATGGAGGGGCCTGGAGGAGCCTTTAAATCCCACTTTGATAATTGCAGTATAAGCTGTCATATTAAAGCAATTTTGCGGGTTTCTAACACTGAATGCTGCTCTGTATTTTAAATATCACTGAACAAATCCTGGACTACACTGCATACGTGACCGGAGCAATTCGCCAGAGTGAGGAGAAACACAGCTCTGTTCATTACGATTATGCTTATTCCAATTAAACAAGTAAAGAGCCCTCATGTAGTCTTCATGAGTATTGCCTTGCTCTGTTAATAAGTGTACACATAAAGGCGCAATGTTAACTGTCTAAGTGGATGTGTGCAATAGGCATTATGAAGGAGACATTAAACCGAGGAGGATGGTATGTGTGTGCTACTGACCTCTGGGACATTGTGCTGGAGGAGTTGCGAGTCCGGTTCAGCATCGACAATGGGTGTGGTGGCGAGCAGGGTGCTGCTGTCAACAGAGGGAGAACTCAGCTCCTGACGGGGACTGCCGGGGATGATACCTGCAGACTTAGCCGCCAGGTCAATGGCACCTGAAAGAGCATTAACAGTTTAGAAACACGAGGGATTTGTCACATCAGCACATGCCTGATAAGCATTAACTGAGTAACTGAGACTAGCATGTGAGGATGGAGCTCATGAAAAATTAAACTTCAGCAATTAAAGTCAGCAACAATTGGAATATAAAAATTGAAAGCAGGGGCAATAGGAAAAAAAAAAATATGGAAGTGTAGCTGGAAGAATGTTCTTTTTGTCTTTTTAGCCCTGCACAAAAGAGTTACTGTAACGGACATAATGTGGGAGTAAAGAAGCCAATCATTGTCATATATTCATATATTTCGAAACTGGAATTCAATTTGGATAAAAATCCAGAGAATCCACAGAACAGTGTTTTATACAAAAACAAGATAATTTTACAAAAGTTTCATTTAAAAAAAAGAGGGGAAAATGTTTGTGTTGTGATGTGATGTAAAAAGCCCTTAATTAGGACTAACTGTAAATAAATTAAATAATTTGTAATACAGAGAATTAATTTTAAAGTAAATAATGTAGATCTCTCTTCAAACGGTTTCATTTTGTTCTTTATGTAGTCTTCCTGTTTTGTTGAGCCCATTTAGTGAAGGAGCCATGTCATAAAATATCTATTATAACCAATTAAATGGGAATTTCAAAATAAGAAAAAAAATGATGAATTAATGAAGATGAATTAATAAAAGCAGTACATACTGGAGAGCTGGCTCGCCCCTGCAGAGCTGGATGCTGCAGGGGAAGCTTTGGAAAGGGGAGGGCGGGAGGAAGGAGCCAGGCGAGTATGGATTGGCCGGAAGGATCCAGTTCCTGAGGGAAGAAACAGGAAGTGAGAAATCAAGAGATTTGTAGAGTTGTTGTTGAAAAAAAAGAGAAATAACACTTAGTTTTGATCAAAGAGCACATTAGCTGATTTTATTACCAAAGTTAAGTAAGCTACAGCTAAGTAAGTGTATTTAAGGGTTTTAATTTCAAAAACAGGGGTATGATGTAATAAATGTTTTTGCTGCAGTACAGGGAAAAGTACAATCATTCCAAAATCTCCATCTTCTGCTGATAACAAATCATAGGATCCTGATGTCTATAGAGTACCTGTGGCAGAGGAGTTGGAGAGGATGGAGAAGGAGCAGACATGCTGAGGAGTGTCTCCTGTAGTTCGGGGTAGGAGTGTTCGCTGTGGATGAGACAGAAGCGACTCAACTAAACGCACTGTTCATCTTTTAGGCCATCATGACCTACCAATACAGCGACAAGACATTTACAGCACAAGTATTCAACCAACCCTTCTGTTCTTCTCTCACCTGAACTACAAGCGGTTTCCGCAGTTGTCTGTTTCGAGGTTTTCTCTGTCTCGAAAGAAAGAGATCTGACTGCATCTGCAAAAAAAAGAAAAACATATTAACATTTTTGCATTTTCTGGTGGACAACATACCAATTTAATCTTTGGTGCAAAAAAAAATGCATTGCTCTTACACTGATAGAGTCGAGCTGCTGTCTGAAGGCTAGCTCAGCTTCCTTGTTGGGGGAGAACATTCTGTTGTGCCGCGAGCTGTTGGGCGGCAGCGTGGTGGGTACCGCAAACACACTGCCTTCCGAGTCGCTGCCCGCAGTCGACCCCAGCAGAGAGCGGGGGAGGTTGCGTCCACCTGAAGAGGGGAGGAAGAAGTAAGATATGAGGAGAGCAATTATTTTTGATGATTAAAGCCATTGAACGGTATCTAGTGATTCCATTGCTAAACAACTACAGCATCATCAGCACAAAATTGGTAAAATCAGCCTCATATCAGTAATATCAGCAGGCTTACATGGTCCAGGACACAAAGCTGATATGTGGGATGTGTTTTATGATTCAACATAAACTTAACTGTTCTTTGACAGCTTATTGATTTCAAATCAATTCAATCCAAAAACCAGGACGCTACTGTGCTAAAGGCTGCAGACCCACAAGTACCTGAGGCACCAGCGTTTGGCAGGTGTAACCTGGCCCCTCGTACAGAGGCCTGCTGCCGGCCACAGCTGGGGCTGCGAACGCCTGCCATGGGAGCCTTTCCTGGAGGTGTGAGGGCCTGGTTCTGCTCCTCCTGATGGGTCTTGAGTGGGGATGTGGCTGTGGAGCACAGCTCTGGTGCCTGAAGGAGAAAACACATTATTGACACCATCTGCTTTACATGTACACTTCTATGCAGTCACTAGAGTTTAAAGGTGGCAGAGCACAATTCACAGCCCATTCCCAAGTTTCAGTGTACAAATCTGAAAGTTTACTTTTGTATATCCTTTATGTATCTGTGTATCTAATCTGTGGATTTACTGTGGACAGGTTCACTTAGCAATTCAATTTTGTCTTGACTACAATATTCATATTAAGTTGGATTCTTCATTTACGCTTAACGTGGCTTAAGCCCATGTTTGACTGTTAAACCTCTAATCGGTCTGCACAAAATATCATGACATTCATAGGTTTTGTCCTCAAATACAAGTTAAAATGGGTATCTGGCAACCAGCAACAACATAGTGAGAAGCAACAATTAATCCCTACCAAAGGTTTAGGATTGACCTCAGTTGCAACCAGTTTGAGCAGGCAACGCAAAACACGGTGTGTCCTGTTGGGCTTGGGTTGTGCCAAGGCTTGTCCGTTCTCTTGGTTGTTGGAAGGAACTGCGATGGGCTGCCACTCATACTCCAGCTGCAGCTTTCCAGGCTTCCCAAACATCAGGTAGAGCTCGGCCAGGGTGACGTTCTCGGCGTCACGGGCGCTCCAGCCCTCCTCTCTGATCTGCTCGACAGCCCGTTCTTTGGCTGCTGGTGCCGAGCCCTGCGACAGTCCCTCCTCTGAGCCAGCCACTGCAGGTTTGGCTGGAGGAGTCTGGTTGGCCTCTGGAGATGAGGTGCTGGTGATCTGTTCCTCTTTGTACTGCTCCGATGAGCTTTCTGTAACACTACACAACTTGTCCGTGCTTTTGGTCTCTGCTAAACCACCACTGGCCTCAGCACCAGTGCAGGTCTTGGGCCCCTCGGAGGATCCCATCCCAGCTCCCTCTTCCCGAGGAGCCGCAGTCTGCTGAGAGGACGCAGGGACAGAAACAGACTGAGGTCTCTTCTCCTCTACTTTTGTAGAACTGTCTTGCGAAGGCTCAGGGTTAAGGGGCTCAGTTCGACGACTATCACCCAATACGGTCACAGAAGCACCGCCGGCACCACCAGCAGCTGTCGTGCCCCCCCGTCCAGATTTGGTGCCAGTCCGGGGTGGTGGAGCCGTGTGAATACCCAGAATCTGGGCAGCTGGCAATTCCTTGGCATTCGGCCGGTTCTTGCCACTCTCTAGCCAGTGTACAGTGCAGGAGGCCTTGGAGTGAACCACGCGCGCCACGCCAGGCAGCGTGGTCAAGGTGCTGCTCTCAGCTGGGAAAAGAAAGAGCTCCTCCTGCTGGGATTTGCTGGGTGAGGCCGTGCTGGACTGGCCACCCTCCAGAGCCTCCCTCTCCATGAGACTCTTAAGCTGAAGCATCGATGTTAAGGCAAATGTTCACAGCCGAAGTGTAATACCACTGTTATAACTCACATAGCAAATATGATAAAAAAAGATTGTGCTGTGCAACATATAGTAGCATATTATTAGCAGCTGGCTTTAGCATCTTATTCCATCATTAACTGATCCACTCCGGATCTGACTCTGCATCAAGTGCTTGCTGCTCAGTGAAGTTGCTAAGCTCGTGATGTTTAAAAGGATACAATCCGCTGGTCGTGGTACGCCCACTTCTGTTTCAGGTACTCGATGAGGCTGGACACCTTCCTGTGGAGCTCCACCACCATCCTGGGTCGGAGAAGACACAACAATAGATTGATTTACAAGCTGCTGTGGTAGGATGGTGCAGAACAGCAGTGAGCTGGACAATTTAGCTTGGATGCTCCCAACACACACACACACACAACACACACAACACACACTTCTTGGTATCACACTAAATGAGAAAACATACGTTTAACTTTAGCCATTGATCTGGGCAGGTTTTTTTTCCCATGTTTGAACCCATTAAATACAAATATACTATACATGTATACTTTTCTAGTAAAACTGCTTTACAGTGCATTCAAGCAAACTCACCTGAAAACTGAGATTTATTTGTGAAAAAGATTGTCATTATTGTGTTTTCAATATTGAGCTGTGCTGTTGGAAATTGATCCTGAAAACAATGGCAAATGTGGATGCATTAAAAAGTATCTGACTCAGGTGTCAAGTGGATTAAATGTTTGTGAATTTTAAGCAGTTATGATACTGCAGCAAATTGATTCTTACACGCTGCTGAAGTAAATGTAAAATGTCTCCTTTAAAGCCAATTGCAAGGAAGTTCTTGTGATATCATATTGTACACTCTTGAAAATGTTTTTTTTTGTGATTAACTCCTCTCAGACATTAGTGAACAGGCATGTCTGACCTGAGACGTGGGTTGTGGGCTAGACTCTGAACGCGGGCCCAGGAGTGGTTACTGCGTGGTTGGAGCTCCACGGCCACCTTCAAGGGTAGACGCACCGGCTTCTGGTCCTCCTCGTCGCTCACTCCTGCAAAGACACAAAGAGGCTAAATGAGAAACACTAAACACCAACTTGTAGAAGAAAAGGTCAGGTGTGTTTGAGGGGCAAGGCAGAGGGATTTAGTGACATTATGCGGTTATAAAAATGAAAAACTTTATTGAACCTGAGGAGTACTACAAGAACAGTACAACACAACTGATGGTGCAATGGCTGAAGGGTTGAGTTGCCTTCTTGCAATCTTTCATGCTTAATAGACTGGAAACAAACTCCAAAAGAGAAAACAGAACAAACCTGGATGAGCCCCTTTGCCAAGATTGTTTGCAAAACACTAACACAGCACTGAAAATAAACACTGACTCCAAGAGAAAGATGGCAGATGCAAAAGGTGGGATTCTAATTTCCCATCCTCGGTTAAAGCAAATGTTTTCTCCAAGTTTGGTGAGTGGCTGTTATTGAACGAGGGGGTAGATTACAGGCGGTCAGATCAGTCATCTCCATCATCTCCCTCCTGCTCCTCCTCCTCACTTTGCTCCCTTGGAGTTACCATGGAAACGCCACTAGCCCACACGCTGCCATTGTTACTGCCAAAACCCCGCCCCCACAAACCTTGTACCTCACATCGCCGTGGTTTTTATTTTCAGCACTGATGCTTGTTTACTTTGCATGTATAGTACGTGTTGGGTGTCTGTGCGAGCACATGCTCACCATCTGGGTCACACAGTTTCTTGAGTGCACGGCACATGGGCGCTTTGATTCGCAAGTTCCTCCCTTTGGAGCGTACAGTGGTGGCCCTGGCCAAACAGACAGAAGAGCAGAGGAATCCTCAGTGTTTTTTGAGGACAACCTTTTGGGATCATATTACACCTTTCTGGGAAGCCTCATTTTTCACAGAGGCAGTGTGCTAATAAGTCACATAAACACAGACTTGTAGAGAATGACATGAACAATTACACAAGTAGTACACAAAATAACAAAAACATTTTACAATGCAATAGTCAGTAAAAAGCAGTACAAATTTTAATAAAGTGTGCATGGGCGATGAATTTTTTCAATTTTACTACCACTTACCCTTGCTGGATGAGTTCGTTGAGCTTTGCCACGTTCTTGTCATCCATTACTGTCAAAGACAAAGCACAAAGCCAGAGAGACGATTAGGACAACGTCCCTCAAGAGCAGCTGTCCCCCATGACCGTGAGCAAGCAGTGTTTAATCACATCCCTTGTGTCCCAAACTAACAGCAGAAAAACACTCGCACACAAAACAACTTTTAAAAAAAGACGTTCGCTCAAACGCTCGTCCAGCCTTCACTTACATCCTCCAACTTTTTTGCGGAGCTCTGCATAGCAGATGAGGCCGTACAGTTCTTGAGAGGATTTCTTCAGCACCCTGGAGTACACTGAGAAGGAAAGGTGGCACAAGTCACAACAGTGCTGCAACCAGCGACACAGCAGACGTGTGTATGCTACATAAAGATAACAGGACAGTGGAGGTTCTGGAGTGGAAGGGGGCTCAGGCTTATCTGGAGAGGTGCTTTAACATGTGTTTTGGGACAAAGTCTCCCTGCCTAACAAAGTGCTATGTAAACATCAGTGTGGGAATTAATGAAAAAAGTGAATCTGAAAATCTGAAATCTATGTGACTAGATAGAGAGAAAATGATATTCATATTCTCTTGATTAACACCATTTCAATTCCAGCATGTTATTTTTGTTCGCCATGATGGTGACTTGTGTTTTAAGAGGTACCATTAAAACAAATCTGCAAGGACAGCCCTAATTCAACAAGAACAAATAAAAGATATTTCAACTGATAGATTAGATTTGAATTGTCCTTGTATGAAATAAATCAAATTTGCCGGCCCATAAAAAAAAGTTAGACGTTGAGCTCCAACTCTCAGAAACAAATACTGTTCTACCCTCCAACTTTCACTGAGACTCAGTAAGGTACCACCTGTTTTTGGGTGACGAAGATAAAGGGCAGCTCACCATTGGCGAAGTCAATGTGTTTGGAGATCTTGTGCCAGGTCCGGTAGTAAAAGTGGCGGACTTGCTCCTTGTTCTTCACCATGTTGGCTGGCTTGCCTCTTTTCTTGTACTTCATTGCAATGTTGTTCTGGATGGCCTCAAAATCCTTCCCATGCTGCAGATCAGAGTAGTAGAGATGGGTGTCAGATGTCAAAAAACACATATGAGGAGACACTTTAACTACATTTTATGTGTCCTAAGATACATAACAGAAACATAAATGTCAAGACTTTAAGTTGAAGTTAGTGTCACATAAGGTATTGCCTATTTTTAACCTATGACAATCTATTTGGTTTTACCTCATATAGTCCCTCAAAAAAGCTGTTTTTGTCCTCAGCGCTCCAAGACTCCCACTGACGACGGGCCCTCTTCTGGTTACCAGCTTGCTCCTCCTTCTCCGCAGACCCTTGTCCCTTGGAGGCCTTGGACACTCCCCCTGTGGAGCCAGCCACAGGCCCCGACGGCCCCACTGTCCCCTGCGAGGAAGAGCCATTCTCTGCCCCTGTGTTAAACAGACAGGGTGTGCACAAATCCATCAGTCATGAAACATTTAGAAAAAAGGACAACTTAAATATCAACGTAAAAAATGTAAGGATTGAGCCAAATGTTTTGGTTGACTGCCCTGGTTGCTTTGTACAGCATGGGGGGAAAAAAATGCAATTGTAGTTCTGAGGTGTGTGGTTTGGGAGATGTTAAAATACATGCACACGAAGCCACCCACTGCTATTACACTGCAAAACCTGCAGAGCTTTCCCCCTCTGTGGCTCAGCTCTGGCAAGGAGGCAGGAAAAGCAATCAGTCCCTACGGCCAGGTCCATAGTACACGGGTCCAAAACCAACTCGCGGTGGGCTCCAATGGCCAAGTTTACCCCAGCACAGAGCACAATGCCAGGAGGCATTAACACAAGCACAGAGGCGGTCGCTGTTGCGGCACTGCTCTATGTTAAGACAACTGTAGATTTTCAGCCAAAATGGGTATTAATATACAATTGCAAATCTGTGTGGCACTAATCTAGAAGTGTCTCTTTCAAAATAGATGTAGACCGATATAGAATCATATCAAAACACATAGGGCTTCGTTGGTCGGCTGGTTGACGCTTGGGTGAACTAAATATAATTTGATGAAACAATCACACAGTCTCTTTTTCTTTCTAACAACAACAAAAGCAATCCGCCAGTCATATCTGTAAGAGCACACTAATTCCTCAATTACTGTTACTAATGTTTACTTCTGTCAGATCCGAGTCCAACGCATTTATAAAAGCATTTTAAAGAAAGGAAAAAAAAAACTGATTTGTCATTGCAGAGCACCATAATTATACACACTGAAACACATCAGTAATAATTCCTCACTAAATCTGCGAGAAAAAAACTAAATCCTTGAGTGGGGAAGATACCGACTTCTGGTTGGTGGTGTGGCACTTTATTAATAGGCTCCCAAATGAGCAGAAGCCACATCAGTAGTTTCAAACAAACTGGTTATTAATGCTCCCACCCCACCTTTCTTTGCCTCTTGTCAGACTGGTGGTATGGATGATGAGATGCCTCATTTGCATGGATACAGTGAATCAAGCCAGTTGTCCATTAGGGTTCATTATTATTCAACAAGGCGATCCTTTAGTGTGCTTAAAAGTCAAGTAAAGCCAGAGAGCCTTAAGTTTTCTCAGCTCAGTGTTACTGTGTGAATTCACCAATGACAGCGTGTGAGATTTGCTGAAATGAGAACGCGCCACTAAGGCATTTTACATCGTTTGTTGCATCACTATTGTTTGTGATGATATGTATCGATAAAGTACATAATCACATTTTTTTTAATTGAAATGACAAAATGTTTATTCAGCAATTGGCTGGATGAGCGGATGAATGAACGTGGCTGAGGGCAATGATCCTGAAATAAAATAAATGAATAGAGTATGTTGCAGACATACTCTACAACCTCTGATGTATTTTGTCCCACACACACTTAGATAAAGATAGCCATAACAGCCATGTGTTCTTAAAGCATAACAGGAAGACACCGAGAAACTGTGACTGAAAATAGTCGGATGACATCCTAATTGAAATTGAACTCTCTCTTCCTTTTCACATAAAGGCTTCACAGGATGGTGTTGCAACTTGGAGCAGCCAGAAATGTCCCCCGGAGGGAGGACACGGCAACAACCCGAGCACCGGCTTAGCCATCACTGATCAACAAACTGAGATCAGACCCCCTGCTGATCCCACCTATGCCCACACTTGTGGTCTCAGAGCCGGTCACCCACGGTACCTTTCGATTTTGCCCCGCCATGTCCATTGATGGTGGAACCGATTGAATCCTTCCGGATCCGTTTGCTCGGAGGTCGAACGCTCGATCGGAGAAAATGATGCTGGTCGTGACACGGAGGGGCGGGATCCGCCGAGGTCTGGGGGTGCTGGGTCGAGGCTAGCCCGGTTCGGTTCGGCGGAGAGGCGGGGAGGACCGGAGCTGAACCGGGGCTGAGAGCCGTGGCTGATGGATTAAGAATTTCCACTCGGTCGTCTCCCTTTGTACTGCGCTCCTCGCTCGCCTGCTCTCCGCTCTCCTCCTCGTCGCAACCTTCGGGCTTTCTGGACGGATTCCTCCTCCCATCGACACCGATCCCCTCCCTGGAGCCCGGTGTCATGCTGCCAGAACACAATGAGGGAAAAATTTCTCACATTAGGAGCAAAGCGATGTGCAAAATTAACTTCTAAAGACGACGTTCACTGTCTCTCAACATGGCCGCCGCTGTTTGTTTCAAATCCCCTCTCCAGTCCCGACAAAACAACACCAAATATATGCATTTAACGTCTTGAGATCAATTATAATCAACAATCAGAATAGTTTAGCAACAGCCGGCGGTGTTTTAACAAGTGTGTTTGGGCTCGAATGGGCCGGATTTCGGGTTGAATTTCAACTAAATTCAAATGCGAGCGCTTTTCAGTTTAGCGCCCTGCAGAAACGACAACGAAAGCTCTCGCTGCATTCGACCTCTAAATAAAGTGTTTATTCCCAACACTATTTTACCCATTTTCGTGCTCTTCGGTTGTAGGCGACGTCTTCTTTCTCTTCACCATGAGTCCGACCGGTTCGATTGGCAAACGCTGGTCAAATCGAGCATAATAAAAACCCGGAGCGATCCCTCCGCTTTCTGCCCTCTCCTTGCTCTTGCTTCGACTGAGCTGAACTCTGCGCAGTTCAACTGTTTTCTATCAGCTACAACATTACTCAATGCTTCTTTTTGCAAACGAGAAATAAAACTATACGACCACTGACATTTGGGAGATATTTGCAGGATGCATCGAAGAAGGATTTTTTTTCTTCCTCCAGCCCGATGTCAGCTGAGCTCGTGTGAATTGATAAGCACGCATTGTTTTATTAACCTGTGTGCAAGTGGACTTTGTCACTACGTCACCATCGCCTGCAGAAAATGATGTCTCTAATAACTATTTCTTTCATATACATCCTGCTATTGTCAGGCTATTGTGACAACACTATCTGCTAACATTACTATTTAGCCTCATGCAAATAATAAATCATAAGTCAAAATCAGGACCAGGCTTTGTGCGCCCGGTGCACATCAAGACCCTGTGTGTTATACTATAATTGCAAAATAGTGTTGTAATGTGCAACTTGATTTAAAATACTATGTTTACTTGATTGTTTTCCTCTATTTATTTCTGGGTAATCAAAAGGATGGCAGCGCAATAATGATGACAGAAAGAGAAAGCTAAACAAAGAAAGATTAATTGGACGTGAGTAACTTAGCTTGAGTCTGGAAATGACGAGGATTGTCCCCTTTTCGAAATTCAGACACATCCTTTAAATTCAAGTTTTGTGTCATCCAAACACTAACTTGACTAAACAACTTTCATGAGCCACAAAATATGACTGATCTGACAGCAACGACAGTAAGAAAGTAAAAGTGAAGTTTGTTAATATTTACTTTCGCCTGAATCTCACAACTTCAAGTCATTGTAAAGATAATAGATGGATGCAACTATTATAATTTAACTTATACTCAGCTTCACAAATGTGGTTTCAGTGTAGCTTCAGGTTAATCTAAAATCTTACAGCAACACACTGAAATTCATGCCACAGTCTTACATGTTTCCCCTGCAATGTTACAGTCCTAGCATCCAAGTGCTTGTAGTAGTCTAATCACTGGTCTGGTAATATACTACAAGATTGATGTTACTTTAGAAGTGCAACGTAGTAATAGCCGAAGTATTGATACACAGAATTGTTGTTAACTTTGTCGTAATAAGCTGTATTACATACATACAAGAGTCGCCTCCATACATAACGTGGTACCTAGCATAGCTGCTGATGTTGGCTAGCTAACGTTGACGCTAAGGCTGTCAAACAAGCTCTAACGCTACAAAAACTACTCGTAACATAATGATCATTTTATGCAGAGCCTCAAACAGGTTGTTAGACGGATAATACTATCCAAGTTTAAGAATAAGAGTTACCTGAAGTGGAAGCCTGTTGGTGATTTTCCCAGTCGAGACACAGGTTAGCATCGCTAGCTGACGGCAGCCGTCCAGCTTGTTACCGATGACAGTTCCTGCTATTCGATTGTACATGCGTTTAGACACGCCCACTACAACTCGAAAACAAATCCCGTGATTGGTCAGAAATACACGAGGACGACGGTTAAAATGTGATTGACAGAAGGCTCCGCCAATTGTTAGTGAGAGAAGTCCTGCGAAGGACCAATTGCTATTCTCTTCCTGTCATGCTGTGTAAATCTCCCGAAATGTATTTTTTAAAGTTCAAAGCTAGTTCGACTATTTAATAATCTGTCTTTTTGTTTAGTAATTAAACGTTATATTAACGAGATTAGATCAACGTAAAAGAGTTTTTTGCGGTGTAAGAATAAGTTCCGCCCAGGAAGTGATTGACATTTTCAAGATCAAATCAATAGGCGATATTCAGAGAATGCACTTGAATTTATTCCTGGCGTACGCCGAAAATCACCCGTCTAAGTGGAATCAGAAATTGATATTTACATCCGGCAACATACCACTGAGTAAAATCATGGTTGCAAAGCGTCAACTAAGACAAAACATTACGCAAAGGGATTTTTTATTTAGTAGCATCTGCACTTTATTTTAGTTGCTATCTCGGACTCGGCCTACGTTGCCTTTGTCCGGCTCAGGCGCGGCCCCGGTGTGAAGAACAAGCGCCTACAAGTGTAGTGCACGGGTGCGGTTGTTTTAATTCTCTTTGACAGACGAGCAGGGCGGAGTTATTTTTGCATTTTTATATAATACATCTATAAACGGCTGCATGTATTCAACAGGTATACAAATCAGCTGTAACACAAAAGGCAGGAGCTTCATTGCCGTTGTGACCAAAGAGCAGCATTGTCTCAAAAGACTCGACGCCATGGACCACTTCGCCCATCTTCTCTAGAGGGGTGCCGCGTGCAATGAAACGAGCGCTCCGCAGCACGCAGCAGATTGGCAGTGGACCAGTTATATTAGTTGGGTGGACTAAAATTCTTCACTCCGGGAACTTACTGGACGTCCAGTTGGCAAACACACGAAGTTGTCTTCGGAAACTTGAAGGCTCAAAATAAAACCACTATGACTTCGACGAACATGTTTCAAGGGTTGGATAGTGGTTCAAAACCAAGTTCAAGGTGAAGAATTTATACTCGTGTCGCTCGGTTGTCTGTGAAAGAAATGGCCTGCAGTGTCTTATTTCGTGTAGTAGATGGTCGCTCAGCTCCATGTAGGTTAACGTTACATGACAGCGGCTTTTTAAAACCTTTTTGCATCACTTTTCTGCTTCTGCTTTCTAACACAACGCTAGCAGCCGCGGTGTTATAAAGAAGTTAGGCCAAATGTCTGTGGGGTCGCTCATCTTGAGCTAGCTTGCTTTGAGTTGTCTTGCGTTAGCAAACTTAAAGAGTCAAGAATTAGCTCCCGAGCTAACGGAGCAGGCGTTGTCTGCTGCGCCTGCGGAAGTGTGAAGCCTCTTCAGGCTGCTGCTCTTTGTACTCGACAACAACGGCGTTGTGGCCACATTGTTCAAGTTGAAGGAGACTCCGTTTCCTCTTTCTGACTCGAAAGTCAGTTCTTGGATCAGCTCCACTGAAATAGTCGAGTTCACGTATGTTGTGGCTTTTAATAACGCGAGAAAGTACAGAATCAAGTTTAACAACATAAGACTTTCAGACATATGGCGCCGTTGCCTGTATATAATCAAACAACCTGTTATTTGGCTGCTTTGGTTTAAGCTGCGGGCTGTACTCTAACATATTTATAGACAGGTTACCTTGTGTTTTTTACTTGTCCTCTTTGTGTGTCAGACTGCAAGAATATGACATCATGTTTCAGTAATCTGTAAACATAAACCTTTAAAGACATTGACAAGACATTAATTTGACAGTATGATAGATATGATAGATTTTGTTAGATGAATTCAAAGTAAACCAGTAAAAAATCCCTCCCTTAATTTGAAGTCTATTTTGCCAGGTCACACTTGGACAAGGTAATTATTCTAAATCAGACTTGGATAAATAAGTTGTACAGGATCCTATTAAAGTGATACTATATTGTTTCTTCTTCTGCAGGGTGTTGCAGCCTCCTGGTGGTGGCTCCAGTAACCTGTTTGGTGGCTATGAAGATGATTCTGCAGCTTCAAGAAGACCTAATAAGATGGCCTCTAAAATCTTCGGTCCACCGGAGCAGACCCAGAGTGTGCCCAAACGTTCCAACCCTCCAGGTCAGACCAGCTTGACAGGGCCATAGACTGTTTTAAACATGGATGTACTCTCTCTGATGTCACCCATAGGTTTCTGAAGACTCATTGTGAAGCTCAGTGTGGGTGGCCATGGCCATTGCCATCTCGACACCGTCTGACTCTCAGCTAATCTAAAAATTATGCAAAAAGGTGGAGTGTGGGTTGCTGAAACTTGCCCACCTAGATTGAAGCTGCCAATCTAGCTAAAGCTGAGAAGCTGGGCTCTAGGCCGCTTCTCGGACAGACTGTATATAATTAACCGCACAGCAAGCCATATTGTTTGTCTGATATTTGCATGAAAAATTCTCCAAAAGGCAACAACACCACAAACACAGGAGAGACCTCTAGTTCAGTGACTTGAATTACCTGATGGGGTGCCTAGCAGACAGCTAGTAGCTCTCACTCAAAGTTGCCACGCCCATAGTTATGCACACCTGTAAGCCTTAATATCTTTCAACAAGTAAGATATATTAAAATTCACCCCTGTACAGTTGTCATGAAGGATTAAATAAGCCATAGAGACCAAAGCTGCTTTTTGTACCAGCCTGTTAACATGTTTTTTTCTGATGTAATGGGATCTATGGGGATTGACTTGTTTTTGGAGCCAGCCTCAAATGACCATTTGAGGAACTGCAGTTTTTGGCACTTTGGCACTGTGTTGGCTTCATTTTTCAGTCCTAGAGGTTGTTGCTTGGTCAAGGCTAATGGTTGTACAGAGGCAGTCTAGTCAAAGCATCTGTCAATGTCCGTGGTGTGAAAACTATCACTATAACGTGATAGTTCCAGTATAAACACTTTCACTGTTCTCTGTGCCTGAATGTAATCCACCTCCAGATTTTGTGGAGTATGTGGTATAGGCAAGTATATTTTCAGTCCGGTCTACTGTTGAAAAATGGTCTGAGTTTCCAGAGGGAAACTGCTGGGTCACCATCCCTGTAACGGTCAGTGAATTGCTGCCAGTGTTGCATGTGTACAGTGTATGACACCATAATTTGCTTATGCACATGGTCTGATACTGAAGGAGTAAGTGCATTCTGCAAGGCCACAAAATGACCAGTACAGTTCAAGCAAAACAAAATGTGACAGATTAGACTATGTCATAATGACACAGCAGCAAAACTTAACACACATCTTGATAACATTTTGTGTAGGTGGGAAG
Source organism: Holacanthus passer (assembly GCA_025331565.1). Classification (NCBI taxonomy): domain Eukaryota; kingdom Metazoa; phylum Chordata; class Actinopteri; family Pomacanthidae; genus Holacanthus; species Holacanthus passer. The sequence goes on from JAFREQ010000043.1 coordinate 1,029,603, forward strand.
AGTAGCGGAATATTTGGGGAACCTGAAGCTCCTGCTCAACCACAGAAACCCTTGCCTCCAGGTGGACCAACCAGCAACATATTTGGGGCTGCAGAAAGTGCTCCTGTCCAAAGCCCAAGCAGAAGCCACCCAAATAAGCCAAAGGTAGGCCATGCAGCTAAATTATTTATACTTTAACTTTACTTTGATATGTTTTATTTTTTTCTCTATTTTTATTTTATTCCTTTTCGTCCCTTACTCTTGATAACACACCAACTAGTGAGCTTTTAAATGAACACCCCAAATTAAGAATATATTCATTGTTTGTCTACTCTCCACCGTGCAGTTAGGGTCCCAAAGACTGGTAGTTACCTCGTTGATCCTATATTTGATCCTCATTTTATCCTGTAAGACTTGAAGAGCACAGCAATGTGTCACACACTGTAGTGTATCAATCGGTCTTCTCCACGGATCAATAGTGTTTGTGCAACCAGAGCATTGTTAGCTGAGACTGCTGAGTCCGTTGCAACAATCTCAGCAGCGAAACAAATAAATTACAAGCAGCCACTTTCTAAGAAATCAGGAAACTGACCAGATTTCTGTAAACTTGTTGAGGTCGGTGATAGTGTTTGTATTCCATACAGCTGTTTACTTGCAGCCCTGGGAAAACCTAGAAAAGGCATGTAAACATACTGAGGTGTTTATCGTGCCTGGGAGAGTGGAATGTTTTAAAGATTTTGGAAAAACTTTTAGCAGTTACACATTACCGTTCTTGGGTTTATTTGGAAAGCCCCTATTGGCTGGCAGACCAGAGAATCTTACCAATATCAATAGTACCGATGGTGATTTCACAGAAGTTCAAAATGATGTTGGACTGTTACCCTAAACTGTTTCAAAGCCTGGTAGTATGACCTGAAAAAAGTTGCCATCCTGTGCAATATTATTATTGTTTGATAGGTTTTCTGTTTTTAAAAAAGAATTAATCTGTCACACCACACACAGTGTTGGTCATGGTCACTCACGACCGATGACTCGTTTGATCCATGACACAGAGCGCATGTGATCGAATTGTGTATGATCACAGAGGAAAATATTGTGTTCAGACATATTACTGGATGTATGAACCTAAATCAAGCAGCTTTAGCATTTTCCTTTAAATTTCCATATTCTATATTCCATTTAAAATTCCTGTAAATTTCCCCGTTGTGAAACTAATAAAGGAATATCTTATCTTATTTTCTGTTATTTAACCATGTAAAAGTCGTGTTGAGAATCAAATCTCCATTTCAAGAAAGCCTTGACCAAGACTACTAGCCTGCCAGTTTAATGAGAGACAAATACTCTGACTTCAACATGCCTTACAGATGGACCCTTGGTCAATAACTGCACTGTTTTACAGAATTGGAGCAGCTACTTTAGCTTTAGTTGAGTAACATGAAGAAGCAAGCCTGTTTTAAGTCCTTTCATTGATTATCTTAATTTTTTTACAGGACAATCTAAGTGTGGGACCTGAACCTGAAACACCAGGTGAGTTTATAGCAGGAAAATGTCCATGTGAAGTCTTTTTGGAAGATTTAAGATATACTGAATCACCCTGCTCCCTGTATCATTTTGAGTTTTGCAGCCACTGGATATACTAACAAATAAAAAATACGAACTTTTTTGAATGTGCACAAGTGTTTATTTAAGACTCATTTCACTCATTTCAGAAAATCTCAATTCTGACTCTAGAAAGATGTTATTTCTACTCTGTATTACAAGAGGAAATAGATGGTTATGTTTTTAGGATATTATTCTGTTCTGGCATTTTTGTAAGACCTTTTTCTTTTTTCCTCTCCAAGCACCTGAAGCCCAGGTCAGCCAACCTGAGGTGAAGGAGGAAGCTGCCCCCCCAGCTCCCATTCCAGTCAAGGAAGAGCCCGTTGTTGTCTCAGCTCCTCCAGAGCCTGAGCCCCCTTCTTCCTCTTCCTCACCTCCTGATGAGAGAGATGAGTCCGATGATCTGAAGAAGCACGAGCCTCATCTGGGACCCAGGCCTCGCTCTCACAACAGGGTCCTCAACCCCCCTGGCGGAAAGTCTAGTGTGGTATTCTACTGATGAGCTGAACACACCACTCCTCCCTGTCTGTGTCCACACACTCCTTGTCTGCTCCCCTGTCAGTCTTCTCTCATTCCAACACCCCTCTCCCCACGGTTATTTCACCTGTACATCAAAACGCAGACCAGGATTTTTTTTTGTTCTTCACACCAGATTGCTGGTCAAATGCGTTGTTCTCAACTTCTTGCACTTTCAGCCCCATTTCTGGCTCCCAGCTCTTCATATTCTTCTTCATTGAAACCTGCAATCATACAATCACCAACTGATCAATCAAGAGGCTAGCTATCGATCACTTTGAATGTGACACTGTTCTATCTCAATATTGCGGTTACTGTTTTCACTGTTTCTGTTTTTAAGCATGTGTAAACGTAGTTTGGTTTAAGGCACAATTATGTCATTTTGAAAACTTTTTTGCATCTCAAGAATGGTTAAGATGTAGGAGTGCTACGACAATGTTCAGCTTTAAACAGTCCTCAATTCAAGTTATTTGGTGTAATTAAAATGGCATAAGAATTCATGGCAGACAGACTCAAATTTCAGCTTCATTGTTTTAAACCTTGATGTGTAGGCGTTCAGTCAGGAAGGGGTGAATAAATCTACTCACCAATGTATTCTGTAAAATGTTTCAGGGAGTTCCACTAGTGCCAGATCCTTATTGGATGACTACATAAAACCTTTTGTTTTGCCCATTTTTCAAAATAATACATGTGTTGGACAACAACTAATGACTGCATAATCAAAAGCCTTATATCAGCTCAGAATTTTTCATCTTTCTTGCCTTCTCGTGAATTATTCCTTCAAGGTTTCCTCCTGTTGATGCCAAAAATTGACTTCAAAAACAAAGATGAGTACAATTGTTTACTCCCACATGTTTCTGCTTCCTTAAAGAAATTCCATTTTGATTTTATGCGATTGTATTGTGCAGGTGCTTTTCTGCTTTGTCCTCATTGCTTTGCTGTATCTGAGAACATGCCTTTTTTTGCTTGGGGTAGGCCTTTGTTTATGTTTTAAATTAAAACGGCTGAAAACAAGTGAACTCTGGACAAGCGTGTGGCCTACCTGAGTCCAGGTGGGCTCATTGATAATCACCGTTTCACCCACTTCATGATGCACATTCATGGTATTCTGGTGCCAGCCTGTCCCCTGTATGTTGATGTGCCTGGCAGGCAATGAGCACAGCAGAAGAAAGAAATCCTGTGTATTGCAATAAAACTGTTGTTTTGCATTTAAACTTTGCTTATTTTGTTTACTTTTTAAAAAACATAGAAATACCACAGAATATTTGAGATTCAACAATCATTAATTGGAAGGGGTGCAGTAAGTAAGTTTAAAACATACCTTGTTAAATGTTTGCCTGCATCGGTAAAAATGTGACCTACAAACTAAGTCTTGTCTGCTCCAGATTTTTAGTTCATCTCTGAATCACTGACACTGATGCTTTTGTCTAGATTTTGCCCATCGGCAGCACTCTGTGCAAGCTGCTTGTTCTAAAAACAAAATGGCCACTTTATGCCTTGGAGGAAAATGTAGTTTCAGCTTTGCATCTACACATTTGAATGTATGGTACTGTTTTTCATTTCCTCCTTTAAGCAACAGTCTAAAAGAGCAAACCAAATACATTGGGATGCTGTGTAAAGCGTAAACAGAGTGTAATGATTTGCAGATCTTTTTCGACCTATGTTCAATTGAAATCAGCACAAAGACAGTATGAATAATGTTCTTTGTAAATATGGACTAATTTTAAATTTGATGCCTGCTACATTTTCCACAAAATGTTGGAACAGCGGCATGTTTACCACTGTGTTACATCACCTTTTCATTTAACAACACTCTGTAAGCATTTGGGAACTGGGGACACCAATTGTTGAAGTTTTGAAATTCTGTGAAAAGTGAAATTCTTTCCCATTCCTATGTAATCTATGACTTCGATTGCTCAACATTCTGGGGTGTCAGTTGCTGTATTTTGCACTTCATAACGCGCATAATACTTCACAATGATTTAAAAATCATTGAATTCTTTTTTAATTTCTGAGCTGGGTTGGAGGCCTAATTATATGATGCCCACAAAACTAACCCTCCCTATTTTACATTTCAGTATTGATGAACGTTTTATAGCTTTAAAGTATGATACTTAAACATGCATTTCCTCCAAACTAAAGCCAGAGACAGCAGATGGGACTGGTTATGTACAATTTGTATGCTCACAGGTTATTTGCCTATCTAAGGGCCATTACAAGGATATAATAGAAGCCATAAAATTGAAATTTAACGCTCAGCATCCGACTGTGCTTACAGTTGTGGGTAAAAATGACTTAACCTTGGTGCAGAATGACTTCTGGCTAATTGCTTGGACCACTGTGACCAGCTTGAGTCACCAAAATCTCTTTCACATGCAGCTTGTCTAAGAGATTTCAACTAATGTTTCATGAGAACAATGAATTATGTTTGAGGAAACCTACAACCTGAAAGTAAATAGACAAGCATCTCGTGTCTCGGTTGACTTCCAGGGATGATACAGAGTGACATGGTGCATTTTAGGCAACAACAACATGGGACAACTGATCAATGCTACACTCAGGCTTTTTCACTTCTTCTGGCTGATCAGGCAGAGCTCTTGTCATGTAGAAGCTCGGTGGAGCTATGCTGTGAGTTAATCTAACTGCTTATTATACTGAAAGATCAAGATGTTCTTCTTACTTTTGCACTTCCTTGACTTGTTGACGGGAGAAAAACAGAACAGGACTTGAGAAGTTACTCGTGTGAGCTTCTGTCTAGAATCTCAGAGGTTCAGTATGAAGCTGCTTATTACGTCTATCTCAGTTAAAAATACCTTTATTATTTGTTCTTCTGTTTCTTATAACTTTTTACCATGTTTTAAATAAGATTTTTAGATGCTACATGCTAAGAAAACTGGAATCAAATCGGGTTCATCCAAGTTCACAAACGTCTGCTTTGTCCACTCTTGGTGCAATACCAAACAGCAGGCCTAAACCTCAAAACCCAGGGAGGACATTCAAAGGACCACCCACCATCTGCTGTGAGTCTCTGAACCAAAATTGATGAATGGTGCGAAATGTAAATATTGTCAGTATTTCACTGCCACCTACTGAATGAAATAAGAAGGACAACTGAACTTTCTGCTGATGAAACAATTTCAGCTGGCATTTGGACATGTAGTCATTAAGGTAGTGTTTACACTAAACATTGAGCTCGCAACGCATTCATGATTTGTTTGTCTGACTTGAATTATCTTGATTCTTGGCCTGCTGATTGTTTCTGTCTTTCAGTCAGTTTAAAGAGAACAATGTGAGGTTTGATTTTTGATTTCGATCCGAGAGGTTTACTCTCATCTCATTTGTGTTTTACAGCATATTTTTGTTTACAGTTTTTTTTTTAAGTATTGACTGTTTTTACATTTTGTTACGCTGTTGGAAATAATTGTTAAATATGGAAGTAGTGAGGTAGTGAAGATTCATTTGGCTTTGGAGCTGTGGGTCCTTTATCTACCAAGTTTTTATGCTTCATTGACCAGTTTTTGTCTCCATTGTTCGTCCTCTCCACAGCAAACAATAGCCCAAACTACACTTGTCTTACTGAAGGAAAGTTCAAGTGAAAGATGTCTGTGAAGATTGTCAGTTATCCAAGGAGGGTTGAATCTCCAAATTCAAATGAAAGATATTTGTTCACAACTCCCTTTATTATTATCTGGAAGTGATTGTAACATATTGTATGCTGCCTGTCTGTAGGTCTTGATGCTTTAACCACCTCTTCCTTTTATGTCAAGGCATTAGTCTTGTTGAGCATAAATTTTTATCTGTTGGTGATATTATTTATGATATTATTTGTCTTATGCAGAGAACAGTCAACATTTGTAAATCAATTTACATTAAAAAAGGCAAGAAATAAACACAATACCTACACAGCTCATATATATTATTTCCTCCAATGCATCCAGTAATGTTTCAAGGATTATTATAACCTCCAATTTGATGTGTTCAAAAGTTGGAGATGTTCCTCCCTCTTTATGATAATCAGGAATGCCCACTGCAATAACATGTTGTGATTCTGTTCATCTCTTTTGCAGAGTCAAGTGAGTTTGCTGCAAGTATCTGATGGAAGTCTGACTATGGAAAGCTAAAAATCCTCCCCATCTTGTTCTAATGACTGCAAAGTCCTGTCATGGAGGTAAACCCATTTTATGACTATATTTGCATAGGTGGAAAGAAAGAAAGAAAGAAAGTCCCTCTAAATCCCTGCAGAATATTTACCAACACTCCCAATATTCCTGATTATTTCACTGTGTTAGTAAAAGATTATTTCAGTAGGTTAAGTAATTATTTTAAGTCACTTGTTGCCTTTTTGCAAGAACCAAACTGAGTAGTGACCTTTTTTGAGGAACAGAACTGTTGACTCAGTTTCCTCTGTTGTACAAACCAACATGTGTTCATAGCTAGTTATGATATGCTGCCATGTGCATATAAAACAAATGTACAGTACAGATTAAAGTAGATGCCTGAGTTGAACAAAAACATTATAGGTAGTTTTATTCTATCAGGTGGGAAAGATAATATAATAAAATGGACCAGCAAGTTTTTTTTTTCCTCTTTGAAATAATCAATAATCAATCAATAAGAGTTTTATAAGGTCTAGTCATGTATAATTGTTATTGTTTGTGTGCATTGTGAAGCATTTTATTTCATTTTTAGAGAGTGCATTGTCATTATTATTAAATTCAAGCACCAGGTCCTGCTGCGGACTTTGGTCAAGTAAACTACAAAGTAAAGCTACAATTTCCGGTTTTAGCTTTCAAAATAAAACATGCCAATCATGACTGCATAAATGAATAAGGTCTTCACATTATTTATGAGAATTTGGTAGTTAGAACACCATTAAGGGAGAAACAGGAAATAATTGAGCAAATAATTGAATAATTCTAATGTGAAAATAAGTTAAAATGTAGCACATTTTTTGGTGTCCAGTCAAAGACATCTTGGGAAATTTGGACACATAAACTTCAGTGATTTAAAAATCCTGGAACAGCTCTGACAAATGAGATGCTACAGTCACTGCAGTTTCGGGAATATAACTGTATTTTGCAGGGAAGAACAAACTAAGCCAATTTGAAACCACATGGGGAGAAGTACAACAAGCTGTGAGTACATAAAATCCCAGTTGTCTGAATCTGAGATGTAGGACAGGATGATAGTCTTTCAGCTTAACTTTATATGAGGATTTATATTTGACTCTTGTTTTTTTTCTGTCATCTACATCAAGTAAGCCAACAAGATATATAAAATAAGAGGTTGTTTGTTTTGTATTTTTTGGTGGGTTCCTTTGTTTGTTTCATGTTGTTTGTTGACTGTGTTTCTGTTTTGTTTATGCATAGTGTTGTTGATGATGTGCGACAATATGTATCAGGAAAACCTAAACTAAATCTGATTTTAAAAAGAATGATAGTGTCTCTAAAATGAATAGATTTCATATGGAGCAGTGTTTGAAGATGCAGAGCTTACAACATAAAACTATGACTTTATAAATTCTTATGACTTTCTTGTATTAAAGGTGTACTCCAGCAATTAAGCAAAGCACTTCAGATAAATTGGCGGACACAAAAGAGTCAGATTACAAAAACAATTGTCAAAACTGAAGCAGCAGAGGCTGAGATATCCTGATTTAAAGTCCAAAAATATGGACCAAGCTTCAGAAACACTGGATCCTACATTTCCCATAATGCAACCAACCAATAGCATTGCTTTGTTTGACCCTCCCTGTCTGGCAAATGTGCACGTGTTTCAAACTCCGCATCCTCAGTTTATAACACAGAATTTATTATAAATGTGAGAACAAGATAAATGTGATAAAAACACCTGTTATTTTCTGTTATAGAAAATTCTTATCAGAGCCAGTAAACATTAAAACACATTATAGCTTTATTTCACAGGATGAGTAGTAGTTTTTAGTGTGTAAAACTGATGGAGTGACACTTTAAGCTATCATCAAAAAATGGGTTATTGAAAAGCTAAGTTTTTATTATTTCCCATCAGAATTAATTTGCTTTTGCGGCTTTATTCTGACATCGCGACGCTCACTTCCGGTCCGCTCCACCTGCCTGCGCGATGCAGACGCTGTGACGTCACCCGGACTCGGTCAGCTGGCTCGTCCATCTGAACCGCAGGCAGAGCCTCTCCCATAGGGGGACATCAGCATCGACGCCCGAGCCTGGCCAGCAGCACCGGGAAGCGGGGGGATAGCAGACATGGAAGACACGGTGTTATAGTGACGGATGCGTTATCGGCGGGGATCCGGGAGCGTTGAGATTATTTATTTACCTATTTATTAATTAATTTATTTCCCTGCCAGTAATGGCCGGGGTCCTCGGCTGCGGCTGCTGAGCGGCAGGTGCAGTATCATCGCATGGACCCAACGAGGGCCGATCGGCAGGCCGGCCCGCTGCACACCCGCCGCGCCCCGGATCAGATGCTCTCCGCGGGGGGAGCGCGCTAGCTAGGGCCGCGTCCGGAGGCGACAGAACGGGCTGGAAGGTGGAAGAGGAGGGGCCCTTTTCTTTCTTTTTTTTTTTGCATCAAAACATTAGAGGCAGCGACCTCAAGGTTATGCGCTGTTAAACAAAACATCCAGATTGAAATCAGTGCAGGGGGACAAAATGGCATTAATTGTATTTATCTGAGGAGAAACTGTGATTGAATGTCCCCCTTTTCCTGCACCGCCCGGATCCAAACCTTGTGACAGTCCCACAGGCCCCAAACAGCCCCTCATCTGGAAAACACGAGCCGGCTCCAGCTGCCAGGATGATGGAGCTGCAGATAGACGAGGTGGTGTACCAGGACGACTACGGCTCCGGCTCCGTCATGTCGGAGCGGGTGTCCGGCCTGGCCAACTCCATCTACCGGGAGTTCGAGCGTCTGATCCGCAGCTACGACGAGGAGGTGGTGAAGGAGCTGATGCCGCTGGTGGTGAACGTGCTGGAGAACCTGGACGCGGTGCTCACCGAGAACCAGGAGCACGAAGTGGAGCTGGAGCTGCTGAAGGAGGACAACGAGCAGCTCATCACCCAGTACGAGAGGGAGAAGGCGCTACGCAAGCAGGCGGAGGAGGTGAGTGAAACCCCCCCCACCCATCTCACACACACACACACACACACACACACACACCCTGCTGGGGCCTCTGACCCGCAGCATCAAGTCACGGAGTTCTGTCTGATCTGAGAGGTTTCATCAGACATGTGACTCATGTTTAGGCCCCTGACACGAGACTGGTGAGCTTATTTTTAGTCTCAATGCTCTGCAGATAGTGCTGACACACTGTCAACACTGTTTCTATCAAAGCTGTTAGAAATAAAGTCTGTAACCTTATAATAAAACTTAGAAGTGACTCATACAGTTTTTTTTTATAGCTGCTTACATAATACTTTGTTCTTGATGATAAAACCCAAATTAGAGAATTAGAAGAAGTAGATGTTACATCTGTAAGTTTGTCTTTACTCAGCAGGTGTCAGACTAGTTAAGACCTCACTGCAAGGTTTGAAGTAAAAGTCCTGCAACACAGAAATTCTTCGTAAAATACCTCACAATTCAAGTAACAGTAGAGTTTTTAATCTGCTTGCCAGGGATATTGAAGTGAAACCAGTTAGGCCAAGATGTTGAGATTAAGATCCAGTCACTATATCGCAGAAGTTGTTCTTTAGTAAATAGTTGACACGATAGTTAATAGTAACACAGTAAATATCGAATGTACATAGGCTGTCTCATACAAGTACATGCACATAAGTGATACTCAAACTTGTTCAACAATTTTACTTATAATAGTTAATACAAACTGTGACAACACATTTATATGTATGGATGACAGCATGCCTCTTTTTTATTCACTCCTACTTCCACAACTGCTCATACTACTGCTAATACTGCTATGATATTATTGGACCTACCTCTGTTTTAACTATTTCAGGTGTTACTGTCCCAACTACTAATACTACCACCACCATTATTACCACAACTACTACCACTAACACTTTAAATACTAATCCAACATCTAGCAGCAGTGACAAACACACCATGCAAATTCCTGTTTAAATCGATAGGACATTAGGTTCATTTTTATTTCTGTTATTAGACCTGAGTTTCTGCACAGCACAGCCGGCGCCTCACATGCAAATACATAATCACACAATATGCAAACACATGATAGCGTACAAGCAGTATATCACAATAAAGGGACAGTCGGCGAAGCTCTAACGGATGAAGGGTGTAAGCATGACTCTCAGTGGCCATTTACACTCGAAAACGCAGCGAGAACGGGGACACAAACAACAAAAGTGGACATCAATATGGAGCTATCACGTTACGGGCCAAACTCCACCTCCAGCAAATCTTTTTTTTTTTTCCCCACCCCACTGTCTTTCTCTGACCGGTGTCACAGCAGCCGTGGGATCCAGCAGGCGTCATAAAGCAACTTTAATCCTCCTCCCCATCCAAAGAGGCCTCAGCATATCACTGGCAGCCCTGCTAGTATCAGCTTAGCTCAGCTTTTAGTCTGTGTCATCATCTGTTCTCCTCACTGTGTGTTTTCTCCCCATGTTGGTCATCTGGTTTGTTTTCACTTTAAGCCGTTAATTGAGAGAGGACGTGCTGGTTCATATTAAAATTTCAGTGTTGGCATATTTATGTTTTTTTCATTCCATGACATAAAAAAAAAAATCCAAAATCCTTTATCGTAAAAATGTGGTTGGCATTGAAAGTGTTAATACTTAAACATGTACTGCAGGTAACAGTAGGCACTGAGCCATTGTTTTGCTTGAAAGATGCCAACAGGTCCAGTCACATTTTTGTAGGATTTGGTGATACTGAAATTAAAATTAGTTGTGTGATAACTTGCCAGTGAAGAGAAAATAGAAACAAATCCTAACATATATCCCGCTACATGCACCTTAGAGTTGGATTTATCCTGCAATCCTCTCTTTCTCAGTTAATAAAAGAAATGGCAGCATACTCATAAACAATGTAGCTCGATATACCAAAACCCTCAATGATACAACATGCTGTAAAAACAGACTTTACCATTCCTCAAATTCTTGTAAATGATGTTGGAGGCGACACTGACACTGATCATGCTCTTCTTTTTTGGCTATTGATACAGTTTGGCTCACCAGACACAAGAAAACCATATTCATAGAATATTTACAATTTGTGTTTCCACGTCATCATATTGACCAACTTTGCAATATCAGTTAGGTCTCTAATCTTTATTTTATGTATCGAGGGAAGGTTTTGGTAAGTGTTTCCGCACATTGATGCAGAGGAACTTCCTGCTGACTGTCAAATAGTTCACGTCGCTTTGTAGTTTTAACAAGGATATAGTTGTATTCTTTAACTTTCTTTGTCTGGATCCTTCCAGCAAAACATAGGTTTTCATATTGGTCCCACACGTGTTAAATGTTAAGCTTTGCCCCTCTTTATATCTTTATATCTTGTATAATTTAACCAATTCAGACTTAAATATACTACAGTCATCTTTGTTATGGTCAAGTGTGTTTGATGTTTATTGGATTTCTTTGGCGATCTGGTTCATGCAGCCAACAAGAGAAGTCGATTTGCATTTCTGCTCAAAGTGGGAAACAAATGTGAATGGAACAAATAAACAGAAGACAGTTTTGCCTGACTATCAGTGGGGTGTAATGGGGGATGGGGCGACGTGCGAGGGGTGGGGAATCACAGGAAATCAATAGTGCACAGAGCACACTGAGGGAGTCTGGCACTGTAACCTGATTTGCGCTTATGAAGAGCAGAGACAAGAACAACAAAAGCACAGAGGAGTAGACGTAGGCCGAGGTTGAGAGAGCTGCGGCGTGAGCAGGCAAACCCCACAGGCCAGATCGGAGGGAGGCAAAGGCTAATCAGAAAGAGAGAGAGAGAGAGAGAGCAAGAGAGAGAACAACAATAACACAGCATCTCGCAAGACACAGGGAGCAACAAGCAAAAAGCGGCTCAGATTACAAGCTTATTAGGCTCGAGCTAATGGCAAACAAAGCCACAACTCCCTGTCTGCTCATGAAGCCTTCACCAACATATCCAGGATTACAGCTCTTCAAGCGAGGTTAACAAATTCAGCCATTTTGTAGCATCCACGCTGTTTTTCCCCATCCTGCTCTGCAGCCGCCTGCTGGATTGATCCATCACTTTCTATCCCAGACTGTGTCAGTTTTCACGCTTCTCAGAGTGCGATGACAGTCAAAGATTGATCATCTGTGCTTTATCAGATCACGCTCTCATCGCCGCCTCCCTTGATTTTGATTTGCTTCAGTCGGCTGAACACAAAAAACTGACGTGGTCACAAATCGACATTTCCTCAAGCTTTTGTACTCGTCACAAATATAGACTTAATTTATGTCACTATTTTCATGCAATCACTTAGCTACAGTTTGTCAGGGACTGAATTATTCATACTGAACAGAATAACACAATATTCCAGCCCATAAATCCATATACCGTGTCATTCTTGTTTGCACATATCAAATGTTCCTTTTGAAAAAACACCACTATGTGTTTAAGTCCCTAGTCACCAAATCACTTTGTACTGTATGCTTCGATAACAAATGCCCTGCAGATTGGAGAGGTTAGGTGTCAGATGCAGGTAAAAGTGGTGCATAGGGGAGTGCATGTGAAGGGCGTTACTAGAGGACGTGTTCCCAGTCCAATGGGATAGGGGATATTGTTTCGTGAAGTTGTGAAGCTAGAACTACTGCACAGCATAATGATGGTCACTACTTTTAGGCAATTGCATTTTTAATTAAAAAAAAAATCTCTGCTTTTATCTTTTTAAAGAAGTTTTTGCAAGGCTTAATATGTGAAGCAATTTTAGGACCTGAAAACACACCATGCTGTCACTCAGATATGAATATTAAATGTTCTGAGACATGGATAATATATTTGTGTGCACAGCCAGACTCTTTATTTGATATATAAACTTCAGTTCATAATAAAAGACAAATTTGAGGTTGATTTTTTTTTTTTGAGTTACTTTTCTGTTGCTTTGCTAAAACAACTGATTAACATCTGTGATATTTCAGCTGCCTCTTGTCAGTAGCTGAAAGGACTAATTGGTTCATTTTCACGTTAAAATCCACTCTGCATATCAAACAAGTAGGAGTTGTTGTTTTCCACAGTGTTAGATATTAATAGTGGCTGCTGTATGAGGCCATAGGTGACCACATTGTGGCAACTGCCTTTTTCTCTGGTGCATATCTGCTGCATATTCCTGGCTCCGTGGTCTCCCTGCAGTCAGAGGATTACAGTATTAAGACTTCGCGGACTTGCTGCACTGAAAAAAGGACGTCATTGTGAACAGCTTTATATAAAAAAAAAAACCCACAACAGGCAATGCGAAAGGGAAGTAGGCAGCTCTGTGTTTGCCTGTTCTGGTTCCTCTGTAACGTGTTTACGTGTACACTGTGGGACCAACTGAGGTATGTCAGAGAGCTGTTGAGCCGTTCTGTGAGACACAAACATTTTTCTCACCCAAACACTAATGCACTCACTAATGCAGGACAGACTGCAGTTAATGAGTCACCGAAAGGCCATTGCTGCTGTGAACAATATCATAATTACAGGACAACACTGTGTATTGAACAGAGTCATGATAGTGTGTAGGGTTTTCTTTCCATATTAATCCCACAACATCCAGTCCATATGCAGTAGTTACAATATTATGTAATTTGTCGCTTTTAGTATTGTTGGTGAATGTGTTTCCAGCTCTCATTTTCACTGATGTGTCTTCCATCAGAAATTCATTGAATTCGAGGATGCGTTGGAAGCCGAGAAGAAGGACCTGCAGGTGCAGGTGGAGTTTCTGGAGCTGCAGGGGAAACAACTGGAGCTCAAGACGAAGAACTATTCTGACCAGAGTGAGTGGACAGACGGCCTTATTACAAACTTGATATACTGAAGGAGCAGCACATCTGGCTGTTCTCGATGAACGATCCCAGACGGAGCCGACATCAGCGACAGCATAGTGAGGTCCAAGTTAATTCCAACACCATGTCTAGGTTTTCCAGACCAGGAGAAAATACACAGACAATATTAATAAAAATAATTTTAGATAAACAGGAAAACATTTGAATAGACATCCAGTTGCGATTCTGAATCACAGGGCAAAAGAAGTCCAAGACATGAAAGTTGTGTTGCATTGAGACTAGTACTTTAGTCCTAGTCTTATTACCTGGAAATTGAGTTTTTAAAAGTTATTGATGATTTTCACTTAATAGCTCTGCACCTCTGAAAGCTGTTTTTCATCAGATACACAAAGAAAAGAAGAGCTGGCGCTAAAGCTCAAGGACACATTTTCATTGCAGTTGTAATGGGAAGATGGAAAAGGAAGCAGACGCACTGATGGGGGATGTTGTATTTTTAGATTATGATGCTTTTAAACTGAACCCTGATTTGCTTTTGTTCACTTGTCAGTACCTTGTGAACACTGGCATACATATTTGATTTGATATAAATTTTGTTCTCTTGCCAATCTACCCTCAAGGCTTTTTTATGTTCTTTGTCAGAATTTATAGTGGAGTTTAGACCCAAATAGCCAAATAACTCCAATCTTGCTTGCCAGTATTTTTAGCGAACAAAAACAGCCTTAGGGTTAACATACCCCATGCAACTGTCATGACATTTTATTTCATTGTCCAAGCCCTCATATTTAATTGGAGGCAAATTATAAAGTGAACTGGTCAACTGGAAAGGATTAGAGCAATTTGAATCCATTGCTTTCCCTCCTGTTAAACTGTCCTCTCTATCTCTCTCTCTCTCTGTCTCTCAGTCACTCGGTTGGAGGAGCGAGAATCAGACATGAAGAAAGAGTACAACGCTCTGCACCAGCGTCACACCGAGGTATTTTCTTACCTTCCACTTTCTTTATCTCCAGAATCTACCAAACTCACACGCCTGTTAACGAATGGCAATTTCAATACTGTTGATGTTGTCATCATCAAATGCTCCGGCCATTATCTTAATAAGGCCAAATCATCAAGGTTTAATGTTCAGCTTTATTGTCATTATGCAATATAAGATTGCACAATGAAATGCCATTGTAGCCCCCTCTACACTGCACATATAGAAAATGTAAAATATTAAAATATTTAAGTTAGAATAGAATAAAATAGTTGATGAAATAAAGCGAAGTGGCACTAAAAGGAGAAACGAAAAGAACTAAATTTTATGTACAAGGAAGATATACAGTTATGTATACATACACACAAAAATATGCACTATATATATTTGCATATGCTATATAGCGACACATACAACTATAACAACAATATGCAAATGAAATGCCTTTTAGCACCATAATCTCATCTCACATATAATCTCTCTGTAACATTTACTAGGTTATTGATCTTGTCATCTTTTAACATAATTTTCCTCTCTATGTTGTCACATCTTTTCCTTTTTCTCACCCACGCGGATCGCAGATGATTCAGACGTACGTCGAGCACATAGAGCGGTCCAAAATGCAGCAGGCGGGGAGCAACAGCCAATCAGAAGGCCCCGGCTGTGGACGAACGTGAGTTGCTTTACGCGTGTGTTGGCGTGTAGAGGTCGCCCCTTTTTTTTAAAATCTCTGTGCGGATTCGAATCGTAGCTTTCACCCATCGTCTTGTCGCTGATGTTTCGTGTTTTGTCCTGAGCATATCAGGCTTTTCATGTTTATTGTGTCGATGCTGGCGTTTGTTCGTCAGGAGCCGTGCTGAACGGCTGGTACTTCCCACTGACAAGAGAGGAGAGGAAGTGTATGAAGAAAGCTGTCAGCCATTATGAGTCTTGTGGGGAATAACTAGAAAAAAGAAAGTCCATTTTCCAGCAATTGGCCAACCCATGAGTCCTGAATATACAAAGGAGCATGAAGCAAGACGAGGAGTGGGACATCTGGTGCAGCTTCTGTAGCTGAACTGCAGATTAATCGCCCTCTGCAACATGTTCACCATACACCCACTATCTCAAATATCTATTCAGTTACACTGTTTATTCAAAGGCACCCTAATCCCACAAATCCTCTTCAACTGTTAGAAACAGAGCACTGAACGAGGCTGGTGTTTGCTTGTGATGGTTTGTGTGTGTGTGTGTGTGTTTTTTTTTTTTTTTGATAGTTGTCAGGATGGCTGCATTATAAATCGTGATGTGGCTTACAAGATGCGTTACTTCTCAACAATCTGCTGATTATGCGAAGCAGTTTTAATGAGAATAAGAACAGAAAAAGTGCAGAATTTAAAAGTAACAGTCGACTTGTAAAAGTAAAATAGTGTGTGTGTGTTTTCATTGTGTCATGGCATGTTCCTGTCTCCTGTCTTTCTCTAATCGGTGTCTGTCTGTCTGTCTGTCTGTCTGTCTGTCTGGCTTGCTCTCTGTGCTGCTGTTTGCACAGTCAACGCCACAATTGGAGGAAAAGGTAAATCCCACATGGTCCCTCAGCTGCCCTCACACCTCCTCCCTCAGCTCCGCCGTCTAAACCGGCCTGCTTTGACTTCAGATGTGACTTAAGAATTGCTGATGCCCCTCCTCATATGTAGTATCCCTTTTTGCATTTGCTTCACTGGTGCTTGTGACAACTAAATAATGAACGGTTCATAGGCTATGATGAGCAATGCAATTCCAGTTTTCCCCCGTCTACCTTCTCCTCTTTCGCCCTCTTGAGTTGCCAGTGTCTGTCTGTCCGTCTGCCTGCTCTGCTTGTCTTGTCCATCTCTCTTGCAAAAGGGAAGCAATCGTAATATGCAAATAGCAAGCCGTTACATGGATATGCATTAATATAAAGTAAAGAAGAAATAGGTGTCTTCTGCAGTTCTTGTACCTTCTACATACACAGACAGTAAGAATTAGATTTGTGCATGTCTGATGTTGCAACAGTTACAGTCTTCTGTTTCAGGTGTTTAGGCTTCATACAACCAAACAACCAAAGAACAAGGAACTAATTTCTGCACAGTGCATTTGTAGGAATATTATTAAATTTATGTTTGATCCTATAGTTGTGGTATTGTGTATAATTAGTTTTCTACCTGTGGTTGCTGTGTGTGTTTGAATGACTTGCATCTGTATCCCGAGCGAATTAAGAAAAGCTCATGAGGAGAATGTGTTTGGCCTGGTGGACTGGACTGCATGCCCTCAGAGCTCTTCTCATCGTGGGGCTTGCAAATCAATTTTGCCCTTGCCCTAAAATCTCTATCCCTGTCGTGCTTTCCATGTGACTCATTTTTACTACAGCAGGTTGTGGGTTTGATAGCAAGCATTTGCTGTTCATATGTGGATTTTTTCATGATTGTGTGTGTTTCTTCTGGTTGCTCAGGTTTTTACAGTTAAAATTCACTTACCCACATTCTTACCAAGAGTTAGATGACACCATTGACACCTCTCTCATGTCTGCACAGTAAATATGAAGCTACAGCTGCCGGGTGCTGGCTGTAGCTTCATACTGACCATGTAGACATGAGAGCGGGGTCAATCTTCTCATTTCACTCTCTGCAAGAAAGAAAATAAATGCATGTTCCATTTTGGGAAATGTTGCCCAGGTTGCCTCTAATGCATGTCAGAGATTAAATATAGTAAGTGAGTTATCAATAGTGGGTCTCACGTTAGTCTCCACCCTCTCTGTGTCTCCTCTGCCTGCAGCAAAGTGGAGCGCCCGCCGTCATTGAGCCTGTACCCCAGTGGCGAGGGCATGGTACGTGGGGGTCTCGGGGGGGCTAGGATGATGCCCGGGAAAGACATCTGGCAGGTCAGCGAGCTCGGCCAGTCTACCTTCTGCTCCGCCTATCAGGTGGGACAGACAGCGGGCCCTGTCCTCCTCCATGACCACAACCGCAGCCCAGGGGGTGGAAGGGGGGACGGGCAGCCTTACTGCTCCCCGTCCCGCTAGCCACGCCCGGACGGACCACCTCCTTCCCCCTCACGCCTGCTTGTGTCATATTTGAGGAGACTTATTTTATTCCCATCACTTGGGAAATCTTTAAAGTCAGATTTGTTAGGTGTATGTGTTGACTCAAGCAAGCAGGGGTCCATATTTATTTTCCATGCAGTTTTCTTTCTCTGTGATTATGTTACTGTGTGATCATGGATCTTCTACCATGCGTCCTCATGTTTTGGTTTATAGTTGCACATTAAGCCTAAGCCTGTGTTTCCAATGTCTTTTTTTTATTTTTTAAACTATGCTACTCATGCAGTTTGATTGCATACAGTGCTTTATCTATGAGAGAAACAGCCAAGGTAAGAATAAAGAGAGGACCTCCTGGTATTTATCTATGAAAACATCCATATATAGTTGAAAGTGCATGTTAGGAGTTATATACCCTTATTGTAATTCTTGATTAGTTAATATGACTCTGACAGCAGCTTTAAGATACTGGACAGACTGTAACATTCGACAATGTTTTTAAAGAAGAGCAAGTTCTGATCCATCAAATCAGTTCAAAGTCATCATATTAAATATGTTTGTAATCTTGACCTATTAACTCATCTAAACCATTCAAAAAGGAAAAGTATCGATAATTTTCATGCTTTAAGATTTTTTGACGTCACACCAAAATTGCCCAAAATTTGACTTCACACCCTTTACATTCAGGGTGCAAAATGGGGAATCCATCATCACAACTTTTACAAATTAAGTAAAAATTTGAGTGATGGTACAGTCTGTGCTTTAAATCCATTGTCTCATTCATAATGACAACATGAAGCCTAGAGGAACTAACATTGTTCCACAAAACAGGGAGCTACTTATAAGAAAAAGCCCTGACCCTGCCTCCACTATATAATGCTCATATAGTGTTTGTCTCTTGCTCCCATGTCCTCGTCTCATACCACCTCTGCACGTGAAGGAGGATGGATCGGAGTCCGACTCTGTGGCAGCCACACCCAGCAGCACAGGAAGCAAGTCCAACACACCCACCTCCTCCGTCCCCTCCGCCACTGTCACCCCCATCAATGAGGGCTTCATGCCGCACTCCGAGTTCGATGCGATGCGGGCCGGGAACCGCAGGAAAAGTGCCAAGCGGCTCAGCCGGAATATGGAAGTGCAGGTTTCCCAAGAAACGAGGAATGTCAGCATCGGTAAGAGGATGTCACCTAATAGGTCCTCAGTTTAAACCTGGAGTGTGTCAGATAATGATTCTCAACCTTTGTGTGCAACAAAAAATATCATTGAAATGTTTAAAGTCTTCTAAGGTTTCAGCTGAAAAGTAATTCTGTTGGGTCTCTGTCGTGTTTTTATAGGTATGGGAAGCAGCGACGAGTGGTCCGAGTTTCAGGAGATCATCGATTCTACCCCTGAGCTGGACATGTGTGTGGACCCCCGTGTGTACGGAGGGGGAAACAGGTACAACAACTCACACACAAAATCCTGTACCTCCAAAGTTTAACTGCCTTCAAAAAATCCCAGCATTCATTTTTCAATTCGTCCAAAGAGGTGCAAAGGAGCACACCAGGGTTTATTTTGTATGTTAAGCCTAACGTGTACATGTCATGTAACATTTAAGACAATTGCTTTGAAGGATGTTTCAGGAAGACAGGAGTTGGTTTCTTTCGTTTTACTATGATGTATAGCATCTTGCAGTGAGGTAATTCAACATTGTCAACATTGTGTCTGCAGTTATTCTTTGTTGAAGGTGTGTTAGTGTTTTGTTGCGTACAGATTTGCATCCAGACAAATCCTGTCGCAGTTTCTCAACCCAAAGGGGCTGAAGTTAAAATTTGAAAATGACCAAGGCTGAAGTTGCCAGACGGACGATGGACAACATCTATAACACATGTGCAGGACTGTCATAATAAAGTGTCATATTTTTATTAAAGCGAATAAAAACAGATTTCGCTCACATTGTTTGTTTGCAGTTAAATACTGAGAGGTACTGCTGACACCTTCTCTTTGGTGTTTTTTTCTCCCAGCTGTGGTTTCATATTTATGCTTTGCTGCTGTTTACCTGGATGAATTTGAGCTGGTGAAAGTCCGACTGACTGAAATGTCATAATTTAAAAGGAGCACAAGTGATTGTCAGCGAGCGAGATTTCAGGCAGTGTTACTTTCATTATTTTATATTTCATATTTGTCTTTCACTGCTGTTGTCTGATGAAATCGATCATGTTTTTCAGCCCCTCCCAGGGCATCGTGAACGAGGCCTTCGGCATCAACACCGACTCTCTCTACCACGAGATCAAAGATGCCAAGTCGGACATCATTGGAGACGTAGATGCAGGCGCCGAGCTGCTCGGTATGAACAGGACTTTGACTGGCATAACTTTTGCTGCGGCCATTTATTAGTCAAAATAGTTTCCTTGGTTAAGCTTGGCAGTAAAGTTGAAGCAAATTTTGCCATGAAATCAATCAGTGATATCCTTCTATTTCGTTCAACGGTAATTATGACCGCTGCCTCCTCCTCCCTCTGAGGTGATCAGTGCTCACCATGAACTGGTGAAAGTGAAGCTTGTTACCTTCTACTTCTACTGCCAATGTGTGATATCAGCCACCAATATCAGACTAAGTGTAGATCCAAAATAAAGGTGGATGCATGTGCGTGTTGCACTAAGTCAGCATTTGTCTTTGCTTTGCATTACTGCAGGGCAGGAGCTCCATATGAGGTTGTGTGACTGTGCCACAGCACCGACTTTGACTTTTTTTTACCTTGCATGGCTGAGGCTGGAATACACTCCATGCCAGCAGCTCATCCTCACATCACATCCTGAAAAACCATACACTCCCTCACTGGCTGCCACCCCACCCCCAGCTGCCCATTCATGCAGTGTCACTTTTATTATGTCTTTGTATTTCTACTTTTTTTTTCTCTGGGGCATAGGCATGTTTGATGCAGCCCATTTCAAAGTAAAAAAAAAACAAAAAAACTCATTTCCCAAAATTAAATTTATTATATTTATTAGATTTCATTGCATTTTATTTCATGTTTTTCTTTATTATTTATCTTAGATGTCATTCATCAAGGTCTGTTTTGGGCCAATACAACTGGGTTTTTTGGGGTTTTGATTTATTGTCCCAGATTTTTTACACGGCAGAAATAGACATCTGTCCATCTGTTAACCTCTCACCCGTTTCCTTTTTTTCCCCTTTTATGTGCTTCTGCTGGTGACACCCATAGGCGAGTTCTCAGGTGTGTATCCGAGCATGCATTTGCTTTTTCTTTTACTCTCTCGACTCCTCTCTGCTCTCCAAACTCCACAGCTAAGAGTAAATGTCAATCAGGGCAAACAAATCAGAAGGCGCATTACTATAATTTTAATTCATTATTCATATATAATGAGTAATCTGTTGCTTGGAACTCTGCAAATTTTGATGATACCGTAGATGCCCAACATCCATACACATGTAGTAAGAGCCGTTTTTTTCTTATTCCTTTAAAGTCACAGTGAAATTATTTATGATCGACCCAAAATCATGTATCAAGTTTTCAGCTAGTTGTATTATAAAAGTTTCTCCCCCTCTCCCAGTCTCCCATTGGTTTAGAGCGACTCTCCCAGCCTCATGTTCAAACAGGAAATGCATCATTTCATGGAAGCAATATGCTCTTAAAAAGTCTGTTTCACTGGGACTTTAAAACCAATCTGATGATTTTTGAATAAATCAGGTCAGATAGCAGCTTTTGTGTTCTAGTTCTTTATCCCTGCTGCTCTTCTTTCAATCCAAATTATTAAATGCTTATCAGCATCCTCTCTCTCTCCTCTCTTCCCTACCTGTCCTTCTCTTTCTCTACTCTGATCTGTGGCCCTTTCCCCCTCTTCCATTCTTCTTCTTTTGCCTCCAGTCCGTGATGATTTCTTCGGTAAGGCACGCCCTGCCTACGCTCATGGTCACATTTGCTTGTTATGTCATTTCCCCGGCCTCTAGCTTTCACATCCCCCTGGTTCCCTCTTTGTGTCCGTTTTATTTCTGTGGCTTTATATTTACCGTTTCACATTCCTAATATATTTATGTTTTTCAATAAAGAACTTCCCATTTAAAAAAAAATTAAATAAATATACCCTATACCTTTTTGTTCTGAAGGAAACACCAGTTGTGAATAATCTAATTGTGGAGAAGCTGTGCAGAACTATGAATCAAAAGAAAAATGGTGAAAATACATGTTAGAAGAGATAAACAGACTGTGTGGTGAACAGCATTCACAGGAGACAATCTCAGGTGGCTGTAATAAAGTGTGTTTTCATTCCTGTAAAAGTAAGTCTTCAGGCTGTTTTGCTCATCTACAAAGTCCAAGATATAAGTGATTTACTTTAAGAGATTAATTTTAGTTTGTTATCTAGAGGATCTGCCTCTGCAGCCAGTTCACATATCACAACACAGAGTTTTTAAATCCAGTGCCCACCAAGGACCATTTACTCTGCAGAAAACACAACCCATCACCATGCAATTAACACAGATTATACAAGAACCTCCTGGCTTTTTGTTTCTGTTTTGTTTGTTTTTGACATGTTCTCATGTCCTGAATTTTCTGTGTTGAAATTTCCCTGTGTGCTTGGCTTATGTTGCCCAGTGCTTGCTGCTTGCACGTAAATATTCCAATTAATGTCCGGCAGTAATTAAGATGATTAAGATTTAATAACAAAATGACTGAGCATGACATGGTGGTTAAGGGATCATCCCTGAATCCTGAATACATGTGCACTCATGGAGCTGGATATTGATTTCATATTGATATTGTATTTTGAGTTGTACTGTGCCAATATGTTCTCGCCCAACTAAAAGCAGTTAAAGATGCGGCAAGGCTCGTCCCAGCTGTCTCTCTCAAGACAAAAAATATTAAAGGGAGACGACTGTTTTTCTTATATAACTTTAGTTTCATGACTTGTTCTCCTGATCTTTAACGACAACCTGATTTAGCTTCCTTGTTAAGATGAGTGCTTAAATCGATTCTCTGTCTATTCCATTTCATTTCAATTATTAAACCTTTGCCTTTTGTGGGGGTTTTCCATGATTTGTTGCACACTTACCTTGGCTGGTCCGAAGTTGCCACAGAAACATATCGATGAATTGGTTTATTGATTAATGGATGTTGTGTATTGTGTGTGGTGAGTAACAGAGATGTGAA
The DNA here is from genome assembly GCA_025331565.1 of Holacanthus passer. Lineage (NCBI taxonomy): Eukaryota > Metazoa > Chordata > Actinopteri > Pomacanthidae > Holacanthus > Holacanthus passer. The sequence goes on from JAFREQ010000043.1 coordinate 1,052,765, forward strand.
TGTGGCTGTTGCAGGGATGGGCAAGGAGGTGGAGAACCTGCTGACAGAGAACAAACAGCTCCTAGAGACCAAGTAAGAGACACAGAGGAGATTAGTGAGTGCATTTTTGTGTGCGTTTTAGTGTTAATCTTCATCCTCATCCAAAGGCAAAAAAGTCGTTTTCCAAATCTGACCATCTCTCCTTTTTTTACACTTATACAGCATGTTATCAGTTTAGAACGAGTGTGTGTGTGTGTGTGTGTATGTGTGTGTGCGTGCAAACATGAAAACCCAACCTGTAGTTTCCTGGAGCTGGTTTTGCATGTCTTACCTCCTGCTCCCTGTGCTCTTCACTCGACAGAAACGCTCTCAACATTGTGAAAAATGACCTTATTGCCAAAGTGGACGAGCTGTCGGGGGAGCAGGAGGTGCTGAGGGAGGAGCTGGAGGCAGTGAGGCAGTCCAAAACAAGGTGGACGCCAGAGTCAAGGAGCTGGAAGAAGAACTGAAGAGGTGAAAATAACAGCAAGTTGTTTTATTATTTAAACAACATGATGAGAAACAGGAGGAAAACAATATGCTCCTTTAAATTGGTTATATGAGAGAAATGCATTTACAGATGACGAGAAACAGGCCAAGTGAAATAAACAACAGTAGAAGACAATAAGCACAAGAACTTTTCTGCTTTAATATAATAGCTTTAACTGTTGGGCTGTAATCCAAACCACAGTGACCCGAAGTGAATGCATCCTGACAACAGACACAGAAGAAGAGTAACGTGATAGTCTTGAAAAACCGTCACTGGTGACGTGTCCCAGTATTAGAACCAGAGGACAAAACGTCTGGACACAGATCAGAGTTTTTCTGTGTTGTAGCACCTTGGCCACGTTGAACTGCTGTAATTCCCCGTATCGATCCTTCAGTGATCTTAGCTGAGTCAGTGGCAGGAGGAACTCTGCGTCCTGCTGAGTGTGCTCCTCAACTGGGAAACTTTTCTTTCAAGAAGAATAAATTATATATATTTTCTGATCAGCCTTTTTCTCTTTCATCCAGCCATGTTTACCTATCAAATCAAATTCAAATGTGCCTTTTTAAACACCTCTTAAAAACCAGTCTGTCTTTTACATATGAGGAGAAGTTTTCACGATGGTGTCGCAGCTCATTTGTGTTTATGGAGGAAGTTGTTTACATTGGAGAAAGATGCCTTTTACCTGCAGTTAAAGCTGACAGGGGAGCAACTGCCGCTGCCATAAAGTGCTGAGTTGGAAATTGTAAAACTCACCAGCTCCAGAGCCCAACAACATTTTACAACACCTACTAAATCTTGAGGTACATTACAAACACTTGTGGGCTATGAAGTGAGACAGTTTTAAGTCAGAGAAGAAATGGATGGTTGTAAATTTGAGATGGAAATAGGAGAGGATCAAACTACCAAACAGACTTTCAACTGAGTGCAAAGATCAAGACACGAGATGTTATTCTGGTTTCTTGATTTTTTTTTTTGTGGTTTGCTTTGCCAATACAGCCAAGAGCGAGAGACCATACACCTCAACTAACAACAGTTCATTAAAAACAGTGACAGCCTAACAGTCGTATCTCTTTCAGCTTGTCATTTCAATTAAAGAGAAACACAACTTATAGCAAGCTTTATAAACCCTTTAAGACAAACTTTGCTATTTTTCAACCTGGACCCTATTTTCCCATGTTTTGTGTCTAAGTGACTAATGGGGACAGTTTTTTTAAAATTGGCTCACTGTTGACAAACGAGCACTTTTAATGGACGAACACCGACAGTGTGCAATTGTCCAGAAGGATTACATTGCCGTCTGCAGCGCGCTCGCTCGATAGTGGACCAATTTCAAAAATCGGTTTTGTCCATTAGTCACTTAGACACAAAAATGTGGGAAAATAGGGTCCAGGTTGAAAAACACTGAGGTTTCTCTTTAATAAACTTCAAGCGATGGACTTTGCATCATCACTTATATAAAAATCCATTGTCATCAGTTAATTGGCATCAACTCCCTCTAAAAGTAATAAAGGTTGTGTAACGCTGTTTTTTGCTTTTGGCCTGCAGGTTAAGAGCAGAAGCTCTCGGTGCATCTCGGGACTCAAAGGATGAAGGAGGCGATGATGTGAGTAAAATGCTTCTGTCCCCACCTGCATTGCTCATACTACACATTTTGAGAATCTCACACTGTTCAATGACAGATTCTTAGTTGTTAAGTTGACTTAAGTTAAAACGTGACATAACTCCCATTAGTGCACTCATATCTCTGCCTGTAAATGTGTGTTTTCAGTCCCTGTTTTATTAAAAAAAAAAATTGTACTCTGCTCTCTCCCAGTTTTCATCACCCATGCAGGACGGCGACATGACGATGACGCAGCGGCGGCGTTTCACCCGGGTGGAGATGGCCCGAGTGCTGATGGAGAGAAATCAGTACAAAGAGAGGCTGATGGAGCTGCAGGAGGCCGTCCGGTGGACAGAAATGATCAGGTAGAAAGGACGACGCTGATTTCAACTACACATGAAGAACTTGAATGAGCAAAGGATAGGAATAGTTGCTGGGTTTGGTTTAGTGGAACTAAGGTCCAAATTCAACTCATTATTCAGAAAACTAAAAAAAATGACTATATGAGGCTGAATTTTGTGTTTTTATACCAATGATCTCAAAGAATAAGTATCATTATTTCAGAATTATAAATGGTGGCTGAATTCATTAAAATGTACTGCACCATTGCTTTGACTCACACCTCCTTCCTCTCAGGGCGTCCCGAGAGAGTCCTCCAATCCAAGAGAAAAAGAAGTCCACCATCTGGCAGTTGTAAGATTCAGCTTTTATTAAGCTCATTTACTGCAGTACAATAAAAAAAACCCTTAATGAATCATTCTGTAAAACAAAAACCATCAAACACAAAACCTCTCCTCATCTTTCTCCCTCCATCCGCCAGCTTTGCACGTCTCTTCAGCTCGTCGTCCAGCCCTCCGCCTGTCAAGCGGCCGTACTACAGCGTCAACATCCACTACAAGTCTCCCTCGCCGGCCGGTTTCTCCCAGCGACGGAGCCACACCATGTGTCAGATCTCCACCTCCAACCGCACGCTGGAGTTCTTCCCTGAAGAGTGAGCAGCCAGCAGCCAGATCCCGTCACTAAACACTAAATCTTTACCTGCTTCCTGCTTTGGTGGCCTGGTTGCTTGCTCGCTTGTGGCAGCTTGCAGAGTAGAAAGCTTCCAGTTCTCCAGTATTCAGCATTTGGGATCGGTTGTTAATGCCGTCACATCCCATCCAGACGAATCTCTTCATGCATGATTAGAGGAAATATTGTGAACATTATCTTATCTGAATCTTTGGTTTTAATGGCCTTTTTCGGCTATTGCACAGTTGTTATTAAAGAGACTGTTTGCAAAGATAAGGCCCTTTTTAATAACTGCACAAACTTTCTTCTCTTTTAGAACCTGCAGACACAAACTCTAAACATGTTTAAAATCATTTCATAAATATCAGTTTAGTGTGATAAAACACATCCCTCGGCTTGAGCAGGATTAAAGCTTATTTTAACTCGTGCTGGTTAACATCTGCTATTTTCTTCCTCTCCTCTTTTATCTCTTCTCTCCGTCTCTTGCTGCTGGCTGGCCAGGCTGCTAACGCTTCGCTCTTTCTCTCTTCCCCTTCCTCCCCGTTGCTTCCAGACTGGCCAGTAATGGTGTTGCGTCTCTCCTCAGTGACTCGGCACTGTTGGCCCGCCGAGAGCAGCGGCGCGAACAGTACCGGCAGGTCCGAGAGCACATGCGCCGCGACGACGGCATCATGCAGGCCTGTGGCTGGAGTGTGCCGTCTCGCTTCAAACAGGTACACACACACTCTCGACCCCCACCCTACATGGTCAGAGGACCCACCACTGGGCCTCCACATACACAACAAAAACACACAAATAACTCGGTTTGCCTCACAGCTGTTTGACTGATTGGTTTCTAACCGCCAGAGAGGTGAAAACTTGTTGCAGGTGTATAAATGTGTATAAGAGATCTGTAGTTGTAGAAAAAAAATGACAATGTCTCGCAAAGGTGAGGTCACACAAAAACATTTGACTACAGATTTAAATTAAAATGTGTGATGCTCAAATCTTCCACACTGTGCATCACATTTAAGTTGAACACATTTAAATTACAAGTCGAAACTTTAGCCCTAATCTTTTTCACACATAACATTACATAAAATTTCTCTGTGATGTATGTACAACTAACTTGTTTCAAGATCTTACTGACTCTTGTTGTAAATCCCAACAAGTAACAAGCCATCGTTCTCTCTGAGCTACTTTTTCAAAGATTCCCAATGTTGGTGACCTTTTCCTTTTCTTCTGCTCTTTATGTTGTGAGAACATTTTCAGGATTTTGGCCCCATGGTCCTCGGTTAAATTATTGATATGACAGCTGAAACCGGTCGGGGGTCGGCCCTCCTGTCAGACTGTTGATTCATGCTGGCTGCTGTTTTTGTTTGGCCCATGCTGATACATGGTGGCACGTGGACGGACAAACAAACGGGGTTAAACAATGAAGATTGTTCTGACTGTACCTGCTCGCTCATCTCTGCTCTGTAGTGTCCAGATTAAAAGGAGCATTTCACAATTTTCACAAAGGGCCTGATAGTTGTCAACAAACATGAAAAGACCAAAACTAGCACAGCGTTACTCTGTCTTTTAATAGTTTAATGGTTCCTGCTCAAGATGTACATCTTTACGAAATAGTTTACAAAAATGTAGTTTTTCCTAAAACAGTCACTCATGTTAGGGTACTGTATAAAACTTTTTGCAAAGCATTTGTTGAAGACTATTTTCAGATGTGGATTCATGTATTTATGTAATGTATGTATGACCGAAACTAAACTACAGTGCTCATATTCACTGACATGAAGGAACATGTGCATGGTTTTTTATACACAATAATGGAGCTCAGTGGCACAGAGGAATGAGATATATCAGGCCTTGAATACACAGACAGTACTTGTTAGTAGTTTTTCACTTTGGTTTCAAGCATAAACATGGTTTCATAGCACAGAAGTGTATTTTAAATCGGCTCCAAAGGCCGGAGGGGCAGAGTGTGTTGGTAGGCAGGTGGCTCTAACTCTGGTCTCCCACAGACTGGTGGTCAGACGGACAGCGCTCAGGACAGCCCGCTGAAGAGACAACAGGCAAGTGAGACCGACAGAGCGCCAGCATGTGCCTTTACGGCTTCACCTCCCCTTAACCTCCCCCCCTAAAACCCCGACCCCAAGATAGCAGCAGATGACTAATACCAGAAAACAAACACTGAATACATATCCAGATAATCAAGACGGCATTTTCTGTGAAGGTTTTTAATATAATAAGCTTTTTTAAAATAAAAGGCCAACACTAAGTACAACTTTGCCATGAAATGCAAGTCCGGAAATGCATGAAAATTTTCATTTTGAGGCATGATATGACAAAAAACATTATATACAGACTCACACATACAAGTACACAAACACACACCTTGTGACTGCATCTGTCTGATAAACTCTTTGTGGAGTTGGTTCCATCTAATCTCCTTTCCCTCTGCCAATGTTGTTGCAACCTTTTAACCTCTGTCTGTCTCAACCTGCCTCAACTTCAACATTGATGCCATCATCCCTTACTTAGTCCTGCTGTGATCTCAGAGTTCTTCGTTAAAGGAAAAATCCACTCTAAAATATTTTCAGTACAGTCACAATGTAGTTCAATAGCAGAAAAATCTGACATCAAGATCACATTTTGGTGCCACAAAGACTAGATTCTTTCTAAATGCATCTGATCTGTAGTGCAGTAATCAGCCGAGATAAATCTGTTTTAGAAGAGGCAGATATTGTCCATGGTCCATCCTTGGAAAAATAGGAAATCATTAACTGAAGTTTTAACATCACAGATTGGTGATTTCAGTGGAATTTTCCTTTAATGCCTGCAGTGTACAGTGTGTACTGTGCGTGTATGCGGTACATATGCAAACACTGAATGTTCTTGTTTTTCATTAGAGGACAGTAACATGTTTTGATGGAACCAGCCAATAATTCACTACTTTCCTTTTCTCCTGACCTCTTATCACCTCTGCTTTTAGACCACGAATGAGAAAGAGGACAACCGCATGAAGAATGTACCCGTCCCCGTGTACTGTCGTCCTCTGGTGGAGAAGGACCCCAACAGGAAGGTGAGGAGTTTCTGTGATATGAGCCAGTGCAGCTCTGCAGTTAAAAAAAAAAGTGTTTTACTTCACGCGAATGTTTGAACCTCACCTCTATGCAGAATCATGTATGACCATCATTGTCCTAGATGGGGTTGCAACACTTCGATGAGGCCTCATGCTTCACTCACGGGTCTTCAGGTGGCACTTCATTCTTGGACCATTTACGTATTTTTCATGTCACATGTGTGTATGTGCACATGCGTGTAGTTGTGGTGCGCAGCCGGTGTGGACCTGACGGGATGGAGGGTTAACCAGGAGTCTGTGCCAGCCAAAGCACCGTCGGGCAGCGGCGACCCCCTGCACGCCGAGGAGGATGGAACTGGCAAGAGCAGCCACAGCTCCCCAGAGAAGAGGAAGGTAGATACAACCAGAGAGTAGTTCAAAACGTGCATTCATGACAGCTAACATTAATCACAGATGTGGAAGAATCAGATTCATGAAACATTTCCATGAATCAATACACTACAGAGAAATATGATGGGCATATACAACATCCTGTCCTTTTTCCTTTGTCTCTCCTCTCCCTCCTCTACTCACCCAGTCGAAGGAGCTCCAGGAAACAGACACCATGAGCAGTCGAGTGTGGATCCTCACCAGCACCCACTCTGCCAGCAAGGTGGTCATCATCGATGCCAACCAGCCGGGCTCGTTGGTCGACCAGTTCAACGTCTGCAACGCCCACGTGCTCTGCATCTCCAGTGTGCCGGGTGAGGCGCTTGAGTCTTGTTAAACCCTTGTGTAGTCACCTAATTTTTCTGTGTGCAACTCAAAGATTTTGTTGTGTTAACGTGTGTGTGTGTGTGTGTGTGTTTGCATGCAGCTGCCAGTGAGAGCGACTATCCAGCAGGGGAGATCGTGTTGGATCCAGGCGACGGTGGAGCAGGTGGAGGAGACGACACCGGCAGCGTGGAGGGCATGTTGGCAGGTATCACTCTTGTCGGCTGTGCCACCAACTGCAGCGTTGCTCGTAGTAATTGTTCTTCACGCACTGACACGCCCATAATGGACAAAGGACAAGGTGGGCACATCCTAAATGCTCCCTGTATCTTTTTATTAAAATAGTTAGTTTGTCTGTTTATTTTTCAATGTTGGTTGTGCTTCAGCCCCCACTGCTCCCCCCATGAATGGGAAGATTCACCCCGCTCAGTCGGCCGAAGAAGCCACGGAGGCCACCGAGGTGCCAGAGTCGACAGCCAGCAACACGGAGCTGGGACCCCCAGGACCATTTACCGAGCATGTCTTCACCGACCCCCAGCCTCGTCCAGCAGACGCCTCTGACAGGTAGGAGCCCGAAGTCTGTCCTCATGAAGACAGCCGTTAGGAGTGTCATGATCAAATAACTGTGCTTGTCCTCTGTCCACACAGGAGCACAGGTCTGTCCAAAGAGGAAACATCTCACCCCCAGAGTCAGAGGACGGAGGCGAAGAGGCCAAGAACTACACCAGCGTGGCCCCCACTATGTGGCTTGGGGCCCAGAATGGCTGGTAAGTCACTCAGCAGAACTGTTCTGCTGGACAGCCACAATATCTGAAACCACATTGTACAACCCAGATTCCAAAAACATTGTGATGCTGTGTACAACATAAATAAAACAGAATGTGATAATTTGCTGATCCTTTTTGTCATATACTCGATTGAAAACACTACAAAGACAATATATTTAATGTTTGACCCCATCAGCTTCATTGATTTTTGTAAATATCTGCTTATTCTGAATTTGGTGGCAGCAACATGTTTCAAACAAGTTGGGACAGGAGCAACAAAAGACTGTGAAAGTTGTGGATTGATCCAAAAACAGCTGTTTGGATCATTCCACAGGTAAACAGGTTCATTGGTAACAGGTGATAGTATCATGATTGGGTATGAAAGGTTCATCCTGGAAAGACTCAGTTGTTCACAAGCGAGGATGGAGAGAGGTTCAACACTTTGTCAAACACATGAAAAAGGATTTTACTTCATGAGCTCAGGAACACTTGGTAAAAGTGTAGTCAGTAAACAGTTTGTTTGATTGCAACCTCTTTCTATTTATGTTTTACACGGCATCACAACGTATAAATTGCATACACTGCACAGACCTCTGTCTGCAGTTTGGTTTTGCTCTGAAGTCTCTTACCTCTGCCTCCAGGCTTTACGTCCACTCAGCAGTTGGAAACTGGAAGAAGTGTCTCCACTCCATCAAACTCAAAGACTCTGTGCTCAGTCTGGTGTAAGACACTGTCACTTCAACACATAAATGCAAATGTTTTTTTTATGAATTTCTGTTACTCCAACAGTCTCTGTCTCCTAATTGCAGGCATGTGAAAGGTCGTGTGCTGGTTGCCCTCGCTGACGGGACCCTCGCCATATTCCACAGATCAGAGGGTATTTGAGGTTTTAAATATTGATTTCATCAGAGCTCCCACACACCAAATGTCTAGTTGGACTAGGAACTAAGAAAAGCAGCCTTGATGTTTAAGGGTTGCCACGGTCCAACTGGGTCCAAATGCATTCAACTCTGTTTTGTTTGATTCTGTTTTATAAATGTCAATTATCGAAATGCCCCTTAAACATCTGTTTGCACATCAATTCTTGAGGCTGCACACATTAGACGTGTCAATGAGAAGAGAAGCAAAGTAGAAAAAGCTAAATTTAAGTGATTGCGTCTTGCATCAGCAGGGCTCTCCAACAGTTGTCATTACGCACAACTCTGGCTATTTATAGCACCTGTACCACCAATTCATCACCTCCAAACTACCATCACAGTATCAAGCAATATCTTAATAATCATCATTAAATGTCATTATTAAGTGGCCCCTGCACTCACAGTGCTTTCACAGTAAAACAGTGCTATGTGTCTATGGCATGCATCAGACTTTTTAAAAATAGATAGTTGATAGTTTTTTGAAAGCGTCATTGATCAGCACTGATGATAAAACGTTAAACTTTAAATTGATGCTTTTCATTCATGTGTTTTGTTTAACCTATATTATTTATTTATAACATTGCATTCTGTATATGTGTGTGGTTTTGTCAACAGACGGCCAGTGGGATTTGTCCAACTACCACCTAATGGACCTCGGTCGGCCTCATCACTCCATCCGCTGCATGGCCGTGGTCCATGATAAGGTTTGGTGCGGCTACAAGAACAAGATCCACGTCATCCAGCCCAAGAGCATGCAGATCGAGGCGAGTTACAGTCGCATCCTCTTGAAAAAGGCAATTTCCACTGACTTCTTTTACATGTAATAAAACTGTAATAATGAGTTGATTCACTGCTCTGTAGAAGTCCTTCGACGCCCACCCTCGCAGGGAGAGTCAGGTGCGGCAGCTAGCGTGGATCGGCGATGGCGTGTGGGTGTCGATCCGGCTAGACTCGACCCTGCGTCTCTACCATGCACATACACACCAGCACCTCCAGGATGTGGACATCGAGCCATACGTCAGCAAGATGCTGGGTGAGAGTATGTTGGCTTGTTAAAGAGAGAATCTCATCCTCAGAGACAAAGTCAACTGCACCTTACTTCCTAAAGTAAACTTAAGTCGATCTCTGCTGACTCTGCTTGTGATTCACAGGTACTGGCAAGCTGGGCTTCTCTTTTGTGCGAATCACAGCACTTCTGATTGGTGGAAATCGTCTCTGGGTAGGAACAGGAAACGGCGTGATCATCTCCATCCCTCTGACAGAGAGTGAGTCTCATTTATACAGCCTACAACCAAAGTATGTCATGACCTTTGTTTCATTTTCTGACAGTGCCTGTCTGATGGTAGAAGACGGGGGAGAATATGTCTGCTAAAACCACAAAATTTGACATTTGTGAAAGTTTTTTGTTGAGCAGTGATTGGCAGTCTAATTCTCATCAAAATCTTAAGTTGTCAGAGGCTCTGATTTTTTTTGTCTGTCCGGATATAACTTTGCAGAACATCTCTTAAACTTCTTAAAATTAGAGCATGAATAAAGGAATAAGGATTATTTTTGGTGTGGATTTGAATCCGGCAGCACCACCATGTCATCACTTTACGTTTTCGTCTTAAAACCCCTGAAACATGAGCTACAGAAGAACGTTTTACTCCTGGATTCGAGGCTTCCTTTGCAAATTTTTGATTTTCAGATAATCCAAAATTCAGCTAATGGGATGTACATGAGTTTTATACACTGCAAAAACTAACAGCAGCTTCATGGTCAAAACTTAGCCTGAATGGACCAATCAGGAGTCTGCAGTTTCATCTATTAGCTTACTCCCTCTTCTCCCCATAAACTCCCCATCTTTCTTTCCACCTTCCTGTTTTCCTGCCTCCCCTCAGCGGTTTCACCTCTATCACAGACAGTCTTGGTCATAACTGTTACTGTCACTGTCCTCTTTCTCCTCTGCTCTCCTCCCTCCCTCCCCCCTCCTCCTCCTACGGTAGCGGTGGTCCTTCACCGGGGACAGCTCCTTGGTGTGAGGGGTAAGTGGGACAGCTCCCTCCCTCCTGCTGTTGTGATCTACCTTTTCTCACCCAGTCAAACCTTCATATCCCCTGTTGTCCTCTTTTACCTGTGAACATTTAGCTGAAGGTCACCAAAAGTATTCTGTGTGCGATGACTTTTTACTGTTGATCAGAACAGTGCTTTTACTCATTGGTTGCTTTGCATGCTATCATTTTCATCAATCTGATTTATTGCATCAATGACTGAAAAATATGCTTGTGTGTAACAGATCCACTGCATGCAGGTGTTTTTTAAAAAACATTCTAAAAAAAATTCACATTTTTAGTTGATTTGTGGAAGTATGTGCATTTTGTGGGTGTTTTTCCTGCAAAGACTCTTTTTGCATGCGTCATGCTTCCACATATGATTTGCTAGGAAACGTTCCTGGTTGGTTAGTTTCTCACCTCTGGGTTTTTTCATCCCTCAGCCAATAAGGTGTCTCCGACATCGGCCAGTGGAGTGATCCACGTGTACGGTGACGACGGCTCTGAGAAGAGCACTGGCAGCTTCATCCCCTACTGCTCCATGGCACAGGCCCAGCTCTGTTTTCATGGACACCGTGATGCCGTCAAGTTCTTCGTCTCTGTACCTGGTAGGCACAAAGCCCGTCTGTCTGCTGATGTACCTGACTGTCTGTAAGGGACTGTGGTCCCAGGTCTTTAACCTGTTTTTGACTTCTTCGTTTGTGTGTGTGTGTGACAGGCAATGTTCTGGCCACCCTCAATGGAAGTGTGCTGGACAGTCCATCAGAGGGACAGGGCTCAACAGCGCCCCAAGAGACGGAGGCCCAGAGTGTTCATAACGTGTTGGTGCTGAGTGGAGGAGAAGGTTATATTGACTTCCGCATAGGTGAGTAATCACACCTGCACAGAAACCTGACACACACACACACACACACACACATATAAGGTGTCTCTGTGTGACATGGCAAACAGCTGAGCTATGAGAAATACAGTGTCTGTGTGTATGTGTGTATATACAGGATATAAATAAATAAATGTATATTTTGCAAAAAATAAAAAGGAATGGAGGAAAGTTAATTGAGAATCAGTATTTTTTTCCTGCATTCATTCATTTATGTTTTTAATTTCCTTATTTATAACTTATTAGTTGTGTGAATGTTATTCTGAGTATTTAATGCCCTCCCATGGCCACAATGAGGAACTGCAACACTACATTATTTGCAGTTCTCTACTATGACCACTAGAGATACTATAGAAACTCTCAGATCAAGTGATGTTAATTAGTTTTACACTTTGCAATTTTTAACAGTTACTAATTTTTAGCTTTTGAAAGTTACTTTAAATGTTTCTTGAAACTGATTTCCTAATGTTTTATACAAATGCAACATCTGTTGAAATGTTGGTTTAGAAAATATAGAAATGAGGAAATATGCAATAGACTTTAACATATCAGCACAATAAATTATGGAATGTGTTCATTGTGAAGTTCCAGCTCTTAAATTCTGTTTTCATCTCTCTTCCTCAGGAGATGGAGAGGACGATGAGACGGAGGAAGGAGAGAGCGCCGGAGCTTCGCAGATGAAACCTGCTTTGTGCAAAGCTGAGCGGAGCCACATCATCGTCTGGCAGGTGTCTTACATACCAGAGTGACACCTGGATCTGCTTTAACACCTCACACCTTATCTCCTTAAAGAAATCTCCTCCTCCTGCCCCAAAAAGCTTCCAGCAGCCCCGAACCTTGTAATTATCCCCGGTCATGTAAAAGTTCCCCCTTGGCTCTAAAACGACCCTCCAAGCCGTATATCGTCCCTTGTAACTATGATATCCCCTCCTGCCCCGTCTCCTTGTAACTTAATGCCTTGTAAGTACCTCCTCTGATCTAGTAATCTGCCTGCCATCCTGTTTCTGTCCCACCCAGGGCATTGTAACTATCTTCATGAGCCTTGTAACCCAGCCTCATAACTACCTCCCTCCTCTGTATCGATCTTATATTCACCCTGTAAGCACACTGTATCTCCTCCTATATTTACCTCAATTGTCCCGCATCTGCCCCAAAGTTACTCCTCCTCTTCCTCCACTTAGTTTGTCATCTGTGAAACCTCCACCTCGTCTTAAAGCGAAGCCCAGAGCCCCCAACATGCATCAGTTGTACCAAAAAAAAAGAGCAAGAACAGCAGGTACATGAATGTGAATGACGCCACTGACTTGCATTTCCACCAGAAATCTGTCTGATTTTTCTAACAGCCAATCAGCAATCTATAACCACTTATGCCATGATGTGGACCTTGTTAAATGGAGCTAATGGATGCAGATGTCAGTTGTGCATGGGTCAATCATTGACAGCGTTTGTGAGTGAATTCAGATTCAGTGAGGCAGCATACAGAAATGTTGTTTTGGCTTTATGATTGTAGTGGATGGCAAACAAGTTTGGGTTTGTTAAACATTTTAGGGTAAGTAAAGGTATGACTATATGGAACAAAAGTCAAAATTATGTTGAATTTAGACATCTGGGTTTTTTTCTGGGCTGTCACCTAAAATATTTTGCATCCAATCTTGCAGTCACGTCTATTTGAAGAGTCGATTAGTGATGTTTGCTCATTTTCTACCCCGATTAAAAAAAAAAAAAAAAAAAAAACCCTCATGAGGAGAAAAATAATGACTTAGTGTGTGGTAACAGAGTCCCAATGACAGGAAATATCTGGTGCAGCTGCCTGGTGTAAATCATAGGTCAGAAGAGTCGTACGAACAAGGTTGTCAAAACCAGTCGAAGGGGGTTGATCTTAATGTGTTGAGGGTTCAGTCTGAGACTCTTTTCTCTCGTCTGACTGGCTGTTGATCAGACGGTTCGGTGTAAAGCAGGTGAACAGTGACGTGTTGTCATTATGTGTACAGGGATTATTGTAAATCTCCAGACACACTGAAGCCCATCCTCTTTGTTCAGTATGGAAATTCATGCATTGATCTCTATCTGTGTGGATTAAATATTAAACATTTGTGTGCTGAAAAAGAGTACGGTTGATGTGTGGATGTCTTACTTTACAAAACAGACAAACATAATAACTGATTAAACACTTTTTAAAAATGATTACCAGATTTATTATGTTTGACAGTTCCAATACAATTCACACAGCATCATGGTATTTTAGAAAAGCCTGAATGTGACAAAAGCTGCAAATGAAAAAAATGACACTTTTATAGGACAAAAAAAATATTAGCACATTTAATAAAGTGCAGTTTCTCTTTAATTTGGAAACTGAGCCTGACATGATCACTACAAAACCAAGTGCTGCTCAAAAGCTTCATATTTAGCATCATATTTTAAAACGTCTACCCTTTACATTCAAGTAGTCCCAAGTGATGTGACAATCTGTTTTACACCATTACAGAATTTGAATTTAAAGGTACAGGAAACTAAAAATCATGAATGAATAAAAAGGCAATAATTGTGTTGGTGGTCTTTAAAAAAAAAAAAAGAGCTAATTCCAAGCGACAAAAAGGATATTTTTGTCATGTGCAAATTTCAGTCAGAACTGCATCCAAAAAAAAAACGAGCTGGTAAACAATTTCTGTTATTCAGTGATTTGTGTAGCGTCAAATACGCACAGCTCACAGGTTTTCTGTACTGTCAATAGAAATGAACCTTTAGGGTGGACTTAAAGAGGCCATGTTATGCTCTGGGGGTTTTCCACCTTTAGTGTAATTTAGTTTTTTGTACATGTAAGAGGTCTGAACTGCCTGAAACACCTCATTTGTAGTCCAGCCTTTCTTCCGTTACTTGCTGGAAATGTGACAGAAATGTCCCCATAACGACTGGAAAACTGGAATGTGTGATGCGTGTGTGCATTTTACTCCTTGGACTGCTTGGTCAATGATAGCTGACAACAGTTCAAGCTAAAGGATGGATTGATACCAGCTCTCTCTTACGCCACTTCAAAATTGGAAGCTTTAAGTTTTACCATGTTTCCATGATAAAAAATTTGCATGTTGTGCAGCTAATGTGGATAGCGTCTGTTACTCCCACAGGCTGGGGTGGTGTTGGACGTATGTTGTAATAGTGAGGGACAGTCAAGAGAAACTGAATGCAAGCCTCATTTGAAGCTAACTAAATGACCAGCTTAGTTAGATGCCGGTAACTGTGCCCGTGGGAGCTGACCAGTCAGAGCAGTCTGGGCTTTTCAGGAGTGTGGCGTTAAAGAGACAGGAGCTAAAATGGAGCGTTTCAGAGAGAGGGTGAACACAGGTGCTGTAGCAATGTACAGTATGCTTTTTGAACATTAAAGCATGTAAACATATTCTAGTAGAGCCTACCCAAATAAAAGCATGAACCTGAAAATGAGCATATTATGGCTTCTTTGAATGCAGCTATTTATACTTATCATGCCCGGATGAAAATTACGAATCACTGCCTTTTATTGCTCCACATTCCAAGCTTATTGCTTAAAAACTTTAAACATGAGCTAGTGTTCTGGACTAAACAAAAACTACAGTGAAATCTTTATCAAAAGCAGACACTGTCAAGTTGCTGATCAAATTATTGCTCACTTAGTGCACGTCTGCTTTGTAAAGTCAGTTCGCCTCAGATAAAAAATACATTTCGAGGAAAAAAAAAAGAAAGAAGCAGCAAGACAGCAATGACACTTCTGCAGCTACAAGCTTCTAAAGCCAGAAAAAAAATTCATCTGAGGTATGATGTGACCTGACTTGTAAGAGTACTGGTTTACCTACAGGATGGTGAACATACAGCACATGTAAACCATCAGTTGTAGAGCCAGTGGCTGCTGATGTCCTCCCAACATTGAAGCTCGTTCTGACGAAACCACAGAGAGATTTCCTTCTGGGAGCTCTCCACCGAGTCGCTGCCATGGATCACGTTCCTGCAACGCAGAGCCGACGTAAACAGGTACAGGACATTCAGACACAGACAGAAACTGTACCTGACCTGGACAAAAGCTAGTATATTCATAATAGATAAAATAAAAATCTTGAGCTTCTTTTTGATCATCAGGTTCCTTTTTTAAATCCAGGGATAAAAAAAAATGCATCCATTTAAACACAGAAGATCTTATACTGGTTAATTGGTTCCATGTTGATTTGGTTTTAAAGGTCATGCACAACCACAGTAAACCCACACCAGTGATATTTTAATTAACTGTTTACACTTCTTGTCAAGACTGTGTGGGCATGTACAGACTGTGCTCACTCTCCTGCTGGATTTGTTGAACCAGTTTGAGCAGGATAAATTACATATCTATCATTCTTACAGGCCTTATTTCCAGCAGACATTTTGACTTGTCACAGTAAGAAAAGCACAGGTGTAAATAATAAGAAATAATCATAGCTAAATTCTATTTAGGGTCCTGGATTTGCACATCCTGTCTCACTGTTACATGGTCATGACTGACTGGGACACTTGGACAGAACAGAGTCATTGTTAATGTTATTAGAAACGCATGCTTTTCCTGCTAAGACAAGGCAAACTGTCTGCTGTGAAAAAGGCCAGTTCTCCCTCAGTGTTTCCTTCAGGAGAAGGAGAAATGAACCATCAGGTGATCTTACCTGCCCACTTCCACACAGTAATCTCCTCGGATGGTTCCAGGCAGCGAGTCTGCAGGGTTCGTCTCTCCCAACATCTTACGTGCAGTCTTGACCACATCCAAACCCTCCCACACCTGAACAAACACAGAAATATATATGACTACAGCATGCAGAACAAAATGTGTTTTCTTTGTGTTATAGCACTGTTATAATATTGACAACAAAAATCATGGTGAAATCTATGTTCATTATGTCCTGATGAGTAAAGATGAGATAGTTGCCTTTGTTCAGGGGCCTGAAGGAACACCATCCCCCAGTGTCTGACGGGGTAAATCTAAATTAGACGTTGATTGTTTTGATAACTGTAACTGTATACTTTCACAGGTCCATAATTTGATTACTGTAACGTCAATAATGTCAGATGAGATTGTTTTATTTTAAAGGATTGTTGTGTTGCAGATATATTCAGAAAATACAACCTGTGAAGGAAATATTATTGTATCACACATTTTCTAACAGACCTTAGTCATTCATTTTTATGTGCTGATATGAAAGAAGTAGCTATGACACGTCATTAACACATTCTCAACCTAGATGACAAAGCACATAGTTCAAGGTTCATACTTCTCATTGGACCTTTTACAGTCACGAGAAATATCCTTCAGCAGAATCCATTACAGTATTATCAAACTGAGAATTATGATCAAAACACTGACTAAAATTAGATTTAAAAACTGAATTCCACCGTATGTTCTGTGCTGCATTGCAACGAATATCACATCCATGTATGGAGACTGATGAGACAAGACTGAAAATTACTACTGGCTCAAATTGAGCTACTTTGCTTCAGTCTTTTCCATCTTGAAAGCCACAACATAATTTTTCCACTTGACAGCAGCTGATTTCCTGCTGTAGAAGTAAACTCTGACTTATTATGTGAGTTATTAGGCAAACTGAAAGCCTTTAGTTGCCTGTGGTCATGTGTACAGTATGTGGGAGAATCTCACCATTGCTACGATTGGTCCAGAGCTCATGTAGCTGATCAGTTCCCTGAAAAAAGGTTTACTCCTGAGGTCCCAGTAATGCTCCCTAAGAAGATCCTCAGATGCCTGGCACACAAGACAGACATATAAAGAATCATTTACTTAGTACATTAGCCATGATTATTGATTTGGACCATGAATAAAGCCATTTGGGAACATGGTCTCAATGGAGAATAAAAGGCAGACACAAAAAAATACCTGCACAAGTTTGAGGCCCACCAGTTTGAACCCTTTCTTCTCAAAGCGTCGCATGATTTCACCCACAAGTCTCCGCTGGACACCATCTGGCTTCACAGCAATGAAGGTGCGTTCATTCACGCCAGTCCAGCCTAGAATCAGAGATAACAGTTAGCATAAATGAAAGCAAAACCAGCAAGTGCTTCAAGTGAAGAGTGACAGCCACCACACACAAGCAAGAGCAGCTTGCATGCACCTTGGTACAGACTGGACGAGGCGGCATCAGTCAATCAAGAGATAGTGGGGGACAACTGGGGAAAGAGACGATACACAGCTGCACAGCTGAGTCCTGCATGGTACATTTATAAATGTCTGATCCAGGATGAAAGACAGCCTGAGTCATACATAGTTTATTTTACTTGTAGACCGCCTCTGCATTCTGAATACACACAATAAAAACCATCCCATGCAGCAGTGCGCACACAGTTCTGTGAATGTTCTCAGTTATCCAGATCATGGTATTTAAATAAGAAGTTGAATCAACAGCAACTGGACTTTATTGTAGATGCCTGAAGACATTTCACTTCTCATCCAAGAAGCTTCTTTAAGCATCCACAATCCGGTCAAGCTGCTGTCAATTCAATCCCTTATTGACGTGCACAGACAGGTTTGACTTGTACAAAAACTACATGCATCTCCACAAATGTTGTCTGTTATTTGTTAGCTTCACAAGCCACTGTTGGATTCACAGATATCCCTTTCAGTCCTCTGATATTCTGACTTATGGATTCAAAATGTAGTCCCCTCACCCTGCAGGGAAGAGGCCTGGACACTGCACTTTAACAACACTTCCTGCAACAAACCTCTAAGTCACAACAGGCTTAATCTCACTTATTATTTGCCTCTGTTGCCTCTCACCAGATTCTTCAATCCGTGCATGTTTAACCACCAAATCTTCAAGTTCATGCAGATCTCGCTGTGACCTTTTTCTCGGCCCCATTGCAGCTCTGCTCCTGCTGCAGCCTATGAGCTCTCACAGGCTCCACATGAAGCCTGAAATCTCCAATGGCAGCGCGCTAACACACGAACTATTAATAGGATGATGATGAATCAACTTATTTGACAGTGAGGAGCACACATGGACTCTCATTACACACAGAAGCTGGTATAAGTGTAACGTTAGATTAGTAAAACACAACAGCCTGGGTATTAATAGTCACACCTCAAAGCTGAACGACTCTGCGTTGCTTCTGTTTAGCATCAAATCAAAGTTATTTAAAGCTTCGTGTCACCGTTGTTTCACCGGTTAACTCTGCTCCTGTTAGCTAGCCGAGGACCGTGTCCACTGAGTCCGTCTCTCCTGCTCACATGGTAGAAAAGTGTGAGCACATTATCAAGAGACAAAGTCAAACTAAAGTACATTAAGTATAAAAAGGTGAAATACCCACCTGACTGAAAGAAGTAGGCGAATATAGACAGAAACAGGCAGATCATTTTTAGCCGGTGGACAGAAGAAGCACACTGCAGGAAGGAGGGAAGGAGGACGTAAGCACGCACGTACGCAGGCACGCACGTTGCTTAGGAACGATCCCCAAAGCGCGGGCACGTGGTGTCCAGGGGCTCACGGGAAATGGCAAAAAGTTTTAATTGATAAGAAGTGATCAGTTAAAAATTTTACTTATTCACTATATAGCTCAAAATAAATATTTTTTTTTATCACATGTGACATTATACAAGTTATCATGTGTGCTTACGATAAGTCTAAATTCACTTCCTGTCTCATTATATTATACTGTTGACTTAGTTCCTTATCACTTCGATACAGTATCTCAAAATTTGACGACTTAAGTCAAAGTTTTGACCTATTATTATTCAGATTCTTAGTGATTTGCAGCTTTGACTTGTAGTATGTCACTGCTGTTCAACTGGCACATGACACTTGACACGTTATGAGGGTTTTTACTGGCATGTCACACAAAACTGGCATCTTATTATGGAAGTGGTACATGACAGCGGAACATGAGTGCCATGCGCCAGTAAATGGCAACGACATAGCAAAAACCAACGATGCATAACATCAGCAACTTTTCAATCTTGGCATTACTCTAATTTTGACTAAGTCAGCTACAGGTATTTTAATTTTTCTCATATTTCTTATTACTTTTTCTTTTCCTAGTGTCCTAGTTCCCTTTTTTTTGCTCTTTTATATTTACATAAGTTTATATTTTTATTTCTATTATAATTTTGACATCTATACTTTTAAACATTTATTTTTTACCATCTTTGTCTGTACTTGTTTCTGTCCTTGTGCTGCTGCAAATCCTGAATTTTCCATCTGAGGATCAATAAAGGCTTATCTTGGTGGAAATGCATGAAATGATGCTACATCCTAACAGCAGAGTCTTGACATACAGTGTAGGCTACAGCTGTCCTGTGCTCCAAAAGACTAATTTAGGCTGGTAGGCTGCTGCCTGAGGATTTGTCAGGCTTATTTTTAGCACTCACAAAGTGAGTCCTCCTGTGTAAAATCAGGTGCTGTGTACGCTTTGTTTCATGTCTAATTAGACACGAGTGCTTATTAGAAAAGTAATGAGCATGGAAGACTTCCCTTGCTTAATTTGTTGTGAAAACTTACAAGCCTGCATTCATCAAAATTGTCTGCCTGATACTGTAGGACCAGGCACATTAACCAATAAAAATGAAGCACAGTAACATGTCACTGTGTTCAAGGTGTTAAAGTATCAGTCCCCAGTCATTTCTACATTAAGTGTTTACTGTGCTTTCTCTAAGGACGTAATTATCTCAATGACGATGACAGTCTATGAAGACCTCTGTAACAGTCACAAAAGAATAAAAAACACTTATAGCAGTCATATTTTATCTCAAATTTAATATTTATCACATGACACAGACACATATTACATACAGAGAATCCTGCTTTAGATGAAAATAGCAGAGAACTCATTTGAGTCCAGGAGGACATTGAGCCAAGGGCTTCCAGTGTATTTGGACAGCAGATGTTATGGCTTCTGTTAACACTGAATTGGTCCAAAATGTCCAAGATTTTCAGCTTCAGAACCATGAGTATCAGACTGCCGTCCCCTCTGTCCTCTGCACCTCTTGTTCCTGCTTGCGGAAATAGTCTTTGTTGAGCAGGACGTCCCTCTTTAAAGGCAAGCTTGGCTCCTCCACCACCCTGCCTGTTGCTTTCTTTTGCTGGGCCAGCATCATGGCGCGGAGCAGGGGAGGGTAGGGGACGTAGCGCATAGGCGGCTCAGGGAGCGGCTCAAAGTCCTTCAACTGTGGCTCTATGTGTTTGGGAACCAGGCGCCAATCGTGGTACATCACCTTGTCCACCTCCTTGACCTCACCTTCCTGTTTTCCTGCCGTACACAAAATGCAAGAAAGTCACTACATGTAGTTTGTTTAGAGCAGAATTATTTATTATTATGTGTTTTTTCCTTTATACTGCAATACAATTATAGACATCTCACTGAAAGCAGAAATTCAAAAGTGGAGTTGTCCAGCTGAAAAACGGGCCATACATTAATGGGAAGTCAAACTGAAACTGTCCTTTTCTGCTTTTCAGAAATCATTTGTGAACAAATCTTAAGTAGAAACTGCTTTGTACCTCACATTTGAGTGCATGTCATTCCAAAACACCTAGTCACAAAAACCAAAAAGCCCTCTAAAATGTTTTAATAATTAGATTGTTCATATTGTTGTTCATTGTTCATATGTTAATATACTGATAAGCCCTGGTTTAAAAAGGAAATAAACAGGGTCCAATCTTACCTTTGTATGTGAGGATCCCCCAGGCTTTACCATGATCCATGTTCTAAAACACAAGAGTCGAGTGTCATTTGGTTACAGGCATCCTATCAGACCCAATGACAAACCAGACTGGTTTTTCACTCAGTTCTACACTTAGACTGACAACATGCAGACTTGACACTCTGCAGCATCTCACCTCAGCTGTGTAGTCCACCTTGACCTTGGTGATCTGCCAGTAGCTGGGCTCTGTGTGGTCCTCCAGCCAGGACTTTCGGGTGAAGAGGCGACCCACTCCGAACATCCTCATGCCCGCCAGCAGTGAGAAGAGTCGACTCTCCCTGCGGACATCCTGCCAGGCCAGCACAGGCAGCATCTTCCCCGTGTGAGGCCGCCTCATCGTCTCATAGTCCAAGGCGAATTTCTGGGACTCCCGCGGCCGGGACTTCAGCTCTCGGTAGGCCCGGATCTTCCGAGCCATTTCTGCTATGAGGCGAAGTCGCTTTTTCTTCGCCATGACTGATGTGCAGGAGCTCCTCCACAATCCTCACTGATACACGCTGGTCTGGGTTTAACCTGCAAGAGATTATAGTGATTTATGCGCACCTGAAATCAAACCTGTTGGCTAACGTTACAGGAGAAATCAATTAATGTAAACCTGTCGGCATAGACTGTCAGTTGAGACCATAAACACGTTCACGTACAGTCCTGATGTAACAAGGCTAACTGTTAGCTAGCGTCACATGCTACAAACACCTTATAATATCGTTACGTACATTGTCACCGACTGCTTTTAATAAGCTTTACAAGAACTATCTACTCTGATTATACTCCGTAAATATTTGGAATTAAAATACCTGAATGTCCCTGATGAGCAGGTCCAACGCCACTTGACCTCCGCAAGCGAGGAACACAACTTCCGCTCACTTGGTCCGTCCCCAAAGATTTCCCCGTAAACACGCCAGCCCATTTTTTGTTCCACATGAGGTAAATTAAATTAAGATTAAGTAGAAGACAAGTAGCACATTAGTACCCGTTAAACCAAAGGAGTGCGCTATTGTGTTTGAGTCTCCAAAATTGTGTCATTACTTTAATAAATTATCAATGTGTTGGCTGTTTAAATTATTAGTCAGGATTTTATATGTAAATAAAAACAATTCAAAAATAAAAAGGCAAAATACAATTCAATAAATAGCCATACACACATGCAAGAATAAAAATAAACTGATAGTGGAAGAAACATATAAAAACACAAAATACCAAGTTTGAGACATTACAAAGCACCCCATGCCCCCAAACCCTCTAGAATGTTTTAATGAATGGATGTTTCATTTATTCAGTTAATCATTTGATATATCAATTATATTTTCTTTAAATTTTAAGAAGGTAAAAAGCCAAAAATACAATAAATTTTTCTTAAATTCAAATATTTAAAATTGATGTTGAATTACTCAGTTGTTTATTTCATACAGGAAAAGCTGTATTCATAGAAAAAAAAAAATGGTCAAATTCATTTTTCTACTGAATTAAAATGTTAGTGAAATATTTCATGCAAAGTAAAAAATCAAAGAGCAATTCAAATTTTCTTGGTGCCAGTTTCCCTTGTAATTAATGAACACATCCAGTCCTTTGTGCATATGTAGCATTCATTTTATTTTCAGCTGAAAATCATGCTGATAAGTTATACAGAAAAGGCAAGTAAAGGCCTTCACATACAGTATTATTAATATGACATGTTAAAGAAGAAACACTTAGAATTTTCCTATTTACAGTACAACAGGAAGAAAAAGTGCTTGGATGCATCAATGTGAAGACAAAGACTGCAAAATAAGACATAAAATTCAATATGCTTGTCTACAACTACCCTCTTGGTGGTTACATTATGAGATCAATAGGGATAAATTTGATAAATCATTACACAATTGGACAGAATGAAGTGTGTCAGGTCACCTTACTGAGCATTGTCCTCCAGTACCTTCATCACTATCGCTGTGGCCCCATCATGACATCCGAAAACACCCATTCTTTTTGAAAACCATTATCACATAAGATGCTTGTATTGCATAGTACCTTAAGTCTTTGTGGATGTCTACTTAAAGCAAGACCAAGAGAGAACGTGATCAAAGACCGGTGACTGAAGTAGCAGTTGGCATACTGTGTAACTCAGCACCTGGGTCAAACTCTATTTTAATACTTTGATACTCCAAAGAAACTACAATAAGAATTTTTTTACATGTCTGACCTGGGGGCAATGTTCCCCTCCTCAGTTATTCATGATCAATTAATAATCAAATTGATTTGTTTGTATGTATTTATGTATAATGTTTGTATTTCATCTCTCCTGCAGGAAAATGAACATCAAAACATCCACAGAAACATTGCAAAACACTCCTGCAGCATAACCAACCTCTCTATTGTCTTGTCATGAGATAAACATATTCAAAAAGACATAGTTATGAATCAGCCAATCAATCAAAATATGGCTCAAACTACAGCTTCAGTCAGAATTGTGTCCAACTTAGTGCAACATATAAACTGTGTTTTTAGTCATATTTAAAATATTATTGTTGTTAGAAACACGCTGAGCATACAGAGAGCTGAGAGGTTTCTATAACCATAATGAAACTCATTTTCTGCAGTGAATATTTTAATGAGGAAACAGGGACCCATTTACAGCCTTCTTTTAGGCCAACAGCTGATTGTTTGATACTAAAAGGATTTAGAATAGAGTGAGACCTTAATGAAATAAAGTCAGGAGGAGTTGGTAAAGGAAGTGATGGAACAAGGCTTTGGGAAAGCCCACAATAACACCCTTGCATTAAGTACAAATAGTTTACATTAAAACTGCTCAAAATTCCATATTTTGTCAATCAAAGAAACTAAGTTTTTAAAAAGTTCTAAAAAACGATAAGGTGTAACAGCGATGAAAAATTACTTAAAATGTGTGGCAGTCTCTTCTGAGTGATATACGTGTTTCATGATCAGATTTAAAAGAGCTACACTAAATGACAATGTATACTGCTTACATCTTTTAGAAAAGAGGAAATCCAGTTTACTTCAGAAGGTTTTAAGAGGAGATTTTCAGAGGCTGGTGACAGATGGATATTGGTGCTAATGTAACAAATATTTGACTTGCAATTTTTTTTCTCAAGTTTCTCAAGACACAAGAATTATCTGATGAGAAATCATAAGTGTATGAGTTGTTTGGACATGATGGCCTTTCCATGAATGGAATATTTTCATTCTCGGAGCACTAAAAGCAGCAAAGTACATTCAGGATCATTCCACCTCCATCTAACATTTTTTAAGCTTTTGATCTGTCTCAACATTTTTGACAGTTGACGTTTTTGCTTTAGAGCTGTAACCTGTGGGCAAGAAATAAAGAATATGACATGTCACTTCCTGTCTGTTCCACTTATGGGACACAGTGTCCCACTGATTCTCATTTTGGCAACCTAACACAAAATTGCAGACGGCAGTAAAAAGTAACAGATGACTTTGATGATGCACTGATGGCATTTAGGTTGAGAACGATGAACTGTACATTATTTGCATACAAGATGAAAACACAGAAAATATACAGTCTCTCATCTTGAACCCCACTCTTTGCTAATATAACATGATGACCACCAAAATTTGGCCATACGTGGCTTCAGTGTTAAACTGTACAGCCTTCCTCCTGCGCCGTTTCACTAATCCCTGTACACGCATGACAACAAGTTATGCTAGCTAACAAAATAACACCACATCTTTTCACTTATTACTGAAGCTGGTTTGGATACTGAATGGATGATGAACATGAAGACATCTGAATGGCATGAGAGAAGATCACAGTAAAAACGTGCAGGCAGTAGCACTGCCGTCACAGTTTTCCACCTACGTACCCGATCCTGGTTATTTTCTTCACTACTGGACAACATTGATGTTGAGATAAGCTTGAGGCAGGTAGGAAACACTTGATTAGATGCCATAGGACAATGACATCTACCAGTGCTTAAGAGGAGGTAGGATTCGAGCCGTGCAGTCATGTCCAGCGGCATCTCTTCCTCTGACAGGCTTCAGGGTCAGACGAACAACCCTCTGAGTCACTCTCAGAGGAGGACGGTCCAGCCAAGGGGGGGACAGGCAAACGTGGGGGACGCTCAGGCCCATCTGGGCTTTCTTCTATGGTGCCACTATTGAGACTGAGCACCCAACCCAGTTTGTTGTGGAGCAACTGACGAAGGCCTGGGGGCAGTGGCAACACGTCCAGGGTGTCTATACAGTCAGGGAGCAGCTGGCGAAGGCGAGCGCAGCAAAGGTAGAGCAGAGAGGTCGGTGCAGAGCAGGACCTGATCACCTTCATGCTGCTTTTCGCTGCAGTGGAGCACGCCATCGGATAAAACCTCTTATTTTGTAGCTCTGTGGCAGCAACACCTAGATTGAGAATGGTGACAAGGGTTTTTTAATGTTCATGTGTAACACCTTGTTACAATACCACTCTTTGTGGCATATGTATTAATGTTTGTACAGAAGCCACACTAAACAGATGCGTAAGGTTAGGGTTCTCCATTTGGCTTTTATAAAAAAATATATCAGATGCAATTGTTATATAGTGGCCTTAGCTCGCCAGTACTAACCTATGCACTTGCGATTCTTAAAGAAAGTGAGTGTGCCATGCCATGTGTCCAGATGGACTCCGATGATGGATCCCTGTCCAAACCGGGAGGAGAAGTTCATCTTGTCTCCTTTATGATGTAACAAGCCTGACAAAAGAAAGACAAACACTGATGTCTAACTTCCATAATAACCATTGAGAGTAGCTACTGCTACATTATAACATGTTGTGTTAATCTTACCAGTGTAAGAAAGCCCCCAGCTGTCTGTATCTTTTCCCAGCAGGCTGCAGAACGTATGTCTGTATTTGTCTAGATTAACATCAGAAGTACCGATGCCAACCATCTGTACAGAAATAAAGAACAATTTAGAGTCAAATAAACTTCATTTTCCACATAAATTTTTCAGCATGAATTAAAAAACATTTGCTCTACCTTTGGCACAGTGAGTTTTGATGATAATAAATCAGTGTTAGGAGGTTTACCATGTCTGTTCCATACACTGGGGATGTCATCTTGATTTCCCAGAAGTGCTGCCCTTCAGCCAGTTCCTTGGAGCCACGGATTGCTGCTGTACCACAGCTGTATTCAGAGTGGAAGTTCACTTTGCGATTGTCACAGCTCAGTAATGTTGCTGTCGATCGACTGTTGGCATCCCAAACCCAGTCAAACTCTGAAACATCAGAAATTATTCAGTTATTAATTCATACATGGACACCGATACAAGAAATTAAGTGTTTTGTTGATAACTGTCATTTTACCTTCAATCAATTAGTACACAAAAACATTAAGTGGTGTAACTCAAGTGACATTGACTTATAAATCATACAAGATCCTATATTAGTCAGCCCTTGAACAGCAGCAGTTGTCTTGTACCTTGGTCATCCTCTCCACAGTGGCAGTCTTTCACTTGGTGAAAACCTCGCAGACGAGGGTTGTAGTTGGTCTCAGCCTGGGAATCGCAGCCGCAGTAGGACTCACCAGTGACAGGCACTGCACTGGGAACTGGAGGGACCATCACTGCTGAAAAGTCCGCCTCAGAGTCTGAATCACTGTACTGGAGAGCAACAATGTAGATAGAAAGAACAAATGCAAATGTCAGCAGCATTGCTTATGTAACAGCACAGCGCTGGTTTTGTCGTTAGGCTGCCACAAAGTCAAAATTGTGCACTGGATTAGAAAATGTATGCATCTGTAAAATTTGATAGTAAAATGCAGACATTATGTTGCTTTCTGTGGAAAAAAGGATTGGTTCTGATACAAAGCATGCAAACAACTGAAACTTTATCTTCAAGCGTCAGACATTAACATCAACAAACACATACTGTTTAAAATGGCTTAAGGCAGATTAGAGGCTTTGTGTTTGACATGGCTTCCTGAGGTGATTTTTGCCTTCTCATGGTCCATCTTATCTCCTGCCTGGAGTGTAAACAAGTGGCATCATATGACACCACCAACAACTAAGATGTCCACTGACACTTATATCTGAACAGAGCTTTAGTCCAGGGGAAAACAGCAGACCTTGTATGCTTACCTCTAGACGGTCATAGCTCCATTCTTCTCTTTCAGAAGCCAACACAAGTGCCCGGGCATCAGCATCCCGTCGTATCCCACCCCAAACATATCGCCATGCACGGCTGTTCCTGCTTCGCCTGGACATGGCAGCAACAGGGTCTCAACGGTAGAAGAGCCTGCCAGTCAGATCAGGTTTCAATCCAGATGCTGGAGGAACAGCATCAGTCCAGCTGCTGAAAAACAAAATGCATACATCATTATTTTAAGGGGCGGACATGGAAGATTTCTGTGGCAGTTCACCTAGATAGATTTTTACAATGCTGCTTGTAGTTTTGCCCAATATATGTCCTCTGAATCTGTTTAAAAGACTAAGACACATGCAAAAACTGTATGAAATAATTTAGTCATTTCTTCATATATCTTGGTGTCTTATTTCATCAATGACATTTGCTACACCTTCCATTTCTCCACTGTTCTCATTAGTTTCATCTTAAATTATCAGCAATCTTACCAAATGTAATTTAGCCCAGAGACACTTTGTAGGACAACGTTAGCCGCAACATCTCACATAAACAACGACTCTCTGTAGGAGACAAGCTAAACAAACATCATCTACTTAGCTTAACTAACTGTCACTAGTTTGGTCCCAGTTAACAGATCATTGCCATCATCAGCACAATTATTATTAACCTTTGACGCGCGATGTTGTTTTCCTATCTGGCTCCAGGTAGCCGCCTAGCCTAGCTAACAGGAGCAGCTAACGTTAGCAGCACAGCATTCAGCCCGTTGAACGGCGCATGAATTAACATGTTAGCAAGCTATAACAAGGTCAGAGGCATCACAGTTCAAGTCAGACTGCTGGTTACACGTGTGTATAAAGCTGAGGACACTTAAAGCTGTCACTGGCTATCGTGTGTCCACGGTTTATTTGCCGTGTAATAAGAAAAGGGTGACCGGAGGCGGAATAACTTGGCCGGTGATGCAGACTCAGACCTAGCATAAACTAGCTAGTTAGCTTCCTTTAGCTGCACGCTGCTATCGTCGGTAGATTAAAGGATGTCGTTACCTGCCTGTTGTTCACAACCAGCGTCCACATCCAAATGATTGACACCACAGAGACGTTGTTCCTCGAAGCCCCCTCTCGCCGGATGGTTACTGAATGAGGCTAGCTGAGCTTCCCTCTTCCCATGACCTACTTTACATGAGTCCGACCGTAAACAATAACAGGCAGGAGGCAGGATCTCTGCAGGAGCTGCGAGCTCAGCCTCCTCAGCAACTTTACAGCTCACATCAAACGATCCTGGCATCACACGAACCAGGAACCAGTGTTTGATTTATTCAGAGGTGGAATAACTATGTTTTACTGAAGTAAAAGTACCAATACAAGGTTACTAGATAACTCTGCATTCAAGTTTTTTAAAAAAGGATATCGGCAAAAAATACATCAAAAGTAGAACTTACTATAAAAGTGCCCCCTTTCAGAGTTTTGTATTTATATATATTTTGATGTATTTGAAAGTATTATATGTATTTATATAAAATATTAAATTATTAAAACAGAATCAGATCATTTACTTAAGTTTAGTGACAATACCAGAAATTATAAAACTGCTCAAATGCAAGTAAAAGTCATGCATTCAAAAATAGCTACAGTGTTTGTATTAAAACACAAAATAAATATATAAATATAAATATGCTTAAAGGATTGGTTTGCAATTTTTTGAGTCTGTCTAAAAACAATAGTAAGGAGCCTTTATGAACAGAGAAACGGGTTTTGCTTGCTGTAATCACCCCTCCTGTTTATAGTGGCTTAAAAAGATCCCCTCTTGTAGCACTTTCATGTCAGTGATGGGAGACAAAATACACAGTCTTCATATTGTGCAAGTTGATGCACAATGAGGCTTCAGAGTTAGATCAAGTGGGTATTTTCCAAAATTACTTTCTTTTTGGTATGAAATTCCCTATTTTTGATTCCCTGTTACAAAATTGCTGCACAGAAGGAGGAGGACCCTGGAGTTTGCCCCATCTCTTACAACAGATGCAAAAAGCCTGTTTTGATGTACATCTGGACACCTGACTAATGTTTCAAGACTTGAAAAATTGCAAACCTATCCTTCAAAGTATGAAAAGTAGAAATACTCATCACGAAGAATAACCTTTGTCAGTTTCATGTTTTTATATTTGTTGCGCCTTATCATTGATGAATTAACATATAAATCTTACTAATGTTGTAGTTAGTTAAAGGCAGATCTACTGTAAGTTTAACTGATATATATAAAGATATAATTTGTGTGATTTTCTTTATAAGTTTATGGTTTTTTAATGTAAAATCCTAATCTGAACAATAACTAGAAACTATAGCTGTTAAATGATTGTAGTGGAGTAAAAAGTACAATATTTGCCTCTGAAATGTGCTGGTGTAGAAGTGTGAAATAGAAATACTAAGTAAATGTACTTGGTTACTTTCCACTACTGAATATATTATAATGAATTATTATTACTAACACATTAATGTGTGAACAGCTGCTCATACATGCAGATATCTCTACTAAATTCAGTTTATAATGATCTGATGTTTAAATGTGAAACTTTGCTACAGGCAGTATGAACAGGTGTGGAACCACCACTGCCACATTTTTTTATCTCTTACATTTACGCCTTTTTTTTTCAAGCACAGACAGATCCAGCCCCTGGCTATATTCCTGTGCTTTTAGCTCTTAATGAGCCTTAGATCCTCAGGCAAGGTCTTTAGGTAGTTCCACAGTCCAGGCTCAAGATTACCATCAAGACTCAGTCGTTCACAAGCAAGGACGGAGTGAGGTTCACCACTTTGTGATTTTTTGGAATTGCATCATCATTGCTGTTGTTGCAATCAGCAGTCAGCGAGCCATTGTCACCACTTTACTGATCAAAAAATCAAGGAATCACAAAAAAAAAATCTCAAAGGCATAAGATCAGTGAAATTCACCCTGATTTTGTCTTCAAAGACATTTCAGACTCAGAAGAATAATATATTCAGTGCCAATTAAAAGGCACCAAGACGTTGTTGTTGTGGAAGTCCCATTTTTAGAGTTGCACACATGACAAAAAGTATTTCATGCAGTCATACACCTCATAACAACTATGTGTCTTTTTCATTTCATCTATTTAACATTGTAGCATGAGGGAATCAACTGAGGATAAAGCAAGAAAATCTCTTCATCACTCTTATGTGTTAATGGTTTAATTCAAAAAGAATATAAAGACACATTCTTGTCCACCTCTGGATGAATTGTAATAACTTCCTTGATCCTCTGATTTTTCATCTAGCACCATCAGGTTAAAATTTTTAATTTGTCCAATACTTTGGTTATACCTGCCAAAATAACTGAATACCACATTGACCCATAGAAGTCCTTACTGTTCTACATTTTCCAATTTAATTAACCATTTATAACCAGATTTCCATTTGCGCTGATATGCTTGATACCAAAAAGCCTAAATGTCATTGGTAGTGCAAGTTTAGTCATTTCATTAATATCAAACAAAAAAAAAGGCTTGACAATGATGTTCTGGAGGAGGTTGAGTTTTATTTGGAAATCTGACAGGCATGGCTGAACAGTGAGCTCTCACCTTAAACGGAAGAAACGAACAAAAAAATTCAAGACAGCAGCACTACAGGTAAACGATACTAATGTTTGAGAATGTCATAGTAAACATAAATCCACTTGCACACATTATGCACTCAGGTCATTCACACACACACGCGCGCACACACACGCACACTGTCAACTCCATGTCAACATGTGGACATCCTCCATTAATAATCACACTACATCCAGAGGAATTCCAAGCACTTAAAACAATTACCCACAGTGCAATTAATCTAACTATACACTTATAATTTATATATTTTGATGTATATAGGGTATTCAATAAACAGTATTCCATTTAGACAATTTCATTAAGTCAAAATCTTCATAACTTTCCATAAATAGTGAAAAAAATATGTCTTGTCAGCTCCTCACCACTGTGATTCAAAAATGGTCCCAGAAAAGAACATGAAAAAAATAAAACACTAATGTGCACAATTCTTCAGCAGTCTCAAAACGAAGAATGATCAAAACCACCAACAAAAAACAAAAATCAAAGGAGGGGAATGGGCAGAGGGATAAACGTTGATACTCACACTTACAGCACAGACTGGTTACTACATTTACAGGGGGTGGAGGGACTCTGGATCACTGTACAGGTTAAGATCAGACAACAAGTCAAGCAGACTGTCCACACATCATCCCACAACAACCAATACATCTTCATGCCCGTTCTGTACGCACAAGACCTGACACAACTGGATGGCTTTAAACAATATGGATAGATCACATCTACTGAGGACACAGCTGTCAAGTCGACCGCCAACATGTTTCTGTTGCCATCCCATCCTGTCAGACCCACAGGGTGTAATGGAAGTAGGTGAAAATCTCCTATTTGTTCTTGCTGCGTTGATGTGGAATGAATGAGATGGTGTTTGATGGAGACACTTATTTTGTAGATAGGATGAGGGCCACGATGAGGCCGTAAAGCCCCAACACCTCGGCAAAGATCAGGATCAGGATCATGCCGACGAAAAGCCGAGGCTGCTGGGCGGTGCCTCTCACACCGGCATCACCCACTATGCCAATGGCGAATCCGGCTGCCAGACCGCTCAAGCCCACGCTCAGACCGGCACCGAGATGCAGGAAGCTCCTGTTCAAGGGACACGAAGAAAAGAGTGACTTTTTAGTCATTTCTTGGCAATAATACACTGTTGAAACATGCTGAGTATACAGATGGACAGCAGAGAAGTAGATTATGATGCATGAGTGGTTTCCTAAAGCCGCCTATCAAATCTATAGAGGGGGAATGTTTGATAAACAAAAGAGTTTAGGAGTATTATTTGAAGATGTATTTTACCCCAAAACAAAACAAATCTGTAAAATGACCAACAAGTCAGTCCTCAAAATCTCTTTTCTCTTCCTGTAAAAAGTTGAAAGACTTTATCTAGTCAAATGGGATTCGAGGCAACTAGCTGACCTTGCCCCCGACACTTGACTATTAGATAGATTATTAGACTATTAGGTAGATCACAATCGCTAGCGGTAATGAGATCGTGGGTCAGGGTTGTATGTTTAGATGTCAGTTAGCAAACACCTCGTCCTTGTCTTCCAGGTGAGGGTGGAAGCCTACAATCATCTATAGCTCCATTTATCACTACAGCACCGTATTGCACTGTACTTGCTAAGCCATGCAGACTTTTGAGTGATCCAATCAAATCTGAATGATTTGATCAAATCTGTCTCCCTAAACTGAAACTTAAGATGCAGTAGCTGCTGTTTCACTACAAAATGTGAGAGGGTCATTAGTAGTGCCAAACCCTTTGGGAATTATTTTGGTTCTCCAGCTCACATAGACTGTGTGTTTAGCTCTCACTGCGGTTTTATCAACCCATATGATAAAACATTTCCAGAAAACAAGTCTTGATGCATTAAGTGTTTACTACTCACCCAGTAAAACCCTGCAAAGAGCCGGACATAGCAAATGTACCATGAAGAAGGTGATCAAACATTTATCAAGTTTAAGACCCAGATGTTTTTCTTTGCATATGACAGAGGTAAAAGGCCATTTAATATTGGCCTTAAATTCAACGGGTGGCCAGAATTTACCTTTGATTTTTTAATGTTTTTGAGTTAAGGAGGTTGGCCGTTATGTGCATACACATGCTTCAACTCATAAGCATGCAAACTATGTATCAGATTCTGAATGATATGTTTCTCAATTTACACAAATAACATGAGCATGAATAATATGTAAATGTACTCAGAGGTTCATCTTACTTGTAAAGGGTGACTCTCTCAGAGATGTTGTTTGCTATCAGGACAGCCACCACCAGCCCGTAGATGGCGATGATACCAGCCATGACCACGGGGATGATGGACTTCATGATGAGCTCTGGCCGCATCACAGACATGGCAGCGATGCCTGTGCCGCTCTTCGCTGTCCCATACGCTGCTCCTAATGCTGAATAAGAGAGAAGAGAATTCCTGTTAATTCATCTGTTCGGTACAGTCAGTGTTGTCTCTTCACTTAAAAACTATTCCTGACAAATGGCTCAAACCAGACAAGATACAGATTCAGATGGAGCTGTGTGAGAATGATTAATCCAGTTGATCGATTTTCAATTTTCTCCCCCAACATGCTAGATCTGAGACATGGTGCGGCAATGAAACAACAAAAATGTTTGACGGCCAGTTCTCTCCCAGCCAGCAATAAATAACTGAGAAATTCAAGCGATTCATCAACAATAAGAGGCGTACTTGCAAATCACACTAGTGCATCTATTTTTAAGGTGTCCACACAAACCATCTCTGAAAAGCACTAACATTTTAAATACATGATTAATGGTTGCACTCTGGAGCCTTAGTACTGAACATTACCCTGGTCACCTCAATACTTCATTATATGACTATTTCCATGACTAATGTCACAAATGGTAGCTTCTCCCAGGTTTCCCTCTCTGCTGTCACTGTCACCTCATATTTCACTGATGTCTGGTGTGCTTGTCCAACAGCCAGTTGTATGTCTGCCAGGTAATCTCTTGTCACACATCTGCCCCTCTTTCACCGAGCAACCCACATCACATGTGGGGGTTTCAACAATCCACAGTGATCAGTGCTGTTCTTTGTTACCTAGAGAGCATCAATCTTGCCCAGGGCACTTACTGATTGTTATACATGGCTTTGAGGGAAACAAGCAGCAAGCAACTCTGAATACAGGAAGTTACCTGCTTACCATAAAGACAGGCTGGAAGGAAATGAATAAATAAATCACACAACACCAAACCACTGCTTCTCACTTGCTGCTGTGTGTGTGTTGACACTTTCGAGGGCTGTGTTCTTTGACTCCAGGCTATTGAGGAAATAAGCAACGCAGCATTTTCTCCAACAATTTTAACAGCTCTGTTCCGAGCAGCACTTTTCTTTATATTCTGGGAGTAAAAGGCCATACAAATGATGATACAATGATTTTGTTGCCCACTGATATTTTCTGTGGCTCTTATTTGGATGAAAGTATAACATAACTGAATGCACCTATTTTAAAAGCATCATTGGCTAACTCTGCACTGCTTTCCCACGATACCTTGAAAGGCAGTATGTTTGACTCCAATACATAATGAATAGTGGTGGACATCGCATTTCTGTCCAGTGGGTCTTCAGCGTTACACAGATGTCAGCTATTAAATGACTGACTGAGTTGCTGTGAGTGTTTATTAAGTATCAGCTTTCCTATCTCCTCTCCTAAATGTTACATCACTGATTCCGCTTCATGCAACTGTCACCTCGAGAAATGCTGGATCGACTCCACTTCGAACAAACTAACAACTGTTCTGACACTAGAACAGCACCCATGAAGATTTTACACTGAGAGGCATAATATTTATCTGATGCAAAGCTCTAAAGTCCAAATTACACTGCAGGATCAAGCTATCTCTTTATGCCTGTGGTGCCGGAAATAATTTATAACAGAGCCTGCCTGATACATGGGCCAGATAAGCAACAAGAAAATGAAGTGTGGAAATGCTAAAGATATGTCTGAGGTCATTTAGAAAGGGCATTGCTGTTATAGTTTATCATCCACAGATGATTATTATTATTGAACAATTACTTAATAACCAAATGTTATGCATTTATGTTTAAAAACAAACACTATCAGCCTCACAAATCTAGTACTGGTCAAAATTTTAAGTTTTATATGGACTTTAAAATCTGGGCTAGAGTGGACCAGTTGAACGTTGTGACACTGCTGCAGATGCCAATGTCATGCATTCAGCTGTCTTTTCCATCAGATTTGTGATTGGTATATAGTAAAAGCAATAACAGTCAATGTTTTTAAAAATGACGATGTGAGATGAAGAGGTAATATTTCAAATCATTACTGAGAAGAACCTATTGTTTTTTTCCCAGGCTCCTATATGTTGTCGCTACACTACCTAAATAAATGAAACATGACAGTTCAAGCAGAACAAAGTTTGGGCAGGATAGTCCCAACATGTACGCTGATTCTGGTATACATGAGCACGTCCTGTAGAGTCAGTCCTTTTCCTTAAATTAAAACAAAACTCATTTAGAATTAATTACGGACGCACTGATCCTGTTCCCAATCCCATTTTAAAATGTAGCGTCTCCTCTACTGTTTACCTTCATTCAGGTATGGCGGACCACCAACTCTGCAATCCCTGGTCTGATGTTAATTTACATAAAAATGAGTTTCTGCTGTGTGGTATACAGAATTTAAATACAAGGAAAAAGACAGCACACTGCTGGATGGGTACATATCAGAAGATTGCCTGGGTTTAGGGATCATATTGTGTATATAAAATAGATAAAAAGTTTAATCTATGTATTTCTAGATTTTCTATGTTAAATGTAAAATATATGAGCCAACTCTGGCACTCATCCAAGTGTCACTTGACGTTATCATCAATGATTTCCACGTTATGGAGGCAGTTTTCTGTATATGAAATAGGCATCACCTGATTGACTTAACTTCCCCAAAAATTATTGTCAGAACACCTGATTACAGGTATAACGCCATGTCCTCTTTGACAGACGGTGTGTATCCTGCCTCCAACCTAAGTCAATGCTAAACAAGAAAACCAGTAGAAACATGAATGAATGGGTGGATTTTCCCTTTAATTCCCCACAGTGATGTTTAGGCCTTGATGCTGGCCTTCCTGTAACACATCTCTTTACCAGCAATGGCAAACATGGATCCAATCTGAGCAAGAATCACATTTATCATCTAACTCATAAAGATGTGGACCTTCCTGTATGTTAATGTAAAATGACTTGATAATGACAGATTAGAGATGGCCTGACCAGGGCAGAGAGGGTCTGCGTCACCAACCAGCAGCTACCAGGAAACAACATTACAGCCATGATAATGACACGACGTGATGTGATATGATGTGATATAACCTGGCTCGAACAGGGGACAGCTAGCTAGCGTTAGCAGGGTGGTCGTTAGCTTGATGTCGGCGCAAACCTCTCCCCGCCTCTCCGCCTCGCATCGGGCAGGTGTGCGTGGAGCCGTGACCGACCCAGCTAACATCGACATTTAAGACAGCCCCGTGTTATCGTTTCTAATATAATCACAACATCTGGCTACAGCTAATTGTCTGGCTGTGGCTGTGATATCGCCAGAGGATGAAATGTCAGCTGCTGTAGTTACCGCTGAAGACCATGGCCGCAGAGGCTCCCATCACAGCGAAGAAAGGCGAGTACTCGGGGCTCTCCTCAGAAGACATTCTCGCACTTTTCTCGTGGCGATACAGCTACAAGGCAGACTTATCTTCTTTTTTCAGTTTTTTCCTATTTTCCCACCGTCAGCTTTGGGCAGGTTAAAACACTGAGAGGGGGGCGACAACGTAGCTGCCAGCGGGAGCACCGGTGTAGAGGAGGAAAATGGCGAAACGGAAAAAGTCACATGATCAACCATGTCGGAAGGATCCATCTGTGTGGACACGGGGGTGCTCGAAACAAACAGACTTTAAATATCTTACTCTTGCTGTTTAACACACGGTAGAAATCTTGTGAAACGTCTCATTTGTTGGTAAAATTCACAGCGACTATGTCACACAGCAGTTTTTCGTATACGACTTGAGTATTTTGTACCCTGTTGTGTGTATTGTGGTACGTTCTGCTGCAAGTGCACTGACTGCAGTTGAAACGCTTGTTGTCACCACATGCTGGCGTATTAATTATAAGGGATCAAGTAGATAGTAAAACCAACCATAAACACTGTGTTTGCTCTATAATTTAAAAAAAAATGCAACAACAAGTAAACAAAGTAATCTAAAGGCGATCAGAAAGCTCAGTGACACAATGTCCTCGTCCAGCTTGCATCCATCCTCCTTGCTGTGCAGCAGTATGTGTCTGGTGTATGTTGCTTTCATCATGGAATAATCTTGCAGGGATGGGTTAATACAAAACATCAGATTTCCCTTAGGAGGCAAACGAACTAAATATTGTCTTGATTAAGTGACCTGGAGACACATCCTGGAGCTTCCCTCTTCAAGGTGACACTGTAAAATGGAAATGGGTGTTTCTAATGTCAGCTTAAAGGACAATTCACCTCAAAAACTCACCTCTGAATATTTTTATGCTTCTTTTGGCCAGATTTTTTGTACATTTTTACCACATTATATTTGATCATTTATTTTCCCCAAATGTACATTTCTGCCACAGCATCCTCAGTGAATCTTGCTGGTTTGTTGTGATGTATGTCTTTCCCTTTAATAATCCATCTGCTTGAAAATGATTGTGTCCAGTTTGCATTTTCAGAAAACACACATTTGTTGGCCAGAATATCTATACATTCGGAAAACATTCAGTATAATTACACTGAAAGACTAGAGCAAGAAAGGCTCTACATATAAAGTTGCATCACTTCTCCTCCAGAATATTTCACCAGAAATCCGTTTAATACACAACACTGCTGACAGTTTGCAGTCTGAGGAAGGGCGTCTGCCCGAAATGTCTGTGCACAAATAAACACTTTAATTGGAGTTCTGTCCTGCTCCTGATTTCTGATCTTCACTGCAGCCAGGTCTTGTTGAAGTGAATGTAGGAGTCATTGAAAAACAGATGCATACATTATTCTTCCACGAGAGTTATGATGAATTAGTTGATGAATTAGTTGATGATGAACATGCTTATTGGAAATTTAGCTCTTGTAGGTACACTGACTATACACTTAAAATTGAAATGATATGCACATCATTGCAGTATTTTAATACTCTTCCAACTTTACAAACTTTATTTACATTTTTTTTAAATGTTTGAGTTCAGTCTTTAGCCCAAAACCTTGGTTTTAAATCAGTTCTTGCAGTATTGACCACAGTACTAATTACACTCAGCACCTGTTTAAGAGGGATTTGTCTTGGTGAGTTGTGTTGCTAAAACTTGCTTGACAGGGGAAGCTTCAAGTTTTAATGTCACTCCCAGCTCCAACTCCTGCACAGGGCCTACAAGGGATTTTATGAATTCTCTAAGATGGGGTCTTATCAACTTCTCTAGTATATTTTTCTTATATTATTTTCCAGGTTAATGTTGTGGTCTTTACCCCAAGGCCCTTAAAAGGAGACAGTACTTCCCCAAGCACTTATATTCAGTATACTTGGGAAAACACCTACTTAGTGGCATGCACCATAAAGTGTAGCACACCTATGCTGCAACATATTATGGAGGATTAAAGATTAAAAAATGAAAATGAATATTCCTTAGCGCTACTTGTGTAAAGTTTAAAGTTTCCCACAGATTGCCACTCAGTCATGCCTTTGATTAGTTTGACTGTGTCACAAGAATGGACTTACAATACAAAACACAAAAGTGAAAGCAGAGCAGACAGCTGAAAACATGTACTGCGCACACATGACCATCAGCAGCCTCTCCTCTAGTTCAGAGTTCATTCATGTGACCTGTTCCTGCTTCCAGTAGAATAATCATTTCTTTACAGTAAGAGAAGAATATCTATTAATTTGAATTTTGAGAAGTTACATGAAATTAATTTCTTTTGCTTTGCTGCCTGTGTTTTGAAAATTCAAAACAAGTTGAATCCTTATAATACTACTGCACTGAAACTGTTTGTCTATTTTTATTATTTGTCCACAGTATGAAATTCACTTTTTTATTGTCTGCAAAGTTTTATTTTTAGTTTACAGTGTAGTAGTTTTTAAAAAATATTATAGGACTGCCACAGCACACAAATTTTATTTTGGAGTTTGTCAGTGTATTAAAATGATATAAACCGATAATCAGTCACACTCATCAGACACGCAGATTAAATTTGTGCTGCTATAACATGCTAGAAATGTGAATTATAATATCACGTTTACAGAACTGAACTTTTTACTCATTGTAATGGTCTAATCCTGTGGTTCTGCAATAAATCCTGGTCATGAAGGTTATAGTGTTCAGGTTTTTGGTTTTAAATTGAGTATATAGTATATTCATATAAAGTTGAAAGACTGAAAGTACAACAATACCTTCAATTTAATAGTGCCCACATCACCATCTGCTGGCTGATTTAATAAACAGCCATCCTGTTAGATTTCTTCTTCTCTGTAGAGAGCTCTGCTAACATGCTTTAACATGTTGAGATTATAAATTACAAATTGAAACTGTGAACTTGAGAACAGTTTGTTACAACACCATTACACCACACAGTATGTGGCAGGAAATACTCAGTAAAAAGGAAGTTAAATTGACACCCAGTCTGAAAGCAATGTAGAGGATGAGCAGTTCTCAAGTGGTGGACATCAGACTTGAATGAAGTCTTTGTACTTTCAGGTGAAATTACTATATTTCTTTTAAAGTTATTTTTTAAATAATTTGAAAAAAAGAGTTTTAATCTGAGACAAGTTTACATGTACACAAGCAAAAGAAAACTAAACTACACAGGTTACAGACACACTGTATTTTAATGAAAGATTAGGTTAAAATAATACACTTTTAATGAAAGAAGCAGACAATAAAAATCACCATAAATATGCTACATAGTCCTAATCACACTTTGCTCTAACACGATTGAGTAAATGTATCTGTAAGGGCGGCTCGGTGTTATACACAAACACATGTAGGATAGATCTCATCAGCATGGAGTAAAAGTGAAGATATCCCAGCTGTGCAGTGGAAACTCTAGATGTGAACCCCAGACTAATGCTTCTCAACACAGTCGAGCTTAAGACATCTCAGCACACGCTGCACGCATGCACACGCGCGCACACACACACAAACACACACACACTAAAATGTATACCTACAAGCGGAAGACAGTCATACTCCAAATTTAAGAATTCTTGCAGGAGATTTTTGTGGGCTTTAACATTACTAATTCAGTATTCTGATTGCATTTGGCAAAATATGAACAAATGTTACTGATCTTACCATAAAAAACCATGAATTTCACTGATAAAAAAACAAGTCCTCCAACTGCTATAAGCATTTCCATACCCATCACTCAAAAGGATCTATGGGTTAAACAAGCTGGCTAAATACTTCACTCAGTTTGGGCCAGATGTGTCTAAATGTGCACCTTAAACTCAAAAGGAAAACCCAAATACCTGCATCGAAAGTGTAAGAAGATCAGACTTATTTGACTGGCTCTGGGCCTCGCCCCCACAGAGTGTGTTTACTGGGCGCTGATAAGGGTTTCATGACTCAAACACACCCTTTAAAATCCAACATGCACACGTGCCTGTGTGAATACATCTCCCACTCGTTCACACACAAACCCTGCACTCATTCAGTCCATGTCCCAGCACAACTAGCAAATGGGATAGCAATATCAGCAAATGTGTTGTTGTGGTCGCTGGAAAAACATGAAGAACAGAAAAAGATAAGGCATCACATGCTATTCTTGGCAAAGCCGTACAAAGTGAAAGTGTGGCACAGCGATGGCTCGTACGCGGGATGAGGAAGCTACACTGGAACCCTTTTAAGTCGAGGGGATGCAACTTTTGAAAAAGTACATGAAGAAAGATGAAGATTTCCCTCTCAGTCCCAGCCGTTGTCCTTTATCATGTGGGACAGCTCAATGATAAACTTTCCCTCCTTGTACTTCTGACTCAGCTCAAAGGCTTGTTCCTGCAGAAGTGATAAGCATAAGCGTTATTAAAAAACAGAGTTAAGTATAGCTCAAATCAGACTTAAACCATGGTTATGTTATAGTTATCTAAAAGAATATGCAGACACTCCAAATGTGTCATTTACTTCAACTAAAATAAAATGTGAAATTTCAATTTCAGTATTTGCAATGTCTACTTAATGAAATACATTTATTTTTCCTAGAAAACATTGCAGGATAATACAGTATGAGAGAAAAAGTGAATGAATCTGTGGTTCACTGTGCCCTTCACATCTCAAATAATTTAATCTATAATTACCCTGTTTCCTCAAGGCAATTGAAAAAAAAGTAATCTGCTGCAGCATCATAAAATGTTAGAAGCTGTATTTATGGTTTATGGTGTCATTGGGGTTTATGGTGTAGCTTCAGATGTTCTTCATCACAGTGAAGGAATGAAAGTAAACATAGCAACTGCACAACAGTGGTCTGCAACTCAGTAATGAAACAAGGCAAAATAGAAATCACTTGGATGTAACTCATAACACAA
This sequence comes from Holacanthus passer, assembly GCA_025331565.1. NCBI lineage: Eukaryota > Metazoa > Chordata > Actinopteri > Pomacanthidae > Holacanthus > Holacanthus passer. Next base: position 1,094,212 of record JAFREQ010000043.1, read on the forward strand.
CTATTTTTTACTGTAACTGTTTTAAGTGTGAGCGCAGCTTACCGTCACTCTATATCACAAAGTAGATGAAATTATGTAAACACAGTCAGGGAACATGAGTAAAGCAGTACAAGGTCGCATCATGTGCAATACATCCTGCTACGGTGAACAAGTCAGCATCGTATTTGTAGGTGGAGGCACTCACATATTTCCAGCCCAGTGTAGTGTGACAGTTTTCACAGTAGATGTCGGCTACTGCATGAAGTCCCGTAAGCAGCAGCCTCTCCTCCGCAGGACCACAGCCAACGTTCACCCTGAAGACAAACCCAGTGTTGTCAACAGCAGCTCATCTCTGATCCACACAAGGATTCACAGTAATTACTCTCCTTACCATGACACTATGTGACCCTAAACAGTAAAGCAACTTCTTTCCTGTATTGTCATAACCATTCTTCTTCTTCTTTGAAACCATTTAGAACAGAGCTTCATCTGAACAGATCAAGGTTTAAACTGAATAAACACTGATGGAGATAGATTAAGTGCTAAAGTTATTTAACGGGCTCACAGAGAGCCTGTGTATTTCTGACCCACTAAACCAGGAGGACCGTGACTAAAGTGAACTCACCCAACTTCAAGGTTCACTCGAGAGCAAATCAAATTATCTGTTGACAATGTGGTTTGTGCAAACATGTTTGATACTGGGAATTTTTTTCCCAGGGAGAACTAGACCATTTTAGAAATGATATACTGGGAAAACAAAGAAGCTCATAGATTTGCCAACTTCACCCCCCCCCCACCACCACCACCACCACCAAGACACGCTTAACAGGCTACTAATCTAATTTGAAAAGAGGTGATAACAAAGTGGAATAAATATGAAGCAACATTTAGGGAAAGTGGTTTTTAAAACTGTGATGAATATGAATCAATTATAGCACTTACTCATTTTTTTACCCATCTACACAGTGATTATGGGGATAAAAATAATGTGGACACTTAAGAAAAAAAATACATTTTTGTGCATTCAATGTACCAACATGTAGCATTTAAAAATAAAATACTCACACAGAGTTGAAGAGGTAGGCTCGGCCCTGACTGCCTTGGAAAGACTAGAAGACATAGAAGAAAAATAAAGAGAAAAAAATGTGTTTACTTGACATAAGGATCAAACACAACATGATATTACATCTGTTTTTTTCCAGCTTTCCAAAATATCTTCAAACTTTGAGAGATCTTTTATTTGTTTTATGCAAGTCCAGTTTTACCAGTAGAGCCAGTGAGAGCAATGAAAAGGTGTTCAGCCACCTGAAATGATTATTAACAACAAAGAGCAGCAGCATACACACCTTGGAGATTAAATCGTCATGGTTGGCCAGGTGGGCGCGGCAGTGCACACAGCTGTAGCGACGGTGGCAGGAGTCCAGGTAAGCCTGGAACGTCTTAGCCTTCGTCAGCTTCACCATGTCTGAGGAGGAAGAGGATAGGAGGAAGAAGGAATGTAGTATATTGATGTGCATGGGTGAGTGATTCAGACATATGGGCTGTGATTGGTCACTCTACATATGAATGAAGAATTTTCATTCTGATTACATTTACCTCTAGCAGTGAAGAAGCTGAGGACATTAGACACAGACAGGTTTTCCAATAGCTCTTCACATATCTGATAATAGCACTAAATCACTGCACAGCATTCCCCCTGAACATTACCTGACATAAATGTTAATAAACTGTGATGCTGGAACCATTGGTCTGTTAACTAATTAGACACTATTAATTTTGTATTTTAGACAATTATTTGCAGATTACAGCTTTTCTAATCCTTTGCTGGCTTTGGTTTTTACATGTGAAGTGAAGTGAATTTTTAAGAGACATAAGACAAAAATCTGGGCTCAGGTAACTTAAGTTCAAGTTAACACTTTACTGATCAAGTTGATTGATTAAAAACTGCAAAGCCCATTTCCACCAGGAAAAGATTAAAAAAACGATGAAGAGTTAGGAATCATAGTAAACCAAAAGTATAAAAGGTATGAACTTCATAATTTTGACTCAGGAAAGCAAAACGTTTGACTTGATATCTCATTATTTAGATGCATCTAGGAAGTTTGACTACATTTCACAGCATTATGAGCTGCCATGATTACTTCAACCTTCCATGTATTTTTTTTCATGACAGAAATTGGTTTCCATGGCATTTGGACAGTATATTGAAAATAATAAAGTTCTGTAAATCAAGCATCTTCTTACTGTGCAGAGACTGACCTTTAATCAAGGTAACATATGAAAGAGCATGTATTGTTAGAAATCCACTAAATTAGTTGAGATTAATGCTGACAAACAGGTCAGGACACAGTTTAGCAGCTTGCTTCCTGGTCCATAACAGTTTGCACAAACAATCCTCGCTTCATTAGATGCAATCAGTTAACCCAAATCCAAACCCCTGCGACGTGTCCTGCGCCATTTACCCACTGTCCAACACTGGTGACCGTCTGTGAGTGTCTGAATAACGACACACGAGCCTTGAAACGGCCTGATTCATCTGTCAGCCACGAGAGAAACTGACCACTAGCTCTGACCTAGCTTGCGTGCTAGCTAGCTGGTTAGCCTCACAGTCACAACACAGCAGCTAACAACAGCTCAGATGCGCATTGCAGGATATTCTCCGGCATCTGTAGACTCACCTGATAATATTGAAGCTCTTTACAGTCTACACAGCAGACCGAGGCGACTGACAAGCGTCCGATGGAAGCAGGTACGTGGTCGGCAGGTCGACTCGATCCAGCGGGCGACCACGCGTTGACGGCTCGGACAATAAAGAGCAGCTCAGACCGCCTCTGCTCGTCGCAGCGGAGCCCGTTTACCCGCGTCTCTTGTTTGAATCTGAACAGCTCTCGAAGCGTCTCCGCGACCTAGGTTTGAAACGGGAGCTGGAATCCGACGATGTTGGCGGGCAGACAGGATGACCGTGCTGCGGCCCCGGCGGGACAAAAATGCGGTTTGTTTATGAAAACACGCAAAGGAGGAAGTCTGAAGAGTGCAAAACAAACCCCCGTCCACCAATGGGAGCCCGCGGGTGACGTTAAGAATGTGGGTCAACCAATGAGATTCGACTTCACACCAGCCCCTTCATGGCTATCACTTTGATATTTGGTCCGGTCCCAGGAATCCTGTTAGTGGGTTATCAGGTCCTGGTCGTGGATTCTGGGATAAAAGTCATTTAGTTTGGCTACAAACTGATCACACGAACATACTGTAGGGAATTAATATGTAGGAGTACGTGACAAGATTCAGGAACTCTTTAATATCCTTGTACAGGGAGGATGGGCAGGTGGGTTGGCTGTTGTGGTTTCATTTATTATTGCAATATTGCATTATTGCATTATTACATTATTGCATTATTGCATTGCTGACGTGAGGCTGTGTGTGTATGTTGTTTGCAGGTCTATGGCCAGGAAGTCCATACTCACCCAGTACAACACCATCCACTGTGACACATTCTACCCTTAAACAAACTTATACTTATCTAACTATCCAAGAATCACAAAAGTCCACATTTTATTCATTAATTTCGCTGTTCAATTACATCTTCTGTAAAGATTCAGGAGATCTTTAATATCAGGTGGTCGGCTTGTTTTAGTGTCTTGATTTATTTGCATGCTGACTTGAGGCTGGGTGTGTATGTTGTTTGCAAGCCTGCAGCCAGCAGGTCCAAATTCACCCAGCACAACATCCACCATGAGACATTTTATTAACCCTTAAACAAAAACTGCAAAAGATTCTCACTCTCCACAAAATCCAAACAGTCCACATTTTATTTGGTGGGTAGGTAGGTAGGAAGATACTTTATTCATCCCCTTGGGGAAATTCACATATTCCAGCATTATCCGAAGAGTAAAAAAAAATTAAATTAAGTTAAAAAGGCATGCAAAAATACTAATAATAACAAACAATTAAAAACACAGTAGAGAAGAAAAGAAGAAGATTGATCGTATTTTCTGTAAATTTTATCTCACTGCATTGAATTAAGAAGAATTATTTTCATCCATGTTGATTGATCTGTTGATTATTGTCCTCATTAATCATTTCTTCTTTAAAATGTCAGAAAACAGTGAGTTCATGACTGACCAACAGTCCAAAACCCAATGATATTTAGTTTACATTATTAAGACAATCAACAAATATTCACATTTGAGAATATTTATATCTAAGTTATTTAAATGATTAATAGATTCTCTGATTGATTTTTCATCAGTTGATTAAATGATTAATTACCTAGTCATTTTAGCTCTATTGAAAAATCTTCCCTCCAGATGTGAAGTTTCTTTGCCCAAAACCACTCGATTTTTAGTCCTAACATGTGTAATTTGCTAAATTAAACCTCACTTAATGTCAATAAACCCTCTAGATTCCCCAAAAATGTTTCTGATGACACTCTCTCTGTGTCAGTTGTAGCTACAGCCCTGGCTGTATTTTCCTCCGCCGGGTCATTTATTCAAACGTTTGCATCTACTGTATTAAAGACCTTAGTCTGCACTGATCCACTTATATTCCATTAACTTATTTGTCACACACCAAGGCACAGCCAAGCCGGTCAGAAAAATACAGTCTTTGTTTCACCAACATACTGGTTGATTATTATCACAGTGTGGCTGGACTTTGACCATAGCTAACAAGGACACAGGTGAGGCTTACTGCACATGTTAACCCTCTGTGTATATGCATGTGTAGTAGATGAGTGACTGTATTGAACACAGCCGCACAACACAGTCTAGATACTACATTAATAACACTGTACTCAAGTAGATTGTCCCAGATAATTTATTTCTCACACAAACCAATCAAATAACATCCTAAAGTAACACCAGTCGCAGTCAAAACAAAGTCACGCTTACTGTCTTATCTTGGGAAATGTGATGTCAGGTGACTTGGTCCAGCTGGTTAAATATTCACTCCAGCTACAAACACTTGACCTTTCAAGGATCACATTTTCACAGATTGACAACTGTAAATAAAACAGTGCTGCTTCCTGCTTCCCATTTTACTCATTATCATCAAATCATAAGTAAGGCTCTGGCTCACAGTCTAGAAAAGGTGATTCCTTCTATGATCCACCTAGATTTCCCTTCAGGCGGAAAGAGCTTTTGTTTTTGTAAACTGGAAGTTTCTATTTGCCACGTTAGTGAAATTTACCTTTAGAGAATCATCAAAACTTCCAGTAACTCTATAGACCAAATCCACTATCTACTCAACAACCCTGCTCTGTAATAGTCACATCACATATCTAGGGGTTTTTGCATACCCCAGGCTGTCAAAGAGTTCAATCTAAACTTCACCGCAATGCTCAAAACGGTAAATTTACAATAAACAACTTACCAATATCAGTTATTGGTAGAATATCTACTGTTAAAATGACAATGCTCACTAAAATGAATGATCTATTGGCGGCGATTTCAATTCAGCCCACCTTCACCTGGTTTGACTCATTAGACTCCATCATCACCGAATATTACCGGAAAAACAAGACACCTAGGATCAAACAGACAATCCTACAAAAAAAACAAGGCTTAGAAGCTCCACACTTCCTCCATTGTTTCTTGGCAAACCGACTGATACACTCTCAAGTGGATCAACCAGTCACAACACAGGTATCATTAATATTGCTATTTTTTCTTTCTTCATATCCTTGTTTATCATTATCTATTGTTGCCTTGAGTTGTCGTTGTCATCAATCATTCAGTTGTTCATTCACATTCATTAGATCGACTCTCTGTTTTAACATAAATACCATTATCATTGTGAGGGTCTGGGGCCAGCCCGATTTATTCCTCCTTCTCCTCCTCGCACAGACGTGCACATTCCTCCGGTCACACTTAATGCAAACATGAACACTTGACACACTTTATTGCACATGCACAGAAACACATGATCTGATCTGAAAGTTCTGCCAAACACAACTACGACTCTGCACCAAATTCAAATCATGACCTCTGTTTGTTAAAAGTTAACTGTTGCGTTATTGTGTTACATTTTGTTACACCTTTTTCTACTATTGAATACAGGAAACATAAAATCAAATCACTCGCTGAGGAAAAAAATCAATGATTGTTTCTTAAAACAGTGGGGTGTATCTGACAGACTGTGGGTGAAGGGCATAGAAATAAAGCGGTGGCAGATAATTCTATCAACAGCGATTAAGGATCAGGATTAAAGAGTTAAATGATAGCTTTGTTCCCACTTCATGGGAACAGCTCTTTGACTAATCGTGTCACAGTCAAAGCAATGTGTCACATTGTCTTTTTTTGGTACACGATCCTCATTCATCATTTCCATTTCTGAGTTATTAGTTGTTGCAATGTGTGGATGTGTTTGGGGTCAATCCTGACTTCTGTTTCTGCGGAGGTAGTTTGACAGAAGAGCCGGATAGTCAGTCATCACACCTGTGGCCCCGAATTCAAATGCACTCTTTATGTCTTCATCTTTGTTGCACACGAACAAATGCACCTGCAATTACAGATACATTGGTCAGTAATGATTTGTTCAGGGTCCTGGAGACCACAGGCCCTCTTTAACAGCTCAAAACACATTCTTTAAAATTGTTTACTCACCTTCATACCTCATGACACGTCCTAATTTTAACAGAAGCGCTTATAAACATGACTGAAAATGATCCTTTATTTCTGTTTGAGGTCTCAGAGAAGTAAAATATTTTTAATACAGTTCATTTGCAGCTCTATATTTATAATTGGTGTTAGCACTTTTTATGCATCACTTTGAGTTTCAGTTTTCGGAGTTTTATAACTGACCTCAAGCACAAGTAATGTCCCCATGTAGAATAACAAACTGTGCTCTTATGTACAAATAAACATGAAGTATTTTCTTATTTGGTATAATGAGCCAATCAGTATTATTATTTTTACACATACAGCAGTGGGTTCTGTGGGACATTAGGAAATAAAGTCCATGCCAAGAAAACAGTAGTGAGTTCAAATCAGATGCCGTCCATTTCCATTTTTCCTGGATCTTTGAGTTATAGTATGTGACCTGACCATCAATGGAAGTAAAACTCTGCTGTCCTGAATTTGGAGGGTGGCAGTTATCTCAGATGTCACACAAAAGCAGACATAAGCATGGAGTAAGAGCTTGAAGTACTGATGCACTTGTTCAGAATAGAGTGTATTGATATGTTCCAGTAATGTATGTTATTAATACCAAGGTAGCAACATTATGATATTCTGCAGTGTTAAACCACAATATAAGGTGATTTTAGACACTTATTCTAAACATTGTCCCTTAATAATGAAGTGTATTATATAATATCTTTCAGTGTGTTACATCCTGCACATGGTGAAAATACAGCTGTTGTGAGATACCCTGTGATTCCCATGCCTAATATTGACGACCACTTTTTCCAGATGTGGGGGTAAATCTCATCAATTTGTTTATGTGGATAATGAGGAGAAGAGCTTTTCTTAGTCACGACCTCAGGGTCACTCGCAAGCGTTCAAATGCGGTGATGCCCTCAGCAGCTGACGAGGCTACGGCATATGACTTCAATTGTTTTCATGCTCAAACTATTCAGTGACCACTCATGGTCTGACGATGGGGGTGATCTCATCCCAGCAGAGATTAGTCACATGAGGACAGAGGTGATGCATTCAAGACTGTTACTGTTTGTCTCCGCTGAAACACTGAAGCTTAACGTGCACGAAACCATGAAGTGCTTTGGTTATATTAAGTGCTACAGTTAATAAGGCAGGGACGAGGAGTAACAAGAAAAAAAATCATTGTTATATAACTCATTATAATTTTTTTTGCATTTGCGAATTATGATATGAGGTTATTCTTTTACTGACAGACTCATCACTAATCCTGTAGATGTTGGATTTAGCAAGCTAAATACAATTTAGAGTTACCCTGTGGAGGCTTTGACCAAGTGGTCAAGTGCGCCACAGAACAGGGTTTTGATGAGCAGGTCCCTGAATTGTTTGTGACTCTTGTTACATTTCACATATTCGTCACACTGTGAACATTTGCACATTCCTTGGTCAATGTTTTGCACCTAAAATCCCCTTTGTTTTGTACTTCTCTTTTTATTTTAAACTATATTTTCAAATTTTTTAATATATTTCTCTCATATTTCTTAATGCACATTTCTATTTTGTTTGAACTTTTGCAGTACTTCATTTTTATTTCCTCTTACCATGTTTATTGTTATAAGCCAAAAATACAGAGGCAAATTCCTCATATGTGAAAACCTGTTTCGCTGTAAACCTGATTCTGATTCAGCTAATAGTTTCATACCTGAATTCCACGGGCTGCGAGGTGTTTAAAAAGACTCTTCCTCATCGTTACTCTGGAATGACAGCATAAATAAAAACATGAATAATTCAGTTTTACACAAACAGCAGTAAAAAATAATACAGAATTTGATCTTGCTGTTATATAAACTCTTATTTTACCCCAAAAACGTAAAATTCTGCAGAAAAGCAAAACTCCATGTACTCTGGATGTAATGTTCTCAGTAATGCATTTTGCTGATATGTTTGGCAATGACTCTCTCATGACTGTTTTAGATTTCCACATACAGCAAGTCTGTTGTAAGTCCTCTTGGAAACTTCACTCACTTTTCTAACAAAGAGATGACCAGCTTGTTCTTCAGGATATGCTGCTTAGGGATGAACGTCCTTCAGCACACAGAGACAAAGAGAGACACAACAGGCACATCTGTACTGTGATGCATTTATCAAACATAAGATTAGAAAAGAAAAATCTAAGGAGGCATGTAAGATCTCTAAGACGCACACAAAACACTGGGCATAGGCATAAAGAGAGCTCCTACAGTCTGGGCAGAGATGAAGAACTTGTCCCTACCTGTGTAATGACATATGCATGAACACACACATATAGACTCAGCACGCACACACACACACCTGTTGATGATGCTTGGCAGGTAAAACTGCAGTAAACTCTCTCCCAGGGGCACAAAGGGCAGCAGGCCGCTGTAGAAGAGGAGCAGGAGCAGAACGCCTCGGTTCACAGTGAAGCTGTACGGCATGGAGCTGTTCTGCAAGGAGGCAGAGAGACACATGGACAGACGGTTCTTATGACACAGTTTATAGTTCATCTCTTTCAATCACTGCCAACAATGTCATATAGCGTGTGAATTGATGAATGTAACTTTGTCTCCCCCAAGTGGCTCTTGTACCGTTTTGCGGCATTCCTTCATGGCCCTGGAGTTCACAGAGGCCCAGATGGTGATCTCCTCCCTGTCATAGTGTTTCACCAAGTCTGACACCTGCACACAGACAATGGAGGGTCACAATAAGATAAAAGGTGTATTGGACTGAAATCAGAAATCACAGTTAATATGGAACAAGACAGATGCATGCAAGCTCTGCAATGTAACAGGAACTCCCAGGCAGTGCAAACATCTTGAAACCTGAGGAGGACTAAATATTGGATACACCTTAATTTTGAAGATGAAAAAAATGCTCATAGGCTTGACTTCCCCTACTTTTACATGTGAGAGTTTTAAAGTATAAATTGAAGGCACACTGTTGATGAAAATGAGTTTAAAAAAACAAAGAGAAACAGTGGCTACAATTTAAATCCCGTCATTAGAGACAATCTTGACATTTGATGGATAGTTGCTGAGCATCACAAAAGCAAAGCATCACAATTACCTCAAAAAAGAAACTGTTGCTTATTTTATGTGATCATTTTGAATAAGCTTGTTTAATTGCTTACTGAAATCTTATCGGTTTGTTTTTGGCAATGCTACATATCATCACAATAAAATGTCAGCAACTATTGTATCAGAGTTTAATGGTTAGTTGAGGTTTCAGAGTGAGATACTCACATATCAGATTCTTTCACATCATTGGGCAAAGTACTGAAACTGTCTTTTTTTATGTGTACTGTACCTTTTCTATCAGCTGGTGGTTGTTCTCTTTGATCTCGATGCTGATAGGCATCTTAGGGAACTTCCTGAACAGGTCCTCCAGCAGAGCGAACTTCCTGTCTGCGCCGCTGCTGTATCGACCTGGAGGAGGGAGGGGTGAAAACAAAGGTTAATAAAGGTTATCTTTATTAAATCCCTTTTAGTTAAATCCCTTTTTGTTAATATTTTGTTTTTATAATGAGAATTAGAGGAGGAACTCACCTGCATAAAATGTCACCTCCAGCCTCTCCTTATACAGAGGTAAATCCTAAGAGAGTTGAAAAGCAGAGGAATGGAAAGATATTTTATTTCTAAATTTAAATGTTACATCCATCTTAGTATATTTTTGGTGTAATCATCACCCTTACTCAGATCTTGTTATTAACTTGGGTTAATGGAGATCTGCAGCAAACCAGGTTTTTGCATGTTTTAATCAGAAGTGTTTATAGCATCAGACCAGACTAGAAATGCTGTGTGAAACATGGCTCCAAGGTGTTTTGGGTAAATTTGGTTTTGCATGCAACTATTTTGCACATTGCAATAAAAGTTTGCAGTTTGCAATTTGTTTGACATACAAATGTAATTGCTAGTTGAATGCATTCGTGCCCAGGATGATAATCTTCAAACCTTGAGCCACTGTCTCAGCATGATCTTGCCACCTTTGGCCTCCCACCTGGAGCTTGAGTGAAGACATGGTGACGTCGTGGCCGGTCTGCCTCAGCAGATTCTCATCATGTGACACCACCACGTGTCCATCGTGCGTCAGGTGACAGTCCAGCTCCAGCATCTGTGTGCCCTCCTCCACCGCACTGGACACAGATGGAGGATAAAAAAAAAAATGAGAAGGCATTTGTTATCTGTACACTTCTGCTCTTCCAGCTCTGTTGATGTGAGTCGACATGAACCAATCTCTTAAAATGCAAATGTATCATAAACAATTAATACAGCACATAACAAAAGGTTGTACACAGGATTCTGTATATTTTGTTTGGTACATCACTGAATGCATTTTTACACATCCCCAACATCCGGCCTCTTTGATATCTTAAATAATAGGATTCACATGTTAGTAGCAAAAGCAGATTTTTGCAGATTTGCTAACCTTTGATCACACAACAACATGAGCATTTTTGAGAAGCAGTTTACTTTTCCAAATATGCTGTTAAGCCTAAAATCTCACAGGGACAGTTTATTAGATGTCATCCAAGATTTCCAAGTGGACAGATGCTAAATGTAAGTAAATAAGTTCCGTGCTAGGTTTTTACCCTTGACCCCTATGAAGTCAAAGAGGTTGAGTGACACGGTTTGATTTGAGCAGGTAGAATCTGAAATCTAAAACTTAGTTTGTTTATTTAATTCACTTGGAGACATATATCATATTTTCATCATCATATTCAAAAACACTTTTTCTAGTGAACCTAAATGCATGTATTTATAGTCCACCATAACTCTTGAATGCAACAATTCGTGTCAGATTTTTCATGATTTTCACACAGCCCTGTTTATTCCAAAAGAGAAAATGTGCAACACATCCATATTTGAAGCTGAGAGACTTTGAGAGGCCGAAAAATGGAAGCAGCACAGAGAAGTAAAAGTGGAAGGGGTTTGAACTGCCATCTGTTTCTCTCACAGCTGTGGTGAGCGGCTGAGAGCAGCACCTCTTCAGTTTGGTACTCACTGTGTGAACGCCTCCATCGTGCTTTCTATCCTCTCTCCACATCCTGGGAACAAACAGAGGAGTTAGGGTGGATGATGGCAGTAGAGGAAAATACAGAAAGAAAGCAAACATGGCTGCATAAAAAATAACTGGTCAAACAACATACTGTAATTTCCTCAGTGTTGTCATATTAATAAAAATGTTTCCCACATGCTTCAGTAGCCAGAGACGCACTGAGTCACTCTCCACCGCAGCACAGGATGAGGTTGGCGATCAGATATCAGCATTCTCGTTTCAACATGCTCTAAGGAGTGTTGACTTTTTATATCTTCATTTGAGCTATTTGCGACAGGTTAACAGCAAAACTGAGAAAAATACATTGTACAATAAAATGAGATTCTGTCAGAAAGTATTACTTTCACTTTCTCCTCCTATATTTGTGCATTCATGAGACACATTACAGAAAAGCTTTTGTGAAGATTCTTGAATGAAAAGTGAAACAAAAATACTTAAATAGCATAAATCCTTGCGTCTATCTACTTGTCCTGAGCTGTTTGGACTGATCAGGACATTATGGTATACCCCTCCCTGTAGATTGACCTCCAGTCGCCCCCCCTTACCTCCTCTGTGTGAGATGTGTGTGCTGTGAAAAGCTGTGCGTTTCCTCTTGTGGAGAATGAGTGGGTTCTTCAGCAGGTACACTGAGGTGAGAGTGTATCCACCCAGAGCTGGGAGGATGAAATACAGGAAACTGCTCATCCCTGCACTACAAATACTTCCCACGAGCTCGAGTCTCTGCAAGGTCCCACCACGAAAACAAGTGATCGAAGTGTCTTCCTGTTAAGCCACAGATAATTAAGCTCTTAATAAAGATCTGCAACAACCCTGCTTTTTGTGTCTGAGGACAAGTGAGCAGATCCAAACGCTAGACTGACGACAACCAGCTCTCTGTCTTCCTTGAAAGATAAGAACAAACTGGACTGACTGGTAGGAGAAGAAGAAAGCCTCCTTTTTGCTCAGTCTCAGCGAACGCACCTGAGAATGTCAGAGCTGTAAAAATCAGTTAATGAAGCACCAGCTCATAACCCAGAGCTCACTCTCTCTCTCTCTCTCTCTCTCTCTCTGGCCTCTCCCCTGCCTGTGGCAATACTATTTCATTCTCTTTAACTGCTTTTGTTAAGCTGGGATAGTGGTGGCTTTGTGTGTATGTGTGTCATACCTGGGCACTGCATTTTTGCCAGCACCTTTCTAGGATTTCTTTTATTCTGCTTCATTGTTCAGAGTGTGAGATCGGACATCAGCGTTGCATAATACAGAGCATGTGTGATACTAAGTCATATTATAATGTGATCGGTCACAAGCGGTGCAAAATGAAGAAAATGAGCAGCCTTAGCCAGATTCGATGTGGCACAGTTCGTAGCTGTGTTTAGGAAAGACAAATGCATGACTGGGAGCGCAGCAGGATTTCACCCTCTGTGTATTTGACAAAGGGGATGTGGCGCGTGGCGAAATGTAAACTCTGACCCACAAGGCCAGAAACTGGAAAGCAATCACACATCTAGAAGCATGCATGCTCTCTATACATTCAGCACAAGGTCAGCAGAGCGGAGCACGATATTGTTCAGCTTCAATAACAAAGCTGGAATGTTACAAACAATGCAACAGGCCGAGCCGCCTCTTAAATGTTATAACAAGCCTGGTTTTCAACAGAATAGAGGAATCTGTTCACGGCACTGTAATGCGGCTTTCCAGGTTTTTCTCACTTATGCAGGTGTCTTCTTTTGACGTACAAAGTCTGAGCAAATCCTGGTTATTTTGACGGATAGATCAAGCCTACTTTTTTGTTTCGTTTTTTTTTTTTGCATTGCTGCTGTCATTCCAGTCATGACCAAAGACTGTGTGAATGTCAGGGACCGTGGGGCCATGCTCAGACACGTTATGAAGGAAGATTGGAAAGCTGTGCAGCAGGAAAAGCAAGTTTATGATTAAGTATCCCTCACTTATATGCATTCCCACGACTCTCAGACTTGAAGTTTTCTTCTGGGGCTGGTTTGACGAACATATTTCAGACTGATCTGCAGACCGGGCTTTTGCTCTGAGGTTGTTCTAATGCAAGTTAGACAGTTTCACAAACATAAAGAGAGACTTATTTTAAGTCTGAAAATTTTAGCCAGCCGACCCCCAGGCGCAGAGCCATGTCTCCCAGCGTTTCTATGGTAACACTGTCTGTGAGGAAATCGTTATTTTCATCATCATTTTGATTTGGAGACTTGATTCTGACTGACAAATTTTGAGTCCTGACACAGGATCACTAAGATCCACAGCATCTACATCTTTAATTCTCCTGGACACTTGTATTGTTACACCCTTCTCTCTGTAAAATGTCTCTGTAACTCCTGACCTTTTCAGGGGTGGATACAGACGCTTGAATGAATTGAATGACTGAGGGGGCACTGAGGCACAGATTGTTGTTGTAACACTAATCAATAAACTGTATATTATTAATAATATTGATTTATTCAGTGCAATAAATGAATGTCAACAACGTTAAATATTCTAATTTGAAATAATCTAAATAAACAGCTGCCATAGCCATAATGGATTATGAGACAACAGGCCTCTGGACACACACACACACACATCTCACATCTCTCCTTTGTGTCCCTTTGTCATGTTTTTTAAGGATGAAATGACCAAATTTGTAGTAAATGAATCCCACTTAAGAACTCCAAGAAGAACTAGACAGCTTTGTGCATCTGTGCATCTGAAGTTTGACTATCAGTTAAATCTAAACCATAGTCAAAGTCTTTCTTTGTGAAACAGTGTAAAAAGAAGCTGAAAGTACAAGAAAAAAAGACCACAAGAGGGAAAAAAATGAATCCACGAAGGGTTGCAACAGTATCAGGAAATTTTATTTAATTATATGTATATAATTCTGTTTTTTGTTAATCGTTTAATTCATAATACCCATGAATATACAGACTATAACCCTCAATAACTCATATCTCTTTGACAATCTACTTATATCTTCTTTTAAAATAATTCCTTAAGATCTTGGAGGGGAAATCAAAGAACAAAAAAAGAGAAAGGTTTCAGAAAGATTGAAAACACTGCCAATAATAATCACGCCCATAAGAGAAATAAGGAAGAAAAAAATACAAATAAAAACATCCTAATAATTAAAAAAATGATACAACTTTAACTCCCTTTTATGTAAAAAAAAGAAAAAAAAGAAAGAAAATACGACAACTCACCAATATAACAACAATAGCAATAATAAGAACAGCCATTTAAAAACAACATCTGGAAACTGGCCTCATGACAGACAGGCCTTTAGACTCGTCGATACTGTGTGAATGTATATGGTGTGTTTAAGTGCAACTTTTCACAAACACACAGATACACTCCTCAGAAAGAGCAAGGAAAGTGTGTGTGTGAGTGTGTTGGGAGGATTGCAAAAAAAATGTGGTCCTCTTGGTTCATTCCCATGGTTTCCCCAGTGAGATGTTTGGTCTGGTGCCAGGTCAGAGAGAAGTAAAAGCAAGCAGGGCCTGGTTGATGCTGACCGAATACACATTTGAAATACATACACAATATCTGTGTGACTGTTCTCGTGATGGTCAAAAAGTAAAAGTCTCACAGATGTAAAAGCACAGGTGACTGCAGAAAGAGAGCCCAAGCTGTGAGGGGAACAATACACACTTCCAAAAACACACACATACGGGATGAAAAAGAGTCTTGGCTTTATGTTACTGAGGAGCAGATACACAAACACTTGTACAAAGACATAAATTACTGCAGACATGAGCACACACATACATACATACATACATACAGCAGGTGAAACTTAAAGCTGAACAGTGAGGATGCAAGACAGGAAGGGAATCAAAATAACAACCTCGAAGAGGAGGGGGGGAGAGCGTGGCTGGAAAGACAAAGTGCAGGTGTGCTGATTGAGTTATGATTGGAGTCAGTTTCCTGCTTGTGTGACCATCCATGATATATGATCCAGGCAATGATTTTCTGAGGAGGGGAGGAGGAGGAGTGGCAGCAGAGGCAGTCCCACTGTGGAGAAGCAGACACAGGCAGGGAAGAGGAGGAAGAGGAAGAGGAAGAGGAAGAGGAAGAGGAGGAGGAGGAGGGGAGGCAGCCCTTTTGAGTAAAGCGTGGTGAGAGTTGGGAGGTTAAACAAAAAGGATGAATATCACCACATGCACCAAAAAGCCTCACACACCGATCCCAGAGTGCTGGCTATGGCTTCTGAGAAAAAACAGCCTACGACACGGCTCGAGCTCGAGATGCAAAAACAAATCATTGATTCCGCTCACAAGAGGGCGAGGCCAGTGAGATCTGGAGTCTATCAGCAATCACGGGCCTGCCCTGACACACAGAGGATCCAGTGCATGTGTTGGTCCATTTGGGGGGGGCTCCTCGACTGGTCCCAGTGCAACAGGCAAAAATGAGTGCAGGCTGAGCTCGGTGACTGAGCTGGACCTGCTGCGGTGCTCCAACAACAGCAGTTAGTACAGTCACATAATCATCCAGAACGAAGAGAGAGAGCACGGAGCGGACACTGACGGGAACAGTGGACACAGATAAGAACACACACATGCACACACTCAAAGAAACACGAGAAGCCATCTGTTGAGGAACGAGTGCCACTGTAGCACTAAATCACCCACATCAAAGAATAAACACTCAGTACGTTAGCAGGGAGCCAGGAAAACACGCAGGCAACACTTCAGCTGGGCTGTACACTGTACAACCATGAAGGGGCGATGGTTGCTCGGCTGTGCACTGAGCAGGAGTAACAGTGCAGCACTTGGACATTCCTGAGTTTCACCATTTTGTTGTTGATTATGCCGCATTCATGTCATAACGGATATCATAATGCCGAGTTTCCGATCTCGTCGTAGTTGCTACTGCTCTGAAAGCACTGATGAGAGCTGCAACAATTAGTCGATTAATCAACTAGCTGATCGAAAAAACTATTTTGATAATTGTTTAATCAATACTCATTTTTACAGCAAAAAAAAAAAAAAAATGTAAAGGAAATTTGCTGGTTCCAGCTTCTTAAATGTAAGGATTTGCTGCTTTTCTTTGTAATTTTTGATAGTAAATGAAAGTTTTGGACTGTTGCTTGGACAAAGAAGGAAACTGAAGACAAACTTTGGGCTCTGGGAAATTTAGCATTTTTTCACTTTTTTTTTGGACAAAACTGATACTGAGAACTGAGACGGATTAATCGATTAATTGTGAAAGTAATGGGCAGATTAATCAATGATTCGTAATAATAATTATTAATAATGCTCACAAAAAACTCTAATCACATTACCATCCTAAATGTGCTACCATCCATATCCATGTGACATGATCACAGCACTTATCAGCAACATGTAGCTTTCTCAGTAGCAGTTTTTGTAAGAGTTGACAACTGGCGAACACCAAGCTGCAGCCACAGACTCCAGAAATTTGGGCCATTTACATTCAGCACTCACATCAATGAGCCAAAAAAGATCATAATCTTTGTTCGAACGTGCATTTGTTTTTCTGCAGATTGCATTGAAGTGTGATCACATTGAATAATTTTAGATTTGGCCCCAGCCTGCGTACACATTGGACTCCATAAAGTAGTCCAGGGTCAAACGGTAGCAGATAAGAATGCAGAGCAAAAACAGCACGGTGGGATGGAAAGGTCGATCAACCAGGTCCCATTTTCCAGAACAGTGTATGTGCTCCCTAAACATGGCTCTAGAAATTTAGCTGAGGATCAGCAGAGCGGTTCAGTGAGACAAGCCGTTCACCATGTCAGCTGCTATGGAGTTGTAACAAATGAAATTTAATATAGGAATGTAATGCTGACACTGGATCGGCTATTTGATGCTGGGTGTATTTCATAGAAAAAGGGATGTTATGGGGCCAAACAGTAATGTTATCCCAGCGTCTCACATCAGTATTGTTTATGCACAAAAAAAAAGAGTCTTTCACTACAAAATTTTGATGAAGTCAGATAGTTCCTGATTATTACATTTTCAGATGTTTCAAGTCTCTCACTGTCACATTTGCTGCTAATTCGGAGGCAAAAGACAAAAATGGTTCTGACAGGGCACCACAAGTACCGTGATTGTTCTGGAAAATGGGGCTTAGGTATCACTTGTAATATCTGAATGAACATGCAATTATAGAAACTATTCTTTATGCTGTTTGATTCTATCAACTTTGCTCCAATTGTGTAGCGCCTCCTAAATATAACCAACTTTCCACAAATGAAGGGAGAATTCAGCCGTCTGCCCTTGGTACAAGTTATAGGTCAAGAAATGCGTTCAAGGTACAGTTGAAAAATACGACAGATATTCCTTAGTTGCTCCCCAGCCAACTTTCTCGCGTCTCTCTGTCACTTTGGTTAATTTCAGGAATGCATGCATTCATATGAACATCATACAGTTTTTTTAGGGAAAAAAAAGAGCGACAATAAAGAAATCTATAAACCTGCCAACATGCCCATAAAAACATTGAATGTTTGTCTCAAAATCAAATGCTTCAAAAAAAATGACTAGCAAATATAAACCCCAAAAACATACAAATACGACTCTGAGCTGATCCAAAAACACTGGTGTACAAACAAAAACTGCGACAAGCACACTTAAAAAAAAAAAAAAAAAAAAAAAAAGCTTTTATATTTTTGTATATACATACACACACCCAATTAGAATCCCCCGTTCTTTTAGCCCTCGATTTTTCCAGGTTGTAATTTACATGGAGCAAGACAAGAGAGTTATGGTGTTGGTTAATACGGTAGTATGTGTTTATATGAGAAGGAGCGACAGAGAGAGGAGAGACAGGAGAGCTCAGGCGGACGAACAGATCAGCAACAGGTGAAGGAGAAGTGGGAAAAAAAGGGTTTGATCAGGACACAGGGGAAAAGTGTTACAGTAGATGGGACAGGATGAGGCGGGGCGTTAAACAGGAAAACAAACATGAGGTGAGAGGAGGGAGAGTCCAACATGGACAAAACTGAAACAGTATGAGTACGCCAGACCCTAACACCCCAACCAACCACAGAAATCAAAAGTTAAACTTAGCTCTCTTGCAGTAGAAATGGAAAGATAAGCAGTTAAATGTTCATATTTCTTGTTTTCTCTTTTTGTTGGTTGCTTGAAGATGCATTTTTCTTTTGTTTTTTTTAGCATGTCGTTTGGGGGTCTTCTTGTTCCAAGCCTCTGTGTGGCTTTGTCACCGCTTAGGGCTACAAAGAAAAAGAAAAAGAAATCCATTACATCCTGTAGGATAGGATCTGACTCACCCACTCACCATTTGCTAAGACGTGAGGATGTAACAGAGGTGAGAACTGAAAGCCCAAAATGTCCATTACAGTCACATATTGCATTGAAGAACTGCAGCCAGAGAAATTGGTACCAAGACGTATCTTTGCTCAATCTATGGACAATAGATAATCAAGGTAATAACTCTGACCTTTGTTTTAACCTCCACACAGCTGCAAGGTGATGAATGAGATAGTCAGCTTTAAAGACTGAAAGCTGGCTTTTTTGATTAAATAAACACCTGTGCTGATCTAACTGTGCAGAACCTCTCTCTCTCCTGAGTGTGCTCATGTTCTCAAAATTGAAATGTTAGTCAGATGACATGAATAACCGTCAAATGTAAGACCCCTCAACTTCCTCACTGAATATAAATCATTAGTGCTGAATATTATGCATACTGATAGCAGCAGGACATTAAGGCTCTTTACTGGACAATATCACTCTGCAGTTGACGATTTGTCTCATTAATAAAAGCCCCCCCACTGTGTCTAGTAGGCTGTTGACTTCAGGTGGCAAAGGGCCAACTTGGGACGGATGTTGTAGCTTGTATTTTGGAAAAGTTTGACTCACACAGCAAGTCCTCGACCTCATGACATACACAAGGCAAAGTAGAAACTAATGCAGCAACATGCACTAATCTTAACCTGTGTCAAATCAGGCCAGACTCATTCTAAATGTAAGCAAATGTTGGTCAGAATCATTTAGAGACTAGTTGTAGTTTTCTAAAACCCATCAAACCTGTATCTATATTTTGTCTTATCATAATATTTCAATAATTTTCCTGACTGCAGGAGCCATGTATGAACATTTACTACCATCTTTTAACCGGTAAGGGAATGCTGCACTTGAGGTTCCTGTGTGTTTGAACGAATGCATTAACAGCATTTGCTCCACTGACATCTAGTGGTCTCAAATCACAAATTCTATTCAGCACTCTGGTAGTTTGAAGAAAACAAATCAGACATGAGATAAAACAAATCATGCAGCTTTTTGGCATAAACTGATAGAAACGGTTGATTTTTTTGAATTATGTTGCAGTTAAAATAATTATGTTAAAATTCTCCTTAACAGAACATGCTGCTGATTTCCATCAATCTCACCCTCAAAATACTTGATGCAAGAAGGTGCCAAGCAATGGCAAGAAAATTTAGCCTCTAATCATTCAGATAGACCTGTTAAGATTTTAAACTAGCTCAGTGTGTAGCTGCATGTGTGATGAACAAATACTGAAGATTCAAAGCTGAAAATCAAAGTGGTTCTTTTAACTTTCCTTTCCACGGAGCTGGCCAAAGTATTCAGCTAAAAAAAACTAGGCGATGACACTGTAAGCCAGTGTCAAGCAAAGCAAAGAAATATCTTCTAAAATATATTTTGTGCGTTCAATTAGTGACCTATATCAGCAGAACCCCGTGTTTCTGCGTCTGTGTGGGTTTGGGTGCGAGGTACCCGGCCTTTTTCATGTACCTGGGTGTCTCAGGAGCCCTGGTAGGTTTCCTGGAAACGAGCCGTTTCCTCGAAGATCAGTTCCTTCAGCCTCTCCTTGGGAAGGTCATCCAGCTCCATGGAGAAGGTGAAGGGCTCCTCTGCTACTGGCTACACATAAACACATTGCACAAACTTCAACTAAAAGCTCAAATATCGCTCTAAAAATAAAGTCTCGGTGCTGAAAGAAGAGAGAAGTGTGGTTTGTTACACTGCTGCATGCAGTTATTAAACATATAAGAGGCAGCTGGAGCTTATGACGTTGTGGCTTGAAGGTAAGGTTTTAAGACTAGTGCTGAAAAGTGGGTTTATGTAGCCTGAACAGTGCAGTGCAATGTCTAAAACGTGTTCAGGACACAACAAGAATAGGAACAGAAGCGCAATTCAATGGAAGTTGTATTTCTAGAAAGCCATGTAATAGCAATGGTTAAAAACGTTCATTTCTACAGTGCAGCAGTAAGATTATGTATGTGCTGATGTAAGATGTGATGTGATTAGCCATTACATTCTTTAACATCTCTCAAGCTGAACCATGGAGCACAACTTAATACTAATTGCATTCCAAACACAGCTAAGAGGATTCCCGGCACGAAGCAGAAAGGCTCACAATTAAATCCTGGCTCATGGTTAAAAACAATGAGAGACATGTTTGAATGAATAAGTCCTTCTGCCTCCAACATTTGTGCAAATCTCAAATCTCAACTCGAGTCGTGTTGTTGTCGTTTTTCAGTTTGTGCAAATTCCAGTACAGTACAGTTTTATTATTGATAGATTGAGCTTTGAATCTTTAGCTTTTAGAAAACTGTCATTTCTTTGCAGCTTTTCACCTCTTGCAACCTGACGTCTCCTAAGTTATGTCACTGATTGCCTTGTGCTGTAGAAATAGAATAACTCATAAATCAGCCTGAAATGGAGGCTCTGTCTGTACGTACCTCGTCTGTGGGATCGTAGTACTGCTCCAGGTAAGGATGAGCCAGGGCCTCCTCAACGCTGATGCGCTTGATCGGGTTAAAGGTCAGCATGCGGCCCAGCAGGTCCAGAGCTGTGTTAGATTGATTAACAGCTTTAGTTAGTTCAGTCACCAGGTTGTGCAATAATATGAAGAACTTATTATACTAAAACAACCAAAGATATAAAGGAGTTTTAGACAAATATTCTGACATTTCACAATTATTGACTTATTTTTCATTCACTGTATTGCTGGAAATAAATATAATCATACATTTTGATATACAAATTTAAGTTAGAGGTACATTAACACACTACACACACACACACTAAACAACTATAACACAATGCAATAATTTTAACAGAATTAATAATATATATCAATGTTATGACTAATTTTGCAATGTGCTATACTGTGTTCAAGTTAAACTCTAAACTGTACTAGCTCCTGCAAACAATATGCTTAAACACATATGTCTTATGTTCTGTTCTGACATTCCAGTTTTACAAATGAATATGCATCACCATACCTTTTGAGTCCGCCTTGCCGTAGAGCTTTTCCCAGGGGACCTTGGGTTTGTCAGGCAGGGCCTGCAGGTAGTTCCTCGCCTTCATGTTGATGATGCAGTTCAGATCTTCTTGAGATGGGGAGCCAAGGACGCCTGCACAGAGAAGAGAGTGAGGGACACGGCAGATCGTGCTTGTTAGTGCGCTGAAAGTCCGACATCAAAGCAAGTGTTGCTCACTCTATTTTCAGCTCAGTCACATCTAACTCCAGTTACTTTGCTGTTTTTGTAAGACCGAAACCATGCAAGTTCAGTTTTCAAATGGTTAAGTTGCTTGAATGAAGAATACTATAAAGGTTTTATGTACGTGCTGTTTAAATTGTTCGGAATTTGAAGGATAACTCTGCAAACAAAGACTGAGAAAAGAAAATCGTCTGGCAAATAAGAATAACTGATAAATGTACCAGGTGCTTCAGATAACTTCAGTGTTAACATTTTGTTGAAATTTGTGAATACTTTGTCTCACCCAGTATGTGGTTGAGCTGGTCCAAGTAGTGTTTCCCAGGAAAGATAGGCCTGTTGGACAACATCTCAGCCAGGATGCAACCCACTGACCAGATGTCAATGGACTTGGAGTAGCCCTGAGACATAAACAAATGTGTTGTACGTGCAGTCAACAAACTAAGAAGCTGTTCAGTCCAACAGAGAATCCACACCAGCTCCTCGCATGCCTACCTTTGAGTTGAGCATGATTTCTGGAGCCCTGTACCAACGCGTGGCCACGTACTCGGTCAAGAAGCCTGTGTGGTCGTGCTCGGGGTCGGCTATCCGCGCCAGGCCAAAGTCACAGATCTGAGGATGGAAAAAAGGGGTCAGAGGTTAGAAACATCGCTCTGTGGCTGATATTTACAAGTCAAGGCTCATGTTTACAGACTTAAAGAGTGGGTACAGCTGTAAATGTTTTAAGCTTTTCCCTAACACTTCAGACGGCTCTACAGCTCCACCGTTTCCCACTTTTATGCTTCTTCCAAACTTTACTTCTCCTGCATTACGTTCTAATCTTGAGCTCTTATTTTAACATCTTCTAATTTATGTTTATTTTGCAGGATAGCCTTTTTGTGGTTGGACATCACCCATCATCAGTCATTAATCTGTGATGCTTAAAACCCTTTCTCTTAACTTGTGTATGCTGTGTACTTTAATGTGTGGTTTCCTTCATTTCCTGGGATGCATTATAGCCACCCTCAATGAATCCATTTATCTTAATATCCTGTGGGTACATCTTCTCAAACATAACAAGCAGAGGATGTAAATTATTCTTCATCTTTCAGTCATCCCAGATACATTGATCAACTACATGTTACAAGTTATTAAGCGTGAAAATATGAATATCTAGCACTGTGAAGGTGGAGAGAGAAGTGACAACACTACAGGGCTGACGTTGCCAGCTGATGAGAGGCCACGCCCTTCACAGATGAAACATCCTGCAGCTGTATTGTGTTCTGGACAATGCCTTTAAAAACTTGACAATGAATGTTATTCATTTAGATCCTCATTAATAAACTCCATTGTAGACAGGCCAGGCAGTATTTCACTTATGGTCTGTTACCGTAAGAAACATACACACTTGAGAACAACATGGAATCAGGAAAGGGAAATGCCTTTAGAGAACACATTACAGCATCTCAAGCCAACTGTGAGTCATTAAATGAAGTATCTGGAAATTTGATTCAGTGCTTGCTGCACAGTGAACGGTTAGCCTAAAGTAGATTAAACCTAGATTAAAAATAGTAAAGCCAATTCCAGTTAGATGAGATATAAGACACGCGCAGACCAACAAGGATGCACAGAGGTGGTGAGGGCTCCTCTGTGTTGTCACGAAACTCTTAAGGCGTAATTTCAAGGCTGAAGGTCTGTATCATTTAAAAAAAGAAATGAAAGAGCCATGACAAGCAAGGAAGAGCTGGGGTCAATCCATCACCCTTATCCTACATTCCTCAGATTCCTTTTCAATCTTGTTGCGAGTTGGTGTAACTTGCTACTGGCACCAATGCTTAAATCAACATAATAATTCTTGTGTTATATTCTTTTAGTTAACTTAAAATAAGCATTTGATTTTAATGCACCATGTGAGATTAAGGAAATATTCTCTTTATAACTTTGGGCTCCCAAAAATGAACCAGTCACCATGGGAGTGTTTAATACCTACAGCGCAAACACAGGATTTTCACATACACTATATATTCTGCAAAGCCTATATATGTAGTTTTCATGTACTGTAGGTGCATGTGGAACATCCACTAATCACCTAAAGTAATAAACCTAACACCAAAATTGGAGCTTTTGGTTTAAACAGTGATGATACAGTGTGTGTGTGTGTGTGTGTGTGTGTGTGTGTGTGTGTGTGTGTGTGTGTGTGTGTGCGTGCGTGCGTGCGTGCGTGCGAGCTGACCTTGAGGTCGCAGGTGGTGTTGATGAGCAGGTTGGAGGGCTTGAGGTCACGGTGCAACACGTTGGCTGAGTGAATGTACTTGAGGCCTCGCAGGATCTGGTAAAGGAAATAGCAGACGTGGTCGTTGCTCAGCTTCTGGCTCTTCAGCAGTTTGTACAGGTCCGTCTCCATCAGAGTCTGCACGATGTAGCTGGAAGGACGCATGGGTCAAGGAGCACAACGACGGGCCGACGGTATCCGTGGACACCAGGAGAAACATAAGGATGGCTCGGAAAGCGATTTCAGCTTTGTCCCAAATTATTCAGCAACATAATTTATAACCAACCAAGAGTTGCTGAGCCATACTTCATATTATGTTTGCAACACTTTTGTTTAAACCAGTATTTGCTTATAGACTTATAATCTTGAAGGGAAAACTGAGAACTTTAACTTAAATTTAGTGAAGCTGGTCAAAAAGGTGCAAAAATTGTGGTGCAATTGTTTGTTCCTCAAATCATACATGAACATTAAATTAGCAACTATAGTGTGTTATGTCTCGTTTATGAGTTATTCTATTAAGAGCACACACAGTTGCAAGGCCCTAAGCATCCAGGGGAGTCTAAATCATCCACACTAACAGTGGGAAATGTCCTTTGGCAGACTCACAGGTTGGTTGGTTTGGTCCAGACTGAAATATCTCAACAACTAATGGATGGGATGAGGTTCACATTTTTGGTTTTGAGTCATCAACTATCAGGTCAAAATTTCTATTTCTCCTATGCTTTCGTTCATGACCAATACCTGCAAACCTAATGTCACGTCAGCTGTACTTTGTGTTTAGTGTTAAAGAGCCAGCACGTAGGATTTAGTGGCATCTACTACATTCATCTAACTCCAACATCCCATGCCTCCCTTCACCCCTCCCTTTCCGAGCGTGTAGGAGAACCTGCAGTGGCCTTCGCTTAAAAATAAAAACCCTGCCAAAGACCACCAACATCTTCCCTAATCAGGATTCATCACAAGTCAGTAACAATACAACTAAAGAGATCAAACAAGAAAAACACACACACACACACAAAAATACAAGGACATCACACATTTCCTTTCCGTCTTTCAGTGGACAAAGCAGCTTTTCACAGAGAGAGCAGAAACTCAGCAGCACCTCACAGTCCACTGCGAGCTGTTTTACAAAAGGTCAGGACTGTTGCTCAGGCTGTCTGAAAAGACTGACTTGAATAATGTGGGTAATTGGTAACAACGGACATGTTGAGTCTAAACTAGTAAAATACTTGATCATCCAGTGTCCAGGTGTAAGATAAACTAGGTATTTGCTGACATTGGTGCCTTGACATCCCAGTGTACTTCTTGCATGCTAAACTCTGGAATATGTTAAAACATCTATTAGACAAAGCTATCAAACAAACAAAAATCTCAGTGTACACCCAGCATCTCAAATCAATTAAACTGATTATTTATATTTCATATTTAGCCTTTTAGTTTAGCTTGTCAGGCCATAAACGTCAAGAGCAACATAAACTGTCTCTAAGTAATTCTTCTTCTTCTTATTATTATTAACTGTCGCACTGAACTCAATCTAATCTTGAAGCTCTATGTCTAGAGAATAGTAGCTGAAAGCTGGATTAATAACTACTTGTTTATTTGTTTGGTTTAACCTCATCACATGGACACACTGACAAACAAAATTTTTAGGTTTAGCCACAGCCGAATTCTCAAAGCTGCGCACTGAAAATGAAGAAACAAAGCAACAAAGAGAAAGTCACTGCATACTGTTTTGTCACAGGATATTAAATGTAACATGACCAGATGTTTACATTAACATCTGTTGAGTGTTACACTTATACTAAGTGCAGCAATAAAAAAATAAACTTTTTTAGTGGGTTTTTTTTTTTTTTTTAAGATGACTCAATGACTTAGAAAATTTGACTTTAGATCAAAAGTATACAATAGTGTGATTCAATCTAAGCTGAGGGAATAAGTGAGACCTTTCCCGCAGAGCATTAAAGGATACACATCCCTCATGTTGTCAATGTGCCGTGCCCTGAGAATGTCGTTGATGCCGATGATATTCTCATGGTGGAAACGCAGCAGGATCTTGATTTCTCTCAGTGTGCGCTGGCAGTACGTCTGGTGCTCAAATGGGCTGATTTTCTTGATGGCTACGCGCTGGCTTGTCATGTTGTCCAGAGCGGAGCTGGAAAGGGAGGAAGTGGAAAGAAGCACAAAACAGGTCTCATATTACACACTGCACAATTCACGCGCAATGACGGCATCAGAAACTGGGCTAATGCTAAGCTCCAAAAAGGGCGTTGCAGAATGCCGAGATGCACATGTGACACTTTCTTTTTGCAGTGAAATGTCGTGAAGTGCTGTAGGTGTAGGCCTGAGTGTAGGTGCAGAGGCAGTGTGGTGTAGGTGTAGAGTAGATGGAGAAGAGGCAGAGCTGAGAGCAGCTGTGTGTGTGGTGTGTTTATGGGACCCTTGAATTTACTGTTAATCCCCCTGTAGTGTTTGGGGGCCCAAATTATAAAACCCCATCAAACCCATCACTGATCTTCATTGAGGAGGGAAAAAAACACCCAAGCTAGATTTTTTACACAGACACTCACTCTGAACAGGAAGAACAGTTACATCACATCTTTCCTTTCCTTTTTCTCTTATTGCATAAACTGGGCATGTTCACACGCCTGTGAACCTTCTTCAGTGGCTGAAACACAGTGACATGAATATACAGCACCGGATGTATGCAGTGGTTAAAAATCGCATCTGTACAAAACATCTGGATCAGTTTTAAAGCTGGTGTACATCGAACAATTAAACTCTAATTGGCTTTCTTTTACTGTACCAACTATGTGGATGTTGACAATGTTTACAAACACCAAATGCTGCAACAGTGGGATCACATGACCGTGATGACACAGACTAAACAGCAGTGTGCTGTCACACTCCTGCTGGAAAATGACAGGGATCTACATTCGCGTCCAGATGAATGTGTGGGCCCGGCTCTCATGCTACCATCCACTCTGCGCCGACACGCAGCGCAGTCACATCTGATCGTGTTCAGCCTCGACAGGAATGACTAGGCGTTGATGTCAAGTGCAACAGGGTTGCTTAACACGTCCACACAGGGCTGTAGATCACACGGAGCGATAACACGAGGACAGGCCTCGCTACAACTGACAAATCCCACCCGCATCCTCTGCACCAGCTCTGCTGCAGGCTCAAATGTTCAGCAATCACAGCTCGGGCAGAGATGAGTGCGATTGGGAGACTGATGCCGGACGTGTAAAAAGGTTGTGGCGATAGCGAACTCAAATTTGCGGTCAGATGCAGTCTGCAAATGATTCCTCATCGCAGAGCAAACTACGTCCTGCGCAATCACTCTCAATCTTGTTTCCTGTAAAGCTCATAGCCACGCCTGTAGCTAGTCTTGCTAACCTGCTAACCACAACACTGTTTGCATTGAGGTTTAAAAATGCCTAAAGCTGTTTTAAACACACACATCGTGACAGCACTTATGTCAACTGAACGACGCTTGTTGAATACATCGGCTAATGTTAGCATGCTAGCAGTATTTGCTAGTAAACAGCTTGTGTTAGCTCGCACTTTTGATTCAGATAACGCTACTACGGTGGCCCGACAGAGGCGACAACTCACCAGACCATCCCGTAAGCCCCCTCCCCGATGTAAGACAGGTTCGTGTAGCGGGGGCCCACGTCAAACATCTGGCCCTTCACGGACTCACACCCGGGCTTGGGTCCCGCTGCGGGCGCTCCATCATGCGCCACCGTGCCAGCCGCCCCGGCAGCAGCAGCGCTGTTGGAGCCTGCGGCCCCGACCGCTGCGGTGCTGCTCGAATCCGCCATTCTTGCTCTCCGAAACCGCTCCTGCTGCTCTGTCGGTGTGTTACAGCGAGGGAACACCGGCGCCGTCTGCACGGTTCAACGTCTGTCCGAGTCTTCAACCGAGCGGATCGTTGGATGGACGGAGCGCTGCGGCTCGATCAGGGCCCTCTTTTACTACTGAGGAGTAAATGGATTTCGTGCGTGAACGCGGATTTGGTCTCAGCACCGAGCGTAAATGCGCGTGCCAATCCACGGTAATGCTGGTGCGTTAGATGTGCTTACTGGAGCGACTTGTTGGGGCGGAGTCGCGTCATTTGTCCACAGGCGCCGCCCGTTCAGCTCCATTGTTACGGGGAAACAAGCGCAACCTGCAACATAAACACGCAGCAGCCGCGAGTGGGCGGTGCCCAGATATGCTGCACGCTGCCTGTTGTGACAAGAATAAAAGACTTTATGATCAAATTGTCATCTTATGGATTTTTTTTTGTCTTTACCTACGCCTGAATACTCTGAGTGGTGACTTATAAATGGTTGTGTAAACATTGTGGCATTTATGAACTTATATCACAGCACTGTGCCCACAGCTGAGGTCTTTTTTGTTTATATTTATAAGGACATTATTGTATATTATCACCATTATTTTATTTAAAAACAGACTACAAAAGATAAAATAAAAAAGTGCAACAAAAATGGATACTTTTGAAGTTTGTAATAAATTATAAATAAAACAATATAGCGAATAATTTCAATATTGACCTATCCATCTCTTTTTTTTTACCTTGCTTTAATTTGATTAATTGTAAAAGAGACCGATACAATAAATAAACAAAAGAATAAATACTAGACTCTTATCACCATGGAAACAAGTGCGACGGCTGTAACCACGCCCCCCATTGCGTCAGCGCGCCGGGCGGAGTACTTCCTGGTTACTTAGCGCTGCATGTTGTGCCTGTTGTACCATTGATTTATTGGTCTTGGGTATGGTATATTTTCTCCTGCGACGTGACTGGATCGGACGGCTTCGACTAGCACTCACTCTCTTCGGACTCCCGTACACCGTCTGCAATCCCGGAGTCAGGTATGAACAGTAATGTTAGCTATAAAGCTGTAACTAGAAGCTATCACCGTTTGACATTATAGGACACTTTCCACTTTAAGCTAACAGTGAAATTAAAAGTGTACTTAGTTATGCTTTGCAGTATCTTTTTCTATTAAAGTCCTTGATCACTCACATTACTAACAGAGCCAGCCAATATTATTAAAGTTAATATTACATAAGACATAACCATTAGCTAACTATTTTTGATTGCAGTGAACAGTATACTGCAAAATTATTGTCATTATTTCCATTTAATATCATTAATATGAAATCCAATGTCCAACAAAATTAAACAAATAATCAGCCAGAGTTAGGTAATAGTAGACCATTATTATTTAGTTGACAGATGAGTATTGCAGTATAACAGTAGCATCCTGTTGTCATGATATGATCTAGTGACAAGTAGTTAAGTGTGTGATCTCCTTCTGAATATATGTGTTGTCAGTGTATGACTGATGATTTTATGCTGTTGTCACTTGATGAGGAAGGTTTTTTATGATTTGCTGAAGAGCCAGTAGGATGAGGAATGCATGTGGGGTGGCGCCAGGTCCACGCTGCTGCATTGAAGACAAAGCAAGGCTTAGTTACTGGATTTTCATGTCTCACATATCCTCCCCTGCAGACCTGCCTTCTCCTGCTCTTCGTACAATCCTTTCAGGATCGGTCGAACC
Organism: Holacanthus passer; assembly: GCA_025331565.1. Taxonomy (NCBI): domain Eukaryota; kingdom Metazoa; phylum Chordata; class Actinopteri; family Pomacanthidae; genus Holacanthus; species Holacanthus passer. The sequence goes on from JAFREQ010000043.1 coordinate 1,124,107, forward strand.
ATCAGACCCATCAGTGACAGTTGCTGTGACCTCTACACGACCAGTGTCCGGACGATGCCATCCTCAGCAGCGCCTCATGTCAAGTCCAGATGCCCCCAGTATCCCGGGTCTAAAGTCAAGCGCTTCCCTGTACCTGATGACAAGGTGGACTGGAGCCAGAACTGGCCGCAATATAATCCAGTCAGCCACACCGACCCATCAGTTTTAAAGAAGCCAACATGGGCAGATCCCGATATTGGGTGAGCAACACATGCCTAACTTAACGTGCATTACATTAAGGATTGTACTGTATGTTAAATAAATCGTACATCAGTTGACTTAATAGTTGAAAATATTGGTTACTTTCTTGGCTGTTGTGACTGTGACATTCTGACTGTTATGCATGCTGTTTGTTTTCAAAGAGCAGCTGGAGTTTATTCATTCCTGTTTTTATGCCTTTGCTTGTTTCGCAGCTCTTTCTCTCCACAGTTCAACGCTGTGGATGGAGCCGTGGACAGGACAAGCTTTGAGGGGAGCTACAAAAAGGAAAAAGGAAAGCCACTGTAAGTTATTGAGTCCTAAAAGAAATGGTTTCTACAAACACATACATAACATTAGTTATTTGACGCCGCCAAATATGTTGGGTTTGCTCAAAAACTGGTAGTTCACATCTGTATTCAGTAATTTTCAAGCATTGAAGGGTAGTAAGTGTGCTCAAAAAGAAAGTGACACAGTGTTATCTATTACTGCTAATGTGATAGAAGTAACTTTCCTAATGTTCCCCTCACATATAGCAGTAGCTGCAGAGAGCTGCTGTCCTGGATGATGATTCTCAGAGGGAAGAGGGATCTGTAGTATTAGCAACCCTTTCACATTACGGGGAGTTACTTTATTAAATGTTAATGTCAAAGACATTACTTAAATAAGCTTTAATACAAATGAACAAACATGCAAGGATGACAAAGTAGGGCTGTGAACACTTGTTCTAAAAAGTTAAGTCTTAAATTGGAAGTTCTGCAATTCTCTTATGTAAATGTCACTCAAGAGTTTTGTCTTCATATGAGTTTTTCTTATGATAATTTAGAATTTTAAAGTAATTAAAAAGATGTCTTAAACATATATATATTTGCAAATTCACTTTTTACTCATTTAGAAATCCTCGCGGACGCACAGGGGTGACTGGTAGAGGTTTGCTAGGACGATGGGGACCCAATCACGCGGCAGATCCCATTGTCACTAGGTAACTTTTACTTAACAGACAGGTATTATCCATATACTTGCTAATCATAGTTCATTACTCTAAAAACTCTTTTTTATAAATGATTGATAGCCAGATGTGTGTCACTGTCTGGCAGATGGAAAGTGGATGCCAAAGGAGCAAAGATTACACACCCAGTCTCCAAACGGCCTGTCCTGCAGTTTGTGTCCATCAAGAGGAAAGACTGTGGGGAGTGGGCCATTCCTGGGGTGAGCGAGTTTTACATTTCTTTTTCAAGCTTTATTGATGACATGTGTTGTTTTCCCTCTGTGTGTCTCTGTCACTTTGAGTCATTCTACCTTGCTGTTCATTTAGCCTGCCATGATATGCTGACGGCTATTCAAGAACACTCAGGGACTGAGTGGTTTCGGATACATAAGACCTTCCTGTGATGTGCTTGCTTGTTTGTGCTTGTTTTGTAGGGGATGGTTGATGCAGGGGAGCAGGTCTCTCTCACGCTGCAGAGGGAGTTCTCAGAGGAGGCATTGAACTCGTTGTCATTCACACCATCAGAGAGAGCAAAAATCCATGAACGCATCAACAAGCTTTTCAAATCACCAGGGTTTCAGGTCAGCAGTTGACACCCTGTTACTTCTTTACTGTCACATTTTAGACAGCAAGCGCTTTTATGAAGAAACCTAAAATGTGTTTTTCACCTTCAGGTCTTTAAAGGCTATGTAGATGATCCCAGAAACACTGACAACTCTTGGATGGAGACAGTCGCTGTCAACTTCCATGATGATTCAGGTATCAATAATTAGGAAGAAAGTTGTTTTTTTCCCCCTTTTATAAAAACGTGTCAATGTTCTGAAGTCTGTCCGGGGACAACAAACAGCGTGCTGTGTAGGGCAATGACATATCTTTTTTTGTTTCTGCAGGCAACAGCGTGAGCGAGCTGCCACTGCAAGCTGGCGATGACGCAGGGCAAGTCAAGTGGGTTGATGTTGACTCGTCCTTCCAGCTCTACGCAAATCATTCACATTTCCTGGAGCTGGTTGCCAAAGAGAGGAAAGCCCACTGGTAACCAAGTTCGAAAGACTCTGTTCTGACATAACAATGAAGGAGTCTTTGTGTGCTGAGTGCCTGTGCATTTAGGACACCTAACCTGAATCTTCCCTCATTAATTTAAACATAATAATTTTGGTTATAATAGTGGAAGCCTAAAATGCATCTCATTAGGATGACACATGTATGTCCACTATACAATGTACAGCATCATTGTAACAATGTGGTTTTCGACTCATAGCAGAACTTATGAAATGACTGAAACTAGCTGGTTGAGAGCTTGACTGCAGTTTTTGATTCCCTGCTTGGGAGAAGCCTGAGACTGTAAAATGCAAGATGCTGCTGAGTGGCACACCACATTACTTCTGTTGGCACAAATTATGCTAATTTATTCACTGTTAACAAGGATCACATTAACCCAGCGTGATCATGGAAGAACAAACACAATGAGCTGCAATGAACATAACACGTACTACATTAATTTAAGTGTGACAAAGGGGAGCAATCAAAATGAAGAAGTGTAGACTCACTTTGATCTTTACATGTTGAAACTTCCCACACAGCTCAGCAGTGCAGTGACGCTGAGCTCAGACAGGCTGAAGCTAGAGGATGAACATGTTTTCAAGTGGTAACAGACGGTGGAAAGCAAAGGCCATCTCACACTCAACAGCCTGCCTTTATGCAACCCGTCAGTACGTGTCATCTCACTGCCGGGCAGACTTTGTAATGAAGCAGGGATGGAGGATTACGCATTTGATGGCTCGTATCTGTTTGGATTCATGACGCAAACACCAACACGTGGACGCTTCTGTCATCAATAGACAACTGAACTTAAAGTAGTTTCAATAATGAAAGTGAGACGCACAATCTTATGTTTCTTAGCAATAACCAAAAATCTTTCAACAGATACAAAATGCAATACGAATATTCTGTTTGCTATGCCCACTAGGAACTTATGGGAAAGGGAGAAGAAAGTGGCTGTAATTGGGTTTATCAAGTGGGAACCTCTTACAAGAAATTCAATTCATTGAATTAGGTCACACAACAGGTCTACCAGGCGCCAGAAATCCTATAAGCTCTTTTTATTTGCACTCATCACTGCTTAGACCACAACATTTGCCTAAATGGCATGATATTCAGTTGTTTTAAGGTATGACACCAGCAGCTGTGTGTGTGGAGGTTCTAAAATTCAGACCTCACTATAATACAGTCACCACATTATATAGCATAATACTAAAAATATTCACACCTATATAGATGCACATTCAGCTCTGGTGGACTCCCAGTTCTCTCAGTCCACTTACCAGCTCCAGTGGAGCATTTACAGTAGGAGCACTAATAGCATTTGTTGTTGCAGGAAGGGAGAGTATTTCCCATTCAGATTTCCCTAGTTGTACTCCTCAAGTTGGCAACCTACCAGTAACAAAAGCCTCTAACCTTTGTTTTTTAAAGTTTTATTTTTTTCTGACTAATGTGGTTTTGGCTTGTGGTTAGTGCAAGACAAAAATTAATTAGTGGTAAGATGAGGGAGCTCTTTCACCCAGATGCACCATGTCATTAAATAATTGTAATTGTTTTTATTATTATGAATAGTATTGTGCGTAAGGTTTTGCTGATTGGTTTTTCTGTATATGCAATAAAATGAAGATGACCCCAGTCTAGTTGCTAACTTGTGCTGAAAGTATCTGACACCAAAATGTCTGATCTTGTGTTTTGTGTTATTCATTTGAGTCACTTGAAATCGTAAATCATTGTGAATCTTTGAATTGATTTGTCCATTTTTCCTCATAAAATATATGTGTCTTGAAAATGATTGTTATACATTGTGCACTGTATGTTGTGTCTCAACCTCCATGGTCGCATTAATGGCAGTAATCTTTTAATGTTTATGCAAACCTTTAGACCTCATGCACTATGAAGTTCTACAAAGCCAATAAAGCAAGCAATTGTTTTTTTGTTTGATCTATTGTACATCAATGTCTGATTATTGTCTAAGGAATTCCATTGTGAAAAGATAAAACATGGCTTGTCTTGAACTCTTAAATTGTGTGTGCTGGGACTGCTCTTTTCACCAGCTGGATACAGGCCCAAATACTTTCTGAGGGCTGCTCCCTTATAATGGGTGGTCACATCTGTAATCATTGACAAAATAGAATATAAGGTTTTTCCCAGTGGCCTTGAACCAGATAGACCTCACTCAGGCAGCTTCAAATTATACTGCATTATTAGGAAAAGACAGTAAGATAGGTAAGATAAGATATACCTTTATTCGTCCTACAGTGGGGAAATTTACAAATTTACAAAAAGGAGGTGCAAAAGAGTATTTTAAAGTTGGACATTTAAATTATGCACTGTATTATGTACTGCACAGGTAAAATAGTTTATAGAAAGTGTCTTTTGTGTTAAGCACAGTCTAACAGTAATGTGGATTTAATTTACAAATTCAGCCCTTTCTGTGTGTAGTTCATCTAAGGGTATATATAACTGCATTTGCAGTCTTGCTGAAAGTAAAAAATGATTAAATCATCTTCACATCATTTCTAAGGTCTCCTTCAGAAATGCAAGTGTCACTTTTGAACAGGGTATAAATCTGTATCACTACAAAGTGTCTAACTTATCTTTTTATGTGTTTTTGTAAGCTGAGGAACATCCTCTCATCCCATCTCCCACTTTGTGATGGGGATTGATACTCAACAACTATTTTTTTAATTTTCACTAATTATTGTAATTCCCTTATCTGCCTCAGATATTTTACCTTCGGTGAGACACACAGTAAAAAAAACAACAAATTCTGTTGTTTAGCTTCTGACCATCAGCCTTTTGTCTTTATAAACTGTCCATTTATCCAAAAAAAATTTTTTACTGATGTGAAGGCCTCAAGAAAGATGTCTGTCGTGTACATGTATGACGCTGCATCAATCCAACTGAAGAACTACACTACCCAGAAGCCTCTGCGACAAAAAGCTGCTCTAGCTGACGACGTGGCCGAGTTACGTTTCAACCCCGTGTTTCAGCGGACCGGGGCGATTCAAACAAGGCGAACCGGCTTTGTTCACTGCTACTCCAGAAAGTCGTGGACTTTAGATGCTTGGGCAAGTTTCTCAAGAAGTTTGATATCATCACTGTTTAACAATGTCTGGGAAAATCAAGAGCCGAAGTGCCGCAAACGCAGACTCCATTACCGGCGGTGTGTCCTGCGACGAGCGCATCTTGCGGGATTGTCATCAACTGTACACGGATCCAGACAGCGGTGAGTTGGCTCCCAGATAATGTGCTGCACTTAAACCCACCCTGGAAAACTCCAGTGTTAACCTATTTGATAATAAAGCTAAGCCAGAAAGCTGTTTGCTGACCGGGTGTTTAGCTAGCTAACTTAGTAAGTTAGCCCTGGTGCAGGGGGCTAACGAACCGTTAGCTAGCTAATAGACAAGGGTTCTGTGATTTGGCTGACTTTGAGCTAGCCGGCGTTAATGCTAGTCCAATTAGCTTTGCACATCTGTAGCAGCCTATGCTAAGTTTTAAATTAAAGATGAGTCAGCTGCACAACCTTTTTTGTAATGTAGCTCACAAAATACAGGTCAGCAAGGGGCGTCGCTAGGAATTCTGGGTCTCAAAAATGGTACATTAGTTTTTAAAATGTCACCGATGCTTTCTCTAATTAAAAAAAAATAGTGAAATAATACTCTTATTAACATGTTTGCGGCCCTTCACCAACTCCTGATCACACCAGTCTTGCTCTTGAGTCCAACAGGTACAACCAGTGCACCATGATGGCTCCAGTTTTGACTGATAGATGCATCCTTGATTTTAGTGAAACCAGTGCATCAGTTATGTGATGTGATTATTTAGATTATGTTCTCTGTTTTGTTCAGGATTGATCTCAGTTGCTGAATCTGTTGGTGTGAAGTTGCTGCCGCCCAGGAAAAAGATCACTGTGTTGCTGATGGGCAACCACTCTGCTGGGAAAAGCTCCTTCATCAACTGGTAAATATATGAATATTAGCAGAGAGCAACTCTGACCACCAAAGAAACTACTCAGAAACTAACAAAGAGATGCAGCAGAAAACCGCATGTTAAAAGCTATAACAGTAGTCTAGCCTAAACATGAACAGCTTAATTTGTGTCTGTAGGCATTCTGTTATATCCCTTCTTGGCACAGTTTTAAATGCACTTTATAGAAATATTTAACTGACAAATGCAATCCATAATGCATAAATGCAGCAAAAATGTTACTGTGATCTTTGCATCAGCTGATGAAGAGTATGCCCCAGTCTATTGATTTGATGAATAATATAGTTTAATTGATTTAGTTTGAACGGAAGACAAATCCGACCTGGAAACAAATATTTCTCCTCCACCAGTGCATCACTAAATTGTTTGTTACCAGTTCCTTTTTTGTTATGCTTTGTTTGTTTTTTTGTCAGGTATGTCGAAGAGCACATCCAGCGCACTGGAGTGGCTATTGAGACCCAAGGCTTCAGCTTTGTTACAAGTGGGCGCAAGAGAGAATCTCTCACAGTGAGTGCAACAGACAAAAAAAACAATGAGTTGCCATTTATTGTAAAATAGGTGTATATTTGACAGAGGAACGAATGACAATGTTAATTTCAAATTGTATTCCTCATCTCATGAGATTGACTTTTCATTTTGTCTCAATGTCAATTGCAAACTTTCCCTTTTAATTCATTGTTCCTAATGATGACTTATTACATGAACTTGAATTAGTTCCTCACCAGTGCTTTCAGTACTTCTGAAGATCCAGATACCTGGTTCACAAACGTACTGTATCTCCGACTGATTTGGTTCTGTTTTTCTTTAGGGAAATGCCACCCTCCATCTATATCCACACTTCAAGCCTCTGCAAGAGTTCAAAGGTGAGATTTCAGCTCAAATCACAATCCTTCCCTGTTCTGTTCGAAGCACTTTGTCTCCCCTCAAACTGCTGCCACACTGATCCATTCCCAAATACTCAGCATTTTGGTGGAGAGATTTACTGCCTTGTTGTTAGTCCATTTGACAGCTCCTTGGCCATAGTTTTTCTGCAGCAATAACATAGATCGATCAGTGTGGCAATACCCTCACACTTCTTGTCTTTTGAGAACACTGGCTGGCTTCAGCATGAGGTCTTATTTTAGTGTTAAGTGATCGGTCAGTCAAACATTAATAGTTAAAAGTGTCATGATCTGCTGTCCTGCCTGTTTCTCACAACAATTCTCTGATCTCCTTGAATTGATGTCTAGGTGTTTCAGAGTACTTGAGCACAGAGATCTGCACATCGAGACAAAAACGGTTCAGTCTGGTGACATTTGTGGATTCGCCAGGGTTAGTGGATGGCGATATGAAGTACCCCTTTGATGTGGACGAGGTTATCCTCTGGCTGGGTGAGTTGCTACTAACTGACCTTGTATGTTGTAGTTATCAAGGATCCCCTAAGGCTTTTGTGGCAGCTGGTGTTGTGACACTGGAGTTATTTTAAATGGTATTGTATAAATCTGCTCCAGTTAATGTCAAATACTGGCCTCAGAAAGCACTTAGTCATGGTCAGAGCAAAATTCAAAATGACTCCACTTGGAGCAAAAACTAAACTGCAATAGGTTTCTTAAAGAAAAACTGATGTGGAAAAAAGAGCTTTAACAGAAATGAATCAATCAATAACTAATAAACAAAACTGAAAACAAAATTCATTTATCCATCATCTATCTCTGCTGTGCAGAGTTGTGGGTGATTGGAGCTTATCTTCAAACATCATACAGAATACAACTATCGTAAAAAACTGGAGCTGGAGCTGAAGCTGGGCTTGCTTCTGAGACATTTTGTTACATTGTCCATCGTCTTGACCAGCCTTTGTTACCATTTCAGCTGCAGTGTTTGTGTTCCATTAGTGAACTCTCTCCAGGTTAAGTGCTGGTGTCACCACTTCCGTTCCAAGCTAACTTTTATTGCCTCAAAGCAAAATAATGACAGCTCAAGTTTTGTAATCATATGGTCAGTGGAATCATATGGTCACAGTCTGATGAAACTGACATGATAATGAAATCTGTGTTTAAATAAGAACCATGCACTTTAATACAAAAAGGATATATTATGCAATAGACATTTTGTAACAGATGGCAAATAATGGTCCTTCCCACTGTCACTCTCAGGTGATCTCTGTGACCTGATTCTGGTCTTCTTTGACCCCATGGGTCAGGCTCTGTGCAAGCGCACCCTCAACATCGTGGAGAGCCTGAATGAGAAACATGGGGACAGACTGCGTTTTTACCTGAGCAAGGCTGACGAGGCCGGGGGAGAGTCGGACAGACAGGTATGAACAGCAACAGCTTGGCTTAAAAGCTTCTGTTTTGTGAATGTCACCGTTCTTCATTCAGTTGAAGAAGAATACATTATTCATTCATTTAATACAAACGTTTATACTGTCAGACTAGGCCCCTCCACAGTATCATCGCTGGATGGAGCTCAGCCCAAATGACTTCATCTGATAACCTGAAATAGAACATGCCCTCTTCTCTAAATGATGCTTAGAAACAGGAAGTGACATCTTTACTCTCTCCCCCTGACTTATATCTTTGTCTTTTTGTGACTGTCTCAGAGAGTAATGATGCAGATTGTCCAGGAGCTCTGCAAGCGACCAGGACTCAACAAATGCGGTTTTGACATGCCTACCATCTACATTCCTAATCCAAATAAGGTGAGGGTTGCACTTTCTTTGAGTTGTACATGATTGTACACTTTATAGGCTCATACCTCTCCTCCCCTAACCGGTTCTTTGCATATAATTCCATGTTTGTGTCTGTTTCTGTCCCCAGCCTAGCCGCTGTATCAACCAGATCGAGGAGGTGTGTCGCACTATTGAGAAAACTATTAACCAAACGGTCCAGAACACACTCAACTCCCTGGAGAAGGATTGTGAGCTCATCAGCGAGGCCATCACTGATACACTCGCTAATGACAGGTAACTCACAGAAACGCTTTGTGCTACAGGCTGCTATATTGGTTTTTTTTTCCTCCAAATTATCATGCTTTATTGTTGCAGTTGTTAAAAATAAAGTACTCAGTATTTAAAATGCAAAGATGGTAAGCACAATCCTGTGCAGATATTTCAAATAAGTGGGACAAACACAGTAGACTTCAGAGAATAACCTTGACCTTCTGCTCTCACAGGCAGACCACTGTTGAGAACCGAAGGGCACGCTGTAAAAGCTGCTTCCTGACTCTGCTCGGCTTCAGCGTCCCTATGGCTCTGATGGCCCTACTGGTGCTGGGCACTCTGTCCCAGGAGCTGCTGGAGATGGCTCTGGGTCGCCACGGCACAGAGACGCTCTCACTCTACCTGGTGAGTGTTCAACTGGGCGTGTGTTGTACTTGTTGTACATATGAAGTAGTCAAGTCTAACTGAGCTCCTCTTGTAATCCACAGACTCCTGTAGTGAAAGTATTTGACTCCCTCTCTGCGGAGCAGCAGCTTTATGGCTGTGGAGGACTGGTCCTTCTCTCCTTCCTCCTGCTCATTATCGCTCGCTTCTCCTTCAGGTATGAGATTAAAATCTCAGCACTATCACAGCTTTCAGTCTGATAGTGCTGAATCTGCTCCTTTGCTGATACTGACTGGTCACTGTTTTTGTTTGCAATATTTTTTATTTTATGTCAACACTTGCCATTTTTCACTAAGTACAATTTAATAAAAAAAAATCTTGCTTTCTTCAATGGACTCATGCAACTTGGAAAAATCAATTATTTTCATAATATCTAGCATCTATATACTTCAAAAAATAAATGCCAAATATTTAGTTCCTGCTTTCTGTTGTCAGGATTTGTTCCTTTTTTCTTATGTTGTAGTAAGTTGCACAAGACAAGCAATTTGAAGACATCACCTTGGGCTTTAGGAAATCATGATTAATTGATTAATGAATAATTGTTAGTTTACAGTACAGTTTGTATATACACTAAGTTTGTGCTGTATGTAGTGTCCTTGTATCTCAGCTTCTTTTTATATGTATTTTTTTCTTGCTGATTATGTTTTGCTGCATTTCTACTCTTCTCCCCCTTTTTTTTTTACTGCAGCTGCGATACTTTCATTTCCCTGTTGTCAAAAGGGGAAATTGAGAAGATAAACTATGTTAAGCAGCTGCATGTTATTTTAGGCCATTTTTTCCTAATTCAGCCTGCAAGTAATAACAAATCTCATCAAATTCTTTGATTTTTGAGGCGTTTCCCTTGAATTCTTTGCAGGACTCGATCAACTCTGTCAGGCAAACAGAAAAGACAGCTGCAGGAGAAGCTGGAGTACGTTCAGGAGGTGGTCAAGACCAAAAAGGTATTGCACGTGTGTGTGAGTGTGACTGACTCTGACATGGTCTTGGCAATAAAAGGCAGTATTGGGGTGTGTTTAACTGTCTTATGCTTTCCCTTTAGAAAAAACTGTATGAAGAATACCTTCGCCAGAGTGTCAGCGATCAGGATATGGACTTGTAAAGAAAGACCGAGATGTACACGAAGAGTCAGCATCTGCACGTTGACGTAGGACCAAATGTAACAAAGCACTGCCAAGGTTTAACATCAGCCATTATGTCACTCTGACCACTTGATGCTATGTCTTGTTGAAGTATCCGGATGTAAAGTTTTAAGATCATGGTACTCTCGTAGAAACCATCTACTTTCTGGTGCTTTAGATACTGTAAAGGCCGTTTACCTTTTAGATGACGTTACCTCTGTACAAACTCTTAAACCACACTACCTGCAGATAAAGTAGGGTTGGGCCTCATGCAAATGAGCTTTTGTTACTGATCACTTAATGTCATGAGCATTTATATACATACATTCTGTGCCTCTGCTCCACTCAAAGAAATTCAGGCGTATACCACTTTAAGATATTTAAAAATTTGCAAACTATTTATAATATTCCTTTATCAGAGAAATTGTATTTTGGTTAAACAGCATATAGCACTGTTTTACATGAGTCACTTTGTATGAGTTAGTGTTTTTGAAGACTTTCACCAGCATTTTATACAATACGTTGACTGCTTGGGATCATGAAGTTACAGTTTTGGTATTACGTCATTAATATCTGTATAGCTAGTATGTATTCAATTACCGCACAACTTCTGCTATTGAAGTAAGTAAAGATTATGAGCCAACTGTCAAACACTTAATCACTGATCAATTCAACTTTTTGTATTTGTCTGTCCTACATTGTGATCATGTTTTTAAATTTCAACTGACTTAAATAAAAAACTAAGTTCAATATAAGAGGTCTTGAGGATTTTCCTTGAGATTAATGTCTGAGCTTGAAGAAATTTAAACAAATTTCAGTTGTCTCACATTTCTTGACTCCTGATATCTGGAGACGGAAATTTAAACTTTGTCTTTATTTGATAAGGAACACATTAAGAGTGAATACAGTGAATGTGACAAACCCTTATTTCTTCTCCATTTGTATTTTATACTTCACAGTTTTGTTCTTGCCACACCCTGTTTGTAAATGGATATGGTGGAGGCAGGATGCATGTGTTCCTAGATATCAGATTTCTAGATGAGATGAAAATCGAAGCGGCATGTAAGAGTATGAGGGCTAGAAAGTCAAGTCGAATCAATACTAAGAATAGATCCACAGTTTTGGCCACAGCATCTAGATGGAATGATTCTGGTGTCATCACAGATTAATAACTGTTGGAAGCTAAAAAAAAACAACTTCCAGTCATTTTAGATTCTGTGTAGTTGTTTTGAAAACCAAACACAGGAGACTGTGTAGTCATGCCTTTGTCAAGCAAAGGAAGCAGGTGCAATAAGACTGAACTGCAAAGTTGCTGCTTGGGAAAAAAAATTCAGTTTCCTTGCTTGAAGTGTGATATTAAGGTTGCTCTTTAAATGTCTCTGTGAGATATTTCACTTTTTTATTAATCACTTAAATAGAGTCTTGATCTTTTACTGAGAGGAGTAGTTGATGCATCAGTTTCAAGTTAACTAAATTTTTAGTTTCGGTTGCTGAATGCATGACAACAGATGACTTCATATCAGCGTGCAGTATGACAAATGACCTGCTTGACACAGAGGGAGAATTTTACTGCAGGATGTCTCACCAACGCCTCTCTGGAGCTGATAACACGCAGTCAAAGCTCATTTTGCACTTTGCACATGCAACTAGCACTTTGTTGTGTTGGACGGTTTAGGTGGTGGAAAGCACATGGAGAGCCATGACAGAGCAACACAGCAACATCTTTCGTGATGACACCATTCCCGACCAGCTGGTCCCTCATCCTGCACAGAGCTCCTCCAAAAACAGAAGCCTGTTGAAAATCTTGCATGGACAAATAATCCATGACTGAATTTCCTGCTCACCTGCAGAGTCCTCTGCAACATGCGACAGCACCCCTTACTGACCTTTTCACTTTATGAGACAAAAACCTAGTAAACAGCCACATTGGCAAATGATGCAATAAATAAAATGCAGGTGAATTCTTTTTTAATCAATACATGCCCCCTTTATTTTGAAAAGATACTTGTCAGTGTTGAAATGACATGCAATATTCAGGAAGTAATTTGGGAACAAATTTTACAATACATAATATAAAACACCTGATCTTCCCCAATAATACCAGTATTCCTCATTATGATGTGCTGAAGATTACATTTAATTATCTTTAATACACACTAACTTTTTGTTGTTTAATTCTGCCATCAGATGGAAAATGATCACATATGATGTTATTATATATCTTGTTTTGACTGCTGCACTTTACAGACTGATCATGGAGAGTTAAAGGACATCTTAATAAGAAGAGAAAAATCTCATTTAAATCAGTCATTCCTGTATCTCAATGTCTCATCTGCAAAAAAAAAAAAAATATATATTGTAAGGAGTAATGTCATGTCTGATGTCCAGGGTGTGTCAGCTACAAACAACAAACCTGAGACCATTTTTCTTGCTCTCTAAAAACCAGTCAGATGAAATGAAGCCCAGGACTGAAGGCAGAGAGGGAAAAGGGATCTGTGAACAGGAAGCAGCTTGACGTGATTTCCGCAGGCTCAGACCGGGGAAAGTTGTTTCCTGAAGTTGACACTGATCATTTCCACCAAAAACCTCTGCTGCTTTTCTACAAAATGACCTGGACAGGTTTCTTATAGACGCTTGTTCTCGTCACACTGGCGAGAAGATGAGCTGCAGGAGCGAAGACACAGGTAATACAAAACACTCATTTTCCCACATCTAACGGGATCGATCATGAGGTGACACCGACCTCTTTCTGGTTTTAGTCAACATTAACTTGTTGCTCGTCTCCGCCGCGGCTGAAACCTGTTGATGTTGGAGCAGCTAACGTCACATAATCGCTAAACGGCCTGTTAGCATCGTTGACCGCGCTAATGAATGGGCGCTGCTAGCTGCTAGCTAACAGTTTAGCTGCTTAACATGTCCAAACTGTGGAAATGTCACCGAGCAGGAGGGAGTTTTAATCCGGTTCAGCTTTACTTTAACTCTGTTTCACTTCTGCTATCATTCTACCAATGATATGACTACTGTACCAATTATAACAAATTCATCTCTAACCTTAAACAAAACCTTAAATAGCAGCTGTTTCATTAGCTTCTGTAGCAACTGTGCCATCAAAATGTTTACAACTTAATGAAACTCTTGGTAAAGTCCAACGTAAGAAAACAGATCTTTTAGCAACAATAGATAATGACAGCAATAATTGATAAACCCTAAAGTTGTGTTTTGGATCAGCAACTTAATATTGTCATATTACCTTGATACTTCATGACTTTTCCTAATATCAAGGGAACAAATCATAAACCTGATTTTCAACTGAAGACGTGCAGATGTTGACAGACACATCCAGCTGTTACACATGCTTAAATACAGTGGATATTCAGCTCTATAACAAGTGTATAACTTGATGTTGAGGCATTCAAATAATTCCCAAATTATTTGAGTTATTCCATAAAAATTTAATTGATTTCTGTGTTTTGAATTTTACATGTTTTGTTTTTTACAACGTCGTTTGTGAATGAGACACAACACAGAATATTTTGGGGCAGTGACACTGTTTGTGTCTGAAGAAAAGAAGACGTTTATTATAATGGAAGAATTTGGTTGATTTTGTAATTATTGTATTACTATTTTTACACTCACAGCAGAGGAAGGAAGAAAGAAAGTCCAATTTTGATTTATTTACCAGTTTGCTGATTTGACTCATTTATAGACTGGGTTCACTCTCCTCATTGATCTCTGTGTGCTAAGCAATGTAAACAACACTCACACCAGAATGATGTCATGTGATGTTATTTATGGCCGAATCTTTGCTCATGAAAATGTTTGCCAAGTAAACGTGCACACTACTACATGACTGGCAGAGCTGTGTATTTAAAGGATTTGAAAGCGTCTTCCAGACAGCTGTTCAATCTGTTATGTAGACACCTAACAGAGATGAGCTTTACAAAACTGAACAATGCAAGGAATGACGAGCTGTCTTCTTATCTTATAGTAATGTGTTTACAGGTCTGATTGCTAGTAAGGCAGATTCTGTTTTAATCACGTCACCTCACTGTTTCTCATGTTTGTGTGATTCCCTCCATTGATGCAAACATCCTCAAAAACAACAAAATGAAACTGTTTATCTATTTCAGAGGCGAGCCTGCTGGCCCAGTTAGCCGAGTGCCGAGCTCAGGTCGAACACTGGCAGGGCGTGGCCACAATCTGTGAGCAGAGCAAACAGGAGGAACTGGCAGAGCTGCAAAAACAATGTGATCAAGAGATCCAGTCTCTGCAGGAGGCTCTTAGAGGTCGGTGTGTGCTGTGTCTGTGTGTGTGTGTGTGTGTGTGTGTGTGTGTGTGTGTGTGTGTGTGTGTGTGTGTGTGAGACAGTCTTTGTGTGCATGTTATCTAATTTCACATAATAAGACAATATTTCTTGTTTAGTCTTTTTAGGGAGGGGAAAGAAATCAGAGCCTAAACAATTTGACTTTATGTGTCACATGTCAAGTTTTGCAGCATAGATTCAAACACTGTGTTCAGGAAATGCAAATAAGCTAAGATAAGAAAATAGATAAGTAAGAGTGAATTAGAGATCAACATGGACAAACACAAGAGAAAGTCCATGTACTTAACATAAATACAGTAACAGAAAATGATTTCTAAAATCATACAAGTTGAAGCATATATCACAGTTTTAAGAAAAGATGAGTTTCAAGCCTGCTTTGACAAGAGGTCTGGCAGGATATACAGCTATAAGCAACTTTGCTTTGCAGCTTTTGTTTTCATTCAGCAAATAAGACGCCTGTTCAGAGGACCTGAGAGACCTTGACTTTTACCTTTCAATCCAGTCAGATATGTACTGAGATGCTGGACCTTCAAAAGCTCTAAAGAAAAAGTAAAATCAGCTATTCATCTGTCAGTGCTTACTGGATACCACAGCCTATATTTGATTCGTGAGCATATTGAGTGTGAAAGAAGGCATTGGTGTGCTTTAACCTTGCTTGCAAGATAGCGCTTCAGTGGATATGTTTCAATGGTAAAAAACCTGTTGCAGTGATGGCGTCTTCAAACATTTTTTAAAAACTGTTCCTCTTTTCGAAGGAAATTAAACAGCTCAATGGTTTTTGGTTTCATTTCCTTTCCTGTTTGTGTAGTTTCTAATTGCCGCTGAGTGACTAAGATAATATTAATTACACTGTTGACTTTTAATCAATAGTATAAATAGCATAGTAACATTTGATACCAATCTCAGAAGAATGAACACACTAAAATGTTGACATGTAGCCGTGGTATTCAAGAAGGTAAAATGTCATTTGAGGACAGGGAAAAGGTGACATGTAGTTATGCTTCTTTTTTAAAACCATCAAAGTTTGTTATGTTATTATAACTTAAAGTTAGTTCTGGCTAATGAAACAAAGCAGCTACAAAAGTATTGTGGGCCTATAAATTGATTTTTTTGTAACCTCAACAATTGAGGCAAACCGTTCATCTGTCTGATTAAAGGATTTGATCATTATTTCATTATCCTGTTGTGTTTACAGAGACAGCAGAGCAGTATGAAGCCAGAATAGCTGTTCTCCAGTCTCAGCCTGTGGAGTGGAGGAGGGCCAGTGGACAGAACATGGTCAGTGTTTAACTTTGTCTCTTCTTTCTAAAATTGTCTCCAAATGTTCTGGACTTAATCCCAGCATTTGTTTTTCTCCCCCTTTTAGATCAGTGGAAGGAAAGCCAGGATGGATGCAGAAGCCGCCAGTAATGAATCCCCAACACCGATGACAAACAGCAGGGCAGAGGCTACGTCATCGGCGGACAGGAGGCACAACCAACCAGCGGAGCTGGAGGAGGTGGCAGAGGGAGAAGGGGCTCCACTCACAGCAGAAGGGTATTTTTCACTGCGAAACTGCGACTCGGCCTCGTTGTCCTCCTTCTCCTTAGACACGCCCTCTCTGCCCAGAAAAATCCACTCTCAGGAGGACACCGACTCTCTGGTCTCCACAGGAACTTTGGTGCCTGAAGCCATTTACCTGCCGCCGGCTGGACACCGGCTGGTCACACACAGCGACTGGGATGCACTCAATGCTCAGGTACACATTTAAAACTATGGTGTCAAAGTTGAGGTTTTACATTTTTATTGAATCACTGTGGCTTTCATACACATGAATCCACTTGACAGAATTTAGTTTTAAGCTGCTTCTGTATTTAAAGGTTTGGACATTGATGATATTACCAACAGAAAAAGCATCCTCGCACTGCAATCACTGCAATTTTAACTTATTATGTTCGTATGTAAGTTTTCAGTTTGACCAAAAGTTTCCCCATAGACATATGACGTCATTACTGCGATGTACTGAGGGTGTGGTGTGTTGGACAGGTGTCAGAGCTACGTGGGGAGGTGAGTCGACTGGAGGCGGAGAAGGAGGAGCTGGAGAGAGAACTAGATACACAGACCAGCCACACACACAAACAGGTGAGCAACACTGCTCATGGTCATTTGGCAACATCAGATGATACATCAGTGAAGAAGGAAGTTAGTGGATATGACTAAATGTAATGTGAAAACACTTTAATGTATTACTTTGTCTGTGAACATTTCTGCCTGAGTCATGTGAAATAGATTTTCATCAGCAATGATTGTTTAACAGTGAACACAACAACTCCCATGATCCCACACTACTTCACAACATCATCATACATCGTCTTTTGTGTTATTAGTTTGATTGAGAGACCCCGAGCAGCCGAAATGAAATACTGTGTGTTTAATTTGTGTGTGTGTGTGTGTTCAGGTATCAATGCTCCAGTGTCAGGTCCAGACTTCAGAGGCCCTCCTCCAGGATTTACAGAAATCTTTTAGCCAATCACAGAACGCCGTCCAGAGTCGACTGGTGAGTGATATGATGTCGATCCTACAGAGTGTGTGACTGTGTCAGGGATGGTCATTTCCCTTAAAGGAAAAAAAATCAACATTTTGGGAAATATATACGCACAATGTGCCGGCCTATTTCATGGTGGGGCGCAGTAACTTTCTGGAGTCTTGTCGAGGTTTCCAGGCTACCAGCACCCAACCAAGAAAAAGGCATTTAACAAACAGGTAAAGTGATTAATAGTAGCAGAGTTGACAAGTCTATGTAAACAGCAAACAACAGACTGGTATGTGATATGATTAAGAAACTGAACATAGGATTGATTACATAGATTTAGAAGTACTTGTAGGTGGACTTTGTTACCTTTGGACAGTGCTGTAATCGGCTGCTGGCTCCAGCTACATAATTACCGTACAGATGTGAGTGGAGTTGATCTTTGCAAAACCAAACAACACTTGCTCACTAAAGCAAACATGTGTAATTACCCATATTTGTGTGCAACATGTTATTTAGTAGGAGTGTTTGCATTTGTGTGTCCAGGCAGAATTATCCTTTTCCCAGAGGAAGATGTGCAGTGAGCTGTCCAGACTGAAAGGAGAGGAGGTTGAGGATGAGGGACCAGAGTCCGGCTCATCATTCCCAGCAACACTGCAGGTATGATTACCGTTATAGATTTTTATTTACAGTATATCTGCTCCAGAAGTGCTGCGGCAAGGAGAATTCACTTAGAATCAGTTTTCTAAACGTTCATTTAAATGTGGTTTGTAGCACAATTAAATAATGATGTATTTGACATGAGAGGAATGAAAAGAATAGTTTCACATAGGCTTGTAAAGGGAACGAAAGCCTGTAAGAAACTTGTTTATGTGACTTTCCTTTAATAAGGTGCTGTTTTTCTTTATTTGGAATAGTTGTTGAGATGACTACAGATGATTCAAATTGCTCACATATTTATTTCATTTACCTTCAGATTTTGTTTTTGTCCGCTCTTACATGTGGATGAAGGCTGCCCTGATTCTGGGTACTTTGACCATCTGTGCGTAGTTTAAAATGTTTATGTGGTTACTGTAATTTGAAAGTTCAGGTCGTCAGATACTGTCTGTGCTTTGTGTTTTTTTTTTTATAGTAGACAGTTACTGTATGTGTCTCTTACTTGTAGTGGTAGTGTGTGTGCTGACTGTTGAAGTGTAACCTGCAGGGGGCGCACTGTGAGGAGCGTCTTCGCATTGAGATTGTCAACCTGAGGGAGCAGCTGGACACCCGCACAGAGGAGAATGGTCTGTGGATTATATTTATATCTAGGGCAGGTTTTCAACACTAACTGTCTTGACACTGAAATATTTTTTTATTTCCCCTTCTCTCTTCCTGCCTGATCCCACTTGCAACTGCTATCATCAGAGGTTTTAGAAGGTGAGTGAACAACTCCTGTTTTATTGTTAGTCTGGTAAGACGATTAGTTGGTCTTGTGATTGGAGCTGAGGATCAAACCTAAGAGAACTTAATAAACTGGAATTTTCCTTTAATAATCACTGGGTTGTTTCTGTTGATGATGCAACCATTGATCTCCGAGCATAGACTTTAAGGTGCCTGGTTTGTGATTGTGTGCAGTGCAGTTGTCCAGTCTGAAGGTGGAGACGGAGAGGATCCAGGCTCAGAAGGACCAGTTGCAGGCTGAACTGCTGGCCTGCCGCACCGAACTGGAAGCCCTGCGGGTGGCACTCTCTCATGTGCAGAGCACCAACAAGGCCCTCAGCAGTGATAAAGTAAATCCAACCTATTTTTTTTTAGCACTAAAACTTAGTGTCAATACTGTTGATGCAGTTAACTGCTGTCTTAGTCCTTGTGATGAATCCTGTCTGCTGTGGGCTGGTCTCATTCTCAGAAATGCCAATCCTGATTGTTTATAATTGTAACACAAGATCCAACTTACTTGTTTTAAAAGCTTTCAACCACCTCTTGTGGCCTTCCTCAGTGGATGGAGTTGAGTTTTTTTTGTGAAGCTGGTGTTTCATGGTCAAGAATGAACCTTCGAGCTCAATTATTGGTCTCAGTTTTAGACACTTAATCAAAGAAAAACTACTGGTTTCATTCTAGAAGTGAGCCTGCTTTACAATATTTAGATAATGAGAAAAGAAGTGTGATATATAATGATGCTATATATGTCAATAATATTGACATGTCTAGAATTCTGGTTTACATTGTAAATAGTATAAATAGTGACGTGCATTGCTGTTTGTCTTTTGTCGATACCACCACTAGGAGTTGCCAAAGCATTTTGCATTTTCAAATCTGATACATGGGGGACTTTAATTTGAGTGTTTTCTCTGTGGCTGTCAGGCGACCCTGCACCAACAGTGTCTGGAGCTGCGTAGCCAAGTAATCAGTCTGCGCTCCCAGGTTGACACCAGCCAGACTGTACAGAGGGACTTTGTCCAGCTCTCCCAGTCACTGCAGGTAAGATGCAAAGGACAGTTTTAGAAGAAGGAGTGATGGTTAAAAATCCTGAATGAAACTGGTGAAATTGAAATCATTTCAAACCTTTTAAGGTGCACCACCAGGATTTTTACACTAGCCTATATGTCAATGACAAATTGATATTTTACTGACCCATCACTCTCCCTTCCAGGTGAAGCTGGAGTTAATCCGGCAGGCTGAGACTCTTGAACAAGTCAAGGAAATCCTGGAAGGAGGAGTCAGTGAAGCTGCTTCACCGCCTGCAGATGCCTCGTGAGTTATAGAGAGTCACATTGGAACCAAAGAGCACAGACCAAGAGAAAACAAGAGGGACCAATAAGGACCAACTAACCATCACCACATGAAACACTGTCGAGACCACTGGGATTCTCACTGCTGGTGCTGCTAGCACTTGTAACACTGGATCCTAGACACATGGTGCTTTGGCGTCAATGACCAAAACTGTTGCGACCAAAGTGATTTTTTTGATGAATCATGAATGCTTTGGGGACACTGTAACATTTGTTCACACTCCCTTTTTTTCTTACATCCAGTAACACCTTTATTCCCGTACTAATACATATGCAAATGTACAGTATTCTGTAGATAAAACTGACACGACTCCAGCAAAAACACTCAACAGTCCAACACTTTGCACTGTACAAACTACAGTCATTTTCCCATGCAAACTCTGTGAAAGAAGGACCTCTGAAAGCAATGGATAACAGTGCAATAATGAAGTGATACAATGTAGAAACTCTCCTAAATTAACTGCATTTCAGGTGAGATATTTCATTATATGCGTTAATTTGTTGTCTTTTTATTTAGCTTAGCATTATTAGCAATTCCTGTTCTTACTACAACTGTACTAGCTTTTAAAATTTATGATTGTGGATGAGGAAGGAAGCGAAGTAAAAATCAATGAAGAAATGTGAATGTGTAACACTTGTTTTGTGTTAATACTTATTAAGAAGATAGGCTGCCACATTCAGTTCATAATCAGATGCTGTGATAAAGTTTCTCAGACTGATATACATAATATATATTTGTTAAACTACATGATGTCATAATATAATAAAATAGGATTTCATATACTGTATCTTTTCATAATTTTCATTTAACCTATTTGGAAAAAACATGCAGCAAATTCAACTTTAACAACTTGAAACATGGAGTCACAGGCCATAAAGAGCTGAAAAATAATAATGTAAAGACTTAACTTATACAGACGATGTATAGCCATCCCACGTGCAAAAACTGTCCAGTCATAAATTTACATTATTAGTATGTTTACTACAGACAAAGAGCTTCTGTTGAAAGCAGGGCAGGAATCAGACATTTGTTTACTGTTTCATAAGAACTTTTTGAGGTGAGGAAATGGTTCTAAACATCCACTGAGAGCAAAAATATGCAAAAATTGAATTTCACACTCACAAGTCTTACAATTTTTTTTATACATATCTTTATTCTTTAAGAATAAAATCAATACAGAATAGTTTTAATAACTCACCTATATATTAACTTCAGTACATACACAGAAAAAATATTTTGCAGCTTTTTTGGGTGTATTTTCAGATGGCTTATGTGTTTTTGTATTCATGCCGCTTGATGTTTTGATCACATCAAGTAGCTGTTGACGGCGCTCTCTCAGTGGGAGCGCTCAGCCTTTTCTCTCCATCCTCTGTGTCTCAGCTCTCTCTCTCTCTCTCTTTCTCTTTCTGCTTCAGCCTCTGTCGCATTTTGCCTCTAGACTTTCCCTGAAGAGGAAAACAGACTCCTGTCAGTTTTAAGTAATGTGCTGCAAGTGAATGCATCAAGAGTGAATAGTTCATTTGTTTATGGGAATAGTTTGGGGAACATTTTAGGGGAAATACACTAATGTGATATGTGAGTTTTACCACGATCATATTTGTTATGAAGCCAACATCATCTTAACATTTCTTAGCGGAGCACAACAGCTCGCCTGTCTCTGTCCAAACTAAAGTTTCCTTCCAGCACCAATAAAACACTAATTAAAACGCAATATTTAACAACAATAATGAATTTGTACTAAAACCAAAGTGTGAAAAGCACCAAATTGTCATTTTTTACATTTAAGTTTTTGTACAAATTAATACAACAATAAAGTAATAAACAAGTTACTGTGTAACATGTTAATCTGTGATCCATACAGGTGCTTGCAGGCAGGTTTTATTACCTTTACACCGAATCAGAGTAGTTTCCTGCTGATTACAGCATGGACGGCAAGAAACCGAAATTTCCCAAAATTACATTGTCATATACTCATTTTTAGTCTGTTCTTGATCTTATCACCAGTGTCACATAGTGGGGAAAATATTGCACATTTCAAATTTGTTGGCAAAAGCATAATGTCAAGATCAAATATAAATTCCAATTAAACTCAATATAAAAGCAGGTTGCTTCAAGCTTGGCTAATTTTTTCATAATCACAATTGAGCATATATGGCATGTTTCAGAAATAATCCAACATAATCCAGCGACATTTTGATTATGTTTTATCTTGTTAGTAAAATGCATGGTATTAGTTGGATAACAGTCAAAGAATAGTGAAAGTGTGCTGACCGGCATTTTGCTGTTTCTACTTTCCGAGGATCTAGAAATTACTTTAAGCAATAAACTAAAGTAACATTTCAAGCTTCCAACTATAAACACCAAGTATGCAATATGATGTATGATGCTGAGACATTGTTAGACTTCTTGATTTCTAGTTCATGACAGATGCACAACTGAACTGATCACAGCTACGCTCAGGATCCTAATGCTTCAGTCCAGAAAGATTTGCAAGACAAAGAAAATCAACAAAACTTACACATGCTCACACAGTTTAAACATGTATAATACCCAGCATGAAATCTTCAAGACATGCAAGGTGCAGAGTGCTTAAACCTTTAGCATGAGTCAGGGGAATACCTTGTGTTGTTACAGGGGTATGGAGGAGGGGGTTTAGACTGGATTGTCAGAGAGGGAAGGAAAAAGAGCATCCAAGGAGATGAAAATTAGATAAATGTCATCAGAGTCAACAGAGATTAGAGGACAGGGAGAATTAAAACTGTCAGGAATAAGAAAAGAGGGAAGAGAGGTTAAAACAACAGCTGTGAAAAGACATTTAATTTTATGGGAAATAAATGATTCAAGTAATCATATATTCCTTCAAAATCAACAAAAAGGACACGTTGGGGGAACAAGTTCAGGTTGAAATATTAAAGGAAGAGGGTGAAGCCACATGTTCTTAAAATGCATACACATGTATTGTAAAAGTAGTTTTGACATCATTTATAGACATCTGAATATAGGATGTGCACACATTTGTACATCTGAATGAGCTGATTCCCATTTACTATGAAAACATTGTTTTGAAGATGCTATTAATGTGATTCTGGTGCACAAGCCAGTCTCCCAGTGTTGTAGCCTCATTTATTGTTTTAAAGTTACTTACTAGTAACAACAGTTCTTATAAGATGTTTAACAAAATGAAACAAGCTCTTTAAATAATAGAATAGAATCTCATATTTATGCAGTTAATAACTCATAAGCTTTACTTCTAAATGTATGATCACATCTGCTCTCAGGTCACAGGTCACGTGTTTAACTTACCCTCCAGATACGTGCGAGCCACAAACTTGAGAACCTCATCAATGAGGATGACGGGGAAGGAAAGCTTCAGCACCATAACCCACTGCTCCACGTTTAAGTGAGTGAGCTTGAAGATCATCTGTGGATGAGAGCATGTTAAACCCGATGCACAACGTCCAGTAAGAAACAGCTGTATGTTAATAATATTAACATCAGCTAATGTGACTATGAACTCCCTTTTTTGATAAAAAGTAATAATCAGTATAAATGTCTGTCATTCCCACTGAAGAATAAGTTGTACTTTCAAAGTCTGACCACTAGTGATTAATGAACATCAGACTGAATTCATGATCATTTCTATGAATTTGTATTTTCATTTTGCTCACTGATTTATTTCAAACATACTCCACTGAAAGTATTCACCCAGAATTGTGTAAAGAAACATCTGAAAAAATGAGGAAAATTTATCTGGTCACACCATTTGAGGCGATTGCAATTGATTGTGTACCACCTTTAATGCCACCTCTGTTAGTAATTTAGGGCGACCGAGCAGTATGTCGTCTGTAAGCATCTAAGCAATGAGAATGTGGGAGAGAGGCTGGAGAGGCAGTGTGTAAAGGTGTGTGTGAGGGAGGAGCAGAGGGAGATGGATGTAGTGCAGGAGGCCAGACTCACAGGCAGGGGGTCGACGTAGATGATCATGAAGTGAAGGGACATGGAGAGGCTCATGGCGCCCACCAGCCAGCCGTTGCTCCAGGGGGGCATGCGCACCAGGGACTGGTTCTCAGACAAGCTGGGGGGGGAGGGAGGGAGGAGGAGGAAGGAAGGGTTGGATGGGGAAAGCGGAGGGGTACGTTAATGCAGACTAAAAATGTGTGAGGGCACATGAAAGAGTGCGTCTGTGTTTTGAGGTGAATGTAGAAAAATAAATGTGTACAAGTGGGTTTGAAGAATAAGCCCCTGACAATTATATGGTGAATATTAAAGGAATGTTTATTTATTTCCAAATTCATTTAATTTTGATACAAAGTACATTTTTTTTTTTTTTTTTTTGTCCAATAGGTAGATTCAGAGGAGGAGGAAGTATTCAGACCCTTTAAAAGTTAAAGTAGCAATACCACAGTGTTGAAATACTTGTCCAACATTTAAAGTATCATCTAATTGAAAGTATTATTAGTAAAATATACTTCAGGTATCAAAAGTAAAAGTACTCAACGCATAAGTCTAATTTAAACTATCTTATATACTGTGAACTTGTTATATGCTTTGCATGTAAAATCTTAAGTAACAACTTTAACTGACAAATAAATGTAGTGGATTCAAAAGTACATTTCCAACTGAATTGTAATTGAGTAGAAACTGAATTGTAATTGAGTAGAAATATAAAGTAGCAAAAAATGGAAATACCCAAGTACAATTAATTTTAAGCACAGTACTTGAGTAAATGTACTTTGTTACATTCAGTTTCAAGGTTTTGGTGCTCAGGTGAAAACACCCAGAGTGCCCTATGAGTCGACAGTGTAGTCAGACCTGTTCAGAGCGTTGCACATCTCAATGGTGACCAGCACAGACAGAGCCATGGTCATGGGAGGAGCAGCCTCGAACACCTCGCAGTGAACCCCGGCAAAGTCCTCGTTCTCCTCGCTGCACTGCATGAAGTGCGACTGACAGGGAGGAGAGAAACATACGTTCTTATTCTCAGTCTCTGAGAAGCTCTGTGAGGTGTCATTATAAAGTTTACATGAAAAGTTTGTAGTTACAGAGGCAACCACAGGTAGCACAGGTAAACACTAACCAGCTGGTGGAAGGTGACCATCGGGCCGTCATCACTGTACAGGAACCACCAGGCAGCTGCTGCGACTGTTGCGGCACCAACATAACCTGGAAGAGACGTTACTGTGTTAAATAAGGAAGGAGATATTTATTCAAGAAACCTGTGACAGAAGTTCAAATCCAGTATATTGATGTGGATGGACATATAATATCTGACAGATAGTTTTTGATGTTTAACAGAAACCATTTGGTATGTGATACCCTGAAAGGGGGCAACAACATGATGTAGGTGAAAATTACAGATACGTTTGTGAACAGCTCATATAGCTGTGGAAGTGTTCCTTTAAATGACAACAGTAGCAAAAGTTGTTGGAAGCTTTAATAGACCACTATATGCAAGTGCTTCAACCACCTGCAGATGAGAGATTCACCTGCGGTATCAGTCAATTGCAACAGATGAGACAGTAAGACAGAGAGTGAGAACATGATGTACCTCCAATGGCCAAATATCTGAAGAAGAGCCAGCCGGAGATGAGGGGCTCTTTGGGGGAGCGGGGGGCTTTGCCCATGATATCCAGGTCAGGTGGGTTGAAGCCCAGAGCGGTGGCAGGCAGACCGTCAGTCACAAGGTTGACCCACAGCAGCTGGACGGGGATCAGAGCCTCGGGCAGACCCAGGGCGGCGGTCAGGAAGATACTGAAGGAGTGAGCATGGGAAGTTATATTCTCAGTTTTGTCACAGTCCTTCTTCTTGTCTCTCTTGTCATAAGCAAAGACTTGTGTCACAGTCCACCTTTAAATCTCACAGAGGAAATAGTTCTTATCAGACCTCATCTCTATCTACACAAGTATTGTGTACTCACCAGACGACCTCGCCTACATTGGAGGAGATGAGGTAGCGGATGAACTGCTTCATGTTGTTGTAGATAGCTCTGCCCTCCTCAACAGCGGACACAATGGAAGAGAAGTTGTCGTCAGCCAGGACCATCTCAGAGGCAGACTTGGCAACGGCAGTGCCAGAGCCCATGGCGATGCCAATCTCCGCCTTCTTCAAGGCAGGGGCATCGTTCACTCCGTCACCAGTCTTGGAGAAGGGTCGAGGGAAAATGGAGATGAATAATGTATTAACCTGAGATCAAAGCTTTAAGTCAAAGTCAACAACAAAATATGACTTTGTTCTTCTCACCATGGCTGTAATTTCATCAAAACCTTGCAGGAACTCAACGATCTTAGACTTGTGGGACGGTTCCACTCTGGCAAAGCAGCAAGCCTTTCTGACGGCGTTCTTCTGATCATATGGAGAGAGGTCATCAAACTCACGGCCGGTGAAGGCCTTGCCAGTGACATCCTCATCCTCAGTGAAGATGCCAATACGACGGCAGATGGCCACAGCTGTGCCCTTGTTGTCACCTGGGGGTGCCAGAAAGGAAGATTTTATCATTTCTGTTAAGTCTGTGCTTGATTTCTTAAACAATGAGAATATAATATGATACTGACCAGTGATCATGATGACACGGATGCCAGCAGCCTTGCACAGCTCGATGGAGCTCATGACTTCCTTACGAGGAGGGTCGAGCATGCCAACACAGCCCACGAAGGTCAAGTCAGTCTGGAGAAAGAAAAAAAAAAAAAGAAAAAATGTGAAGTGTCCTTTGGAGCTAATTGCAAGCAAGAAAATAAAATATTGCAACATTTCCCTATTTTTCAAATATGTTAAAAATAATGTAGTTTGTCATTTTTTAAATTTTTGCCTTCATGTTTCCTCAGTGTCC
Organism: Holacanthus passer; assembly: GCA_025331565.1. NCBI lineage: Eukaryota > Metazoa > Chordata > Actinopteri > Pomacanthidae > Holacanthus > Holacanthus passer. The sequence continues at coordinate 1,151,270 of JAFREQ010000043.1, forward strand.
TCAGTCACCCACCTCATAGTCTGCAAACTTGGTGGAGTCCTCCAGGTTCATCTCCTCCTTCCTCAGAGGTGTGTCGCGGGTTGCCAGTGCCAAACAGCGGAGGGTGTCGCGCCCGGTGCCCCACTCCTTGATGACAGACATGATGTGGTCTTTGACAGGGCCGGTCAGGGGAACACGGTTGGTGCCCACACGAACATATGCGCAACGATCAATGACGCCTTCTGGAGCTCCCTGATGATGCAGTTAACACAGCATACAACATCATTATCAACATACAGTTTATGTATAATATATGACTTCAGTGACTTGAATCCAGTCCCTACCTTTAAATATATTATTTAGCTCGTGGTATGGCCCAGTGTTGGTTGCTCAGTCCATTACTTTGGTCTAGACTGAAATATCTCAGCAACTATTAAATTGATTGCAGTGGAATTTTTGACATTCAGGGACCCCAAATGATGCATCTTAATGATTTTGGTGATCTTCTCACTTTACCTGTAGAGCCACTTCACATTTGTGGTTTCAAGCGAAATATCTCAACAATTATTGGATTGATTGCCTTGACATTTGGTTCAGACATTCATGTCCCCTCAGGATGAATTTTAATAACTTTTGTGATCCTTTAACTTTTCCTCTTGCACTATCATATCTTTAAACTTTGATTTGTCTAATACTTTTGGTTTGGAGCTGCTAGTCTGGCTGTAGACTCTAAGTCTTTTTCTGCTTTATGTGTGTATTTTTTGTGTACTCATGTATGTCTTGGGTCACACACTCACTTTGACAAACATCTTGCTTCCTACAGGTGCTTTGGCAGACTTGGCAGGGGAACAGTAAACGGACATGGACTTCCTGTCTCTGGAGAACTCCAGGGTGAACTCCTTCCTCATCAGCTGCTTGATCACCTGTTAGGAAATGAAGGAAAAGAAGGTGAAGTGGTGAAGTGGAATTAAGGTGGAGTCTAGCACATCTTTTAGATCACTCTTTATGTTTATAACCTTTTGCACTGATTAACGTGCTGTCCTCTGTTACACTACAATGTATTTGTATATGTGATAACACCTTACTGTAAGGGATCATTTGTGGACTTACAGAGCAGCAAGTGTTTGCCCTTTCCACCTTGGACAGGCCACGCACTTCAGTGTTGAACACGTTCATCTTCTCCACCAAACAGCACAGGGCTGTTTCAGTGGCCTCACCCACTTTCTCATAAATACCCTTGGACTGCATTATGGAGAAAAAAGAAAGAACAAAAGTAGATTTTCAGTTGGCAGTTGTGTTACATGTTAACACAAATGTCTGAATTTCCTGAATTCTCTGCAAACCTCATTGTAGTCCAGAGAAGAGTCATTGCACAGAGCGCAGATGGTAGCCAGCTCAACCAGTCCATCATACTGTCCGCACTTCACAGACATGCCGTTCCTTGTGCTAGTAGAAAATCATTTACAAAAATATGTAGTCAGTGTGCTGTTGTTCAAGAATGGGCTATGATGTTTCATGGTCTTATAACATTAACTTTAAAATCTTTTGACACTTACACTTCTCCCTCAGGGGTGTACTTGGAGCCTGAGATGTCAAACTGGCCAAGGGAAACACTGTCACCCTCAACTTTATCAATGATGAACATCTGCATGGAAACATGATAAGAGTCAGTTGTCATTTTTGGTTACAAGTGGACTTTGTAGATTGAAAACAAATGTGAGTTTATTTATGTATGTGTGGCCTGGCACCTAGTTTGAACCTACCTTAGTTACACACATCTGGTTGGTGGTGAGGGTACCGGTCTTGTCGGAGCAGATGACTGAGGTGCAGCCCAGGGTCTCCACAGAGGGCAGGCTTCTGACGATGGCGTTCTTCTTGGCCATACGACGAGTTCCCAGAGCCAGGCAGGTGGTGATGACAGCGGGCAGGCCTGAATGAAATACACAGTCATTTCTTTTAAACAGGAAGGACTGGTTGGAAGGTGGACAAAACATTAAGAGGAACTTTTTAAGCCAAAGGACCAGGTGACGAGACAGAATGATATGACATGTTTGTTTAAAACCACCTGGACTCTGCCGCTGGGCAGGCTGACAATAGTGGTGGTCCCTTGACAGCCTTTAACACATCAGCTGGAGCTCACCCAAACTACTGTGTTCTCCAAGGTATTCCTGTGGGAGGGGGCTGCTGCAAGCCATTCAGTCAGATCTGTGTTCAGATTCTTGGCAAAAATCAACTCTGACAATGCTGTGGAGAAGGTCTGGAGTGTGTCCAGTTTAGTGACATTATGGTGGCATCTGTGTTTGCAGATGATGTTGTCCTTTTGGCATCATCAGACTGTGGGCTCTGATGAGCTTTGGCACAGTTTGCAGCTGACTGTGATGTGACGGGGCGGGAGAGCACTTCCAAATGCCGGACTGTTTCTGTCCCAGAACAGCTGTTTCAAGTGTAGGAGTCTGATGATTTTTTTGGGGTCCTAATCACAACTGAGGGTGAGTCAGTCAGACGTAAAGACAGAGCTGAGTAACTATACAAGCTCTTGATTTATTAACCAAACATTTTTCCAACTTTAATCTGTTTTTTTTTTTGAGTTGGGTAATGACCATAAGAATCAAATCAAGAAAACAAAGATTGTTTGGCTTCCTGTCTGTGCTGGACAGTTCATACCTTGACAAAACAAACTTAACAAATTCCAAGAATTCTCCACTTATTCAGTATTGCCCTCCAATAACATAAAAATTAGATACAAATATGTGCATCTACCTTGTGGGAAACCTACATTACCCATGCAATCAACCACACATGCAATCAACCACAGGCATTTTGGTCTGAGATTTGGATGCGTTATGCTCATAGTGGCTAATGTTGCCTCAAACTGCTATAGCCTCAACCAGAAATATGACTGAATTGACAATCTAAGGCAATGTATTTTTTCTCGCACTGCTCCCTCAAATTGACCCACAAAAGGATTTATACTACTTTAAGAAATCAGTGATATTCCCCTTTAACAAACTGTATAGTATTGTATAAAATTGTAAAGATCAGTTATAAGCCATTGGCCCACATTTCATTTATAAATGGAGCATTGAGTAAAGACGAGCTGCACAAGATGATTCTTAGATATGATAATCTTCTTGGGCAGCCAAATGGAATTTAATCCCAGGGACTTACCTTCAGGGATGGCAGCCACAGCCAGAGCGACAGCAATCTTGAAATAGTAGATAGCACCGCGGATCCAGGAGCCTCCGTGGACGGGGTCATTGAAATGGCCAATGTTGATGATCCACACAGCCACGCAAATGAGGGAGATGACCTGGAGGACAGGCAGTCAGAGAGAGATCATTGAATTAAAAAAACCCAAAAAACAGTTATTCAGTTTCAGAAAGCCTTTTTCGTCTGTCTGCCTCACCCACCTTGGAGAGCTGCTCCCCAAACTCGTCCAGTTTCTGCTGCAGAGGAGTCTTCTCCTGCTCAGTGGCAGCCATCTGGTCACGAATCTTACCAATCTCAGTGGAGACGCCAGTTGCAACAGCGATACCGATGGCTTTTCCAGCGGCGATATTGGTGCCCTGAACAGAGATTTAAGAGACGGGGAAAAACCATCAGGAAGTTAGGTTGTCAGTATGGACCAAACAGACCAAAATATCTCAACATATATTAGATGGGCTGGCATGAAATTTTGAGCTGAAATTCATGGGCTCTGACTTTGGTGATCTCCTGACTTTCTTCTAGTGCCACCATGAGGTTGACGTTTGGTTTCAAATATTGGATGGATTGCCATGAAACTGGATACGTTGACATCCCCTCCAGGATGAAACGAAGGCTAATATCTTTGGTGATTTGGTGATTTAACTTTTCCTACAGCACCATCATTGGGTCAAACATTTGATTTGTCCAATTCCTTGTGTAATGACCAAATAACAGCAAAAACTAGACTAATTTTAAAAAATGTCACATTGCAGCCATTACACCCGTGCTTTTCTGAGCGGGATGTAATGGTTACAATGGTAATAAGGGTTAATTTCAGTTTGTCAGTCTCACCCTGGTATTGTACATGTTGGCTCACTGACATGACTTACTGACTCACCTAAATGGAACAGAGCAACCATTGAGGCTTAAAGGTTTATTTGGTGAAGGAGGGGGGGGGCACTTTGACAGTTTGACGGAAACATAAAGGTGTTAAAGAAATCATTGAGCAGGATGTAGGATGTAGGCTTACAGAGAACAACATGTTCTTCTTGTCCTGGTTGACGGCCCGGAGGTCTGGGACGGAGTCAGTGTGCTTGATCACGCTGACGGACTCACCTGTAAGAGACACAAGATTTTTGTGAATTTCCCCACTGTGGGACGAATAAAGGTTTATCTTATCTTATCTTAAGTTTCGGGTGGGGTGGTCAGGAAAGGTGGCAGACATTAAAAAAGACATAATGTTTCTTGTCTGTCCGTCTGTCTTGTAACACCTACCAGTGAGAATAGACTGGTCCACACGCAGGGTTGTAGACTTGATGGAGATGATCCTGATGTCAGCTGGCACTTTGTCACCAACTAGTGTCCACACAAACGTACAAACACACAGAGAGAAATGCACCAAAAAAGTTCAAAATTCAGACATTATAATTCAGGCCTTTAACTCAAAATGTTTTATTTAGCAGCTTTGTGCAGGATTACAGCACAATCATGTTCAAATCAATCAGACTGCAGCATTGCACGGATGCAGGGAGGAGGGAGGGTGTGCAGGGCTGATTGAATGGTTTTAGCACTCTGGATGGATAGTGTTGTTGTTGAAAACTGATACCGCAGTCAGAGACAGAGGGAGAGGGAGACCTTGGGGAGATCATGAAATGAAAAGAACAGGTGTACAGCAAACAGAGGGAGAGGGAGAGACAGAGGAGCGAGCTTGGCCGTCGATATTAAGTGTATTTATACTCAAGCTTGTGTTTTTTTTCTTCCTGCAGCAAGTTCCTTCAGTTCCCCTCCACCCCTTTTCTCTGCCGCTGCCTTAAAAGGGCCCATGTTCATTCTCAAGGACATCAGGAGCCGTGTGCTCACACACGCTGACACACGTGAATGTGACTCTTTTGAAGTATATGAGCCGAGTAGCTATAGGACACTGAGAAGCTTGATTCCTTTTTAATGTTAAATCGAGAGTCGAAGAAAAAGATCGAGCCGAAGCTGCAGCTGCTTTCTTGGTTTCAAGCACATTGTGCAAAGATTGAACTTTGTATTCTGAACTAACTGTGAGTTTATCCAACACTTGCTGTCTAGATTCAAGGTTAAGAAGTCTTGGATAAGCCACAGAGACGAGCCGTGGCTTCATTAATAGTACATGCTACATAGTTCAAGTGTTCTGAATGTTATATTCGTAGTGTGTAATACCCACTCTACACTGCATTATAAGCATGATTTGACTTTCACATACAAGCAAAAGCAAATTTTGCAACAACAGAACAAGAATTTTGTTGCATTTGAATTTGATTTTTTTCTGTGCTGAAGACTTAATGATTGATTACTTTAATTTCCATTTGCCTCCTCATCTCTTCCCTGGCTCCATGTCTAAGATTTTCATATAGCTGTGTTGTTAAATTGTGCAAATACTTGGGCAGAAACTTTCTCCTCTCTCCTATTACACTACTCAAGCGAGGACACAACACATATGCATTCCTGTTCTGAGGGGTTTGTTTCATTGGCCTTGACATTTAACCCTGCATGGCTGAAGTCAGTATACTTCCATATTGCTTTAAGTCATACAGCAATTTTACAAATGACAGGATTTCCTGTGCATCATCCTTATTTTAACCTGCTCTCGTGCTATTAACTCTGAGCTGAGACTGTTGTGTTCTTCAGGAGTGGACCACAATGATCTCTCCTACACAAAGTATAGATACTCATGTCATCACTGCTGCAGCCAAATTACAATGGTTCTGGCTGTGCCTTCAGCATTTTGGGTGACTGAGTTCATGCAGCAAGTAAAGTAGAGAAAAGAAAGCCCTCCAGGTTTGGGAATCTTACCGGAAACCTCCACCACATCACCAGGAACAATCTCTCTGGCCTTGATCCTCTGCACGCTCTTCCTGTCCGCCCGGTAAACTTTTCCCATCTCAGGCTCGTACTCCTTCAGAGCCTCGATGGCACTCTCTGCGTTGCGCTCCTGTTAGCAAAGATGCACAGACAACAAAATATAAAAAATGGCTACTTTGGTGCCATGATCTCCCTGATCGTGTCAACTGTAGACAAACTCTGTCAGTGTGTCAATCCTTCTTATGCATTAGAATATGACACACTCAGCCATTGTAAAGTCAATTATATTTATATGGCACAAAATCACAACTTTGTCTCAGAGGGCTTTACAGTCTGAATAATATATGACACAATTCTTAGATCCAATATTTCTATTATAAAAATTTCTATATATATATATAATATTATATAATTGACAGGAGATTTCATCAGATTTTGATTCAGATGTTGTTAAAATGGCAAATATGCCTGCCTCACCACTTAAGCCCATTGCTCATCTGATCTTTGTCAGGTCAAAATGTTTGGTCAAAAACAATTCAACTAGAATAGAATTAAAAGTCAACTTTTGCATAAATTTATTACACACAAACATCTCGAAGAACTGGACAAAGACAATAATACTTATAATTTAACAAATCATTGGTGAACACCGCATGTGTTTGCAGTGACAGGTGTCTGTCTGTCTCAAGCTTCAACAGCAGGTTGATCAGAGAAGTCAAACGGGCCGATGTTCAGTTCAGTCCGTGGTTTCTTCCAAGGCTGCCCTCGACCGCCTCAAAGTGTAAAGCCCAACTTATGCCAGCCTCCCTCCCTCTCTCTGCTCTCCCCCATACTCCCCATGTGTGAATCCTTGTGCATAGTTTCCAAATGACTGCCACAGGGTTGATATGAACCCCCCTACCATGCACAAACACACACACACACACACACACACACCCCAGGCCTGTGGTAACCCGATCATCCCTCTGTATTTTTACTGTGGACTGCACAGTGTGGATTGTAACAAAGCAGACTGCAGTTTGAGCCTTCAAGGCAGAACAGGTCCCAGTCCGCCATTGTCCCCCCTCCCCTCTCTCTCCTCCGCTCGCCCCTGTTGGCTTAACCTTTCACCTTTTCACCTCCCGCTGACGTCAGGCCTCTCTTTCTGGATTCCCTTGAACTTTGAGCTCTCGGCTTCTCTGGAAGAAGCGTGTGCTTGCCGTAAAGGACACGGGCTGCGACCTGGACAGGCCGCCTTCGTGTCTGATTTATTGCGTGTGACTGTTACTAAGTATAAGAGTCTATTTAGGTGTGTGTAAAAGACAGCGTTCAGGGGCAGGTATGTGTCCTCGTGATTGCAATTGTTCCTCTGTGTGTGTGTGTGTGTGTGTGAGTGTGCCCACTGACCTGCCACACTCCAACGACAGCATTGGCAATGAGGATGAGGAGGATGACGAAGGGCTCGACGAAGGCAGTGACAGTTTCCTCACCTTCCTCAAACATGGCCAGTACCTGCGAGAGACAGAAGGTACATATGAGAATGCAAATCAGAATGAAAATATCTTAATTACTTCTCAACACAACAGCAAATGTTTAGCAATTTTACTCAATATCAATTTTTTTCAATCAAATTTTAATCAATTTATCAATTGAGTCAGTAGTATATTACTTATTTGAATGCAATTGTATAAGTCTTCACTTCCAGATCTCAAACTTTAACCTCCTTTTTACACACTGAGACAACATCAAATGTGTATCTGCATACACATGTGTATCTTAAACACTTCAAATCAAATACAATTTCAATCAATTGATTGTTTATCAAAGTAATTTATCAAGCTAAAATGACAAACGTTCTCTGGTTTTAGCCTCTCAGATGGGAGGATTTGCTGCCTTTCTTATCACTTACTCTTTTACTACTGTAAATCAAACACTTTTTGGTTTTGGACTATTGGCTAAATAAGAATTTAGCGGCATAATTGTGGGCTCCACTTGTGATGGACAGTTTTCGATATTCACATCAATCAACCTAAGAACCCCATTTAATGACATAGATGTCGATGCTTCACATGAATCATCCTTCTATTGTTTTGAATGTTGCTTAATTTTTGATAGTTTGATAATGATGCAGACTCTTTCATTTTCATTTTAAAGTTTTGCATTATTACTGTAAGCCAGCCTGTGATTCTCTGCTTGGTATGACAAGTGTCTTCAAGTCTGTCATGCACCTGTTGCTCAGGGTGTCCAGCATTAAACATAAACATAAAAGTCACGGCAAGGAGCTATTTACGACAGTTATGATACTGGATCAAATGACATTTCACTTTGTCGTGTCTCTTTCGTCATCCTATGTGTGAAATCTCTACATGTGACTCTTTTCCGAACCTATAGTCGAAACACGTGTGTTCCCCTGTGAGCCGGGGGTCCCATGTTACTAACGCAGGTCTGTTTCGGAAAGGCTTCGTGTTGACATTGACACAGATTAGTTGCAGGCCAGCGGAGCACAGAGCTAACCACAGACAGAGAGAGAGAGAGGGAGAAGAAGAAGGCCCATCCTTCTCTCGCAGCATTTTGCTTTTCTCTCGTCATCGTCGTCCACCTTGTTTTTCATCTCGCGTCTTTTCTCGCCCTTCCCCAAAAATAGGCTCTGTTGCTCACTCTCTCCAGTCTGTCTTCACCCTGCCTCTCTTCAAAGACACAATCGATCTCCAGAATGAGAGTCAGAGCCTGTCAGCACATTTCAGTGGCAGGACATTCCTGTGTGTATGAATAGGGCCACCATGTATTTGCAGTATTTAGTGTTCTCTCTTTTAGAAACCGTATATGACTCCGAATCTATTGCTCTCATTTGTCATTGTAACAAACAATGCCATTGTGCAACCCAATCCCCGACCCCCCCCTCCCCAAACCCTCCTCCATGTCTTTCACTCTCTCCTGCTGCTGCAAGCCATCCCTCGTTCCTTCCATCCCTGACCTTTGTCCAAGGATACAGTTTCTCGTCCTGGCTTGAGACTTTCTTAAAATAAAGCTCCTGCCATGCATATGCACACACGCACACACACACACACAGAGAAATGTTTCCATCACTTCAGAGGACATTACATTACCTTATCTAATCATACACCCAAGTCTTCACCCTAACATTGATGATTTACAGTATGCATTTTGTTCCATTAGACAGATGAGTCTCCACAATGTGACTCTCGTTTTGTCTTTCTCTTTATCTTGCTCTCTTTATTTCACACACACACACACACACACACACACACACACACACACACACACACACGGCCGTCAGGCCTTCTAAGGCCATAGTGACAGCTGTGCAGGGAGGCCAGAGGGCAGCGATGGAGGATTAAGACAATGTGTCCAGCCTACTCTCTTCCACAAAACTGTTTTGGAGAGAGTGACAGGAGAGGGAGAGAGAGGGATTCCTTGTGTAAATGAGAGTGAGGACACGGGTCCAAATGTAATTTAATAACCCGGTGATGTACACGCTCTGCTTGTTGGCCCAAGTGCGTGAGTGCGTGCGCGATCACAAAGAAAACAGGCGAGGGGTCAGAGAAGATGCAGCTCAGCATTTGTACATTGTCACGTCACTGTCAGGTTCTTTATTGTCCCTGAACAATAAAGGATTTTCAAACTTTTGTAATCACCAGGCTTGTTCCTTTTATCAAACCACATTTAGACGCAGTGACAAGAATGACCTCATTTGTGGCGACTTTGAGCTGCTAATATATGACTTTGTGGTCTCTCAAGCAGCTGGTAGTCCTTAAGCTAAATGCAGGGTTTTTATTGGTGTAAACTGTGCTGATGTGTCAAATATATAATCTTGGGGAAAAAGGGTTCTGATTTCTAGCAATTATCTTATATAAATATCTAATTATTTAATCATCTAGTAATTAAATCGTAATTTGTGGTAGACTGTAAAATTAAGCAACAGGGAAAATAATAAGACCTGCTGCCGGAAAAGGTCGCAGAGGTAACAGAGTGTATCACAAGTGCTCATTATCAAAATCAAATATACTCTTATAAATGGTTCAGCAACAGGCCTGGACTTGAAGTTTAGAGTTTTAAGAAAATATGCTCTGTATTTTACTTTTTGTTTTTGCCAGTCACTTCATACTCAGGGAAGGATGCTTGAGTTAATGTTGTTGTTACTGTTGATTCAGTTACTGGGACTCTTTAGGGGCAGAATGTGCGTAAAAGTAAAGTAGGAAAAGAACTAATGCAGAACCTTTGTCCAAATGTGGACATGACAAATTAATTAAAATTAAAGTCCTAAATACACGATGTTCTGAAACCTTTGCAGACTCCCTCTGCATACATGTAGTATGTTAAAATACTACTCAGCGGATATTGCAAATACAAATGCTCCATGTCATGTAAAGGGAAAAGTGAGCAAACTCACAAAAGAGATGCAGGCGGCCAGCAGTAAGATTCTGACCAACAGGTCCTCGAACTGTTCCACCACCAACTCCCAGATGCTCTTTCCTGTTAAAGAAAACATAAAATAACAAACACTAATCAAGTGTGTGATCATGTGTATTTCCCTATATGTTAATATATTTATAAATCTACCTGGTAAATATTTAAAATGTTATGTAGATGCGTGTGATTTTACATGCAAGAGAGATTAGCCAACAAAGTTAAGTAGGAAAAACACTGATTGTGATGAAGTCAGGGATAAATGTTGGGTGATGTTGTAATATCTGCCCTCTGAATGATCTGTATGGTGTGCACACTAATTGTTGTCTTAGGGCCAAATTAACATAGCTGACTGCTAGTTGTAAAACCATTGTTGCAGGTAAATAAATAAAAAGGCTAGTTTGGGTTTAAAGCACAACAATTATAGAAGCTATACAATTAATATATCCCAAATCATGGAACCTGAATAGCTTTGGATTAACTGATTTCTTGAGGTGTGAAGATATTATTAGTAGTTTGGGTCATTATAACTATCTGTAAGCCCATGGCTCAGTGACTGGGACAGAGCAAGAAGCCAATGACAGGCGTCAAATAAATGACCTGTCATCACAGGAAGTGAGGGGAGCAGGTGTGTCCAGGTGGCACACGGTTAAAAGGTGCTCTCTGATCAGAACATGTGATTCAAACGTGAATAATTGAAAAGCAGGTGGACTCACCCTCCTCTGCTGGCAGCTCTGTGGGTGAAGAGATAGAAACAATATTAATAAAGCAAAGGTACACAGGTAACATTTACTGCGTTGTTTTTAATGTACGTAAAAAGTCAAAGGACAAAAGAGTTTTAGGAATCAAACTGAACATGTCATAATCAAACATCCATCTCTGAACTAAGCAGTTTATTAATGTTAAGTAGCAGCTGGTTTGTTCAGGCCTCCTTGTCCCTCTGCCAGTTTATGACACAAACATAGAGACTTTTAATAACTGACCTTTACAGTGACCCTAATTACTCTGTTATTCTAGTTTGCTGTTACTCTGTCAGTATCCATTTGTCAGCTGAAACGCTCCACGCCAAATACAGTCACTGCGGCCTGCTGAGCATGATTTCATGCAACAGTAAGAAGCGAAACAGCGGAAGGGCTCGCTCACAAATATGCTTTATACTTTACACTTTGGTGTGTGTAAGATAACAAAGCAGGCCTTTTTTAACAGCAGATGTTTTGACATGTGAGAAAAGCACAGATGTAATTCATGACATTAACCAGTTTCAGGGTCAGTTTCAGAGCCGTTGTTAAAGTTATTATTTACACCTTTGCTTTTCAGATGCAGGTGTTGGAGACTAAATCTACTCAACCTGAACTCAAGGTCCACTTACAAGCCTTTCTGAGAGCTTTCAGCTGCCTTTCACAGCCTTCCTCAGCAGATGGACTAGAGGCAAAGTAAGTAAATTGACCTTGAGTTGCTTTCAAAGTCAAGAGTGAACTACCATTGTTACCTTTCAGAATAAAAGATAAATAAAGAATCTTCAATCAAATCTAAAGCCAGTAGTGATTGTCAGAAACCTGAAACTCTAATGCACCTGCTTCCCTTAATTAGGCCATCATCAAAAAGTCCCACACAGTGCCAGTTCATCTGTCAGTCGTCACACTACTTCTCCTCCTACACCTCCTCTTTCTGCTGTTTTTATCTGTGCTAAACCTCTATGTTACACCATGTTTCTCACTCTACGCCTTACGCTTTCTCTCTCAAGCTAAATCCAAATGAAAAGACACATGTATGCTGCTCCTCCTGCTCCTTCCCATCCTGTGATTCCTCAACCACTTCATTCATTCCTACTCTTTCTTTCCACTTTCCAACGCTCCATCCAACTGTTTCCTCCATCCATCCATCCATCTCTTTCTCTCCCTCACCATTGTAGCCATACTTGTCCAGGTTCTTCTTGACCTGCTCAGGTGTGAGGCCGGTGTCTTCAGTGACGCCGAAGTAGGACAGGACCTCGTCCGACTCTTTGGTGTGTGCGTTCTCCATCCTTGCAGAAACGGAGAGGCTTCAGGACAAAGGGACAGAAAACACAGAGACATTCACATCAGTCTGAGCGGCCCAGCTGGCCTCATACTGAAAGATCAAACAGTGCAAGCCACGTTCACCCACCACTTTCTTGAAGCGTGGGATTGGGATTAAAAACTAGCAACCCCCCTGCGTTCACGCTTGCTCTCTCTCTACCCCCTCTCTCTCTCTCTCTCTCTGGGCTGTTGCTCTCCTCTCGGAGCCCTGGACTGACAGAAAGTGCAACCCAGCAAACTGTCCCGAAAAGTTTTATACAGATGAAAAAGTGGCCTCATTGGTGCTTGCCCGCCGTGCACTCACCCCTCATTGGCTGAGAACGTCACAAATAGGTGGGCAGGGATGGCCCTGTGGTAAAGAATAGGCGTGGGGTGGGGGTGGGGAGGGGGCAACAACTGCGGAGGGGTCTGCTGGAAATAAGATGTGCATGCATGGTCAGGACAATGAGGAGGGGCAACATAAAGGCTTTCTGAATGAGAGGTAGGGGACACTGATGAGCGCATGACAGAGAGCTACTTGTGTGCACATGTTTGTGAACTCACTCAACAAGTGGATTGAAGAAATGTCAAAAATGTCCAAAAATTATAAGGTCTTGAAAGGTTTCCAGGACAAAATAAGTTTTCTTTGTACACTACGCATGTGCTATTCCTCAGTGGATCCCTAAAAGACTTTTCTAGTTGAAAGTAACTAAGTGCATTTACTCAAGTACTGTACTTACTGTAAGTACAACTTTGAAGTACTTTACTTGAGTGTTTCCTTTTTGTGCTACTTTATACATCTCCTGCACAACATTTTGGAGGCAATTATTATACTTTTACACCACTGCATTTATCTGACAGCTGTAGTTACTAGTTACTTTTTAATTAATTAATAGATTTTAGATTAATTTCTAATCAAAATAAAATCCAAATAATTAGCTTATAAAAATACATTGCATTGCTATATATTAAACCAGTGGATTCCAGCCTTTTTGGCTTTGGGCTCATTGTCATGTCTGTGTGTTGTTGGTGAGTTGGCGCATTTCCACCAAAGATGCATTTTCCTCTAAACTCAGACTCATTGAAGTAACTGTCATCCAACATTTCACAAAATCAACAAAGATTGGAGAAAAGTCTGAAAAAAGAATACAGATGTGTGTAGCAGAACTTCTTCTCATTAATCATCTCATGACCTCTGACATTTATATTGTGACCGTTTGCAGGGGGCTGACCCCTCCACTGAATTAAACTTCATAAATGTACAGTATATAGTTAAAACTGTACTTCGATCAACTTCAACAGTAAAAGTTATTAAATTAGTACAACAATCAAATAATATAATACATAATAATATATCAATCACAGGGGCATTTTTTCTGCAGAAACAATACTTTCACTTCTGATACTTTAAGTAAGTTTATCTGATAATACTTCTGTACTTTTTCTTCAGGATTTTGAATGCAGGCCTTGTAATGGAGTGTTTTTACGTTGTTGTGTTGGTAGGATCTGAATACTTCTTTCATTTCTGGATGTTAGGATAAAGCAGTGGTGGGACAAGCCAACAGTGCCAACAGTGGAAACGCGAGAGGTCCAACTCCACTATTTCTTCTCTGCAGCAGTAAAGGAACTGTGCTGCTGCAAAGCCCCAAAGGCCTGACGGTGATATAGATAGAGCAATAACCTCATAAGTACACAAACACAAGGAAAGCGTGAGGAGAGAGAAGAGGAAAGACGAGAGCAGTGTCGGATGTAGTATCATTGAGAGGAAGAGGCTTTTAGACACTATGAACAGCATGTGAGTCCAGTTCACTTAAGCCCCACTTCCTGCTATGGAAAGCATGTTAATTCTACAGGTTGTTGATGATGTAGTGAAAAAGAACAGCTATTATAGCTGTCTGCTCTCTCACGTCCTGTCATCACATCCTGTCATGTCACATCCATGTGCTCTCACATGTTTCTTATTTCTGTTTCATACTAATCAGTCAGACCAGAGAAACAATGGGAAGCACACTGGTCTTTATCATCATCCTTCATCACCAGTCTTTTGTCAGTCCTTATTTTAACTTCGTGCAGGTTCGCCACCTCCTTCTCTCTGTTTTATCTTCCATCTGTCCCCAACATTTTGCCTCTTGCCTCCATCTCCCTCGGGGCGAGTGTCCGTGTTTAAGCTGCTCCGCTCTGTGTTTCCCCTCTGACCCGCAGTGCTGTCGTGGGCCGACTGTAGCAGTGCAAAGCTCAAGGTGGCTCACTGACATTTAGCTCAATCTCCCTTTGGGATCAGGTTACTGCGGCTCATCCTAAGCGCTGCGCTCTAATGCTAATAAAACACAGCAGTGATAATGCTGCACCACCCGTGCAGACACACACACACGCGCACACACACACACACACACGTATTAGTGTTCTTGCACAGTGAGAAGACAATTCTTGAAACACTAGTTTGGGATGATTACTTGGAAAGGATGATTAGGTGTGTATCATACATTCATGAAGTCATCTGAGCTGTTTGTCGTCAGACTTTAATTTAAAAGGACACTTCACCTCATTATTGCAACAATAGGTTGTTCATTTTCCTGAGAGCAAACTTTGAACAAAATAAAAGACTTTAACAGCGAAAATAATGTAATTATAAATAATTTTATTTGGCTAACCTTGATGTAAATGTGCTTATCATTGGACTGACATTCTTATTAAAATAACAAGATTGTCTATCCTTATTCTGACTTCAATGAAGTGATTGTTGAGTTGGCAGTCATACCTGTGAGTTTATGTTTTCAAGGCGCTATTGCTCTCACAGTAATGACATGTCATGCTTCCTGTTGAGATCGTTGACTTAAGTCCTGGGATATGATGGACAAGGGAGAGGACACAGTACTCTCGAAACAGGACGTCCTCTACTGTCGACCCCTCAGTGCTCTGCAGTCCGTTTCTGATCTCATATCAAACCATTCAGCTAATAAATCAGCTGTTAACAAACTAACAACAAATACACATACATACAAAACAATATTTACAGTAGCTGTAAAAAGTGTTCATGTTTTATTGCATACAAAATAGATTTAATGTGGCTTTTTCTGATACTTATGAAGAGAAAAAAATAAATAAATGTAAAAAGGGAAACAGATCGGTATAAAATAATCTAAATTAATAACACTTGTTTGCATAAGTATTCACCTCCTTTAATAGGATACACATGAATCATCACTGCAGCAGCCTTAGAAATCACATGATTTGTTAAATGAACATCACTTTTGTAGTTAAGGTGTTTTAATTGATTGTAATATTAATGCACCTCTAAGTTTTTCACTAGGACATTAAAGGATCATTGTCAAAGAAGGCGCTAGAAATCTCTATATTTGAAGGTACATTAAAACTTGAATCCTTGTCTATAGATGATTATAGGTCTATTATTACACTATTACTGAGACATAAAAAATGTTTTCATAATTGTGTCCTGTGGTGATCATCAAGTTTCAGCTCATAAAAGTGGGTGAAATCAAAAAATCCAGGGTTTGAGCTTCACGATCGTCACTTGATCATCTTCTTGCCTTTTTTGTTTGTTTGTGCTTTAGCGTTGACAGCGGACTCCGTGCACCTGTCACAAACACCCTGCTGTTATATTCCACTATTCTCGTTACCCCTCAAATGATTATGTGCATAATGATTTGGAGCTGGGACGGGGACAGGCTCAGTCGTGATGTAACCGGTGTGTGTGTGTGTGTGTGTGTGTGTGTGTGTGAGGCCTCGTTGGCAGGCGGCTCGGTGTGGGAGGTGGGCACGTCAGGACTGCCTGCCTGTGGCTGCTCATCACCGTGATAGATACAGGAAGCACTTTGAGGGAGGACGGCGAGGGCCAAAAGTAGCCAAAGTGTGTGTGTGTATGTGTGTGTAGGTAGTGCGTATACTGCATTGTATTATTAGCTGAGGCAGGGCAGCTGGGGTTTGAAGTGCCCCACTGTAACTGTACCTATAGCAGCAGTTGTGCTCCTCTGGTATAAATAGTGCTGTGGGCATGTGGGCAGGCAGTTATGACACAATGGCAGAATTTCGGTGTTCTTTCAGGGAGGTCGGAGAATGTGACACCCTGCAGCCGAAGACCCCCCCAGATGCTCCGCCGAGGCTTGAAGGTTACATTAATGTGAGGAGGAGTGTGCACGAGTGTTTACATGCACTGCAACCAGAGCACTCTCCTGTTTCACCATGTAAACAGAAAGTTTCCTTTAAAGGGTGCATAATTAACAGTTAAAGGAATAGTTCAGCATTTTGGGGAAATATGATTATTAGCTTCACTGCAGAGAAAATTGACACCACTCTCACGTCCGTATGATGAATATTTAACTTTGCATTTCCAAAGGTAACAAAATCTCAATCAGCACCTCTGAAGCTCATTTCTTTAATGCGTGCAAAAACAAAAAGGATAAAAACATTTTCTGTTTAACACATATCTATTTGCTTGGGTATTTCTTGGCAGCAAGAAATACCCAAGAGCCAAAAAAAATAGTCCAGCACATTTAGATCCTCAACTTGGAATTTTTGCACTCGACAAACAAGTGAGATATAACATGTTAGTTTGTGAGCTTTAGACGCGCTCATAGAACGATTAAGCGGCTGCTTCATAGCTTCATATGTGTCCTGCAAACATGAGAGCAGTGTCGATCTTCTCATCTAAGTCTCTGCAAGAAAGCAAAAAAAAAAAAGCCTGAAACCCGATAACTTGGTTATTCAAGTCTAGCCAGAGTCCTCATCTATGCAAGAGCAGCAGCACGTTGAAAAGTGATAGTTTTAATAAGTGATGGTTGCACATTAAACCCTCTGCTGCTGCTGCCAACTTCATTACCTTCTCTGCAAGGTCCGGCTTCGTTAATGACAGTAATGAATTCAGATTATTGACCGGTGAAGATGCACTCTGGAGTTTTAGAGTAATTGCACTAATGAAACGCTTGTAGACACCTTCTTTCTCCAAAGTGATGACTAATAATCCATTTTTGCGTGCAAAAATTGTGTCTCTCTTTTTGTCATTGCGAAACTTCACCCTGGTAGTTTTTTTCAATAGTAACTATTGTAATCCAGCTCCTATGTGTGAATATTCCCACCTCCTGCCACGCCAACAATCTCTTGCCTGAAATCTCCCACTTCTCTCTTTCACCAGCTCATGATTCCTGTCCTCTCCTGCACCCACTTCATCACTTTGCTGCCACGTGCCTTCGAACGCTGTCCCTGGAAGTAAACCAAGGCCAGGCGCTCTCTTAAGTGAGTGTGTCCCTGAGAACATAAAGTGAGGACACACTCCAGGCTCTCGTGTTGCTCTGTTATGTCACCAAATCTCAGACTGAGGGTGCCCCCCCCCCCGTCCTTCTCTTTGGTCCAAGGAGAGAGTAGAAACTGATAAAGAGCCACTTCCTCCTCAGAAGATCTGTTTGGGCTTCTCAGTGAAGCAGAGCCAACATGACACAACACACACACACACACAACTACATATACACACTCTGGACCTTGTCTCCAAGATCTGTGTTGTGGTTTTGTTTACAGGGGCCCGTCCAGTCTTTTATAAAACTTATGACATCAATAAATGGCTCTGTACCAGCTGCTGCACCGCTTGTATTACACTTTTAAGTCTCTTTGATTTATGTCGTCTCAAGAAGTGTAGAAACTCCAATAAGATCAAACTACTGATATCAGGTGTGTGCTTCATAACAGGCATTAATGCTGTAAGATAATCACATAATGTTACATGAATATCCTCTTCAGTCCCACAGATTCTTTGGATGGGATCTTCAGCTTGATTTTATGGTGTATAAACAAGTGCTGTTCACACTTACAGTGTTATAAATTATTGCCAAGATTTCCAGACTAACAAGACACTGAGGTCGTGACCTTTATCTAAGAAGTCAGGGGGTTGGGGGGGCAACTTTTAGACTGACAAAATAATTATAAAATAAAGGCCCCAGCATTAAGCAAATGTTATTCCTGTCAGTATGGAGAGGGCTTGAAAACATCATTTTGACCTTATGTTGAAAAAGAGTCATAATGGAAAGGTTAATGAAATCGAAATGCTAAAAAAATAGGGACCTCTTTTTGGTTTCTGTTCACGATGTCTGGCTTGCATTGGGGTGTATTGGGGTGACTAATAAAATCCTGGCTTTGGCCGTGAAAGGAGAGCAAACATGTCATGGTGAATAACAATGAAATCTGCATGATTGTATACACATTTAATGTATTGATGCAGCTCTGAAACATACTGTCTTGGTTTTGAGTTTTGTGAATTTATTGACACATCGGTATCTGAGACAGAAGTAAAACTCTTGTCAAAGAGTGTGAAAAAAATGTTCCTTCAAACTTGAAATCACGTGAAGTAAAGACGCAGAAAAAATTGGCAACATCAAGATTTACCTTCCCAAAAAAACCCATCTCAGTTTATCTCAGAATTGATGTCTAACATCATCTCTGCTTCACTCCATTTGTACCTCCAACAGTCATATGGGCTTTTACTTCGATTTGACCGATCAGTGTATTACATTTCAAGTGTAATTATATTTCACACTGTTGTGAGTGCAGCTCTGCCACGGTGGACAAAGAGCAGTTCTAACATTCCCGAATTCACCACATAGGTGGGATTTCAGTTTATAAAAGCTGCTGCAGAAAATGCTTATGCTAATGAGACAATGAGCACATTCGCTCGTCGTTGCGCGTGTTAGACCTCCTCTGCTCTGTCATGCATCTCTCTTTGGCAGGTTAGTTGGAGGAGTTTGACATTCTTGGAGCTTCGGAGTATATTTAACCCTGTGGCTCCCCTGCCGGATGGCCCCGCCATATACGGGCAGGCTGGGAATGACTGGGTGCACGGGGCTGGAGAAACAGCAGCGATGACAGGATGATAGATGAGTGTTGAGCAAGATGAGAGAGTCCACTATGGAGAAGTCGAGAGAGAGAGAGGGAGACGTAGAGGTTGTGGAGGACAAGAGAGCTCAGTGACAACCAGTGTTTATTACCCTCTTTGCTTGTCCAGCACCGACCAGCTGTGACAGACTGAAAGATGCTCCAGCTGCAGGTTCAATTCACTTGCATGTGACTGGTGGTGGAAGAAGTATTCAGATAGTTCACTTAAGTAAAAGTACTGATACCACTTTGTGAAAATACTCTGCATTCAAAATCTTTCTTAAGCAAAAGAATGTAAGTATTATCACTAAAATTTACGTATTCAAAGTAAAATTACTCATGTAGAAAAATGGTCTGTGTTTTACTACTTGTGCTGTTCTTGGATTAATATTATTGCTTTTCTGCTGTAGATGTTTAAGGTTGACTGTACATACTATTGATTAATTTAACCATGTCTGTATCTGTGCAATATCTGTATATTTATTCCAGATTTCATTTACTGGGCAACACTCCATTCAAAAATTCAAGTGCAATATTCATATTGATATTTAATTATTGGGCATCTGTGCATTATGCAATTCCACTCCATCAAAGTCAAGCCAAGCATTTCATATTTGATATTTAACATTTCATATTTTAATGTCATATATATCATATCATATTCATCTTCTCATGTACATCTGTAAATAATCCCGTTTAAATTTGTAAATTTGTAAATACTTTTTTTAGCCTGTTTATTTTCATTCTTGTTCTATCACCTTGCTGCTGTGCACTGCAAATTTCCCCACTGTGGGACGAATAAAGGTTTATCTTATCTTATCTTATCTTAATCTACAGTAATGCATCATATCCTATAATATCATCATATGTTTGTAGTGTCACTGTCCTGTGAGAGCAAAAAAAAAAGTTTTTATGAGCAACAGTCCTGTTTTCAAAAATGCATTTTGCAGTTAATGCAAGGAGGATTTTAAAAGTTTAGTTTATCAGAAAAAAAATTATATTTAAAAACAACAAATTTGGAGATATGTGGTTTCCACTGGACCTTAAGGATATGAAAAATTTTAATCTGAAAAGTAACCAGTAACAAATGTAGTGTAAAAAGTTCCCTCTGATGTGTAGTTGAGTATAAACATATTGATACTCAAGTAAAGTACAAGTACCTTGAATTTGGATGTAAGTACAGTACTTGAGTAAATATACTTGGTTACATTAGACCACTGTCTTTGTCACACACAACCCCAGTGACCCCTAAACAATGTGTGTGAGTAGCTGTTTGTAGTATGTATACAGGCTGTAATCAGAAAAACAAGTAAGAGCAGCCATGAGGGAGAATATAGAAATGTGACCTTGCAGACAACATTTCTGAGCATGTCACAGTATGTTCAAGTGTGAGTGTGAGACAGACGGACAGACAGACAGACAGACAGACAGACAGACAGAGTGTATGGTATGCATCAGACAGGTGTGTGTGTGTGGGCATCCAAGTGTGAGAGCACATGCAAGGGTGTGTATGTGTGTGTGTGTGTGTGTGTGTGTGTGTGCGTGCGTGTGCGACAGGTGTTTAGCTGGAATGGTGCTAAGCTTTAAGTGCTGTCCCAACCCAAGCCCTATTCCTGGGGTACACACACACACACACACACACACACACACACACACACACACACACACACACAAACACACACACGCACAAACACACACACATTGTAATCATCAATAGGAGGACACAGTAATTGTCCATATAGCTACAGTTGATAATTACTGCCAGCGACAGTTGTCAATTCAGCTGGAAATATGGAGCAGATTTTGTTTTGTCTAAAATCAAGGACACACTGTTTCTAAAATTTCTAAAAAAATTTCAAGTGGTAAATCAGCTGCCATTATCACTGTAAACTAATAATGGATATGCATGACAGACAGACTGAGACTAAAGGTGGACAGTCGATTGAGTAGGTGTGTAGCAGCTTTAAAAATTGGGAGACGTAAAATGCAAGGACATATAAAAATGTATACTTCAAAACATATCTCATCTGACATTACATCGTACAGTCTTTTCTTACACAAAAAAATGAAGATGTTCTGTTTCTGCATATTATTAGTCTTACAATGCATATAGGCTACATTTGGTCATACATGTTTATAGGGTAAAATATTAAAAGTCTTCCATGTTGAAGCAGCTTCAGTTTCATAAATCAATGGCAAATGGCTCAAGTTGTGTGTTATGCTGCCTAAGTGTCTAATAACCGCAGTAGTACCTCACTTGTGCGTACATGCGGTCAGATCGTATCAGTCTAGCTGAGGGCAGGACTACTGGACGGCGACCCCGGGGCCTATAAATCACCTGCAGTATGTGTGGAGCTCGATTACCGCTCCGGAGCTGGAACCAAAAGAGCCCAGTGCTGAAAGAGGAGCCAAGTAAATAATATAACACCAAGTCCATCACTGCAGCTCTGGAACAATTCTCTGTGGGAGACTATGACGGGCACTTAGAGAAGAAAACAAAGTCTTTTAGGACTTCATTAAATATTTTAAAGCTATAATACAACATTTTTTTGCTCTAAAAAAACATTTTTTCACAGTTGGTTCTGAGATTATTTTGACCCAACATTTAGGATTTGATGTGGTCATATAAAACCATTTTTTATTGTCTGTAATAGTCTGGAAAATGAATGTAATTGACAGCGTAAGAAGGGGTCACTGCTACAAAGGAGCCGCGAAAATAGTTAGCTGAACAGAAGGTCCCATTTCTCCAGAGCCAGTTGACAACACTTCCTATTAATAGTGAGGATTGTCCTTGGGTATTTTTATAAAAGGAGATGGTGTGTGTGTGAGTGTGAGTGTGTGCATGAGGAAAGTAAGGCAGAAGGGGATGAGGCTTTCTCAGAGAAGACAGATAGAAAAAGCTCATATTACAGCAGACTTACGCACCGTTAATGCGTCAGACTCGGCCTTCGCTCATTGGCTCGTTTCTCCTCCATCCTTCCCCGTATGCTTGATGTCACTTATTCCATGTATCTCTGTTTTTGTCTGTCATTTTCTCCACAGTTCTTCCTACACACACGCACACACACGCACAAACACACACACTCCGATGATCTATTTTTAGGCTTTGAAGGTAGAGTTGTGTCGACCCCTCGTCTCACCCCAGCTCCAGGCCTTACAAGGACCCCCCAGTGGACACAGTTGTCTAGCAACCGGCCGTGTTTGCACCTAAGCTGTGAAGGTCCAGCGCACGACCTGCACCTGCCCTTCAGCATCTTAATTATCACCATCCCCCATCCTCCTTCAGACTGTATCATCATCATCGTGTCCGTGTCTTCAGTTGTTGTGAGGAAACTGATGATAAGCGGAGTTATGAATTAGATCTGGTTGGAGTGCGATCGCAAACCAAGATGTCAAAAATGTGCATGCCAGCTTTAAAATGTGTGGTGTATTTGTTTGGCAGCATCACATGCCTGTAGAAAACTGAAGCGTGCCTTGTTAGCACTTAAAAGTATTGCACTAGTTTAGCATTGCACTCCTAAAACACAGACTCATAATAGACATCTAAAAAATGGACCAAAATCAATGCAGAAATATCTTTTGCATTCTTGCGTTCTTTTTCCTTGTCAAAACCTACAATATCCACAATGCAACTCAACCGGCAGTTCAATTTGAGGTTAGGATCAGATTGTGGTCTTCAGTCCCAATTGATGCTGACTCAAGTGACATCACTTGGGGTAATATGTCACACAGCTTCCTCTGCAGCCACAAAAGGCTTTATAATCTTAAAAACGTTACTCAGATAGAAGCAGGAGCGCTCGCTAAGACCTGTGACCTGTGTGGTTGGAGAATTGACAGAGTTCTTTAAAGGGTTAATGTTGTATAATATTGTCTGTGGCTCTGGAGGAGCTTTGCCGAGTTTGAAAAAATCATCAAGGTATCTTTTTGGACTTGCAGAAAGGCTTTTACAAATTATGCAAATTGGGATGTGGAGTTTGAAAGACGTAAAGAGTTAAAAAGTTTGTTGGATTGTGAGAAATGTAGGACCAAGTGTTTTGGAGCTCGATATCCTTTTCTAAAAACCAGGATATTTTGACCTCTAACGCATCAATTTTGGGCATTTTGGGAGTTTTTTTTTTTTTTAAATCTGTCTCTCGTTTGTCCAAATGGAAGTTATTATTATTATTATATCACTTAAATATTAGAATTAAGAGCGTGTTAATGAAGCTTACATACATATCAGGTGTGCTTCTAATATATGTGCACTAATAGAGATAATTAAATTTTTCCCCTAACTTGCACAACAAATTGTCTGAATAGTCAAAAATACTAAGGGATCTTTTCTCCAATGATCAGCTCCATCATCATTTTCCCTACAATCAGCTTTGAACACACACACTTTTGAACATCATCCTCAAAATTATTGTCCCAATCACACTGCTGCAGCATCTTTACCAGGATTCTCATAATGGACAATTATACCAACCATCATCATTATTATTATTATCTTTCCATGCTGAGTCACCATTTTACCCCATGTCCCCCCGATGTCCATCAACGTCATAACGTCCAATTATGTTAATTATCCCACGGAGACATAGGGGCGAGCAGCACGGTGTGAGACAGTGAGCTGTGATAATGATGGCAGGGCTAGAAGGAGAGCGGAGGAGCAGAAAGGTCGGGGCCATTAGTGAGAGACAGCTGCTGGAGACAGAGTGACATGTTGGAGGGCAGAGGAGGAGGACGGACACCACTCTGCTGTAACACTCCTGCAAGCACCAGCCTGGTAAAAAAAAAAATACACTTCAATAGAGTCTGAGGGCAAACAGGAGGATCACATATGACAGTCACAAAATTTTTCAGAAAATGAAGGGTCAAAACGGGTGGACATGTTTTTCAAACTACTTCAGTTAAACGAACTGTGTGAGAAGATAATGTTTAATGAGAGGTTTTACAAAAATGAGATAAAATATTTGGAAATAAATCAAACTGAGACCTCCTGGTCCAGATGAGTCTGGTTCAACAGAGCGAAATCAGTTGCCATACAATGCAAAGGACTTTATAAGATACTCAACAATTTTTCCTTCTTCACATTTTTCAAGCTTGAAATACCAGATACAAATGTTTGAACGAGCCTTTTCTGGTGTGGTTTAAAACACGTTTTTTTTTTAGCGAATCACAGGGTAGAAAACTGCTGCTGTTCTCTCTGGGATAAAACTTGTTGCACCTTTGATCACAGATCAGCTCAAGTCAGTGTTTTTGGCTTTGATGGATGAGTCACGAGGTTCAGCCCACAGTGCAGCAGCACTTTTCTACCCTGTGTGAAACGACGTTGACTCACGCTTTAAAGCTGCAGTGTGGGACTTTTACACAGAAATGAATGTCTGTTGCATTCATGCCCCTGCCAAACGAGTTCACGCAATGCTGATTAAGCCGATCACCACCAGCTAAATCTCTCTGAATTTCGCCATATCACAAAGGCTTTAAATCTGGAGCCTGTGGTGTGGTGCAATTTATGGCCACTTGGGGGCAACGGGTCACCTGGAGAACATAACTCTCAATATTCACTCTCTTTTAGCTCCGTGTTTGGTCTCTACCGACTCGTCAGCCATGTTCACCAGCTGGTCGCTAACATCAGCTCAGGCTGTATTTGTATTGTAACATACTGTACATTTACTACTACATTCATTTACACTCATTTATATTCATATTCATCATCTCTGTATCCAGACTGTATAATAATGTCATTGCATTATGGTCGGTTGAACTGACACTTTTGCACATTCATGTTACTGTGAATATCCTGTACATATCTTTTTAATTCTAATTTTTTTTTTGTCATTTCTATTTTTATTTTATTTTTTTCAAAACGGTGTTCACAGTGGAAGGCAAAGGAAGAATTTCATTGTACAGGGAAACTTTTCTTTACGTTTCTTCTAACTGCACGTGACAGTAAACGCTTTGACCTTTGACCTTTGAGCCAGCGATATTTCTTTGTGATTTCATCACGACAAGCGACCTTTCAAGTGGTCAAGTGAGCCATTGTTATTATACAAATATTGATTAAAGATATTTTAATGTAAATCATGTGCAGAAACAAGTACACACAGTGAAGTATTACTGCACCAATTCATGTGCAAACTAAAGTAAATCTCGTGATGCAATGCTTTTAATGGTGTACACGGTATGACCTAAAATCTACATATATTCAATGCTGCATAGTTCGTTTGTTACAAGTTGTTGCAAGCAAGTTATTCTACATTCTTTGGTCAGAGATTATTATCATGTTTCACAATTTCCCTCTCTGCCTTTTGAATTATTGAGCACATACACACACACACAAACAAACAGTGTTGGCAGGAGCTGAACCACTCTGGAGATTTTTATTTCCTCTCACATAACTGAATGAAAACCAGTAGCAGTGGATAATGTTGTTGTGATGACAGATTTATTACAGTATAGAAATTACAGCTTTCTGCTTACACAAGCTACAAAAAACTCTTCATATAATTCATTCATTTTGAAAAATCATCACTATTATCAATACTGGACAAACGCATAAAATCTAGTGAAGCAGACTTTTTTTTTTTTTAGAAATACATAATCTCAAAGTTACATAATTATTGTTTTGAAGACATCAATAGAAATGTGTAAAAATCTCACAGAGCATTTCTCCAGGAGCAATAAAAATATCCCACATGCTCAAGATGTGTATTGAAGAGCCATTCACAGTGGACATGATGGCGAAGTTAGGACGGCATAAGTTACTCATAATAAACTGTAGTTCACATTCATAACAATCAATAAAAGATGATGACAAAGTGTGGATACACAGGATTAAGCTGAACTCATGTTCAAGAATGGAATTTAAGTCAAAATTGTAAAAATATACATGACATATGATATAGTATATACATACATGATAAGAGAATCCACAGTTCTTTCCAGTTTAAAGCCATCGGTAAGTATTTCCAAAAAAAAGATTCCCAAAAGGAGTTTCATGTCAGAAATGATTGTATGAGGAATGCAATGCCTTATTTTGGGATCCTACTCTTTTTAAAAATATCACATAAAGGGCTCTGATGTGTAATCTGTAATCGACACAAATAAAAAACACGACTGTTAATGAAACAAACGACCTGAAATGTGAATTTAACTCGGCCCTGTGTCGGGTGTTCAATCCCTACAAACTACTAACAAAGTAAACTAGAGATAAATGATGAAATGATTGTCAGGCTGGTATAACGTGGCTGTTCCTGTTGTCTTTCGGACAGAAGACACTTTTCATTGTTAGTATGAACTTTTAAAAGCAGGGGAGCGGGTCATCAAAGTCGATTCCACAGGCACCAGACTCTGGCCAGCAGGGACTGTCAGGGTCCACACACACACAAGAAAATCAAGGATACACACACACACACACAAAGACACATTTTCAACGGGGTCCAGTTCTGTTACATTGGCATATCTTTCTTGTTAGTAGCACATTATACATACACAGTATAATTTCTGGATTATAATAACATGAAGAGTAATTAGAATACTATATTTTACAGAACAGATTGAATTCGAGGCCGATAGTTAAACAAAAAGCTCTTTTAGTGTCATGGCAATAAAAAATGTCTTTCTGATGTCTCTTTGCAAGAATCACTACAAAATCTGTGTGTGTGTGTGTGTGTGTGTGTGTGTGTCTGTGTGTGTGTGAGGTGAGCTGCGGGGCCCTATAGGTTGCTGAAGAGTTCATTTTTCTTGGTCCAGTCCATGGGAGGGGCCCTCTTGTTGGAGCGTTTCTGATGGGCGAGCTCTTTGACCTGCTGCAGGGACAGGTTGAGCGCTGGGATGGCGTCCACGATCAAACCCTGGATGACAGAAAAAAGATGGGGATAGAGAACAAAACGTGAGCATATTTAGGCAAGATTTAGGAAAGATTGATGTGTTGCAGAATATTTCCTGTGACGTACCTCAGGTGGGGTGTTTGTGGGCGGGGTCGTGAGCGAGGCGTTGGATGAGGCGTTGGATGGAGAAGGACTGACTGACAGCTTTGAGTCCCTCTCTGCCTCTTTGGCCCCTCTGCCATTCACCTGGGAACAGAAGCAAAGTGTGATTGGGACACTGTTATTCTCTTTAGTCCAGCCACAGTGCAGTACTAAACCTAACCACAGGGGGGCACCATTGGATTTTTCTTTTGAGTACAAGTTAAGTGGAAGTCTGACATTTAAAAATATGTCTCTCTAACACATTTACGTACAATCAAAGTAAGATCAAAGTAAGATATATTTTCTAAGTGCAAATTAAGACCAATTGCTGGTGAGTTCTAAGTTTACTTCTTGGCAATTGTACTGTCAAACATGTGTGTTAATTTATTCATCTGTGACTTCCTAAACTAAAAAGAGGCATTTAGTCCATCTATAGGACAAAGGGCATGAAATGAACAAAAGCAGTGTAAAATTTGTTTTGTAAGATTGATGACTGGTGAATTTTGACAAACCCTTCCTGCTTCTCTTCCTGGTTCAATTACTCATCATTTCATTCTGAGTTTTTCAGTTCAGTTTGAATGTGCAAAAAACGTTGCAGGACGAGATATTTCAGTTCCTGCAGCCTCAGTATCAGTATTAGTGTCTCCAGCTCAGAGAACATAATCCAATAAAACTTTCTCAAACTCAAGGATTTCTAACCCGCTCCAACCCACCAGCCTTTAACGACAGCTTCTCCTCGACCTCTCGCAGCACCCCTCCCTCTCAGCTCTTCAACCTTTAAACCAGTGCCTGTTATGCAACAAGGCGTATGTGCGACTTGTACCTTCACTGCAGCACACACAGTCCCTGAGTAATGGGAAGCACTGGTCAAGCTTCACTTTGCATATCTGGCCCAACGCCCGAGAGGAAGGCAGCCACAGTAGTTTCTTTTAGTTTGTGTTCTGGTGTCTTCATACAAGTCTGGAATTATCTGTCTAATCAACACTGATTTACATAAAAGTCTGGCGTGTCCAAATGGGAACTAGACACTCTGGTAACCTGAGAGACCCTCAAAAAGCATTCCTGCGATGCCACTAATGACCAAGGAGAGGTTAGAAAAGCACACACACACACAAAGAGTTTGTGTTTTTGTTGGAACATACAGGACAGGATCTCAAAGGAAAAGTTTGATGTTTCATGGAATACGCTTGTTCTCTTTCTGGTGGGGAGTTAGATGAGAAGATTGATAAGAAAATGTGTCTGCCAGCAGCTCTAAAGCTCACTGATGAACTTGTTTTAAGTTGTTTGCGTTATCTGGAAAAAAAAGTGAAGTGTGCAAACAATAATTTTCATGAGGGCACAGTGGTGGAGGAAGCACTCAGCGGAAGTAAAAGTACTGCAAAAAAAGTATTAGCATCAAAACGAAAATGAAGTACCAAAAGTAAAAGTACTCACTATGCAGAATGACATTTCAGAATAATGTATTAAATTACTGGATTATAATTAGTGATGCATTCATTTGTACATAGATACACTTTAATGTTAATGAAAAGGTGAGACAAATAATTACTTTTCATACTGCCTTAGCCTACACTATAATATATAATAATTTATTACTTGATGTATTTGTTTTAATAATCTAAATGAGCAAAGTAACTAGTAACTTAAGTTGGCTAATAAATGTAGTGAAGTAGAAGTATAAAGCAGTATAAAATGGAAATACTCAGGCAAATTACAAACACTTCGAAACTGTACCTGTTTCCCACTGTTTCTAGCCTTTATGTTAAGCTAAGCTCAAGAGTTTCTGGCAGTGGCTTCATGTAACCCAGTGTATCAATTTTCTTATCTAACTCTTGGCAAGAAAACAAAAAAGCATATTTGGCAAAATGTCCAACTATTCCTTCAAGTCAGTGAGTCTCCTACAGTAAAAGGTGGCCAGTGTGTCTCAAGTACTTTAACAGGATTGAAGTGCAGCTTATAGTTTTAATATAACTACTCTACAATATCTATCTATTAGATGGTTTTTATTTTGCACACACAATCTCTCCTTGGTCAAACACTTTCAAATAACTCAGAGTTAATAGAGTACTGGCTGGGTGGGGCTTTCCACACAGCACCATACAATGAACGCCACAACGTTCAGACAATCACAGGAAGGTCCGTTCAGTACACGCTCGGTGATTCATATCTTCACTTCGCCAGCGCAGCTCAGCTCTCTGATGTGGCGAACCTCGCTGTTTGACCTTGACCTGCTGTGCTGCCTGTGCCACATGAGGAGCTACAGAGTATTCAAAGCAGAAGGCTGAATTATTATCGTCCTCCTCTCTACCGGGAAGGAGAGGCTCGGTCTGTGAAGAGGGAAGCAGCCACTGCGGGAGACCGACAGCTCTTCACACACTTCCAAGTTCAACACTTTTGGCTTTGCTCTACAGCAGATTTCCAAATGATAGCTCCATCCATGATAGCGTCATCCTGCATTTGTGATATACTGGTTGCAATCTTACCTTCTCCTCCATCCCTCCATTGATGATGGGCTCAGGGAGTGGACCTGTGGGCATGAGAATGACACAAGAATCAGCCATTAGACTCCAAAAATACAACAGTGTCATATCATGACACATGCGGTCCTGTGGTCCCGGTCCTGCACCATCAGAGGACGGAGCTCCACTCTGGTAGATCAAGAGTCTCTCTGCAGCTCACCTTTCATTCCACCAACACCTACTCTATTACATAGCACAGGTATGAGCAGGTCATCTATTATTCACACGTGGTTCATCTTCTATCAGATGCTGCTGCTCCTGGTCCTCTATACCTCCTCTTAAATGAATCCTTCAACATGTCAAACAGCTGTACTGGATTTGCCCTCAGCTTTTTCTCATATAAATCCCTTGACATTCCAATGTATGTTTTAAATCAATTTTCACGAGGCGGTAGCTGCAGGCATCATCACAGAGGTCCGAAACGTCCCTTACCTTCCATCCCTCTGATCCTCCGCACGGCCAAAAACAGTTTTCGAGCTAATGATGATTATTACAGGAGATAGCGGCGTCTCTATCAGAGCTAATCTCAGATTCCTCCTCAGGTCTTTGCTCTGTGTGGTTTTGCGTCCCCTGACTCTGAGAGGAGCCTCTCCAAGTCCCAACGCAGCTCCAGCTCCGGGCTGAGAGGCCACTTGGAGAGAGCGCCTTGGAAACCAAACAAAGCTGCTGGCCAGCAGGGCCGCTCGAGTGTGTGAGCGTGAGTGTGTGCTGAAGTTAAGAGTCAGCGGAGGCAGGTGTCCTCTGAGTGGGCAGCAGCATGTGAAGTGCGGGCAGTTACCTGGGAAACACCTCACAGGAATCTCTCCCCTGCAGGACGTTATTATTTTTAATCCTGGACTGAAACGCCGGAGGGTTTAAGAGTCCAGGAAATTATTAAACATCTGCCTCTGTACACATCACAGGTCACCCACAGGCTTACTAATAGATTTATTAATGTATTAATAATCAACTGGGAGCAGTGGGGAAACTCTCAAACCATCAACTCTAGCATGTGGCTCCATTTGGCCAAATGCAAGACACGCACACACACACCACTTGCCTGAGGACCTGTGCCTGTGAAGAGAAGGCTCTCACACACAGAAACCAAATCACAGACTGTACTAGGGCTCCCCCTGGGGGCTGTGGTAGGTACAACACTACCTGTGTCAAGTGCTTTGGAGCAAGGCAGTAAATCACTACCAGCTCTTGGGGTGATCATATTTGACTTCTTAAAGGAGGGATAACAAGGCAAAAATCTAATCTTTTGAATTAATCATTTGTCCATTTATCAGCTTCAAGGTTCACTATTGACCCTGGAAATAGCAGTTTGACAAAAAAGACATTTTTCTGGAGCTTTCTGCCATAGTTTATGGCCTTCATCAGAGGATTTAGTTATATACACATACATTTTCAGAGGGCTTAAATTTTCTACTTAGGTCAAGGGATAACAGCTGAACCATCTACATGACAACTGAACAAACTCCATCTGCTGAACAGATGCAGCTGAAAGGTCCAGAAAATTTGCCCTTTTTCTAATTTTATTTTCGGTCAAACTCTTCCATTATTGTTTTGCAATTATTTTTGAGGGCCAAGTTGCGATGTAATATTAAACTTCTGTGAGAGAGAGAGATCTTCATTTAAGCCACTTTACAAACGCCACTGTTACTCAATCCAACTCTGATCTGTCTGATCTGATCTATTTGTGTCTGAAAGATTAACTTTCTCCACAGGACATCAACATGAGGTGGGGGGGGCAGGAAGTGGCTCAGTGTCTCTGTCTCTGTCTGCGTTTCTTGGCAGGGAGAGAAAGAAAAGAGAAAAAAAAGCCGTGCAGGATGGAGGGAATCAAAGAGATAGAAAGAATTAAATGAGAGAGGGAAGGAAACTGTGCGACAGACTTTTAATCTGGTGGGATGGAGAGGAGGAAACATCCACATGTCTGCCGCTGACAATGAAACGTTACGAGCTAATTGCAGTCATTCACTCCGTCCTCTCACCGGTGAGGTGGTCCGAGGTGGGGGCCACTCGGCACCTCTTGAAGAAGGCATCTGTGTCGGGGTCCACCACCAGCAGACGAGTCACGCTCCCGCCAACCTTAATGGCGGCCACAACTTCTGAATGTGTCTTCCCTTCCACCGAGACACTGTTCACCTGAGGAGACAAACACATTTATTTAAATGTTTTAAACTTGGCTGGAAGTCCTTTAAAAATAGTTTTTGGGAGGTGTCTTGTCTTTGTTCCCACACAGAAGTGAACAAACTGTTATCACTGTCAGGACTTCTTTCTCAATATTATCACTTTGTCTGCCGGAGGCTCCGAGGCAGGAAATCCTGTGTGTCAGACTCAGAAAAATGCACGCACACACACATTCTTTCAACCTACAAAACAATCGTCATAATGTCCTCAACAGCCTTCTGCCTCCCGAATTATGATCTCTTTTTAATTTGACATTGAAATCAACTGTTACTCATCGTGTTTACATGTTATGTGACTGTATGACAGCTGTACTTTAACTCTCTGCTATACAGTAACTCAACATGTCAGGTGGCTCCCTCCCGCACCAGCTGAGGGTTCTGGGATAAAATCACCATGGGAAAGCATGTGAGAAATGTCTCGAAGGGTGTGTGTGTGTGTGTGTGTGTGTGTGTGTGTGTGTGTGTGTGTGTGTGTGTGTGTGTGTGTGTGTGTGTGTGTGTGTGTGTGTGTGTGTGTGTTTAGGTCATAGGGTGGACCTGCATGTCTAAGCCAGTCCCACAGAGGAAGCTGGACAATAGCTGCTTGGCCAGTAACAGCAGTAACAATGGCCGTCCGTTCCCCACAAAGCCCCGCTCCTCAGTGGGTGGTGTGGCTGTCTGGGGCCCTCTGGGGGACTGGAAACCCCTCGCTAGACTCTCACACAGACCTGAAACTCTGCTTGTAATCCCTCTGTGCTCTCTGTGTCCTCCCTCTCTTCTGATTCTGCCTCTTCATTTCACTCTAGTTCTTATACTTTGTTTCTCGGGGAGTGAAGGGAGGCACGTATGACCGTCCACATCAGAGGACCTGCGGCTGCTCTGCTTTGGCCACATATTAAAACAATGAATTACACCGAATGAGTCAGAGACATTCACTGTGAGCTGCTTCTGCTTCTGCTGGCTAAATAATAAGTGGAAGTATGGTAGGTATGACATTACAACCACAAGGTTTCATACTAGTAATATCTATTAAAGGACAATAAAAATGTGGTCTGTGGTAAAAGTATAGTTACAGTCTCTCATACACGAAGACATGCATAACAGCTCTGCAAAATCAACTTTCATCAAACATTTCAATGACACACTCCCAGAAAATTTGCTAGTTTTCGCCAGAATTGTATGACTCTGAGTTTATTTTGAGGATCCTACACTGCAGCCGCACCTACGTGATGTGGAAATGACAGTAATTCACATTGTAATTTTAGATTTATTTTATCCACGTGTCTCTGCCAGTGTGCACCACAAAAGGACAAAACAGACCCCAGACGAGTTAAGAATTATTCCAGCTCACGGTGACAGATACACCAGAGTCCTTTGGGGGGGATTTAAGACCCCACACAGTGGCTGTTATTACACTTCACATTCCTCTGAACACACAGTTAACTTTGGGAAAAGAGCTGATTTTTAGGTGGATGTGCATCATGCAGATTACTTGTCTGCAGTAGTGGAGGAAGTATTCAGATCCTTTACTAAAGTAAAAGTACTAATACCAGTAATTACTACTGAAAAAACACAAGTAAAAGGCCTGCATTGAAAATATTAAGTAAAAGTATTAAGTAAAAGCATAATCAGGAAAATAAACTTAAAATATTAAAAGTATGTAATGTAGAAAAACAGTATAAAATGTCTTAATATATATTTTAAGACCTGATATTGAGCATTAGTCATTGTTGACAATAATGGAACTACGATCTTCAGAGTGTGTAACAAGGGTATGTTTTCACACCATGTGACCTAAAAATAAATCATTGGAGCACCAGAAAGGCATGAACGTCAATATTACTCTTTTTTTCTCATCAAAAGTAAACAGGCATTCTACCTCACAATACAATGTAGGTGAGGCCTGATTACGCGCCGCATTATTCTTTTCTATTTTTATCCAATAAAACAATCCTCAGAGAGGAAGTAAGGTAGACTAATCAGGGTAGGCTAAGATGGATATTTTTGTGTAACTCTAAGCACGTACTTTTAGATTAGTTGAAAAGTAAATTTCTTTAAAACTGCCAAGGACTTACAATAATGCCTCTTACATAAAACCAAAATCTGGCACCCTGTTTGAGGAGTTTCTGAACTAGAAATCATCTTACAAGGACAACAATAATTCTACTTATTACACCATGCTGAGTTACGGCCCTGCATGATCTCACAGTGCTCTAACATTGATCTTACTGAAGTACCTGTACTATCCTGTCCTTGGGCAGCAGGCCTGCCCTCTCTGCTGGAGAGTCCTCGTCCACAGCTCTGATGTACTGGCCCGGCCGCGCCCTCTCGCTGTGCAGGTTGAAGCCATATCCGTTGGACCCTCGCTGGATCACGCAGAGACGTGGCCGCAGCTCAGTGCACGCCTCCTGGAAGAGGTGAGAGGATACAGTGTTAATACGCCGCGTGTCACATGTATCAACAGACGAAAACGTTAGCTTTGAAGAATACCTTCACCATGGGTGTCTGATCAGGAAGAACAAGAGGCACAAAGATTACAGAGAGCTCCTGTGAATCGTTAACCATGAATATAAAGCCGAGGTTGAACATGCAGGTGGCTGCTGCATGCTGATGTGTTGTGCTGTGTGTTTTTGACAATCAAGAGGAAACTGAAGCTGCCGTTTGACTCCACGTGACTCCGAACTGCTCTCCAGGAAGGAAGAGGGTCTAGGAGGCATGTGATTGGAGGTCGGCTGGGAGGGCTCGTGGAGAATTTGGGGAGGGGGGGTAGATGGAGGCAGTCGGCTCGACTCTGGCCTCGTCGACTCGAGGAAGGGACCGGTTCCGGTGTGGTCCGCGAGCTCTACGCGCTCCAGGCTCCGAGGAGGACAATGGAAGCTGGGCGTTGACCTCTGACCGCCTCCCCCTCGCCCCGTCCCGTCCAGTCCCGATCTGGGATGGCAGGAAGAGTTAGAGCCTTATTGTCATCCAGGAAAAAACTTGAGCTCAAACCAAGAACCTCCCTTCCTCTGTATGGATGAAGCAGTTTCTTTATTTAGCAGAAGGGCCTTTAATGGCTTTGTCATCAAAGAGGTCAGTGAACGGAGCGAAACACAGCGGCTACAGAGCTCAGGATAGACAGTACTGGTCAGGATAATCTTTGTCAGTGTGACCAAATCTGACCTGACACTCCCTCCACATCACTCCTTGCGTGCTCCCGCCCTCTGTCAACTGCACACTCGGAGACAATGAACAAACTCTGTAAATAAGTCAGTGTGAATGACTCACTTTGCACAGAAAAGACAAGCAGGAGGCTGATTGATTAAAGCTACTTCAAAACACCAGTGGACATAAATGAACTTAGAATGAGTGAAGCAGTCTGACTCAACATTTTGTCTCATATACAACATGACACCAGCACTGAGTGATTGTCACTTGACTGGATTATGTAAGCCAATTGTTCGAGGCTAACACCCCACCCACCTCTGCCAAGAACTATTTCTCGCTCAGTAAAGCACCTGGAAATGGGGGCACCTTTGCTCCCAGTTCCAGGAATTACAGATAAGAAGCATGAAGTTAAGAAGATGTATTATTTCCAATGAAACCTTTTAGAAAAAAAGTGAACGGAAAGAATGTAAGTAACAATGAATTTTTCAAAAGCACACTCTGTAAATTGGTGGCTCCAAATGAGATCGACTGGTAATTTTTAAACTTCAGAAATCATGTGATGTGACAACAGTAAACTGCACACGCACACACTTCTGTTAATCAGTCCAGATGATCTTTCACAACTTTAGGACACTTTCAGGTCAGCAAAACAGGGGGTAACAGGTTTTATGTTGCTGAGTCCAACGTTCAAAGTGCTCACTTTCCCATCTGTCACTTCAGCACAGCTCTTTAGACACAATGTCTACCATAAACTAATCATAATTGGAAATACTACCCAGTGTCACACACATCCTCAGCTATAATACATTAAATGTAATGGCAGTCTGATCTCATCAGTGATGGAGATTGGCTGCCTTTGTGTCCATCTCTGTCAAGAGCCGGCTGAACATTTATCCTGCTGATCAGATGTGTTCCTGTTAAGAGCCCTACATCACAATGGTAACTGATTACACAAAGACGGTTGTCTCTGATTGCACGCCCTTCACTTGCTCAAGTGTTATGCCCAAACTTCAAATAAAACCACCTTCCCTTCTTTGAGTTCTTTAAATGTAAAAGATTCCATCTGAAGTCCAGACTAACCAGAAAAGTGCTGTCTTTTCTATTTTTTTCTTTTAGTAAATGGTCAATGTAGCTGCTGCAGGTCTGAATGAATGTTTGAGTGAAAGCCTGGATTTAACTAACAGAGCTCTCTATCTTCCACTTGAGCTGTTTGACGGCAGAGTAAAGCATCATTTGCATGAAGCTCACTACAAATTAAATTAGATTAGACAAATAGAAATAGAAAGATTCATGCAAAAACTTATAGAGCTCCCAACTGTTCATTATAATAGCTCTGTCCATGTGCCCAGTGTTTGGACACCTCAAAGCAGATGTAACACTGAGGCCACACTGCAGCCTTGGCACCAGGGTCACTGACACTCGTCAGGCGCTCCGGCTGACGTTAGGCGTCCCTGTGCAGGGAGAGAGGCTGAGAGAGGCTCTGGCAGCGACAACAGAGGAGGGCTTGTGTCGGACAGGAGTGGAGGACAGAAGAATCTCCACGAGGGTCTGAAATCTGTGGAATCTGCTGAACACACAGAAGCCAGGAGGGGAACTAAGGACCTGACTATATGACAGATGTGCAGGCTTGTGTTCTGTGTACATTGCTGTATTATGTGTCAACAACAAATACAATGTAAGTTCTCCATTATGTTACAGCAGAAATCTGATAAGCACAAATGTCAGTTGCAAAAGTACGCCAAACACATCGAACCACAAAAACATTCATGGGACGTTCTGTAAATTACAAACTGATACGACCCCTCTGCAAACACTCAGCTGACACTAAAACAGAGTGACATACTGAATGTGAAATGAAGTTTACACTGTGAGTAAAACTAAATATTTGTTTCAGACGGGGTTAACCTTGACCTTGAGGTCAGCCTAACTCAGGAACATTTGTATACTTCCTTTTAGACTCTGTTTTATTTAGAGTACTTCCCAGACACTAAAGCATCTGCGAGTACATGATATGTGAAAGGACAACAAATGAATTAATCTCCTTCCTCAGATATAGTTTGTGAAAATCCTTCCTCATGCAATGTGATAGTTGACAGACCGCCCTGATACATTCAGTTCATCTCACTCGTCTAAAAGTCCAGTTCTCGTTTGGGGATCACACAACTAATTTTAATTTCTCCAAACAATGAAAAGAGGTTTCTGTGACCCTCAAGCAAATAATCTGACTCACACCCAACATGACGCTCAAATACTATGAACCATCCTCGTTATAAATATCTCAATATCCCTTTAAGATCAAAGTCACATAGTTTTCTATTGTGCGAAATGTTCCTCTTGGCCCAGAAAAATTGTGTTTAGAGATGAACGCACTCTCTCTGTGACACAAACTTTCCTTTGAGGAGGGAAGTGCCGAAGAGGAACTGTTGACACATCTTTCCTCAATATGCTTCCCTCTGCGCTGGCTCAACTTCCTGCCATGAAAGAGAAACCAATATACAAAAAAAACACACTCAAGCATGTGCACAAAAACACACATGCACACACCATCATGGGAAAGGAGGCTTTCAGTAGGACGCATATAGAGGATGACGCGTCCTCTACGGAGCAGAGGATAAAATAACTGTATTTGACATCTACTAAATGAAGCCTGGCATCAACAGGCCTCTCTGGAAATGCTAGTGAGCATGGCCATGAGGCAAATCTGACACGGATTAGGAACTCAACTCACCGCTGATCCCCCAGCAGAAATATAAGCTATGACACTCAGATTCATCCCCATCTTAACCTGAAATAGCCTACACTATAAAACAGACTGAATATGAGAGAGGGAAGGATGAACTGATGATGAAGGAAACACAGTCGCACAAACATGGAACAATTCCTACAGACCTCTCTCATATTGCAGGTGCCAGTATCTTACGTTAACGCGACATCATAGAAATTCTTGGCAGAACAGCGGTTTTACAGGAGGTTATGTGCCCGACTAACCGGCTTCATGTTTTCTACGAGAGTGGCATCTCACTGTTTTCTCATCTAACTCTTGGCAGTTTAACAAAATGTCAAACTATTCCTTTAAGGTTTCTCTGCAACTTAACACAGATTGAGGAGACCTGAGTTACTGTGTGGCAAAGGCAGAGCCTTCTTTCACTGCAGACATTTTATCTCTTGAACTGCCAGACAGATTCCTCTATCAAGTGTGAGTGTTAAAAAGACTGACTGTTTTATTTCACTTATCTCATAATGTCGTGAGCACTCTGCAGTCTGAAACAGCTATTTACGGTTTGTTTTTCTGGGCCGACACAGATTGTGATGTATTGTAAGCGACTGTCTCGCAGTACACGTAGGCTGTGTACCATTGTTTTCTCGGATGATATATTACGAGTCGTACTGTGATTCCCAGCTCTAAACACTGATTTAAAGTCTGGTAAGTCTTGAACTCACCATCAGCACGTTGCTTTGTATCAACTTGTAGATGGTGCACATATTCAACTAACACACTGAAACAGTACTAACTTGGGCAGATACGAAGTTAGGTAACAGTGGGCAGTCCAACTAAAAAGGAAACCAATTTCTGTCATGTAGAAAGTGGAATTGCATCATATTTATTTCCACTCATGTGTATTGAACCAACTTCACTTCAGTGTCTGCTGCTGTGAAGCCTCTTTCAGGCAGCTACTCCCCGAGCGGTTGTCTC
Organism: Holacanthus passer; assembly: GCA_025331565.1. Taxonomy (NCBI): domain Eukaryota; kingdom Metazoa; phylum Chordata; class Actinopteri; family Pomacanthidae; genus Holacanthus; species Holacanthus passer. The sequence continues at coordinate 1,190,048 of JAFREQ010000043.1, forward strand.
CACTGCAAAAGCCTTCAGATGGCTTTGGCAACTAAAAATAAGTGATTGCTTTGAATACCAATCACTTCAAAACAATACCAGGGCCTGTGTTAATATTCTCAAAACACACTCGTGAGTCACACGGCTGCCTCATAAATCTCACTGCATCTGCTGCTCCAGCACACAGTTTTTTTTCTCTCTATGTGTTCTTAAGAGTTTACAGGTTCCCCACCCAGAGACTGATGCAACCCTGTTTTAGACTTGTTTCTGGTTTTTCTCAGGAAGCCGCGATAACCGAGAGATAAGACACCGAGGCAAAGTTCAGCTTACGGGCCTCTGATGCAGCTGCAGCACCTCTGCATGTACGGGTGGAGCTGTTCTTACTCAATATTTAACTCTCTAGTATAAAGTAAAGCACTGAATTTCAAAATCCTATAAAAAGCATTTTTTGGAAAATCCTCGCTCCCTGGAATGTAACAGTGAATATTTAAAACTCAAATTATAGCTTGGAAAACACTGCATTTCTGTAACTGAAGGTCACAGATGGTTTAGGGATTTTCATGGCCAGTCAAAAAGGCCTTTTCCATCATCCAAGACAGTTTTTTTTTATGATGATATGAATGAAAGACACATAATGGGTCAAGTAACAAGGGATGACATTACTATTTCTAAGTATTCTGTTTCATGCTCATAACATAGCAAGAACTATACAGACATAAGTTAACCCTTAAACTAGACTAAATTTCCACAGCCATGCTAGCAGCTGTGTGAGGCTGTACTTAGACACAGCGGAGCTCAGTGGTTCTCAAATGTTTCTGTCACAAGGCCCAACATTTATGAAAACTAGTATTTCCAAAGCACACTTTCACATATGATTATAGCTATGTAAATCACCAGAGAGAGAGAGAGAGAGAGGACAACAGGGGAAGGGATGAAGCCGTGAAGATAGGTGTTATCCCACAGAGAGAGCCGAGAATCCACTGATCCAGTAAGTAATACATAGTAATAGGATATCGGCCTACCAATAATATCGGCCTGCAGCTTCAAAACTGAACAATCTTGCATATGACTGCTGAAACTGAAAATGATAACAAAGTTGAATGAGAACTCAGATTACACACTTGTTGATTTTAATTTCATGTGAAAGCTGGCCAATGCCTGACCCGAACCTTGGTAGCGCACAGTGTCTCACATTTTATATTTATATTACTCTGAAATAACTTTAAAAATATGAAATTATTGTGTGCAAAGATTTCTAGGCTGGGTTAATCACCTGATGTTTCAAGATCCTAATATCATAAACCAAAGCACTGACAAATGAGCAATTATGCTGGATGAAAAATTATCATATCATCATCCTGACAGGAACATGGATGATACCATTGTATAGCAATTCATTCAATGGTTGAGACAACCAACCACAAATATGAATCTCATGGTGATGAAGGTAAAGTCAACCAAAGTCAGTAGGATTCATCCTCTGTGGATCATGAATCTCTGTACTAAGTTTCATGGCAATGCATCTGGAAGCTGTTGAAATATTTCAGGCTGGACCAAAGTGGTGGACCAATCAACAGACTGTCATTGCCGTCCCTAACGTCGTGCCACTAGCATGTTAAAAACGTCTTAAATGTCAGCATTTACATGCATGCTGCACTTAAAATACCTACACCCAAAATACCAAAGGAGGACAGATTCCTCATTTCTGGCTTCAAAGTACCCACAGGTGAGTGTTTGACAAGCCAGACTGATCGATTTTTCATCTTTTCAAAACCCTCTCGGGAGTATTAAAAAGCAGCCAACTACCTTCATAACAACCATCCATCATGTTTATCACCCGCTGCCTCCCTCTGACTCAGCCACTGGAGATTTGCATCTGCCAGACTCTCCTGCTGATTCTCTTCGACAGAGGAGAAGCTGAAGCCGTGAGCAGTCTCTGGCAGGGAACGAGCAGTCTGTGTGAGAGAGAGAGAGAGAGAGAGAGAGAGATGCCAGCGGCTGCATCTCTGCCACTCAGCCTGCCAGTTACTTCATATTTTCCCCAATGTGTGGCCAGCGGACTGATGTTTAACTACAGGCCTTAATAAAGAAGCACACATACAGAGTAGGACGTCTATTACTGTAGGCTTGTGTCACTCCTGCACAGCTCTCTGACTCAACTACTTTTTGTTTTGCAAAAAAATCACAAGCTGAAAATTCCCATAATAACACCTCAGTGACGTCCTTCTATTCAATTCAAACAGCCGCTTTCTGCTGCTGACGACGTCCAGCGGACTCACGAGTCCTGCAAATCATCAACTGAAAGCTGTCACGCTCAGCTGATCTTTGCATGCAGATATGTCCTCTAAAGCTGTCTTTCTTTCATCTCTATGCGTCGCTCTTTCTCCTTTTCTCCTTCTGCTGCTTACTTCATCCCCCCCTCCCGGTCGCTCTAATAAGCGAGGGGCGGCTCTCCCACGAGTTCGGCCTCTTTGATCACCATAAAGAATAACCACTAAAAGTGACACCGCCAGGCACCGAGGTTACTCAGTGACATGACAAATCGTTGACCTCCCGGTCCTTGTGATTGTCATGTGTAGTTTTTGACGCAGATTAACAGCCTCAAGGGTGGACTTAATAAATGTTTGATGCAAACCTGGTTCCTTTTTAACCAGCACAAGTTTTGTCCTCTTGAGTGTATGGAGCGCACCACTCTCTCAGGCAGGACGGGGGTGTTGGATTTCAAGCTGGACCATTGAACCAGCTGCGAGGCAGGCGGAGGGGTGGGGGGGAACAAAGCACCCTACTGTCCCCCCTCCTTCCAGTTGAGGATGGGACAAACTGGCTCTACAAAAGACACCAAAGAAAGGTTCTGCTGAGGGTTCCCATTACAATAGACTCTTTAGGGGGAAGGCCTGAAAATAGAAAAGTAATGTCAGTCATCACAGCAGGGGTGCAAGCACTGATAAGACCAAATGGACTGGTCTTGATTACCAGAGAGGCCTCGCCAGCACTGAGCTGGGAGGTTCTGCTTTTCCTCAAGGATGTTCTGCAGCGTCCATCTTTAGTTTGTCCTCTCTGCAATCGCGATTGCATTCAGCCACCACAAACCAGAGAGTCAACAAGTTTCTTGACCTTCCACCATCGCAGACCTGAAACCTGCATCAGCTCAGTAACCTCTGACTCTCTCTTCCACCTTTCACACACAAACACAGCGAGCAGAAGATCCATTCAGAAAAAGACGGGAAGGCAACCTCATTGTTGAATTCAAGCCGAAGTGACAACATAATGTGGCCACACTCACTATTATCCCTGTGGCATATGAGCAAACATGAAACACCAGCAGTTCATTACTTAGACATAAATGGTTCTCAGCCACTTGTTGTAACCAGCTGTTAGTCGAGCATATAGGTGGCGGGCAACAATGACGTCAAAGGCGTTATTAGGGGCAAGAGATTGAGAGTTACTGAAGAGAAACTCGTGGCCTTTAATCAAAAGGATGGAAAAGATCTGAACATAATGGGCACTCATCTACTGTATATGTGTTTATCATGTGTGCCACAGAAATAGAGATTAGGAGTCTACACTTAGTACTGTTAACAGTAGTGCTTTGAGCTAATTGCTAATGTCATAGTGCTATAATGTTCACAATGACAATGCTAACATGCTGATGTTAAGTAAGTATAATGTTTGTGCACAATCTTAGTGTGCATGCTAACATTTGCTAATTAGCACTAAACACAAAGTAGAGCTGATGGGAATGTTGTCAGTTTTGCAGGTATTTGGTCACAAACCAAGTATTGGACACATTATAATTTTGATCTGATGATGAAGATGAAAAGTGAAGGGATCACCAAAGTTAATGCAATTCATCCTAAGGGGTACAGGAATGTCTGAACCAAATTTTATGCCATTCTGTCTCTTAGTTCTCAAGACATTTCACTCAAAACCACAAGTCAGTCTCATCGTGGTGGGTGAGAAAAGTCAGAGGATTTCTCATGGTACCAGTCAGTGTACATAAATAACAACAACAATGTACATTAATTTGCTCTGTCTTGGTTGTACTCAATGTATGGCGTCTCTGTCTTGCACTGTGGGAAGGGAGGTGTAGGACGGGGGGCAAGTCTATTTCAGGGCGAGCAGCGAGTCATTTCCCTCCCCTCCCACCCCCCGGCAGGGCGCGGCCCTCCGGCTCATTGTCCGGCCAGGGTGGTGAACCTTCAGCAGAATGGAGAGGGGAAATGGAATGTGGCATTGTAGAGTCTCCGTCCAGTGTCCCATGGGACCCAATCACCAGCAACCCCACCACCCACCACCCACACACACGCAGGGTTCAGGTTCCACGCCTGACCTGGGCCACAGTGGTCTCGGGCCGTGGGGACGGGACAGTGGTGCTGTTGTTTGGACTGACGTCACTGAGAAGTTTCATAGAGCGAGGGTGATGTGATTTGCAAAGACGAACATTTGTAATTTGTTCTGGTCCTAATCAATAGAGCAACATAATGTCCTCACGTGATGTGGTAGAATTGAATCCTTCCTTTGCTCCTTTTACTAGTTTTTGACTGTCTGACATTTAAACAATGGCGCATCTGTATGAACTTGGGTTAACATTTAAAAGGCTAATAATGGGTTGTCCTGGTGGCCCGTAAGGGTTTAAGATGCTGACCATGAAATTGCGATGTCCTGGTTGCAGACCTTTGTTGAATGTCCTCCCCACTCTTCTCTCTCCCCGTATTTCCTGCCATCACTAAACTGTCTGCCAATAAAAAGGCCAAAACCTGCCTATTGTGACACCGGAGATATGCTTGTTATCTAACATTGTGTTGATAGCACTGTATAATGAGTTACCTCGAGGTACCCATCCATAATAGACACATAGATAAGATAAGATATTCCTTTATTCCTTAATTCACATTGTCCAGCAGCAAAGACGATGGAGCAGTTAAATAGTAATAGACAATAAACAATATAAGCAGAGAGGTTTAAAAAAGTATTAACTTAGCTACCATTGAGAGTATTAACAATTGTACTAAAAGAAGCACAATAATTATCAACACTTAGACAATTGCTGAGTGCATTTATCTCTAATTAGCTGCTAATAAATTGAATAGTGTTTGCTGTCATGGCCACATTATCAACGATGTGTTTCTCTGTGATATTTGATTTAGTCAGCATCACTCAGTAAAGGTGGCGCCATACAAGTAAATCTTTTACAGTATTTACATGTTTACACTGTGATATTGATCATGATATAGACAAACTAAGAAATCTTTAAGAATAAAATAACATATGTCTGTTTTGGGCAGAAAACACCATATTTCATGATACAAATATCCTGCAATTGCATTAATATTTCTGGTGATTTATTTGTAACAATGGTTTAATACACCCCAATTTCTTTCAAATTTCTCTGTACACCTGCTGATCACCTGAGACTGCACTTGTAGTTTTCTATAAACAGCCACTCTTACGAATCTTGGAGGTGAAACACGATGAAGCCCCTCTCTCTTATCACGAGCACCATTTCCCCTGGAACACACAGCCCAACAATCGGCAAAGAGCAGGAGAGGGAAGGGTGACTCCCAGCCTTTCTCGTACGCACACACAAACACACACACATGCACATGCATTAATGTGAAAACACCTACGCAAAGCAAATATAGCTGTAATGCAGGCCCAAAACGTACTGCGTGAACAAACGTCAAGCGACCGTGTGCAGCCGGTGAGAATGAATCATGGAGTACATCTGATCCCGTCAGACAAACAGAATGACACACACTCCATTACCCAAACAGGGCCTCGACAATACCTGGCTTTGTCACAATGGCTTCAATGATAATAAAACCAACAAGCACGGCTGGAGATGCTGTTTACTTTAAACCATGATTCAGTGTCTGTTACTGGAACACTATTCAACCAGTGTCTGTCAATGTATTATACTTTAAATCCTGGTGAGACAGTTTCTCTAACCTTTAAGCTGCAGTTGACTGTCCTGCTAAGAGTTGCTGGGACTTCAAGGGCGGGGGGCAAGAAGAGGATCAAGACGACGGGGAGGGGAAATCTTCCACCGACAACAATGACAGGAAACGAGCACAAACGTCCTGGGGTCTGTGTGGAGGCCAAGACTCCCATAGACAGCAGCAGGCAGCCAGTAACACACCCCCGACCATCCTGGCTCAGATAGTGAGTGTAGGTGTGGCTATTTCTGCCTCTGATGCACAAGTGATCATCAAAATTTGTTTATTCTATTGACAGAAAATCTTATCTGCAGGCTTTTCCTGAATGCACTACATCAGATGTCAGTGACTTGATAAACTCTCAAAACTGTGACAATACACAGACAGGAATGTCACATGGATGTGGGACAAATAACGAAACCTTCAGCTGAATAGTTATTCTAAATGGTCGATAAAGTTCTGCCACTGTGGGGAAAAAGCATTTGAATGTCCTAACAGTGAAAACACATGATTAACTTTGACTTGAGGCAACACACACACACACACACACACTGACTGGACTGTTAAAGTGAGCTAAGGACAGCCTATAAAAGCCACTTAAAAAGAGCATTGTTAATCCAAGCACTGAAGGCCATACAGCGGAGCGTGCACAAATATAGACCGAATCCTCCCACGCAACAGCATGAGGATGATTTGTTTAGGGAAAACACGTCGGCCCCGTGCAGTTAAAGAACCAGACTTTCTATGTCAAAGCCAGGCTCGTGTGGTGAAAGCAGTGGAAGGCTTCGAGCTCTTTAATAAGCAGGTTTTATGTGAATGGGCAGATTAGAGGCTCAGCTTAGAGGAGCGACAACCGACAGCCACATCGACACAAAGTCACCCTCCTGTCTCGAGATACTAGAAATCCAGATACTGGAGAATCAAGCATGGTGACACACACACCTCTAGAGAGATTACACACACACTCTCTCTTCCAAACACCTGCCAGCCTGTAGCAGATCTAATCTATTAGCATTCAATTTCATCTGACACGAGCGCTCATCTTCCCCTGTAATTAGTGTTTACAGCGTGTAAGCACATTCAGGCCGACTCCCAAAAAAAAAAAAAAAAAACCTTCTCACACCCTCTCTCTCACTCCCTTCATCCTCAATGAATCAGCGAGGAAACCAGCCACAGCAACGTGATGACGCAAATGCATTTTATAGAGCTTGCAAAATGTTTCTGTATGAAATAATGGCCCATTTTATGGAGTTTGCTGACGTTTTTAAAATAACGATTGACAAAATGATTGGGATCATTCGTTTTTCATTAGTGCTGAAACGACTGATTGATGAGCTGAAAAATCGATTATTTGTCATTAATCAAGGATAAATTCCAAACAATTGCTTCTTTCAGCTTCTTCTTCAGCTGGTTTATATCACTATTAGTTGCATGTCTTTGGGTTCTGGATGGCTTCTGGCTCTTGTGATTTTTTTTTTTTTTTTTTTTTTTTGCTGTGATCATTTCTCCTGCTCACATTGGCCGTTAAAAAGGTCCCATCCAAATGTGCTTTCAGTGTAAGACAAAAAAAAAATGGGGCTTCAGTTAATCAAATCAAGTGGGTGTCTTCCAAAGTTAAATTCTTTAATCTATAATGAAGACAGGGGATCCATTTTTTTTTCCACTCCTGATACATCAGCTCAGGATCTCTACTGATACTAGTTACTGATCTGACACCAATTTCTTTTCCCCAATTCAAAATCTGGAAATGAAAATGAAACCTTTCAGAAGGCAATAAAGACAGACAGCACACATCAACACAGCCACAAACCCAAACTTGTTCCCACAAGTTTCTTTCTCCGGATGAGCTGATGAATCTAGATTTGTAACATGAGCTGAGAGAGAGAGCATCCATTGCTACTTGACTGCACTTAACAAAGGCAGAGTAAAAATTTTACTGCCTGGTAAACAAAACAATGACCTTTGGAACCGATGATGTGTTTTTCTGTGTGTGTTTTGTTCCACGGTGACGACAGCAGCTCCTATTTTCTTCCCGGGGCCACACTCCACATTTTCAACTTCATCGCTGCTCCCTCCATTTTGTTCGCACCTCCCCTGCGCTGTCTCACTTTCGCCTACCTCCATCCACACACGCGCTCACACACACACACACGACATCAGCGTAGCCATGGCAACCCTCGAGCGAGGCTCCTCGGTTTCCGGAGAGGGCGTCGCTCCCTCGAACCCTCTTTTGTGCTGCTTCAAAGACGAGGCCAGACAGGCGGAGTGCGGACGTCAGTGTGACTGTTGAACCGACGCTGTGTGTGTCTTCCAAGGCTGTTCATGAGTGTGTTTGTGCTGTGGGAGGGTTGTGTGTGTGTGTGTGTGTCATTGGCCGGGCACAGGAATGCCGGACAGGATGTAGAGAGAAAATTCCAGCAAAAGTCAATGTGAAAAACACTCTGAGGTGCCTCTGACTGTAACATAGAGACACAGCAGACTTTAAACAGTGTCCCTCGAGTCCAATTTACACACTCACACATTCGGCTGTGTCTTCTGTCCCTGAGTAACTTCCTCAGCCTGTCAGATCTTGGTTTTATACTGTGCCTCTGTATGAAAAAGAAATTCCCAGCTGCACTCGCTGGTGAGCATGATTCGTGCTGGATCTTGGCTCCATATGTCAAACCTAAGCAGGCTGCTCAAAATCCAGCAAAAATCCGAGTGGCGAAAAACGAGTTTGTTGGGAGTGCGAGTGTTTGTCTCGACACCACTTCCCTCCGGGTTGCGTGCCAGCGTGAACTGTACCGCCAGAGCTCCATTAGGCCATCTGTGGAGAGTATCGAGAGTAAACACAGGAACAATTGCCGCATATTCCCAGGACAAACAACATAACCCAGCGGTTCTCAAGTGCTGTGCAGAGCGTGGGCCTTGTGAGGAAGACAAAAAAAAAAAAATCTCTACTCTCTAATACCTGACACATAAAGGCCCTGCATGCTCTGGATATGTGAGAGCTGTCATTGCAGTGTTATTGTGAAGGAGACAATGTGAGGAAGCAGCCAGTGGCTCAGCACAGTTTTAGTAATGACAATGTGACATGTAAGCTCCTTTGAAAAGCCGGGTTCATCTAAGGAGAGGGAGTTTACTAATAGGCGAAAAACATCAATGTTACACATTAATGATAAAATCTCTGAGAAAATACAAATATTAATTTGGATAGATGGATATATTTCAATAGATTGATTAATCGTTTACGTCATTTTTAAAGTACATATGCCAAAAATTCTCTAGTTCAAGCTTCTAAAATTTGAATGTTGGCTTGTTCATTGACTAAATGATGAATCAAAAAATTACTTTTCCTTGATGAAAACAATCACCGGCTGCAGCCTTAAATGCAACTATTACATGAAAAGGTCAAAAGTGTGGGAACTTATTTGCTAACCAACCAACAACAAATGTCACAAAATCTGCCTACCAGCACCTCTAAAGCTCACTGATTAACATGTAATACCGTATCTCATTTGTTTAATCCGTACAGACCCTGAAGTGTAAAAGCAACATATTGTGGTTTTACAGGGGATTATGTGGTGGACTGTTTTTTGGCCTGATCCATCAACTGCTGTTTCCCCTTATTTCCATTCTTATGTTCATGTATTCCATTTTTATTGGTATACAAATAGGTGATATCCATCTTCTCATCTATTCAAGCTATATCACATTATTACAAAAACCAAAATGCCAGGAAATATACAGATCCATCTCACAACAGATTTGACTTCAATATATCTCCAACCTTGGCTTCTCACCATCTCTTTAAGTTCATGGTGTCACCACCTTTTTGACCTCCCTGACCTCCCATCAGCTTCAAGGATCCTCATGAACACACACTGAACAGCAGCATGGTAAACGCGCATGTTTTGAGGTTGTGCCGTTATTACATAATAAAGCTTCAGTCGTAGCTTGTCGGGCAACAATTTCATTATTATTCAATTTCGCCTCCGCCAGATCATACAGATGCCAGAACGGCTCCCATCTGCCAATCACATGGGCGGAAAATTAGACGCACTGGATGCTGTGTTTACATGCTATTAGACACAAGCAGGACAGAGTGGCACAGAAACAGACCACAGCAGGGCCTTCTCTGTGTCTCTGTTTGCGATGGCTGCCGGCTCTGCAACACTATGGCCCTTCTTCCCACCTCACTCCCACCTACAGTAATGTACCGAGGAGGAGAGCTGGACAGAAACAGCCTCGGGGGTAAACATCCAGGATGCAGTGAGGGGCACAGATGTTCCAGACTGGAGGGACCCTCTCTTCTCCTCAAGTGCTTTATAATGAACCCTGGTCCTGATTTCACACACACACGCACACACACATGCACAGATGCAGACAGACAGCGTGGCAGGAGAAAATGAGGGCAGATCCAGCTACAAGTGTGGCCTCTGCGGAGTGAGAAGGCGCCCATAATGTTTTACAGACAAAGATCAAAGGTCGAAAAAATTCACTTAGTGGGACTCATTATGTGGAGATTTTTAAAAAAACCAAAAAAAAACCCAGACACTAACTATTTCCTGTTGTTTGCTGTGGAGGGTTTAGCAATGTCAGATATTTGTTATGGTCATTATGGCACCATGTCTTCTCAAAGTCTTTGGTGTGGAGCAGCCTGTCACTGCTGCTGACTTAATGCTTCGCCATGTGGTTTCGCTGCAACAACAGAAGCTGCCCTTTGATGAACTGTGAGACATGTCACAATCAGATACACGAGGGAAACACTTTCAGAGGTTTGCAGGCAGACAGAGAGCAGGGTCAGGGTTGTTTGTCCTCTCTCCCACAGTCCATCCAGCTGGGCCTGCCCACGGCCTGCAGCATGTGGGTGCACAGACACAGAGCACCTATGCTTTCTAGGAAACCTTTTCTTTGCAAAGCTTTAAAGTTGTCTCATGTGAAAATGAGAGGTGACATGAAACTTTCTCACCTGCACACACTCACCTTGTCAGAGTTGATGCTCAGCTTTTTCTCCACGTGCCCGTGGATTTCTCCATTACTCTCCAGGACAGGTGTGGACTCCCTGGGTGTCCTTTCCTCCTCCTCCTCTTCTTCCTCCTCCACTTCCACCTCCTCCACCTTCTCATCCCCATCCTCCTGCACCACCACCCCCTCTTCTTCCTCCTCCACCGCCACCTCCTCCTCCTCTTCCTCCTCTTCATCAAAGGGGACCGGGACACCCTCGGTCACAAACTCCTGCAGACACTTCATGTTGTGCTTCTTCAGCAGCTGCTCCGTGTCCGGGTCCACCACGATCAGCTCGAGCCGGCCCACGGTGGCTCGGATCCGGGACACGACCTGCTGGTGGCTCTCGGTCTCCACGTCCTCCCCGTTCACGAACACGAGCCGGTCTCCGGCGCGCAGCCCCGAGCTCTCCGCCGGACTGTCGGGCTCCACCAGGCGGATGAACTGGCCCGTCTTGCCCTTCTCCCCGTGGAGGTGGAAGCCGTACCCGTTGTCCCCCTTCTCCAGCGTGCACAGCCGGGGCCGCAGACACTGGCTTTTACTCGGCATGGTCGCCTTCACGGTGCGGCTGTGGGTCAACCTGTTGCGGGGTGTAAAGTGGGAAAGAGCCGCTCTGGATGCTGGATGGAGGAGGGGGGGCGTGTGGATGAGCGGTGCCCGTGAAGAAAACACCCAACCCCCGCCCTCTTTGGGGAGATCAGTCGGTGCTGGTTCGGCCCACCTTTCAGTCCACTTTCACAGACGTGGAGTCCGGGTCCGGTCCGATCCGCTCACCTACTGTAAATCCCAACTGTGGGTGGTGTCTTCTGGCCGTCCTGGTGGAGCAGTGAGGGTCCTGACCCGACCCCGGACCGAGACTCAGGCTGACTGGAGTCCCGCGGCACAGCGACCGAAAGTAGGAAAGACTGTCAGGAAGAGGGAGGTGCGTTCACGGACCTGCCCAGCTGGCCGCCTCATGCGAAGCACAGAGGAGTCAACACAAACCGAGGCTGTCCAGGAAAAACACACCACGATGACGAGGAGTGTTTGCGCGAAGATTATGAGTCAATCAAACACAGCAATTATCCGGAAATCTTATCATTTTTATGCAATCATATACATTTCTCCTATTCTATTATTTTTTTCAGTTTAAGAGTTTGCTTAATTTGTTTGAACTTTTCTGTCATTTTCATTTTTGCCCACTTCTCCCTCTATGAGCAACACAGCATATATCTCATTTTGTCATTTTTTAAAAATCTAACAAAACTTTTTCCCACTTTTTTTGCATCTTAACACCTTATGGTTCTCAATTCTCTCTATTATCTTTATTGCTGTCATTTTGTACACCTAACTTTCTAATATATAGTGTTTTTATTTTCTATAATTTCTGCTTTTCAGTGCTGCTGACTGCCAGGAGCTATAGGGATGAATAAGGATGAATGTAGTATTGAAGTATCCACTCATCCACTAATGTCTTTAAAGCCGTATAATTTGGCCAGAGGGACCTAAACTACAGTGCATCTATCTGTAATAGGGCTGCACCTAAAGTTTATTATCATAATTAATCTGCAGATTGTTTTCACAAGTAATTGATCAATTAAAATTGTGAAAAAAGATCCTCACAATTCTCCAGAGCCCAAAGTGAAATTGCTTCTTTTGTCCAACCAACAGCCCATAACCTTCATTTACTCTCATATATGACAAAGAAAAGCAACCAATTCTTACATTTAAGAAGCTGGAACCAGATTGTGAAATAGTTGGCGATTTATTTTCTTTCCATCGACTAATCGATTGATCGCGTAGTCGTTGCAGCTCCAGTCTGTGATATTCCACAGTGATTATGTTACAACCTTGGCACACTTAAAATCATTTGAATCATTTCCCACTGCCATCAAACAGAATTGCCCTCAGTAATGTGATGTTTTAAATATATACAGTAATTGACTGTTTTAAGGAGTAGATGCCTGAGCTCTGCCAGAAATAATATCCAAGTGGTTTTTGCCCAATTACATTGGATCCTCTTAAGACTCAGTCTTGCCAGTCTTCAGATTAGACTAAATTCTAATGATGAATATTCACAAATTAGACAGAACCCTAACTAGAGATGAACAATACTGATCAGCATCATTTTAAAACTCTTCAGTCTTTATAGGAGCCAGCTGACCCACAGCCCCTCTGGCCATTCAGAGATGTGAGTGACACGACTGTAAAAATAGAGCCTGGCAGGAAGCTGCAGAGCAAAAAACCTCAGGGAGGATTTGGCTTTTCAGCTGAGAATGCTTCCAGACCTGATAAGAGGCCAGAGACAGGATGTCTCAACACCCTCTCCAACCTGGAAGCACCCGGAGCATCAGCACTGACAACTGAGTGTGTTCAGGTGAATTCAGCTGCTAGTTCAGTTAATAGAAAGTCGTGGAAGTAATGATATATTTTTTTTCACAGCAAAGGATAGAAAATGCACCGGCTTCTTAATGTGTCTGCAGTGTGACTCATAGATGTGAGTGGGCGAGGAGGTGCATTCAGGTGTACAGCCCAGTATAATGAATCATGAGTTTGCTCCATGTATTTAAAGTCCACTAACTTCACCTAACATATGAACACAACCTGGACTCAAGCACAGTGTTAACAAAAAGTTCATGATACAGATGTTGAGCATCCTTTCGAAAACAGTGAACCTTTGTATTGGCATTAAAATAACTCTAATACACAGTATCAACACGTGAGCTCAACCTGTCTAGTTGATCAAACACAATGCTTTATTCTAGTGGCACATAGAGAATAAACAGGGTAGCTGCTGCCACACTGTGGCTCATTAACATCAGCACATCCTGTCACTCCTCTGTGACTCCCACCCGAGACCCCCCCACACACACACAAAAGACACACAGACGAGACTGACTTCAATAAAACGACACCACATACATTACAAAATATATTTTTTTATATATATAATATGATAACAAAGCACTTTTTCGCGGCACTTTGTGATCACTGTGACGCCTCCGAAGAGGGAACAAATGTGACATTAAGCAAGTTTGACGAGCAAACATTCATAATGAACATTGTACAAAGAAACGAGTTATACGATGCGGTGCGTGAACAAATACAGCTTCGGTACAGTCTAGACGACAACATCCATCGTTAGAGGAGACACAACAATGTTTGGGGGACTGTGTGCATCATGTGTGTGTGAATGGCAAAAAGGCAAGTTGCATGCCGATAAATCTATAACCAATAATCTCTTAGCAATGTATCCTGGTTCAAACAGTGGGGTGATGTTCCAGCACAGTTACATGTACAGTACTTTTGAATGTAATGCAAGTTTCACTGGCCCTGAATTGAATGTACAGACAGACACACAGTGGGCGAGCGCCCTCAAAACGTTGGCTTTATTCTATCTAACAGCAGTACAGATGTGAACAGACGGGATCATTGTAGCTACAATCTGACTGTGAGACTGAAGTCCACTTCTCAAACACACTGCATTATCAAAGAGTAATGATGAAGACTGTAAGGCCAAAAAGGGATTCAGTTCACAGCCTGGTAAAACTGGGATGAAGAACAAAATAAGAGCTGCATGGCAAAATGCTATATCCACACAAACAGTCGTATTGATTGTTAATATAAAACTGTCATTTATCAGGAGTCAGGCCTGCAAACTCCGGTCAGATGAAAAAGGCGACGCTTCTGAGAATAGGGGTATTCCAGTGCGCACGAGAATCTGAAAATTGATGGCTTTGCATCGAGCACAAAGGCTCCGCAAGTTGCTGCAGACCTCTGAAACTATTGTAACCAGGCACAAGCTGAGCACGCTGAGCTCTTTATTTCAACATGGACGCGTTTGATGGTAAACTGGCTGAGCAGGTTCTCCTCTACGACCCTTCTCTGAGAGACCACAGGGCTGAACAATTTCCAATTTGGAGGTAAGCGACAGTAATTACAGAACACGAATGCAATGGCGGTAAATTGGTGTTTAGTACTATCGCCAGGCAGCACATGTAGCCATGCTGGATAACAATGTTCTTCTGGTAACACTCGTTGATTCCTCTCTTATTCGCACAATATTTTTTTGTACGCCTCCTTGCATTTTGAAGAACACTTGCAACAAGCAATGTGGTGAGCATAAATGCCTCTGTGCATGCTCTTAACATGCTCGCAACTTGCACGCCATCTGCTGAGGCCTGCACCGTGGCGTCTTACGTGAGGACAAACAAGGCTTTGCGTTACTGAATTTCAGTAAGACAGCAACATTTCAAGTTAGAGCAAACGCAAAAGCATTTCATTACAAGCATGAGGTCAAGTACAACTCTGCCTTAATTAAAGAGAAACTATGCACTAAAATGGTTTTTATGCGCTGCACATAATTAGACAGATTCTTGTCAGCATATGATGTTAAAACTGATTTTTGAAAGTTTGGATCAACCAATTTCTCTCGCTCCTCCCTAAACCGTGACGAAATAGGCAAGAGGTCTATTGAGGTCTATTACGTACAAAAAGTAGATCACTGACTGGTCGATGCTTTAGATTGTGCATGTCACGTGAAGTTGCGGACATCATACGGGAACATTTGTTTCTCTACAGTGGCAGCAAACTGAACCCGTGGACCCGCAGATAACTGTGCTATATTCAGAGTTTCACCACATTTTTAGGGCTGAAGCATTAACCGTGAACAGCATGGCTGTGACTGAAGAGGCTCTCGCAGCGGAGCCATTAGCGACAGGTACCCACACAGTGACTCTCTCAAAGGGCCGTATACATGCTTCAGTGACTGTCAAAGCTCCACCACACTCCCTGTCTTTGCAGTGGAGACACAGTCTGACAGTAGCTTCTCATGGCTAGTTATCTACCTCCTCTACGTCGCTGTTCATGCTACACTGAGCGGTGGTCAGTCAGTGTCCCCCGACCCTCTGCGTCACACACTACATGTCCAGGAGGTCACGCCCCCTGCCCTCTCTAAGTTTGCAGCTGTGCAGAGTAGATTGATGGATCTGTATATTTTTGTCCCTGCAGATGGATATAGCATTTCAGATTGTAACTCCTGACTTGTAGTTCGATACAACTGTCACCACAAAGACCACAAACATTTCTACACATGACGTAAAAGAGATTTAAATTCACATTTCAGATAAGGGATGGCGGTCAATCCAGATTCACTTTCCATTCAGTTAAAAGCTCAGTGGAGAAGACAAGGACGTCCGCTTCTCAGGTTTGGTGCTGGGATTGGCTTTTTATTTGTAAGAGAGCAGACATTTTTACCTCCCTCCCTCCCTCCTTCTCTCTCTCTCACTCTTTCTGTGTGTCTCTCTCTGCCTGGTGATCAGCTACATGAGGCCACAGCAGCCAGACTTCTGCTTCTGGGACTCGATGTAGTCGTGTATCTGGAACTTGGGCTCATTGGGCTGCTGTGTCGCTCTGTGCTTCAGCTCCCTGAAGGAGAGAGAGATACAGGAAGTTAGATACAGAGGGGGTGGATGTGTGGGATGCAGCACAGACAGGGTGAGCAAATCAAGAAAATGAGAAAGGAAGAGAAATAAAAAAGAGCAAGAGCGAGAACGAGCGAGGGAGAGAAACATCCCTCTGTACTGAGATTTAATCAAAATGCCTCTGGCATGAATCATTTAATCTAACTTGCACTTAAAATACCCGTCGCATGAAGATAGCAAATCACCTACATTATTTTCCTCCACAGCTTTGGGAACATGCGGTGCAAACCATCATTTTTAGACTAAATAACAATCCTTTTCATATTTCCTGTCATTCAATAAGAAACGTCTGTACACAAGGAAGTCAGTCAAAAACAGAAACTACACAGTGGATGTTTGAGATCCACGGGGAGTCTCAAACACACACTGTCCCATTATAACGAGTCAACAGGAACAAACAACAAATAAACTAAAAACCATTAGAGTGTATTAGCTGCAGGAATCAGAATGAGCAGAATGAGTGTGCGAGCATCAAGAGTATAAAAATACTCTCCGGCAAGATGCCGGCTGTATGGATGAAGGAACCTCAGTGTTTGTTACTAGAGACGCTTGACCCACCCCAAACTGAAAATGGATTAAAGTTTGGTTTGGTTTGGCCTTTCTACAAAAAGAAAAAGGTACACTTTCACAAATACAATTTGTGAAACGCTAATTTTCTCACTTGCAGAGGACGATATAAAAGATGTAGGATTTGATGCGTAAAATATTTGTTTTGAATGACTCTGGAAATGAGAAAAGTGCAAATAACTTCTCTGTATTATCCCCAAATGTATTTGTTTTGTTTTTCCTCTTTTTGCTTTTAATTTTCTTTTATTTTTAGTCATTTTCTCTCATTCAAGGTGGGTGGTGGGGGTGAAGAGTAAGGTCTACTCGACAGACTTTCCACCTGTCGCTTCTCTCCAGCATCTGTCACCAAAACACAAACAAAAGTGCTTCGAGACACGACTTATTAACCAATCACGTCTCTAAAAGAAAAACTTTGCACCTGCATCCTTCAGGGATTTCTCACCTGTTGTAAATTTCATTTAACTAGCTACATTGATAAAATAATACTTTGTGCACTGTGTTGTTAGATGGGCAGCTAGAAATGAAAATCTTTTGTATGCAGTCATGAAATGATCGAAAGTATGTGGACACCCAGACATGAAACCAATATATGATTGATGAAGTTTCACTCCCAGTATTGATTAAACTCCATCAAGTTTTCCCATGAAAAATCCCATCATGCCTTAAAATGGCTTAGACGTAACTCTAAATCTTTGCTTTCATTTAGCATGTGTGGATCTATGAACATGCACTGCCCTCCATGCATGGACAAGGTTAAAAAATTGATTTTCATTGGAGCAGGTCTTTAAACATTTTATTCTAAAACTGTGGGTATTAATATGCAGCTGTAACAGCCTCCAGTCTTCTAAAAAGACTTTCCACCAGATTTCAGAACCTGGCTGCAGGGATTTGCTCCCATTCAGACACAAGAGCATTATAGTGAGGTCGGGCGCTGACTTTGGCCGATAAGTTCTGAGTAAAAGCGCAACCAGCTATAAACACAAATTATATTATATTATCACCCTATTACTGTACTTGTTCGCCAACAGTTGCCTATTTATGCACCCAGCAGACACTGAGCCGCATTATCATTCATTTGGAGTCGTGTTGCTGTTCGCCTGATAAATGTAAGTCCAATATCCACTCTCTTTTAGATCTGCTTTACCCCTGAGTGAAATGCTCTCTTTAGGTGATAAATGCTCCACTGTTCAGCAGCCTCTTGTTAATCCTGAAGGGCTGCTGTGCAGGGCAGGTGGTGTACAATGGATTTATCAGAGCCTTTTCAGTCAATGCAGCGGCCTGCTGATGCCGGAAACATCACTGATGAGAGAAAGTTTTAAACCAAAACAAAGAGCTGAAAGAAGCTCTGAAGAGATGCTGAAGAGAACTACGGAGTCAGGTGCTGATATCCCTGAGCTACTCCTGTTACATTACACATAGTCATTCATCCGTTGCTATTATGAAACTATTGATTAGAGCAGCTTTAAGGCTTACTTTGCTATAGCGAGAAAGGCCAGCTCCACATTGACTCCTGTCTTCGCACTGGTCTCCATAAACGGTACACCATATTCCTAAAATGGAAACACATTAGAAGAGTGAGTGGAGTGTGTGTGTTGTTAGAGAAGGCCGCAAGGAGCGATCGCACTTTACCTTTGCCAGCTTCTCTCCATCCTCCGTCTTCACGACCCTCTCTGCAGCCATGTCTGACTGTAAGACAGCAGTGGGAGGAGAGAACAAGTCATCACAGCAGAGGTGAAGGGTCACAGATTCACCATGCCATTAGCTACAGTGATGCACCATCGTGTCAGCCCTGCAGCCAGCCGCCGAGCCGGAGCTCCTTCAGACTGATGAGATGTCAGAAACTGCACCTCTAGCAGGAGAGCGGCGCTCCCACTGACTGCTGCCGCCAGTCCTGCCGCTCTCCCAGCAAACCATCTGAGCTGCTGCTGTGTGACATCTGTGACCCCGGAGGAGGGTGAGTCCTCTGTGAGCCACCAGAGGGAGCTTATAGATGTATTAGCAATGACTGCTGGTTGCAGTGAGACATGAAAATTTCTGTTTGCATCACCAGCAGCATTGGTGGAGGAAATGGTTTCATGTGAGGGAAGCTTGAAGCGAGAGCTTCGTAAGTTCTGTGGCTTGTTTTGAACGCATCCTACTGAGTTGAGGATGATCAAATAACTTAAGGTGACAGGTAAGAAATGAATGTGTGGATGTGGAACTTTATTTTTAGTGCAGGGAAATTCGTTCAAGTGTGCACATTAAGAACATAAACCAACAAAGACACACAAGCACAGTTAAGACTGCGTTTCACTTAATGTTCAAATAAGCGAGGGAGAGCTTGCATTCATGCATGTGCTGTACGCTGGATGCATTTTCTGGCTTTCAAGCATTCACACGTCTGTCGGAGGGTGATAAGACTGTATTAAAATTGTGCTAAGGGACCATTTATCCTCCTGATCTTTTTCATGTGGTGTAAAAAGGAAGCTTTGCTCACCTTGTTGCCGAGCAACATGATGACCACATCCTTCTGGGCATACTCGTGTATTTCAGTGAGCCAGGCCTGTAAAAGTACAAAAGACAGACAGATAGAGGGGGAGAGATTAGTCTATGAACGAAACAAATACCACCACTTAAAAACTGCATTTTCCCTTTCCTCCTCAACTGTGTATTATTACCATCCTCCAATCAATCGCAGTGAGACTGACTCACGCTTATCCTTGAACACTTTTATTGCTTTTCATTACTGAAACTGGGGACTGTGTGGTGAAGCAAACGATAACATCATGTCATTTCCAAAGAGGGCTGCGAGAAAATGTTGGAGGACCTCACAGTACTTTGCATGTAAATAGACAGAGTGAAGCGTTCAGCTTCAGAGGGTTTAGCGAGTAAGAGAGAAAGAGAGAAGGAGAGAGACAAAGTGGGAGGGAAAATGTAATTTGGGACAGTCTTACCCTGATGTTGTCAAATGATGGCTTGCTGGTGATATCGTATAGCAGAAGTAACGCTGTAAAAGGAAACAAAAGAGCAGTTTGGTTGCACTTTTACTGTTATCCGCACGCCATCTTATGTAACACACACACACATCAACACCTACACACACTTTCTATGCACACTAATAAAAGGTGGAGATCTCAGCCAGGTCGCTCCCTTACCTACACTCCCACTTCCCACACACACTAACACACACACACGGAGCACAAGGAAGTGAAATATAAAAAGCAGAGGTTACCCTGAGCGTCTCTGTAGTAGGCGTGCGTTACGCTGCGGAATCTCTCCTGGCCGGCTGTATCCCAGATCTGCATATCAAACCACATAATTACACAGAAGCCGATGTGGGAAAAGCGAACAATCCCTGCAGCGAAGCCTCCGCAGCCGACAGAAACATGCCATTATACTGCACTAAATATGTATTTGGTCAAAATAAAATACACAACTATGACTGTATTAAAACAGCTAAAGACCAAACCAGTCAAAGCAAGAGAGTCGCATTTAGCTCGGGTTAGGTCAAACTTGCTGGTGACACAAGTTAACCACGGCTACAGCTAAATTTAATTTCATAGTCCATCCTTGTTTCCTGTAAACGAACATGAATTATGATGAATTAACATCTTTGTAATTTCGTTCGTCATCCCACATAAATGAGGTAGAAGCTAAGTCTGGAGAGGATAAAAACAGCTAAAGTAGTCATGTTAGAAAGTAGAATGAGAAAACTGACAGCAAAACCTGCACAGCCAATAACTAATACAGAAATGTACCTTTATACCACTTTATACTTTCTTTTATTACCACCTCTATGTTTCCTGTTATTAAAATATTCCAGTTTTGATGAAGGAATATCTTGATAATGTATTTTTCTGTCCCACCCAAACAAGGATGTCTCTAAATCTGGCTATAGAGAGTAAAACTAGTCATGATAAAACTTGAGTGGGAAGACTGATCCTGAACATCTTACAGGCAAATCTAAAGTGAAAGTCCACCATTATACTGCAAAATCAAAATACAGCAACTACAGTCAAAATTAAGTTAAGGCCAGAATCTGACTTGTTGATATTTGTTTTAAAATACCTTTTTTAATCCTGTAGAACTGTATTTTGTCAAAGAAAACTTTACTTTACTAAATGCAGCTTTACAAACTCACGGTGTCAGTGTCTATTTTGGAATTAGTGACAAGATTTTATCACGTGTCAAACCCGTCCAAGAAAAATACAATGATAAAGGATTTATTAGCAGAGGAATCTAATTTGGCACCTTCAAACAAAAAACAGATTATGACAACCAGATATCACACAAAAGCCTGTAATAGACCAACTGGTTCACTGTGTCACATGTTCTCATTCTGTGATCAAGTTAGAGGTAATGTGCAGTTAGACTTTCAACAAAAAAAATGCTGAGGCACTAAAGCTGCTTCGTTAGGTTCAGGAAAAGATTGTGGTTTTTTTTTTAAACAACTACTTCCTTAAAACTATTCAACTATCAACTACTATGTTGATGATGGATTGGATTCTAACCACAGTTGCTTTCGTCATTATCGGCCGCTGCTTGCACTGCACCTTCATACACGTGTGTGCTTTTCACACCTGGATGAGGCAAAACACGACACTGACATGCTGTCCCTTAGTGGATCGGTGGGTCGGAGATGAGACTAGGCTGGTTATGATGATAGACAAGTGTATGATTAACAGCTCACTGCAGGCACATAACCCTCCGAAGTCCCTTATATTCATTCAATATGAGACACTTTGATCGGATTGGTAACGCAGACAGTAACAGTCGAGTGTAAAGCACATTTGGGTGAACTATTTTTCGGATTTGATTCTACATAATCGACCAGACGAGTTCAGGTGGATATATAGGTCGATAGCTGCCAGAAGGATGAGACCATTTGTCATTTGATGAGCCGAGATGTAGAAACAGTCTTTTACAAGTCGAGAGAGAAAAGTGTCCGTGTCCTCACCTGCAGTTTGACTTTCAGGTTGTCGACATCCACCACTTTGTTCTGCGGAAAGGAGAAGAGCCGTGAGAGACTGACAATCCACCATATGCTTTAGAGACTGGAGTGCTGTGAAAACGGCGCAGGAATGAATGACGAGCATCGCGGCAGACTCAAACAAAAAAAGCTCAGAGGCTCAGCATGTGGCAAAAGACACAAGACAACTAAAAGTGGCTTTGAATGCTGGCAGAGAAAGTAATTTGCAACACCCACACAACAAGGTCCTGGGATTAGACTTAATTACACAACAGTGAGAAAGGCGGCTGGCAGCATAACAACTGACTCCCCTGTTAATTTCCTGCAGCCCCAAAGTGGTGCCCTCTGATTTCCTGTAGAGAAAAGATTGCCCTAAAATAGTTCAGGCACCCCGGCTAAAACAGACTAAATGTTGTGACTGATGAATGTGTCGAAGCGGGGAAACTAGGAAAAAAAAATCCTCAGGGAATTAAGAGTGGCAATAAAGGTCAAGGTAATGTGCAGAATTTTAACATGCTTCAACGTGCAAGGATCAAAACACAGATTCTCACACACTCTGTTTCACGGGGTTAAGACCTGCTACAGCAACGAGCCAGGTCACATCCGCGTTTCAACCCACGCGCAGCAAAAACCACCAAAGAGAGAAAGAGGTGGCGGTGAAGGAAGTGCGACCTGCAAATGTTCTGCAAGACTTCCTCAGTCACTTCATAACTTCATATCAGTGACAGGTCATCACAAACAGTCCCTGCCTTTCCTGAGAACGCACAAAGGCAAAGAAATGCAGGAAGAGCTGTGCAGAGCCATCTCTGACAGCTAAAGCTGCCACCTGCTGAATCCTCTGCCTTGGCAGAATGGACATGGTTCAACCCCTGCATTAGTTGCCATGGGTTTCCATCCCCCCCCACAATTATGACGTGAGAGGAGCCTGCATGCTGAGTAACTGCTACAAGGAAGCATGCCGAAAATAGCCCCAGCCATGTTACAAGCTGCCACAACAGCCTGCCTGCCTATCCATGCACAGAGGAGACAACCTCAGCATATTGACTCAACTGTTTCTCTCGGATGACTCTGTTTCTAAGCAGCTTTGCCCCCTTTTTCGCGAGCGGCAAAACAAAAGGTGATCGCCTACACAGACAGCCTTTCTCCTCAATGAATAGATCGACACTGAATCCATCGTGTTTCGCAAGCGTAAACCGGTGTCACTTCCCCTTTTTTAATGCTTTTTTATGAATGGATGCTGGACGCAGCGCCAGAGTGGGGGCGAAGATGAAACACGCTTGCAAACAGCCAACGTCCATATAGCTCCATCTGTCAGACATCCATTATGCTCTCTAATGTCTACATCACCATCCAAAGAACACATCACTCTGGCTAATGCAACACAGTTTCCTCCTCAAATCACCCCTACTTGACTTTCCATTAGTGTGAGTGTTTTGCCTTGATTGGAGGGAAACAGGAGGTTGGGGAGGACAAAGGACCACTTGCTCCACACAGCCTATTTTTATGTTCATCCCAGCTGAGGAAGATATACAGTAGAAATCAGTTCCGAACACAGCGACAGTCACTGTGTGTGTGTGTGTGTGTGTGCGTGTGCGAGGAGGTAGGAGCTCTTCTGTCAGTAGTGTGACTCCTCCAGGGCCCAGCTGAACTGCAGTCAATCTTTCCAGGAGACGGGGACGTGGGCAGGCATCTGCCAAGACATTTATGAAGCCATCCACAGAGCGCCTCGCAGCACAAGTGGTCTGTGAACTTGACTGATTGGCGAGAGGATTTATACATTTGGTGCTATCATCGCCAAATGATGAAGTGTTCTGCGAGGAAATAAGGTGATAATTGGACCTGATGACACTCTAACAAGTGGATCTCTTGTTGTTTTGTAAATATCATTAGGTTGTTTTTCAGACGCTAAAATATTTCCTCATAAGAGTAACAAGGATATAACACAAATGACAAATCATGAATAGCACAGACAGAAATAATGAGAATATTATGAGTCACTCTGTGAGTCTGGAGCTGTGCAGAGGAGCATCTCTCTCACCCTAAAGTCTATTCCCACGGTGGCTATAAAGTTGCCTCCCAGAAATGCCCCGTCTTTAAAGCGCACCAAGACGCACGTCTTCCCCACGGACGAGTCTCCCAGCAGCATCACCTAGAGCGACACCCAGCACCAGAG
Source organism: Holacanthus passer (assembly GCA_025331565.1). Classification (NCBI taxonomy): domain Eukaryota; kingdom Metazoa; phylum Chordata; class Actinopteri; family Pomacanthidae; genus Holacanthus; species Holacanthus passer. The sequence goes on from JAFREQ010000043.1 coordinate 1,214,099, forward strand.
AAGAGGGACAACAGGTTACTGACAGCCTGTACATGATGGCAGGATAAGAATGCACAATCCACCTGGAAGGGGAAATTAAATCTGAGGGACGTGTTGCATAAATTATTTCGCAATTGAGCGACTATTTCACAACTGACATTGTGATATTTGAGTCAGATGATGATATTGTGTGTCTTATTCAGTTAATGCGTCTCCTGGTTAACATTATATTGCAAACACACTTCAGATTGTGTTGTGATCAGCTGTTTGATTGAGCTGCCACCAACATGTGATGCTCTGCCAATACCAGAGGAGGATTCAAGACGTTGGAGCCAACTCTGTCAATTTACTCCCATTGTTCTTCAGTGTGCATCCTTCTCCAAAACTAATCAAGATAATTACAACAACAGGATGTGCAATTATACAACCCATCCGGCAGCATTTGAAGCAAACCTTATCTGCTATTCCCACAGTGACTCATGGCTGCATAAACATACAGTGTGCAAGATAGTCATGTAATTAAACTTTTAATTTTCAATTTGACGTCCCCTTTTTGTAAAACCATCACAAGTGTGTGTGTGTGTGCAGCTTTTATAAATATGCAAAGGGAGGGTTTGCAAGGAGCAACAAGTCCACCCTCAGCAAATATTTGCATATCAGAAAAGGGCGGATAAAGCCACCAGGAGAGATTTACAGGGCTTTCAATGGAAGCATCAGGTCGATGACTTGGTGCTGCACAAACAGTGAAAATGGCCTTTTTAGTCAGCTGGTAGTTAATGGTTTCCACTTAGATGATGCACCTTCTCCAGATGTGGAGAGTCGATAACCAGCTGTTGTGCGCTAGTTTCCTGCAGACACACGCACTTGCTCGCGTGTCAAAGCTACAGTAACATGCAGACACCTGTTCCACCAGCACGAGCGGCGGCACAAAGAACAAACGGACATACACACCTTGAAGGCAATGTCATAATACTCGTTAATAGAGGCGCATCTCTCCAGCACATATTTGGACGTCCCGTTTTTAGTCTGCTTGTCCGTCAACGATGTCTTCCTCGTTGACATCGCAATGCCAAGAAAAAGGAGCGCGCACTGATGTCCAAAGATGTGTCCAAGAAAGACGCGCAGTCAGATGTCCAGGTCTCCTCCAGCCTCCGGCCCCTCTGCGCGCATCACCGCGTGTGGCTGCAGTGAGAGAGAGAGAGAGAGAAAAAAGATCTTCCCCAGGAAAGATCACACCTTGATGTGTGAGTGCGAAAAAGACGGAAGCGAGGGTGAAAAAACTTGACGAGCGGGGAGCGGCAGCGGCGGCGGCGGCGGCTGCTGACGCGTCTGCGGTTTGACGCGCAGCCGTCAGGAGAGAAAGCGACGACCTGCGGGCGGAAACATCTCCCCAGATCCGTGGATTTGCGCGTCCTGGCGTGGGCAGATGATTGAGTGTGTGTGAGAGAGAGGACGTCGAGCGACTCCGACAACAACAACAACAACAACAACACTGTTTTCTCACGGCTGGATCGCCGTCTCTCAGACTGGCACCGCGCGCCCCGCTCCCGGCTGCAGGGGGTCGGTGCGCGCCACGGGGGCTGCACCCACCCTCCACAGGTGGTGGCGCTCGATCATAGAGGGGGGTCACAGCAAAGAGAGGAGGAAAGAGCCTGAGCTGTGACTTGTTTGTTGCAAAACACTTTAAGGTGAATTTTTCATCTTGAGGAGAGATGAATTATTCTTTTAGTAGAGCGCGTGCGTAAAAGCGCGCAAACCCTCTGCAGAAACCTTTTCCAACATGTTTCCTTTGAGAAAAATGCCGACAATAGCATCTCATATGATCATAAATTAGTTCCCCATCCTTTCTTATTCTCACAGCTTCTTCTTCTTCATCATCATCATCGTCGTCCCTCTGCACAGCAGGCACACAAACAATCATCCAATTATCTCTCCTCGCCAACATCCTATAAATATCCCCTTTCTTGAATCAGCATGTCATACATTTCTAAAATGGTTTCATTGAGACTCCACTTCCCAATCAGGTCTGATGACAGTGAATCTTTTTCCTGCAGTGTTTGTCTCCCTCTAGTGTTCAAGTCGAGAGGAAGCGCCTCTCCTCTCTCCTCTCCGTGGACCACATCACGTCACATGTTACGTAACTGACATGTTCAAACATATGAACTTAAGACATTCATTTGTAGATGGAGCTGAGTAGAGTGATTCTGGAGGAAAAAAGTCCTTCCACATGTTCATATCTGCCTTAATTGCTTTGTTATTTATAGTCATTTTAAGAAAGCAGTGATTAAAAAAAGAGGTTTTCTAAAAGAGTTTTAAATATAAAAGTTATTTCAGCTGTAAGAGTCACAACAACAAATGCTCCTAAAACACAGATGCATGTTCACCATGTGTGCATTTAGAGCATTCATCTCACCCTTGACTTCAAACCCAGCAGACGCATGCAGCAGACTGACTTATTTTGTTCCTGTTGTGCATTTTCCTGCAGGGCTTTCTGAACCTTGAATCATACGCCGCCACAAACTTATGCTAATGCGAAATGGCAAAGCCAATTTTATACTTTCCTCACACATTTCTTCCTCCCCTGTGCCGCTCTAATGGCAGTGACACAAAGCCAAAGTTATCTCTGCCGCAGCTGAAGAATCACACACTAAATGAGCCATGCATCTTTCTGGTTTGTCTCCACTTGCCACACAGAGTAACCCCCCCCTCAGATGTCACAAGGCATAAAATCAACCCTTGTTTAAAACAGCTTTCTTACAAACATCCAGCAGCAAACAGCCTGCTGCCATGACATTCATTAGCACTGCTTTCTTTCGCAGTAATTTAATCATAGCAGTGGCATCATTAGCCGTAATAATGCAAACAACCCCCTCGCCCAGCCCTCGTGCACGGAGTGTTATGGATCGTAATGAATGCAGTGAGGGGATGCGACATCCCACAGCGGAGAGCGCCACTGATTCATGCTGCACTTCACTGACACACAAACAGCGGAGAAACGGAGAAGATTTGCTCTGCTGTCATGTTGGGTACAAACACAGTGGCATGTCCTTCTCACACAGTGAAGCCAGCAGCACAACATGGGAGGAGGAGGAAATACACAAGGGGGGAAGCTACAAGGAATGGGTGAGTGGGAAAAAGGAAGCGTGGACTCACTGTGAAACCAATGCCCACGGTGGCAGTGAAGGACCCCGGGATGAACTTGCCCTGGTCGTACTGGACCAGCAGAGAGGTCTTGCCCACTCCGCTGTCTCCCACCAGGATTGTCTGCAGAGAGAGTCACAGGGAGATGCGACATCATGCTGCCTCCTGGCCCGAGGCCGGCGCACAGCGTGGGCACATAGTGTAGGTTACTGCACGTGTTCATCTGCTGCTCAGTGCACAGATAATGCAATGTGACGGCTGGAAGTTGGCACAGGGCCCGCAGGAGGGAAGGCCGATGTGCAGCGGTGAACTGGGGATGTACTGGAGGGTGTGTTATGTGTGTGTGTGTGTGTGTGTTTGGGCCTGAAACTGTGTCACTGTATCAGGCTGCTCACATCTCAGGCTGATGTTCTTGCACCCACAAGGGGAAAACTGACCACAACAGTGGTGCAAAGTAACTAAGTATATTCACTCAACTACTGTACTTAAGTACAATTTTGACTCAAGTATTTTCAGTTGAGGCCACTTTATACTTACAACTACATTTCAGAGAGAAATATTGTACTTAACCTTATTTAACAAATGTCACTTTTCAGAATAAGATGTTACATTACAAACATATAATAAGCTCATAAAATGCAACACATTGTTAAAGATTAAACCAGTGAGATCCAAACCTTGTGGCTTATGACCTTCTATAAAAAGCAGTGATATCAGTTAGTTGTTAGCAACTGTTTAGGGCCCAAACAGGTATAATTATCCAATATGTCACACAAATCGAAAATAAGAGAAAAGTTTTAAAAACAAATACAAATTTATGTAGCTGAACCTTCTTTTAGTCATTTCAAAACTCCTCAGATTTGTATACATATTTACATAAATATAGACATATCACATACATAACACCTCAACCAACACAGTGGAATGCTACTTACACGCTGATGCATCAGTATGAACAATCTATGTAATAATGTATGAGTCACAGGAGCCTCTTCTGCAGAACAAGTATTTTTGTTTACTCTGATGATACTGCTGTGCTTTAACTTCCTGTAAGTGTAATTTTAAATGCAGAACATTAACTCATAATGGATTTTTTTTACATAGGTTAGGAAATGTTTTAAGTAAAGTGTCTGTCAGTGCTGGTGTGACAACCATCAGGTCTCACGGCCGAGCAGGGATGTGCTGATGTGACACCACAGCATTGGACAGAGGCATCAACATCCTCTCACTGGTGTGCCCAGCCTTGGTGACATTTATCACCCCCCTCCTCCTCCTCGTCCTCCAGCAGGGTGGCCCCCGCTGCCTCCCTCTTATCTGCAGTCTCAAACAGCCCACATAAAGCGCAGCATCACTGCATGCAGCGCTCTGCAGCTCAAAGCACGTTCACTTTAATCAGTGACATCCACAAGTTCCAGACATTCAACTTTGCTCTCCCATTAAAAACATAAAGTTCTGACAGATAGACAGGATGAAAATCAGAGACTCTAAAGTTGGATGTTTGCAGAAGATGGTGTAGTCTTCTAAAATAATGTGTAAAGCATCTTTTTTTATTTCAGCATTTTATTCTTTAGGCCATTTCAAACAAAGCATACAGGACACAAATGATTTTCATATAGTTGGCTGTTGTTTCGAATAACAGGCTTTCTGAGACATTCCTCCACAGTATGAGTGGGCACAAGCACAGATTGGCCCTTGAGTGCAAATGATGCAGACCAGAGGCAAGCTGCTGTGTGCATGACTCATAGTTGGAAGGGGAAGTTGTGCAGTGTGTTGTTTGGCAAGCCGGTGTGAAATCAACATATTATTATTTCATGCCTCCTTCATCAAATGTTGATGCTGACATATAAATGTTCTCAGGACAAATGCTGTCGTGGTTAAAGAGCAGCACCAAGGGGGCAGTTTATCTCCAGGAGGCAAAATATCGACAATATGGAGTGAGGATGGAGCTGGGAGGTTTACTGAGGCAGGGGATAGAGATGCTGAGTATGTCTAGTTGTCTCATAATGAGACATGAAACAGATAAGTGGAAACCCAAGACTCTCATATATGTATGTATTTTTCCAATGAATCCAATGAGATATCCTGGTAGATAACTCAGCACAAAGTTCAATTAAATAACATATATTTACAAGTGTTAAATACTGGAAAATACAGTATTTTACAGTAAAAAAATCTGGTGATTGTTGAATGCAAAATACCTTGACTGATGTATATTTTGTCCCCAGTTTCAGGATGAACAAAAGGCCCTGACTCAGACATTTCTATTTTTCTTCAAAAGTGTAAATTCATCTCAAACAACTTATCATATAAGAGAAAGCCAGACGTGTCTTTAAATATGAACCGTGTGGATTAAGCAGAAAGCGAGAGCAGGGAGCGTCTTTCCTCTCATCTTCCCCAGCCGGGGAATGCTGATAACTTTACATTCAGCCTTCACGGTAAGACTGAACTAAAAAGTTTTACAGAACAGAATATTCTTGTCTAACAAAAAGCAGCTCTGAAAAGATTTTGTGTCATGCATTTTCATATATTTCAATGTCTAATCAAAGAAATGTGTTATTTATTATTATCCATTTATTATATCATTTCTCATTGAGACTGCTTCCTGCCACACATCTTTTAAGGCTATTTAAAAGTTTATTGGGTATTTAAAGAACTGAGGGCTAATTGGCCCATTTTAGCCTAGAAAAAAGCGGAGCCATCTGTATCTGGCACACTGTGTCGTTTCTGGCAGGCCGTGACTCGGCAAAACAACAAATACAACCAGAAATGTGATTACTGAGCAGGCGGGAGCTTGCTCTGGGCTCAAACACAATACAATCCTTATTTCACTAATACTGAACAGTTGAAGTTTATAAAAGGATCAAAGCATCAAAAAAGCTGCAGTGTTAGAGCACAACTCCTCTCACACACTGTGGAAGGAAGTTTTACATTGTCATACACATTATTTGATGTGTTGCTACTGTACTAATGCACATACATCTTGATTTTTAAAAAAAATCTGCATTTGATTGTGCGACAATGAAACAATAAATGTCTCAAAATACTGTCTATATGCAGACGTGCAGCAGTATGATTTTAGGCGTTAGTTTAACCCAATTCTGTAATAACTTTGAAAACAAGAGAACAGGATTGAGCTCTCACCAGCTAGATCTATATGATAAATCTGTGTCCATGTGTGTTTCGTGTACACAAGTGGATTTGTGTATCTAAGTGAAGAAATTGGCTCCTAATTTGCTGCATGCGATCATACACAGAGGATTAACAAGACTTGAGTCATGAATACAAATGGTGTACTCTCTGCAGTTCAACAATGTCATGTAAAGATAACAGTAGATAACGGCAAAGCTAATTCAGACGAGGGTTTTAATATGAAAAACAGAACCTCCTAGACTCTCTTTCATCCAGCCAACCACCCACACAGACATAGAGGCAGACTGCTAAGAGACCATTTTAACATCTACTGATGGTTGAGCATCACCCAAAATCAGACAAGGTCTGTAAACAGCAAAACCAACTATTGCGTGATTCTGTATGAAATCTATGAAAACATATTTAGTAGATAGAGTTGTTTATTCAACTTGGTGCTAATTTCTATAACCTGGATCAGGTTTACTGGTGTGTAGGATTTATTGCAAAGATGTTATACTGGACATTGTGCAGAATATTAGTGATTAACTGCAGTGGTTCCCATCATGGGGCTTTTGCCTTGTGGGACCCTAAAAATAGTTCAACCAAACAATATGAGAAGGTAAAATCACGTTGAACTGCTCAGCACTCAGGCAAATATCAGGTTTATTATGTGAGTGTCATTGGGGGGAAATGCCAATATGAAATAAAAACAGACTTTTCAAAAAGAGCATTTTGAAATAAGAATGTCAAGAAATAGTCCAATAAATGTGTTATTGTGAAAACAGGTGATGGAATAATGTTTCATAATGAGCTGAGTTTTAATAAGTTCTTCAACTATTTCACAAACTGTGGGTTCATTCATTTAGTTGAAACTTTTTATTCAAACTAGTACTTATTTAATGTATTATTTATTTAGTATTGGACACTTTGCTGGAGTGAATTATTATAAAAACACAGTTATTATATAGTTTTCTGGATGGATGGATGGACAGATAGATAGATAACAAAAGAAATTACCTTATGTGTTAAGTCTTCGTTATAAGGGTAGGTGTTGGCCGTGGGGGTCTGTCTGTCCTCTGTGTCCGTGTCCACTGCAGATGACCCATACGCACTGTCTGAGGAAACCAGCTTCAACTCCTCCTGCCTCTGTGCTTCACATGTGTCATCCATCCTGTGTGATCTGCTGTTTAACTGAGTTTTCTGGTTAAAAAAAAAAAAGCAGATGAGCTTCCAAGCAAATAAACCAAACCTCCTTCAGCTTGGTCCGGGTTTTTGCTCCCCCTGCCTGTCAGTCACCACCCCCGTCCCTCCTTTTCTGCACGCCTGGGGTTTATATCATCAACAAAGATGTAAGACTTCCTTGAGCCCTGTGGTTAAAGCATGCACAACCCGGACTAAATATTTATATCAAAGCATTGGAGAGAAACATGAAAGTGTAGTTTACAGTATTTATGAGGTAAAACCATGGTGGGCATTTGTACAAGGAAGGGACAACAAGAGCTCAGCACCCTGGAGAGCACCTCTCCTCCTCATAAACATGTCTTCATCTGCTTTAAAGGGAAAACCCACCTTTTAAACTTAGTGAGAACAATTAAGACAAGAAAGTGTGTTTAATGTAGCAGGCCATCGTCTGGAAGATAAAAAAACACCAAGAACTAGCACTGCAATGCAACTAGATTCAGTTAGAGACAAGGTAAGAAGAAAAAACATGACAAAAACCTTCATTTAAGTGTTTTGATTTTTTATTGAGTCATCAGTCACGATGCCTATCCTACGAGCTGTTCCAGAGGCATACAGTGACAGGCTGAAGTACCTAGATAAGAGCCACAGGGCTCGGGATGACTCACCAACCAGACTGCTGCACGGACAGAGACCACAATCTCCCACCTCCCCGCTGAAAAACAGGCCTGCTTGAAACAGGTGGGACTGTCAAATACAACATAATCAAACAGCAGTTTTTAATAGATTAACAGAGCACTGGAGATGAACGAACATACACACTTCCTCTCAGACAGTATAGAAAAATAACATCTGTTACACTGATTATTTTTGCTCTCTTACATCAATAAAACTGGGGCTTCACTGAAGCAACTGTGCTGTGCAAGGTAAACAAGGTCACTTGAAAACTCATATGGTGGCCAACTATTATTCAAGAACGTAAAAGGTCACGTAAAAGTAGATTAAAAAAAAAAAAAAAGCAAACTAAGACACAGACAGGGAGGTTTCACTATCCTCTGAAAAGGCATTCATTGCACATCTCTGGAAGCTATTATCCCGTAGTAAACAGTTCATCTTTTCCACTATGTAAAAGGCAGCTTAGATTCTCTTGATCACTAACATAAAAACACAAACATACAGTGGTCTGTTTACCATTTTTTTGGTTGGTGGACTGAACTGCACCTTGGGAAATGAAATGTGAACAATAACCAACCTGTGAGGCTAACGGAGCACACACAGTGACAATACTGCATATTAACAGATACACAGGAGGTGTAACGTATGGTGTCTAACCACATTTTTTCAAAGTCTTGCGTTTTTAAAAAAAATCAATACCGCTTTCATGTTTGTGTGGTGATGATGAAGCTGAAGCTGCCAGTTAGCTTAGCACAAAGCACAAAGTATGTCACTTGTTTAATCTGTTCAAAAAGTTTAAAAGTGACAATCACCTGTCTTATAGATGGTTATGTGTCAAACTATTTCTTGGAAGACTAGTAATTTCGTGGAGGATCAAGAAATAGTCATGCTCATAACCTTTTTAGACTCAAATTTTTGTACAGATTAAACAGGTGAGTTACACTGATTTGAAAGCCAGGTGAGCTGTTTACCTGTTTCCAAACTTTGTGCTAAGCTAAGTAACTAAGCTTCATGTTTACCAAACAAACATTCGAGTCGTGACTGTCTCACGTTCTTCTTGGCAAGAAAGCAAATAAATGTATTTTTCTCAAAAATATTCCTCTGAAGTTTCCATCAAAATTTCTTCACCATGACAAGTTGGCCTTAGTTACAGAGTCCTAAAAGCACACCAAATTCAGAGCATTTCACCTTCGGACCTTAACGTACTCAGTGAAGGTTTCAACTATATCAACGGCCTTCATCTGCAGGTGGAGTTTGCTCGGTTGTCATACAACTGCAGCTGGATGTTTTGAGTGGTCATCTATTTCAGAGGAATTTTGAACGTAACCTCGCAGCCTTGATGCTGCCGCTCTCAGGCACTTCCTTTCCCACAAAACTAAGAGTGGCTTCTTTTTTTTCACTAAAGACAACTTAACACTGTACAACCAGTTCAGGGAACTAAAAGACGGAAAAAATACTTTCTTAAAAAAATATCACATGTTCTAAAAACACAGTCAACTAAAAAAAGGAATAAGACTCTAAACCTAAGAACCCTCTTGCCTTATTTTCCCATAATGCATGTGAGTATTTAGTGATGTGTCTGTGCAGGGGAGTGACAGTGCAGGTATTTGCCTTAGAGTCTACTGTAAAATAAAGTGATGTGACCTTATCCATGACTTTTTAACTTCTCATACTGTAACCAAGTGACCTCTGCGTAACATTGTAGTCTTACAGTAAAGTGCACTTCATCTGTCTGCTCCGTATGCTTACGTAATAATGCTTCAAAATAAGCACAATAATATGATTCAGAGGTTCCGCTCTCCCTTGAAATGAAGATAGAACACAGCCTGTTGTTGAGTTTTGACGACTGCTTCTCGATTCTTTCAAAGCAGAGAAAAAACTGAAAGCTGTGCGTTCAAACAGAGTTCAAACATGCGCAGAGGGTTCTTTTCAAACTCAGACAGACCCGCACTGAAAACCTGAGCGCCAGCAACACGATACATCTGGCGCCTGTGTAATCAATCAGAAAACAATGACACAAGTCTTTGCGCTTGCGAACTTCTATGTGCAAATTTCCAGCAGTCACATCCTCCTCTTCCAAGTCTGTGTTACCACTTCACTGAGAATCTCTCAACTCCTCAGTGCGGGAAGATAATGTGTTGTTTATGTGCCCTTGAGCTCTGAGTCAACCTCTGAGACAATATCCAATTCACACAGGTTCTTTTGGAGCTCTCAAGTGCAGGTCCAGCTCTCGCTCAGTCCTCCTGTATGTGTTGAGGGCTACCTGATCCGCCCATCACTTTTGACCTGGCCCAGTTCAGACTTGGGGTCAGGGGACAGAGAGCTCCAGGAGGTCTTGGAGCAAAGTCCCACAGCTGGGCAAGAAGAAGTCTGTGTGGCGCACAGGTCGCCTGTAACCCAGAAGGTCCCTATGCTGCTGTCCACCCACGCTTCAAGCGGCTGACCCACCAGCTGGGCTTTACGCTGGGCCTCCTGCATGGCAGGCTCCTGGGGAGGCAGCTTCAGCACGGAGCTCAGCTGCTGGAAGCTCTGCTCCAGGTACAGGTTGCCTGGAGGACCTGCATGGAGCCAGCTGTCCTCTTCTGCAGCGGACATTCATGCAGACAAAAAGAAATTGAAAGTGGAAATGAGCTTTTAAAAGATCCAAATAAACTTTCAAGATGGATTATCACATATTAAACTTTAAATCTTTAATTAGGGATAAGACCAGTGATATTGTTTCTTATCATCAACAATTCCATGCAAACACACTGTCTGTGCAACCAAAGCCTGATAGAGTTTATTCCTCTTTGCTCCAGATCAATGAGCCACACTGTTGTAATGGTGACATGCTCTTTCACTTAGAGACAGACTAACACAATGTTGGTTTTTGTCTTTAATGGGAGTTGTTGACATTAAGAAAAATGTCACCAGCTTCATCCTTTAAACTAACATAATTACAATCAAGTGAATCCATGTCTCACCTTTGCGTAGCGGCTCCTTATCTTTGAAGGTTAAGGGCATGACAAGGAAGCGAACCTCCGCCACACGCTCCCACTGTTTTAACACCCGTACCGTCCAGGTACCGGGCCGCAGGGGGCGCTGCAGCGGGGGTTTGTACTGGGTGTACTCTGCATCCACATCCACTGTAATGTCATAAGATGCTGCCACCACCAGAGCTGGGTCAATCCATACAATAGTGGCTGTGAGGTTGGGTCCACGTGCCCACTTCTGGACCGCCAGTGGTTCATTCAAAGGGCCGATCACCCCACCGAAGTTCCGAAAGATTCTTTCTTTGGGATCCCACTCTGTTCCGATCTGTCGGGGAGAAAGACAAAAGAAATCACAGTCTGTTGACTTTCATACTCTGTTGGAGGACAATTTAGAGAATATGTTAGCACTTTCTGCACTAGTGTCCCTCCTAATATTAAAGCATTTTTTTAAACTAATTAAACTTCAAAGTTCAGTTTTGGCCAGATCAAGCCCTGATAAAACCACTGCAATTTTTTTTATATCATAAAGAAAATCTTGCTAGACAGCAGTTTTCTTAAGGTACCTTGATATGAAAAGTTTGTACAGGACATTATCTTCAATGAAAATGAAGAATCCTCATCTTCTTTAGACAAGAAGTACACTTACCTCCAGATTCTTGAGCCTTTCAAACTCCTTGAGGTTTGTCTCGAGGACCAGCATTGTTTGGGGCACTGCCCACACCTCCAGCGTCTCCCTGGCCTTTGAACCCACAGCCTGGACTTCCTGACGCACTAGGTACCCTTGGAAACGGTCATCATAAAAGTACAAGTGTACTGATAGAGGGTAGCCTACTGGTTCAAACCTGCAGTGACAACAAATCACACAAGAGATGAAAATTAGCTAAATTCAGCATAGAAATACACGTTACATCATTCAGAGATCAAAAAGAAATTTAAAAAAACTATGGACCTGCAGGCCTCCGTGTTGCCCTGTATAGTCGCCAGATTCTTGAGGCCCAGGCGAAAAAAAGAAGTGTAAGCAGTGAGAGCTATGTCACTGAGCGAACCCACGCCATCCAGCTGCTCAAACAGGCTTTCCCAGTAGGCCTTGGTGGCAACGGTGCCCGGAGCGTACTGGCCATACAGATGAGTGTCCAGGATGTCTATGGCCTCCTGGTTCACTGTTGCCTCAAACTTTCGGGCAAAGAAGGTTGGACGGGTCAATTGCTGTTGATCAGAAAAGGCAAAATTAACAGAAATAAGCTTTTAAGACACTGAACCAAACTGGGAGCAACACAAGATGAGAGACTGTGAAACTACAAGCTTGGCTGTTCTGGAGCTGGCCAGCATCTGACTCACTCACCTGGATCCGAATAAGGTCTTGCGGTTTGAAGTCGTTGGGAGAGCAGCCACACCAGTCCACAATGTGTTTGTACTGGCATTTACAGCCCAGTTTACGATTCCAGTTGGTGACGCGTAGGTTGTTGTCGACCAGAGTGTCGCACATATGACTGTTCCCGAGCACAGTGTGGAAGAAGGACTGGAAGAAAGGGCAGGAGTAAAATTCATCACTTCTGCTGCACAATACAACAAAGGCTGCATTGTGTGAGAGTGAAGTAACTGTAAACTGCCAGAGACATGTATAAACAGTTTCGAACCACTGACTCTTAATTGCAAAAGGTCACGCCTCTATAGCACCAAACAACAGAGATTAAACCGCTGCACCTCCTCTGAGACATTAAACCACACAGTCAGATAAACTCGAGTGAACCCTACTGTCGTCTGGCACCTCTGCTGCACACTGCGCCTGAAAGCTTAAAGTATTACATTATCTCCGCTGCTAGGCTCCTCTGACTTGGCAGGGGAGGACGAGCATGAGACAGAATTGTATATCAAACTGTCTGTCTCAACTAGGGGAGATAAACAGACCACCTGAGGCTTACTTACCTCAGCAGGGAGCAGAGCGTAGGAATAGAACTGCTTCAGCCCTGACACCAGGTCATCCTGGGAGTTGATGACGTACTCCACGAAGCGGCGGGTGAGCGCAAACCAATCAGAGCCGCCCGAGACCTCCAGGCCTTCTGGGATGCTGCGTTCGCCGAGGCGCCACATGTGGTTGTCGCACTCGTGGAAGAGACGGTCAAGGCCCTGCTTCTTAATAAACCTTCAGCACAGAGAACAGCTTAAATTGATGTGTGGAAGAGACACTGCTGTTCGCAGCATTTATCAAAGTAAATGATCAAACAAACCATTTCTGTCTGAGCTGCCACACTTTATTAAATAATGGTAGAAGAATCTGTTTATCATGTTGTTGGTTTTTTGCCTCCGGTGTGTGATATCAACAACATGGAGTTTTATATGTATACATTTAGTTTTATATATATCTATTTTTACATTTTATTACTTGCTGGAACATCTCTACAGAATCCAGTGAGTTTGTGGCCGTGCATTAGTGTTTTTTCTGGCAAAATATTTTGGATTAAATGTTAAAGTGCCAACCGAATGTGTGTTTCATTTGGTTGTGTATCTTACAGGTAGCAAACTCACCGGGCATTTTCCCTCCCGTGGGACTTGAGGAAGTTCTTGTCTCTCTGCTGCGACAGGAACGCCACCAGTTCATCATTGGTCCTGCAGGAGGGCGTTCGGGTGAGAATTGAAAGGAAGAGGAGGTTGGTCAAGACAGAAAACAGATTTCCAGAAGAACAAAGTGCTGGCTGATAATATCCATGAGTGAAATCAGCCACTTTGGATAGGATTTGGTTGACAGATGATTGTCTGTGTGCATCAATCCAAACTTACTACCCCTTGGGCTGCTTTGACAGGGTCGCAAAACAGCCTAAAAACTGAAGTATATTTACTGCCAGCTCTGTCAGTAAATCACAAAAATGATCAATTTAATGCATCTACCACACTTTTTATCTGGCAAATGCTATGCTACTTTATAATTTTGCCATAAAAGTCACAGTCACTGTAGGTCAGTAAGGGAAACAAATTTCCATGCAGTACTGAAATATTAATAGACAAATGAAAAAACAAATCAAGAAAGAATCGACACAAACTGGAAAAGTTGTCAAGACTGATGCCCAACACCAGTATTTGCACTGGACTTGCTGTATTTAACACTACAGCGAGAACAAAGCGACACAGTGACATTTAAGAATTACATAATATTACTCTACTGGACCGACCTGGTGGGGAAATCTGTAGCGCTGAGGTTGATGAAAAAATCCCACTTCCAGTCCAGCATGGAGAGCAGGTCTTGCATGCTGCGTAGGTAGGCCTTCAGTAGGCTGGCGCCACCCCAGATGGTGACCATCCGCCAGGGTGTGGCTCGTATGTTTGGGTACTGCTGGGCTATCTGCAGGACCTCCCGATGCAAGTAGCCAGACCGCTGGAGAATTTCAGAAAAAAAAGGTCAAACGGCTAAATGAGAAATGAGTGAATACAGTGTTTCTGCATCAAAAAAATTCCCACAGATTTGCAGCTGCCATCGTGCCAAGACAACCACACAGAGCTGGCTCATGTTGAGACAAGAGAATTTGAGAATTCCGGGCAGAACAACAGCCACATGGTGCTGATTGTGGGTCACAATGATGAGAGTAAGAGAAAATTCTAATGAACCATTTTTGTCTTGTTGCAAACGTCCCTCTTTACAGTGGCATTAGGCACAAGCAGCACAGAACTATGATGAACTGCACTTAAAGGTTACTCTGTAAAAAAAATGTCAAGAAGGGATTAAACTTCAGGAGGGAATAAAGGATGAGATGGAAGAAGTCAAAGAGCCAAGTAGCTGTCAAGCTTTACACAGGGACATTAAAGGTGGTGAGAGATACAGCTACGAGAAAGCATGTGTGGCTGTTTGTCTGAAAATTGCAGGAAGCCAAAATCTGAAGGTTCAAAAGACCTTCTTTTAATTTCCCATTGGAGCTAAATTAGATTAATTACCAACTAATTAACAAGCAGCCTTTTCCAAATAAACACAGCTAATAAAAGGCTCTGAAGCGATAAATGGGCAGTTTAGGAGAAAAAGACACTTGGAAATTAATTGTTCAGGGACATGAAGTCCAATTGTGTTTGCTGAAGCACAAGCAGCGTGCCAGGAACTCTGTCCTGAATTAAATACAGAGTGGACAGTTAGTACAAGAACAATGCCAGTGTGTGTGTTGAGGCACACGATTTCAAAAGCCATATATTTTCCCAGGACTTCTTCAGACATTGCAAGAATGGTGTGGTATCGTGGTTGTGCTCATAGCAGAGACAACCACAGAGAAAAAAAGGCAACAGAGTGACTCACAAACTCACAGTCATTTTGTAGACGATAGGGAAAAAAAGGGGG
Source organism: Holacanthus passer (assembly GCA_025331565.1). NCBI lineage: Eukaryota > Metazoa > Chordata > Actinopteri > Pomacanthidae > Holacanthus > Holacanthus passer. The sequence goes on from JAFREQ010000043.1 coordinate 1,229,489, forward strand.
TTTGGATGGTGGCTGGTAGACGGATTCTGGTACACCCTGAACTGTTTTGCAGCCTCATCTCTCAAGCAGGCTTTTCCCCCAGAGATGGATGAGGTGAGGCTGGCAAAACGTCAAAGATGGCATCTGTGGTGTGACTGTCCCACTGACTTCTTATTCATCACGACCTCCAGTAAATCTCTCCACTGTCCCTTTGGCAGCAGAACAGAGCAACTCCCCGGGACTCAACAACCTTTCCGGCAACGCAGGTGCACTGACCGCATGCACCTGTTTCTCTGCTGTCTGCGCTAAGCACACCTGAGGTCTCTGCCTCAATATCGCCACTCAGCCATGCATTTGTCTTCTGCCTTCCAGCTGCACATGAGAGCAGACTCTTCCTCCACTAAATCCAGCCCCTAAGAATAACCACACTGTACTCTATCCAGGCTAATCCCCTTTAACACACTGCGAGACCCGCGGGATAAATTTAACCTTCATAATGCAAGAAGACCTAACCGGTGAAAGCATTTGTGAGCTCAGTGTAGCCAGCTGCAAGCAGAGAGCCAAATGCTCTTCAGCCTGAGCAAAATAAACAATACTGTCAGCTAGTATCACCAGCAGAACCTTTTCCAGATCTGATCGCTTCCAAGTAGCAGGATGAATTGTCTTTTATTTGGATTAAGCTGGTGCGTGTGCAAGCCAGGACAATTGTACATATAATAGAGAACATACTGTAGCCTCCTCTAAGGGCTTACCTTGTCCACATGGATGTAGTAGTAATGGTCACGGTGATATATGGCTTTGATGAGGCGCTTCAGCTGCCGTACTGCGCGGCCGTGGACCATCAGAACGAAAGCCACTCTGACAGGGTTCTCCACTTTGGAAAGGCTGTTGTCCAGCTCGCCAACCGCCTGGACCTGATTTGATACACCTGGTCGAAGAGGATAGAGAACATGGTACAGTCAAAACAGAGTAGTAGCAGGTTTGTTATGTTACAGAATTTGTTTTACTGCAAGCAAAATAAATTGTGGTTAAAAATGTTTTAAAGTGAATTGTTTGCAAATCCCAAAGTTTTGTTTGCTGTTGAGCTGAAGCTCCGGGGCAGGACCTTTGCTGAAAGATGTAAGACACGTCTCTGTAGTATAATGGCAGTCCATTGACTTTCTATCGTGAAACCAGTTTCAGGTTTGTTGCTGTAATATCTCCAAATAAACACTTAGTTATGATAGGTTTACATGCAGAGACAGTATGATTACATGCAGTTATCACCCTGTGAAAACACTGACAGAGACACATATGTTGAAATTTTCTGGGCTTGCCCTAGATAAGAAAACCCCTCCACAATTTTGGAGAAAATATGGCTATGAGAACTGTTTTGATTGCACATCTATCAGTGAGCAAAAATAAAAATAATAAACGATGAGACATCTGTGTGTCCTCACCGAGCTGCGGGCAGAACTGAGGAAGTGCGTCTGGCATGAGCTGTCCGGCCTGATGCTGACACACAATGTTGGCGATCTCCTGTCGACACTGCTGCGACCCGGCACGATGAAGGGCAGACAGCGCGTCCTTGCCTATGATATCACATTTAGGCACAAAGTCACTGCTGGGGGCTTGGTGCGCCCCGTCCACGCTGCCCGGCTCCCCCAGTATGGCGGCAGCAGGTAACTTGGCCGCTCCGTCAGTGCCACCTCGGGCCTCACTGAAGTTACGGCTGCTGGACAGGTCGTGGAGGACAACACCGTCCAGTCCGGTTCCCATCATCCCCCGCTCCTGGGGAGACTTCAGCCTGATGCTGGACTTTTCTCCTTTGCGGTTTGTCCCCCTCCTCAGTGCACTGGCGGCTGTGCCCCCTGTCCTCTCCAACCTGCCACTCCATCTGCCCCTGTTCTTCCCCGACAAAGACTTGTGTTTGTCCCAAAGTGCAGTGTCTCTTTTGGCGTCCTGGCTGTTGTGGTCAGGCAGCTTAGACCGTCGTATTTTTCTCTGAGGAGAGAGAAGAGAGAATAAAAAAGCAGGACAGAGAGAGGGAGAAAGAGAGAGAGGGGAAGAATAAAAATACATTTTAAATCCAGATTTGTTGCCAGTCATTTCATAAGAACATCTTGGACAAACACAACTGAGAGGAGGCGTTGATTCACAATCCAAGAATGACATAAGGTAAATGAAGACCGCCACTAAGACAACAGCTGAAAGAGGCCCAGAGGGAAGGATGTGTTTATTTGGGTTTTTTTTTTTTTTTTTTTTACATTTCTCTGATCTAGGTTATTTTTAGCTGAGCCTCTGCTTTTTTGTGGAGCTAATCTGCAAAAGCACAGTTCTGGATAGCCACACACACACACACACACACACACACACACACACACACACACACACACACACACACACACACAATCCAGTGATTCACTGAAGAGACTTCAACAAACCTCTGTCTGCACCCTCTGGCAGAAAATGCAGAAAAAAATGTAAATGTATACAAATGTGTGTGTGTCACATGTTTACACACAAATGTCACACAGACAGGGAAACATTAAGCAAGATAGATGAAGAATCCTTATTGGGCCTCTACTATGTGTGTGTTGGGGGTATAGCCCTGATGTTAACACATTATTTAAGAGATATGAGGGTTTAACAAAGACAGATACATTAATCACACATGCCCTTTCCCTCAGATAAGCACAGGCTTTGACCCAATTTTGTATCATTATGTTTTCCATATTGTGATTGTTAAATCTTCGACATCAAAGAATTTCATCCTGACCTCATGATTTGTGTGAGACATTTGCTTCTGCAAACCATCCTCTGAGACTTTATAGACTTCCTAAAATGTCAAGACGTGATCCTCTTACAGTGCATCTGCTTTGAAGTAATAAAACTGTTCGAGCGTCCCATAGTCAGAACATTTGGCTGTTCAACATCTTTGAAGGAGACATTAAGTCCAGAAATCATTCATCATATAGATGTGGTTCAGTGAAACTCAGCAGTACAAGGACAGTGTGTGTTGAGCTACTGTATGTAAAGTGTAAGATAAATGAGCACCAGAAAATGAATATTTCCAACATTATAAAATTGAGTCTAAATATTGTCCCCTCCTCTATAATTTATATACAAATTTTAGTCTAGTGTCACTGTTTTTGTATTGAAGTACTGTAATGAAGTGAGGGCCCAGTGTTGGATACAACACAACCATCACTAATCTGGGTTTCTTCCTACAGTTTCAATGTCACAAGTGTATAATATAATTGTAATGCAAGAGTAGAGAGAAAAATCAGTCTTACTGGAGCACAAATCACACCTCCGAAACTGGAAGGCAGGCTTTGCAAAAAAGGACTTAAGCCATTTTTTAAATCTTCTAGCCAAACAGCATCGCAGCTTTGGCGCGAGGCAGATTATTGGATCACACAAAAAAAGCCCTTCAAAATGTGCACTTGGAGAAGGGGAAGAAGAGCAGCGAGTGGGCTGAGAGCTTTCTGCCGCTGTCAGACGATATGGCAGAACGCGGACTTGCTCGACTCACGCCGCTGGCACGCCGACAGCCCGGAGACGCTGGGAACAGAAGAGGGACTGGGGGCTGCGTGGTAGGACAAGGAGCCAGATAATACACTGCCAATAAAGCAGCTGCCAACCAACACAGCACAGTCAGCTAATGATTGCCAACTGCACTCTCAAACCCATTACAGTAAGAGGCATTGTGGAGCCCTGTTACATACCAGCCATTGCAGTGCAAGCCTCTTTCGGTGAGTTTACATGCACTTGAATAACGTGGTTATTGTCAGCTTTCAGCAGAAACCTGAATCACCTAAACAAAAAACGTGGGTTCTTTTAATCCCAGATTTCCTTTAAGAGACACCCGGTCGACACAGGTGGATTTCTGTGCCATGTGGTATAAAACTGGGCTTCTAATAGAGGTCACAGAAAGGGTTAATGTGACAGCAGTGCAGCAGTGTCCTAAAATAAAGAAATCCAAAGTCCAACTAAAACTTCACCTGAAGCCTAAAGAAGTGTTTGCTGACTACTGGTTTTACAATGACACTATTACTGCAGTGCATCTAATGGGTTTTCTGATTTCTCTGAACAATCCCATTTTTATGTGCATAAACACAGACTGTGATGGAAAAGGTCAGTTTAACAGCAAAGCTAGAAAACAGCAATGAGGACAATACGACTCAACCCTTTTCTATTCTGATTACACTAGTGTGCAGATCTATGCCTTTTGTCAGCCAACACTGATGAAGACACTACTTACTTTTAAACTGCAAATGTTCTCACACAGAAGACAAGCATGCAGCAGGGGCTAACGTTTCAATTTTCCTTATCGCTCGTTTTCACAGCTTTTAATTAACACCATCATGTCAAAAATGTATTGATTCAAAGGCGAGCCAGGCAACGTCTTTACTTTCCAATTAAAGTTGAGCGCGACCATATCAGTGCCGCCATCTGCTGAAGTGGGAAGCAGCAGCAAGCACTCTGCTCAGTAGGAGAGCGCAGGCAAAGCAGAGGGTGACACAAGGATGACAGAGTCTTCTTCTTCTCTCCTCACAATTTTTCATATAATGCATGCGGCTGTGTTCATACAAGCACAGCGAGCCACTCATTAGAGCAGATGCGAATTAACGCACAGACCACAGAGTATGGAGGAATCCAGCCGCTGCACTGTTCAGACGTGAAGTGATGATTAATCTGCATTCTTAAGCCTGAAATTTGATTCTGAATCTGTGTGCGCAAACATGCAAGGACCCCGTGCGCTGACATTTGCATAGACATCTGCCAACATATTCACTGAATGTCAGGCTGACAAGTGCAAGAGCAGCGGTGTCACATTTCTGAATCCAGACTTCACGAGGAATGAATGAGACCTGTTTCAAACTTTAAATATTTATAGAAAAATAAAATTGAAAATGCATCATTAATAAAATGAGTTTGGACAGCAAATACTGGGTGTAGCTGTGTTGACATTTGAGAAGCGTGCATGTCTACTCCTTTACACTCCTAGGAGAGCTACAGTTAACCACAAATCTCTACAGACATTCCTCCTCTATCTTTGCTGAAGCATGTTTAAGCCTGAATGCACCTGATGAGGCAGCAGTACAAGGCCTGCAGGCTTATAATGCAAACAGGTGACAGAAGTAGTGAAAGGGAACGTTACTTCTGCATTACGGTGAATGGCACATTTCCCGTTTTGATTTACTCCACCTTGGCTGGCATCACTTCTATTAAATTAATATCAAAAGAGCAGGCACTTACTGAGAATGAGCTTTGTGTTTACAGTTTAGCTTATTAAGTGAATTAGACCACATCATTGTCTTGGTGGACACGGGGGCGCTGACAACAGGATCAGCTGCTTGCCTCGCCCTCCAGGCAAAGATCTGCAATCTATCCACATTAGGGAGGAATATTATACACAGTCCACTCTTCTCATATCACGATAGAGAGACACTTCCCAACTCAGGTTTCGGCTTGCATTCCTGCGACTCTATCAGTGTGCACAGTCCTGGGCAGGTCACATCTGTTAACAACTCCCCTTAGTTTATTGAGAGGGAGAACAGGAACAGGCACTGCCCTCAAGGTAGTGCTGTCCAGGTGTGGAGGAGAGACCCAGAGAGGAGCTTCCCACGGTGGACTGAAGTTGGACTGAACTATTTCAGTGGAAGCAACTCTCTGCTCAACTTGAGTCTTGATCCCTGGCATGTGCTTCCTCTCTGTGTGTTTTGGTATGATTCAAAAGCTGAGTGAAGGTCACAGAGGCAGATCAGCCCCACAGAGAAAAGGGCCTCTGGGAGAATATAAACAATAAAGTAAAACAGATGCTGAGTATCCTGCTAACACGAATCGAGTCAGCTCACACTGATGAAAGAGTCCTTTCACATGCTCCCAAAAAGTTGCATCACTTCATAGACATCCTCTTACTTACCCTCCTAAATGAGTAATACGGGCCAGTCTGTTCAGCCCATCGTCACATTTCCAAACACCCAGACTCCAAACGAAACATGGTGTGAAGACAACCGCTGCTCTTAAACAAGTTAACTCAAGTATCACATCTATGACTGATCATACCAGTAATTTCACAGTTGTGATCATGTAGCACCGTGTAGTGTAGAGTAATAATACTAGTCTGCTGCTCTGGACAGTGACAGACAGATGAGACAGGGCTGATCCGGTTGGACTGACATGTTTCGGAACAGCGCTAACTTAGCTAACTTAGCTAACGGCAGCTAACGTTACTGTATCATAACACAGCGAGCTAATCGGAGCGCTAACGGCTAGCTCTACAATTAAAACCCCAACCAGGTCGCTGCCGAGGCAGAAATAACCGCAGGGACCGTAGCTCACCTCCGCTTCGCCTTCTTCCAGACTCCTCAGACTCCATACCACCAGCCCCTGGACCAGGAGGATCGTTAACGCGGCGGCGATCGCTAGTTTATATCGGCGGAGCAGCTTCTGCACTCGCGCGCTGGCCACCATCTTTTCGGCTCCGGCTGACGGGGGGAGCGCGTGCACGGCGCATTCTGAGCTGCGCGCGCGAGCACGAGGCGTCGCTTCCAACATCCTCAGGTTGCAGAAAAAGTTTGTCTCCAAAAAGTATTTATCTGTTAATCTACTGTGTATTTTTGTATTAAACAACGTTGTTAGGAGAAAACAAGTTTTGTTGTTTTTGACTTGTACTTTTGTTCCCCTTTATTTATATAATAAGTTATCTCAAGACTTTTGATATACTCTTTATAACATTAATTTGTTAATGTATATTATATTTTTCTTCTATCACAGGGCCAAGCGAGAAATAAGGAAAAATAATAATTATAACAATTATTATTATATCCTGAAGGAAATTGTTGCAGTGGCGCCCCTGGAGTTTTTCATAGGGTGGCCAGATGAGGTCACTAAAAATCTCGGGGTGGCCAAAATCAACATAACAACATAGCTTCATTTCAGGAGTTCCATTATAGACTAGTTGAAAAGCATTTCAGAATGAGGGTTAAATAATCATAAAGTGACATGCTTTGGTTTGTTATTTCACAGTTCATGTTACTAATTATCTGATGTGTATAGACTAATACCGGTACTGATAACATTTTGAGTTCCTCAACAATCCTGGTGATTGCATCAAGTTAATCCCTGTCTCCTGTGTGAAGGTCATGTGTTGCACCCAGCCAATCCTCCCTATGCAGATTTTGTTGCTCTGTATTTATTTATGGTATTATTTATATTCATTTAGGTAGGCGGCTGTGGTAGAGTGGACTTCCACCAATCGGAAGGTCGGTGGTTTGATCCCTGTCCCATGCAATCTGCTTGTCAAGCTTTGGCAAATACTGAATCCCAAATTGCTCCCGATGGCCCATTGGTGTGTGCATGTATGCACATGGTTAATGGTGGTGGCAATTTCCAATCAGCCACCATGTGTAATTGGGTGTGAATGGGTGAAAGCGGAAATGCTTTGTGAAAGCACTTTTCTAGTCTTATTAAGCCACTCAAAGTGCTATATAAATGCAGTCCATTTACCATACACTACATTCATCCCTTGCTCCCATCATTATTGCCCCCTACTGGTACTTCACCTTAATGCACGCCTGTACTTCCACACCATGGAGAGTCACTTTGGCCTGAGCCTGGGCTGTTCTATCAGTTGAGTTCAAGAGTCTTGTAGAATCAATGCCAGGTCACATTGAAGCTGTTTAGGTGATGTAATTTTTCTGGACTCTTTCCCTGACGAGAGTAAGATAAGATAGAACTGTTTTTATCCTGAGGGAAACTGTTGTGCAGCAGCAATGTGTGAGCATGAGAGCAAATATAAAGCAAAAGAAAGAGAGAAAAAAAATATATCAAAAAGTACAGTAAATAAACCATATAAAAGAAAAAAAAACATTTGAAGTTGTTCTCACAAGTAAATCAAACCAGCAGTGATGTAATGTCCCTGAACTCTTTCATTCTCTGAGGAAGATAAGATAAGACAGCACTGTATTTATCCTGAGGGACACTGTTGTGAAGCTGTTGTGGTAGAAATGTGTGCCTGCAAGAAAACATGATAAAGTGTCATATAGGCCGCCCTACATGCTAGAAAATTAGTTGGCCTCTAAATGGTTAACTACTTAATAGTTTGCCATGTGTTTTTATTACAAAGGTGCACTAGTTATACTTTAAATCGAAGTCACATAATAAAACAATTTTAATCTTAACCAGGGTTTGGAACTGTTAAAAATGCATCATGACTTTCTGTGCACTGGTGCATTTTTTTTTTTTTTTAAATTTGCCCTCTCTCCTCAGATGGCATCCACCACTTGTTAATTCAAAATGTTCATGATTATGTCCATGATATTGTTGCACTTTATGTCCCATTATGTCCTGTAAATCAGAGTGTTATAATGATTGTAATCCAGATTTTTCTGATTTGGCTTTTTTTTTTTTTTTTTTTAAGGAAACACTTTTTGGTTGAACCGCTGGAAGACACAGGCCCACACATTATTTAAGAGATTATGAGCAAAAATGAATCACTGGCTTAAACTTTATCCTAAAATTCAAGTCATATTACAATATTTATTGACTGTTTACATGTCTGGTACAGAGACCGTCCCATGTCACTTCATGATCTTAATCAGTGTAAACTATCACCTCTCATCCCCCTGTGAACAAACCTATATATGCCACTCCAAACGTAAACACATCACATAGCCAAGCACACTAGCAAACAAATTTTTTAACATTTTAGGATCATTTTTGAAGAAAACATTCACACTTTAATATGTCATCTCTCGGATTTGTGTTTCGTAAATTCATGAATAAATCATATGAAAGAAATCAACATTTGAAGTTGTTCTTACAAGTAAAACCAGCAGAGATGTTATATTTCTGAACTCTTTCATTCTCTGAGGACCGCAAAATGATTTTGCTCTTATTTGATGTTTCTTCCCACATGCAGCAGAACTTTTTCTACAGAAGTCTTATCATAACATATTCCCATGGAGTCCCTGACTTTTTCCTCCAATACATATCTTCAGTTAGAGACAGTCTATTTAAAAATCAGCCACATTACTTAAAGCATAAATTCTTTATTTATATATATTTTCAAGATCAGGGATAATATAGTAGTAGTATGAATTTGGCAAATTTTATTACTATTGCCTTACACTCAAGTTATGATTTGATCTGTTTTGACTTGCCTACATGGGAGACCAAGTTCATGGCCACTTGTGATTAAAATAAAAATAAAAAAAAACACATTTCTCACATAACAATGAGAAATAATTTCAACTCAGATGTCCAATGCTTGAGATTCAACTATAAATATGCCTAAATGCAACTATTTAAAGGCAGTTTAAGCTGGGAAAAGGATGCATATTTTCCATAGTTCCCATTCATGAATACTAATGCAACATTTAGGCTCTTTGTCTGAATAGAAATCATGTGAGGGCGGGACCCCCACAGTCTCCAGGGTAATGGGGGTCCGGCTCAGGCATCCAGTGTGTTAACCTACTGGTCTGGATGGATTCATGAGAGACGACGGGGGAGGCAGCAGTTGTCTCCACCTCTGGACATAATTTGGATCAGTTTGGAATCTCGGTATCATAAAGAGTTTTGGCCAGATGTTGGAATTACGCGCGGATATAAAAGCTCGTATCCAGGTCAGAAATCTCTCCTGCGCATAGAATCCATGTCAATTAGTCCAAGTAATGAGTCTTCTGGATGTAGAGGACTCTGCTGCCTGTCTGTGCCAACCCATAAACCAACACCAGCGCAGAGCCGGAGAGGCGTCCCGCAGCTCCAGGAGCGCAGCGTCAGTGCGCCATTACGCACGGAGAGGTCTGTTTACCGAGAGAGGAGCGCATGTGGACTGTCACCCTGTCCGGGAGCGAGGCGATGAGGAAGAGCAACACAGCCGGTCTCTCTCTCCTCTCGTCCCCTGGTGTATAAGATGAGAGGCTTGGCGTTGGGTCTGATGAGTTCAGGAGGATTTCTGAAGGGAGCAGTGTCCACGGGAGAAATGTCCACAGCTGCGAGTCCAACCATTCCCTCCTCACAGCTGACATCTGATCAACTCACAGTGGTCGCAGCATCCTGTAAGTAAAACCTCTAAACTATCAAAAACATTAAAAAGAAATAAGATTACCATAGGTATCCTTTATAATATCTTATTTTAATCATCCAGCAGATCTTTACTCGCCTGCTTCCTGAGTAGTTTTTGCTCCTATTCCAGCCACATTGCAACATTATGATAAGGGTTGTAATAGATTTTTTTTATTAATGCTTCACATGTGGTGACAGTAGATAGCAGCTAATTTGTCACATACTGCACTCAAAGCTCCAAACCATAATTACACTTAATTGCAGAATTAGTCTATCAGGTCTATTATTTTCAAGCTGTCACTGTTTTTGACAGACAGGCAGAGCCAAGGAGAGAGATTACACCTTTAAGTCTTCAAAGTGTAAAGAGAGACTGTCAGTCAAAAGTGAATCAACTTTCTTTTTTTTTTCATGGAACAAAACTTCACAAATTCACAGATTTAAACAGTTCGAACTGTTACTTTTTCAAGTTGTACTATGAGGTGTTACAGGATTGAGACACAGTGTCTGTTTGAGCTGTGACTAACAAACACGTCCTTCTGTCCTGCAGTTTCTTCTCTGGTGTTCTTTGTGGTTATCGTGGTGCTGCTGTCTGTTATTTACCGCAAGGACCCTCAGTGCTGCAAACTGCGCTCCTATCAGGGGCCACATGCAGATATGGTAAGACCCGAGAGAGAAACAAAAACAAAAGGGAGAAAGTGTGTTTGTGCTGACTTTTCTTTTTCTTTTTTTTTAAAGTGACCTGTTCAGTTGTTGAGATCACACTGAGAGGGAGAGAGAGAGGCTCAAAGACACCGTGTGCAACCAGTGTAGCGCCAATAAGAAGTGTCAGATTCAATTTGCATGGCTGTGGGAAAAAAGGACTAGAATAAACTTGATATGATCGTTGTCAGGCAATGGATTTGCCTCAGTTAAATTAGCTGCCCTCCAGAGATAGCTCTGAGTGCCACAGTAACTCTAATGGAATTGGACAGAATTAGCACTTAACACGCATATTGATGCTAGTTCAGCACCAGTGTAATGAAATCATTACAAATCAGATTCAGTTTCTAACATTGGCATGGCGTGCAAGGCAAAACAACCTAATCTTTTAGGATTTTAAGGGAGAGTGTGACATTTTGCATCGTTATTAATGTAATTTTCTACAGACGCTCTCTCCATCTACTAAAGATAAGTGCTTGAATGTGTGTAAACCTGGAGGCGATGGTGCAGGATGAGGTGAAAAGGAAATGTAAACACGCCGCCGAGGTAACTTTTCATTGGATGCCCATTCTCTCTGCTTCCTCTTCCTGACTTGTTTCTCACCTCCGTGAGTCCCAGGGGTGAAGTTTGAGTGTTATCTTCGGATTGCAGAGACACGACTCATACCATCACCCCCCCTCTCAAACAGACAGGAAGCTCTGCTCGGCTGTGGTTTTAATGGAGAAGCTCTGTCGTCCCGTTTAAGGAACTAACAGAGCGTTTCAATGGCACAGACTGGTCCACGCTGACCTCTGTTACAGCTATATCCAGACACGGTGGGCCTGATAAGACAACACTGGTTGTATTAACTTACTGACAGCTCAGTGTGGTCAGAGTCTAAACCTGCGTTTTAGTTTCATCTGTTATGGGACAATTAATATGCAAGATATTTTCCTGAACATGTAATTGACATGTGATTGAAAAAGAAAAAGGCTTTTTATTATACGGAAAAAGAAAGTGAAGTCAACACACACAAACATTCATTGTGTTTCTGTGGGACATTTCATGTCTTCAACTTCATAGTCACATACCTTTCCCTGCTTCAGTTTGCACCATGAATGGTGGGCAGACCCCACTGTGGGTGTTGGGGACACAAGGGGGACAATGGATCTCCTTTAGGTTGGCGGCGGTGAAAAAAGGCACACTGCCGCTGGGGTCCTCCCCCGACTTCAACACTGATTTTACACGGTTGTGCTTTTTCACACTGGCTGAATCAATGGCAGGAGACAAAAGGACAAGTCTCCTTTTTTTTCTCTCTTTCCTGAGGACTTTTTTTGGGCTCTTAAAAGTACAAACCAGCGAGGGAAAGTGACCTTTGACATCACCTTTTTGGTGTCGTCTCCGTCGCTCTGAAATGATGTGAGGGTTATGGCAAAGGTCGCTGGAGTGCGTCACTCTAAGTGTGAGTGATGTCATTGTTTAACCGGCCTGGGAAAATGATAAATCTGATATTTCAATACCGCTCGGGGTTATTGCGTTCTGAACTCCCACTTTTGTTGCCTCTCCGTCAGAGGATCGTTCCATCCTGACATCTCTTATCCTCACGTCGGATTCAAATCTCAGTCAGGCAACAAATTGACTTTGTTGTAATGCCGTCCCAAATGACATACGAGGCCATAATGTGTATTGGAGTGTGCTCGTTAAGAGGTACCTGCTGCAGTTACAAGGGGAATAGAGAGACGCTGAAAAGACCACACGGTGTGGTTTGTTGCCAAGGGACCCTGATGACACAGTAGGACACCACATTGTTCTCCACACAAAGGAGACTCATTTAGGCCCAAGGCAATTACCTAGTTTTCCTGGCAGGCTTCTTTTTTTTTTTTTTTTAAAGATTCCTGCACCTCATACAGTGAGACTCTGACAGGTCTTGTTTTAGAGGGGGTGGGACAGGGAGGAGGCACGGAAATCGGAGGGTGTTGGTCTTATTGATTAGGTAATTTATGGTATTGCTAAACCACCCAGCATCTACAGTGATTAAACAAGGCATGAAAATTGGTCAATTGGGCTGAAATGGGCGGCTTTCTGACTAATTGCAGTATTAGACAGAGCGACAAGGAACCATTGTGCAGAACATCTAGTTCAAATAACAGAAAGGGATTAATTGATAACCAAGGCTCTGCTTTCTGTGACATATTTGTGACGGTCGTTACGGCTTGTTTTACAGGACGCTCCTCCTCAGTACTACAGCAGCAGGCAGACGCTGGTGGGATCTCCTTGTCTCGAGCAGATCGTGGACGACAACAACACTCAGGTGGGAGAGCCCATTAGTGCTCTGGCATCATTTGCTATTAGCCTCTCAAATCATCAATCTTCCTTCCTGTGTATGCTGCTGCAGTAGACACACTCTCAGTTCCCTCTTATAGCACACACTGTTTGTTTCAGTGACTGCAGCTTACTGTCTTCACCAAAGTGGGCTTCAAAGATGGTTGGGACCATCAAATCCTCAGCCCATAAAAGCTCCTGTTTCCTGTCCCTCATAACCGTCCCTCTGTGTTGTGGGCCCGTGTGTGTCTCAGCAGGCAGGTCAGCTGTTCTACGTCGGCCTGCCCTCCAGCTACAGCCTGCCGGCACTGGAGGCCCCCCTGCCGAGGCTCCCCTCCTACGAGAGTGTCCGAAAGAAGGACCGCCAGAGGCAGATCCACATGATGATCGCGGACCGCTTCGGCCTCAATGGACCCATTGTGACCGAGGTAGGCTGAATTAGGGATTAGGACTGTGTCACGGCATTTGATACAGTCACAAATGCTTTGACAATGAAGTGTTTCAGGTGCCTGTTGTTAAGCAGAGAAGATATTTTACTCCTGGTTCAAATGCTAAAGCTCATATAAACGCATCTTATTATGGAGGCCCCCCTCACAATGAATGGAGATAATAAGAAGTCATCCCTCTATTATGATCTCACCGTCATACAATATTGTAACAAGAGCTTGCTCAAAGATTAGACTGCATTCAAGGTGCAGTAAACAGGATGCGCTATCAGCCCATCTAACGCTCACTCCTGAATTGTGCTGGCGGCCGCGTTTCAAGGTTTTACCGTGTTGATCTTTCGCTGAGCTTTTGACTCCCACAACGCTTGAGCAAACAAGGTAATGAGAAAAAGGCACATCAAACATAATTAAAGCCTGCATCCTGAGTGCAAACAGAGGCCGGGAATGCAGCTTTGTGCTCCTGTCTTCTACTGTTTTTTCTTCTTTGACCTCCCATTTTTTTCCCTTAATTAAACAGTCCCTAGCATGACTGCCCATCTCTTACACACGCACACACACACACACACACACAAAGAAAGCACATTCACACATAGTACTTTCCAGTCAGCCCATCACTACTCACTGAGAAGTCACCCTCCCCCCTTTTAGACAGTGTTAAGAGTTGAAATGACGGCCCCTCTTTTTTACCCCTGTCTGTCCTGTGGCCCGAGGCAGGATAGTAGTAAAACTTTGGGGCCTGGTGTGTGTGTGGTGTGTGTATCAGACAGAGGGCAGGGTTGTAGGGTTGCTCCTGTCGCCTGAGGGTCCCCAAGCAATTAAAAGATAAGAGGGCTCAGTCAGGGAGTGTGAATCTACCAGATGTGATCAGAAAGATAATGCATCGGAGAAAGATGTTCCGGGCGTCCGGCGTGGAGAAACATTAATTGGTCATGTAAATACAAACATATTCATCTTATTTTTAAGGATAGATATCAGACCCCAGGGTGTTTTCTGAGCAACATACTCATCCTGGGAAATAACATTTTCTGTCTGTCTACGTGTGATGATTTAATTTTCCTTTATCTGCAGATTGCAATAATAGTCTCAAATGGCTTCACACACATATTAGACAGGTAGCAAGTGAGGAAAAGCTCCACAAAAACTGGCAAAAATAGAAGAAATCACAATATGTGAACTCTCCTCAAGGGTCACCAAATGAGCAACAAGTGAATCAGTCAATCATTTGTAGTTTATTCAACCTCATGACCAAATGAAAATCAACTTCTAATTTCAAATGTTTTCTTAAATCTGCCTTACTTCATGTTTTTTTAAGCTGTAAACACAATGTTATTATTATAGAAACTTATAATGGCAGACATGTTAGCAAAAAGTTGTTATTGGTGCAGCTTTAGAGTTTGCTCTTTGCTGTGCTGGATTTATCTGCAACGTGTCCTGTCAACAAAATGGAATAACACCCCCCATCCCAAAGCTTTGCATTTATTTAATATATGCACTCTGTGTCCACTTTATTAGGATGCAAGCCAATAGAACTGTGCAGCCATAACGTCTATCTTTATGAAGAAAACAATGTTCAATTTTAGTTGGTTGAAATGTGTAAATTCAATGATAATGTTTTTTACTGAGGTCATTGTTACATGTGTTGTGCTGGACTACGTTAAATTATAAGGACACTTTTCTCCTTATTATTTACATGCATGGGGTGCACTTCTCAATAAACAACAAAATCACTAACTAGGACCTCAGTGCTAAAACACATAATTTAATCAACACCTCTATGTCAGTGTCAAAAACTGAAAATTATTGGATCATAAAACTTTCTGTCTCCTTTCTTCAGCCTCCTCCAACATATGAAGAGAGTATCCGCCAGTCTATGGAGCTGCCATACAACATTCTGTCACCTAGTCTGGACATCTGCCCTCCTCAGAGCATGTACACCAACACTGGGCCCGACACACCTCATCCAGTCAGCTCCGACACTAACAGCACCGTTCTGCCTGTGTGAGGCCGATTGACTGCTGCAGCTGCCCGATGAATGTGAAAGACACTTGATAGCTTTATACAGACGGACGGAGTACGACTGTGAAAGATCGATCACAACCGGATCCTTCACACTTCGCACAAGCTGATTCAGATACCTCGAGACTGAGTTTATGTTGAGAGACAGCTGATGATGGAGCAACCAAAGAGGAGTTGCACACACCCTTCAGGAAAGGACATCTTTGGCTGTGCACATTTGAATGTTAAAAACACTTTGTGACAGTCGACTCTGCTGTGCTGATGCATTTCAAAAGAGAATCACTGGATATGAACATTTACTTCAAGGGACACTTTGAAGACTACAGGACAACAACATACCAAAAAGGAACCACTATTTACTTTGCTGATCATATATTAGTGAACACTTGTCTTTTTCTTTGGCGCTCCTCTTTTATTCTGCTGTCCCTGAGCTGGAGGCCTCATTGTTGGATTGTAAGGTTATCGGAGACCTGTTTGGTGAGGAGTTGTAAAGGATGTAAAGGATGTTTCTGTACGCTGCTGAGGCTGTGCCATACTGCTGCAGCATGTGGTTCAGCCTGCGAGAAGGATCATTTAAAAAGGTGCTAATGAGGGTGCCTTCCATGAAGTTATAATAAGAAGAGTATGTATCACAACAAGCTTTTTTTTTTTTTTTTTTTTTTTTTTTTTTTTTTTTTTACAGCTTTGCTTCTGTTAAGGCAGATGGGACTCTATGATTTCTCACTTTCTTATGAAACATTTGATCCTTTTTAGTATTGACTCTGTTGTTTCAGAGTGAAGCAGAGTGAATGTGAAATGAAAATCGTGTCAAGACCTGTCTTGTTTTTCTCAATCCCATAGTTATTTCCTGCAATCGACCATGTGCACATGTCAAATGTTTGTCCTGCACATTGTCATGTACTGTATTTATTGAAGAAAAATGAGCGACCTCTCATCTCATCTCTCTCAAACCAATGTAATAAACACTTTGATTGTTTCATTGATGGACTATTGTAATTATATAACAGCGGCACACTATGGATATTTAACTGGCATATAAAGATCAGTAGTTACAAACAACTTCAGTAGCACTCATAGTGAGGCTGACTTTGACAGTGTAATTATATTTTCATGGCTATATAGTATGTAGGTGTGTGGGTGTGTGAAAAAAAGGAAGCAAAGGAAAATTCAAAAGGAGACTTTTGTCCAACTGGACTTCTATTCTATGTCTCTATGTTCTCATACTTTAGAAATCAAATATATACTTGAGATATCAAAATGAAACTGCAGTAATGTACAATGCACAATATCAGAAATTTGTCTCAGTGGTGAAAATGATCAGAAAAAAATATAAACAACTTATATACTTCTATCAGCTAAACACGTCCACCTAGTTATGTTCCAAATATCAAATGTGCCTCAATCACCTTTAAGTTATTGTTTCTTCACTGTTCAAGGAAAATGTTTGAGGATCTATGGCCCCGAGAAATTAGTTAAATATTCAGTTAGTGTATTATCTTTTTTAATAAAAAATAATACACTTTTGTTGACAGAACTTTCAGCTAAAAACAATATAAACAGTTGAGAATATTGAATACTATATCAACAATGTATATTTATTTCTCAGTAGATATAGAAAGGATTATTGTGAGCAGAAGGTTCTTTTGTTTACATTTTCATTTTAAGAATGGATCATATGTTTAATGTTAATACCAGTAATTTCCCATGAAAGGTCTACAGGCTGTGGAGCCTGCAGGCAGAATATAGTCCCAGTTGAGACGAGAGACAAAGACATCACTGTTTGTAAAACATTTTAGTTACCCTAATAAAACATGAGTCTCATATTAGCCCACAATCTGTTGACCCTTACCGTCTCCCTTGTCATTATCTAGTTAAAAAATGACTTTGGCAACTATTAGAAGAGGCCAAATGTCAAAATCCTAGTACTTTTGAAGTTGTGTGTTTTGTCTTTGTGATCTGAGATTTAGCACTGATTCAATCATATAAGCACTGATTATATATAAGCTTAACTTTTTATTTAGAAATAAGCAATATTTCACAATATTCTCTATGTTCTTGATATTTCACACATTCTTTGATCATTAAGCCAGAGGTGGGCAGTAATATACAATCAACTGTGAATGTGTTACAGGCTGAAATCATAGCTCCCCCTGTCGGCAGGTGAAAAAAACACACACAAGCACACACACTCACAATGTTTCAGCAGCAAAACAAATGTTTGCATCAGTGTGTAGCCATTTTTTCATATTTCATATTCCATATTTCATATGAGGATTTGTGATCTCCAGAACAGACAGAAGCTTGTGTTTCTGCAGCTTCTCTTCCTCCTCCAGAGTGATCATAAGTCTCCATCAAGGAGGGGATCCAGCCCCCGACAGCAGACTCACTGACTTGGCCATGGACATGAGTTGTGGCAGACGGATGCAAAGTCAACAAAGCAACAGAAAAAGGCTCAACAGTGAACAAGTGAAGTGAGCAGCAGTTGTGTGGCTTATGTGGCACCTCATTAATCCAAAGGCTGCTCAGTGGAGGCACACTCACATGTTCAAGTGTGTATTCAAGGGCTCAGAAGTAAAAGCAGTGTAGATGAATGGCATGCACATCCTTTTTGTCACTCTGTGAGTGTATGCTCTCATTTCTTAAAGTGTAGGGGTTTTTTTCAACAAACAATATTTTTATCAAAGGATAAAGCTGTAATATTCTACATTTTGTTGATTATCCTATTTATATTCTATGAAAAGCAGACAACAAACATACTTTCATTTTTAAAAAAAGTATCTTTACACAAGCAAATGTAGTGCAGTAAAAAGCACAATAGTGGAGTAGAAGAATAAAGTAGTATATAGTATATAGTAGTAGCAGAAACTGGAATCACTCAAGTACAGTACAAGTACCACAGATGTAAAGCACTGGAGTAAATGTACTTAGTTACTTTCCACCTGCTAAATAATCAACAGCCAGAAATCACTGCTACACCAAAATCTTCTGGATGTGATTTTCCCCCTTTAAATCAGTGTCACCATCAGCATCACGGTGACCTCACAATCATGGCCGCGCGCCTCGGTCACCTGACACTCTGGTTCGTCATTGACGGAGAAAACCGGACGTACCCGAGCAGCCGACAGTCAGTCTGGTGTGTAAACAAGGTCAGACACTGCAGCACACGGAGCGAACACTTTGTTCAACGGGACATCTGCTCTCTGGAAACCCGAGAGAAGGAGAAAAGCTCTTCACTAACCTCGGAGGAGAAAAGGTAAGATGCAAAGATCAGCTGTGTGTTGTTTGTGTTGTTGTGTGGGACGAACTGCGGGGACGACTTGCCTGACATATTAGTACATATTAGTATATAAAATCAGTCTGTCTGTTGCACACACAGTCACAGATTGATCAGTTTGCTACATGTATAAGGAGTCGCTCTGCATCTCTAATCGCGGTTTGCCGCAAAGTCACACGGCAGGTGTGTGTTTACCTCCTGCGCAGTCATCAGCTGGCCTCTAACTGGGTCACTCTCACGCTACGGAAACTGCTTAGTCATGTTTTCCCACAGCATTAATGAGCCTCTCTGATGGAGCATTCCCCCCTCTATTGCCTTATAGTTTGTTTTCAGTGTCTTCAATTCCAACATCTGCACACTTAGATATGCAAAAATGTGGTTTCATTGAATATTTTTCAGATTCGGATGAATTGGCTAAAACACAATATATGATCCACATACATTGTTATTTATATAAAGAAGTGCTGCAGCTTTGTGGAGCTTTTTTATTATTATCCTGAATAACTTAATTCATAGCCTAACAAGGACTGGTGTTTAATGAGACTGTAGATAAGCACTGGTTTTGCAGAATAAATGAGGTGAGATGAGAATGAGACTGTAGATGAGCACTAGTTTTGTAGAATAAAAATGGGAGTGAATTGATATGTAAGTACAGATTTGTTTATGCAACATTCAGCCACATCATCTCGGTCCGAAACCGTAAAAAGAAATCTGTTTAGACTGGTCCTCCTAACTGCTTCACTGCCAACTGGACGTGCACTGAGCTCATGCATTTTTTTCTGCTGACGACTATGGAGAGGAAATAAAAGGGACATAAACAGAAAAAGACAGACAGAAGGAGAGAGAGAGAGAGAGAGAGAGAGAGAGACTAACCAAGGACACAGTCAGGCAGCAGATGAGGCATTACAGCGGATCTGGAAGTGTGCGGGGCCAGTCACGTTTCACACTGCCTGCGTTTTCCTGCTACACTCTGCTCCAGTTAATGATCACTCTGATGTGACCTCCTGAAAAACTTCCTCTTGGATGCTCACGTCTCAACAGAGGTGCTTTTAATCTCTGGTGAGACAGAGACAACACACACATTTTTAATAAGCTGTTGTGATTGCACTCGGCTGTTTTCTAAAGGGCAGCGTGAACTTTCCATCACGTGTGTAATGATTTACATGACGCGCTGGTGTTTTGGAAGTAAACATTAGTGTTCCGGTTGCTGGCTGATGATGATGAGTCAAATCTGAGTGACAGAGGAGACACAAAAAGTCCAATTTTTAGCAAATACAAACTTCGGCATGTATAAATAAGACATGAATCATCGTGCAGTTTTCTAAACTAACATGCATTTGCGTTCTTCGCTGTAGACACACCAGCCAAGATGATGCAGTGCTTTCACTTCATGGTGGAGCCGGCCAAGACCTTAACGGCCAAGATAAAGGTACAGAGTTTTGGTGCAACATTGTGTGTTTGATGTGCAAACCTGTTTTTTTGGGTCACCTTCATGCTTAAGTAGACAGTTGATGTGACAACATTTTTAGTATCATGTGACTGCATTTTTCCTTTCCTGGTTTAATTTAACAAGAGGGAGCTGCTGTATGCGGAGAGTTGTTGGGGAGATGAAATCGAGGCAGGGAGTCTGGAAGGGAGGGGGGTGTCTTTCTTTTCTGCTGACGGCAACAGAGCCATGATGTGCATTTTGATCAGGCTGAGTGACCAGCTCCTTTCTGGCTTGACCTAATTACTCTCTAAGGCACTTGTAAAGCAGCACTTATGTCCTTCAAATGTCATTTTTAAAAAGAGCTTGTCCTTCACCAAATCGTTTTTTCCCATAGAAAATCCTTTCATTCTTTTAAATTTCCTCGCAGGAATCACACAAGAGGGCAAAAAAGGAGAAGAAGGAGCCTCTGGATGAGGATCAGCTGTTTATTGGAGACCTGGCTCGAGATCTCAGCCGAGTGTGCCAGGTAACAATTCACTCATGAAACCAGCAATTGTTTTGGCCATAGGCCATTATTATGAGTTACAAACCATCTTTTTCTTTTGTCCATGAGGGTTTGTCTTAACTTCTCTGTCTACAATTCACCAACTTGCACTTTCCCTCTCTGTTTTGCTGATGCAGAGGTCAGCAGTCCTGGATCACATCTGGAAACAGGATGACACCTGGCCCACCTGTCTCTGCAGGGCCTTCATCCTACAGTGGGCCTCCATGTTAGAGAGCAAGGTGCTCATCTGAGAAGATCATCCAGAATAGAGTATACAGACAGAATATGACGACACTTACTCAAAGTATGGGGAGGTTTATTCTCTAAAGGTTCGTATGTCTCTGTTTGCAGAAGAGGCCCATGCAGACAGATGGCTGGCCCGAGATGGATGAGGGCAAACAGCCTGATGTGATCGATGAGCAGGACCTGCTGCAGGCCAAAGCTGTGATCCTCAACTGGATCAAGGACCTGAGAGCTCAGCCTGAGGTGGGACATGTTCAAATAACATTTCCCATTCACCTGACTCTGCTCCTTCAATCAAACATTTACACTATAGACATATTTTATTCACACTGATCCTCCTGCAGCAAAGTGTGTGGCCTGGGGAGCCTGTGGCAAAGGTTCTGGAGGACCTGCAGTCGGCCTGGCGTTGGGGTCGTGCGCCCAATCTGCTGACTGCTATGGAGCTGGTTATGTGGACTTTAATGGTGCAGCGCCCTGATAAGGTAAAAGTTCATAGAGTATGCTTGACACCTGTGGTTCTTCACTTTATTGTGTATGTGTTACACAAACCTGTTTGTCCCTGCAGGACACCATACCGCAGCAGTGGCTCATGTGGAAGCAGAGGACTCAGAAGATTGGTTTGTAAATCAATACTGAACCAAGTTGGATTTTATTGTAAATCTGGAGACTTTCACTTCCTTTTCACTCTGTTCTTATCTCCTTCCAGGTGCCATATCCTACATTCCTCAACCAGGTGAGTGATATACTGTATATCACTGAATACACACGGAAAACCAGACGAGTTACTTCTAAATGATTTAAAACTATTACATGCAACATTCTTATCGTCACAATATCTTCTGTATGGTCCATTAATACTGGTGATACAGTCTGTATCTCCATACTGACTGCACACCTTTTCTACTGTTTGTGATCAGACAAACATTTCTTAAGGTTCTCTTTTGTTTTGCAGTGTGGGAATGGATCTCAGATGCTGCAGGTACAGCATTCATTTTCTATTAAATTGTTAGTCAGTATCATCTTCACTGAGCCTGTCTGGTGATTTAAACCTCTTAATGTGCCCCTCCAGTCGAGGTGACTCTGGATCTGGACACAGCCAACCCCGATCTGCTCATCTCCCCTGACGAGAAGAGGATGCGCTGTGGCTTTGAGAGGAAGGATGTTCCCAACTACCACCAGCGCTTCGACGGCTGGTGGTGCGCCGTCGGGGTGGAGGGCTTCGGCTCTGGCCGCCACTACTGGGAGGTGGAGGTGGGCGAGCGGGACTGGCGGCTGGGCGTGGCCAAAGAGTCGGCTCTGAGGAAAGGCTTCAAGTCCCTGAACACAGATACGGGTTACCTGACCCTGCGGCTGGAGAGGGGCACTGAGCTGAAGGCGCTGACGGTGCCCTTCACTGCCCTGCCGCCGGGCCTCATCCCCCGCAAGGTGGGCATCTACCTCGACTACGACCGTGGACAGATGTCCTTCTACGATGTGGACAAACGCTTCCACATTTACACCTACAATGAGAGCTTCACTGAGAAGCTGTTCCCCCTGTTTGGCACAGTGGAGATTATCAATGATCTGGTGATCAAGTCTCCAGCAGCTAAGACCCACTGTCTCTGCCCCGCACCCTGCCTCTGGGGTTGAGTCTCCTTCTGCTGCCCATTCCTTTAAACTCCAGTAGATATCATAATAAAGTCTAACAAATCAGGTTACATAATAATCACTGGGAGAAATCAGAGATCCTGATGTAAAAGACCATCATTGTGCTATTGAATAGCTCCACTGTGTGACCACGCTCTATACTGCTGCTGCTGCTTTAATGTGATCGTTGCAACCACTTCCTCACTATAGAGCTATAGTGCTACTGTTTGCTCACATACATGATGTATTTTCATATATTTGAAAGGGAACCTATAGTATTAATGTAATGTATTGTGCAATATTAACTCTGCACTTATGATGCATTTCTGTGAATCATAAATAAACCAAATCCATGTCTTACGTTTTGGTCTGTTTATTAGCGCATTAAACATTACATAATGATATGATGAAGTGATTTTTATATATTATAAAAAACAGGGAATTGGTCTGTTACATGCACTTAAAAAATAGATAAATCTTTAGTTAGGAAGAAAATCTGACCTGAGAGCTGAGGTGTGTGGTACGTGGTCAAAACCAATACTTGATAGGTCACAGTATCTCTGGTAAATAGGATTGTGGTGTCAGTTATCGGGCCTCAGCATCTTCTCTTGTTTCTTCTCAGTTGCTGTTGTTTTACATCTTTAATGCAAAATATTTTGAGCACACTCAAAGACGTCACTTACCTGCAGAGCAAGGAGGCAAGGTGGAGGAGCAGAGAAGGATAGAAACAGCACCTGAACCTATGTAGGTCTAGTAACTAATATTTTGAACTCCTACATATCCACAAGTGACTCATCTAAGTGTGTTTCAAATGCAACTTCATTTTCAATCTGGTGGAGTTCTTAAAGTTTCCAAATATAGCAAATATGTCAAGCTGAAATTGGGATGAAAGTGTGTTAAATGATTCACAAGACATCTGATATTTCATTTTAAGAGTCACACAACTACAGTTAAATGTTGAGACGCACTGTATGTACGATACAGAATATATAAGAGCCTTACTTTAGAGTGAGAAACAATTTTACATAATGAGTTATTTAACTCTTCATGAGATCAATTGTTTAATTAATACCTTGATTGGTTTCAATCCAGTTTTACTCCATTACATTTATTTGATAACTTTAGTTACTAGTTACTTTGCAGATTCAGACAAATAATGCAAAAAAAGAAATCAACTAATAAACTATGATGTATTAAGCTGCCCAGCACTACATGAAGTTATTAGAATTATCTCCACTAGCTGCAACATTCTTGAAGAACACAGTAGTGCTTCAATGAATGTAATAAATATCATTTTGAAATGGGCCATAATGATTACTTTTACTTTTGGTACTTTACGTAAAGTTTAATACTTTTGTAGTTATACTTAAGTAAGAGATCTGCATACTTCTTCCACCTCTGGTATCAGCACTTTTACTGAAGTATCTGAGTACAGAGGGGCGTCCGTATACTTTTGGCCACTTTTGGTGTTTCACTTGTATGTGTCCAACAGCTGAAAGGCGTGTACCACATGGACCAATCAGAGAGCTCGAACACTCTGTTACAAAATACACTATATGATAAAAAGAAATATAATAACATTTAACATAACATAATAACATAAAAAAGAAAGAAAAATTAAATAAAGTATACGATTACACCACATAGGTCAGAAAATGTCGTTTCTTGTTAAACTTTTAATTTTCAGTTTCGGTTTTCACGGCTGTCATGACGTCACCTGTGTGCGACCGCGCCAGAGAGGTTTATATGAGTTGTGTGCAGAGACACAGACGATGACAACAACTTTAAAACAAGCTTTAAAAACCCACTTTGGGTTTGAGAGCTTTCGGTCCAAACTGCAGGAAGATGTTGTCAAAGCGGTCACCAGAGGTGAGTCAGAGAACAGCGTGTTTATCTCCTTTATCTCGATGCTAACGAGCAGACGTTAGCTTGTTTGGTAACAACAGCAAAACTTAACTGACGTTTTCGTTCACGTTCAAATATGAGACTCAGCTCGGATTATGCCTCACATGTGGTGTTAGAGAGTAATGTGTGTGGTGTTGTCTTTCTCCAGGTGACAGGGATGTTTTTATTTGCATGCCCACTGGAGCAGGAAAGTCCCTCTGCTACCAGCTGCCTGCAGTCCTGGCTCAGGGTATTACTCTGGTTATATCCCCGTTAATCGCCCTCATTCAGGTCAGTCTCTGCTTGTGCTGCTCCACTGCAAACCCGTCAAACACATGTAAGATCTGTTCCAGAAAGCAGGTTTAACAAACTCTAAGCTCAGCCCTGAACTCTGAGTTGATGAATCCTGAGATGGGAAACACTTAGTTTTGGGTTTCAAAACAGCTGATCTGAGTATGTTCACTCTGAGTTAATCTACTCACAACTATAAAAAGCCATCATTCACTGAGCTCTGATAATACGATTCACAACTGCAACCAGCAAGAATAAAAAAGGGTTAGAAGGTTTAATATGTGCTTATTGCGAGTATGAGCACATTTCCAGAAAAATAAAGCAACACAGCTGCAGTGGCAATGGAGAGAGAATTGATGTGGGAGAGAATCGCTGCCTGAGACACCATGTAAGTTTGAATGCAGTAGTCTATTCATTTAACATTTAAGCACACATACTTTTAATATATTGGGATGGAAATGTGCAGTTATTGAATAACATTTTTAAATGTTCATTTAGGTGCTATCCCATAGACACAAAGAGCACTTGGAAGCAGTTGAAAATGGAATTTAAAAACATCGTTCAAACAGGTAAGGCATTTTTTTGCTTAAGGCTATAGGCTCATCATTGTACCTCACTATGTTTTTAATCATATTTGACTAATTAAACAAAGTAAATATCATCTTGTGGCTATTTTAATTAGTGGTTGCTTTAACTTAAAAGCAAATGCTGTTTGAACACATGTAAATGTCCTCTCATCTAATATCCTGCTTGGTGAATTGATTTCTCCCAATATACTCTTAAGAATGAGTATAAAATGTATACTGAAGTGATGAGAATGAATAATAAATGGAAAACCAACCTGCACATTCTTATCCTTTTTAACAGAGCGTGGCTGGGCATTACCAGGAGAAGTGTCCATCAGCTTCCGCAGCACAGATTAACACAGTGAGATGTTCTGTAAATGCCAGGTTAATTCTGCATGTAGAACTATAGAATTTAATGTCTTATGTGTTTTCAGGTAGCAGTAAGGAATCATAAAAATGCATCTCATCAAGAAAATGGAAAAAAATGATCAAGAAATTGTTTACTTGGGGTGGCAGATTAGAAGGGCGGATCTTGAAATTGAATTACTGGATTGTCAGTTAAAGGTTGTTGCATGGTCACAGGAGAATCATGTTAATTGTTGGAACAATATAAAATTGTTTTGTTTGGAGTTGGAAATAAAGCAGACCAAATGAAATGTGAAAGATTTGTCATTATTTGACTGCTGGGAGTGGTGGTAGCTCAATCTGTGAAGTGATTCTGGCAAAATATGTGTCTAATAGTCTGAGAGCATGTGTGAGAGATGATCAAAGGTGTTGTAGAATGATAGAGTGTGACGAGCGAGCAGGTTAGCTTCACAGACCCAGAGTTTAAGTCACCTCTTTTTCTGGAACCCAGAGTTTCCCTCATCCGTGGGTTAACAAACTCAGAGTTTTCAAACCTGCTTTCTTGGAATACACCCCTAGTGTGCAGGCTCAATTGTGTGTGACTCCCTCCCTGTGTTTCTCCCCAGGACCAAGTGGACCACCTGAAGGAGCTCAACATCCCTGCCTGCTCCATTAACTCCAAGCTCCCAGCTGGCGAGCGCCGTCTGATCCTGGCTGACTTAGGGAGCAGCAGCCCCAAGCTGAAGCTGCTCTACATCACTCCGGAGATGATGGCCTCTCCCTCGTTCCAGCCCTGCCTGACAGACCTGTGCTCCCGCGGTCTGCTGTCTTACCTGGCTGTGGATGAGGCTCACTGTGTCTCCCAGTGGGGACATGATTTCAGGCCAGACTACCTCAAACTGGGCGGGCTGCGCGCTCGCATGCCGGGGGTTCCTTGTTTGGCCTTGACGGCGACAGCGCCCAAGAACGTACAGGAGGACATTGTTCAGTCCCTGCAGCTGAACTCGCCGCTGTCTTTTGTTACGCCTGTCTTCCGCAGTAACTTGCACTATGATGTTATCTTCAGGGAGATTCTGCCAAACCCCTACGTCCACCTCCATGCCTTCATCAAGAAGGCGCTGGCACTGGACAGCAGCTCTAATGGACAGGTTGGTAGATTTGGTTCTTTGAGAAGGTGGGATTGTTTGTGTGGAACTGCTCCTTGTCTCTGAATGGCAGATCACTAGCTTTGATTACACGACTTATGATTATGATCAAAAACTTGTGAGTTGGCAACCCAAGTTACACAGTGCAAGAATAGGTGTTTGGGATGCAGGGTGGGAATGAAAGAGGCACCATTGACACTATTACAAATCAGTGTACCATAAAAATGATTTTGAAGCTGTCTTTTTAAAGGTAAAATAGTTACTTAATGTTGCTTTAATGTAGCAATAAAATCTTGTGTGCATATTACCTGTCATGTAGGCTGATGTCAATCAATCTTTGATAAGCCAGTATTAGCTTCCCTTGAAGATGAGCGTAAGAAGCTTGGTTTCTTAACCTACTGTATGTAATATTTGTCAACAGGGTTGTGGGATTGTGTACTGTCGAACCAGGGAAGGCTGTGAAACTGTGGCTTACCAGCTGACCAAGCTTGGAGTCTTGTCCAAGGCTTATCATGCAGGTTAGACTCATTTCCTCTTTGTAAGTTGTAGGATTGGGAAAAAAAAAAGGTTTGGGCTCAAATGCTTGAATTTTACACTGCAGGTCTGAAGGCAGGAGATCGCACAGAGGTCCAGAATGAGTGGATGCAGGGGAAGGTGCTGGTTATTGTAGCCACCATCAGCTTCGGGATGGGAGTAGACAAGGCCAATGTCAGGTGAGTCAGTGAGGTTTTGCTGTATTGTTTTATCTTGGCTGGAGAATTAGTTTACATGCGTAAACTAATTATTACTAATTACTAATTAACTAAATGTATTTGTTAATCCTGCAGATTTGTAGCTCATTGGAACCTGGCGAAGTCCCTGGCCAGCTACTACCAAGAGTCAGGGCGAGCTGGGAGAGACGGACAGCCGTCCTCCTGCCGCACATATTACTCCCCGAGAGATACGGAGCAAATGAACTTCCTCATCAGGCAGGAGGTTAATCGCAGACAGGTCAGCACTCTAACACAAGATCTCAAAATGTGAGGAGATAAATAAAACTCAGTATCACTTCAATATAAACATTTTGCAATTTTGCTTGCAGGAAAAGCGAGGCTTTGCAAAGGAAGCAGACAAGACGGCCATTACAGACTTTGAAGCCATGGTGTCGTTCTGTGTACAAGAAGCGTGAGTTCAGAGCACACATGCGTGCAAGTCACTTTTAGTTTATTGCATACAAATTAAGAGTAAAGTCAAAATATCACACCATTACATATCCCTTTCACATATAGTTTTATACATGAAACTTCACTTTGAGTATATGCTTTGCATTTCAAAATAAAAGTCCATTTCAGTTTGTGCACAACAGAGGGCAGACTTGATCTCTCTCTTTTAGTTTTTGTTGTGAAGTGTCAGGAAACGCTATCAGGTTTGAGAACAGCTCTCCCCTCAGGAGGATCTTACCTAAATCTGACTGTCAGTTCTCATTCCTTAAGAATGACACATAGTTAAGTTTAGAAAGACACTAATAAACCAAGTTGTCTTTCCTCTTCGTATCTCTCTGTGCAACTTGCTGAAGGTTTCAAGATTTTTCCACACAAGATTATATCTCATACTCTGTGTATTTGCCCACATTTTTAAAGATCCCTTGGGTTGGCCCTGCCTTTTCCACAGGTCAGGGGTGTTGTTGCCCCGTGAGGTGCAGGGATGCCCTAGGGAATGTAGCCTCTCCTGAAAACCTGGCAGCTGTAGCAGGTGTGTTTGGCAGCCAGTCAGGACATCCTTCTCTGCATTTGTCAGGTGTTTTGTTGTTTAAGGGTTGGGCTCCTCTAGTGCCACTCAACACGCCCTGTACAAGGCCCCGTCGCTTGCTGAAATGTCTCGAATGTCCGCCTGTTGATTACATGACCATGACTCTGGAGGATGTTTTGCACCACGTCCTGTTTGGTTGAAACATTTGCTCAGATGTTTGACCCCTTAGTCTTGGTCTTGCGACAGCAGCAGCAGGTCACGCATGTCAGCACTGTCATGAGCAGGACCACCACTGCAAATGAAAACAGCATCATGTCCTCACTCTTTAAAAAAACATAAAAATGAGTAATAATAAACAACGAAGACTCACAGATGAAGGTTAGGAGGATGAAGAAAGCTGCCAGGTCTATAGGGGTGGCATTGGGCAGATCCTGCAGCTTGACCCATATCTTGTTCAGGAGGTTCAGTGCCCCTTCTTTGGCATCCATCCTAGAGAGGCAAAAATGAGGTGGAGGCATTTACAGTCGGTCACGCTTGAATTTGGTTTACACAGTATCTCGTTTGTCTGTCTGCGTTCAGTGTCATCAGGATGTATCTCCTGTTGCTTGTTAGTGACACCCTTAGCGGGTGAGGCGTCACTGGTGTGTTGACACGAACACATAACTTTCAGCTTTTGATTTATGAACTTGATAAAATGCTGTGGTTCACTTTTTTTTAAAAGAAAAAGTTGGAGGATTACAGTGAGGAAAAAGTACGCAGTAAGGGAGTGCACAGATGTAAACCATGTGTTTTTTGTAGCTATAAAGCTTAATCAGTACCTCTATAAAACAATTTCAACACAAGCTGAATATTCAAATTTTCATGGAGCTAAGATTTATTGCAGGGCTGCTGTTTACAGTAATACTGCTTTATACTCTGAGTGTTACTAAATGTTTTCATGCTATTTTGCGCATGAAAGCAGCCACTTTGTGCCAGTTTTAGTGCAGCAGAACTCACATGAAAGAGCCTTTTGAAGTGCAGTTTGAGATTTTAAGAGCATGCGGACGCCAAACCTGTTATCACTTTAGAAAGAGATTTAACTATTGAGGTCATGTGGCAGACGGCCCCTTGATGATGATATCTGCACAGCCACAGTTTGCTGGGGGTTAATTTTAGACCATGTTTGTATCACTTTTTGAATATTAATACTCAACACACAGATTAGATTAGAATTACAGATGTGTTCATCCCGTGAGAAACTCAGTCATCCAGGTGTTAAAAATATCATTGGTACAACTACAGAGTCACCCAACAACCTTATTTTAAATCAGGCTTTTTTAACTTCACAATGCTTATAAGTATTTTGGAGCACATTCTTCACATTCTCTTCAACCTGCAGTATTTCTCAGGTCCGTTGCCCCCTCAAACTGCACATGCACAGCCACACTCCCAGTGAAAGGGCACTTACCTGTGAGAGTCTTTGTTGTGTTCACACGCTCAGCCCAGCCCCGTCTGACAAACGGGCAAAAAATTACAAGACTGAAGTAAGCAGACCAGTTGATGGAGGAGGAGACGGCAGGTAACTCCTTCAGGGAAGAAATGCCTTGTTCATCATGAACGCTGAAACGTGCAGCACATCATCCAGAGGAGGAGCAGACAGAGATTAGCTGTCAGGTCGAGATTAGAATTAGGAGGGATAATTCCTCTGGTACTGATGATCTTCTGCTCGAGGAGTGGAGGAAAAGTGAGATGACAGACAAAAACAAAATCCCATCCACTGCTCTTCTGTCCTCCTTCATGCACTTCTTTTTCCTTTGTTGCTCTTTGTGGTTTCTGGTGGTGACACACAGTCGTTATCTGCTGTGCTTCACTGTAGTTCGTCTGCCTCCGGGGCTGTTTTCTCCTCAGCAGTCCTCCCTGGGAGTGACTGTTGCTTCAGAGTCTTTGTGTGCCTCTCTGTCTTTCCCCACCTCTTCTGGTGAAACTGCTCCTCTCTCTTTCATGGCTATGCAGCGTTCCCATTTCCAGCAAAGTAGTTAGTATGTTGTTGAAGTTGCTCGTCTAATGGGCTGGTTCCCAACACAGTCTGTGCGTGTGGTTGTGTGAATATAGGCTGTTACATAATACTGGATCTGATACAAAACTGAGAGGCTGTTTTTTATTTTAAAATAGCAACTATGACATCTAAATCTGGTGTTGTAATAAGAAACATGAGATGTTGGAGGAAGGTGAGCTCTTGTTAGAAATGAAAAGGGGCATTGTGTCCAAAAATACTAAAATTGGAAGAAAATAAGACTATTTACCTCCGAAATCAAGATTTAACTTGCTCTCATGCATTCTTATTTGTAGTCCATGAAGAAATGCTGAAGTCATTATGAGGGCTAATGGCTCTGGGTTTAGTTTTGTGATTGTCAGACTACTGTATTTTTTATGTCATGTGATCCTTGTTTCATTGGGACAAAGGTCAACATTGATCTTATTCATGTGTGACGGTTACACAATGGCTAAAAGATCAATGATGCACGAGATAGTCAGTGTGAGATGGAGAGAATGCTGTGTGCTCAAAAACATCATCAGCTTGACCTTTTTAAATGGACACTCAGCAGATTTAATGTCACACCGTCTTGCATTCATATCACCAGCCTGTCCTTCCATGTCTTTAGTTTTTAATCGTCAATGTCTCCCATCTTCCCACCAGTTGTCGCCATGCCACCATCTCCAAATTCTTTGGGGACAAGACGCCAAACTGTGCCGGAGCCTGCGACTTCTGCCGTAACCCCAAAATTGTCCGAGCCCAGCTGGAGAAGGCGGCTGCGCTCAGCACCAAGACCGAAGCTCAGAGCAAAGAGCCCAAAGGAGCGTTTGGATTCCAGCCGGGCCTTTACGAAGGAGGAAAGAAGGGCTACGGCTTTGAAAGGCAGGACGACTTCAGTGGCGCTGTCTGAAATGTTTGATTTACCCCACTTACTTTGTAACGTAAACTACCTCACCTTGCAGGCATGATGAACCAGAAGCTGCTGGTGGTGAAGATGACAGCACAAAGAGGAAAAAGGAGTTTTCTGATCTCTTCAAGAAGCAGATGAACCTGCGGAAGGTGAGCGACAATCATCGACACACACAAGCTCTTTTCTAAAATGTTTATTTTCTACAGCTATGAAAAACAACTCTATGCAGTGTGTGCCTTTGTACATCTGTTGGCCAGCTGTTGGCAGCAGGAAGGTATGGAAGGGGCTGCTGAGGCCCCTGTAAGTGAGGATTGCGGTAAATCGCTCCCACATGTTCATTGGTGCAGCATTGAAGTGAAACTATTCCTCAGCAGGTCCAAGTGGAGCTTGTCCAGTTTACAACATCAATAAAAGCAGGAATGTCATGTTTGTGAAATAGTGGAAAAATGACAATAAACAACAAAATTTGGAGTTGTGGTGATGGAAAGGAGGATCCCACACCATTCAGAACTTCTTTTAAATCTGCCAACTTAAAGTGGTATTCCACCCAAAAAATGTATTTATGAAATAAAGTACTAATCCCATGTAGGCTCAAAAGTCTTGTCTTAAAACAAGTATGAATGTTTGGAAGATACTGAGCGAATGGTTGGACTTTTTCTTCTCTACAAAGTGGATTGAGAATATATTGTAGATACTTTTTTCTGCTGTGTTCTCTTTTGATGAGGATATTACTAACTTTTAAAGCCAAAGCTAACAAGGGTCTGGTTCAAACTCCAAAAATATATTTATTATATTTATATTACTGTATTTTGTGAATTTTTTGTCTTTATTGGCTAGTGCCAGTGGAAAGATGACAGGAAATGAAGGACTAACAACAAAGGTCCCTAGCTGAGCTCAAACCTTGAGGTTGCTGATCATGGTCGATGCTTTAATCCAACAAAAGACGTATTCAAATAGGTTCATTTGCCGGTGTAAGGGTTAAGTGTGTATGTGGATATTGAATGGCAGGAGGTGATGCTGCAGACATGGAGGAAGTGTACCAGTGTGTCACTTCTCCTTCTGGAAGTTAAATAAACTTCTGTCTGTGCTCATGCTTCTCTAGGGAACTGGCGGTCCGAGGGAAGACTTTGTTCCTCCAGGTAATATCCAGAGAAAAATAGAATAATTATGAATGGATGTCCGGGCTCATCTGTGCTGTCATATAACCAGTGTGTCCTACTGTGCAGATGCTGACTGTCCACTCAGAGAGGCCAGCAGCCAGAGGATCCCTAAGCTCACTGTGAAGGTACAACACAAGACTTGACCACATTCCCCATACCTGCTGCACCCATTAACACATCTCCAGGAATTTCATCTGTCATAAGATCTGAAGAAAGGTGGCAGAGCTACACTATTGATCTAAATAACAGTACACATACAGCATCTGAAAGGAAAAGAACAAACAAGTGCAACATTTTGTCCAGTAAAAGTTTGCCATTATGAGCTGAATCTGCAGCTTCACTATCTGAATCCTCAGCATCTTCAGCTCATTATGGTGGACGGTTTTTCAAAATGTGAGGATATTTCTTGATTATGCGTGCAGCTAAAACACTTTGATGTGATTAGTATTTTTCAATACACAAGTGTAGGAATTTTACTAATTTTAGCCTTCTCTGTGGAATCCATGTAGCACTCATATATCTTACACTTGTTTTGCTGGTTTTTCTTTGAATTTAATTAATTAATTAATTCTGTTTCAGACCAGAGAGCACTGCCTGTGCCTCTTGCAGGAGGCATTATATGGCCACCAGGGGGCAGAAGACGCATTCAAGTAATAATGCAGACACATGCTTACACATGGTTCATTTTCTGCAGAAATGTCCCACTACATTGTCTTTCATGTCTCCCCCATCCCTCAGCAGCGACACACTGTCTTTAGCAGTGGATATCGAACACGAGGTCTTCAAGAGCAGCAAGTCGTCGAACTTGTACAGAGCTGCCATCCTAAAGAAGGTAACTCCTGACTGTTCTGCCTGTCACAGCATCAGTGGTAGAAGATATACACCTGAACTCAAATGTTGTCTTGAAGGTGTCAGAGATTAAGAAAACAGCACCTGCTTCAACTGGAGGAGAAAGTGACCGGACTAACAGCAGCAGTGAATCCAGAGAAACTGAGTCAAAAGTCAAAGAGGAAGCATCGTCCTCGTCTTCGACCTCCTTTTCTGAGGAGCTGCAGGGGTTCACGTCTGCATCTGAGATCTACTCAGTAAGAAACACTTGCACATTTTGGATTCTTGGGGCTGCAGAAGATTTGGATGTAAACATGAATTTGCTTTATTCCTCCAGATGAAGCGTAAGAGGGTCGGGGCGGGCCAGAGGGGCTCATCCAACCCCTTCCTGACTGCCAAGGATCTGCTGAAGCCCTCCACGTTGGACAACGACAGCTCGGGAGCCGCCGGAGAGACGAACACAGCTGCATCTTCTGCCATGACGTCGTCCGTCAGAGCCAGAGCGAATGCCGTCGCTGCCTCCCTGAACAGCCCGACAAAGGCAGGCCGAGCCATGAGCAAGAAGCAGCAGAAGCTAGCGGAGGCGGCAAAGAGCTCCCGCAACATTTCCCAGTACTTTGCGAAGAAACAAACAGCGGAGAAAAGCCAGGAGGAGGCAGAGGAGGGACCCGATGATGCGTTGTCTCATTCTGCCTCTGTGGTCCAAGAAAACCAGGGGGAACACTCGCCTGTCTCTGTGGAGGCTGTAGAGACTCAGCACGTGATCCAAGAAGAAAGTAAAACAGAAGTAATGATTATATCTGATGATGAACTGGAGGAAATCCATAAAACTGAGACAGTGGAGGTGGAGCAGGATCAAGACACAAGACAAGAGTCCACTGCAGAGTAAGAAACCCACAATGCAGCATTTTAAGATGATGGAAAAGTCTTCTCTCAACTTTAACGTTATGTTCTCTCACACAGACAAAACAAACCAGAAGAAGACGCCAAACCACCTCTAATAACATTGGTAAGAGTCTGTTTCCCATCAGATCTTTAAGATTTGTTTCCCACTCTGTGACTCATGGTACTTGTGTTTGTGTATCAGTTGATGGATGATATGAAAGCGAACAGAGAATCTTCTCCTCCGGCAAAGCGCAGCCGCCCTGCAGATGGCCGTGG
Source organism: Holacanthus passer (assembly GCA_025331565.1). NCBI lineage: Eukaryota > Metazoa > Chordata > Actinopteri > Pomacanthidae > Holacanthus > Holacanthus passer. The sequence goes on from JAFREQ010000043.1 coordinate 1,264,131, forward strand.
CAGAAGGGTCACCTTTAACCCCAACGTCCAGGAGAGGGCGTTGCATCCCGTGAATGACCCACCCAGGCATGTAACACTAAAGGAAGCGGCCGATATTGTGGTCCACTACCTGGACCCCTTTTACACTCAGGGAAAGTTTGCCACCAAGGTGAGAGAGGCGAATATCAAGAGGAAGAGGAAATGTTTCACCTGTTTGCAGATGAATTCTCAGCTGTTGCTTCCTTTGTTTGCAGGAGCTGTTTAAGTCCTTCGCCCGCTACTTGTCTCACCTTCTTGCAGAGGGGAGGAGTCGGGGGAAAGGCCAAGGTAAGAGGGGATAAATCATCTTAAACTTGTGTTTTGCCGTATGAGATGGACTCCTCTCTGATGTTCCTCTCTGTGTCCGCAGTCAAAGCAGAAGCCAAAGCTCTCATCAAGAAATTCTTCAGCAAAGTCCAGCGCTGCGAGAGCGAGGCAGACTGGAAGCACCTTAAAAGACCGCACAGCTGTAAAACCACAGAGAACAAGGAATAAAGGGAAAGCAAATGTAGCCATTTTTAGGGTCAAGCCCTTCCTCTTTGTCAGTGCCTAAGCTTCCCTTCCTCCTGCGTTCTCGCCCGCTGACCAGGTTTACGGTTAATTTGCTGCTAGAGTTCTGCTTTTTTTGTGGGCTCATTGCTGCTGCAGTAGCTTATGATTAAGCAATAACGTGGGCTGTTAAAGTCAGAAGAGCAGAGGTGAAACTGTGCATACTAATATGTCATGTGTTCTCTTCGTTTACTGAAAATTGTCACATTACTGATGATCAAAGTATGTGATTTTTAAATTACTTTTCTATAGGCAGCAACTGGTTTTCATTAATTTCCTTACATTATGGAGGTTTTGTGAGACTGCACTCTTTTTTTTCATGTCAGTCTGCACTTAAATCTAAAGCATCTTTCAAGTCTCTGCAAGTTGATTTTCATAATAAGCTGCAATGGATGGAAAGCAAAGCCAAGAGTCTGCAGCCATGCTAACAGCTATATGAGGCTGTACCGTGAGCTAAATGCTAATGTCGGCATGCTAACATGCTCACAATGACAAAGCTTATTTGTTGATGTTTAGCAGGTATAATGTTTATCATGTTTTTAATTTAGTGCATTAGTGTGCTAACATTTGCTAATTAGCACTGAAGTCAAATTGACAGGAATGTCAGTTTGCAGGTATTTGGTCATAAACCTGCAATTTTGACCTGACTGCCTGATGAAAGGTCAGTGGATCATCAAAGTCATCAGGGTTCATCCTCTGGGGACCAAGTAATTATACACCAAATTACATGGCGATCTAATAGCTGCTGGGATGTTTCAGCCTGGACCAAAGTGGTGGACCGAGCATCCATAGATCCACTGGCACGGCTAGAAATGCACTGTGGAAATGGTTGACAGTCACGTGAAGAATACACAATTTAAGGTAGATAGGGATAAGATACACAGGAATACTGGAACAATGTTTTCATATTTGACATAAATCAGTTGGCTCTGTGTTGTAGGAACCTTCTAGATATTTTTACTGCTGCTGCATATTTTGTGTTTGGCTGCTGGACTGCAGAACGAAGTCAATGGACACAAATGAGATACTGTATGATGTGAAACTTTCCTGTTTGTTTTCTTTAATTTAAAACTAAAAACTGGCTTATGTCTCTTTTGCAGAACGATTGTTTTTCTTTGTTTTTTTTAGCAACATAGTTTCCAATGAGGGAAATGTACCTTAGTTTTAGTGCCTGTCTGGGCTGTGAGAGGCCCCAGTTTCTAATGTCCCAAAGAGCACTGATGGACACTGTTGGACACTGATGGACACTGAGGCCTGGCTGTGCAGAGTCTCAACAGCCACAGTCCATCTACTCTCTGCTCCTACATGTTTACAATAAAGTCTGTGCTGAACAGGAACAGACCAACATCAGTGTGAGACCTTCACTGTTAATGTGTTCATTCATGAGTGTCTTCAACTGGACAATTAAACTTATTGGCCCTATGGGGGCTGATAGGAGGAGGATGGAGGAGACGTCAGTGCCAGGGACGCTGTCAAATAGACGTGACGTCATCTCCTGTGATGCTTCCTTCAGGTTCTGCTTGTAATTCCCAGCTTTAATCCAGTGGCACTTGCCTTAGATTCAACTCTCCTTGAAAATATAATTTATTTTATAATTTATGCAGCTTTATGCGACTCCACTACTTTTCAAAGGCAAATATTGTACTTTTCACTGCACTACATTTATCTGACAGCTTTAATTTACTAGTTACCTTTCAGATTAGCTTTTCCCAGCTTCGGTCATTTTGAATATTCCTGAAAAACTGAATATTGAACATTGTCATAAAGCTGAAAACTGAGCTTGGGATGAAAAGTTAACATTTTAGAGATACTTGATTCTTTCAGGTCCTTGTGTCAGGTTTTCAATTATTTCAGCTTTGTGCTTGTATGTTGTTTATTTCTAGTGTTTAATCAAGTACCACACATCAGATCTGGGGTCAGGTAGAAAAAGTGAACATTTCCCTTAATTTACTTTTTTAAAAATTATTTATTACTTAAGTTATTTTCTCCCTAAACTGCATCTTAACTTACTGCACCTTTAAACTACAGTGAAGATGAGGATCTAGTATTGGGAAGTAGTTTCACCTTGTGGTTTGCAAACAGTTTGCAAATCATATTACAATTTCAAATTAATTAGTTTCACCAACGAGTGATGATGTTATTTTATTACTACACATCAGCAATAAAACGATTTGCAAAAGGAAGTTGCTGCAGCAGAGAGACAAAGAGTTAAAGTTCCCACAGCTGAGGCTAGATTTCCGAGTGCACGTGAACGCAGCAGCAGCAGCAGCAGCACTGAGCTCACTGTCAGGCTTCGTCTGCAGGTTTCTGCTGCACATCAAACACCGGTGAGAGCAACGCGAGAAGAAACACTGTGGTTTTCTTCTCCAGCAGCTGGTTGGTTTCCCGGCTGCAGGTCTGAGCAGTCGCATGCGGTTTCCTCCGCATCTGCAGGTTTTTGCATTGAAAGGGGCTCAGACTCGAGGAGGCTGCTGCTGTGTGTTGTCACATCCGGACGAGCCGGTCGGTGAATTAGCAGATCACATCCCCGGTGAGGAGGAAGGAGAAGAAGAAGAAGTTGATCGATGCTTCGTGCGGGCAGGATGGAGGAGTTTGTCACGGAGGAAGAGGAGCCGTGGTACGATCAGAGAGACCTGGAGCAAGGTGAGTCTCCCTGTGTCAGCTGTGTGCGTGTGTGTGTGTGTCTCTGAGTGTGTAACAATGCCCCCCATCCACAGCCTCCTGCCCTCTGGGATGAAAGGATCCCTGCAGGAGGGGTGGGTGATGCAAAGAAGAGAGGAGGGTTGCATCCATTGTAAAACACCATTTCATTCCGTGCATGAGTGTGAGTGCTGTGAAAACATGTCTGTGCATCTCTGCTCTCTTCCTCTGCCAATTATTTTGATCATGTCAGTCACAGAATAGCCCTGCTGTCTGACTGAGTGGATGCTGCCTTTCCTTTCTTGCAGGGTTGCTCTCCTCCTGTAGTCCCCTCTGTATTCACTTGAGATCATCTGTGGGGACATTATTTAATGTGTGTTAGGCAAAAAAGCAAGAGTCTTAGTGATTTATTTTGTGGCACCTCAAATCTGGCCAGTCATGCCTGTGACCTCAAATGAACGCAGAGGGAAGTGTTGTGTTTCACTGATGCTATGATGTGATGCACTTCTGTGAGCAGCCTCTTCAGTAATGACTTAAATGGATGCACTTCCACCAGCAGTGTATCTCAAGAGGAGAGATGTGCATCCTGCTGCGGCTCTGGCCTCAGCATCACCCCACCCTACCCCCCTGATCACCTGCTGACCCAGAGAGCTAAAGCAGCTTTGTGTCTCATCATCGCATTGTACACAATCAGAGAGGAGAGAGAGGCAGGTGGATTCTGCTGTGTGTGTGTGTGTGTGTGTGTGTGTGTGTGTGTGTGTGTACAGTATGGGTGTGTTGCCTCGCTGTCTGTATCTCAGCATTATTCAGCAGCAAGCATGAAGTCATTAAGCCCCTGGATGATCTGATTAGGGAGCCCCAGACCTCCTTAGTCGGGATCAGAGATTCCAGGCTTTTGGGGTCAGATTGGAGGCATAATTGCTCCAAGCAAAACGTCATCCTGCACGTACTCATACTCAGGCATGATTTTTCCCCAGACATGATGTTGTTATGCAACTTCTCGACTGCCAGCTCTGAGATTTGGTGACCCCTGTTTTCATTATGATCTGGCAAACATATGCAGTGCGTCTGGGCAGATGGCGTGGTGTGGTGATGTCATGTTGTGTGTTGCAGCCTCATGTGAGGGGCCTGTGCCTGAATGCATCACACATCAAAGAGCATCACAGAGATGCAGAGAGCAGAAACACAAGAGCAACTGAACAAAAATGGTTTATATGCTAATGATACTTGAAGGAGAGACTGTCTTTACCAGCTGTTCTGCACTAATCAGGCTCGTCACTATGTTTCGAACAGATCATCCTTTTGTCTAATTGTCTGTCAATTTCCTCAACACATCCTCTCATCCGTGCACACAATCTAGAAATTACATAACTAGCCCTCGGCACGTGTCGGCCCTCAGGAACAGAGACGGTGCTGTGACTGAGTTGGACCTCGGGGGCGAAGGCTCGCTGTGCTCTCCCGTCTCACACACTCTCACTTAGCTCATTATCACTCGGCGGTTCAGACCGGTGTTGTGTTATCAGTTCTGCATTGTTGAGATGGGAAATTACAGCCTGTTCCCATCTCCCTCTGCAAATGTAGCGACACAGGCGTGCTCAGTGTGAGTTGATGATGCTTGTTAATGACATTGGATTAAACAGAGGGGTTCCTGCTGCATTCAGGCGTGCTTGGTTGTGTAGAGAAGTTTACACATGAGCACATACAGATGGATCCACTGTAAATCACTTCTAATCTCTCGCACTTTACACCTACGATGATGTGTGTGTGTGTGTGTGTGTGTGTGTGTGTGTGTGTGTGTGTGTGTGTGTGTGTGTGTGTGTTCCTGTCATGTCCAGTAATGGATGTCACCAGCTCTCTGTTTCTTCCCACTCCTGCAGTGCTATTTCGCTATGGGCTCCAAGTATGCAGAGCCAGCAGGATTCTCCTCCTCCTACTCGGGTCCAGCAGTGAGGATCCTTTTCACCAGAGGAGATGAATAATGAATGCATCAAGCTGTGTTGTAAAATAACAGCAGCTGCAAGGGTTATCGCTGCTCAGGCCCCCAGCGTGCACATGGATATGATCTGTGTTAAAGCAGACAGGAACACAGTGGCACTCGTCATGATTGTGCTCAAGAGCTCGACATCCAAAACCAAGTCCAACACCATGAAGTGAACTCTTGATCACTTTCTGTTGTTTACATCTGCTCTTCTTTCTCTGTCCTGTCAGACCTGCACTTGGCAGCCGAGCTCGGCAAAACCCTCCTGGAGCGCAACAAGGAACTGGAGGACTCCCTGCAGCAGATGTACATCAACAATGAGGAGCAAGTGCAAGAGATAGAGGTGTGTTTGATCCATCTACTCCGCCAGTGCGTGTTCAACTGAGTAATTTTCTACATGGCACAGAGATGAAACACCCAGTTGAAACACCTGGCACGATTTGGCCCCTCTTGATTTTGCATCAAGCTAATTATTGTAAAGCGTGGAGCACTTGGAAGGAAAAATAAAAGCTTATTTCTGTGAACATGAAAGGATATGCAAAATTCCTGAATCTGTCACAGCTCAAAGGTTCCTTATTAGTCAGAAGCCTGGCTGAGGATGAAGAGCTGCAGACACGGTAACACAACTCAGGAATCACATCAAACAAAAGTGCTCGTAAGAAAAGGAAAAGTTGCAAATGTCTGTTATGTGGTTCTAAAAAAAAGGAAATAGACCAATGAACATCATCATACATCTGGCAGACTCTTTTGTTTAAAGTGACCTAAAATAAGTGTATTTAACCCCCTTTGTCAGACAATCCGACTTAAGGTCAAGTGGATGTTCTTTAACTAGTTTGCATTCAACTATGTGTCTCTTTCATTTAACTGTTTCAACTGTTTAAACTATTTAAACTGTCAATAATTTATCATTATTTTTATTTTATTTTTTATTATTTTATTTCATTTTAACTATTTTACTTTTACTCAACTATTTCAACTTTTTACTATTTATCCATCACTCGTTATTTAATCATCTAGCCTTTATCGAACCAAGCAACTTCTCTGCTTCACACACTCTTTATTGCAACTGATCAACTCATTTCTACATTAAACTTGTCTCCCTTGCAGTACCTGTCCAAGCAGTCCGAGATGCTGAGGGAAATGAACGAGCAGCACGCAAAGGTGTACGAACAGCTCGATGTGACTGCCAGAGAGCTGGAGATCACCAACGAGAAGCTGGTGCTGGAGAGCAAAGCCTCGCAGCAGAAAATAGACAGGTGATCAACAGCTGCTGGCTGATGGCGTCTGAGATCCATCTTCTGCTCCCCCATTTTGAGCACAATGTACCAGAAATCATGCAATGTAGAAAAACACGTCTGTCACAAGAATCACGTCACAGATCAGCCATGTCATCATCAAAGACAGTGGGTCTTTAAAGAACATTGTGAAACCAGACAAGCATAAACCTAAAGGTTGTACAGTGATGTATGATAATACCAGGAAGTAACTTATTTCCATTGCACCACATTTATATTTGTATTTGCAGACCATCGTGTCTACCTGAGCAACTGTAAAGCACTTTTTCTCTCTTTAGCACTTTCATAATCGGGGCCAAAGTTCTTTACAAATCATATTAGTGATCTGAAGTCTTTTCAATGGCAGCCTCTGTTCTGTCTAAATCTGCTCCTTCACATTCTTTGTTTTGTAACTGCGACACAATGTGGCTGAGGTATGCTGAGCAAAGAGAGAATTAAATCACCTTAGTAATGACGTAACAAGCATTGAACAAATGTGTGTTTGTGTTTGTGTGTGCAGGTTGATGGGCACCATGGAGACCTTGCAGGGTCAGGTGGACAGTCTGACCTCTCGGGTGGAGGAGCTGCGAACCCTGGAAGAGCTGAGGGTCCGCAGAGAGAAGAAGGAACGGCGCAAGACTGTGCACTCCTTCCCCTGCCTCAAAGAGCTGTGCACTGCACCAAGGTCACTGCCAGGAGTTTGTTTTCTACTGTGCAAAGAGGCTTTTCACTTTGAGAAAGTCTCTTCCAGACGTCCACGCTGTAGGCTTTGTTGTGATTTCATCTTGTTCACACAGATTAGTAGACTGCTAATACTAGCTGCGTACAATACAGACGAACTGATTATTCTGCAAAAAAAGAGAAGTAAAAACCAGGAAATACCAGGAATTGAAAAAATGATTGATTGAGTTGATTAAACAGCTCAGTAATTGAAGTTGTAATACTGCTCAACGCCAGATACACTAAACTAGTCCTGCTAAACATTAACTAGTCTAGTTTAGTGAAATATCAGAAACTGCCGTCTCTGCAGTCTCAGACTCTGGTGAGGTTCATGTGATTCAGTGTGGTGAAGCTACCTTTAAATCAAAATGTAATTAATTAAAGATGAATCTATTAAACCAGCCCTTTAGTTCAAGAGAAAAAAAAGAAACAAGAACACATTATTTTTGCAGATACTGTGTTTCTCTGTGCCCTTTAGTTTATCCATACATAAAGTATTCTACTAGCATCTAAATGTTTTTTTTGTTGGTTTTATTTGGTCTTTGAAAATAATGAATAATCAGCGTAACTGGTGACAACTCATGTATCTGTTACACAGTTTGACTAAGAGCCTTCATACTGCAAATCCTTTTTTTTTTTTTTTTTTTTTTTACTAAAGGTTTTGTAGTGGCTTTAAAGAATGTCCACATTGTTGCACTGATCGGATGATTGTGCAGTTATAAAGCATTTAACAAATCATGCTGAAACACTTGTGTTTGTCAGGTACGAGGATGGATTTCTGCTGGCCAACCCGGGCAGTGTGGACCTCGCCGAGAGTCAGCCGGTGGATGAGGAGAATGAGCGGCTGAGGGACATCGTGTCCTCCCTGCGTGCGGCCATGGCCACGGAGCGGTCCAAGAGGGAGGACGCTGAGCGGGAGTGTGCCGCCGTGCTGCAGGAGTTTGAGCGTCTGGAGCAGCGTCTCTTGGGAGCAGAGGGCTGCCAGCTGCGGGTTCAGGAGCTCGAGGCTGAGCTCCAGGAGATGCAGCAGCTGAGGAAGTCCAGGATGTGTCTGGGCGGAGGTATGGAAGACGGCCTAGAGACGCTGCTCAACAACGGGCCCGAGACAGACACCCCGGAGGAGTGCATGGGGCTGGAGGAAGGAGGCGAAGGAGAGGTGGGGGGCACGGGGCAGCAAGGAGGCCCAGTGAGGAAGAGCTGCAGCGACACGGCTCTGAATGCCATCTCGGCCCGGGACGCCTCGGGCAGGCGTCAGGGCAGCTACGCCCTCCACGCCAACGGCGTGCGCAAACGTGGCATGTCCATCCTGCGGGAGGTGGATGAGCAGTACCACGCCCTGCTGGAGAAGTACGAGGAGCTGCTGGGGAAGTGCCGGCGTCACGAGGAGAGCCTGTGCCACGCAGGGGTGCAGACCTCACGACCCGTCTCCAGAGACCCCTCCATAAAGGAGTACAGCATGGTCTCCGCGGGGCCTTCGACATCAGGGGCCGTCGCCACCCCTCCCACGCCGCCTCAGACGCCCTCCACCCCTGAGGCCCTGGAGGGGATCAGCAGGCAGGTGGAGCAGGTGGACAAACGGCTCAGCCAGAACACGCCGGAGTACAAGGCCCTGTTCAAAGAGATCTTCTCCCGCTTGCAGAAGACCAAGAGCGACATGAACTCCAGCAAGAGCAGGAAGACTAGCAAATGAGACGGAGCTCATTTGAACAACTTCTCACGCTACAGGTATGGAAAACAGTGACCACACAAGATTTATCTAAAGTTACCTCACTGTTTTGAAGGCTTCTTGTCGTGGAGTCAAGATGATTCATGATGCATATTGTTAGCAGCGAATGCCTCCATTTGCCCTCGAGGAAGGAAGCTTGGCTGGTTCATTCAAAGCTGCCAAATGTTGTATTTCACTACATGGATGGAAGATGGCGGATGTGGATGAAATGCCTTTTTCTGAGCGACAAATAATCCGAATGGAAGGTTTTGTTTCTGTCTTTAGGACGGTCTAGTGTGTGATGTAGTGTTTGTAACTGAGATGTACTGATACAGAAATGAATTCAGAAATGATTCAACTATAAGCATTTAGTTTTTATTTAACAATTAAGCCAAATAATTAATATATAAAAAAAACAGCCATTGGCTTTGAAACTACTGACGGCATTTGAAGCATGTATCTATTAAACACTAAGTGCTAAATTGGTCTTTAAAAGCAGGTAGAAACTAAATCGCACAAGCTTATGAGCAGCTCGAGGTTGCTTATAGACACAACACTCATATTTGACTGTGTGCATTTTGAATTTGTTGGATGGTTCAAATCCTTCAGAACAGCTGCCAAAGTGTACTGTACATAAGTGTTTGATGGAGATTTGTTTACTTACATGGTTTGTTGTAACTCTTGTGGTGAAGGAGACCACACCTGAAGAGGTGGAGATGCCTCTGGGGTTTTTGTTCCAACACACGCTACAAGCTGCAGGGGAACGATCTCTGTTTCAGGGATTTGTTTGATCGTGTCATACATAAATTAATCAGTTCTGCACTGTGCTATCACACTGTCAACGTTGTTCCTGTAGTTGGCCGTTTAAAATGTTCTCTGTTAATTAAAATAAGAAACGTATCGACCATGTTCTTCTTTGTTAAGTGCTCAGGGAGGTGTCAAATCCTACAGCAGGTTGAATAAGAAAAAAAAAAAATACAGGTTGTTTTTCTTTTTGTTTGAATAAAACAAGAGGACACATGCAGGCCCAGTCTGAACACTTTAATATGAACACAGGAGATCAGTAAACTGTAGATAATACAAGTAGCACACATTGAGTCAAACCCAACCAGCAGAGAGAAACATCAGCCACGACACACGACAGCTGAAAGAAGCTGCGGAAACAGACTTCATTCACATACTTGGAGTGTATAAAAAAGAGAGAACACTTTTATATGGCAGGATGTGTTACCCATGGATGTCTGGTCGGGGACTGATGTCTCTGTCCTGGTTGAAAAGTCAATTACAGACGTTTCACCTCACTGATGTTGAGCACAGAGTGCTGCCGAGTCAGCAGGAGCAGCATGTGGTTGTGAGACTGGAGGCACAGTCAGCATTGGAAAATTTCAAACTTGAGTAATACGAGGTGAGCGGTTTAACAGTCCTTGTGTTCAAACAGAAGGTAACACCTCGGACACACTCGAATTATGGCCTCAGGGACTGGAGAGGTGACAAAAAGCCATCGACACAACCTGGACTCATATTTACAGTCGTTGTAAATGATCTAAAAACAAGTTAATTTAACTGATATTTAGAAAACTACAAGTACTGCAATGAAAAAGGTGTTTGTAAATAAGAGATATGATCGACACCAACATGTAATGGTTTTTACAAATTATTTAAACCTGAAATAAAGGTGTTAAAAGTCCTGATGCCCTGTCCATGTATTACAAGTATTGTTAAAATAGGCTCACATGACGCTCTGGCAAATATAATCTGAAGGCAAATGGCTCAACTGGGTTGTCTATTTCTTCAAGGGTTCTTGTTAAGGCCACATGGCTGCTGAATACCCTGATCAGGAGAGGAACAGCCACACCTAAAGTAATGGGTCCTAAAGGGTTCGAGGTAATTTTGTTTCCCCCGTTCACTCTGCAGACTTTGTAGGGTGCTAAATCATTTGAAAAAGAGGTGGCCTGAATTCCAAATAATTTACAGAGACCCTGGTACAAATAATCTGCTCAAAGGCTTTAGGAGGGCTGCGTCCAAGAGTTGTGTCCAGCAATGATTGCTCAATGACCGTACAGTGGCCACATACGTACAGCGCTACTGCTGCTTCCTGTACAATGCTTCCAAAGGCAGATCACGGTAATCGTACAAAAGAATCTGAAAAAAAAAGAGAGAAAAGGGGGAAGAAAAGAAGAAAGAGCTAAAGGGGCAGAGGGAATCACAAGGTTTTTCACCTTTCCAAGAGCGGATAACAGACAATATTTTTTACTTATTTCTCTTTTATAAACAAATTCTGGATTGTTCACATTGTTTGCTTTCTCCATTTTTAGATTTAATACTTAACAGTGGGGCGGGCGCAAACAAACAAAGCATTAACGATGGGAGGAATGATGAAGTGATTGAAATCTAGAATGAGGAAAGGAAACTGTAAGAGCGGGTGTCAATGGACGGAGAGAGCAGAAGCTTAAATCAAACACATAATCCAGAGGTGGATCCAAGCAGAAATCATGGAATGACAGCAAGAAAAAGAAAGAGGGACAAAGCATGATGGCAAGGAGGAATCAGTCTTTCCAATCTTTCTTGATAGTGAGGCTCCAGTCCCAGGAGAGGTGATCGTGTTTGTCGTCGTCGGTGAACTTGGACTTGATGTTGTAGGTGCCGCGGGCCAGCATCCCTTTGGGTGCCTCCTCCACAGTGGTGAGGAACTCGTATTCCTCGTTTGGTCTGGGCCCGTAGCTGCCGACCATGTAGTCCGACTTGTCAACTGTACATTAGAGAGGGAGAGAAAAGGAGTTATATTTATACTGATCTTACTACAGCAGAAATGCTGCCTCATAAATGACTAATTACTGAAGGGTAAGTCACCAAATGTAGATAAAAACAGTACTACATATGTAAGTAAGTAAGTACTACATGTTAACGCCCAGTAAAAATGTAGTCCAGGAGAGAAACATTAACTCATTCCCTTTAACATGTTTACTGATGATAAGTAAAGCAAACAGTCCCCACAAACCTAAACATACAGTATGACCTGCAGCTTTATCATTCCAACAGGAAAGCAGGTTCATCTGGGGCCTTTTAAAACTTGGCGGTTTTAGAGGAATAGTTCAACAAATATATGATAAGATTGATACCACTCTCGTATCTGTAGAGTAAATATGTAGCTATAGTCAGCAGCTGGTTAGCTTAGCTTTGCATAGCACATCTTTACATGTTTTTGTATGCATTAAACAAATGAGATCTAATGGGTTTCGAGTCTTTAAGCTAATCTAAGGCTGGTGGCTGTGGCCTAATATGTACTGTGCAGAATGTGAATGTTTTTAATCGGCTGATGTAACTCACAAAGACAGTGAATAAGCATATTTCCCAAAATGTTGAATTATTTAAATCAGAGGACACTGCTTTACACAGTGTTTGCATAACTTCATGCATAAAATCCATGTAAGGAATTGCAGAGATTAAATGAAAGCATTGTCTTACCCTTCACTCCTTTCCTGAATGTCTGCTGAGTGTACTTCAGACCTGACACGATATCCCTGTTAACCTGCAAAAGGCAACATGCATCACATTCTGCTGAACAGTCTCCCATGACAAAAAGCTGCAGTAACATCTCCATGCTTCCAACAGTCTGAGACAACAAACAGAGAAGAATCTTGGGATTGACAAAGACCAGACTCTCTCACCTTGAAGTTGATCTTTATTCTGTACTCAACTCCCTCCTTCAGCACAAATGGGTTCTTCTTGAAGTTCTCCAGGTCTCCTGGAAAGAAAGGCAACACAACAGAACACACAGGTCAAGTGAATGAAGATTGTCAAGCTGTATAATTTAAGATCAGTCTGAAGCAACATGCAACATATTTACCCTGTCTAGAAAATAAACTGACGGTTAATAAACAAGTTGGGGTTTTGTGGTCTAGTTTTACCAGGGAAAGAGAAATTACATTGTAAAAAGCAAAGTCAAGTTGTATTTTGCCTGTAGTAATGATACTGACCACCAGGTGGCACAGTGCCTCAAGTGAGCCGAGCTCTCTGGCTCTGTTGTAACTCATTGTGACCACCGGGGGAGGGCAGGAGTGCCATCAGGAAATGGCTCATTAACCCAGTTACACAGGAGTCATGTCATTATTAATTAGCAGACTAATGGGCCAGCAGGTCATTTGGTCTATATTTGCACACGAGGATGGGAGTGATTACTGTTCATAATTGTTACTATGAGCTAATTCTTTCAGTGTGTCTGCTGGAAGCAAAGGCAGCTTCCTCAATGTGGCCTTCTGTGCATTCATCTTTCAGATAGAGATAAATAAAGATGAATGATCCGTTTCCACTACTATACTCTACTCACCCGTCAGGTCGAGGACCAAAGGGTTTGCCGCTGACTCACATACCAGAGTCATTCGCGTCACCTGGACGTTGGGGACAGTGGGATCTAAGAGAGAGACAAAGGTCATCACACCATCCACAATTATGACCCTAAGATCAGTCATTTCTAACAGCTGAGAAAAATACTGAAATAATCCAATTTAGCAAAAAGGGAAGCATCTCATCAACCATACTTTTTGATTCTAATGGTTTTGTTTCCAACGTTTGACAAGTTGGTATTGCTTTTTTTACCCTCACTAGTTCGATTTTAAAATAACAATGAAACACTGGGGAACTTTCTTCTACTCTGCCTGTGAGTCTTCTGAAAACAGACAGTCCCCTCTACAAACCCCTGTGGGAAATTGGTGGACTGACATGGTTATTAATAACACAGCTCTGATAAACTCCAGGCTGTGGCCAGACCCCTTTCCAGCTCGGGGATATTTTCATGTGGGTGTCAGGATTTTGCTTTAACTACTCCGATTCAAACGTTTCCTCATTTTTTAAAATCATTATTTCAGTAGGTGAAAGTGATTAGTCTATTCTTCATCTCACAAGCAAATATTGCATAACACCTGATCCTGAGTAACTGGATACTTGTCAACACCTACACAGAATATGTGGTCATACTGTATTAATTTACTGAGTGAAAAAGAAAATATGAGCTTCAATGTTCTAATCATTTTCAGACTTCATTAGCATCTTTTTATGATGTATAAATGATCAGCTTTACTTCGCATACTTGGACCTTGTCTAACTTTTCTGTGCTGTGTTAATTCATTTAAAACATTTGAAGTAACAGATCTCGCTGGATGGTTCTCAATAATGAGATATAAAAACTGTACTTTTAAACTACATAACTTTGCTGAGTGTATTACTACAAACCCTTTATCTGATTTTACAAAAGCCACACTAGTGACATTCATCACTTGTCTTAAAACAAATGTCTGCCTAAGGGCTTTGCCTAAAATCTGTTTTAGTATAATAAACAAAACTTATATCAGGCATCTCATTGAGTGAAGACTCTGAGAAACTGAAGTGTTTTCACAACAAATAAGTGAGGAGTGATTCCCTGCACTATTTGTAGTACAAACACACAGAGCAGCAATGTACCAGCTGTTGGAACTAATGTTATGGATACACACACATGACATCACGCTTTTGAAGACACACACTACAACAAGTGGTTGTAAATATGTGCTTGTGAGTGAGGTTAGTTAACGGCTGAAGTTACTTAGCAGGGATCACTGACCTGCAACCCCAGCAGCGTTGCCCAGCAGTGCCTCCTTGTACTTGCGCAGACTCTCGTCATCTTTGTCCAGCTCCTGGATCTCCTGTAAGCTCTTCTGGGCAGGAGGTTTGTAGTTGACTTGGCCTTCGCCCTCTTCGTTGGCTGCTGCGATTGCTGCCAGCTGCTCTGGTGTGGGGTCCTGCTCTGCCATTGTGTGCTAATCACAGAAAGTGACAGCAGAAAGGGCTGGTTAGCAGAAAATAAAGGAATAAGGACTGACAGACCACTTCCATTTTTACTCTTTGTTTTAATGAAATTTGACCTGCATGTAGAGGAAGGCAGCATATGGTTATTAGACAACCTGCTGCTGGATCATTATTACAGATTACTTATCCAGAGGGAGACCTCAGTGAACTTTGACCCGGGTGTTGCAGGACTGTAAAGCAGCAGTTCATGCTGTCTATTTATTCTGATATACTACTGAGCTACGACTCAACGCTGTAGGGTGGAGCATGATGGAATTTGCAGTATGAAAACATTTGAAACACTCAACAGTAACAACAGAGTGACAAGGTTAAGGTTAAGAATTTACCAACCTTGTTGTGTTTCCTTTTTATGCACAGACAGATAGCAGGCTCACTTGACTACAAAAGATTTCTCAGTTAAATGAGCTGTTTACAACAAGCTTGGTGCGACCGTCATGAGTAACTGTATCATTATTTTTGGCAAGAGCCAAAAAAGTTTCATTGTGTTTTTGTTCCTTATAAACACACACGTTGGAGCCCAAATGTACACACTAGCAGAGACGAGGTCCAAGACACACTCCTGGGCTGTGGAGCTGGTTTCTCTGATATACAGCAGAGGCCGGTGGTCAAAAAGCTGATGATTATCTGAGCTCCAGGCTTCTCCTCTACCATAAACTGCTGTCAGACTCCAGCAGTGAGACAACAGAAACACTGCAGTGCTAATGTGGATATCTGCACCCAGCTGCCCTGACACACCAGTCACCACTGATTAGGAGGGAGGATGCTGATTGTGAGCAGGGAACCGCAAGCTAATGGAGTGAGATCATCTTCATTTTCTGAGAACACAGAGGTGCTTGAAGGACATTACAAAACTCAATTGTTGCTCATAAAATGCTGTGGAGGAAAAAAAAAAAAAGAGGGAGTTATCTATTAATAACATCTGGTGCACATTGCAGGGCACGGCTATGCAAAGCTGATCAACACCTGCGAAAGCCTGGAGGCAGCTGGTGCATGGTGCTCATATAACACTTTTATGTTTTATGGTGATCGAGCTGTTTTCATAGCAGACAAGTTAACAAAGTACTTTCCTGATGCAGGTAAAATCAACACAGCCATTAATGCATTATTGGGAGAACTAATACTACTTAGTAGCGACACAACAGAATTAGCTGTTGGGTCACATTTAGTTTAATCATCATTCAATCTGACGTTTTTTTTTTTTTTTTTTAAACCACAGAGAAAACATTCCTTAGTCAACAGGCAGCTACGCCCTCAAACTTTTCATTCTGAATGTTTTCGACATTTGCATGTTGAAAGAACGCAACTTCCTGTATTTCAATCAATTCAACCAAGCATTAACCCGTGCTATCAAACTGTTGAAGAGAATTTAAAACTATGTCTTTAAGTTATGTTAAGGGGCTAAAGCAGATCAATGCTTGAATGTTGGTGATGTGATCAAATCTGTGTGCAGAAAAAACAAAGAAACTGAAAGAGGAAGATGTAACAAATGATGCACAATCTGCTTCTCCATTAAAGTTGAATTACGCCAGACTTGTTCTAAAGATAGTGTAAATAATCCCTTTATATATCTGTTACCTCAGTTACATTTAGCATTGCAAATCAGTCTTAACGTGTGGGTTAAAGGCCACCATGAATCAACACAGGCAAGCTAACAAATCAGACTAATGCAAACACACACGTAAACCCCAAGAGGATAAACAATCGTAACTGATGATATGATGGACACAGGTGGATACGATCAGCTAAAATAACACTGATTTACAATCTGAGGAACCACAATAAATCAAACTACTGCAAACTGCAACTCAAAACCATAACACAGAAAGTGGTTTGTCGCTCTGCCATCTCACCCTCTTATCCGTTCTATTGTGTCTGCCATACAGTATATAGTTGGGTATTAGCCAAGCAGGAACTGAGAACACAGTTTTTCCAAACAGGGCCTCTGTGCGTCCATAAAAGCACAAATTCCTTGTCTGGCAATAGCGTGCTTTAGGCTGGTCAGCTGTGTGTGAGTGTTTCAGGTCGGAGAGAATGATTGAGACTCCTTGTTGCACAGCGAGCAGGAGAGACAGGAAAACAAGACCAGATAACACAGCCATGCCGTCATATCATTCTTTAAGTATCAAGGAACAGGTTGTTTTTCTCACTTCCTCTACTCAGTTCTTGTTATGTGAGTCGTTTCCCGCTGCAAGCTGCACCATGGCTGCAGAGGAAGAAGCGCCGGGTCCTATTAGAAATACGTTGGGCAGGAGAACTGCAGCGAATCGCCAAATATTTTTCATAACCGATTAAACGTTTACGTAATTTTTCAAGCAAAAATGTAAAGCTGGTTCCAGCATAAATGTAATGATAGTTTTTGTGAAAAACTACATGGGCAAATAGTCCAACGGTTTATTATATATAACAATGTTGTCAACACACCTTCACAAAGAATTTGGGGATCTACAAACTATAGTATCATTAAAAGATTCCAAGAATCTCTGCGCGTACAGGGTGAGGCTGAAAAACTTACACTGAACACCCCTAGGCACAGTGTTGCTGCATAAATGCAAGTTAATGAAAATAATCATCAGCTGAAGTCCTACGTGACTGGTAGCTTTAAGAGTTAGAAACACTATACTGATTCACACAGTATGACTGACCTTATTTACAGTTTATCTATGTCATTGCTTACTGTGCATCACCCACTGCTGCGTCCCTGCAGTCTTTCAAGGTTAACATCGCCATTCACCAACATAAGCACTATCAAATGAAGGATAAATTGTTTAAAAGTGTATTATACAATGTCTGCCCACAGCCACATCCCTCCAGGATGGAATCTTAACCAAGTACGAAATTGTTGATTCAGCAAATTAAAGACTCACGCGCCTAGTAAAATGGATTAGTTTAACAATATTTACTTCACCACCCTCATAATGATGCACATTCTTTCTGGCTAACTCTACTCAAACAATGTGGGCTGTGGCTAACTGGCTACATACTAAGCTGACAGGAAAAGGCCCCATCATTGTTCGGCCTGCTGGGAGACAACGCATAGATCATGAGGTCATGCCATTGGACCTCTCCACCTGTGTCCTGACCTCCACCTGCACAGTCCTGCATGCGGCTCTCTGCATGAGGAGGATAAGCTGTTTGCTTGACAGGCCTAAGCAGCACAGTTTTACAAACACACCGGGCTTGGCAGAGGCTGAGGCTTCAGATTAGACATGTTCCTTAGCAACACCGCTGAGCAGTAAGATTATAGAAAGTGGGATTATGGCTAATGAGGCGTTCAGGGACGGAAAAGTGTTTGGAGGTGTCACTGGACACATCAAGAGGATTCTCTTGACACGAGTCATTAGAGCCATCGAAACATTGCTGAAGATAATTGACCAGGGAATCCCTGTGGGAGGATACAGGCTTTATGAAGTGGAGGGGAGGGGAAGTGTGAGTGAGAGTCTGTGTTTGTTTGTCAAAGACTCTCCCCTTGATCTTTTAGGCTGCATTACACTTAACCGGTACAACATTCGGACCATCATAGATTTTTCCAGCTGACTGAAATTCAACACTGAATATCAATAAAACATAAGTTGACTAACTGGTCATCTTTAGTTTGCTTTTAACTTCAGCATTACTGCATTCATCGAGCGACAGTAACACCGGAGAGAAAAACGTTTGTTATCGCCATTTCCTGACCAAGTAAAGTTGAAGAAAACAAAGCTCTACGTCTTGATGTGTGCCTGCCGTTTGATATAATCTTATGGGCTCTGTCTGGTGCCATTCATCCAGTGCTACAGGTCAGGCGCTTCTAAGGGAGGAATGCGTGAGGAGAAACAACAATATGGCAAAGCGAGAGCTTTGTAATGCATTTGCACAATGTGAAACGTTGGATGTAGCCCAGCTCACTTCCTTCACAAAAAGGTATACAGCTTCAGTTCTTGCAAGGGATACACAACTATATCAAATCACACAAACTGTGGCCACAGAAACACTCTAACTAGCCAGGTTTTCCCTTGATAACACAGCAGCCATATGGCAGCCAGACATCAGAAAAACAAATTTGACAGGAGCTTTGTAGTTGGACCAAAGCTGCTACCGTTGTGCACAGTAGAGCCGCATTTACTGAGAATTTGAGAGAAGTGGAAGTCTTACGGCACACTTTGACCTCCGAGCGTCGCTTAGCTAAAAGTGAGAACTGGCAACCTTTGTGAGGTGACATTTAGCTCTCAGCTTCAGCTCCCTATTGAAGATATCACCCACAGATCTATGGCTGCCTTGATCTCAGGTCGTTGGTCTCTCTCATGCAATGCTCAGTCTTTCAGAGACCTTTGCATTTGTCCCTTTTATCCACACGATTTCTCTACACTTCAATGTATCCTTGCAGCTTTAATAAAAGCTTATCAAGGTGCAACACTCAGCCACTTTTCCTTGAAGAATAATTCTAACTGACATTTTGGCCCCTTTGACACTCCTCAGGTTTTTGAGAATAAATGATTCTGCAACAGTTCTGATGCAACTGGAGCTGTTGAAATTAGTACATCCTCCAGCAATGTGTCAATGCAGTGTTGATTTAGGTTTTAAGTTCAGTTACCTGAGTGGATAAGAAACAGTGCAACAGTGCATAAGCTGCAAAAAGTGAAGCTGTGATAGCAAGAACTTTGATTTGAAAAAACAGAAACAATATATATAGTGAGTAAGTAGCATGTCAGGCTGCCACTGGGCCTTGTTTCTTGGTCTGTCAAGAATTCACTGCAAACTTCCTCTTTCAGGCGCGACCTTGATGATTCATATCCTTTACAGCGCTAAACCACATGCTGCAAAGCTGAAGCACAACTTATCTTCTCAACATTTCACCTGTGAGGATAAATCTACCTAATCATTTTTTAAAGATGCTTTAATGATATAAATGCAAATGGACACTGGTGAGAAGTTACGTCAGTAGATAAAACCATGCTGGGTGCAGCCAAGCTGAAGGTGTAGCTCTGCACATACCAAGGCTTTGAGGAAGTGTTACACCAAGCTCTTGGCAGAGCCGATGCAATTTAGAGGAACCCAACCTCAACAGAAATAGAGAAGAGGCTGAGAATAAAACAGAAATGCATTTAGATAAAAATTAGATAAGGATCAGGCTAGAAAACTTGTTATGGACTTGTGGTAATTGATTAAGTGAAAAGTGATAACATTTGCAGGATGTCCATCACAGAATTTGTTATATCGCTAAAGGAGACTAATCTGATGACAAAGAAAATGAGCAACAGAGAGAGGTGGCTGTGGGAGAAAAAGAAACAAAACATGTCTCTATCCCAGGAAGAACCAGAACAAATAGGAAGCTTTAAAAATAGCCAATGAGAAATCCCTGCGTGCAGCAGCAGGAAGCTGCAAGTGAATGGGAAAGCCAAGGTGCCAGCTGAAAGGTCAGGGCTTATTCCTCTGCTCGACAGGAGTTTTAGCAACATGCCCAGATTCAGTTTGCCTCCCTGGGCAACAGCCTCGGTGGAGGCGACAGACACTTAACAACGCAAAATCACAGCTGTGTAATGGTTTCCATCAAGGATCTGAGATTACAGGTGGTATGAACATGTGACATGCAAATTCCAATAAGTGGTGGATAATTAAAATAAAAACGCATGATCTTCATTAATACTACCAACATTTCTCAACATTGAAGCCCATTCTTTCAGAGCGGATGTGCTTCTGAAGTCTGCTGTCGAGGCTGAGGAAGACCACAGAATGTGAGAAAGAAGGCTGGCTGGTGTGTGTGTGCACGCAACTATTCCCCTGTGAGCCATGGGTCACAGGTCCAGAGAGGTCACTAAAATTGCAAAATGAATATACAGAGACTCTAACAGAAGACTTAACTGTAGAGGTCCCCAAAATGATTTAGAATGGGTTCAATTAGACAAATAAGACAAACATACTTTGAGTATGTTCAAGCTTGTATAACAGGTCTCAGGGAAAGACATGCTATGAAAATGCTGCATACTGTTCCTTGAGTAGTTATTTCTTCCTCCTCAGACCTACTCAACATCTACCCGCTCCAACTAGAAAAACAGAAACTGCAAAATGAGACATCCGGCCCCACTGCGAGGCTGCTCATTTCCAGGTTAAGATTGAGCAAATGAACAGGCAGTGACAGAAATCTATCATCTGAAAGTTGTCCAAGTTCTAGAAGGGAGAGAAAAAAAATCCTCCATTTATCACACACAGGAAGGAAAAGGCTTGGGTGATCTCTCTGAGAAATCATTTATCAACCATTCAGCTGTGCACCCAAAAAGTGCATAACCACTTGAAGCACTTAGATGTGTTTGATATGTGCACTTGACTGTGAAAAAGCTTGAAAAAAAAAGCCAAGATGGAGGCTGATTTAAGGTGTGATTCAAATGTGAAGAGTACCAGGAAGTGGCAGAAAATGTTCCTCCTGTGCCACATAACAGATAGGTCTAACACATACATTTTAAAGCAAACTAAAATACTCACCTGAATACACGTTTGCTCTATTAATCAATGCATCTTTATATGGTTTGTATCACTGAGGACAACTAAAAGCAAAGGGTGACATTAACGTTACTTAACGGTCAAACTCAACACCCGGAAATGAACTAATGGTCCGCCGGATAACTTTATAATGACTTAGCAATTAATGGACGTATTAAGAGTTGGATACACGAATACTACGACTACAATATCATCAATTTAAAGTAAAAGGGCGCAGTTTTGAGAGCAGGAAGTTGCTCTATGATAAACAAATTCCTCCTTTCATAAATTCGCCTTCATGGACAAAGTTGCTAACACTTCCTCATCAAGTGCGGGAAAACTTGCTAACTCCCTCAAAGCGGCTCAAAAATGTCCGTTCACCGACTGAAACGAGTTATTAGAGGAGTTTAGTAGTATTTCATCAACTCTTACCGTTGTACGCTGGTAGGCTGGGACAGTCTCTGAGTGATGGTGGTGCCGAGAGGGACTGAAGAGAAGCGGCGGCGGAGAAAATCTGAACCAGCGGCCGCTGGCAGAGCCGCCAACGTCCGGTCCGCTGCCTTCAAAATAAGAGCGGAAATTTACAATAAAGTTACACTCGGTGAAATATTTGGAAAACGTGACCACATAAATCGTTTGTGCACTCGAGCAAACGTGTATTTTCATGTTTCAGTACTTTTTTTTTTATCAAGACAAGTGTCATGTGTCACTAAAACAACTTATTTTTTTTTTCAAGTTAAGTAAGTTATTACTGAACTTGGAATGATCAAACTTAAATAAATCGTGAAATTATTCCATTTCATGTTACCTTATGTTACTCTACATGGAGAGAAACACTATATTATTTTTACTCCAACTCAAGTTTTTAATTAATTTGAGATGATAGTACTTCAGGACAATTGTGAAGTTATTTTCTTGGTTATTTTCATTTTATATTACTTTATATTTCTGCTTTACATGGAGAGAAACACTTTTTAAAAAATGAATCCACCCAATTTATCTACATTTTCCGTGTATGTTTACAGGTTACTTTAAGAAGATTTTATATGTAAAACATGTCCCCATTTTATAAAATGTTATAGGCATTGCTAGATTCAACTGTGCAACAGTATAAAAAGTATGATGATCAACCGCAAAAAAATAAACTGCTGCTCTCGTGTAAATGCATCAATAATAAGAATCCACTTATATATAGCCTACTTTATATCAAAATTTTGAAGCACTACTTTTTTTATTGTGCTACCTAATAAGTAAAAAGTATTTTTAGCATTTAGAATATTTTTACATGTCAGGTGAAAGAAGGAAAAAGAAGACAAGCTGTTTGCTTCAAACATGAAAAGCTAACCGGAAACTGCATTTGTTAACAAGTTGAACTTTTCGTCCTCAGACTCGCTTCCGGTTTCTTGCGACACGCGTGGGCTTGTAGATTTGAACTGAACGTTCACATATTTCCCTTTCAGAGGTCCAGACATTTTACATTTTGTTCACTTCACGTCCGGCTCAGTTTGAACTCTCTCTCTCTCAGAGCAAACATCCACCTACAGCCTCTTTATCTTTATCAGCTGAGGAAGGACAAAATACATGAGTCAGATCACATGTTGTAAACAGGTGCTGAGAAGTACATTATGAAAGCCAGCAGACCCAAAGACTCAGTGACTTTTATGTCCTATAGAAGTAGATTCAGTATAAACTGTATGCGGTGATTTGAGCAGGGCGACATCTAGTGGCAGGAGGCATCTAGCATGAACAGTGGGTTATAACCAGGTTTGTGTTTAGCTGTGACACTGTTCAGGTTGCAAAACTGTGGAAAAGTTGCTTTTACAGCTAAATAATGTGAGGTAATAGACACAGCCAGACGCATATGCCATCAATTTTAACAAATACCATTCACTTAGCAGCTCTCAGTCTGTTCTTAATTGGACCTCGACCAAAAACATTTCCTCAGTTACAATAGTGTAGTAATTTGTGATGCTGGCAGTTACTCTGTAACCAGGTCAATTATATTCATTGGATGTTTGAGAAAAAACCGGAACCTGTGCTGGCTTCTATACATTCACATTGCTACAGAATGTGTCATTGCAGGTTTCAATGTGTGTTGCACTTACTGTTGCAAATACAAAACCTACACATTGAGACACCACCTAAAATCCAATCTAACAAAAGGTAGACTTTCATGCCTTCGGTGACCAATTTAAATCACAATTCAAACCAACACACAACATAGATTTGGTGGTCTGCAGACTCTGTACTATTTGGGACCAGGTATAAGACAAAGCATTTAGAAAAAAAAAAAAAAATCACTGTTTTATTCCTGCACAAAACAACTACTGAGGACTTTCTTTATGAAACAGATTCCAAAGGTGTTTTAAAGCTGGATGGTAAAGCAGACACATGGACACAGAAGTACAGAGAGACAGTATTTGGTTAATATGCACTGCAGGTTTTATTACAAGTTCCACTAACTACAGGGTAGAGGAAAGAACTGGGAAAACCCAATTCACGTATTTCCTACAGCCAAAACCATTTTTCATCAGAAAAAGGGGAAAAAAATACTGGTAAAAAACACTTCGGAGCATTTAAAAGAAGAGGTTGGAACAATAATTTCATTCACATCAGAAGACAACCATGTGTAAAATATTCTGCACATTTGTAACAACCACCCTTCTGTGCAGACAGGAAGGGGCAACAACTTGGAAGAGCTTCATTTCTTAGCTGGTGTCCATCTGAGAAAACAAAAACAAGACCGAAATTAGACAGCTGCAAAAGCACAATTTGTTAATTGATGACTGGCACTGTGTTGACAGCTGAACATACTCTGGCATTGTAGGCGTCTAACTGGGCGTCGAGTTCCTCTGCTGACAGCTGCTGCTTGCTAGAACCACCTCCTCCTCTGCCACCTCGACCCCTTCCTCTGGCACCGCCTGCACCCCGTCCTCCGCGTCCTCTCTGCATGCTCCCGAAGCCGCCTCCACGATTTCTGTTCATGCCTCCACTACCTCTGTTCAGACTGAAAACAAGGATGCCCATCACGCACAGTGCCCAGTGTTTGCAAGTGGAGTTGATGGAATTCAAAATTGCAACACTCACCCCTGCATGGGCCGCCTCTGTGTGTCAATCTGTGATGTGACGAGCTGGATGTTCATAGGCCGCCCTGGAGAGACAAAGACTTAATGAACCTTACAATTTGGGCAGGGGAGTAGTGCTGAAATGATCAATAAAGTAATTTGCAAGACAGAAAACTGGTGTTCTTAAAGTAAACAAAACTATGATAATCATGTCGAACAAAGTTAACAGACGTGAAAATATGATTAAATATACTATGACTTGAACATGAGGCATACCATCAAGTGGGATGCCATTGTACTGTTTCATGGCCTTGAGTGCATCTGCCCTTCTTTCAAAGTGGACATCTGCGGTTCCCAGGCTTCTTCCCGACCGGTCATAATGAACTGCAGCCTTCTTCAGAGTCCCAAATTCAGCAAAAAGTTCCTAAAAAAAAGAAAAACCTTTAGTAACCATCCATTTGACCCCCACCCTGTTTAGCACACCAACCGATGCAAACACACGAAAAACAAATACCTGAATGTCTGCATCTGAGACCCCAAAGTCGAGATTGGAGACGAGGAGCTTCCCTCCAGTTTCCACGCCAGCTCCTCCGCCGCCCCCAGCAGCACTATTGAAGCCGCTGAAGCTGTTGTCAAACATGTCATGCTGCCACTTATCTGGAAGCTGTTTTGGCTGCAACAGACGAAAGAGAACGCACCTGCTGACTTCAGGATCCCCTTGTCTCTGTCAATCACAGAGTCCACACGGCTGGGTGTTGGGGCAAGCAGGGGCTCCACTTCCAAAAGGGCCAGGGTGCTCAACTCCCCCAAGAGGGTCCCCCAATGTTCCCTGCCCACCCCATCACTACAAGCAAGTGAATCAGCTCTGACAGAAGGACATACACAGGATAAACATCTTTAACAGCAAGGGGATGTGTTAAATATCACCTCCATATGCACACAATGTATATAGCTTCAAACATTATGAGGTCTAGCTGAGACTGTAAACATTTACTCAGATACTAAGTAAAACATGAGTTGTTTATCACCCCAAACCCACCCACAATCTCTATACTAACCCTGTACAACTTGCCCTCCCCGGCTAGCTACCATCATTGCCCATTGTTTTCTTGCCATCTGCGCCTCCTGATATGATCCTCGGGTACACAGGGGGTCGCCATCTGAAGCAGCGTTGCCTCCAGCGTTGCACCATGTTGCCCGGCCCGCCCAAAAGTTCTTTACACCAAGCCACGAAAAGGGGCTTTCATGAAGGGAGAAGTGTCCATAAGATGAGGGAGATGTGGATCGGGGGGGAAAAAAGCAACTAGGGCCATCTTACCCGCTCTAAGCGAGCGTGGATTGTTTGAGCGTCCATTTTGAGACCACGCCATTCGATCGGGGCTTTGTTGGGCTCGTCTAGAAACACTCATTCACACTCAAAGGAGTGACGATGGGCCTTATATGAACACTATCGGGAGAAGGAGGGGGGGGGTTGAAGTCCACTGATCCATCCACAAGTTAACAGGCACACCGGTTGAAAAGCCACCAAACAGGCCTTGTTGTGAAACCCCGCCAGCCACTCCCGAACAAAAGGCCGCTTGGTCGCTGCACCGGGACACTACGCTCCCAAAAGTGGCGGAAAAAAATTTGCGGGTGAATTTTCTCGATGAAGTGGTTTCCTCTCACCATCATTTTGACCCTTGTGGTGGAAAGCACCGATATTGATCACTAGCTCTAATTTAAGATGCTGGATTCAAAATGGCGCCGGCGAGGCCTTCGCGATCCAACTTTAGCTAGTTAGCCAATACGGCTAACGCTCTCTCTCCAAAAGGCCTCTTCTTGAAATCGATGTAACACAAATGGGTTGTGGGAGAAGGGACACACTATGCATACAACTTCCATTTAATGCTCAACCGCAAACCAGAGAGCTCGCTCTCTCTCTCATATGAGGCGGTTACAGCAATCATTTCATTCGCTTGACTAGCAAACTGGCTAGAGGGTTAGCTAGTCAAGCCTACTGGAGAATAGAAGGACGTTACCCAGGCATTTTCAGCTCTGCCGAAGGGTTTTTTTCCTTTTTCTGCCCATTTCCTTAATTTTCTCATACCCTGCTGTAAGGCGTTGGTCTGCCTCTACCGCGATTCAGGTTCTGTCGGTTCCTCATGGGGCCCGATCCGCCGCCTCGGCCTCCAAATCCTCCGCCGCTGACTCCGAGACGCCCGGCGCCTCCTCCTCGGCCGCCGCCACCTGAGCCTCCGCGGCCTCGACCTCTTCCTCCCCGGCCTCCGCCTCTCTGCTGCCTGTTCTGCTTGATAATGTCGTCTAGAGACATATCCATTTTATCGGCCATTATGCTGCCCCAATAAGTTAGTGCTAAACTGTCGAGAGAATATAAAAAAAGTACACCCTAGTCTCGCTTGGTCCCTCTTCACGGATCAACGCTTCTCTGCACCGACGAGGAAACACAATGAACCTACGCTCACGCTAAGAAGAGAACCTGGTTCTGTGCGTGCTGTACGTAAACAAACGTCATCACGTCGCGTGCGTGGCCAAGACAATCACCGTTCGACTGAAATACTGTGAACTTTTTCAATACTACTGTATCATAAGCACTGATCAACGTGCATGACTGGATCTTTTTCCTCATGAATCAAGAAGAGCTAAAGCAATTCGTCGATTAATCGATTGCTAGAAAATTAATCTCCAATTAATTATACAAGTCATTTTCTAAGCAGCCTCCAGCCTCTTAAAAGTGAATATTGGCTGGTTTTCTGATCGTTCTGTGACGTAAAACTAAATATCAACAATCAATTTGAATATGTAAACTCCAGCTCTAACTTCCTGATTAGTTACCAATATATTAATATATGATATGTTATGGAGCAAATTGATGAAATTGATAATGAAACCAGGAGACGGCATAAATTCTCCCACTTATCTGGCCTTTTGAAATTCAGGATATGTTTCACTTACGTTCCTCCTCCATGTTCCACGGTTGATATTTATGTAGGATCAAAACAAGCAGCAGTACTGTAAAAGTCTTTTATTCAACATTGTGTTTCAGGGCTTAGGGGAGGGGAGTTAACAAAGGGCAGCATTCTTGGGGAGGTCTCTACTTAGTAAAGTCCATTTGAGGGCAAGAAAATTTATAATAAAAATGTTGGCCTTCTACATTGCATTTGGCTTCCAAAACTTGCCCATAAAGTGTGTATCCAATGTGACCCTTACGTTACCTCTACAACTTACTGATCGCTGAAGCTATCTTCCAAAACAGACTAAAAAAAAGAAAAGAAAAAAAAAAAAAATAGAAGTCAGCCCTTTCGCATTTTCCTCCAAAGTCATATAAGTAGCAGTAGTAAAGAAAACAGGGTTTGTATTTAAGACTGCAGTCTTTTGTGTCCTGTGGAGAGTGTCAACAGTTTGTACCTCAGCATCAGATGTCAGCGAATTTTGATGAAAGTTTGCAACAGTCCCGTCCACATAATGAATGTACATATGAAGATTTTATGACTTGAAAAAAAAAAAACATGAACCAAGAGACGGGAGAATTTGTGCTCCCTGGAATCCCACTTCTTTTCTTCTTAGTCAGTTGTAGAGGGTAAAGAAAGAGGCGGGGGTTGCTATGGTCCACAGTTTAGAAATGAGATTGGCATTCTGTGCTAGAAGGGCCAACGGGGCTGACTTTCTGGCTGATGGAGGAAAAGTTCTCGAGGATAATGGGTGGAAAAAAAAGCGACTGGACCATCTTGGGAAAGACTAGGACTTCTTGGAGTCCTGTGTGTTGCGTTTCTTGAGGTCACTCAGGTCCACTGGTGTGAAAGCTGCAAAAGGAGACAGAAACAAGTTGTTAACTGGCCTGCGCTCGATTAATTTAATCCTTTAGACATAAAAATAAAATCCGCTCCGGTATTAAGCTACACTGTAACTTACAATGTAGGTTAGGATTTGGGTTCTTCTCCACATACTCCTGTGGTCCACGGTCATTACGTTCACTATTCTGTGTTGATCTGATGTCTCTGAGCACACACTGCCAGGCTGTGAAAGAGTGAAGACAACGATGCTTCTATTACATTTAGGAAATCTTATCCGAACCTGCACACATGTTAGCAACAACATAACAAGACAGACTGAAAGTTAAACAAGGAGTTCAAGTTCAAAAAAAGGGACATCTTTTCAGATGACAACAATCTATCTTGTCCTGTCCTTGAACACCGAGTAAAGCAATAACAGCTTGTTATACAAAATGGGATGCAGAGTTTTCATGACTACTTCACATTTTCTAGTCTGTCACAGCACAAAGTGCACAGTGGCCTGAAAATCTCCATGACATTTGACCCCCAAAAGACAAGCTTGCCTTGGAACTAAAGAGCCTGACAGCCTTGGTAACAACTGGTTTCTCTGCCTTCTCCCCAAGCATCCAGGGCCTCAGAAATGTGGCCTTACAGAATATGATGTTCCCGAGCCAAGGACTCTGCCATATCACAGGGGATGAATGCCGCACCTACATTCCAGACATCTCAGAAAATGTGACTCATGTTATTTTCCACCGAAATGATTTACTGCATGAAGACAAAAGCAGAGACTCCCAAGCACCCAGAGAGGGAGCTTATGGTCCTGGCTGACTGGAGGTGGTTGGAGGGCTATGTTGATGAAAATGTTGACACCTCTGTTGATCATAATTGTGATGTTTACATTATTAGTTACGATATCAGTATATTAGTATCCCTGACCTTTCCTCACCGTCAGAGTGGACTCCACCATTTGTTGATGAGGATGATTTTATTTGAGCTGATTGCTTCTTTTTCTATATGCTTAGCTGAAATCATATGAAATTTTGTCTTACTGATTTTTTTTGTGCGCACCATGATGCTATATAGAATGTTCAAAGGGGGGAAATGTCATGGAAATTTTCAGGTTCCTGTGTATTTTGTACTGTGATGAAGCACAAAATGTGAGGAAGTCATCTTTCTGCTTCTCTTTGTATAACAAGCTCTTCAAGAAAGCACAAGAAAAGATGGCCTGAATTGCTCTGTTGTCTTCTGAAAAGACGTTTTCGTTCCCAGTTTAATATAATATGTAATTTACTGCCTTCCTGACCTCAGCAGATGTCAGTGTGTATAAAAAACTGACATCTCCTGTGTTCTGTGTTCATTTGTTTAGCTCATTCATTTGACTGCGCCGGGAGTCTGTCTGCAGATGCTGAATTAAAACTTACAGGAACGACAAGATTTGACTTGGTTGTTTAATCAACAGAAATAGCCACCACAAGTCAGAGTGAGCGAATTATGTTATCTAATTATACTTTTAATGATGACGGTTGAAGTTATGATTGAAAAGCGATCTGAAGTGTGGTCTGCGGTTATTAGCACGACATCATCAGTCATTGTCCAACAAATCTCATTGACACCACTATTCTAAGGACTCAAAGGATCCCTGGAGTTTTTGACGTCTAATAGCTCTATGGCATGTTTTTCTGTTTATCTCATGCACGTGCGTAAGGAGACACACATGCAAGTGCGTGCATGACACACACTGCGGTCATGCTAATGCTTTCAGTTTATTCCATTGATCTACAGGTGGCAGTAACATGCCAAAATACGATTGTTTTTGAGTAAGGAAATGCTTTCAACGCTCAAGTTCGACCTCAAGGATACTCCACAATGGGTTTTAGTGAGTAACATCATTTTTGTTTGTTTACAAGAAAACTTCAGAGGGCACAGTTAAGACACACACAATAAACAAAGCAAACAAGGAAACTGTTTAGTGGGGCCTCTTGCTTTGTGGAGAGGGAAAGCTGATTGAAAGGTGAAAATACTATAATGCCACGAGCTGTTTACAAATCGTGTTCTGACATTCAAGGTGGCATCTAACCTGTTATCTTGCTACATATGCTGTTTTTAGCTTGTTAAAGAGTTCATTATTTAACAATGTTTGGAATAACCTACTACATGAATTAATATAACAAATGCACACATTCACGTTATTTAATTTCATGGCAAACTACTAATTATGGCACAAATGACCTAAAGGGGTGTGTTTAGTTTATGGCCTCAACCACTCGGCTGCAAACAGTGTAACTCTACATTTAAGCGATATGAGCTGCGGTTACATATGCAAATTTAACTTGCAATTCTCATGCAAGCATCTCAATGATGTGACAGACAAAATGATAAGAACTATGTTAACATGCTCCTCATTAACTGATCAAAAAGAAGAATTGTGACTTGCACAATAAACAGAATCCAGAACCCTCAGGGGGCTTGCATTAAGTTCTTTGTGCCTGAATATAATACTCTTGTTATGGAACAAGAGAGGGTGCAGAAAGAATATAAAAGATCTACACAGGTCAAAGCTTGTTTTCCTGTTGTCGTTTTTGTTAATGCCAGTAGCCTACAGGAAATAAATCTGGACCAAAGCTGTTCCCTGGCAACACAATTCAATTTTAGTTCTGAGAAGTCTATTATTCTGATAGTATCTAAAATAAAATGCTTAGATTGTTCTGAAAGAAAATTTAGGATGTCAGTGTCAGAGGTTGTACTTACTATCATGTATAAAGCGCACATTTTCCTCATGAGCTGGGGTGAAAAGCTCCCCACTGTTAGTAGGGGATCGGGGGCTTGAAGTCCGCTTGTAACTATTCACCATCCTGGGAGCAGATGAGCTTTACAAATATGAAAACAGCAAAATCAGCAGCATAAACATCGTTAAGTGTAAACTAAGCTTCACATGACAATATTCTCTGTCAAGCCTGAAGCAGTACATGCCTAAAATTACATTTAATAAAATTTTAATGATCACTAGTAACACTGGCTCATTTGAACTCGTGCATTAGCAGTGAAGTGTCATAACTTGCTCCAGACCTGGTCATTCTGTTTGCAGTCTGTACTTGCTCCTCGCTCCTCTATGGTGAGTGGATTTAAAGGATGCTAAAGGTGCAGAAGTCCTCAGCTGAATTCTGACAAGAAAACAACAGTCAGCTATAGTAAACCCACTTGATCAAAGAAGTCAATTTCTAAATGACATAACACAGACCACATTTACGTTTGCCAAAGCTTTCAGAAGCTTTAGTATAAACAGTAAACTAGTGACACTGCTGGTTAGCCCACAGTTACATTTGCTAGCTACATACTAGTCACTAACAATAAACTATATAATCTGAAGACCTCTGATAAAGTCAAGTAACATTTTTAACAATAGGAGTATTGTTAACTCATAGTTGTCAGTGTTAACTAGTTTCTGTATATCTAAGGTAGGTAGAAATGATCAAATAGTGGCGTTACAGCAGCTAGCATAGATGCTATTGTTTACGTTTTCACTTCAGTACTTTCAGTTGTGTTAGCAGTAGGCTACAGATCCAAAGTCAGCAAGTTCACCACTGCTCAAATTCTCACCAATAACAGTCTCTAAAATCGTTATTG
The DNA here is from genome assembly GCA_025331565.1 of Holacanthus passer. Taxonomy (NCBI): domain Eukaryota; kingdom Metazoa; phylum Chordata; class Actinopteri; family Pomacanthidae; genus Holacanthus; species Holacanthus passer. The sequence goes on from JAFREQ010000043.1 coordinate 1,295,771, forward strand.
CTTTTTGGATTCATGTCCCTCTATAGCTTCGTCCTGAGGGACAGCTAACTATAGATTTGCTGACACAATAATTTCAGCTAACTTTAGCCAGCTAGCCTGCTAGCTAGCTGCTGATTTACATTGTCTTGTCGTAACGTTAGCTTCCGCCAGCTAATATTTTGCGGGCGTTACAGCTCCCAGATATTTATTAGAAAGAAACTTAGCACAGTTATGAAAATGTCAACATGTCCAGTAAAGGGCACATTGTTAAGATGTTCAACAAACCTTTTTATGGCCCTTTCCTTTCGATTTCTTTATTCAGAGACTGAGTCCGCCGTTAGATCCTGGCTAAAACGTTGCCAATGCCAACCAATCATTTCCGGGAAGAGACACGGAAGTGAAAGAGGTCTCGAAAACAGACAAAACAGTATAATATTACAAATATTATATTACAGATACGATTTTACTATTACTATTTTACTAATTACGATTATAATACTACTAATATTAATAATAATACTAATCATAAAAATTCTGCCACTACTATTACTAATAATAATGACAATAAAAAATTATATTTAATAATAATTGTTATTTTTATCATAAAAATAGTCAAATTACAATTTACATTTACATCCTTTTCCCACCTACTTTCTAATAAACTATATATAAAAAAATCTTTGTTTCATTAATAAAAGAAACCAACCTTACAACCTTACAGTTGGAAAGGGGTCTGTTCAGTTTATTTCCAGGAAAAGACACAGAAGTGAACTATAGATACGTATAATATTACAGTCAACAAAAACAACACTACTACTACTACTAATAATAATAATAATGATAACAATAATAATTGTTTTGTTATAATACTAGTTAATTGAACACACACACTGGTATGAAATTTAAAGAGTAGGTGTACATTAGTTCATTTACAGTGCTTTACTTCCACGTACTTTTAAAAAAAATACTATCTCTTAATAAATAAATATATTGATAAATAATAAATATAATAAATAATAATGATAATAAAAGTACAACATTACAGTTATGTCTTTCATTGCTGCCACCGTATCTCCATTTTACATTCATGTCAGGACTCCATAGCAGGGTATTAGAATATATTTTTGTTATTTTAGAACAGCAGCGGCAGTTATACCCAACTAAAGCTGAGGACATGCCATGTATCCCAGGTAATGTTAGTTGTAACATATAACAATGCTTGACACAAAGATGGCTGAAAAGCTCGAACTGCTTGAAGTGACGATGCTGAAAATGCCAGTGTTCTTCTCAAACAGACTCCACCACGGCAAACTCAGTCATATTTATAAAAGATCTCTTTATTTATGAAAACGTACAAAAATAATTATCAGAGAGGAAATTATAAGACTTTCTTTGCTGACATTTGTACTTCTACTACAGAAAACAACAGCAACACATTAGGGAACAATACTGCAGCAGCAAAAAGTGCTTGCACAGCATAAACTTGATGTTTGGTGATTTCTGACCATCAGTGAGGTATGAATTATTAATTTGGCTGATCCTCTGTCTGCCCAGCAGTGAGGATATAGAACTCTCTATAAAACCAGCTACTTAAAAAGTGGCTACATAACACTAACACAAGTGAAAATACTTAAACCGAAATGCTCATGAGAATAGAAATGAATCTAACGATCAGAAATGAACGGACAGTCAGACCTGGACCATACACAAGAAGTCCAGATGACATTTTGATTCAGTGACACATTGGTTTCGTGTTACATGAGCTGAGAGTGAAGACAGGGAGATATTCATTGATCAACATTTGCAGTATAGGCGGATTACAAGTATAGTATACAATATATATACAATATATATAGTGTACAGTATACAAGATGAACAAATACACAAATGCACAAAATAAAAGTAAAATGAAATAAAAACAAACAAAAAGAGAAATACAGCTTGGTGGAGTATTGCTTTAAGGCTGTAATTTAAAAAAAAAAAAATCTCACAGCAATTGCTGCACTTTTCAAACTAACAAACAGACCCACCAACTTGTTTTACAGGATCAGTGACACGGCTTCAGTTTCTGGCTGTGTTCTTCCACCCTGTTACAAGTTTGTTTGGTATTGTACACTGTTAAATATGCATTTTTTCCCCTTTTCCAAGTGGCTGCTCGACTTTCTGGGTCCATTTGGTGCCCAATCACACACAGCCGGCCTCAAACAGTTTGAGCAGCTCTGCGCAGTCTGGGTCGATGAGGTCCGCGGGCTTCTCTCCGCTCTCGTTCTCAGCCTCTGTGCTGGCTCCCATCGACAGCAGATATCTGAGGGAAGAATGGAACAGTTAAACAGAGCTTCTCAGATGTGAAGAAAATTGGCAGAGTTTATCATTACTGCAGCTTTTTTCTCTGTTTCACTGTTTCAAACCAGAGAGCTCAGAATAAGAGGAAATGTCAAAATTCAATAGTTAGTTAAGCTGGATCTAATGGATCCAATTCAAAATAAAACATCTCTCCTGATATTTTGACATTGAAATTCTCTCCAATTTTTCAATCCCTTGCTTTGCTCATTGCTGAATACTTTGTTAATTGCCATGGTTGAATTATGTCACAGTTTCATGTTTCAGTGTTCAGAGCCAAACTACCAGTGTCATATTCACATAAACTGTCTTTGTAAGATCATTGCGATTAGGTGACCTCCTCTTACTCTAGGTGATATTTGAAGCCTGCACATTTCATATGAAATATCAGTGTCACATCGCTGTGCTTTCAAATGCCTCTATCTGTTCTATATTAAAATCAAAGATGTGCTTTGTAGGACAAACTTTTATTTTGTGAGCTGACAAAGAGAGCGTGATCAGTCAAGACTAAAAGGTTAAAAAGTCATGTGTCACCTGGCAATTTCCGGGTAGCCATCGCTGCAGGCCATGTGCAGCGGCGTCCAGCCATCCTCATCTCTCTGATGAACGTCGGCACCGTATTTCACCAGCAACTTCACCACCTCCAGGTTTCCCGTCAGCACGGCTTCGTGTAGCGCCGCCATACCTGCACACAAGGCAACATCAGTCCTCTGAAGCAGCACTGCAGCACACAGCCATGCAGTCAATTCAAGTGAGGACATCTGAACAGATTTGAAGCCTTGATCCTCATTATTATTTCAAACCTAAATTTGAAAGTGAGAAATCCCTGCAGGCAAAATTTGCTGGAAGACAAAGAGACTTTGCTCACCTGAGTGGAAGAGCGTATCCACACGAACCTTCCTCGCTCTCATGAACCGACCAATTTGCTCCATATCTCCTCGTCTTACGATGTCCTGGAAGATGATGTCATTGGGGAAGTGCACAGTTCTCTTTGCAGGTGCGACAGGTATGACGGGCGCAGGGTGCTCCTGCGCTTGCGTGCGTTGTGTCGAGCTGTACCGCGAGCCTTTGCTGTACGATGGGACGTATGTCGACGCGGCCTTGTAGGTGGACGTGTAGTGCGATGGGGTGTAATGTGTGGAGCTGTACTGTGTTGGGGTGTACTTTGTCGTGGAGGTGTACGTGGATGTGTAGTGCGTCGGTGTGGAATACGAGGGGGTGTAGTAGGTGGGTGTGTGGTATGTTGGCGTGTACTGTGAGCTGCGCGTGTACGTCGACACGGGCACATGGTAGTTGTACTTCATCCCTGCAGTGGGTGTCTGCCTCCCCCTTTGCTGTCAGCCCAGGAGGAGGGAAGTGAGAAATCCAATAGAACGTATCAGTCCAATAAAAGAGCAGTATCCTTTTGCTCTGTGTCCCTTTTTCCCCCTCCTCGCTTGCTTATTATCCTTTTAGTTTCCAGCTGGAATATCTCCTGCTGTCACTCTCCAATACATGCGCTCCTTCTTTCAGCTTGTACGCTCCTCTTTTTCTTGCCCGCTGAGAATCGCTCCCGTCTGAGTTTGAAATGATCTTTTCGCACAGTGTGTTTGCTGTTGCACAGAAGCGTCGTCTGAGGAGGCAAGTGAAGAGGATCTCTATATACCCTCTGTAGGGCTATTTTAGGGCCTAACATCCCAGTGAGGTCAGCTCAGAAATGAGTGGCCCTTGTCCTGCTCCTCCCATCCTACAGTCACATGCCCAATGACCCTGCACCCACCCCTCGATCATAAAAAATGTTGACATCCAAAATGTTCCCTTTGAGTCTTACTTTAGACCTACATAAACATTGAAACAACTTTATTTATTATCAGAGTTAGATATTGGCAAAAGAGGGAGACTATACGTCAAAAGCACAAAAGGCTTGGAGCTCAGTTATTTCCCTATTTTGGGCTTTTACAAGCATTTATACGCATCAATTTCCTGTGAATCATGTTGTTTTGGTGCTATTAATGAGAGAGATGTATTCCAGGACAAATAAACAACAGCAAACAGCAATAGCACATGATTCATTTTAGCATGTGTTGTGTGCTCACATCATACCTCATGGTGCAATATAATCACAGATAAACCAGAGACACTGGTTTGTAGAAACACATTTGTTACCTTTACAACAAGGAGGAGAAGATTAAGTAATATTTCTAAGGTGTTTTGCGCCGTTCGTCCACGCCCCCTTCTCGTGTTCCCTGTTGACCTGCAGGGTCCCTCATGTGACAGTTGCCCTTTGCATTATAACCACCAACAAAGTTCACCCAAAGAGGAGTTTACGTGTGGGAATGTAGTCAGGACCAACTAAGGAGACGTGGCCATCAAAACGTAACCTCTCCCCTCACTGTCACATGGTCGTCAGAACGGTGGCTATTTGCAACACTGAACCTTTGCCATGCACTTAAATATACACAGAAAAATGACAACTTCCTAAATAACACTGATGCAAATAGAGCAACAAATCCTATTGATCTTGACAGAATAAGAACAGGTTGTAATCACTGTGTGTGTGTGAATGTTGCTGTAACATTGTGCTCCAGCTGTCCCCAGACAGGCTTCTAAGATGGGCTGAGCTGGTTATAACTGGTTCCCAAAACCTTTGGAAGAGGACTTGGGCATTTCACAGACGCTGCCAATGTAACAGAGGAAATAGCATAGCTGCCATCCTGAGGTTTTTTTTTTCTCTCCCATCACTTAAAGCATGACCTTGCTCCAGAACTCGATCTCCTCTGTTGTAATTTGCAGCTATTCTAATGCGCCGCTGCGTATTTGACATACTTTATTCACATAATTCATCACGTTAAAGGCGCCTGCTCACCAACCTTCACCTGCATAACAAACATTTTTCACAACATCATGCATTGCACACAACCAGAAGAAGGGAGACTGCATGATTCAGATTATCCCAGCAGGAAATGATCAATTAATTTCTGTCGTGGTAAGAGTTGACCCCAGATCTGAATGCCAACATAATTTATTATTCATCACCTCCACTGTGCTACTGGTCTCTAAACAGGGGGGAATGAGGGGAAAGAGGCTTAGAGCGAATGTCTAGACAAATTGAAGTGAGGATATTTGAATGTTCACAGCTTGAGGAAGAGACTTTTAGAAGCGGCTATCAGCTTTCACACTCTCTTATATGGTATCGAGGGTGTGCAGGGGCGTCCCTGAGCAATGGTGATACTCCCTCCAGCTTCCCTCGCTCCTCTGCACGGACACTTCCTCAGCAGAAGAAACGAAAAGCTCGGTGTGCGGAAAGTGTTTGTTTGCCGCAGCTCGGCGATAGGCCCGCTGTTGGACAGATGCCAGAGAGAGGTCTCACACGTTACGGCTTCACGCTATACATAGTCCCACGCTGTCCTTCCCCCTCCTCCCTACCAGACCTTTAGGGTTCCACGTCATGACCTGTCAAATTACCAAGAAGTCAGAGTTGAAAACATTGAGGTGTATGGAACATCGCCAAAGACATTGTCTGCAGCAACATCAGCTACCTCAATATGAATTTTTAGTTGCTCATCATGGTCCCACGTATGTATTGCTGAAGCACCTGCTTTATCAAATGCTTTAATGTGGCCATGTCTGGAAGCTCAACACTACTCAGTAATCCAGCACTATTGCTCTGTTCACATTACAAAAAAGTTGGGATAGGGGCAGAAAAGTTGTGTAATGCTAAAAAAGCACCTAGAGGAACATCTCGCAACTAATGAGGTTAATTTGCCACAGGTTAGTAACGTAACTGGGTATAAAAAGAGTAAAGATGGGAAGAGGTTCACCACACAGTGAGAGACTGTGTGAGCAAATAGTTCAACAATTTCGGAATAATTTTCCTCAGTGTAAAATTGCAAAGAATTTGGGGATTTCATCATCTACAGTCCATAATATCATCAAAAGATTCAGAGAATCTGGAGAAATCTCTGTACAAAAGGGACAAGGCCAAAAACCAATACTGGATGGCCGTGACCTTTGGGCCCTCAGGCGGCACTGCATTCAAACCAGACATGACTCTGAGATGGAAATCACTCCACTGTACCATGCAAAGAGGAAACCATATATAAACATGATCCAGAAACACTGGCAACTTCTCTGGGCCCATTTAAGATGGACTGAGGTGACTGTCACCCATTGAACATATTTGGCTCATCATGAAACAAAAAATACAACAAAGAAGACCCTGAACTGTTGTGCAGCTGAAATCCTATATCAGGCAAGAATGGGACAACATTTCACTTCCAAAACTCCAGAAACTGCTCTTCTCTGTTCCCAAACCTTTACAGAGTGTTGTTAAAAGAAGAGGCGATGCAACACAATGGTAAACATGTTCCTGTCCCAACTTTTTTTGAAATGTGTTTCTGACATCAAATTTAAAATGAGCATATATATATATATATATATATATATATATATATATATTTCATAAAACAATAAAATTTTTCAGTTTCAACATTTGATATGTTGTCTTTGCACTATTTTTAATTAAATATAGGGTTTAAATTAAAATTGTATCAACATTTTACACAGAAGTCCGAACTTTTTTGGAATTGAGGTTGTATATTGAGGCTGAAAAGTGCAGGAATCAGCTTGTAAAGGGTGTTAATTTTTAATGGCACAATGTAAACTCCCCACAGGGCGTTAAAAAGCTCACAATCCCCGTATAGAAAACTAAAAAATACAGCAGACATGACCTCAGTGATAGCTCTGTGTGTGCCTCTGATAGGAGAAGGATCGACTGAGTCTGGTTTTGAGAATCCAAGCATCAGTTGTATTGATTTTGGGCACTTGAATGCTCTTTGTTTCTCTGCTGCTGTTGTGTGCATGTGTGCAGGGTTCACCTCAATAGTTCAGAGAAATGACACAATGAACATGTTTCTTTTACCACTGAAAACGTCAAAGTCATGTGGTTTAACTTCAATATCAATGAGTAATTAACATAATAAAAGTAAATGTTCGGCAAATCACTCAGTGGTAAAAAAAATGAATTCAGAACATCAATGAAGAAGGTTTGGTTCTACTTTGGTTGGGATATTTATGTCAGATTTACTTGTATAAGTTGCGTCCACTCCATGTTTTTCTCTGACCATGAACACATTTTTCATTTTACCTTATTAATATAAATCTAAGACTCAGTCATCTAAATGTAGACGCAACAGATTTTCACAATAAATGTTGAAAGAAAATAAAGTCATAATAACTTGTAGGCACATTAACATTAATAACACTAATCTTCAAATCATCTCAAAATCTTTTTTTTAATCAGCCTGTGAACTTTTATCCAGACAGACTTTATTCACAATCAGCCTATTTATGATGCATTCACCTCATGAATCCTTGATTCTGGCCCAGATATTATTCTTCATTGGATCAAATTTTGTGGTAACAGACTAGCTTCTTGATATTTTGGATTTGGACGTCGACGTCCGCCCATCACATTCATTCACAGGAAATCTTTTGTGCAGATGAATCTGAACAGACAACAACAACTGAACAGTTCCCAGAATTACATGAGGTAAAAACAACGTCTGCGGCCAGGTATTCAGGGACAGAGAGTTCAGGACACGTGAAGCCGAAGCCAAAAGACAGTTTTAATAGTGTCCTGTCACAGAGGCTTATCACCGGGCTCTACGTGCTACAAAAAAGCCAGCATTCCTTAACACTCAACTGACTCGCGTGATGCAGGTAGCGGCCAGGTTGGTGACTCCATCGCCTAAAAATAAGACCCGCGAGGCATCCTGTCTGCGCATAGCATGTGATGAATGCAGGCTGCCATCCTCATGAACATTGCTGTCCAACAAGGTCAGTGTAACACAAGTCAGATGTATCTGTGAAAATTCACTCAGAATAATCCACATGTATGCATAAACAATCAGTAGTTTCACAGCTCTGTTATGACTCTCAGCAGGAATTTTAAATAGACGTGGGGGCGAATGAAAAAAAGGCCTCTGGAAGGTGTATCTTTACGAGAACACCACCCGATCTCGTCCGCCCCTCTTATGAGGCTTCGGAAGCCTTTTTCTGAGAAACCGCCCCGCTGTCCCGAGCACATGCGGTCCCACGGGTGACAACAGGAGAAGTGGTAGGTTTCTAAACAGGCAGCGCATGAACACGACGGAACGGCAAACAGTGTAGAACAGGGACACTCAACTTGTTTTGCCTGGGGGCCACTTTGCAAAATGACAAGAGACCAGGGGCCAGATAATAAACAAACATTAATAATATGATTCAGATAAAAAAAAAAAAAAAATATAAGGCCCATAACTTATGTCTAACCTATCAGCTGACACTAAACCTATGTGACAGATAAATCGAATATTTTACTGCTTTTAATATCTACAACTGTATTTTCTTTTTATACACTAAACATAGCTGGAACCTCTTCCATCATGCAAACACTCAAATGTTGGAATGATTCAGAAACATAAACTACTCCTGCCAGGGAATGAATAAATTCCCATTGTTAATCAATTGACTTTTACTGTGCATCAGAAAATGGGGCTGTAAGTTGAGAATCACTGCTGCAGGGATTAGTCTCTGTCTGGATCCCCACAGGCCCAGTGGGAGATAACCCACTCGGGCTGAAAGGTATCTGGTTACGGCATGCGTGTTGGGCTGAAAAAAGGGAGTTGGAATCTAAATCAGGAGCGTGTAATCCTCTGTCGTTCGGTGAGAAAGATGGCTGCCATGATGCCTGCGGCTGCGGAGATGGGTCCATCTTGGGAAGCAGAGATTCAGTGTTTGATAAAAAAAACCAGAACAGATATTTGTCAGACATCACAGTAATTAGGTTTGTAAAAGCAGACCTCCAACAGAAGATACTGTTTTTTTAAATCTACCACTAATTCAACTTTCCACCATCAATATTAGATGCTTGGAGTGCACCCAATATATGTCAACTCATTTTTTTGCCTGTTGTGATTTGGCTGAACTACTTTCATACAACTGAAACAAGAGCAACAAAATTCAGCTGCCTAATATTAAGGATATACTGTATGAACTGCAAGTTATGGCTCCACTAGAAGTACAGTTGTTGATTTAAAGTGGCATCAGCATTTTTAAAATGTGGTTCTGGTGGAAAACAAATAACATAATGGACATCAGGGAATAGAATCAACACCCTACGCTAGTGAATTTGAGAAAAGCTGATATTTGCTTTGTTGTTTCAATGAAGCAGCAGCTAACTCAGCAAAAGTCCATGCGCCCTTAATTCACGTTCATCGTGCTCTCGGTGGATCCTCGTCTGCATGTAGGCTACAGGATCGGACGACGAGTCCTCGCTCAGAGCCAAGTGAGCACACAAGACAGGCCGAGCACAAGTAAATTGAGCCATTTGCTGTTGAAAATGAGCTCGACCGCCATCTGGCCTACATACGTGGCATGGCCCTCGTGGTTCCCATGCCTCTGGACTCCAGTTTCCACGGGAATCGGCCCATGTTAATTACTGAAGGCTAGGTGAACGTGCATTTTTCTAACACCGTGCTATTCCGGCCTTTTTCACAAATTTAGTTCGACATAAAACCCATTGATGGTCACAGTTATAATGGTTGAATGTAATAAACAGCGTTACAAAATAATACATGTCTTGTATTATTACAACATGGTAGTTAAAAGGTTTGGTGATTTTACACATGAAGTAAATTTGTCTTTACGAGGTTTTCTCATCCTGTGTGACTCTGAAGGTAGATTTACACAGTTTGACAAAAAATGAGCATGATGACATAAGTTTCTGGAGCTTGACCCATAGAAAATAAAAGTCTAAATCATTAATTTTTAATCCATTTCTCGTGAGTCTCCCAAGTCTACAGGTGTGAAATATTTACCAAAGTATAACATATTGTAATTTTCGAAGATTAGTAACTAAGTCTGTAGAGCACAGCTTAAAGTCTTATACTGTACAGAACAGCCTCTTAATTACCTTATACCTTAATCAGATTTATTTCTGGTCATAGAGCAGCTACAAATGATTGTGTGCATTAAATTCTACAGACTAATGTACATGAGCTCAAATAAAACATATACCTCCGTTCAGTTCATCTGTTTTTCCTGATAAAATCTAGGCATTAACATAACTTTAAATTATTAATTAATGCCATCATGTCGACCTAAACAATAACAGGTGCAGCCTGGTGGAGGTGAACGAACTCTGCAGACTCCCCGCTGGGAGTGTAAATGTACTTTTTGTTCCAACAGAACTAGAACTGCTCAGGCCACGTCTACATGCTGGCGTAAGAAAGGGCAGAGCGTTTGAACCCGGGCACCTCTCGACCGTGCATGTCTCCTCGTAAACACTTTGCAGTCTGATATTTTCCAGTGACCCCTGTAACCCAAAATTAAAAGGCTTCCAGTACAGCTTTGAATAAACAGTCCAATGAGAAGCATCAAAGCGTTTATAGACTGTTGAGAATAGCTATTTGTATGCCAAATTGAAGACAAGGGGAAAAAGCTGCCGCCCCACTGAGAGACGCTGTTGCTGACATTGGCAAAGCGTGAAGAACACTGTCCTGCAAAGAGGTAAAGGCAGTAAACAGGCGCTGCAGCTGTCCGGGACGCAGCCAGAGGAAGAGAAGGGGAGTGGGAGCAGCGGGTGAGGCTGGCTGACTGTTTGTGTGAGGATAGGGTTACCTCAGCCCGAGCCCGCATCCATGGAAAAGGAGGTCAGAGGTTGAAAGTTGTGCATACGTGAGCCTAATTTGTTGATGCCCGATTGCACAATGAGGGCGTGTGTTTCAGTCTGGACAGTGAAGAAGAGCGAGCCTCCTCCTCCTCTTCCTCACTTCACTGCCGCTGCGTGCTCTGACCAGGTTGCACAAGGTTATGATAAATTAATTTCCTGGATCTGTGAGAGCTTAGGCAATGAAAGATGGAGGACATCGAACAGGTGGACGTACTAAATCGAACCTTGTAATTCAGTTGGAAGGTCTGACATTGAACTGAGGTCGCAGTTTGCACAGTGCATCGACCAATTCATAGTTTAAAACAAACATTCTCCAATAAACTGTGAATATTAGAAACAATGAGAAACAATGTGTTTACTGCAGAGAGGCTTTATGGGAAAAGGTTTACAAAAGATAGATGCATACTTGTGTTTATGTAACTACTTATCTGTGCATGTGATATTAATAACACATTCATCTTTGTCTTGTTACATCCCAGTCTTGTTGCATTATATATGATCGGGTTGCTGTTTATTGTAGCTATGGAAATTAATACTCTATACACTTGGTTGCAATGTATAGCCGTTCTTCAAATATACCATTATACTGAGTCAGTACATATAAATAAAAGTGCTTGTAATGAAACACTTCTCAACTCATTTGTCTTCATCATTTTTTCTTTTTCTGCATTTACGCTTCGGAGACTTGAGTTATGTGGTTTGACGAATCACTTGATGCAGATTTTATTATTTTTTGAGAATCCTACATACATTTATGAGGAATAAGCTGCTGCCTTTTTACTACAACAGTACTTTTACTTCTACTACAACTATTGAAATAACACAAGAATTAATACACAAGTAGTGATACAGGACTTGTGCACAATATGGTGCATGAGGAAGGAAATATACAGAATGTCAGGAATGAAATGAAAGTAGTGCAAATACAGAAGCACATAAATTCAGGATAATTACACGGTGTCAGGAACAAGAAAGATGAAGTCTACACGATGACCTCATTGCTGCCTCCAAAGACCACAAACAGCACTGGCCTGATAAGGCCAAGTCAAAGACAGGATATTCCCAGAATGCATTTCACAGGGGTCAATATGCTAATTTTAGCACGGCAGCCAATGGCAGTTTGCGCTCCTGATACAGGAGGGGCTGGATCAGATTACGTGGCCGAGACACGACCAGCGTACATGCAGTAATAACGAGGGGCCAGAGGACTCCGTAAGACCCATCTCTCAACATATGTATATCCATAACCAAGCCCCCTTCCTTCGTTCCCACACTGTTGGCAGCATAAGCCTCGATCACGTGACAGTAATATTTTGGGGGTTGGCAGTGGGTGCCCACTTGTAATAGAAATCCCAAAGGTCTGACACACATCGCAGCTTTGGGGACAGTAGTAAATCCACCATCTTCCCCCTGACACAGACAGTTACGATCTCAAGGCAGAGCAGCACCATCCTTGGGCAAAGTGTACGGTGTCTGAAACGCTCCCTTGCAAACACGCTGGTTAAAATGGGCGTTATGTGACTTTGCGGTTTTGGTCAAATGCATAACAATAGCGGCCGTGCAGCAGTGAGTCGGGGTCAAGCTTTTTGACAAGGAAGAAGTCTCTAATTCACACAGCACACACAAGTATAAGATGTTCATTCTGCATCACCTCCAAATGCACATGTGATCATGTCGAGCTACTCAAGAGAAACTCAGGTGGTCTCATACTAAAACTTATGCAACCACCAGGATTGTGATAACAGCTGTTCATGCATGTAAAGGCAGACGAATGCACTCTAATTATAATATATGTTGCGCACGCTGCACTCCCATGTATTGAACAGTAAGTAGTGTGATGTACATACTATATACACGTAGAATACACCACTATGCTTGTGAATAGTTCAAGTAATCAAAGACTCCGACATTCAGTAAGGAAAATAGAAAAGAACAAGATGACTGCTGAAAGTGCAAGCAATAATGAACAGGTTGGCATTTTCCAAAAACCAGAGGGTGATAGAAACTGCAACACATTTGTAAAATACACCAAAGTAAAGCTACAGAGCTACGGAAGCCCCTAAGGACAAACTGTGCATACAGGCTAATAGCTAAGATGAATCAGAATTGTGCAGAAAGCAGCGTTTTGAGCAGCAAGAGGAAGAAGCAAGAAGGGCAGGAAGAGGAAAAGGTGGAAGAAGAACTACCGGACCTTAATTATTTCAAACTTAAAACTTCTTGGCATGGGGCTGGACCTGTGTGCAAAGTTTGGTTTATTTTCATGCATGTGAAGGCAGATTTCCTTGTATTTGCCAACGTGAACACTGGCAAAATACAAGAGGGAGCAGCAGAGCGGCCTGGTCCCTAAATAAAACCATTGCAAGCTCATGCTTTGCTTTTCTCTGCCCACGGTTTAATTATACTGCAACAGTCTATTTCTACCAACCCAGACACTGTATAACTTACACTCCTGATATTCATCTAACACAGTATCAGTTCCTGTGTGCTCAGAATATGCTGTTCCCTCCTGTCGAGGCCAGTCTCCCAGTTGAGTAATGTGATTGATAAAGTCCACTATCTCATCTATGGAGAAGGGTTGCATTTTCATTTTGGCACCTCCGAGGTGACGCTGTATCCATTCATAGATACCTCTGAGGACCCCACAGAGACCATATTAATCTGCATGTGGGAGCTTTGGGGCGCCCCAGGACATGGTGCAAACATTGCACCCCACCCTGGTGTCACATATTGTGCACACATTCGTAAGACTTAGCACAATCGCAGTGGTGAACAGAGCTCAGAGGTGGCGGAGCAGCAGAGATCAGACACTTCTGTGAATCTGACAGATGTACAAGAGCACATGGACAGACTCCAGGCAGGCAGATAATGAAGATGAACACTTCATCTCCTACGTTCGTCTGTGCTAAGAATGGAGATGAAAGTGTGTGTGAGTTGGTGGCAGGCTGTTAGGTCTAGTGTCAGGTGTTACAGACTCCCACACGGATTTGATCTGCTGTTCAGTGTTCCTAAGAGCTTCCTGTCAAAACGCAGATCCTCATAATCCAGACTGTCGGCAGCAGTTGCCGTGAACTTGGCGAACCGAACGTATGCCCTCGAATTCGGGTCGATCGCAGCGCCTTTGTAATTAGCTCCGTTTATACCTGCTGACAGGTTAAAAACCTCGGCTGTGCAAAATGTCAAGCTGCGAAAATGACGACAGTGCACTTTTGACACCCTTTGGTCTTTAAAAGAGGTCAAGCCCTGTCAAATTATGAAAAACAAAAAACGTGGAAATCAATGAAAATGCAGCTTCCTGGATGCAAAGCAGTGCTCAAAGTTTGAGTACATGGCAATCATTATTATACTATATCCTCCTCTCAACAAGGGATTTACCTGCTCAACATATCTGGTCCTTGAATCCGTTCCCGTTACATCATCCAATTAAACATCAGATAATGGAAAATGAAACTGATCTCCTGACAACACAGTCACAGTGAGAGAGATCACAGGCAGATGGCACTAAGTTTCCATGCAGCGCTGCCTGAAGTCTGTTCACACAGAAAGCTCTGAGTGTCACACAGCGGAGGGGGCTGACGAATGAGCTCCAGACGTCGTCACTAAAGAGGCAACATCACTGCTCCGCTCACTTCAAAGACCTCTCCGACGATTCACACTCCGTCACCGCTGCCGCCAGTGGAAGGATGCAGACTTGAACGTCTTTTCCTTTGGGCTCACAACACACATCCTCTCTCTGTGTCTCGGCAAGAAAACAACGAGTGACGGAAAGAGAAACATTTCACTTAACAAAAACATTTTTATTTGCCCTTCACAGGCAAAGCAAGTGAATCTACAGAGCGGGATGTTCCTCGCAAAGCGTTACAAAAATACAAAAAGTACATAGTTGCTTAGGGCTGTTTAAGGTCTTTGAGCACAAAAGACTCCAGCTGCATTAAGGGCCGGATAGATAATGGAATAAATATTCTTATTGGTCAGTTAACAGTCTGGCGCTGAGTCATGTTTTTGTTCCCCGTTGTCAGCAGTGTTGTTGTCAACGCTGCTGTCAACCTCGTCTACGTGGTCAACCTGGTCGCCATGCTCTTCGCCGTGGTGATCCGCATCGTGATTCAGCTGTGCATACTCCACCGACCCCTGCTGAGAGGGGACAACATGAAACAAGACATAAATATGAAGAAACAGAATACGTGACACTCAGGACTGGATCGATCGGCACGACAGAGGCTGCTTGGAATTATCTATGCGTGATTCATGTCAGCGCATTCAGAATGAACAAACTAGTGAGAATATGCAAATAAACAAAAACAGTTACAGTTTCAGAAGTGTCAAAAATCTGTCGTGCGCTGATATTTTCTGGTGAGACAAAGCAAATTATATAACTCATAGAATTGGGCAACACTGTATTTTACAAGTCTGTTGTTTCATAAAACTTTTTCTAGAATTTCTAGAAAGTTTAGAGGAAAAAAATAGGCAAGTGGTACAAGTTCAACTGAAACAAGAGTCTACAGCCATGTTAGCATTTCTAAGAGGATGCACTTCAGCACAGGGCTTTGAGCTAACGCTAACATCAGGATGCTAAAATGCTCACCGAGACAACGCTAATATGTTGGTATTTAGCAGGTATAATGTTTAACATGTTCACTATAGTAGTACATTTACTAGTTAGCACAAAACACAATGTACAGCTGAGGCTGATGTGTATTTGGAACAAACCTGATGATGAAATGAGAAATTAAGGATCGCAGTCACATCTAAGTTAGTACAGTTCATCCTGAGAAAGACATGAATGTCTGAACCAAATTTCATTGCAATCCATCCAATACTTGAGACTAAAAAACACAAATGTGAACATCATGGTGGTGCTAGAGGAAAAGTATGTAAGTAAGTAAGTAAGTATGCTTGTACAAAATTTCAAGGCAATCCATCTAGAAGTTGCTGAAATATTTCAGTCTGGACCAATATTTTATATGATAAATTATTAATAGATTATCATCCATTCACGAACCAGTAATCAGAGTGTTCGTACTTTCAGTTACCTGTCTACAAACAATAAAAACACACTCCACAGGGTTTCCGTTTATTGCACTGTGTCTGTCCATGAGAGGTCTCTTTGGGCAAAGACACAACAGAGCCATGAGTGTGTGTGTGTGTGTGTGTGAGTGTTTGTACTTACACCATCAGCCTGCTCGGGAACACCTGCAAAAACAAAGCGAGAGGACGAGCTCAGGAAACAAAAGGAGTCTGGGGATTAAAGGAGGGCTTTCACAGTCATCAGGACTCCCATGAACAAGCTCCCAGATCCCAGGAAACTGGGAGCTTATCACGTCACACACATTCACACTAATATCGACATGCTTATACAGCCTTTATCTACAAGGCTCTTCTCAGAGCAGAAAACAGGCCTGATATTGTGCTTTCCTTCGCTTCTGCTGCGTCATTGTTGGTGTGAATAGTGCTGACATTTACACTGTTAGGAGTTATTAAGAGCCAATGACTGAACAATGGCCAAGAGTTTCCCTTATGAGTATTAAACAATGGAGCATGTAGCTCACTCAGTCTTAACGGATGTACACGCTGTTTGGCTGCGATTGTTAGAACAGGAAGTTCTCTTTGACGAAAGCAGGAAGTGGACACCTGGCGACTGGGTTTCTGTTTTAATGGGACATTCTTTCACTAACAATGCAGATGTTTACAGTGGGAGTTGATCCTGTTTCCTGGCACACTTTTTTTTTTGTGGCCTGATTTCTCTTGCCGTGTAACGTAAGTGTTATTTGAATGAAGAGCAGGATGTTAGTCGCACCTTGCTTGGAGTTCCGCACTTCGCTGTACACCGTGTCTGTGCCCATTTTCACCGGCGCTGTCACAACAAATGCAGAATTATTTTTGTGTTTTTGCGATGATAATGACAATGGTGATATGAAAATTCTGACGCAGGCTCACCTCTGTTAGGATCTGCCTGTCTGGTCTGCACCTCTGTGTATTGAGGTTCTGGCTTTTCTGGAGAGGTCACACTATTTTGATCATCAGACTCTGCAGTACAACACAGCAACAAGCATTAACAACTTCATAATAATAACTTTATTAGTACTATAGCAGTCAATTTAAGTCATATTTAAAGAAAAACATATTCATGAAATATTCATAACCAACATTGAACTGGGTCCAACAATATGTTTGTTTGGCCAAAGTCTGATTTATCTTATTCCTCTGTGTCATAGATACTGTCACCCAATGAACCTGTTTACCTGTGGAACGTATGAATGAACAGGTGTTTTTGGATCATTTCACAGTCTTTTGTTGCTCCTGTCCCAACTAGTTTGAAACATGTTGCTACCATCAAATTCAGAATATTTACAAAAATCAATGCCTGGCTGTCTGTCCTTCAATTTTCTCATCAATTGTTCATCCGATCGATGAAGAGTTAAATGCACATACACCGACTTGCTGCTGTAAATAGTCACTAGTGCACCAAATGTGTATTTAGATTGTGTATTAAGATTTACGTCTTCAGTAGGAACCAGTAGGCTCAGGGCTGAGGATCACAGACAGGGTGGGGAAGTATTGAGAGACAGACTAACACAATGCTGGTTTTGGTCTTTTCATGGGACTTGTTGACAATAAAAAAAGAAGAAGAGTAACGCCAGCATCATCCTTTATCAGAAATATGAATGAAGTTATGAACTGTCCATACACTCACCAGAGCCCGATACATGTTCACTCCAAACACTCTTTCCCATAATGCCTGGGGTGACTGCACAGAGAGAACAGAGACAGTCTCAGTTGTTGAATCAATGCGATCTATGCCTGCTTGAAAGCTTTAAAATTAACAGCAAACAAAGAGAACACTTTTGAATTAGTTTACTGGAGCGTGTTTTGCTCTCGAGTGCAGCTGGCAGCTCAGAGTTTGTATCACCATTATAGACTTTACCATTGGCAGCCTCATTGACCTCTGCCTGGGTGAGGCTCTGGCGCTCGGCTTTTGTGCCGGCTGACTTCCTAAGACGAGGTGAACACAAAACACAATCAGCTTTTTAAAACAGGAAACTGTATGGGTGTCGCCATATTACCTAGTCTTGTAACTCACGTAACCTTCAAAACACTGACTTTTGATAAGGACAGGAGAAATGTGACTTACACTGACAGCTCAGCAGTTGTTTTCCTCTTAAATCGAAGAAGACGTCTTTTAAAGATGATAACAAGGATCAATGCCAGTATGAGCAGGATGCAGAAGGCTGCGATAAGGCCTTTCTTCCAGCCAGCCAGCTTCACTGTAGAATAGCAAAGCATTTAAGTCTTCAGACTTTTCTGCTGAATGTAGTTTACCTTTCACTTCTGGGTGTATATATGTAGTCATTTCATTTTATAATCATGTGTGAGCTCAGTTAAGGTCAGTTCAGGCTTTGTTAAAGTTTATTCTGCACCTGCACTCACAACAAAGATGCGAGTGTTAGCTGGATGGCGCAAATGTGAGTGCACCTTAAATGGCTCAACTATTTATAATCTAGTTAGTTAGTAAGTATTCTAATAAACACTCCAAAACCAATGTGTGTACCCTGGTGTACTTTTACAACAAGATGAACAGCAAAGACTTCTTTCCAACGGTGCAATGTTAAGATGTCTTTATGAAACTAGTTATATTTTATCCTCTAAAAAAAACTCTGGGGTCAGACTGAGAAACTCCAACTCAAAAAATAATTTTAGACTCAATCGCACAAATGCCTTCACTTTTCAAAAACATCCTAACTCTGATTGGTTCTCACAAAGACAGACATGCAAGAACACACACCCATGACCATCATCACTGCTGTTCACCGAAGATGAAACACACCTGTGATCGTGACAGAGTGACTTTGTTTGGTTTCATTGGCCGGGTTGGTGCACACACAGTAGTAGCTTCCTCGGTGCTCTCCTCTGACATTGCTGATCCTGTAGGATCCTTCCAGTTTCTTGGAGGTCTGGGAATCGAGAGCGCCCTCTGTCTTAGTGTGGTACCAGGCGAAGCTGATGGGAAGAGTGCCTCTCTGAACAGAGCACACAAGATCCAGATCCTGCCCCTCAGAGACATCCCCCATGCCGGGGCGCATGCTCAACACTGGTTTCGACACAGGCTCTGCATAGAAAATGTATGTTAGACCAAGTTAACATCAATTTGTTTGAATGCGTTGTCGTCATTCTTGCATCCAACACACCTATGATGTTGGTCGATCGTAACAGCCGCCCTGATTCTGTCACGGTGGTCTTGTGTTGACTGTTTTTCGCGTGGCAAAGAAAGCTGTTTAAGTCTGAACTCTTGTAGATGGCTGAGGAGTTAAAGATGGCCTGCTCCCCCTGCTTGCTCACCATCCTGGTCTCGAGCAGCCTGTTGGGGCCATATAGGGTGTAGGTGATAGGCAGGGTGCCGGTGTCACTGTGACAGAGCAGCAGGAAGCGCTTTCCCAACACCAGTGTACCCCCGACCACACTGAGCACTGGTTTGGAAACAGGAACTGAGGATAAGATAATTCAATAGTTAGTCGGTGCAAGAGAACAAGCACGTATGATGTTTACTGTGATCACCATCTTAGTGTGTTAGCATGTTAACATTTGCAGAGGCCGATGGGAAATTTTGACCTAATGCTGACACTAGATGACAAGTTATGGGATCATTGTTTTTTCATGCATTTCATGACTCACCTTTTGCTTTAACAACAATGGTTTGGCTCTCTTTTTCAATATTGTGTTCAAGAGAAGTAGTCTCCACTTTACAGGAGTAGTTGCCATTTTTAGAAGGGTCTGCCACAGTGATGTACGTCTCCTCAGTGACGAGTTTGACCTTATCTTCGTAGATGGAGAACTGCAGGCTGTCATTGCCGATCTTCTCAGGAACGTAAACGGATACAGAGCAGGTCAGCTTGAAGCGGTCTCCCTCAAATATTTCTATGGGCTCCGCAATCAGGCGTGGCTTTGAAAACAGCTCTGTTGGAGTGGGACGGCAAAAATCAAACATTATACAATGTATGTGTGGTACATAAAAAGGCTTTATACTTCATATAAGAGGGTACTTAATGTCAAATTAGATTTCAGAACAAAGAGGAAATCCAGCTCTTGCCTTTGACTGTGATTTTTTGATAGGTCTCTTTCTGCACAATGCCCCACTCTGCCTTGCACACGAGCTCCCCAGAGTCGCCTTCTTGTGCTCTGAATCGGTGACTGAGGCTGACTGGGGCTTGCTTGAGGATCCTCCTGTTCCTCGTCAGGAACACTTCAATGTTCCTTAGCGGACTCACCACTTTACAGACCACCTCCATTAGATCACCCTCAAAGACATTTGAGGAGGGCAGCACATTCATGATCGGGGAAATATAGAGTCCTGTAAGACACAACTGAGAATGATCAATAAAACGTTCCTTATTTTAAAACAATCTGATATTTTTGCAGAGACACAACAGCTCTTGATCGAATCACCTTTGACTATCACTGGGATCTCGCTGCTGCGGTTGGAGCGCCTGGTCCCAGAAACCAAATTGATCTCGTAGTCACAGTACAGGAAGCTGTCTCCAATCAGCCTCAGGACCAGTGTGGTTTCTGATGAGTTCCCAGTGGGCGCTGGCTGCTTGATCTTCTGAGACTCTCCGGTCCTAAATCTCTGGTAAAACCGGAAGTTGAGGGATCCTTTCTCCTCTGGAGCACTGCAGGTGGCTGTGAACTCCTCATCCTCATAGGGTGTAGTCTTATTTAAATGCAGAATGGGAGTCTGCAAGCCTGAGGTGGGGAAAACCAAATAGGGCAGCCATTACTATACATACTGATGTTCATTCAGATATAAGAGTGAGTACAAGCTGCTTGGGTATGAGGAATGTATCTTGGTCGGTGTGTGAGAACCTTGCTGAACGTCGATGATGCAGGAAATTTAAAGAAAACATGTTGGTATGTTAACTCTAACATCCAAAATTTAAACATCAGCAACATTTCTAATGCAAGAAAACACTAGTATTATCCTTTTTACAGAATCAACAATATATTTGCTTATTGTTTGTCCAGGTCGTTATCAAATGTCGGAGATTCCTTGAACACAACACAAAGGAAGTAGTTTAAACATTTTTCGTGGCATAACAGGTAGACAGCCAGAATGTTCCCAGTGACTGATAAAACTGATAAAACTCAAAGTTTTAGGTGTCTGAGATGGTTATTTATACTGTCGAGGGCTGGAGATCAGATTAAAATCTTTTGTCAGGCTGTGGAAAATGGTTGGCAATCATGTAAATCTTTCAAAAATGGAAAAAAAAATACCACTTTTCATGTTTGCTGTTTTCCTCCAACTGCACTGATATGTGGAAGAATTTCAGGTATATGATGACATTTTTCATATTATTCTACATTATGCTACCTTTGTGTTACAAAACAATAGAAAACAAAATCAAACATCGCAAAACAAATGAACCCTGGTTTGAGAAATGTATCATACCAATATGTCACCCTGAGCATTACCTGTGACGTCCAGTTTTTGGCTGTAGCTGGCTTTGCTCTTGTCCTTGACTGTGACTCGACATTCGTAATTTCCAGAGTCAGCGGCCCTGGCTGGGTCCAGTTCGTATACGATTGAGTCCACTGTGGTCGTGGAGGAGTGGATGGGAACGTCGTCCCGTGTGAGCAGGAAAGTATGAGTGAGGTGAGGGATGTTGTCATGACTGACGCTGACCTGGCAGCGCAGGGTCACCGGTGTCCCACTCTGAACTGTGCTGCTGGGTAGGATCGCAAGTCCGACTGTATCTATAATATATGCTGTAGATCCAAATGTCACACAGACACACAAACATGCACATGTATTAGAAAGAAATAATATCAGATGGACTGCATGTCTTATGTAAAACCAACATGAGGAACTGAGCCAGTAATACAACACAACAGCCACGGTCTGTTATTCTCTCCACAATAAAGGTGAAGTCTGAAGGAAGGCACTCCCCGACCACCAGTCTACTGCAGAGTAAGCAAGAGCTGCCGAAGGAAGGAAAAAGCTTCAACAAACAGCGTCTGACCCTCTCCGCCCCCCCGTGGGAGAGCCGTGTTGATTTATCCCAGCTTCTGCTCTCCCTCAGCAACAACAGCACAGTGTAACCTGCCTCAACAGCTACAAAACAATCACTTAGTCCACAGCCTCAGAGTGCTGCTGGTGGTTTGGGCTCGGTGAGGTGGAGGGACAGAGGCAGTGAGCGACTGTGCTGACTAACTGAAGGTGTTGGAACAGAACATATGGTGTGTGAGAGTTCATTCTTGACCTTGGAAATATTAGTGTGAAAAAAAAGTGGTAGACCTTGAATTAAGATAGTCTTGTCAAAGAACACATGCAGGTATTGAAATTTCAAAGGAATAGCTCAACATTTTTGGAAATAAGCTTATTTGCTTTCTTCCTGAGAGTTAGATGAGAAGATTGACACCATTCTCAAATATGAAGCGACAGCCAGAAGCCAATTAGCTTAGCTTAGCACAAAAGCTGGAAACAGTGGGAAACAGCTAGCCTGGCTCTGTCCATAAGGTGACAACTACTACCACCTCCAAACCTCACTAACTGAAATGTCAGATCTTCTTTTGCTTAATCTTCACCAAAGCATAAAAGCAATCATATGTGTTGGACTATTTCTTGACCTGGAGCAGTAACTTCCTGTAGATTCCACTTGTTAATGGCAACCTCACAGTGACAACACTTGGACCTCGACACAAACTAGCTTCCCCCCCTCTTTCCAGTCTTCATGTTAACTAAGAAGTCACATCGAGTGGACAGACATGACAGTGGCATCAATCTGTTTATTTACCTCTTGGCAAGAAATGTGTTTCCAAAAAAGTCACACTGTTCTTTCAGACACTGCCTACCTAGTCAAGAGCTTCAGAAAAACCCTGATACGAGAAGCAAACGAGAAGAAACAAGCATTTTCATTCAAACTCATGCCGTTTGAAAGCTATTCAAAATTTGGGAAGCTCATTCAAACTCACGCTGATTTGAAAGATTACCCAGCTTCACCTGTGACAACCTAAAATAGCTTCAATGAAAGAAATATCAAGGAGGCCAGGAGTGCACGATACAATGCCTGTTTCCTGCAAAAAATAACTGCGTGAGGTAAAAATAGATTAACTGTCTCATACAGTGAGGACTGGATGACCTGAAACTGTCTCAGCGTTGGAGAAATCACAACCCCCAAGACCAATTATTAGACAAGAGTCAAATACACAGTGTAATGCAGTTATACTTACACTGTCCTCTGACACATTGGCCTGTGTTTAGAGAAAAAGGGAAGAGAAAACAGAGGTGAGAATTAGGTTTAACTGAAGGAACATCCATTATCCTTGAAGCTGCACAACAGTGGGTCCTTACAAAAACAGAGGAGGCTGGTGAGAAGCAGCAGCAGGTTGGGGGGTCTGGAGTCCATCCTGAGTGATGGTGGTTCACTGCTCTGAGATGAAAATACAGAGGGATGAGGAGACGGAGGCCAGAGAGGCAGTCGGAAGGACCGGGGAGGGACATAGGAAGGGAGAGGTGGAGTGTGTGGAGGACAGACTCTTCAGGCAGTGGTGGTGGTGAGGGGGGTGTTCCTCGTCTTATCATACACACTCCTTGTGCTGACCAGGAAATGGCTGGTACTTCCTCAGGAATCTACAACTATGTTCTTATTAGTGTGTGTGAGAGAAGAGAAATTTGCACAATAATGCCAGAGAGACTTGTTTCTCCTCCTCTTTAGGCCGCAGACTGAAGGAAGTGTCAGATGGCGACCTTTTCGCAAAGAGCCAGTTCATGCTGAAGCACAAATACTCAGCAGAAATCTCCAGGTGATCGGACCCTGCTTGGATGTTTTATCATTCCCTGATGATTATTTGTTTATGTTCTGCAAAACCGATGATTTATCTGAACAATATTTTCAGCTCTCATATCATATAACACATTTTTTGTGTTGCACTTCTTTTTGCCAATGGGAGTTTCCTATATAACATCTGTGTTGCTGAGCATATTTCAAAGACAACCCTAAGGAATGTGACTCTCAATTTGCCCTGGAACACTGACTGTACACTTTTGCGGCGTTCCAAAGCCAAGACCCACAAGACACATCAAAGAAAAAATTCCACAGAATTGCAGGTATCAGTCTAAGCAATAATTTATTTAGTATGAAGTTTTGAGACATGAAGCTTTAATCAGTTAACTAGATATATTTTCAGGTTTCCAAGTGTGATAATGTAAATAAGTCTTTCCACAGCTTTCA
This sequence comes from Holacanthus passer, assembly GCA_025331565.1. Classification (NCBI taxonomy): domain Eukaryota; kingdom Metazoa; phylum Chordata; class Actinopteri; family Pomacanthidae; genus Holacanthus; species Holacanthus passer. The sequence goes on from JAFREQ010000043.1 coordinate 1,320,002, forward strand.
TGTGCAGGTAGGCCTAAAGGTTCATGTATCATATTAGAGTCAATATTTTGTCTCTGTTTCTGTCATCATCTTATTATCATAGGAAAGTTCGATGGTTACCTGCTCGGTGACAGAAACCCCTGCCAGGCCATTTTGCTGACATCTTGCCCTGATCCTGAGCCCGGCCCACAGTTAAAGCTCGGCTCACTGGGACACAAGAGATTCAATTCAATTCAATTCAATTCAATTCAATTGCATTTGTATAGTGCCAAATCACAAAAAAGTAATCTCAAGGCACTTTACATACAGAGCAGGTCTAGACCATACTCTATAATATTATTTATAGAGACCCAACAGTTCCCATCATGAGCAGGCACTTAGCGACAGCGGTGAGAAAAAACTTCCTTTTAACAGGCAGAAACCTCGGGACAGAACCAGGCTCAAAGATGGACAGCCATCTGCCGCAACCGGTTGGGTTGAGAGAGAGATGACCGTTGGGATGCTCCAGGCCAGGTTCCAGTGCCTTTGTAGGCTCAGGGTCAAACCAGAATGAGCATGCGACATTAGACACAACACTGCCACAATTAGGGGAGAACAATGTCCTACTCAACCAGTGAATGATCCTGATAATGACCCGTCCCCTCCCCAGTGTCAAAAAATCCCATATGCCTTTCTTTTTATGAATGTTAAGTATAATTGTAATACACTATTAATAATATTTTTTATGTTGTTCAAACATCCTCCACCTGTGGGCACCTCATACACCTTTAACTGATGTTGCAGCAGTTTCTATTTCTATTTTTGTATCTCCCATCTGCAGCCTTAGGTGGTCTATTTCTAAATTTGATTTTTCATTTTGTTTCTCTAAGTACACCTTGTGCAGCTGTTTCACAGAGAGCAAGAGGAACACACAAAAAATATGACATTGAATTTCACATTGCCAGGTCTGCCTAGTTTCATTTAAAGGCATTGGCCAATGTTGAACAACATCTTATTGAGGTGGATGAACCCTCTTCCTCATAGTAATTTCCAGCATTGCTCTGTTAGAGAAAAAGCAGGTTTTATTATTGTACAACACTATCATCAACTGTTAGATGTTATTTTTGAGGCAAAAACCTCAACAGGCCTCTCTCTGTATTTTCCCTGTGCAGCAGCTGACATCTTCATCATCCGCCTGTAATGAAAATGTTGTGTTCCACTCGAACTCATTATGAAAAATCTGTACTTACAACTGCACGGAGATCTGTTATGGCAGAAGACTCCACCATCAGCAAGATGAAGAGGATTAGACAGTCAAATTATAACTTTAACCATCTAATTTGGATTATGTTTTTATAACGGTGTGCAGGTCACGTTGCAATTTTTTAAAAATATAACTCACATTAAAATAGATTATGATGTTTGCAGGGGAACTAAGAATCTTAAAAAGCAACAGAAAGTCAATTCAGAAAATCAGTGTGGCAAATGCTAAGATGGATTGGTGTGCACCACTAACTAAACAAATGCAAACAGATGAATGCACACACATCATGAATTTGAATGACTAACCTCTGATGTAGGTCCTTGTATCCTGGGGGGGTGGTTGGAGAAGATGAGCTTCCTCCAGAGAAGCTGAGGGCCATCTCTTCAGACTCTGTGAGTGGTGCTGGTGTTGTTGGTGGAGGATCCCTATCTGGTTCTGGGCTTCAGCCTTTCTCTATAATGGAGATCAAATTTGAAAATATCCAGTAAGCACAAACTTATAGAGAGACTAGTTTTTGCAGAGTTAGTTATAGAGACTTTAGAGTATATATAAATGCATTGAGGTGTTGCTTTCAAATAGACATTAATAAATACTGGCAGTGTCAGGATGGCAGAAAAATGACTTCACTACACTTCACTACTTGAATATATCACACGTTGAATCTAGCCTGAATACTGTATAATCAGGTAGGGTAGTCTAAACAACATCACAACTGCTCAGAATAAAATTATACCTTGCATTTTCATATTTCATCTTCAGTTGTTTGTGCCTGTTGGGTGGCATCGGCATAAATATTAAACATGCTTGCGCACACTCACACACACACACACACACACACAAATATACTCACACGTTGGCTCAGTCAGCAATTTTCTACCACACCAGCTCACGTTCTTTTGCTCCTGATACTCTATAGTTTTTCAAACATATACTCCTATTCTGCTTACACATTAATTAATATTTCTAACTCCACTGGGGAAAAGCAGGAGGATCGAGTCCTTTATTCTCCTCTTGCTATTATGAATCATGTTGATGAAGGCTCTTTATCTCCTCATGTTATCACCTGTTCTGACACCGAAAAGTCTGAGCTGACAGCTCAAGCCAGAGCTCAGGTTTTAACTCAGAGTTTGTTAAACCTGCCTTCTGAAACAGGGCCTAGATAGTCTGACCAAAACAACAAACAGAAACAGGAACCATGCAATAGACCTCACGTTGCTTGGCCCACAGTCAGTCTCACTTCTTAAATTGTCTATGTCAGCTGCTGTTTCTGTACTGAACTGCAGGGAATCCCCCTTGAGCCATGATCCGCTCTCTAATTAAATATATCGAGCATAAGCATAATCAAAACACGCAGTGTTTTGACAACACCTATCACCTCACAGCCCAGAATCCTCTGCTCCTCCGGTGCTCGGTACCCTCTTGTTCAAACCGTGAGATGAAACTGTGATGGAGCCACTGAATCATTTATAAGAAACAAACTAAGATCTTAGAAACTGCCAAGCTTTAACTGCAGAGCCTGTGGTGATGATTTATATATGACGAAGTGTTTGGGCAGTTTGGGGGTAAATACACAACATGAAGGACTGTCAGATTAAATCACTGTGGCTACAACTTGAGAGAAAATTACACTGGAGCAGGCAGGTATTATTGTTGGACAGGTGTAGAATAATATCATAACAAATATTGTAGTTGTCATGGATGTGTTTCCTCTTCAAATAAAAAGCCTTGGGCTGTGGGAGTCCTCCAGGGAACAGTCACTCCACACAACACACTATATTTCCCACAATATCAAAGGCAATATGCTTAGAACGCCAATATCACAGACTACAATCAGCTTTTGTTTTCACAAATACACAACTGTGCAAACATTTTAATACTGAGAAGGTGGTTTCATTTGTATTCAAATGCCAGATGTATGCAAATGTGCAATGCTGTGCAGCACCCTGCAATCCTCAACTCTGACCACTAAGAGCTGCTGAAGACTAAGAGGAAAAAGGTGCTTGAAAACCCACACGGTCTGTTCTGCAGCTTTATCTGCATGATGCTCCCAGTTGATTTCAGTTGTGCCACATTTCACGTACAACAAATGTTTTTTTTCAGTCTTCACAGAAGTGCTTTTTTATCTTCTACAGAGCTGAAACAGAGGTGACCTTGATGGGACGCCGTCATGTTATTTGAGCACGTCCCAGCTGAGCATGACTAGTTCCAGTATCAGTAAAGAGTCTGCTCAGGCTATTTCTAAATGCTCATGTTGGTTTGCAGCACACGAGAAGCTTCACGGACGTGTCATCCATGCTGTTGATGAAATTACTGAGATAGGTGAGGACAGTGACATTTGGAAATAGGTGCATCAGAGTTCACTCTTTTTAATAAGCATCTAAAAACTATGAGCACATACAAAAGGCTGATCTAAAATTTGAAGCATTCAGCTCAGTTTGTCCAAACGAACCTGTACATGGGTTTAAATATGACCTTTGTAGTGTTACAGGTGGTGTAGGTTTTCAGCCTTAACAGACTTTATGTTTCAGGGGGGATGTTTGTTCCGAGTAAGCGAACATGCAAGCTTCCCGTCTTCATTCAACGAAGCAAAGCTGTTTCCATTCAGACTTTATTCAGTATTCCTGAGTCCTCTCAAAACAGATCATCAGAAGTCAATACCTGGTCAGTACTGGGATGTGGACCATGTAGGCACCAATCAGTCCGTATCCTGTAGTGGTCTTGATATGGATCTGTTTTTTTTAGAGTGATTCTACAAACCGCCCATTGCAGGAAAATCCCAACCTTTGCAACCCCTCATAAACCCCTCGAAATCTCCCTGTTGTGGGGCAAATAAAGGTATATCTTATCTTATAACTGGTCTCACTGCTGTGGACTGCTCTTCTTAGCCATAATCTGCTCACCTCCTCATTCCCACTGAATTAGCTTTGGTTAAAGATTCATAGAGAGGGTCAGAGTTATTGTACAAGCCAAATCAGCAGGATACATGGATACACACACACACACACACACACACTCATACAAAAAGAAATTCAAATGCTCAATCTTGATAGTTAGTGCACAAACAGAAATGCTTACTCACTGCTTGGGGTAAAGACATAAGAAAATATGCTAACACATGTTCCCCCACTGTTATCCATGATTGGCCACATGGGAACTGCCGGAGGTCGCCACCCTCTCCATGGTGCAACAGTTTTGAGGTTTAGTTGTGTTAGAACTGGAAAGTGGACTGGATAACTTGACATTATGTCCTGCCATTATTTCATGTTTTGACATTGTGCCGAAATAGCTCAGTTGGGAGAGCGTTAGACTGAAGATCTAAAGGTCCCTGGTTCGATCCCGGGTTTCGGCAGCTGGAGAGCCATCTTTTGTAAACTCACTGCCTTTATCAAGCATCTCCCAGTTTGGGACAATAAAGTCTATCCATTTCAGATTTGTCCTCCGTCAAAACACAGCTCACTTAAAAAATATTCCGATGAACAAACGTGATGTGGAGAGTGCCTGCACGCATTTACTGTAAGTTCATGAGTGTAAAGAGTGTGTTGCATTGAAGGGACTGATTGATGGTGGCCATGGTGGTACCACTGACACCATCAGTTCTCAGTGGGTCAGGGGCGGCAGTGTGAATGATGCCTTCGCCCTGAGCTCTATACTGCCAGCATTTCTCTCAGACTGCCAAACAGGTTCTGGGTGCTAGCCACTGCTGCACACTGTAATATGGAGGCCAGTGTGTTGTAGCGACGCATGCATGAACACACAAACCTGAACATTTAACAAAATTTACTGTATCCTTGAGATGTTCCTTCCGAAATGAGGGACTTATCCAAACTCTTTTCACAAAACCTTTTCTTTTCATGGTTGGATAATTTGTTATTGACAAAGGTTTGTGTGGACAGTACAGAGAAGAGAAAGACGAAGTCCAGGTGAAATAAATGTTTACAGTGAAATTCAAACAATATAGCTCCTGCCGGAGATGAGACACAGCATAAGGAATCAAGAACGTTTTTTGTGTTTGACAAACTTTTTTTTCGAATTGAACATAATTACACAGGGACATTCTACAGTAACACATGTCTGAAGAGCAGGACTTTATTTAGGCCTATGGTAAAGTTGCTGGATAACAAAACGCTCCATTGAAAGGTATGGATGAGAAGTGTGTGTCTGCTCAGCAAACTTCTTCAGGATCTAATCACAAGCAATCAGCTCAGGCTTTGCCTGGACAGTGATCTTTGGTGGATCAGGATCAGGGGAGCTTCGTCATCATGGTGACAATATTAGACATGTGGTTAAGATTAGAGAATGATCATGGTCATGCTTAAAAAACATGTTTTAGCAGAAACAGGAAATGGACAACTAAATTTCCACTCAGGTTTGTTTATGTGCAAGTTAAAAATGTGCATAAAAACACGTGCATGGAAACACACTTAATGCACAACTGTATAAGAAGCCCTTCCTCTTTTGAGTGCTTGCCATGTGCCGATCAATCCGACTGACCCAGCTACAGCCGAATGTTTACTTTACAAAGCCACTCTCCATCTTCACCTCTCTGTCTTGGTGTGTTTTGACAGAGTGCAGCCAGTTGCGTCCCCAGAGAGCTCCTGCACCTCATACTGGAACCAAGACAGGGAACACTGCTGATGAGGGACGACGTGGAGATGTTTCTGCCTCTGGCGCAACAGCCTGCAGGAGGGATGGAGCGTGTTGCTACAAGGCAAAGCTTTGAGGCTACCTGTCCCACACAACCTCACGGCCAACCTCAACTCCATCTGTCTTTCACCAAACTGTCTGTTCAAGCGTCTTGACTGTTCTGTTTCACTTATTTATTTAAATTCATTCCTGCTTTCTATCTTCGCTCCTTTTCCCTGCTGTCTTTTTCTTAATTTATCCAGTTTCACCCCTTTTTCTCTTTTACTAAATAGGTCTTATGACTGACTTTCTCTCTGTCTCTTTCTGTCCTCCTCGCTCCACCCACCTCATGTCTGCTGAATCAATAATAAATGATCTGAGAGGCTTGGCTGTGACAGGCTCTCTGCATCAACTCTCTCAGGGTTACTGGGGAGAATCAGACAATGCTCCAGGTCCTGGTACAGCAGCAGGTTTACAGTAAGACAGTGAAGCAGAGGTGACTCGAAGAAAAGTCATGCTCATTGTTCCGTACTGGAGAACATTAACGGATGCGTGCATCACGGCACAGCCGGCCTCCACGCCTGCGCTCGTCGTTCCTCGATGCAGCACATGTATCAAGACGTGCAGTACATGGACAGCTCTATCTGAAATACCACAGGGGGCTTTTGCTCTGAGGTGCCCGCTGTGTGCTCACTCCCTGCAAAAACCTGGATCCAAGGCCTCATCATGTTCGCATGCTGGTTTGAACATGAGCTTAATTCTTTTTCTCTCTCTCCCTTTTCTTTTTTGTTTTTCGGCCCCTGTTAGATCCACCACTGGTGAAGTGTCCTTGAGCAATGCACTCCAGGGGTGATGTTCTGCTGCAGATCCTGGTGAGAGGGAGAGAGGATCACATCTGTGCGACTCTCAAAATCTAATATGCAGGCAGCAGAGAACATGCAAATCAATTGCCCTGTAATTCAATCAGTTCTTCTGAAACAGCTTCTTTTCTCTCATTAGAGGGGCAAAATGAGAGGGTCATCAAGATGGAGATCTTTAAAACTATAGCAAAGTGATGCAAATTATAAGCAAGTCTGCAAAATAAAACGCAAAATAAGACCAGCGTGTGTGAGTGTGATTATCAGGAGCAGCACTATATCACTGACTCAGGAGGCATTAAACAACTGCAATGAGATGACATAATTTAAAAAGTGCCAGACATACCTCAAATGATGGAAAGCAATGAAGGAAACATGATAGAAATATGTCATATATGTTTCATGTACAAGTATTATTTTGAGAAACTTTACAGTCTCCTCATCTCTTCACACAGATCTGATGTTTTCTTAGTGTCCTCTGTGGAATGGAAGTGGACATTTAAAGGTCAAGTGTCATTACCACCTGAAATTAAGAATCATTACGTTTTCATTACCTTAGAATGAGCCCTTTATATCTACAGAAGGAGCAGGTCTTCTTCCACAGAGTCCGCCATGTTGCACCGCCAAGTTTTTACAGTAGCCCGGAACAAACAAACCAAACACTGGCTTTAGAGAAGTCCTGTTGTGTTTTTTGCGAGTTTCAAGGCCACCATAGGTTCTCCTATACACTTGAAAGGAGAGTGGTGTTCAGTTAAAAAAGTTTTTTTTTTTTTTTTGTGTTGTGTTTCAAGTTGAATCATTTTCAGCTTTGCCATTTGCACATAAAAACAGGTGAATGGAAATGAACTTGTTTACATTATAGCCAGTTACCAAGCATTCAGGCCCCATTTACACTTAGTTTTGACATGTGATCTGTGTTCACATTATCTAAATTCAGCTCAACTCTGAATATCAAACATAATAGAGTAGATTGCTTGATGAAGGTGGGGCAGTGGGTTTCATACAAACAAGCCACTCACAACCACTGGCGTGTACTTAAAGCACTGCAGTCAGAACCAAAACTTAGATAGTTTTGTTGGACTAAAACATTCAGACAGCCACACAGAATCAGACAGGAGCAGTGCCGACGAGGAGCCTGAAGGAAACACGGCGTGAGTGTTGGCGGAGAAAAAGCTCTAAATAGCCTCCTTAGAACAGAGGCTCTCCAGAGAGGGGAATCTTTCTTTGGGTTCTCATACATCATGAGATGGATGCCGGTTCGTCTTCAAAGCAAAGTGCTGACACACGAAAGTCAAGAAGACTCTGCACAGGGACGAGGGGAGGCGGAGAGGAGCCTCACGATCCGTCACGCAGGCCTATAGTCAGAGCCGCAGCCTTAGAGGCCGAGACGAGAAAACATCTTTGCATCCAGTATTTTGAAATTCTGTTTACTGGTTAGATTTCAGCTGCTCCTATAGCACTGCGAACACACTTTGAGTTGTTCGCTGAAGAGGGAAGCACACACAGAGGTTGGCCTGATGTCAGTGTCAGCCAGCGAAGGCATCGAGGCCCACGAGAGCAGTTCCACCTCAGTTAATCATGATTCCTCCGATTAAAGCATGCATTTAACCTCAGTTGAAACCCCGTGGTCCCTTCTCACGGCGGACGGGCATCAGGGAGAATCCACTCGCGATCGATAGGAGCATTATGTTAATTCACAGGATAAAGACAAAAGACCAGCTCCTCTGTGCATTCACAGTATAGGACTCATTTAGAGTTATAAAAACTGTAAATGTGTGAGGTGAGAGAGGAAGCTGCCTCTCTGTACCTGCCCACCACAAAATATCTCAGAGAGACAGCTCTTTTCTAAGTGTTACTGTCTGTCTGCCGCTACTGGCCCCAAGAATACCGAAATGTTTCAGGCTGAAACTTTTAAGCTTCTTTTCACCGTTGAAGCATGAACCTACTCTGCAAACACAGATAGGAATACAGTTGGAGGTACAAGGCTTGACATTTTTGCTTATTTTCTCGGTAAATGTCAATAACAGCCCATTTTAAAAAAGGAAAATACCAGCACACAGGAGAGAAGCAATTTTTGAGGAGTGTCTTAAAGTAAAAAGGGATGTGGGGAGGAAGTCATTTATTATAGTGAGTTAGCATGGAGCATTACATAACACTGAGCCTATGCTGACATTGGCCTTTATAGCAGAACAATGTGTCTCATTTGGGAGGAACACTAATTAGCTGGAAAAAATTAAGTTAAAATGGATGTTCTCGGCTCACAGTTGCTCTCTGCCACCTCTTGGCAAACTAAATGCGGAAAAATCACAATTTTTAAGTGTCTGTATTTATTTCAGTGGGGCACAAATAGCAGAAGATATAGTTTTTCTGAATATGCTTTTCTCGTCAGAAAACAAGTCAAACTGTCGTGGAGGAAAGAGGGGGTCATCAGGAAGAAACAAAAAGTCTTCTTATTTACTGCCAACAAGGCTCGGTCACATGTACCCAGAAGTGACTGCAGTGACTCCCAGTTAAATACTCAATCCTGGCCGCATCATACATAATTAACTTCTTAAGAGGAGATGTACAAATGTTTGCCAATGTTACTGTGTGCAAAGGAGAAGAAAAGTCTATGGGTGTGACTCTTGCCATCCAAGAGGTGATGTATACGTGAACAACAATGAGGGACTGAAAAAATTTAAAGCACCCAAACCCTTTTAAAGAATAAAACGCAAACTGAAAAAAATAAAGCGGTGGAGGGCAGAGGCTGGCTTCACACATATTACAGTGGGGTCTAATTATGGCCCACTTAAATTAAATAACTTATCAAATATGTGAAAAAGTAAACAACATATAACAAAGGAAGTAAAAACGTCCCCTCGAGGTTCTCAAACTGCTCCTGCACTGGGAACCATTTCTCCACTGTCCATCCTTACACCCAACATGTTGCAAATGCTCACATACATACAGTTAAATACACTTAATACATGTGCATGACAAGTGCATTTACTAGTTTATTAGGGTGAAATTTTCAGTCAGTATCCACACTTATTTTGAGCCTTAGCCTTACTTTTAATATTTGGAAATCATTTCTACATTTGTATTATATTAGTAATTACTTTCTAAAGCTTATTATGTTTTAATATTGCTTTTTAAAATATATTGTTTGTTGCTGTAACTGATTTGCCTCTTCACTGTCACCTGACCATTTTATTGCATTTCAATGCTGCATTCATGGTTCTGATTTCGTGGCTTAGCTGTTAACAACCTCTTTGGCTCATAGCTTGAAACCCCTTGAGACCTCAGGACAACAGCTAGCGATATGGAGGTTGAAAAAATGAATTTCAATGCAACACACTAGATGCTGCCCATATTGTTATGCAAGCGTTGTTTGAGTAATACAATGCCATGTACAACTGGGGGGGTCACACATGGAAAGAAGTTGAAAATAAATAGTAAATAATAAACTCTCTCTTCTTTCATTAAGTTCTGGGATAAGCGTGAATTTCATGCTCGAGTTGAAACATTTTCAACTCTTCTATCAAAGCACACAGACTTTTCTTTGCAGAGAAACACCAGCTTCAGGGAACTGCAATCAATCAGTGGTAAACTTGTATCAGACTTCTACTCAGTCGTGCTCTGTTTTGTTTAGTATTAGGTTAGCCGAAGATTAAGCATGAACAGAGCAGGTATTACTGTTTCCACTTCTGAGCTCTATCTCTATGTTGATTTTTTCATTTCTTTGCAAAGCCCTTTGCAGCACAATCTTGCAGGAGAGTCCCCGCATGAATAAAATTTGATTTGACTTAACAGCCATCTATTTCTCTGGATACCTATGTTGAGAATATTTGTTCCATTTCATCATTTTTACTCTTTATTTCATCATCTTTGTATAAAAGTGCAGAGTGGGGATGTGCTCGACTCAAACTGCGGGATAAGTTACAAAGGCTCATTAGGATACACTGACACACACCCACACACACACACACACACACAAACATACACTGTGATTTAGTTATTAATGAATGTAGCTTATATAAAAAGCTCCATTTTAAAATCCAGTTAACGCGACTGCAGAGGCTATGGCCATTATCAATCCTGAAAAGGCTCACTAGGAGGAAGCAATAAATGGAGGGAGGGGAGAAGAAAGGATATGTGAGAGGTGGGGAACACATGAACTGCAGCACTTGTCTGCTCGGCTTGAGGAGACTGATTACGGTGCTAAGTTGAGGTGAGCGTCTCTCAGCCCAAACATGGAAATGAGAGCCAACACAGGATGCAGACTGATGGGGGGAAAAGCGATGCTGTAAGAAGACAAAGAGCAGGTAAAAAAAAAATGGCTGAACGTGGGCATTTCCTTTTTATAACCTTGGAAAAATAATTACAGAGCAGATGAAAGGACTGACCTGACAACACAAACTAGTCAATAATCAACACACCGGACAATAAGAATCCTCAGAGCCTCAGCAGGATTGGTATTCAGGCATACAATATAACATGTTATGTAATCTGCTGGTTTTGAAGCTTGATTTTTATTTAATTATATTGCATTCCATCTATTCATTTCCTTTCTGCCAGCAACATTTACAGTAAAAGCGCCCAGACAACGAGGTGACCTTGGTGCCGCTTTATGGTGTACCCAAGCAGAGAAAGTATTCAGTGAATGACAGGGATCTTTGTTTAAGAATGATCAGAAAAATCATGACCAGAATATAATGAAACCACAGCCATAGTAACAGCTCTGCTAATAATGAGGGAGCTGTCAGAAGACCCGTCTACCTTTGTCTGCAGACGACAGCCGGATGAAAAGACGAGAATGAATTCCTTTGATTTCGCTGGTTTAACAGGACCAACCGCTGGAGAAAAGATGAACCTGTGTTGTGTTACATGGAGTCAAAAGGGAAGATGAGGAGGGGAGGGAGGGCCTCAGGTGCATGGGGGGGACAACACCCCCGCAGATACACGCTCTGTCCCCTCATGTTGAATGGATCCACAGGGAGACGGTTGGTTTCCAGTCAAAGTGACAACTCTCAGTTTGAGCGAGAAAGTTTGCTGCCAGTCAGTTAGTGCAGCGTTATGGTCATTAAAGTTAGGTTAAGGGGAAACGGATCTAATTAAATTATTAATCCCATCTGTCACGTCAGCCTTGTCTCCTCCAGGGCTCCAAACTGTAGCAGTTACAGACTTTCAACATGAAAAACAGTGCAAATCAACTTTCTAAGTAGCCCTCTGTGTCTGTGCCTGTGTTTAGTGGACAATCATTCACCTCTGGTGGCTGGACACTATATTGCAGTAATACCACTGAATTACTACTGAAATAAAATTACTCAAGTACTGTACTTAAGAACAATTGGGGGGAACTTGTTCTTAACGAGAGAGTTTTTTTCTTTATATCTTTTTTTTTTTTAAAAACTCCTACTCCACAACATCTCAGAGGGAAGTACTTTTTACTCTTATACAACCCCAATTCCAAAAAAGTTGGCACACTGTGTAAAATGTAAATAAAAAGTATTACCCCCTTTAATGAATCATGTGTTTGACAAAGTGTTGAACCTCTCTCCATCCTCGCTTGTGAACGACTGAGTCTTTCCAGGATGAACCTTTCATACTCAATCATGATACTATCACCTGTTACCAATGAACCTGTTTACCTGTGGACTGATCCAAACAGGTGTTTCCGGAGCCTGACCAACAGGTTAGAAACCACTAAATAAAACTACCTGGTCCTCTGTAAAGTAGTTAAAACTAGCTCCACCTCAACCAGTAACAATAGTTAAATGCTGTTTAAGCAATGATGCATTACTATTAGCTCCTGAATGCTAAAACACAGAGTAATATATCAGTGACAGGGGCCATTTTTCTGCAGAATAACTACTGTTACTTTTGATACTTTAAGTACATGTAGCTAATAATAAATCTGTACTTATACTTTGAATGCAGGACTTTTACCTGCAGTGGAGTACTTTACATTGTTGGATTGGTACTTTTACTTAAGTAAAAGATCTTAATACTTCTTTCACCCCTGCTTCTATTCGTATCTCCACTCCAGTCAGTGAGGAAAAAAACCTTTCTCAATTTGAATAAATCCTGTTTTTTGTTAATTTAAAACCTCCCTAACACGTTTTTTCCACACTGAGAAGCTTGTTGACCATGTGGTGATTCATTCCTCCCTAAACAAATTTCACTGAAGTACCCTGCTCCCACGAGATGTCCATCCAAATTATTTTGAAGATGAAACAGTAAACAATGAACAGCATAATTCAACAATTTTAATCAACTCGTGTTTGTGACAAATTACTCATGTTGCAGCAGCTTTCTTGAAGGAGCAGGAGAGAGAAAAATGCATGCATAAAAGCTCTGCGGATGCCATTTTAAATCTATTCAGAAATGGTATTGTATCATATTATAGCTAGTCACATCAAATCTTTAAAAGAAACGACATCTGGAAAGTCTGGAGCAGCTTCTCCAGACATGTAGTTGCAAACATAAATACAGAGCATGTTTCTTTTTTTAAAATTGACTCAGCTCTCTGGACATAAACCAAACCCTTGATGTCTTGATATTTTCCAAGTGTATCATCCACCCAATAAACACATTCGCAGTTATAAAACACACACTAATAGGCAATTATAAAGAAAGTAAGAGAAATTTGGGCAAATCAAGAAAAAAAATCCTTCCTCAGATAGAACATGTGAAAACCCATGCTGGCCTCCCTCGGGGGCATCAGGAAAAACCTTCACTTGGGGTCTTTCAACTGCAGCAAAGCACAGAGACCTTTGCACGCCGCTCAGATTTGGTCTCCACAAAGAGGCCTGGTGACACGGGCTACGATGTGGGAGGGAGGCAGAACAAGGCAGGGACATGCTGCGTCGGCTTCCAATTAAGCTGAAAAAAATATCATTGTTTTAAATCATGACACTTCTCTCCAGGTCGTCCTAAAGCAACTCCCCCCTCCGACACACGCCCGGTTTATGGTTTCATCTTAACCTTTTTATATCGGATATGTGTGTGTGCTCGTGTCACACAGGAATCATTCTCTACTCTCTAAACACACACACACACACACACACTGTTACTGCCACCAGGATTGGATTGGATGTTGGAAATTACCATTAAATCAAAGTATACTGATGTGTTTACAGTTTTTGGTAACATTTTAAAATATGACACACAAAAATTAGTGTTTTGAGTTGAAAATGAATGAATCATTGAGCAGCCGAATAACTCTGATTTGAGGACTATATAGTGGATCACTCTAGAGAAGTTATAGTTAACTAAAGAACAGGCTGGCAGATATTATGTTAATAAATCACTAGGTAAGGACTAAATCATAAAAATTGGGGAATTGGAATAATAACCACTTTCTTCATGGGTCGTGCCTGATTAACTCAGCACAAAATTACTCATTAATTACTCATTATTTAATCATTACTCTTTCTGTGCACCTCAAGTAAAGCTATACATCACTAGTCCCTCATGACTTCATGAATATCTGACCATTACTTATCGTTTTATTGTACCCCCAAAACATTTTTTACATTTTATAAGAAGAGGAAAGAGAGGGATTTTGTTTAAAAGCACCCGAAAACCTTTTTTTTTTTCAAATATAATATATAGTAACGAGATAAATGAACAAGTAAGAGGACATGGAAACTTTCATTGCAATGTGTCTTTAAGTGTTTTCTTTCTTTTTTTGGAAATATGGGACAGGAACAGGCAGGAGGTTTTGCCTGGATCTCAGGTTGCGGACAGACTTGAAAGGGGAGATAATTCCAGGCCAGTCAATGCAAACATATAAGCACGATTTGGAAATCACCTCGAAAACACCTGACACCCAGTGAAGAAATGTTAAAATAACAGAGACATGGCTCTGAGTGTAGTGTTCCCTCTTCTTGATAAAGGCTGGTAAACAACACGTCGAAGCAGCTGAGGTGAGAAGAAATAAAAGTGTGTATAATCCTCTCTGTACCGATATTCAGGATGGATCTAATTTTAGCCTTTAGAGGCAGACAAAAAGCATGACTGAACAAGCTTTTTAGTATGCAAGCAACTATTTGCCAGTGTTGCAATGCACCAGTCCTGTCATTCATGCTAATCATCACCATCAACTATGAGGCAGAAAAAGTATTTCCAGTGGAGTGTGGGCACACAGAAACACCTTTCAGCTCAAACCTGAATCGACTTAGCCCCATCCCGGTCCACTCTGGCACATCCCCGCTCTGCAACAGTTAACAAGCTCTGCTCGAGGTGTGTGTGTGTGTGTGTGAGGGGGAGTGAGCAATGGGTGACAGCTCTGGTAATGCGTTGGGGACCATCACGAGTGGACCGGCTGCACCTGCTTTAAACCCACCTCCTCTGTTTCACATAAAGGATCCTCCTGCTGCTGCTGCTGACTGTAAACATCCGCTTTAGCAAAAGATTACAACACTCACTTCTCACTTCTAATTAATCCAGGGAGTATTGTAGCATGAACGTACAGTGTGAACCCCCTCATCATGCATGCGCGCACACAGGCAGAGGATATGCAAAGAAATAATGAGTGAGGAGGTCGAGGAAGCAAGCGGGGGCAAATGGCAGCTGTTTTCCATCACATTATATTTCTTAATGTTTGATGAAAAAATTATCCAGAGCTGAGAACACGTCTCATTTTTATTTACCTGGCCTCTACCTGACCTGACTGGAACAATAAACAGCGGCATGTAGGCGTGTGTTTGTGCGATCAGAACACACACCTGCCACAGACAATGGCAGGGCCGACACCAGCTTTGATGGCTGGAGGCTGAAAAGGCTCTTCGGGTGTGTGTGTGTGTGAGTGTGGGGGGACGAAAATGGCCTCCTGACTGATGCATGAACATAATAACCCCGGACAAAAACTGCTGCGCACTCACCCGCACTCAATATTTCAGATGGACTCTAACGGAGCGGCTACGGCTGTTGCCTTATTATTTGTGATACTGCGGTGCGTCATGGAGTTTAAAAAAAAAAAAAGCAGATGAAAAACAGAAAAACAGATTGAGCTGAAAGTGTTCGGCAGATTCATCCGGCTGAGAGGAGACGAGCTGACACAGATATTTCTGAAGACAAAGATGTTAAAGGAGGACAAACCTCTGGCTGTGCAGCTGGTAATTACTGTGTGAGATACTGTGCAGGGCTCAACCCCCCCTCTCCACCCTGGCTGCTGCAGAGAGGCTGGGGACAAAGCAAGGCATTGGCATTTACCCACAGGTCTGTCACTCTGACATTACAGCGTGGCATAATGAAAAGAGCATGACAATCGTATTCACATGGGCGACATATGGCGGCGAATGGTGATTAGAGCTGAGAACAAAAACATATAATCCCCCAGGTTTCAATTATGGGATTTAATTATAGCAACAGTTAAACGCACTGCATTCATGTCTGCTGTGTGGAATCAAGCCAAATACATGTACATAGAATGACTCAGGGGAAAATATATGCAAAGTAATGCAGAGGCAAGAACAATAGGCCTGTGTTTACTGTGTACTTTGCAGTGATACACAGGAGGAGGCGGAGTTAGATCCTGTTCCATGTCCCGTCCTTTCATGTG